>CM066999.1:57020765-58295765 GCA_033977485.1 Hydrangea macrophylla
TCTCCAATCCATCACAGTCCATTATTAGTAAGATCAATGATGAAGGGATCTCTGTGATTTCTGAAGCTCCAAAAGCTTCCAATGTTGCACTTCTGATTGGGTCTACTACTAAGATTGATTCTTTGAGTGAAGAGGAGCTGGAACTCCCGGAGGATTGGATTGGTCCAAGAGACAATGATGTTGAGGTAAGTGGTCCAGTTGAAGGAGGCTCCTTTAAATCTCTTCAAGACTCTAAGGAAATTCTGAGGAGAAAGAAGAAGAATGCAAATGTACTTGTGGCTCCTGAACCAGTCCTAAATTTTCCTCTGAAAATGAGAAAGTCTCTGGTTGGACATCAAATTAATGTGACCACAAAAGCTACTACAGCGTCTCCTTCCATCAACGCTACTGATAATGTATTGATGGATGGTGAATCTAATGTTGCTATAGTTAACGAAATTGCTTATAGTGTTGAAGATGGAGATCTCAGTATTGAAGTTGAGAGTGAAGATGGTGAGTTCTGTTCTGACCATCCGCTCAAAATTGGATATGAAGCATCATTGAGGGTTAATTCCAAATTAGTTGACGAAAATACCCAATTGAGAAATCTAATTGAGGAGCTAAAGGAAGGTAAGATTTTGGATATGGTTTCTCCCCTCACCAACATTCCCTCTCGTGGGGTGTCATCTAAGTCAGGAAGTACAACTCTTCGGAATAGTGGGAACAGAGGAGTTTCAAGACCAAAGGAGAGTAGAACCGATTGGAAAACAACCCAGTTTGAGTCGTTTGATATTTGTCCTGGTGCAAAATTTAATAGTTCAGATTATATGGGGGTTGAAGATAATGAAGTTGGAGAAGATTGCTCTTCCAAAGTTGATACAGTACCACAGCAAAAAGTTGCTATTGATCTTCTTAATCCAAACTGCACTGAACCCCAAGTGTTTGGTGCGAGTGGGATATCCAACGGTCACATACTAACCTCACCTACCCCAGTGTTTGCGTCTAACCAGCACATGGGCAAGCCTACTTTTCCCGAAATTCCCGGTGCTTTGTCCACAGGGAATTCTGATTTTAAGCATGACAATGCGCGTGAGGCTCTTGGTGTTTCAAATGCGCACATGGGCTTGTCTCATAGTTTCCAATTTTCGACGGTGTAGTGGCCATGTCACCCCATCCTATGCGACGCGTGGAGTCTGCCACTCCTCATACACACGCTACCTCTGGTACATTTGCAGGTGAGAACTCCTTTTTTGTTGCGGGGCCCATTGGTGGCTCGGCTCAAGTTGAGCCTATCTCTGCCCCTTCTATACCCAAACCGTGGGCCTCCATAGCTGCTTATAGGCCAACAAATCCTGGAGCCAGCTTGGTTAATATGCAACAACCACAAACTTTAGCTGGCAATTCAACTCCCCTTTCAAATGTTCCTCTAGCCTCCCATAATCACATGGCTCCTTCAAAATGTGACAACACGCCAAAAACTGATGGGCCTTTACGGAATACAAGAAATATTTTAAACTCTAATAATAATTTCAACTCTGAACTTCCCTTTTCCCCTCCCTTTAACCACCCTACACCTTATATAAGCCATGCTATAGGCCCTTCTGTTAATCCAGGTACCTTGCCTGGGGTTATCCTTGGTAATAATCAAGGTGCAGCACACGTGGAGGGACATTGTACCAATGCAGATGGGGTTAATAATACAAATGGTGGCCCTTCTATTACGCCACCTATAGCTAATATGATTAATCCCAAACCTAGCTGGGCTTCTCTCATTAAAGACAAATCTAAACCTGAGTTCAAGATTAATTATGTTAAGCCAAGGCTTGGTGCTGAGAGAAATCTGGTTATTTTACCTACTGATTTATCTGAGTTTGGTAAAGGAAACTGGGAGTACACTCTAGTTGGCTCGTTTATTGGAAAGAAGCTCCCTTACACCTTTGTCAAAAATACAATCTCAAGAATGTGGGCTAACAAGGGTTTGATTGATATACTTGCTACTAATTCTGGGTATTTCTTCTTTCAATTTAGCTCCAAAGAAGAAAGTGTGAATGTCCTAGAGGGGGGACCTTGGCATATTGCTGGGCAACCGATTCTGTTGAAAAGTTGGCATCCAAGCCTTGTGCTGGACAAGGAAATTCCTTCATCAGTCCCAATTTGGGTCCATCTCTTCAATATCCCCCTGGAATACTGGACTCCTGAGGGACTTAGTTATATTGCTAGTGCTGTTGGGAGGCCTCTGCATGTAGACAGAATGACAGCATCTTGTAGAAGAATATCATATGCTAGGATTTGTATTGAAGTCCAGGCTGAACATGAGTTATTGCATAATTTTGACATCCAGGTGGAAGGTTCAGATGCTGAGAAAATCAACATTAGGGTGGAATACCAATGGACCCCAGTTAGGTGTTCCAAATGTAAAAGATTTGGACATGATTGTTCAAAGATTCAAAACTTTAATGCAGCCCATAAACCTAAGATTCAAGCCCCCAATCCTCAGCTGCAAACTGATGATGATGCTTGGAAAGTTAAAGGCAAGGGTAGAGTGACCAACTCTATTGCTCCAGAGGCTAATAACAACCAATCTGATGTGATGGATAGAGTGAATGAAGCTATTCTTCCACGACAAGGGAAAGGTCCCAGTGTTGCTAATGCTGGCCCTATGCTCAAGAATCAATTCTCATCTTTAATATCCATAGAAAATGAAGATAGTCAGCCTGATTTCCAGAAAGCAGGATTGGAGATGATAATCCTATGCCTATAGTTACTAAAGCTACCTGTTACCAGAAAGATAACCAAATTGACAATGAAGAATCTCTTGAGACTCTGAAGGTTCATGGAGTAAGGAAACAAGTTGCTCAGGAAGATAAGCAGAAATGCATTGTTGAACCAACTAATTTTGCAACTCCAAGTAGTGACGTTACTGAAGGGGATGAGATTAATGACCCTGTTCTCAGCCCAATGGAAGTGGAACTGTCCGATAATAGTAAATGCAGCAAGATGGTGCAAACTGAGAAGCTTAGAGAAGGCTCCATCCTCTCCATTGTTCCAGTATTAGCCTCAACAGCGGAGTCTGACCTTAAATATTCAAACAGCCCCAACCATAACCCAGATTAGGATAGGAAAAATAGGGATAACTACTCTTCAGAGCCTAGTGTCGAAATTGTGCAAAAGATAAGTGAATTCAGCACCTCTAATGTGGGATCCGTTTTCGGGCAGAAGGGGTACACTAATTCCTTTTTCCACTCTCTAATCCATCATGAGGGCTCAAGTGATGATGAGGAACAGTCAATCCAAGTGCCTTCACTTAAGAAGTATTTGGAGCAGTCTAGCCCTAAGATCTCTCCAAGTCATTCCAATAAGCAGAAGAACAAATCTGGAGGTTCCTCAGGTAAGAAAAAAATACTCTTCTAAACGTCGTTAATGATAATTAGTTGCTGGAATATTAGAGGCCTGAATCAGGCCATTAAACAAGAAGAGGTTTCTAAGTTTGTTTTTCTTCACAAAATTGATGTTATGGGTATTGTTGAAACCAAAGTGAGAATTCCCAATCAAGACAAAATACAAAGGACCATGCTTCCTCATTGGACCTTTATTACAAATAGCCAACCAGATTCTGTAAATAGAATCTGGGTTGGTTGGAACCCCAATAAAGTCAATTTAACTGTTATACATTGTTCTTGGCAAGTTATCCATGTTAAAATTGATTCTCTGGACCAATTGCAGTCTTTTGAAGCCTCGTTTATTTATGGCTCTAACACCATCCAAGGTAGGAGGCCCCTTTGGTCAACTTTGAGAAATATTGCAGCTACTATTGGTGATATCCCTTGGATTAGCCTCGGGGATTTTAACTCCGTCTTAAACTCTAATGAAATATTTGAGGGTAATCCAGGGAGAGACCAAGGAGCTATTGAATTTAATGATCTTGTGAATGCCACTTGTCTTGTAGACCTTAGATTTACAGGTATCTTCTTCTCTTGGTGCAATCGGCAATTCGACTCTGCTCAGTTTACCAAAAGAAAACTTGACAGAGCTCTTGTTAATCCCAGATGGTTGGATGTGTTTCCCTCAGCTTATGCAGATTTTCCCCCCTCTGGTATCTCTGACCACTCTCCTATTATTGTCAGTTTATCTCCTACTGCTAAACGGAAAGGTAAACCTTTTAAATTTTACAATTATTGGACAGAGGTGGGAAATTTTAATGAAACAGTTAGCTCCTCCTGGACTAGACACATTGGAGGCACTTTCCAATTTCAATTATTCCATAGCTTAAAGAAACTTAAGGGTGCTCTTAAAATTTTAACCAAGGATTCGTTAGGAAAAGAAAAAATCCTAGCTAATAAGGCTAGGGAAGATCTTTGGTCTTGCCAAAGGAAGCTTGATGACAAACCTGGTGACATTACCCTTAGAATCCTTGAAAAAGAGCTCATGCAAGTTTACTTAAAAGCTATTCACATTGAAGAAGAGATAATGAGGCAAAAATCTAGAATTCAATGGCTCGATGCAGGGGATAAGAACACTTCCTATTTTCACAATTCCGTTAAAAATCGAAGGAACCATAAATGTATTGTGTCTCTTGTTAAACCTGATGTTACCAAGACTACTAATGAAGGGGAAGCCAAAATTGAAGCGGTTAGATACTTTAAATCCATGCTGGGCACCCCTGCAGCTAACCCCTACCCTGGTATTAGTGAATTAAGGAAGGTCATTCATAAACGTATCCCTACTGATTTATATAACATCATGGATGACATTCCCAATGATGATGATATTAAGGAAGCCTTCCTAAGTATCCATAGTAATAAAGCTCCGGGTCCTGATGGTTATCATGCTCATTTTTTTAAGAAAACTTGGTCTACTACCGGACCGTTAGTTACTAAAGCTATCAAAGAATTTTTTACTTCTAGTCAATTGCTAATTGAGTCAAATGCTACCCTTATTGCTCTTATCCCCAAGATCCCCAATCCATCTAAAATGAGTGAATTTAGGCCTATCTCGTGTTGTAACACTGTCTACAAATGCATTTCAAAAATTATATCCAAGAGACTTGATGCGAACCTCAATAACTTGCAATGAGACCCAACAAGAACAAACTCCCAACTACCAACTATAAAGCATAAATAGCCATATCTTGGAAGTTATATTCAGCCCATTATTCTTCCTCATGCATAAATATGATTAGGAAATATAATCAGCCCTATCTTCTTCAAATAAGCAAGGATATATATAGGCTTGGAACATCCCTCCAACCATAGGAATAAATGCAAGTAGTTGGAACAACCCTCCAACCATAATAAATAATGCATTCACGTTTTTTAGCAAAGGCTAGTACAAAAAGGTAGTTTAACTCATTAAATGCACTTAAAAACATGAACCAACTCTCAACTACTATTTATAAAACATATATAGCTATATCTTAGAGGTTAAGGTTTTCACCTTGTGGCGTTCAAAACTAAGAATACCTGTGGTTTGCGTCTCTTTATAGACGTTGGGTCTCAGGTTCACTAATTGGAATACTTGTGGTTTGCGTCTCTTTATAGGCGTTGGGTCACAGGTTCACTTTTACAACAATCTGTTTTTTTAGCTTTCTTGGGAAGATATTCAATCTTTGTTGTTGGGTCTCATTGCTAGTCTATTGAGGTTCGCATCATTAAACATGAACCAACTCTCAACTACTATTTATAAAACATATATAGCTATATCTTAGAGGTTATATTCAGTCCACATCTTCACATGCATGAATTAAATTGACATAGTCTTCATTTCCCTTTGGGCCACTCTTAGGAATGCTAAAATCAGCCCAAATTTCTTGAATCAGCCCATTGAAAGCTTCTTTGATCTTTTTGGACCTTGCTATTGTAATTGGCCCATTTGGAACATGCAATGGATCTTGCAATGGCCCATGTTGATTCTGGGTAAACATGTCAATATTGTTGTTGGGTCTCATTGCAAGTTATTGAGGTTCGCATCAAGACTTCAAAAGGTTTTACCAACTCTGGTTGACAATGCCCAATCTGCTTTTATCAAAGGTAGAAAAATCAGTGACAATGTTCTTCTGGCCCAGGACCTTATGAGAGACTATCATAAGCCTTCTAGCCATCCTAGAGCTGCGGCAAAGGTGGACATTATGAAAGCTTATGATAGTGTGAGTTGGGAGTTTTTACTTGATCTCCTTGATATTCTAGGTTTTTCGCCTAGGATAAAAGGGTGGATTAGAGCCTGTATTACCAGCCCTAAGTACTCTATTAACTTTAATGGGGAATCTGTAGGGTACTTTGAGGGTGCTAAAGGTCTTAGGCAAGGTGATCCTATGTCACCCTACCTCTTTGTTCTTGTCATGGATACTTTTAGCCAATTGATTAAGCATAACATCCACCAAGCCTCTAATTTTAAATAAATTGGAGATGTGATAAACTCAAAATCTCCCACCTTTGTTTTGCTGATGACCTTCTTTTATTTTTCAATGGTGATGTGAATTCTGCGTCAGTTATGAAAAAATCCTTAGAGCAATTTTATAACTGTACTGGTATGAAGGCTAATGATAACAAAAACAGTTTATTTATTGCAGGAATGGAGGAAAGCACGTCTAATGATATATGTCGCTGTCTCCCGTTTACCCTTGGTTCCCTCCCAATGAAGTACCTGGGTGTTCCGTTGATCACCACTAGACTAAAGAAGGGAGACTGTGATGATCTCATCCAAAAAATCACCTCTAGAATCACTTTTTGGCCGTCTAAATTTCTTTCTTATGCTGGCAGGCTTCAACTTATCCAATCGGTCCTTGGTGGGACACAAAACTATTGGGCCGCCATGTTTATTCTTCCTAAAAGTGTTCTTAAGCATATTGAGAGTTTAATGTGTAGATTCATGTGGACCGGAGGAACTGATAAGGCACATAGTGCTAAAGTTGCTTGGGATTTAGTCTGTAGACCTAATAAGGAAGGGGGTCTTGATCTTAAAAATCTTACTCAACTGAACTCTATTTTAAACCTTAAACATATCTGGGCTATTTTTACTTCTAAAACCAAGTCTCTTTGGGTGGACTGGATACATTCTTACATGTTGAAAGGAAAAAGTTTTTGGGAAGTCAAGCCCCCATCCCAATGCTCCTGGTATTGGCGAAAGCTCCTTAAACTTAGATCTATGGCTAGACCAATGCTTAAGCATAGGATTGATAATGGGTGTGGCACCTTTCTTTGGCATGATAACTGGCATCCTATGGGTCCTATTTTGGACAGTGTTGGAAGACGTGTCCAATATGATGCTGCAATCCCTTTAAATGCCAAAGTTTCTGATGTAATAAATGGTAGTGAATGGAATTGGCCTCTTACAAACACTCTTGAATTAATGGATATTAGAGGCCAATTACATTCCTTGCCTCTCCCTACTACCACTAGTGATGTGATTCAATGGTTACCCTCCCCAAGTAATGTGTTCTCTTCTGCCAACACTTGGGATTATGTTAGAACTCACTATCCCAAAGTCCCTTGGTATGGCCTCACACGGTTCCCGGGTTATATACCTCGATATAGTTTTATTATGTGGTTGGCTATTCTCCATAGATTATCCACTCATGATAGAATTTATACTTACACACCAGGACCTCTTGCTTGTGTTTTTTGTCACAAAGCTTCGGAATCTCATGACCATTTATTCTTTAATTGCTCATATACTTCTTATGTGTGGCAGGGAATTCTTAACAGGTTGGAAATCTCTTATTCCGCCCCCTCTTGGGATGATCTTGTGGCCTGGGCAGCGAACAAGTGGAAAGGGAAGACTCCAAGGCAGGTTGTTCCTAAAATGTGCATTTTTTTTCTTTTTTTTTTTTTCGGAAAAAGGGTAAATATATTCCAAAAACAATGTACAAATGTACAAGGGGCATTCCCCAGGATAAACAATAAGCACAGCAGGAGGACTAGTGGCAAAAAAAGCCACTAACAAACTGAAAAACAATCGTCAAATGTGGGTATCGCACAAACCCATAAAGGCATGAAAGCACATCAAAATAACAAAGTGAAATCAAGAAAACAAATTTCAGAACATAAATTCTATGTCCATGGTGATGCAAAGACGTGAAGTAGGGGATGATTTTTCCACTGGGACCTAATCTGGAGATTGACTTGAGAGAGAGAATATTGCAGTAGTTGTTCTTTAGGAGTAGAAGTGCCACGAAACGTTCGATTGTTCCTTTCCCTCCATAGGCCATAGATGATAACTCCAACGCAGATTTTTGGTATGGCTTGATGGATTTTCTTCCCCTTCCATTGTTGTGTCATCCACCGAACAGTGGTATCCCAATCTGTCTTGTTCCATGTAAGCCCACACCTATTCATCAAGTTCTTCCAAACAAAGGAGGCATAAGTACACTGAAAAAATAAATGGTTGTGAGATTCCATATGGCAATGACATAATACACAAGCAAGTGGTCCAGGAGTAAACGTGTAAATTCTATCATGGGTTGCAAGTTTATTTTGAACTACAAACCATAAGATAAAATTCTTCCTAGGGGTACAGCCAGAGAACCAAACAAGTTGGTCCCAAAGGACCTTAGGAGATTCAGTTCTAACATGATCCCAAATATGAGAAAACTTGAATTTTCCATTTGGGGAGGTGGTCCATAGGATACTATCCGCCAAGTCAGAGGGTTTATACATATTGGATAAGAGGCTCCGAACTTCATTTAAACCAATTGAGTTAGACCCAGGCCAGGCCCAATCGTGGTTCCTAATAATGGATGCTACTTTTGCGTGGGTAGTAATAGCAGCATCGTAAGCAATCCGGTTAGTATACTTTTCAAAAAGAGGACCACTTGGGAGCCAATTGTCGAACCAAAGGGACGTATGTAGTCCATTACCTATTTGATGTTTAAGTAACGGCCTAACAACTTCCCTAAGTTTCAACAATTTTCTCCAATACCAAGAGCATTGGCCAGGAGGTTTAACATCCCAAAAACTTTTAGACTTTATCATGTATAAATGTACCCATTCTCTCCAAAGGGATTTATTACTAGGGTCAAGAAGGTTACCAATGTGTTTTAAGTTCAGAATAGTATTTGTGAGAAAAATATCTTTGAACCCAAGGCCACCCTCGTTCTTTGGCCTACACACTTTACCCCAAGCAATTTTGGCACCATGACCCTTCTCGGTGGTACCGGACCAGAAGAATCTCATTAAAGCTTGATCCACCTGTTTAAGGACACATTTTGGGAGCATAAACATCCCAGACCAGTATTGTTGAATCCCAGACAAAACGGACTAAATGAGCTGAGCCCTACCTGCATAAGATAAAAATTTAGACTTCCAGGAGTTGACTCTAGAGCAAATTTTATTGACAAGATCAACACAATGGACTTTCTTCATTTTTGTGGTGATTAGGGGAACTCCAAGATACCTCATGGGAAGATTTCCCTCGGAGAATTGGAGTTCTGCCTTCATATCAGAGGCCTCGTGGTCTTGGAGCCCAGCGAAAAAAACACAACTTTTATTGTTGTTAGCTTGAAGGCCTGATATTTCATAAAACTGATTTAAAGTTTTTCTAACCAACTTTGCAGAATCAATGTCTCCATTAAGGAGGATGATAAGGTCATCTGCAAAGCAAAGGTGAGAGATTTTCAGCTTATCACATTTCCAATGGTAAGTAAAGGGCCCCTTTTGGATATTGTGGGCAAGTAATTGGCTCAGAGTTTCCATTATAAGAACAAACAAATAAGGGGATATGGGATCCCCTTGTCTAAGGCCCTTGGCACCATCAAAGTAACCCACAGATTCCCCGTTGAAGTTAATAGAATATCTAGGGGTGGTATTGCACGCTCTAATCCATTTTTTTAAGTTTGGAGAAAATCCAAGAACTTCTAGTAAGTCAAACAGAAATTCCCAGTTCACACTATCATAGGCTTTCATAAGGTCAACTTTGGCAGCAGTTCTAGGCTTACCACCATTCTTATGATAATCTCTTAACAAATCCTGGGCCAAAAGAATATTATCGCTAATTTTCCTACCCTTGACAAAAGCAGATTGGGCTTGGTCAATAATGGAGGGAAGGAGCCCCTGAAGTCTCTTGGCGATGATTTTAGAGATACACTTATAGACAGTGTTACAGCAAGAAATGGGCCTAAAATCCCCCATACTAGAGGGATTAGGGACTTTAGGAATGAGAGCAATAAGTGTAGCATTAGATTCTCTCAGCATTTCTCCCGTGTGAAAAAACTCCTGAATTGCATCAATGACTGATGGCCCAACAGTAGACCAGGACGTCTTAAAGAAATGAGCATTGAAACCATCGGGGCCAGGGGCTTTATTCATATGCATACTAAGAAATGTATCGGTAATTTCTGTATTAGTGGGGATTCTATCCAATTCCTCCTTAATGTCCTCAGGAATACGTTTGTGGATAAAACTTCTCAGAACACCAATTCCTGGGTACTGGTTTTTAGCAGTAGAACCAAGTAAATCTGTAAAATGTCTAACTGCTTCAGATTTGGCTTCCTCTAAGTTATTTGTAAAATTACCATCAGGCTTTTCTAGCTTGAAAAAATCCTTTTACGGTTCCTTCTACTTTTAATATGTTGAAAAAAATATCTAGAGTTTTTGTCACCAGCTTCTAACCATTGCACTCTAGACTTTTGCTTTAAAGTTTCTTCTTCAACCCAAATAGCTTGAAGGAAATCAGACATACATTGTTTTTGCTTAGAGATTAGGGTGGGATTATGAGGATCATTCACAAGTTCAGAGTGAACACCTTGGATAGCGTCTCTAGCTCTATCAGCTAACACCTTTTCTTTACCAACAAACATTTTGCTAAGGATTTTTAAATCATGTTTAAGCAATCTAAGTTTGTGACATTGGTTTGGTTGTGTATAGCATTTGGAAAGAAAGGAATGCTCGTAGTTTCAAACTAGAAGTGAAGCCTAAGTAAAGAGTGTTACAACCAAAGGAATGCTCTTTGTTCAAACTACATGGAAGAACGATCCCCATCTTCCTCAGTTCATTGAAAGATGGGTTATTACTACATAATTTGGGCATTTTGCTTTGGACCTCATGTTTTGATTGGCTTGACCTTGCCTTAATGTATTCTTGAGTTTTGTTTGTTTTGTGAAGTTTTGTTAGTTTGCTTTGTGCTTTTGGTTGTTAGGACGGGCCTCACTCTGGGTCCTTGGCTATTGTTTTTCTTATCCTTTGTTGCATTGTCTGGATGCATTTTCTTTTTTTGTGCTGGTTGTACATCCTGGGGTATGCCCCTTGTACTTTTGTACAGTGTCGTTTGGCTTTCTTTTTCGTTAAATTAACCTTTTTTCGAAAAAAAAAACACATAAGAGGCTTAAAGCACCAAAAACTAAAAGGCCTCTCAAGCTACAAAATTGAAGAACATTTAGACCCAATTACAAAGAAACCTATCAATGTTGGGTTGAAGTTTCCATTTCACCCTGATTTGTGCATTGATTTGTGCTGATTGTACATCCTGGGTACAATGCTTTCTTTTTTAAAGATTCTTGGCCCATTATTGGCACTTCTATTATAGCTGCTGTTAAAGAATTCTTTCAAACTGGGGAGATGTTAAAAGAATCCAACACTACTCTTATTGCTTTAATCCCCAAAGTCCCTAATCCTACTAAGATGGGTGATTTTAGACCAATTTCATGCTGTAATACTGTTTATAAATGCATTTCCAAGATTATTGCATGTAGACTTCAAGTGATTCTACCTAATCTCATTGATCAAGCCCAGTCAGCTTTTGTGAAAGGTAGACGAATTTGTGATAACGTACTCCTGGCCCAGGATCTACTTAGAGACTATCACAAACATTCTGGTAAACCTAGAGCAACAGCTAAGGTAGACATTATGAAGGCATATGATAGTGTTAGTTGGGAGTTTCTTATTGATTTGTTGGATGTGCTTTGCTTCCCTCCTAACTTGAAAAAGTGGATTATTGCATGTGTCACTACACCTAGGTATTCTATTAATTTTAATGGGGAATCTGTGGGCTATTTTGATGGGGCCAGAGGGTTAAGACAAGGGGATCCAATTTCTCCTTATCTATTTGTTATTATCATGGATGCCCTTAGTCAACTTTTGAAACATAATATCCAGAGAGATTGATGGGAACCATAGTGGACCAAAGCTTAAAGATGATCATTTGCAAGTTCCAGATGGGCCAATCACAAGGTCAAGAGCTAAGAAGATCAACGAAGCAATGTAAGGACTGGTGCAATCCACTTGGGAAAAGTTCAGAAACTTATTATGCAAGGCCCCAACATTTAACATGGGCTTGAAGGAAGAAGAATCAGTTCTAGTTCATGTGATACAAGCTACAGAAGGGGTGGATTAGCTTATTGGGTTTTTATAGACTTTAATTTTTATGTTTCTATGGTTTTGGCATGTGGGCCTATTTTACTTTTTAAGTAGACATTTATTTAGCTTTAAACATGCAGTTTAAGTTGTTTTGGGCTTGAGTATTTAGTCCATCTTTTATTTTCGTTGAAGGCCTTTTTGGCCCAAGGGTTTCTTAGAAGTGATTAAAAGAAAGAACTTTGTAGCAGCTTGGGATAGAACGTTAATGAAATTTATTTTCTGGAGAGCTATTCAGTTTTCTCTGCTTGTTCTTGATTGAACAATTCGAACTTATCAAAGGCATTTCCTTTGTGGCGTTCACCAAATCTGGGTTCTTGAAACAGGATTTCAACGGGTCTAGATCATCCCTGTGACTTGATTGTTGGCTTTCTTGGGTGAATTACAATCTGATCGTGGGTTCAAGGAATATCAATTCCACGGGTTCACATCATTTGGTATCAGAGCTTAGGCTCCAAATCAGGTCTGATTTATCCATTTTATTTCGTGTTCTTGTTTCTGTTTCATTTTTTTTTTCTGTTCTGTTATTTTTCGTGATCTTGTTTCATCTCGTCTTTCTATTCCATTTGTGTTCTATTCTTTTCGTGTTCTTGTTTTCGTTCGCGTTCGTGTTCGTGTTCGCATTCGTGTTCTTGATTACGATCTGGAATTTTGTGTTTAGGGTACGAATCTGATCTGCGATTTTTTGTTTTGTCTCTTGCTACTTCGTGTTCGTTCATCCTCGTGATTTAGGGTTACGAACGTGAACTGTGAAGTCGCCCTGATTATTAAAAAAAAAAAAGAAAAGAGGAGAAAAAAAAAAAGAAAGGGAAGAGAAGAGATCGGTAAGCCGCGATAAAAAAAAAAAAATCGGCTTAAATTTTTTTGTTCGTTTTGCATTGTCCATGGTCTAAGGAGTCCGAAACTGATCTTATTCCATAGTGTGAAAAAAATTTCCGAAAAAAAATTCGGTTTTTGTGCTGTTCGAAACCTATCTTCTGTGATCGCTGTTTCTTGGGATAAACTTTGTTTCCATCTTCAATTGGCTCATATTCAAAAAAAATATATATATATATTCGTGATTTTTTTTTTTTTTTTTTTGTTATTATTCCTCTCGAAATCTGATTTCTTGTTTCGTTTGCCCTCGTCGTATATTTTTTTGAGATCCGTATCATTTTTTTTTATTACTTCCTTGTTTCTAGAATCTATTGATGGCTGGGATAAAACAAGGTCGTGTCTTGATTTAGTTCACTTAGTTCTTGAAAGAACTTGAAAGGGAAAACAATTGAGGTAAAAGGCAAGAGTGTGTGAGACTAATTTCGGGAAAAAAGCCAATCAGAGTGAAACACGAGTGGAGTGACAACTTTTGAGCGTAAACACGTAAGGGAGTGTGTGAGGTTTTACCACTAATATTCTTGTTTTGCAGCACATTAAAATGGATGACTCAACACCTAGAGGGGAGGCAGATAACACAACCTTTATGTTGCAGGCCATGCAACGACAGTTTGAACGGTTAAATTTGGTGTTGGGGGAGGTACGGGATAGGATGGATCAACAAGATGTAGTGATTCAAAATCTGCAAGGTGGGCGTGATGGGAGGAGACGTGAGCCTAGAGTTGAAAATGAGTATGAGATTGAAGAAGATGAAGATGATGAGGAAGATGTAGTATCTGATGTTGGTAGGGGAGGAATGGGTAGACCTAGAGGTGGTAGGCGTGGAAGAGGACCTAGGGGGAATCCAAGGGGTCGAGATGGGGTAGATAGGAACTTTGGGAGCATCAAAATGAAAATACCATCTTTCCAAGGGAGGAATGACCCTGAAGTGTATTTAGAGTGGGAGAAGAAAATAGAGTTAATTTTTGATTGTCACAACTACTCAGAGGAGAAGAAGGTGAAGCTGGCAGTAATTGAATTCACTGATTATGCAATTATTTGGTGGGATCAATTAGTGACCAATAGGAGGAGGAATCATGAAAGACCTGTAGAAACATGGGGTGAGCTGAAAGCTCTCATGAGGAAGCATTTTGTACCTAGCCACTACTACAGAGACCTCTACCAAAAGTTACAAAACCTTTCACAAGGGTCCCGGAGTGTGGAGGAATACCATAAGGAGATGGAGGTGGCTATGATTCGGGCTAATGTAGAGGAGGATCGAGAGGCCACAATGGCTAGATTTTTAAGTGGTTTGAATAGGGATATAGCCAATGTAGTTGAGTTGCAGCATTATGTGGAGGTAGAGGACATGGTGCACATGGCTATGAAGGTGGAGAGGCAATTAAAAAGAAAGGGGGCAGCAAGGTATACTTCAGTTTCTAGCACTCCTTGGAAACCAAAGTGGGAAAGGAATGACCGAGCTGTAGTAAAGGGAAAGACCGAACCACCTAAAGAAAAAGATGAGGGGACTAGCAAGAACAAATCCAAGGTAGAGTTGCAACCTTCAAGGAATAGAGATATCAAATGTTTTAAATGTTTGGGTTTGGGGCATATAGCATCTCAATGTCCAAACAAGCGGGTGATGATTATGCATGACAATGGGGAGGTGATGACTGAAGGTGAAGACGATAGTGATGGAGTATCTGATGCTAGTGATGATGATGGATTGGAATACCCCGTAGAAGGTGAGTCTCTTGTTGCCAGGCGTGCTCTCAATACACAAATGAAGGTAGATGATATGGAGCAGCAGAGAGAAAAACATATTTCATACTAGATGCTATGTAAATAACAAGGTGTGTAGTATGATTATAGACGGGGGAAGTTGCACCAACGTAGCTAGTACCACTTTAGTTGAGAAGTTGAACTTACCTTTGCTGAAGCATCCTAGACCTTATAAGTTGCAGTGGTTGAATGAGTGTGGAGAGGTTAAGGTCAGTAAGCAGGTTTTGGTGGCCTTCTCTATTGGGAGGTATAGTGACGAGGTGCTTTGTGATGTAGTTCCTATGCATGCTGGCCATATTTTGTTGGGGAGGCCATGGCAGTATGATAGGAGAATGATGCATGATGGGTTTAGGAACCGATATAGCTTTGAAAAAGATGGGAAAACAATCAAGCTTGCTCCTTTAACCCCAAAACAGGTCTATGAGGACCAACTGAAACTAAAAAGTGAGGTTGAGCAAAAAAGAAACATGAGAGAAAAGAAAAATGAGAGTGAGAGAGAAATTTCAAGAAAAAGAGAGAGTGAAAAAGAAACTAGAGAACTAGGTGAGAAAAAAGAAAAGGGAGTGGAGTCAAGAGAGAAAAAAGAAAGAGAGTCTATAGAGAGAAAAGAAAAGACAAAATTGAGTTTTTATGCCAAAGAAAGTGAGGTTAAGAGGGCATTTTTAGCAAATCAGCCTGTGATTCTTCTTGTTTACAAAGAATGTTATCTTAATCTTGATGAAACTAACCAATCTCTTCCTAGTTTGGCTGTTTCTTTGTTGCAGGAGTTTGAGGATGTATTTCCAGAGGAGATGCCGAGTGGGTTGCCGCCCATTAGAGGCATTGAGCATCAAATTGATTTGGTACCCGGGGCTGTTATTCCAAACCGACCAGCCTATAGGAGCAACCCGGAGGAGACAAAGGAGCTTCAAAGGCAAGTTGAAGATTTGATGAGCAAAGGGTACGTAAAAGAGAGCATGAGCCCATGTGCAGTACCAGTGCTACTAGTGCCAAAGAAGGATGGGACTTGGAGGATGTGCGTTGATTGCAGAGCTGTCAATAATATCACGGTAAAGTATCGCCATCCCATTCCTCGTTTAGATGATATGCTTGATGAATTGCATGGTTCATGTATTTTCAGTAAAATAGATCTTAAAAGTGGATACCATCAAATAAGAATGAAAGAGGGAGATGAGTGGAAAACTGCATTAAAGACTAAATATGGACTTTATGAATGGTTAGTTATGCCATTTGGACTTACAAATGCGCCTAGTACTTTCATGCGGTTAATGAACCATGTATTACGTGCATTCATAGGCAAATTTGTAGTCGTCTATTTTGATGATATCCTAGTGTACAGCAAGAACTTAAATGAACATATTGAACATTTGAGATGTGTGTTTGGTGTGTTGAAATCTGAAAAGTTGTATGCTAATTTTAAGAAATGTACTTTTTGCATGGAAAAAGTTGTTTTTCTTGGATATGTTGTTAGCACAGAAGGTATTGAGGTGGATGAAGAGAAAGTCAATGCCATCAGGGAGTGGCCAACGCCTAAAGGTATCACTGAGGTAAGAAGCTTTCATGGTTTAGCTAGCTTTTATAGGCGTTTTGTTAAGGATTTTAGCACACTTGCTGCACCACTCACTGAAATCATTAAGAAGAATGTTGGGTTTCATTGGGGAACTGAACAAGAGAATGCTTTTGCTACTATTAAAGAAAGGCTATGTTCTGCACCTGTGTTAGCATTACCTGACTTTAACAAAACTTTTGAGATTGAATGTGATGCTTCAGGTATAGGGATTGGAGCCGTTTTGATGCAGGATAGGAGGCCCATAGCCTTCTTCAGTGAAAAACTAAGTGGGGCTGCCCTAAATTACCCTACTTATGACAAGGAACTTTATGCTCTTGTTCGCTCTCTAGAGACATGGCAGCACTACCTTTGGCCTAAGGAGTTTGTGATCCACACTGATCATGAATCATTGAAGCATCTTAAGGGACAAGGTAAATTAAATAAGAGGCATGCTAGATGGATGGAATACATTGAGACTTTTCCTTATGTCATTCGTTACAAGCAAGGTAAGGAAAACATTGTTGCTGATGCTTTATCTCGACGGCATGTACTTCTTACTTCTATGAGTGCTAAAATGCTTGGGTTTGAATATGTGAAAGATATGTATGCCAGTGATGCTGATTTTTCTAATGTGTATTTGGCATGTGATAAAGCGGCATTTGGTAAGTTTTTTAAGCATGATGGTTATTTGTTTAAAGAAAGTAAATTGTGTGTGCCTCATTGTTCAATGCGAGAATTGTTGGTGCGAGAGGCACATGGTGGGGGCTTAATGGGACACTTTGGTGTTAGGAAAACCTTAGAAATTTTACATGAACATTTCTTTTGGCCTAGGATGCGACGAGATGTCATTAGAATCTGTGGTCGGTGCATTACATGTAGAAGGGCCAAATCTAAGGTTTTACCACATGGGTTGTATACACCCTTACCCGTCCCTAGTGAGCCGTGGGTAGACATATCTATGGACTTTGTTTTGGGGCTGCCTAGGACAAAAAGAGGTAGAGATTCTATTTTTGTGGTGGTGGATAGATTTAGTAAGATGGCACATTTCATTCCATGCCATAAAACAGATGATGCCACAAACATAGCTGATTTGTTTTTCAAGGAGATAGTACGACTCCATGGTATGCCTAGGAGTATTGTTTCGGATAGGGATGTCAAATTCCTTAGCTACTTTTGGAAGGTTTTGTGGGGAAAATTGGGTACCAAACTTTTATTTTCCACTACTTGTCACCCACAAACTGACGGACAAACTGAAGTAGTCAATAGGACTCTAACTCAACTCCTACGCACTGTCATTCAAAAGAATTTGAAAACTTGGGAGGACTGTTTACCATTTATCGAATTTGCATATAATAGGAGCATGCATACTACTACTTCTCATTCTCCCTTTGAAATTGTTTATGGTTTTAATCCACTTACTCCTTTAGATTTAATGCCTTTACCTGTTGATGTCAGGAGTAGTTTGGATGGACACCAAAAGGCTGAATTGGTGAAGTCAATTCATGAGAGAGTACGACTTCAAATTGCACAAAAAAATGAAAAGTTTGCTTCCCAAGCCAATAAAGGGAGAAAGCGTTTTACCTTTGAACCCGGAGACTGGGTGTGGGTTCATCTGCGCACAGAAAGGTTCCCAGCTCATCGACGGACTAAATTGCATCCTCGAGGGGATGGACCTTTCCAAATCCTTGAGAAAATTAATGATAATGCCTATAAAGTGGATCTTCCAGGTGAGTATAATGTTTCTGCAAGTTTCAATGTTTCTGACCTTTCTCCTTTTGATGTAGGTGATGATTCGAGGTCGAATCCTTTTGAGGAGAGGGGGAATGATGGGAACCATAGTGGACCAAAGCTTAAAGATGATCATTTGCAAGTTCCAGATGGGCCAATCACAAGGTCAAGAGCTAAGAAGATCAACGAAGCAATGCAAGGACTGGTGAGCTAAGAAGATCAACGAAGCAATGCAAGGACTGGTGCAATCCACTTGGGAAAAGTTCAGAAACTTATTATGCAAGGCCCCAACATTTAACATGGGCTTGAAGGAAGAAGAATCAGGTCTAGTTCATGTGATACAAGCTACAGAAGGGGTGGATTAGCTTATTGGGTTTTTATAGACTTTAATTTTTATGTTTCTATGGTTTGGCATGTGGGCCTATTTTACTTTTTAAGTAGACATTTATTTAGCTTTAAACATGCAGTTTAAGTTGTTTTGGGCTTGAGTATTTAGTCCATCTTTTATTTTCGTTGAAGGCCTTTTTGGCCCAAGGGTTTCTTAGAAGTGATTAAAAGAAAGAACTTTGTAGCAGCTTGGGATAGAACGTTAATGAAATTTATTTTCTGGAGAGCTATTCAGTTTTCTCTGCTTGTTCTTGATTGAACAATTCGAACTTATCAAAGGCATTTCCTTTGTGGCGTTCACCAAATCTGGGTTCTTGAAACAGGATTTCAACGGGTCTAGATCATCCCTGTGACTTGATTGTTGGCTTTCTTGGGTGAATTACAATCTGATCGTGGGTTCAAGGAATATCAATTCCACGGGTTCACATCAGAGATGCTTTTACTTACCATTGGAAATGTGACAAGCTGGAGATTTCACATCTCTGCTTTGCAGATGATCTCCTAATTTTGTTCAATGGGGATGTGAAATCTGCCAAACTTATAAGGACCACCCTCAATCAGTTCTTTAATCTTAGTGGGTTACAAGCCAATAATAGTAAAAGTTGCATTTTCTTCTCTAACATCGAGGATGAATTGAAGGAAGAAATTTTGCAAGCTCTTCAATTTATCAAAGGTAGCCTCCCCGTTAAATATCTGGGAGTTCCCTTAATTACCACAAAGCTCAAAAAGCAAGATTGTGAGGGTTTGGTCAATAAAATATGTGCTAGGGTAAATTCTTGGAAATCTAAATCCTTATCTTATGCTGGGAGAGCTCAACTCATTAGTTCTGTTCTGACAGGTATTCAGCTCTATTGGTCAGGTATGTTTGTGCTTCCTAAGGGCATCCTCAAGCAAGTGAACCAAGCTATGGCTAGATTCCTGTGGTCGGGCAAGACAGATACATGTTCAGGAGCCAAAGTTGCTTGGGATTTAGTGTGTAGACCTAAACAAGAAGGGGGCTTGGGATTTAAGGATATTTTCTTGATTAATAATGTCTTAAATTTGAAACATATAGGGAATGTGTTGGACCCTTCTAACTCATCCCTTTGGAATCAATGGATTCATCAGTATATGTTGAAAGGTAAGAGCTTTTGGTAGGCCAGATTCCCCTCCCAATGTTCCTGGTATTGGAGAAAGTTATTAAAGCTTAGAGAAGTTGCTAAACCGTTACTAACTCATAGAGTTGGTAACGGTGATCATACTTTTCTTTGGTTTGATAATTGGCTTCCTTTAGGGCCATTGGTTGACAGATACTCTGAAAGAATTGCTTATGATGCTGCAATCAATATAAATGCTAAGGTAAATAGTATTATTAGACAATATGAATGGAATTGGCCTGGTACCAACACCATTGAGCTCAACGAAATCAGAATTGCCCTATCCACTTTCTATAACCCAAGCAATAGCCAAGATGCTATAAAATGGAGTACCACCCCAAATGGTAAATTTAGCACTTCTCTCATTTGGGACCACCTGAGGAACCATGCTCCAATGGTTCCATGGTATAACCTTGTGTGGTTCTCTGGGAGTATTCCAAGACAGAGTTTTGTTCTCTGGTTAGCTGTCCAGAATCGATTATCTACACATGATAGAATTTATAGATTCACTAGTGGTCCTCTTGCTTGTATGTTTTGCCAGTCAAATATGGAAACACATGACCACTTGTTTTTTAATTGCCCTTTTTCTTCGTTTGTGTGGCAGGAACTCATGATCCGGTGTGGAATCGCTTGGCAATGGAACACGTGGGCAGGCACAGTGGATTGGATGGCTCAAAACCTAAAAGGAAAGACCATACAAAATGTGATACCAAAAATTTGTCTTGGAGTCTCTGTCTATGGCCTTTGGAAAGAAAGGAATTATAGAACTTTCAAGAAAATTTCAGTTCCTAAAGAGATCCTGTTGAAGAACCTCATCACTCACATTAATGCACAAATTAGGATGAAATGGAAATATCAAGCTAATATTGATAGGATTCTTTGTAATTGGACTTAAAATGCCTCACCTATGGGTGACCACCTGATTGTTTTTGTTTCGGCTTAAATTGCCAATGTTTTATCTGTTTGTTGCTGTTTAGCTTCATGTCCTCATGATTTGAGCTCATTGTATTATCCTGGGGTATGCCCCTTGTACATTTTGTACATCCTTTTTTTGGAATATATTTACCCTTTTTTCCGAAAAAAAAAGGTTCTTCAGGAGGATCTCTTTTGGAGTTGGGATATTCTTGAAGGTTCTATAGTTCCTTTCTTGCCAAAGGCCATAAGTGGCCTGTCCAAGACACATTTTAGGAATAACATGCTGAATAGTCTTTCCTTTTAGATTCTGGGTCATCCAATCCAAAGTACCATTCCAAGTGTGCCCTTGCCGAATCAAACCACATCTGAGCAATAGTTCCTGCCACACAAAGGAAGAATAAGGGCAAGTAAAGAATAAATGGTCCTGTGTTTCCAAACTTGAATGGCAAAGCATACATGCTAAAGGGCCACTGGTGAATCTATAGATTCTGTCATGTGTAGACAACCTATTCTGAACAGCTAGCCAAAGAATAAAACTTTGCCTGGGGATACACCCAGAAAACCACACAATATCATGCCAAGGGACCACAGGGTAATGGTTCCTCAAATGGTCCCAAAGGAGTGAGGTATTAAACCTACTAGTTGGAGTGGCACTCCACCTAATTGTATCACTACAATTGCTGGGTTTATAGAAAGTAGACAGAGCAGTTCTAATTTCGTTAAGCTCAATGGTGTTTGTACCAGGCCAATTCCATTCCAATCCATGAATGATGCTACTTACCGTAGCGTTAATGTTAATAGCTGCATCATAAACAATGCATTCTGAGTATTTATCCACTAAGGGTCGTCCCAAAGGGAGCCAATTATCAAACCAAAGAGAAGTGTGATTTTCCACTTCACACCTGGCCCTCTGGGATGTGTCTTCTGCCATCAAGGTATGGAATCTCGTGATCACTTGTTTTTTGGTTGCTCATTCTCTTATTTTATTTGGCATGCATTGATGCAAGGATTGGAGATTACTTCCCCTACTTCCTCTTGGAGCTCCGTTGTGGAATGGGCAGCTAAGACTTGGATAAAGAAAACTCCCAACCACATCATCCCTAAAATGTGCCTTGGGTTGGTGGTCTATAGCATTTGGAAAGAAAGAAATGCGCAAACATTCAAATCTGAAGTTAAATCAAAGGAAAGGCTCCTACAAGAGTTGTGTATTTATTGCTGGAATAGAGGAGAATACGTCCAATGCTATCTGCCAAAACCTTCCATTTACCCTTGGATCCCTTCCTATGAAGTATCTTGGCGTTCCTTTGATAACCACTAGACTTAAGAAGGGAGATTGTGATGATCTCATTCACAAAATCAGCTCGAGAATTACTTCTTGGACAGCTAAATTTCTTTCTTATGCGGGCAGGCTACAACTTATCCAATCTATCCTTGCAGGGATACAAAATTACTGGAGTGCCATGTTTATTCTTCCTAAGAGTGTCTTAAAACATATTGATAGGCTTATGAGTAGATTCTTATGGACTAGGGGAACTGATAAGACCCATGGTGCCAAGGTAGCTTGGAATGTAGTATGTAGACCTAAGAAGGAAAGGGATCTTGGCCTTAAAAATCTCACTCAATTGAACCATATTTTAAATCTTAAACATATCTGGTCTATTTTTGCTTCTAAAAATAGTTCCCTATGGGTAGATTGGATACCCCATTACATGTTAAAAGGAAAAAGTTTTTGGGTAGTCAAGGCCCTTTCTCAATGCTCTTGGTATTGGAAAAAGCTCCTTAAGCTAAGGTCTATGGCCAGACCTATGATTAAACATAGGATTGGTAATGGGTATGAAACCCTCCTTTGGTATGATAATTGGCATCCTATGGGCCCAACTCTTGATATATTTGGGATGCGTGTCCAATATGACGCTGCAATCCCTCTTAATGCTACTGTTTCAGATGTTATTAATGGAAGGGAATGGAGTTGGCCTTCTACTACCACTATTGATTTAATGGAAATAAGAGGTCAATTACATTCCTTACCACCTCCCTCGACATCTAGTGACGTGGTTCAATGGTTGCCTTCCCCTAATAAGGTGTTTTCCTCTGCTAAAACTTGGGACTATGTCTGCACTCACTACCCTAAAGTCCCTTGTCATCACCTTATTTGGTTCCCAGGGAACATCCCATGCTATAGTTTTATTTCATGGTTGGCTATCCTCCATAGGATATCCACACATGATAGAATATTTACATACACACCGGCTAAACAGGTTGGGAATCACATATACAGTCTTTAATTGCTCTTATACTTCTTTTATATGGCAGGGGGTACTAAACAGGTTGGGAATCACATATACAGACTCCTTTTGGGATGCTCTTGTTAGCTGGGCAGCGGACAATTGGAAAGGGAAGACTCCCAGGCACATTATTCCAAAAATGTGCCTAGGATTGGTTACATATAACATTTAGAAGGAGATGAATGATCGGAGCTTCAAATCTGAAGAGAAACCTAAGGAAAGAATATTTCAGGAGGTTTGTCTCCATATCTCCCAACAAATACAAGTGCAGTGGAAGAATGACCCTCACCTTCTCCAATATATTGGAAGTTGGACAGTCACTACATAGTGATTCCCAGTTTGGTTATGTGGACTTTTTCTGTAATTGTGTACATTGTGTACCTTTTTGTATTTTGGTCTTATTGACCCTTGCGATTAGCCCTTCATGATTTGCTTGACTCTTGGTTTGATTTGGTTTGATTTTATTTGAGTTTACTTTCCGAAAAAAAAAAAGATTTTATTTGAGTTGGTTTATTTTGGATGAAGACATAACTTGGCTTTGGCTTTGTTATTTCTCCATCCTTTGTGCATTGTCTAATGCATTTTTTGCGCCTATTGTATATCCTGGGGTATGCCCCTTGTACTTTTGTATAGTGCCGAGCTTTTTCTTTTAATTAACCCTTTTTCCGAAAAAAAAAAAGGCTCCTACAAGAGATCTATCTCCAAATATCTATACAGATCCAAATCAAGTGGAAGAATGACCCTCATCTCCCTACTTACATAGCTAGATGGACTTAGTTTGTCACTGGTTTTTGTAAGTTGTAATTTGGTTTTATTTTGAACCTTTTTCCTTGTTCATCTTTGTTGAGGGGGGCCCTTGGGCTTTTTTGACTTGTTTTTAGAGGTTCCCCCTCTTCCTTTCATTCGTTTATTCTTCTTTTGCTAGGATGGGCTCTTTTCTTGGTTCTTGCCTTTTGATTGTCTCCCATCCACTGTGCATCACCTGGATGCTTTTGTTTGCACGTATTGGATATCCTGGGGGTATGCCCCTTGTATTTTGTATAGTGCCATTTGGCTTGTTCTTTTATTTATTCACCATTCACCGAAAAAAAGAGAAGTGTGATTTGGATATTATTCTTCCACTTCATTTACATATGTTGGGATATTTGGAGACAAATCTCTTGAAATATTCTTTCTTTAGATTTAGCTGCAGAGTTGAAGTTTAGAGTATTTCTTTTTTTTTTTTTCGAAAATTGGTGAATAAATAAAAAAGAAGCCCAACGGCACTATACAAAATTACAAGGGGCATACCCCAGGATAAACAAAGCGCACAAAAAGAGCATCAGGCGATGCTAAAGAGAGAAAGCCTCAAACAAAGGTCAAAGCCCAGAAAGAGACAAAACCAAACGAAAATCCCAAAATGATGCCTTAGCGCATAAACATAAGCACTAAATCACAAGCCCCCTTAAGCTGCAAATTAAACAGAAATAGATGGAGAGAACAGAACAAATCATGCTAAGCCCATCTAACCACGTAGTCAGATAGATGAGGGTCATTTCTCCACTTAATTTGGATCTGAATAGAGATTTGGAGATATATATCCCGAAGAATCCTTTCCTTTGATTTCACTTGAGACCTGAAGGTACGAGAATTTCTTTCTTTCCAAACGTAATAGACCGCCATCCCCAGGCACATTTTAGGGATGATATGGTTGGGGGTTTTCTTCGTCCAGGTTCTTGCTGCCCAATCCAGTAAGGATCCCCAAGAGGAAGTGTGAGATGATATCCCCAACCAATGTAAAACACCCTGCCATATAAAAGAGGACAATAACAAATGATCATGAGATTCCATACCTTGGTGGCATAACACACACGCCAATGGGCCAGGGGTGAAGTGAAAAATTCTGTCATGAGTAGATAACACTGTGTCTAGGAATGTTGCCAGGGAACCAAATGAGGTGATGCCATGGAACCTTTGGGCGAGTATCTCTGAGGTGGTTCCAAGTATGAGCCAATTTAAAAACCCCATTTGTGGATGGGATCCAAATGGCTAAATCAAGTTGGTCAGAGGGAGGGGAAAAGTATGCATATGGGCCCGAATCTCCATTAGTTCTAAAGTGTTAGTTAAAGGCCATTTCCATTCCCCATCAACAATAATATCTTTAACTCTCGCATTTAATTGGACGGCCGCATCGTAAGCAATTCTGGGACCAAATTTATCAAGGAGGGGGCCTAAAAGGTTTTTTTTTCGAAAAATGGTAAATATATTCCAAAAAGAAGGATGTACAAATGTACAAGGGGCATACCCCAGGATAAAACAATGAGCTCAAAACATGAAAACCTGAAGCTAAACTAACAACAAGAACATAAAATCATGGGCCTGCCCTACCGGACACACAAAACACGAACACAAATGGAGGGCACGCAACAAACAACATACAGGAGCAAACAACTAGCACTTGAAGGCGAAACAACCATCTAAGGCCAACCTAAAAACACAAAGAAAAAGGAAGCAAAGAGACCCCCAGGGACCCTTAGGTCCACTTACAAATAATCCTATCAAAATTTGAGTGGTTACTCCACTTCACCCTGATTTGTGCATTGATTTGAGAAATTAGGTTCTTCAGAAGAGTTTCTTTAGTATTGGAGGTTTTCCTGAATGACCGCTGGTTTCTCTCTTTCCATAAACCATAAACTGCCACTCCAAGACACATCTTGGGTATCACATGTTGACTTGTTTTCCCTTGTAGCCTTTGAGCCATTGAATCCAGAAAGTTAGTCCAGCTTTGACCTTGCCACTGAAACCCGCATCTATTCATCAGGTCCTGCCACACAAAGGAAGAGAATGAGCATGCAAAAAATAAATTATCACGAGTTTCCTCATGCTTGTGACAAAGCATGCAAGCTAAAGGTCCTGGAGTAAACCTAGAGATTCTATCATGCGTAGAAAGTCTATTTTGGGCAGCTAACCAAAGAACAACGCTTTGTCTCGGGATACATCCAGAAAACCACACAATGTTATACCATGGAACCACAGGATGATGTATCCTCAAATGGTCCCAAATAAGAAACGTATTAAACACACCATAAGGGGTTATAGTCCATTTCACAGTATCCATACAATTTTTAGGTTTATGGAAATTAGACAAAACACTTCTAACTTCATTAAGCTCAATGGAATTGGAGCCAGGCCAGTTCCAATCCAAATCCCTAATAATGCTGCTAACTTTAGCATTAACATTGATTGCCGAATCATAAACAATTCTATCAGAAAATTTATCCAACAAAGGACCCAAAGGAAGCCAATTATCAAACCAGAGAGACGTATGGTTACCATTACCAACACAACGAATTAGTAATGGTTTAGCAACTTTTCTAAGTTTTAATAACTTCCTCCAATACCAAGAGCATTGGGAAGGAATTTTGGCTTGCCAAAGGTTCTTATCTTTCAACATATACTTATGGACCCACTTGTTCCAAAGGGACAAATTGGAGGGGTCCAAAAGATTCCCAATATGTTTAAGATTCAAGACAATGTTGACCAAAAAGACATCTTTAAAGCCTAAACCCCCTTCCTTTTTTGGTCTACAAACTTTATCCCAGGCAACTTTAGCTCCCGAAACTTTGTCTGTCTTGCCAGACCAAAGGAATCTGGTCATAGATTGTGAAACTCGCTTGAGAACTCCTTTAGGCAAAATAAACATTCCTGACCAGTAGAGTTGAATCCCTGTCAAGACAGAGCTAATAAGCTGAGCTCGCCCTATATAAGATAAAAATTTAGATTTCCAAGAATTAACTCTAGCACATATTTTATTGACCAAACCCTCACAATCTTGTTTTTTAAGTTTAGAAGTAATAAGAGGGACTCCAAGATATCTAATGGGGAGAGAACCTTTCTCAAAGTGAAGGATGTTAACAATTTCATCAATCAAATTACCCTCAACATTTGAGAAAAAAAGACAGCTCTTAGTATTATTGGCTTGTAAACCAGTAAGATTAAAGAATTGGTTTAGAGTTTGTCTGATCAAATTTGCAGATTCAACATTCCCATTAAAAAGAATAAGAAGATCGTTAGCAAAACAGAGATGTGATATTTTCAGTTTATCACATTTCCAATGGTAAGTAAAAGGATCTCTATGAATATTATGATGTTTGACTCAAGGTATCCATAATGATAACAAATAAGTAGAGGGAGAAATGGGATCACCTTGTCTTAAGCCTTTAGCACCATCAAAGTAACCCATAGATTCTCCATTAAAATTAATAGAATATCTAGGAGTGGTAACACATGCAATCATCCATTTTCTTAGGTTAGGAGGAAAGTTAAGCACTTCAAGTAAATCAATGAGGAATTCCCAACTAACACTATCATAAGCCTTCATAATATCCACCTTAGCTGAAACTCTAGGCTTACCCTTGTGTTTATGATAATCTCTCATAAGGTCTTGGGCAAGGAGAATATTATCACTAATCTTCCTACCTTTAATAAAAGCAGATTGAGCCTGATCAATAAGATTCGGAAGGATCATTTGAAGTCTACTCGCAGTAATCTTAGATATACACTTATAAACAGTATTGTAGCAGGAGATAGGTCTAAAGTCACCCATCTTAGATGGATTAGAGATCTTAGGGATCAGAGCAATAAGGGTAGTATTAGATTCTCGCAAAAGCTCCCCCTTTTGGAAAAATTCTTTTACAGCAATTAAGATAGAAGATCCCACAGTGGCCCAAGAGTCTTTAAAGAAAAAAGCATTATAGCCATCAGGGCCAGGGGGCTTTATTACTATGCAAGTTAAATAAACCTTTTTAATCTCATCATCAGAGGGAACCCTATCCAAATCTGCCATCAACTCGGGAGGAATTCTTTTATGAACAAAGGGCATAATAGCTTCTTTACTAGGGTAGTGATGATTAGAGGGAGTACCAAGTAAAGAGGTGAAATATCTGATAGCTTCACTTTTAGCCTCATCACAGGTGGTAGTGAAACTACCATCTGGTTTTTCAAGAGTTAAAATTCTTTTAAAATTCCTTCTCTCTTTAATGGAAAGATGAAAGTATCTTGAGTTTTTATCTCCCACATCTAGCCACTGTAACCGAGATTTCTACCCATTACCGATTTTATGTTTTAGTAAAGGTCTGACCATGTCTCTAAGTTTAAGCAGTTTCCTCCAATACCAAGAACTTGGAGAGGGGGCCTTTACAACCCAAAAACTTTTTCCTTTTAAAAGATAGGTTTTAACCCAGTCTACCCAAAGTGAGTGTTTCCTAGGAGAGAAAAGGGACCAAATATGTTTGAGATTAAGGGTTTTATTAAACTGAACCAGACTTTTCAAACCCAAACCCCCTTCCTTCTTGGGTAAACAAATGAGGTCCCAAGCCACCTTAGTCCCATGAGCTTTTTCAATGACCCCAGACCAAAGAAATCTTCTCAAGTGTTTTTTAACCTCCTTTATGATACTCTTAGGGAGAATAAACATTCCTGACCAATAGTTTTGAATACCTGGAAGAACAGACTATATAAGTTGTAATCGGCCAGCATAAGAAAGGCATTTAGACGTCCACGAAGTAATTCTAGAGCTGATCTAATTCTAGAGTTGATCTTAGTGATAAGATCCATGCAGCCCCTTTTTTTAAGTTTAGATGTTATAAGAGGAACACCTAGATATTTAAGGGGGAGTGATCCAATGGGAACTTGAAGGATATTACTAATGGGAGTGATCCAGAGGGACCCTTGGGCTTTACTGCTGTTTTTGTTTAGGTCTCCCCCCCCCTCATCTTTTTCATAGTTCATTGATACTTTGCTAGGGAGGGTCTTTTTCTTTGGTTGCTAGCCTTGGAAGTTTCCCTCCCTCTGTTGCATCATCTCGATGCCTTTTGTGCTTATTGTATTTCCTGGGGTATGCCTGATGGGAACCATAGTGGACCAAAGCTTAAAGATGATCATTTGCAAGTTCCAGATGGGCCAATCACAAGGTCAAGAGCTAAGAAGATCAACGAAGCAATGCAAGGATTGGAGCAATCCACTTGGGCAAAGTTCATAAACTTATTATGCAAGGCCCCAACATTTAACATGGGCTTGAAGGAAGAAGAATCAGTTCTAGTTCATGTGATACAAGCTACAGAAGGGGTGGAATAGCTTATTGGGTTTTTATAGACTTTAATTTTTATGTTTCTATGGTTTTGGCATGTGGGCCTATTTTATTTTTAAGTAGACATTTATTTAGTTTTAAACATGCAGTTTAAGTTGTTTTGGGCTTGAGTATTTAGTCCATGTCTTTTATTTTCGTTGAAGGCCTTTTTTGGCCCAAGGGTTTCTTAGAAGTGATTAAAAGAAAGAACTTTGTAGCAGCTTGGATATAGAACGTGAATGAAATTTATTTTCTGGAGAGCTATTCAGTTTTCTCTGCTTGTTCTTGATTGAACAATCCGAACTTATCAAAGGCAATTCCCTTTGTGGCGTTCACACCAAATCTGGGTTCTTGAAACAGGATTTCAACGGGTCTAGATCATCCCTGTGACTTGATTGTTGGCTTTCTTGGGTGAATTACAATCTGATCGTGGGTTCAAGGAATATCAATTCCACGGGTTCACATCATTTGGTATCAAAGCCTAGGCTCCAAATCAGGTCTGATTTATCCATTTTATTTCGTGTTCTTGTGTCTGATTTATCCATTTTTTTCTGTTCTGTTATTTTCGTGATCTTGTTTCATCTCGTCTTCTGTTCAGTTCGTGTTCTATTCTTTTCGTGTTTGTGTTCGTGTTCGTGTTCTTGAAGGCCATTTCTTTTATTTTTATTGAAGGCCTTTTGGGCCCTAGGGTTATTAGATATAAAAACACTCTTGTAGCAGTTTTTAAGGGAGATTATGTGAATGAATATTATTCTTCTCAAAGAATTCAGTTTTCTCTTATTGTTCTTGATTGAACAATCTGAACTTATCAAAGGCATTCCCTTTGTGGCGTTCACACCAAATCTGTGTTCTTGAAACATGATTTTAACGGGTCTAGATCATCTTTGTGGCTTGATTATTGGCTTTCCTGGGTTATTTACAATCTGATCGTGGGTTCAAGGAATATCAATTCCACGGGTTCACATCATTTGGTATCAGAGCTTAGGCTCCAAATCAGGTCTGATTTATCCATTTTATTTCGTGTTCTTGTTTTTGTTTCATTTTTTTTTTTTCTGTTATGTTATTTTCGTGTTCTGTTCTTTTTGTGTTCTTGTTTTAGTTCGTATCCTTGTTCTTGATTAAGATCTGGAATTTCGTGTTTAGGGTTGTGAATCTGATCTGCGATTTTTTTCTCTTGCTACTTCGTGTTCGTTCATCCTCGTTATTTAAGGTTATTTTGGTGCTTTACGAACGTGAACTGTGAAGTCTCCCTGATTATTCAAAAAAAAAAACAAAAGAAAAGAAAAGAAAAGAGGAGAAAAAAAAAGAAGAGAAGAGATCGGGTCCGAAAAAAAAAAATACCAAAAACTCGTCTTAAATTTTTTTGTTCGTTTTGCATTGTCCATGGTCTAAGGAGTCCGAAACTGATCTTACTCCATAGTGTGAAAAAAATTTCCGAAAAAAATTCGGTTTTTGTGCTGTTCGAAACCTATCTTCTGTGATCGCTGTTTCCTGGGATAAACTTTGTTTCCATCTTCAATTGGCTCATATTCAAAAAAAAAAAAAAAAAGCAATATTCGTGATTTTTTTCTTTTATTCCTCTCGAAATCTGATTTCTTGTTTCGTTTGCCCTCGTCGTAAATTTTCTTCAGATCCCTGTCATTTTTTTTTCTTCTATTACTTCCTTGTTTCTAGAATCTATTGCTGGCTGGGATAAAACAAGGTTGTGTCTTGATTTAGTTCAATTAGTTCTTGAAAGAACTTGAAAGGGAAAACAATTGAGGTAAAAGGCAAGAGTGTGTGAGACTAATTTCGGGAAAAAGCCAATCAGAGTGAAACACGAGTGGAGTGACAATTTTTGAGCGTAAACACGTAAGGGAGTGTATGAGGTTTTACCACTAATATTCTTGTTTTGCCGCACATTAAAATGGATGACTCACTACCTAGAGGGGAGGCAGATAACACAACCTTTATGTTGCAGGCCATGCAATAATAGTTTGAACGGTTAAATTTGGTGTTGGGGGAGGTAAGGGATAGGATGGATCAACAAGATGTAGTGATTCAAAATCTGCAAGGTGGGCGTGCTGGGAGGAGGCGCGAGCCTAGAGTTGAAAATGAGTATGAGATTGAAGAAGATGAAGAGGATGAGGAAGATGTAGTATCTGATGTTGGTAGGGGAGGAATGGGTAGACCTAGAGGAGGTAGGCATGGAAGAGGACCTAGAGGGAATCCAAGGGGTCGAGATGGGGTAGATAGGAACCTTGGGAGCATCAAAATGAAAATACCATCCTTCCAAGGGAAGAATGACCCTGAAGTGTATTTAGAGTGGGAGAAGAAAATAGAGTTGATTTTTGATTGTCACAACTACTCAGAGGAGAAGAAGGTGAAGCTGGCAGTAATTGAATTCACTGATTATGCAATTATTTGGTGGGATCAATTAGTGAACAATAGGAGGAGGAATCATGAAAGACCTGTAGAAGCATGGGGTGAGCTGAAAGCTCTCATGAGGAAGCGTTTTGTACCTAGCCACTACTACAGAGACCTCTACCAAAAGTTACAAAACCTTTCACAAGGATCCCGGAGTGTGGAGGAATACCATAAGAAGATGGAGGTGGCTATGATTCGGGATAATGTAGAGTAGGATCGAGAGGCCACAATGGCTAGATTTTTAAGTGGTTTGAATAGGGATATAGCCAATGTAGTTGAGTTGCAGCATTATGTGGAGATAGAGGACATGGTGCACATGGCTATGAAGGTGGAGAGGCAATTAAAAAGAAAGGGGGCAGCAAGGTATACTTCAGTTTCTAGCCCTCCTTGGAAACCAAAGTGGGAAAGGAATGACCGAGCTGTAGTAAAGGGAAAGACCGAACCACCTAAAGAAAAAGATGAGGGGACTAGCAAGAACAAATCCAAGGTAGAGTTGCAACCTTCAAGGAATAGAGATATCAAATGTTTTAAATGTTTGGGTTTGGGGCATATAGCATCTCAATGTCCAAACAAGCGGGTGATGATTATGCATGACAATGGGGAGGTGATGACTGAAGGTGAAGACGATAGTGATGGAGTATCTGATGCTAGTGATGATGATGGATTGGAATACCCCGTAGAAGGTGAGTCTCTTGTTTCCAGGCGTGCTCTCAATACACAAATGAAGGTAGATGATATGGAGCAGCAGAGAGAAAATATATTTCATACTAGATGCTATGTAAATAACAAGGTGTGTAGTATGATTATAGACGGGGGAAGTTGCACCAACGTAGCTAGTACCACTTTAGTTGAGAAGTTGAACTTACCTTTGCTGAAGCATCCTAGACCTTATAAGTTGCAGTGGTTGAATGAGTGTGGAGAGGTTAAGGTCAGTAAGCAGGTTTTGGTGGCCTTCTCTATTGGGAGGTATAGTGACGAGGTGCTTTGTGATGTAGTTCCTATGCATGCTGGCCATATTTTGTTGGGGAGGCCGTGGCAGTATGATAGGAGAGTGATGCATGATGGGTTTAGGAACCGATATAGCTTTGAAAAAGATGGGAAAACAATCAAGCTTGCTCCTTTAACCCCAAAATAGGTCTATGAGGACCAACTGAAACTAAAAAGTGAGGTTGAGCAAAAAAGAAACACGAGAGAAAAGAAAAATGAGAGTGAGAGAGAAATTTCAAGAAAAAGAGAGAGTGAAAAAGAAAATAGAGAAATAGGTGAGAATAAAGAAAAGGGAGTGGAGTCAAGAGAGAAAAAAGAAAGAGAGTCTGTAGAGAGAAAAGAAAAGACAAAATTGAGTTTTTATGCAAAAGAGAGTGAGGTTAAGAGGGCATTTTTAGCAAATCAGTCTGTGATTCTTCTTGTTTACAAAGAATGTTATCTTAATCTTGATGAAACTAACCAATCTCTTCCTAGTTTGGCTGTTTCTTTGTTGCAGGATTTTGAGGATGTATTTCCAGAGGAGATGCCAAGTGGGTTGCCGCCCATTAGAGGCATTGAGCATCAAATTGATTTGGTACCCGGGGCTGTTATTCCAAACCGACCAGCCTATAGGAGCAATCCGGAGGAGACAAAGGAGCTTCAAAGGCAAGTTGAAGATTTGATGAGCAAAGGGTACGTAAAAGAGAGCATGAGCCCATGTGCAGTACCAGTGCTACTAGTGCCAAAGAAGGATGGGACTTGGAGGATGTGCGTTGATTGCAGAGCTGTCAATAATATCACGGTAAAGTATCGCCATCCCATTCCTCGTTTAGATGATATGCTTGATGAATTGCATGGTTCATGTATTTTCAGTAAAATAGATCTTAAAAGTGGATACCATCAAATAAGAATGAAAGAGGGAGATGAGTGGAAAACTGCATTTAAGACTAAATATGGACTTTATGAATGGTTAGTTATGCCATTTGGACTTACAAATGCGCCTAGTACTTTCATGCTGTTACTGAACCATGTATTACGTGCATTCATAGGCAAATTTGTAGTCGTCTATTTTGATGATATCCTAGTGTACAGCAAGAACTTAAATGAACATATTGAACATTTGAGATGTGTGTTTGGTGTGTTGAAATCTGAAAAGTTGTATGCTAATTTTAAGAAATGTACTTTTTGCATGGAAAAAGTTGTTTTTCTTGGATATGTTGTTAGCACAGAAGGTATTGAGGTGGATGAAGAGAAAGTCAAGGCCATCAGGAAGTGGCCAACGCCTAAAGGTATCACTGAAGTTAGGGATTTTAGTACACTTGCTGCACCACTCACTGAAAATCATTAAGAAGAATGTTGGGTTTCATTGGGGAACTGAACAAGAGAATGCTTTTGCTACTATTAAAGAAAGGCTATGTTCTGCACCTGTGTTAGCATTACCTGACTTTAGCAAAACTTTTGAGATTGAATGTGATGCTTCAGGTATAGGGATTGGAGTCGTTTTGATGCAGGATAGGAGGCCCATAGCCTTCTTCAGTGAAAAACTAAGTGGGGCTGCCCTAAATTACCCTACTTATGACAAGGAATTTTATGCTCTTGTTCGCTCTCTAGAGACATGGCAGCACTACCTTTGGCCTAAGGAGTTTGTGATCCACACCGATCATGAATCATTGAAGCATCTTAAGGGACAAGGTAAATTAAATAAGAGACATGCTAGATGGATGGAATACATTGAGACTTTTCCTTATGTCATTCGTTACAAGCAAGGTAAGGAAAACATTGTTGCTGATGCTTTATCCCGACGGCATGTACTTCTTACTTCTATGAGTGCTAAAATGCTTGGGTTTGAATATGTGAAAGATATGTATGCCAATGATGCTGATTTTTCTAATGTGTATTTGGCATGTGATAAAGCGGCATTTGGTAAGTTTTTTAAGCATGATGGTTATTTGTTTAAAGAAAGTAAATTGTGTGTGCCTCATTGTTCAATGCGAGAATTGTTGGTGCGAGAGGCACATGGTGGGGACTTAATGGGACACTTTGGTGTTAGGAAAATCTTAGAAATTTTAGATGAACATTTCTTTTGGCCTAGGATGCGGCGAGATGTCATTAGAATCTGTGGTCGGTGCATTACATGTAGAAGGGCCAAATCTAAGGTTTTACCACATGGGTTGTATACACCCTTACCCGTCCCTAGTGAGCCGTGGGTAGACATATGATGGGAACCATAGTAATGATGGGAACCATAGTGGACCAAAGCTTAAAGATGATCATTTGCAAGTTCCAGATGGGCCAATCACAAGGTCAAGAGCTAAGAAGATCAATGAAGCAATGCAAGGACTGGTGCAATCCACTTGGGAAAAGTTCAGAAACTTATTATGCAAGGCCCCAACATTTAACATGGGCTTGAAGGAAGAAGAATCAGTTCTAGTTCATGTGATACAAGCTACAGAAGGGGTGGAATAGCTTATTGGGTTTTTATAGACTTTAATTTTTATGTTTCTATGGTTTTGGCATCTGGGCCTATTTTACCTTTTAAGTAGACATTTATTTAGCTTTAAACATGCAGTTTAAGTTGTTTTGGGCTTGAGTATTTAGTCCATCTTTTATTTTCGTTGAAGGCCTTTTTGGCCCAAGGGTTTCTTAGAAGTGATTAAAAGAAAGAACTTTGTAGCAGCTTGAGACAGAACGTTAATGAAATTTATTTTCTGGAGAGCTATTCAGTTTTCTCTGCTTGTTCTTGATTGAACAATTCGAACTTATCAAAGGCATTTCCTTTGTGGCGTTCACCAAATCTGGGTTCTTGAAACAGGATTTCAACGGGTCTAGATCATCCCTGTGACTTGATTGTTGGCTTTCTTGGGTGAATTACAATCTGATCGTGGGTTCAAGGAATATCAATTCCACGGGTTCACATCATTTGGTATCAGAGCTTAGGCTCCAAATCAGGTCTGATTTATCCATTTTATTTCGTGTTCTTGTTTCTGTTTCATTTTTTTTCTGTTCTGTTATTTTCGTGATCTTGTTTCATCTCGTCTTTCTATTCAATTCGTGTTCTATTCTTTTAGTGTTCTTGTTTTCGTTCGTGTTCGTGTTCGTGTTCGTGTTCGCATTCGTGTTCTTGATTACGATCTGGAATTTCGTGTTTAGGGTACGAATCTGATCTGCGATTTTTTTTTTTTGTTTTGTCTCTTGCTACTTTGTGTTCGTTCATCCTCGTGATTTAGGGTTACGAACGTGAACTGTGAAGTCGCCCTAATTATTCAAAAAAAAAAAAAACAAAAAAAAAAAGAAAAGAAAAGAGGAGAAAAAAAAAAAAAAAAAAAAAAAAAAAAAAAAAGAAAGGGAAGAGAAGAGATCGGTAAGCCGCGAAAAAAAAAAAAAAAAAAAATACAAAAAAATAAAAAAAAATACAAAAAAAAAAAAAAAAATTGGCTTAAATTTTTTTGTTCGTTTTGCATTGTCCATGGTCTAAGGAGTCCGAAACTGATCTTACTCCATAGTGTGAAAAAAATTTCCGAAAAAATTCGATTTTTGTGCTGTTCGAAACCTATCTTCTGTGATCGCTGTTTCTTGGGATAAACTTTGTTTCCATCTTCAATTGGCTCATATTCAAAAAAAATATATATATATATATATATATTCGTGATTTTGTTTTTTTTTTATTATTCCTCTCGAAATCTGATTTCTTGTTTCGTTTGCCCTCGTCGTATATTTTCTTGAGATCCGTGTCATTTTTTTTTTTCTATTACTTCCTTGTTTCTAGAATCTATTGCTGGCTGGGATAAAACAAGGTTGTGTCTTGATTTAGTTCAATTAGTTCTTGAAAGAACTTGAAAGGGAAAACAATTGAGGTAAAAGGCAAGAGTGTGTGAGACTAATTTCGGGAAAAAGCCAATCAGAGTGAAACACGAGTGGAGTGACAATTTTTGAGCGTAAACACGTAAGGGAGTGTGTGAGGTTTTACCACTAATATTCTTGTTTTGCCGCACATTAAAATGGATGACTCAATACCTAGAGGGGAGGCAGATAACACAACCTTTATGTTGCAGGCCATGCAACAACAGTTTGAACGGTTAAATTTGGTGTTGGGGGAGGTAAGGGATAGGATGGATCAACAAGATGTAGTGATTCAAAATCTGCAAGGTGGGCGTGATGGGAGGAGGCGTGAGCCTAGAGTTGAAAATGAGTATGAGATTGAAGAAGATGATGAGGATGAGGAAGATGTAGTATCTGATGTTGGTAGGGGAGGAATGGGTAGACCTAGAGGAGGTAGGCGTGGAAGAGGACCTAGGGGGAATCCAAGGGGTCGAGATGGGGTAGATAGGTACCTTGGGAGCATCAAAATGAAAATACCATCTTTCCAAGGGAGGAATGACCCTGAAGTGTATTTAGAGTGGGAGAAGAAAATAGAGTTGATTTTTGATTGTCACAACTACTCAGAGGAGAAGAAGGTGAAGCTGGCAGTAATTGAATTCACTGATTATGCAATTATTTGGTGGGATCAATTAGTGACCAATAGGAGGAGGAATCATGAAAGACCTGTAGAAACATGGGGTGAGCTGAAAGCTCTCATGAGGAAGCGTTTTGTACCTAGCCACTACTACAGAGACCTCTACCAAAAGTTACAAAACCTTTCACAAGGGTCCCGGAGTGTGGAGGAATACCATAAGGAGATGGAGGTGGCTATGATTCGGGCTAATGTAGAGGAGGATCGAGAGGCCACAATGGCTAGATTTTTAAGTGGTTTGAATAGGGATATAGCCAATGTAGTTGAGTTGCAGCATTATGTGGAGGTAGAGGACATGGTGCACATGGCTATGAAGGTGGAGAGGCAATTAAAAAGAAAGGGGGCAGCAAGGTATACTTCAGTTTCTAGCACTCCTTGGAAACCAAAGTGGGAAAGGAATGACCGAGCTGTAGTAAAGGGAAAGACCGAACCACCTAAAGAAAAAGATGAGGGGACTAGCAAGAACAAATCCAAGGTAGAGTTGCAACCTTCAAGGAATAGAGATATCAAATGTTTTAAATGTTTGGGTTTGGGGCATATAGCATCTCAATGTCCAAACAAGCGGGTGATGATTATGCATGACAATGGGGAGGTGATGACTGAAGGTGAAGACGATAGTGATGGAGTATCTGATGCTAGTGATGATGATGGATTGGAATACCCCGTAGAAGGTGAGTCTCTTGTTGCCAGGCGTGCTCTCAATACACAAATGAAGGTAGATGATATGGAGCAGCAGAGAGAAAATATATTTCATACTAGATGCTATGTAAATAACAAGGTGTGTAGTATGATTATAGACGGGGGAAGTTGCACCAACGTAGCTAGTACCACTTTAGTTGAGAAGTTGAACTTACCTTTGCTGAAGCATCCTAGACCTTATAAGTTGCAGTGGTTGAATGAGTGTGGAGAGGTTAAGGTCAGTAAGCAGGTCTTGGTGGCCTTCTCTATTGGGAGGTATAGTGACGAGGTGCTTTGTGATCTAGTTCCTATGCATGCTGGCCATATTTTGTTGGGGAGGCCGTGGCAGTATGATAGGAGAGTGATGCATGATGGGTTTAGGAACCGATATAGCTTTGAAAAAGATGGGAAAACAATCAAGCTTGCTCCTTTAACCCCAAAACAGGTCTATGAGGACCAACTGAAACTAAAAAGTGAGGTTGAGCAAAAAAGAAACATGAGAGAAAAGAAAAATGAGAGTGAGAGAGAAATTTCAAGAAAAAGAGAGTGAAAAAGAAACTAGAGAAATAGGTGAGAATAAAGAAAAGGGAGTGGAGTCAAGAGAGAAAAAAGAAAGAGAGTCTATAGAGAGAAAAGAAAAGACAAAATTGAGTTTTTATGCCAAAGAGAGTGAGGTTAAGAGGGCATTTTTAGCAAATCAGCCTGTGATTCTTCTTGTTTACAAAGAATGTTATCTTAATCTTGATGAAACTAACCAATCTCTTCCTAGTTTGGCTGTTTCTTTGTTGCAGGAGTTTGAGGATGTATTTCCAGAGGAGATGCCGAGTGGGTTGCCGCCCATTAGAGGCATTGAGCATCAAATTGATTTGGTACCCGGGGCTGTTATTCCAAACCGACCAGCCTATCGGAGCAATCCGGAGGAGACAAAGGAGCTTCAAAGGCAAGTTGAAGATTTGATGAGCAAAGGGTACGTAAAAGAGAGCATGAGCCCATGTGCAGTACCAGTGCTACTAGTGCCAAAGAAGGATGGGACTTGGAGGATGTGCGTTGATTGCAGAGCTGTCAATAATATCACGGTAAAGTATCGCCATCCCATTCCTCGTTTAGATGATATGCTTGATGAATTGCATGGTTCATGTATTTTCAGTAAAATAGATCTTAAAAGTGGATACCATCAAATAAGAATGAAAGAGGGAGATGAGTGGAAAACTGCATTTAAGACTAAATATGGACTTTATGAATGGTTAGTTATGCCATTTGGACTTACAAATGCGCCTAGTACTTTCATGCGGTTAATGAACCATGTATTACGTGCATTCATAGGCAAATTTGTAGTCGTCTATTTTGATGATATCCTAGTGTATAGCAAGAACTTAAATGAACATATTGAACATTTGAGATGTGTGTTTGGTGTGTTGAAATCTGAAAAGTTGTATGCTAATTTTAAGAAATGTACCTTTTGCATGGAAAAAGTTGTTTTTCTTGGATATGTTGTTAGCACAGAAGGTATTGAGGTGGATGAAGAGAAAGTCAAGGCCATCAGGGAGTGGCCAACGCCTAAAGGTATCACTGAGGTAAAAAGCTTTCATGGTTTAGCTAGCTTTTATAGGCGTTTTGTTAAGGATTTTAGTACACTTGCTGCACCACTCACTGAAATCATTAAGAAGAATGTTGGGTTTCATTGGGGAACTGAACAAGAGAATGCTTTTGCTACTATTAAAGAAAGGCTATGTTCTGCACCTGTGTTAGCATTACCTGACTTTAACAAAACTTTTGAGATTGAATGTGATGCTTCAGGTATAGGGATTGGAGCCGTTTTGATGCAGGATAGGAGGCCGATAGCCTTCTTCAGTGAAAAACTAAGTGGGGCTGCCCTAAATTACCCTACTTATGACAAGAAACTTTATGCTCTTGTTCGCTCTCTAGAGACATGGCAGCACTACCTTTGGCCTAAGGAGTTTGTGATCCACACTGATCATGAATCATTGAAGCATCTTAAGGGACAAGGTAAATTAAATAAGAGGCATGCTAGATGGATGGAATACATTGAGACTTTTCCTTATGTCATTCGTTACAAGCAAGGTAAGGAAAACATTGTTGCTGATGCTTTATCTCGACGGCATGTACTTCTTACTTCTATGAGTGCTAAAATGCTTGGGTTTGAATATGTGAAAGATATGTATGCCAGTGATGCTGATTTTTCTAATGTGTATTTGGCATGTGATAAAGCGGCATTTGGTAAGTTTTTTAAGCATGATGGTTATTTGTTTAAAGAAAGTAAATTGTGTGTGCCTCATTGTTCAATGCGAGAATTGTTGGTGCGAGAGGCACATGGTGGGGGCTTAATGGGACACTTTGGTGTTAGGAAAACCTTAGAAATTTTACATGAACATTTCTTTCGGCCTAGGATGCGACGAGATGTCATTAGAATCTGTGGTCGGTGCATTACATGTAGAAGGGCCAAATCTAAGGTTTTACCACATGGGTTGTATACACCCTTACCCGTCCCTAGTGAGCCGTGGGTAGACATATCTATGGACTTTGTTTTGGGGCTGCCTAGGACAAAAAGAGGTAGAGATTCTATTTTTGTGGTGGTGGATAGATTTAGTAAGATGGCACATTTCATTCCATGCCATAAAACAGATGATGCCACAAACATAGCTGATTTGTTTTTCAAGGAGATAGTACGACTCCATGGTATGCCTAGGAGTATTGTTTCTGATAGGGATGTCAAATTCCTCAGCTACTTTTGGAAGGTTTTGTGGGGAAAATTGGGTACCAAACTTTTATTTTCCACTACTTGTCACCCACAAACTGACGGACAAACTGAAGTAGTCAATAGGACTCTAACTCAACTCCTACGCACTATCATTCAAAAGAATTTGAAAACTTGGGAGGACTGTTTACCATTTATCGAATTTGCTTATAATAGGAGCATGCATACTACTACTTCTCATTCTCCCTCTGAAATTGTTTATGGTTTTAATCCACTTACTCCTTTAGATTTAATGCCTTTACCTGTTGATGTCAGGAGTAGTTTGGATGGATACCAAAAGGCTGAATTGGTGAAGTCAATTCATGAGAGAGTACGACTTCAAATTGCACAAAAAAATGAAAAGTTTGCTTCCCAAGCCAATAAAGGGAGAAAGCGTGTCACCTTTGAACCCGGAGACTGGGTGTGGGTTCATCTGCGCAAAGAAAGGTTCCCAGCTCATAGACGGACTAAATTGCATCCTCGAGGGGATGGACCTTTCCAAATCCTTGAGAAAATTAATGATAATGCCTATAAAGTGGATCTTCCAGGTGAGTATAATGTTTCTGCAAGTTTCAATGTTTCTGACCTTTCTCCTTTTGATGTAGGTGATGATTCGAGGTCGAATCCTTTTGAGGAGAGGGGGAATGATGGGAACCATAGTGGACCAAAGCTTAAAGATGATCATTTGCAAGTTCCAGATGGGCCAATCACAAGGTCAAGAGCTAAGAAGATCAACGAAGCAATGCAAGGACTGGTGCAATCCACTTGGGAAAAGTTCAGAAACTTATTATGCAAGGCCCCAACATTTAACATGGGCTTGAAGGAAGAAGAATCAGTTCTAGTTCATGTGATACAAGCTACAGAAGGGGTGGAATAGCTTATTGGGTTTTTATAGACTTTAATTTTTATGTTTCTATGGTTTTGGCATGTGGGCCTATTTTACCTTTTAAGTAGACATTTATTTAGCTTTAAACATGCAGTTTAAGTTGTTTTGGGCTTGAGTATTTAGTCCATCTTTTATTTTCGTTGAAGGCCTTTTTGGCCCAAGGGTTTCTTAGAAGTGATTAAAAGAAAGAACTTTGTAGCAGCTTGGATAGAACGTTAATGAAATTTATTTTCTGGAGAGCTATTCAGTTTTCTCTGCTTGTTCTTGATTGAACAATTCGAACTTATCAAAGGCATTTCCTTTGTGGCGTTCACCAAATCTGGGTTCTTGAAGCAGGATTTCAACGGGTCTAGATCATCCCTGTGACTTGATTGTTGGCTTTCTTGGGTGAATTACAATCTGATCGTGGGTTCAAGGAATATCAATTCCACGGGTTCACATCATCACTGTTCCCATTTGAATCTGACAGTAGAACGGTCCGAGGCATTAATCGTGTTACGGGTTTCGTCACATTGTTGGCGGGGTTTGTATCAGTTGGTGAGCACAGTTCTAGTCTCAGGTTTATCCTATCTTTTTCGTTTCTGTTTTTATTCGTTTCTTCTGGTTCTGTTCTTATTCGTTTTTGTTTCTGTTTTTTTTTTCGTTTTCTTATTCGTTCTCGTTTCTGAACCATATATATATATAAAAAAAAAAAAAAGGTGTTCGATTACGATATGGAATTTTGTATTTAGGGTTTGCGAATCTGATCTGTGATTTGCTCTTTTTTTCCCATGTTTGATCTCGCATTCATAACATGTTTTTGCTTACTGTAATATCCTGGGGTATGGCCCTTTTTTTTGGAATGTGATTTGCTCTTGTTACTTCGTGTTTGTTCATTCTCGTGATCGTTGTTATTGTGGTCTTTTCCTTCTCAGGAATTAGAGTTTCTAAAACAGATACGTGAACTATGAAGTCTCTCTGACTATTCAAAAAAAAAGGAAAAAAAAAAAGAAGAGAAGAGATCGGTAGGCTAAAAAAAAAAAAAAACTCGGCTTAAAATTTTATTTTTGTTTTATGATATTTGGGGTCTAAGGAGTCCGAATCTGACCTTATTCCATAGTGTGAAAAATTCTTTCCGAAAATTCCAATTTTTTTTTGTGCTTTTGGAAACCTAGCCAGCCATCCGCGTTCTGATACGAACCCCGCCAACAATGTGACGAAACCCGTAACACTATTAATGCCTCGGACCGTTCTACTGTCAGATTCAAATGGAAACCGCGACCAAACACCTATAACAGATGCAAACCTTGGTATAAAGGATGAAGATGCCACAATCAAGGATGGAAAACTCAATTGATAAGTCCAGGTATGAACGCCACAGAGTAAATCTGATAAGTTCGAATAGTTCTTCAAAGCACCAAAGAGAAAACTCTCACAATATTATTAATGATCAAAACTGAATATTATAAACCCTACACTAATTTAAATAGCTGAGGCTTACGGTTGGGCCCTATAAGTCTACGAAATATTATGGCCCAATATAATTCACCCCAAAACTAAAATAAAAACAAACTAACAAATATGAAAAGTTCCTAAGTTGGCATGCGCAAGCCTATAATTTATTCTAGAGCTTGAATCATGGACACCCAGCCTTGTGGATCACTAGTATCCTCCGTTGGGCCACAAAGATTAGTCTCAACCCAAATTTGTTGAACCAGTCCATTGAGATTGTCCTTGAACCATTTTGCTCGCACCCTTGTAACTGGACCAATTTGCTCGCACCCTTGTAACTGGACCAATTGTCACGTGGTTCGGGTCCGCATTCCACCTTGTGCTAGCCGCCATGCTTTCATCATTCCCCTCCTCTTGAAAAGTATTTGTCCTCAAATCGTCACCTACATCAAAAGGAGATAAATCAGCAACATTGAAAGTAGTACTAACATTATACTCACTAGGCAACTCTAGCTTGTAGGCATTATCATTGATGCGCTCAAGAACTTGAAAAGGACCATCGCCTCAGGGAAGCAATTTAGAACGCCTTTGTGCAGGAAATCTTTCTTTTCGCATGTGTACCCAAACCCAATCTCCGGGTTCAAAGATGATATTGCGTCGCCCTTTGTTAGTTTGCGTTGCATATTGCTTCGTTCTTCGCTCAATATTGAGCCTTGCTTTCTTATGAATCTGCTTAACAAAATCTGCTTTCTTTTTGCCATCTAAATTAACATGCTCAGTAACAGGTAAAGGAGATAAATTCAAAGGAGTTAAAGGATTAAAACCATACACAATTTCAAAGGGTGGAAATTTAGTAGTAGAATGGATGGTACGATTATAAGCAAACTCAACATGTGGTAAACATTCTTCCTATGTTTTGTTCTTTTTAATGATAGCCCTTAACAAAGTAGATAAAGTCCTATTCACTACTTCGGTTTGACCATCAGTTTGTGGATGACAAGTAGTAGAAAATAATAACTTAGTCCCCAACTTACACCACAAGGTCTTCCAAAATTAACTCAAGAACTTAACATCTCTATCTGAAACAATGGTTCTAGGCATACCATGTAATCTCACAATCTCCTTAAAGAACAAATCAGCAACATGTGAAGCATCATCAGTTTTGTGACATGGAATAAAATGTGTCATCTTGGAAAATCTATCCACAACCACAAAAATTGAGTCTCGATCGTGTTTAGTCCTAGGTAAACCTAACACAAAATCCATTGAAATATCAATCCATGGTTCACTAGGAATTGGAAGAGGTGCGTATAAGCCATGGGGTTGTACTCTAGATTTCGCTCGCCTTCATGTGACACATCTACCACCAATCCTCTCAACATCTTGTTTCATGCATGGCCAATAGAAGTGTTCTTGCAAAACGGCTAATGTTTTATTTAACTACCCCAAAATGTCCCATTAACCCTCCCCCATGTGACTCTCTCACAAGCAACTCTCGCACAGAACAATTTGGAATGCACAATTTATTTTCTCAAAATAAAAACCCTCATGCCTATAGAATTTATTATGGGCAATTTTTTCACAAGATTCAAACTCTTCACTAAAATCTAGGTCTAAAGGATACAATTCTTTAATATGCTCAAAACCAAGAATCTTAGCATCAAGAGTGGAGATTAGAATGTACCTTCGAGAATGTGCATCGACAACGATGTTTTCCTTACCTTGTTTATATCGAATGATGTATGGAAACATCTCAATGAATTCAACCCATCGTGCATGTCTCTTGTTCAGCTTGTGTTGGACTTTAAGGTGCTTTAAAGACTCATGATCGGTGTGAATCACGAACTCTTTTGGCCACAAGTAATGCTGCCATGTCTCCAAAGCTCGAACCAATGCATACATCTCTTTGTCATAAGTGGGATAGTTTAAGGCAGCCCCACTTAAATTCTCACTAAAATATGCAATTGGTCTTCCTTCTTGCATAAGCACGACGCCAATACCTAATCCTGAAGCATCACATTCAATTTCAAAAGTTTTTGTAAAGTTAGGTAAAGCAAGTAAAGGTGCATGAGATAATTTTTCCTTGAGTAATTGAAATGCCTTCTCATTTTCCGAAAAAATTGAAATGCCTTCTCTTGCTCTTCCCCCATTTGAACCCAACATTTTCTTGATGACTTTGGTTATTGGTGCAGCTATACTACTGAAGTCTTTCATGAACCTTCTGTAAAAACTAGCAAGTCCATGAAAACTTCGCACATTACTTACACTAGATGGGCTTGGCCATTCTTGGATAGCACGAATCTTTTCTTCATCAACCTGTATTCCTTGTGCACACACAACAAAACCAAGAAACACAAGTTTTTTTTTTTTTTGTTTCAGAAATTGGTGAAAAGAAACACAAGCTTATTAGTGCAAAAAGTGCACTTCTTTAGGTTAGCAAACAACTCTTCCTTTCTAAGTACATCTAACACAAGTTTTAAATGCTTCAAATGCTCTTCCAAGTTTTTGCTGTAAATAAGGATATCATCAAAATAAACAACCACAAATTTTCCAATGAAAGCACGCAAAACATGGTTCATCAATCTCATGAAAGTACTAGGAGCATTAGTTAATCCAAAAGGCATAACTAACCATTCATACAAACCATATTTGGTTTTAAATGCAGTTTTCCATTCATCACCTTCCTTCATTCTAATTTGATGATACCCACTTTTCAAATCAATCTTAGAAAATATACAAGAACCATGCAACTCATCTAACATATCATCTAAGCGAGGAATAGGGTGTCGATACTTTACCGTTATGTTGTTGACGGCTCGGCAATCAACGCACATTCTCCACGTCCCATCCTTCTTAGGAACCAAAATCACCGGAACGGCGCATGGACTCATACTTTCTCTTACGTACCCCTTTTCCATCAACTCACTGACCTGCTTTTGTAGTTCCTTTGTCTCCTCGGGATTGCTTCTATAGGGTGGTCGGTTTGGAATGGTAGCACTGGGAACGAAATCAATTTGATGTTTAATCCCTCGAATAGGGGGGTAAACCATGTGGAATCTCCTCAGGAAAGACATCACCAAACTCCTGCAAAAGAGAAACAACAGAACTAGGCAAAGATGAGTCAATTGGGTTAGTGTTTAAAAATGCCTCTTTGTACAAAAGTACAATCATAGGCTGATTTGAAAACAACGCTCGTTTGATCTCACTCGCTTTTGCATAAAAATTCTTTTGGTTTCCCTCTATTTTTCCCTCAATGACTGCATTTTTCTTTTCTTTTTCTCTCTCAATTTTCTCACTCTTTTTCTTTTGATCACTCTCCTTTTGCAACCTCACTTGATCTTCATAAACTTGCTTCGGTGTCAAAGGCACTAAGGTGATTATCCTTTGATTAAACACGAATGAGTATTTATTTGTGAAACCATCATGCTTAACACGTCGATCAAATTGCCATGGCCTCCCTAACAACAAGTGTCCCGCTTGCATCGGAACCACATCACTCAAAACTTCATCTTCATATTTCCCAATACGAAAAGGAACTAATGCTTGTTTAGTCACCCTTACTTCTCCACTATCACTGAGCCATTGCAATTTATAAGGTCGTGGATGCTTGATTGTTGGAAGCCCTAATTTCTCCACCAGAGTTGTGCTAGCAATGTTAGTGCAACTCCCCCCATCGATGATCACACTACACACCTTATCTTTGACATGACATCTCGTATGAAAAATGTTCTCCCGTTGTGCCTCATCATCTTCTTTAACTTGCATATTTAGAGCTCTCCTTGCCACTAACAAATCCCCTTGGGTAGCGTACTCTTCATCATCGGCATCCTCCAACGGTGGCATAGATTCGTTGTCATCTTCATCTTCGGTTTCAATCTCACCATTATCTCGTAACACCATAACTCTCTTGTTCGGACATTGGCTAGCTATGTGTCCCCTACCTTGGCACTTAAAACACTTAATATCACGATTCCGAGAAGTAGACGAATCAGATTTACCTTGATTTCCATGGCTGGTCACCTCTTGTTTTTGCTCAGTTTTTGGCTTCACCAAAGGCTTCTTCTCATCTCTTTTCCAATTATTTGGTTTCCAAGCGGATGTATTGGAATTTTGACTTGGATTTTGGCTTGGACGTGTGCTGCTGCCCCTCCTCTTGAGTTGATTCTCAATTTCATTAGACGTGTGTACCATATCCTCCAATTCAACATAGTGTTGCAATTCTATTGCATTGGCAATTTCCCGATTCAACCCAACTAAGAATCTAGCACTACAACAAAAAACCCTTATTATGACTTTAAAAAAGAGTCATAAATATACATTTATGACTTTTTTTTAAACTTTTAAAATAAGTCGTAACATTGCAGTCATAAATAAGTTCGAGGTTGTTAAAAAAGTCGTAAATAATTATTACTTTTACAACAGTTCTAAAAAAAAGTCATAAAAAATAAATGCTTTCAAATTATTTATGACTATTTTTTTATTGATACAGTCATAAATAATCTTTAAAAAAGTCATAACTAACCTTCAAAACAGTCATAAATAATCTTCAAAAAAAGTCATAAATTACCTTTAAAACAGTCATAAATAATTTTCAAAAAAGTCATATATAACTTTTAAAACAGTCATAACTAATCTGTAAAAAGTCATAAATAACATTTTAAAAAGTCATAAATAATCTTTAAAAAAGTCATAAATAACCTTTAAATAGTCATAAATAATCTTCAAAATTGTCATAAATAACATTTTAAAAGTCGTAAATAGTCTATAAAAAAGTCATAAATAAACTTTTAAAAAGTCATAAATAACCTTTTAAAAGTCATAAATAGTCTTTAAAATAGTCATAAATAACCTTTTAAAAGTCATAAATAGTCTTTAAAAAAGTCATAAATAACCTTTTAAAAAGTCATAAATAATCACGCTATTTATAACTTTACTAGAACTATTGCTAAATTAGGATTTTTTTTTTATGAAATAGTCATATGTAATATAAAACACATTTTAAAAAAACAATTTATTGATAATCCAATAATCAAGAATTACACAAATCAGATACATCAAAATATGTTACACAATTCAGAATATATACATATACAAATCAGCTCAACCATATTCAAATATCATATTCCCTCCAACCAAAATTTCTCATTCATCAATCTAATAATTAGTTATGTACAAGAAAAATGTAACAGTAACCACTAAGTATGTATTAAACCAACAAATTAATAATGTATATGTGACATTGTTAAAAAAAAAAAAAAAAAAAAAACCCCAGAATAATGTCTATTTAAACTCTTCAATCACAGCTAGTACATCAACTTATTTCCAACTTTTGTTCCATGTAGTCTAACTGTGCAACACTGAAACAAAAATGAAAATCAATGTATTAGATTCTATATAACAAGTATATCATTTTCTTAAATTGTAAAAAAATGGATTACCTAGAAAAAGGAAAAAAATTGTTGAAAATTTCAATACTTAAATGTATTCTTGAATGAACTCAATGAACTCAAGTTGAGATACATATTAGAGAAACATTGTTCAGATAAATCTTAGGCCAACCAATGAAGATGTGTTTCATTTGAAAGATATCACATATTCACATGTACTATATATTTATAGATCACTTTACTACTTCAGTGATCACTAGTACGTAGTGAGATTAGGATTCATATGAAGGCCATTATATAAAACTAATTTTGAGAAATCACAAACTATAAGAAGTAAAATGAAAACGAGGATATCGTTTGAATGAAATCATAAGCCAGAGAAGAGTGTTTTAAGTTTACATTAGAACTTTATAAATGTTGAAACAACTCTAGCATTTTAATTATAACAATATGCTTTCTCAACATATATTTTTATTTGAGTAATGTTTAAAAAATTTCAAGCAATAGAACGTACTATGTTTAATGTAAAAATTTTAAAAAATTTCAAGCAATGAATGTTGACCTAGAATTTCTAAAAATTTCGACAGAGTCTCCTCTATAAATGGAACCTCCCAAAAATTTCAAGCAATGAAAACATACCCATCAACAATTGAATAACCGTAACATACACTCTATCACTACATTAACCATAACATACTAAGTATAATTTAAACAACCTATCTTTGTATCAAATCCATGTGAAATGTGAACAGGACCGAATGAGAGAGACAGAGAAAAAGAGTAAATTACCTTGGTCCTGAAGCTAGAAGTCCGTGTTCTTGATTTGTCTGAATCCTGAATACCAAGAACAAGAGGAAAATTTCATCTGAGAGAAATATCAAAACTGACATGTTATTATCAATAAGCTGCTAAATAAGAAACGTCCCAAACAATTTATAGTCTACAAATCCCTAAAACGCAAGCCAAATACCCAATTTCAAAAAAGAATTCACCCTATTCGGACATCCAAGTGCAAAGTTATGGTGTTTCAAAGGTTTGACTTTTTCAAAATTTTTAGAAATTGACCTTAACACTTTACTACTTTGCAGACTAACCTACTCTTGATTCTCATTACATTATTCGCATTTATTGGACGACCCTACACATGAGATGTCTCATTTATTTAGTAAACCAATTATTCATGAATAAGAAATTAGCTAGTACTTTAGTTGAATAAAAGGAAAGCAGCATTCCATTTTTTATCGTTGTTGGAATTGACCAAATCAGCAGGTCTTGAGTTGTTTCTCTTTTACCAAAAAAAAAAAATATATAAATTGGTGTTGGAGACTTGATAAGTATCCCTCTTTTTCGTTATCTTCTTTATCGAGTATTTCAATAGGAGAATTTTACAAACTTGTGGACCGTTTCTTTACCCATTTAGCCATTCTTTTTACCAATGTTACATATTTTCTTCTACCCCATATCTTCATGTATTCCTTCTAATCATCTCCCAAATTACAGCTGGTTTTCCCCCTCAAGACACTCATGGTACTTGTCCTTATCTTTCTTTATTTGTTCGAGCTAGGAATAGTCCTTATGGAGGACTAAGTTCAGTAGCTTAATAGTTTTCCACCTCATTTAGTTACTTGTTCTTTTGAGTTTTGGATTAAAAAATTTCCTCGTCTGTTTAACCAACTTGAAAGCACTTTGTCATTGTCTGTTTAACTAACTCTATTCAGCTATTGTCTTTTGTTTAACATCCAAAAATTGTTGAAGATTTTGGGAGAAAAGTCTCTGCTATACTTTACCATATGGGCTGGATCTGGCAATAAAGATAAGTTTTTTTTAGTCCCAAGTATAGGTATATGTGCAAATTTGATTACTGTGTCTTATATATGTGCAAATTGTGTCTTAGATGCTGTGTTTTTGATGCACTTATGCAGATTGCCGCACATAGATGCAGATTGCAGTTCATAGCAGCAGCACACTGCCCAGCTGCACACGCAGCACAGGCAAGGCAGCACACTGCCTAGTGCAGCACACAGGGTGCACGCACACTGCTGCAGCAGACACTCTCTCCCCCATATATCTATACATATATAGATAGTAATGTAGTTTTCTCTCTAACACTTCCCACTTGGCTATACCTAAGATTCCCACAGTGTCCACGTATGCTATATTTTTTTATATCTAAACTATATATATATATGCCAACGCGGTTTCTAATCCACGTGGAACTCACTACAATATTCTGTGACCTATAGCCTTAAACTCTTCTTAATTCACATAGATAACTACACATCACAAACAGTTGCGGTGAAACCCCAAAAAAAAACTACTCACTTTTCCCACTACTCTCTCTCTCTCTCTCTCCTTATTTTTCGACTGATTTTTTTCCAGTAAATATCTTTCACGGCCACTCTATTTATCACCCATGGCTTTGTCGATCAGTGTCAATGTGGAAGATTCCTTGATGGGTACTTTTGGTGGTTGTACATCTCTCTACCGAGCCACTCTCAGTACATGTTCTAAAGGTACATTCACACCTCTCTTAGAGTACTTTAAAAGTTAAAACCAACCCAGGCCATGCAAAGAAATAGACAATATAAACCCACCCGAAATCTACTAAAACTCCATTTAAAAACAAACTAGGACCCAAGTAGATAGCAAATAACCAACAGTGAACGGATCAAAACGGCCTTCACATGGCTTGAATATAAAAGTTTTTATATAACATCTTGAATACAACGTATCCACTACAAAATTTTTAATTAACCTTATTAAATGCCTAACTAAAAAAATAAAGAAAAAATGCTATTGGAGGGCCCTACACATGAGATGTCTCATTTATTTAGTAAACCAATTATTCGTGAATAAGAAATTAGTAAGTACATAGCTGCAGTGGTATGTTCCCATGTTGTGTTCTTGATGCACTTATGAAGATTGCAGCACATAGCTGCAGATTGCAGCACAGGCAAGGCAGCACATTGCCCAGCTGCACACGCAACACATGCTGGGCAGCACACTGCCCAGCAGCACACAGGCTGCACGCACACTGCTGCAAGTAGGCAAATCTGGAAAACTGATTCAAAATTGGTTGCCAGAATTCGTGTAGACACTTCTTCAACTATGAAATCTATCATTGGTTTACGTATATTTGTTCCAACATTATTTATCTATAGATCAAGGACATAGAAGTCAATCCCCTCGTTAGTTCGCTAGTCAAGAAAGGCACAAACAAAGTGATGGACCTAACATAGAAATACTATAAACCAAGAACATATAATTGCAGAATTCGCTGCAGTCAAGTTCAACTCTTCATGTTAGATGAGAGTCTATTTACATATTCTTAAGAAACGATAGTTTACATGACCACAAAAAAAAAAAAAAAAAAGCTAATGTCACACCATGTTCGCAAACTTGGTAAAGTGGACAGCTAAAACATGTCCAGCAAGAAAATCATTTGTGGCTTTTATTTTTCTTTTGAGAAGGAATTAGTATGATCACAATTCACAAAGCAATATGTTGGAAGCATATGTATTGCAACTTGATTGCCAGCATGGCAAACAGAATGCAGAAACTTTAGAGTAGTACAAACTAAAATTTTGCACTTGCAATAACTTTTGATGGTTGGAGGAACAAAATTTTAGCATGAGAGTTTCAGCAAGTATATGCCTTGAGTTTTAACATCAACATTGGAGAAGAACAGCCCAAAACAAGTGAGAAGAAACACAAAATTTGATGATTGTTGTGTAATAAAATATTTTAATTCCATTCTTTTCCTAATTGCAGCCAAGATAGAACAATACGATTTTAGTGGGCCGGAGGCAGGGAATTGGAAGAATAACAATTCTACTTATGCCAAGTCCGAATAGCCTTTCACTTTACATAGAAACCCATAATTCCTGCAACTTCTTTGACAATGTATAAACTTAACTTGCCAAGAGGAAAGACTAAAACCCAATACCCAACTTTACTCGTAGCCCACAGTCGCAGCACAGGCAATGCAGCACACTGCCCAGCTGCACACGCAGCATAGTAACACACTGCCTAGCTGCACACGCAGCACAGGCAAGGCAGCACGTACACTGCCCAATGCAGCACAGGCTGTACAAGCCAGCAGCTTAGCTGCATCAGCTTAGCACACCAGCAGCACACAGGCAGTGGCGGACCTACATGGTCACCAGGGGTGGCACCGGGCCCCCCCTGGATTTTTGAAAAAATTACAGAATCACATATAATATTTTACAAATTTTACAAATAGACCCTCCTAAAATTCACACAAGCCCCCCCTAGACTTTTTAAAATTCTAGATTTACATACAATATTTTATAGATTTTAGACACAGGCCCTCCTCGACTTTTGAAAATTATAGATTTATATGTAATATATTACAGGTTTTAGAAATAGGCCCCCTAAAATTATACTATTTACCCCAAACTAGGGATGTTAAACTAATTTTACAGTTTTACATATAATTGTGTATAAGTAGACCTAGAAAAATTCGCCACCCCCGTATAGTTTAGGCCCCCCCATATAGTTTATTGTTCTATTATGTGTAAATATTGTTATTATAGAAGAAATCAAAAGACTCAAGACTAATTATCCTAACATGACTCACAAAGAAGCCTTCAGTACAGCTGCAAAAAAATTACTATATTTTGGCTTATACGATGACGGAGCCCTAAAGCTGAAGTTCACAAATTTACTATTTCAAGAGGAGCCCTAGATTGCGTGTTACTAGTATCAAACAAACGGAATTAAGTTACAACATCAAAATTTGTAATTCTTAACAATTTATTCGGTTTTGAATTTTTTTTCCCCTGAATAATCCATTTGTTATTTTGGATTTAAAAAAAGGTGAATCTAATATTAACCAGAATATAATTGATCAGCCACCTAAAGGCACATGGATTCTAGCATAATCATCACATATTTTGGAAATGGTAGACATGCTTATAAATAAATATTAGACATGTTCTCATATAAGCACATAAGCATCTTCTCAAATTGATGCTTCCAAATAGAAGCAAAATACATGGGTGGTTGCATTACACATCATCATCATCCAAGGTCGGGCCTGAGATGCCAAAATTTGGCCGAGGCCTCAAGCGAACTTTCAAAGGGGCCTAAAAAATGAGGCCTCTATACTAAGTTTCATAGAAATTAGGAAGAAATAAGAAGAAAATAGGCCTAAAAACGATAAGTTTCATAGAAATTAGGAAGAAATTCGAAGAAAATAGGCCTAAAAATGATAAGTTTCATAGAAATTAGGAAGAAATTAGAAGAAAATAGGCCTAAAAATGATAAGTTTCATAGAAATTAAGAAGAAATTAGAAGAAAATAGGCCTAAAAACGATAAGTTTCATAGAAATTAGGAAGAAATTAGGAGATAATAGGCCTAAAAATGATAAGTTTCATAGAAATTAGGAAGAAATTAGAAGAAAATAGGCCTAAAAATGATAAGTTTCATAGAAATTAGGAAGAAATTATGAGAAAATAGGCTTAAAAACGATAAGTTTCATAGAAATTTGGAGTAAATAGGCCTAAAAATGATAAGTTTCACAAAAATTAGGAAAAAATTAAAAAAAAAAAATAGGCCTAAAAGTGAGGTCTCATGCGGCGGCTTTGCCGCTTTGCCACAGGGCCGACCCTGTCATCATCATCATCATCATCAACCTCTAAATCATGTCTTATTGGTAATTATCTCATCAGAATGAATGGTTCAATAACATCTGGTTGATCTAGGACTTACCAAAAAAAAAACCCAACAAGCAACATTCAGACTTATAATATCCATGAGTACGTTAAATGTCAAGGAGGTTCCAACGAATTATTAGCAGATACATACCATTTAACTTCTTCTGGACAAAAAAGTTAGAACATATTCAACATATTCAAAAGATTCTAGACTACCATTCTGTGGCCGTTCGTATGATCCCCAAGATCCGAAAAATAAACTAAACTAAACTAAGTTGTCCAGATATAAAATTAACAGAACTACAATAATTTGAACTGCAGCCTAAAAGAAATCTAATGTTAAGGAGCAATAACCTGTTCAACTTCCACAAAAAAAAAAAACTACTCACATATATACGCACATATATATATATATATATATTCGAAACAGAGAGAGAGAGAGAGAGAGAGAGAGAGAGAGAGAGAGAGAGAGAGAGAGAGAGAGAGAGAATACCTGGCCCTGAGTAGGAGGAAGTTGTGCCGGCGGCGAGGAGCTATTGGAGGTGTTGGAATCGAGAGGGAGGAGTAGGGTTTGAGAGAGTGATTGAAACTGAGAGGGATTTGGGTTGTGAGTTCTACAGTGTTTTTTTAAAGCGCGAAAGTAATCTTATTAAAATAGGTTTTTTCAAACATATATGACATGTTTTGATAAATAGTCATAAAAAGTCTGGCTATATACGACACTTTTAGAAAATCTGTCATAAAAAATTTTATTATTTGTGACAATTTTCAAAAAATTGTCATAAAAAATCTAGTATGATTCTTAGTAAAATTGAAATTTATGGCGCACTAAAAATAACTATCAACAGTTAATAGTCCAATTTCTAACAAAAAAACCTTAAAAAAAAAGTCACTCAAAGATCGATTTAAGTGAAATTTTACTTAATATTTATATACAGATTTAGTGAAAATTTCACAAAATATGCGTGTATGTCAAGTGAAATTTCACTAAATATTTTTGTATGGAGGACCTTTCCCTAATCAAGAATCTTAACTTTAAAAAATCTTAGCACATTATCTTTTTCACTATATTTCCGAAAAACGATACTTACGTTCGATTCTAGAAACTCAAAGAAAAAAGTCATAAAAGTAACGAATATTTATGACTACCCAAAAATGTAGTCATAAAAGTCTTGTTATTTATGACACTTTTTGAAATATTTATTATATATGACACTTTTCAAAAATCTGTCATACAAAATCTTATTATTTATGACAATTTTCAAAAAACTGTCATAAAATATGTAATATGATTCTTAGTAAAATCTAAAGTTATGATACTCAAAGTAACTATCAAGTGTCAATAGTCCAATTTAAAGAATAAAATTCTTAAAAGCTAGTCCCTCAAAGATCGATTTATGTGAAATTTCACTTAATATTCATGTACAAATTCAGTGAAATTTCACATAATATTCGTGTATGCCAAATGAAATTTCACTGAATATTTTTGTACGGAGGACCCTTCCCTAATCAAGAATCTAAACTTTCAAAAATCTTAGCATACTATATTTTTCACTATTTTTCCCAAAAAGTGTACCGATTCTAGAACTCGAAAAATAAAGAATATTTATGACTACCCAAAAATGTAGTCATAAAAGTCTTGTCATTTATGACATGTTTCTAAATACTTACTATATATGACACTTTTCAAAAATCAGTCATAAAAATCTTATTATTTATGACAATTTTCAAAAAACTGTCATAAAAAATTTAATATAATTCTTAGTAAAATCTAAATTTATGATACTAAAAATAACTATCAAGTGTTAATATATACACAGTCCAATTGTTTTTTTTAAAAAAAAATTCTTAAAAACTAGTCCCTCAAAGGTCGATTTCAGCAAAATTTCACTTAATATTTTTGTATGGAGGATCTTTCCCTAATCAAGAATCTTACTTTAAAAAATCTAAGCATATATTATCTTTTTTCACTATTTTCCCAAAAACAGTACTTACGTTTGATTATAGAACTCAAAGAAAAAGAGTCACAAAATAAAGAATATTTATGACTAATAAAAAAAATGGTCATGAATAAAACACTACTTACCAATCTTATGACTATATTTGCAAAAAGAGTCATATATGTTAGAAAAAAGTACTTTTTATGACTTTTTTTTAAAAATAGTCATTAGCCCAAAATAAAAAAAAGTCATAAAAAGGGTTTTTTCTTGTAGTGTAGCCATTGTAGCCTCTTGATCTTCCTCTACATTCGCTCGAATCATAGCAACTTCCATCTCCTTATAATATTCTTCTACACTCCTATTACCTTGCCTCAAACTTTGCAACCTGTTATACAACTCCCAATAGTAGTAGCTTGGAATGAACCGCTTCCTCATAACAGTTTTCATCTCCTCCCATGTCTCTATTGGATGCTCCCTATTTCTCCTCCTATTTAGTACCAATTGATCCCACCAAATAATAGCATAATCGGAAAATTCAATGGCAGCAAGTTTTACTTTCTTAATCTCGGAGTAATTGTGGTAATCGAATACTAATTCCACCTTCTTCTCCCATTCAAGATATGCTTCCGGATCCGTCTTTCCTTGAAACGAAGGAATCTTCATCTTAATACTACCCAAATTATTATCTTCCCGATTCCTAGCTTCTCTAAACCTAACTTCTCTACCCCGACCGCCATATCTCCTATGATTATCTATTGACTCCCGATCATTTTATTCATCAAAGTCTTCCCCAAAATACTCCTCATCTTCAACTCTCACCCGCCTTGGTTCAACTCTCTCCCCTCTTTGTACATTATGAACATTTTGTTGTTGCCTCTGTGGTGTACCCTCTTCAACTCTATCCAATCTCTCATGTATCGGTTCCAATTCTGCCCTCATCATCTGCCTCATCTCCCCCACTAAAGCTTGCATTTGTACATTCGTAACAACCGGCTGTTGAGCCTCTTCATTTGTGACTCTTCCCTGATCTTGAGCCATAATCCCTGCAAGAATGGATTAGAAAAAGAACAGATCCTCACTACACTCCCTCACGTGTTTCACTCAAGAATATGTGATTCACTCGTGTTTACACTCAAAAATCAAGTCGGCTTTTACCCTCTTATGTGCTCACCACTCCTGACTTTTTCCACTCGTAGTAATTCTCACTTAGTTCTTATAAAACTGATCAAACAATGACTAAAAACGAACGCGGATGGCTAGGCTTCCAAAAGCACAAAAAAAAATGGAATTTTCGGAAATTTTTTTTTTTCACACTATGGAGTAAGGTCAGATTTGGATTAGAAATAATTTTTTTTCTTATCGCGGCTTACCGATCTCTTCTATTCTCTTCTTTTTCTCTTCTCTTCTTTTCTTTTCTTTTTTTTTTTTATTTTTTTTATTTTAAATGGGAGGAAGAACAAGATAAGGCGTGTCAATTACTTAAAGAAAAATTAACTCATGCTCCTTTACTTGTTCTACCAGATTTTACTAAAACATTTGAAATTGAATGTGATGCTTCAGGTAGTGGCATAGGTGCAGCTCTCATGCAAGGAGGACGACCAATTGCATTCTTTAGTGATAAATTGAGTGTGGCAGTAATCTTGTTAGTAATCATGTTAGTGGGGCAGTAATCGTGTAATTGGTCCGAGGCATTAATCGTGTTACGGGTTTCGTCACATTGTTGGCGGGGTTCGTATCAGTAAGCAAGTCCCTACTACTACTACTAATTTGAAACCAATCTTAACCAAAGGTAGTGAATATGTTCTGATGGGAACCATGATGGATCGAGTCTTAAAGCTGATCCCTTACAAGTTCCAGATGGGCCAATCACAAGATCAAGAGCTAAGAAGATCAAGGAAGCAATGCAAGGATTGGTACAAACCACTTGGGCTGAATTTGCAAATGTTTCAACCAAGACTTTAACATTCAAGATGGGCTTGGAAGAAGAGAAACCAGCTTTAATCCATGTGATACAAGCTACTTAGTCCATTTTATTTATGTTCGCTGGTTTTGGGCATGTGGGCCTATTTCATTCATTAATTGGACATCTATTTAGCTTTAAGTTTAAGTTGTTTTGGGCTTGAGTACCTCCAGCCCATTTCTTTATTTTTATTGAAGGCCTTTTGGGCTCTAGGGTTATTAGATATAAAAACACTCTTGTACCAGTTTTTAACGGCAGATTATGTGAATGAATATTATTCTTCTCAGAGGATTCAGTTTTCTCTCCTTGTTCTTGATTGAACAATCCGAACTTATCAAAGGCATTCCCTTTGTGGCGTTCACACCAAATCTGGATTCTTGAAACAGGATTTCTTTTTTTTTTTTTCGAAAAATGGTAAATAAATAAAAAAGAAAAAGCCAAGCGGCATCTACAAATGTACAAGGGGCATACCCCAGGAAGTACAAGCGAAACCCTACCAAAAGAGGAAGGCAAAACAATCTAGATCAGTAGATCAGAAAGACCACAACACAAGAACAACCAATCAAATGGAAAACCAAACCCAGACAAAACAAAAGCAAGGGAAAACATGAATGGAAAAGACAAGTCAGCTAAAGCTGAGCTACATCTTACTCACTACAACACTATCAAGGCAAAAGCCCAATACAAAAATCAAAATCAAAATCAGGGCCTCCATCTTTCAAGAAAGTTAGGGAGTAGAGGGTTGTCTCTCCACTTGATTTGAATCTGAATAAGGATTTGGGTACATATATCTTGAAAGATAACCTCCTTGCTTTTTGTTTCCTTCCTAAAGGTTCTGGAGTTTCTTTCCCTCCAAATATTGTACACCACTATCCCCAAAGTCATTTTATTGATTATGTTTCTGGGATGTTTATTCTTCCAAGTACTAGCCGCCCATTCAATAAGCGAGTTCTAATTGGATGCTGGACAACCAATCTCCAACCTTTGCAAAATACCCTGCCACACAAAAGAAGCATATGAGCAATTGAAAAACAAATGATCATGAGATTCCATACCTTTGTGACATAAAACACATGCCAAGGGACCAGGGGTGAAGGAGAAGATGCGATCGTGAGTGGACAGCCTTTGGAGAATTGCAAGCCACATCATAAAGCTATGACAGGGAGTATTACCTGGAAACCATATAAGCCGATACCAAGGAACAGTAGGACTAGAAACTCTAATATGATCCCAGGTATGAGTAGTAGAGAATAACCCATTGGGAGAGGGAAGCCAAATAACTTTATCTTGAGTCACCGTGGGGGAGGGCAGGGACGTAAGTTGATCTCTAATTTCAATAAGCTCTAAGGTGTTAGTAAGGGGCCAATCCCAATCCTCCCCTCCCACAACCTCAGAAACCTTAGCATCCAAGGGAATAGCCGCATCATAACTAACTCTATGGCCCAGTCTATCCACAATAGGGCCCATAGGGTGCCAATTATCATACCAAAGGAAGGTACCACACCCATTGCCTATTCTATGTTTAAGCATCGGTCTAGCCAAGGGTCTTAGTTTGAGAAGTTTCCTCCAATACCAAGAGCATTGGACGGGGGTTTCACAGCCCAAAAACTCTTCCCTTTTAGCATGTAGGTTTGTATCCACTTAGCCCAAAGAGATTTTTGGTTCTCAGAAAATAAAGTCCAGATATGTTTAAAATTTAAGACATTATTAAGTTGAATTAAATCTTTCAAACCTAAACCCCCTTCACGTTTAGGTTTACAAACATTAGTCCAAGAGACTTTAGAACCATAAGAATGCTTAATGTCTCCAGACCAAAGGAATCTTCTCAAAAGTTTCTCGACTTGTTTAAGAACACTCTTAGGTAAAACAAACATGGACGCCCAATAGTTTTGGATACCTGTAAGCACAGATTGGATAAGCTGTAGCCTACCCGCAAAAGAAAGACACTTCGATGTCCAAGAGGTGATTCTAGAGCTGATCCTATTAACAAGGTCATCACAATCCCTCTTCTTAAGTCTAGACGTGATAAGAGGGACCCCAAGGTATTTAAGGGGGAGGGACCCTAGAGGAAATTGCATGATTTGACAAATCGAGTTGGAATCTTCCACATCAACTCCAGACATAAACATGCAACTCTTACTGTTGTTAGCTTTGAGGCCAGTGAGATCATAAAACTGGTTAAGGGTGTCTTTCATAAGATGAGCAGAGTCAAGGTTACCATAAAAGAGTAACAAAAGGTCATCAGCAAAGCACAGGTGGGAAATATTAAGTTTGTCACATTTCCAATGGTATTTGAAACAAGAAGATCTCTGGATATTATGGTTAATCAATTGGCTCAAAGTATCCATTATAATAACAAACAAATAAGGAGACAAAGGATCGCCTTGCCTCAAACCCCTCGCCCCTTCAAAAAACCCAATAGACTCACCATTAAAATTAATGGAATACCTAGGGGTGGTCACGCAAGCCTTGATCCACATTTTCATTTTAGCAGGAAAACCCAACACATCGAGCAAATCAAATAAAAATTGCCAACTAACATTATCGTAAGCTTTCATGAGGTCAATTTTAGCTGCCACCCGAGGGTGCCCCGTATCTTTATGGTAATCCCTCATGAGATCTTGAGCTAAAAGAACAATATCACTAATCTTTCTACCTTTAACAAAGGCAGACTGGGCATCATCAATGAGGTTAGGAAGAACCGATTGAATTCGCTGCGATATGATTTTGGAAATGCATTTGTAGACAGTATTGCAACAAGCAATAGGTATAAAATCACCCATCTTAGAGGGGTTAGGAATTTTAGGGATTAAAGCAATGGTGGTGGCATTAGACTCTTTTAAAAGCTCTCCTGTTATAAAAAATTCCTTAATGGCATGTGTAACTAACGTACCAGTAGAGGTCCAAGTTTCTTTAAAGAAATGAGCATTAAAACCATCAGGGCCAGGAGCCTTATTACTATGGATACTAAACATAGTTTTTTTAATTTCTTCATCAGTCGGAATACGTTCCATACTAGTGATAGAATCCTCAGGAATTCTTTTTGTGAATAATGTTACTTAACTCAGAAGTCCCAAGGTAGGGATTAGAAGAAGGAGCACCCAAGAGATTTTTAAAATACCTAATGGCTTCGATTTTTGCATCCTCAACATTATTAGTGTGACACCCATTAGGAAGAAGAAGGGATCCTATATGTTTTCTGTTATGCCGATTCTTAACAAACTGATGGAAGTAGGCAGTATTCCTATCACCTGCTTCAAGCCATTGGATTCTAGATTTTTGTCTAATAACTTCTTCCTCCACCCTAACGGCCTCCAGGAAGGTCATCATTAAATCACTTTCGCGGTGACGAAGAGTAACATCATTAGGGTTGTGATCAAGGAGGCTCTGACAACACAGAAGGTCCTCCCTCGCTTTATCCGCTCTCATTTTTTCATTGCCTAAAGAACTTTTCACTAAGGTTTTAAGCCCCGCTTTGAGAAACCTAAGCTTATGACAAAGTTGATATTGAAAATTGCCATTAACAGTTAAGGACCACGAATTGGAGACAGTTTTGGCAAATCTATCTAACGAGGTCCAATAGTTATAGAATTTAAATGGAAGACCTTTTTTCCTATGATTAGTATCCATTGAGATAAGAACAGGAGAGTGATCGGAGATACCAGCAGGGAGGAAGTTAGCGTGGGCATTGGTGAATTTACCAAGCCAATTTTGGTTGACCAGAGCACGGTCAAGTTTTTTCTTAATGAACTGAGTAGAAGAATTCCGACTCCACGAGAAGAAAACACCTGTATAACGGAGATCTACAAGGCAAGTGGCATTCACAAAATTGTTAAACTCCTCTGCCCCTAGGTCTCTGCCCTGACTTTCCCCAAAGATTTCAAGAGGATTTAAAACCGTATTGAAATCACCGAGGGCTATCCAGGGATGAGACCCAAGGGACCTAGAGATAATGGATAAATCAGCCCAAAGACTTCTTCTTTCTTGCACAGTATTAAAGGCATAAACAAAAGATGCCTCAAAGCCCAAGGAGTGATCAATCGATTCGATAAAAACATGAATAACTTGATCGGTGCATTTAATAGGAGTTAAGATCACTCTATTCGGATTCCACCCAATCCAAATTCTATCCACAGCTTGAGGTTGGCTGTTAGTAACAAACTCCCAATTACGGAGAAAGTTTTTTTGAATTTTTTCTTGGTTAGGCATCCTAACCTTAGTTTCAAGAATACCCAAAACATCAATTTTATTTTCAAAAACAAATTTATCAATTTCTTTTTGTTTAAGGGGCATATTAAGCCCTCTAATGTTCCAAAAGCTTATGATCATTAAGTACGTTTAAAGGGGTGTCTTTTCTTACAGGAAGAGCTAAGCTTCCTGTTCTTCTTAGTCTGACTAAGGGTCTTGCAGGAGAGCTTAGGGGAGATTCTCCTTTTGTGGCTTGATCCGACACAGTGTCATTTGGTGTGTCTATGAGTCCCTCAGCACTTCCCTTAAATTTGCATGTTGGATCAGCATCCTTATAGCTTTTCGTTGCCCCAATCTCCTTCTGCTCCTTATTGGGTAAAGCAGTAACATGAGACTGGTCCCCAAAGTCATCATCACCGATAGCCTCTTCAAGTAGAGAGAATTGATTATTACCCACATTGGCCTCCCCTTGTTTACTGAAAATAAACTGTTGGATTCTATCTACAATCGTGGAGGGCTTTTCAGTAGTAGGCTTACTTAAACTATCACAGATCTCATTATACTCCTTAGAGCTTGAAGTTTCCCCAATAGATAACTTGATTCCTCCATCAACAGTTTGTATAGGATCCTCTGATTCCCTAATATTCTTTCCTTTGCCTTGCTTGAGCCATCCTCCCTCCTCCTGAGGTCTAATAGTCATAGGAGCTGAATTAGTAGTGACACGAGTTTTAAGAAGCTTTGCACAGTCATGTCCAAACTTTTTACACTTCACACATTGGACATGGTTCCACTGGTATTCCACACGAAGGGTTACCTTCTCCTGATCAGGATCCTCACTACCAACTTCCAGCGTTTTCAGCAATTCATTCTCAGCACTTACTTCTATGCAAATACGGGCATACGATATTCTTCTACAGGTAGCAGTCATCTTGTCAACGTGAAGAGGTTTACCGAGAGCACTTGCTATGTAGCTCATACCTTCCGAGTTCCAGTACTCAAGGGGGGTGCCATAAATGTGAACCCAAATTGGGACTGTAGATGGAGCATCTTTAGTTAATTCAAGTCCTGGTTCCCAACTTTTGAGAAGAATTGGTTGCCCTGCTATGTGCCACGGACCCCCTTCCAGGACTGCGGCACTTTCCTCCTTGCTCTTGAATTTGAAAAAAAAGTATCCAGATCCTGTGGCCAGCATATCAATAAGCCCCATCTTGGTCCACATTTTTGCTGTAGTATCTTTAATATAAGTGTAGGAGATTTTTTTACCTATGAAGTACCCAACCAGAGTGTTTTCCTAGCTTTTGCTGCCTCTCTCAATTATATCCTTCGGCACTGAAACAATGTGCCTATTTAAACAGTCACTGCGTTTAATGTAATTAACCGAGAAGCCAGCTGGAACATTTTTGGACACAAGAGAGGACCAACTATTATTGAGAGGAGAAGTTGTGGCCTGGGGGGGGTAAAGTGGTAGTTTCGGATGATACATAACCTTTAGTCAACACAACTTGCTGCTCAGCACTATGAGTTGCGTATAGCTTAGGATAAGGAGACAGACTGCCGGTTTTTAAGGGAAAGGTCCCTGCACCCATGTGAAGGGAATCGGCTTTTTGCAGGTTTTCTTTATAGCCGTTAGTGCTAGGGGCGTGAGGTTTGGTAGGGGCGTGGGATACACTTGCTTCAAACACATTGGATTCAGGACTCCCAAAAAAATATGAATCAACGCACACACTTTTTCCTTCAGCCAATTTCCTGGATAAAATGAAAGGGTTCTTAAGAGGGCGCAGACTAGGATACTCCGGATCTGATAACGAATTTTTGTTCCCACCATTATCACCATAGGGACCTGCAATAGAAATTTCCCCTTCTTCCATATCTGAGTGGACATTTCCATTTCTAGGATGCGTGTACTCTGAATCCGAGAGGGAACAACCATGTTTAGCCTTCCAAACGTAAGCCCCTGGTTTCATCCTTTCCCCTCTATGACCTATTCTGCCTACATACGGCTTCCCTCTATTCAGATGAGTCGTAAAAGGGGGTTGTTTGAGGGCTTTCAAATCAGTGAGTTCCTTTTGAAGGCACCGGATCAAATCTTGGGCATCATCAAGTTCGTTCTTACCAAAGGCCTTGGATTTTTTCTTTAATATCTCATTAGAATCTTGGAGCTTGAGAAACTGAGTTGCCCTTTTTGAACCATTTTCCTCTTGTTCATCATATCTAGTAACTTGCTCTACCCAATCCTCTGGTAGCTCCAGCTCATATTCAGAGACCTCAGTATTGTTGGACTTTGATAGATCAGATATGCCTGATTCTCCAATTCCATACACAATTGATTTGGACGGGTTTGAGATAATAAAGCCCTTATCATATTCACCAGTAGTAGCATCATAGCATTATGAGGATACCTTCTTAGAGGGTTTCATATTTCCATCTTTTGACAGGAACTTAGAGCAACTTTCTTTATTCACCGCCCTCTTAACCAAGGGTTCGTCTATGACGTTTAACCCCTGATTAATCTTCAGACTTTCATTCATAGCAGACTAATTTTTCATCAAGACCAACAGGGGAAACACAAACTGGTAGAGGATTGAGGAGAGGGGAGGAGATAGTGATGGAGGGGGAGAGAGAAAGAGAGAGAGATAGAGAGGGAGAAGAGAGAGGAAAGGGAGAGAAACAGGGGGGGTGGGAAAATCTGCTTAACCAAAATCTAGAGAGAGGTGGGAGTTTCTCTCTCTAGAAATCATTTTCCACAAGTTCAAGTAAAGGTGAACACAGGATTTCAACGGGTCTAGATCATCTTTGTGGCTTGATTATTGGCTTTCCTGGGTTATTTACAATCTGATTGTGGGTTCAAGGAATATCAATTCCACTGGTTCACATCATTTGGTATCAGAGCTTAGGCTCCAAATCAGTTTTGATTTATCCATTTTATTTCGTGTTCTTGTTTCTGTTTCATTTTTTTCTGTTCTGTTATTTTCGTGATCTTGTTTCATCTCGTCTTTCTGTTCAATTTGTGTTCTGTTCTTTTCGTGTTCTTGTTTTAGTTCGTGTTTGTGTTCTTGATTACGATCTGGAATTTCGTGTTTAGGATTGCGAATCTGATCTGCGATTTTTTCTCTTGCTACTTCGTGTTCGTTCATTCTCGTGATTTAGGGTTATTTTGGTGCTTTACGAACGTGAACTGTGAAGTCTCCTTGATTATTAAAAAAAACAAAAGAAAAGAAAAGAGGAGAGAAAAAAAAAGGAAGAGAAGAGATCGGGTCCGAAAAAAAAAATACCAAAACTCGTTTTAAATTTTTTTGTTCGTTTTGCATTGTCCATAGTCTAAGGAGTCCAAAACTGATCTTACTCCATAGTGTGAAAATTTTTCTGAAAAAATTTGGTTTTTGTGCTGTTCGAAACCTGTCTTCTGTGATCGCTGTTTCTTGGGATAAACTTTGTTTCCCTCTTCAATTGGCTCATATTCAGAAAAAAAAAATTATTCATGATTTTTTTCTTTTATTTATCTCAAAATCTGATTTCTTGTTTCGTTTGCCCTCGTCGTATATTTTCTTGAGATCCGTGTCATTTTTTTTTCCCTATTCCTTCCTTGTTTCTTGAATCTATTGCTGGCTGGGATAAAACAAGGTTGTGTCTTGATTTAGTTTAATTAGTTCTTGAAAGAACTTGAAAGGGAAAACAATTGAGGTAAAAGGCAAGAGCACATGAGACTAATTTCGAGGAAAAGCCAATCAGAGTGAAACACGAGTGAAGTGACAATTTTTTAGCGTAAACACATAAGGGAGTGTGTGAGGTTTTACCACTAATATTCTTGTTTTGCAGCACATTAAAATGGGTGACTCAACACCTAGAGGGGAGGCAGATAACACAGCCTTTATGTTGCAGGCCATGGAATGACAGTTTGAACAGTTAAATTTAGTGTTGGGGGAGGTAATGGATAGGATGGATCAACAAGATGTAGTGATTCAAAATCTACAAGGTGGGCGTGATGGGAGGAGACGTGAGCCGAGAGTTGAAAATGAGTATGAGATCGAAGAAGATGAAGAGGATGAGGAAGACATAGTATCTGATGTTGGTAGGGGAGGAATGGGTAGACCTAGAGGAGGTAGGCGTGGAAGAGGACCTAGGGGGAATCCAAGGGGTCGAGATGGGGTAGATAGGAACCTTGGGAGCATCAAAATAAAAATACCATCTTTCTAAGGGAGGAATGACCCTGAAGTGTATTTAGAGTAGGAGAAGAAAATAGAGCTGATTTTTTATTGTCACAATTACTCAGAGGAGAAGAAGGTGAAGTTAGCGGTAATTGAGTTCACTGATTATGCAATTATTTGGTGGGATCAATTGGTAACCAATAGGAGGAGGAATCATGAGAGACCTGTAGAAACATGGGGTGAGTTGAAAGCTCTCATGAGGAGGAGATTTGTACCTAGCCACTACTACAGAGACCTTTTCCAAAGTCCAGAAGTGTGGAGGAATACCATAAGGAGATGGAGGTGGCTATGATCCGGGCTAATGTAGAAGAGGATCGGGAGGCTACAATGGCCAGGTTTTTAAGTGGTTTGAACAGGGACGTCGTTAATGTAGTTGAGTTGCAGCATTATGTGGAGATAGAAGACATGGTCCACATGGCTATGAAAGTGGAGAGGCAGTTAAAGAGAATGGGGACAGCAAGGTATACTTCAGTTTCTAGCACTCCTTGGAAACTGAAGTGGGATAGAAGTTACCCAGCTGAAGTAAAGGGGAAGACCGACCCACCTAAAGGAAAAGATGAGGGGACTAGCAAGAACAAACTCAAGGCAGATTTTCAACCTCCAAGGAATAGAGACATTAAATGTTTTAAATGTTTGGGTACTGGGCACATAGTATCTCAATGTCCTAACAAGCGGGTGATGGTTATGCTAGATAATGGGGAGGTGATGACTGAGAGTGAGAATGAAAATGATGGCTTGCCAGATGCTAGTGATGATGATGGAGTGGAATACCCCGTAGAAGGTAAGTCTCATGTTGCCAAACGTGCTCTCAATACGCACGTTAAGGTAGATGAAATGGAGCAGCAGAGAGAGAACATATTTCATACTAGATGTTATGTAAATAACAAGGTATGTAGTATGATTATAGATGGGGGAAGTTGTACCAATGTAGCTAGTACCACCCTAGTTGAGAAGTTAAGCGTACCTTTACAAAAGCATCCTAGGCCCTACAAGTTACAGTGGTTGAATGATTGTGGGGAGGTAAAGGTCAATAAACAGGTTTTGGTGACTTTTACCATTGGGAGATATAGTGATGAGGTGCTTTGTGATGTAGTTCCTATGCATGTTGGCCATATTTTATTGGGAAGGCCGTGGCAGTTTGATAGAAGGGTGAACCATGATGGGTTTAAAATATGTACAACTTTGTTAAGGATGGAAAAGCAATCAAACTTGCTCCCTTAACCCCTAAACAGGTCTATGAAGACCAAATGAAGTTGAAAAGTGAGATTAAGCAAAAGAGAAAGAGTGAGGCTGAAAAGAAAAATGAGAGTAAGGGTGGAACTTCAAGAAAAAGAGAGAGTGAAAAAAAATAGAGAGGTGGCTGAAAATAAAGAAAAGAGAGTGGAGCCACGAGAGAAAAAAGAAAGAGAGTCTACGGAGAGAAAATAAAAGACAAAATTGAGTTTTTATGCAAGACAGAGTGAGGTTAAGAGTGCATTTTTTGCAGATCAGCCTATGATTCTTCTTGTTTACAAAGAATCTTATCTTAATCTTCATGAAACTAACCAATCTCTTCCTAGTTTGGCTATTTCTTTGTTGCAGGAGTTCGAGGAAATATTTCCAGAGGAGATGCCGAGTGGGTTACCGCCCATTAGAGGCATTGAGCATCAAATTGATTTGGTACCTGGAGCTGTCATCCCTAACAGACCAGCCTATAGGAGTAATCCGGAGGAGACAAAGAAGCTTCAAAGGCAAGTTAATGATTTGATGAGTAAGGGGTATGTGAGAGAGAGCATGAGTCCATGTGCAGTACCAGTGCTTCTAGTGCCAAAGAAGGATGGGACTTGGAGGATGTGCGTTGATTGCAGAGCGGTCAATAATATCATGGTAAAGTATCGTCATCCCATTCCTAGATTAGATGATATGCTTGATGAATTGCATGGCTCTTGTATTTTCAGTAAAATAGATCTTAAAAGTGGTTACCACCAAATCAGAATGAAAGAGGGAGATGAATGGAAAATTGCTTTTAAGACTAAATATGGACTTTATGAATGGTTGGTTATGCCATTTGGGCTTACAAATGCGCCTAGTACTTTTATGCGATTAACGAACCATGTTTTACGAGCGTTCATAGGCAAGTTTGTGGTCGTGTACTTTGATGATATCCTAGTGTACAGCAAGACCTTAAATGATCATATTGAACATTTGAGATATGTGTTTGAGGTGTTGAAATGTGAAAAGTTGTATGCTAATTTTAAGAAATGCACCTTTTGCATGGAAAAAGTTGTTTTTCTTGGATATGTTGTTAGTACAAAGGGCATTGAGGTGGATGAAGAAAAAGTCAAAGCCATCAAGGAGTGGCCAACGCCTAAAGGTATCACTGAGGTAAGAAGCTTTCATGGTCTAGCTAGTTTTTATAGGCATTTTGTAAAAGATTTTAGTACCATTGCTGCACCACTCACTGAAATAATAAAAAAGAATATTGGATTCCATTGGGTAATTGATCAAGAGAATGCATTTGCTACAATTAAAGATAGGCTTTGTTCTGCACCTGTGTTAGCATTACCTGACTTTAACAAAACTTTTGAGATTGAATGTGATGCTTCAGGAATAGGGATTGGAGCCATTTTGATGCAGGATAGGCGGCCCATAGCCTTCTTCAGTGAAAAGCTAAGTGGGGCAGCCTTGAATTACCCCACTTATGACAAAGAACTTTATGCTCTTGTTCGCGCTCTAGAGACATGGCAGCATTACCTTTGGCCTAAGGAGTTTGTGATCCACACCGATCATGAATCATTGAAGCATCTCAAGGGACAAGGTAAAATAAATAAGAGATATGCTAGATGGATGGAATACATCGAGACTTTTCCTTATGTGATGTGTTACAAGCAAGGTAAGGAAAATACTGTTGCTGATGCTTTATCACGAAGGTATGTACTTCTTACTTCTATGAGTGCTAAAATGCTTGGGTTTGAATATGTGAAAGAAATGTATGCCGATGACACTGATTTTTCTGAGGTGTATTTGGCATGTGACAAAGCAGCATTTGGTAAGTTTTTCAAGCATGATGGCTATCTGTTTAAAGAAAACAAATTGTGTGTGCCAAATTGTTTAATGCGTGAAATGTTGGTGCGAGAGGCACATAGTGGGGGATTAATGGGACATTTTTGTGTCAGGACAACCTTAGACATTTTGCATGAACATTTCTTTTCGCCTAGGATGAGAAGAGACGTCACTCGAATATGTGGTAGGTGCATTACATGTAGAAAGGCCAAATCTAAGGTTTTACCACATGGGTTGTATACACCCTTACCCGTCCCTAGTGAGCCATGGGTAGACATTTCTATGGACTTTGTTTTGGGGCTGCCTAGGACAAAGAGGGGTAGAGATTCTATTTTTGTGGTAGTGGACAGATTTAGTAAAATGGCACATTTCTTTTTTTTTTTTTTTTCGGAAAATGGCACATTTCATTCCATGCCATAAAACAGATGATGCCACAAACATAGCTGATTTGTTTTTCAAGGAAATAGTGCGACTCCATGGTGTACCTAGGAGTATTGTTTCTGATAGGGATGTCAAATTTCTTAACTACTTTTGGAAGGTTTTGTGGGGAAAATTAGGTACCAAACTTTTATTTTCCACTACTTGTCACCCACAGACTGACGGACAGACTGAAGTAGTCAACAGGACCTTGACTCAAACTCTTACGCACTGTCATTCAAAAGAATTTAAAAACCTGGGAGGATTGTTTGCCATTCATAGAGTTTGCATATAATAGGACTATGCACACTACTACTTCTTATTCTCCTTTTGAAATTGTTTATGGTTTTAATCCATTCACTCCTTCAGATTTGATGCCTTTACCTATTGATGACAGGAGTAGTTTGGATGGACACAGGAAGGCTGAATTAGTGAAGTCCATTCATGAGAGGGTACGACTTCAAATTGCACAAAAAAATGAAAAGTTTGCTTCCCAAGTCAACAAAGGGCGTAAGCGATTTATCCTTGAACCAGGAGATTGGGTCTGGGTTCACATGCGCAAAGAAAGATTCCCTGCCTACAGAAGGACTAAATTGCATCCTCGAGGAGATGGCCCTTTTCAAATCCTTGAGAAAATTAATGATAATGCATATAAAGTGGATCTTTTTTTTGGAAAAATGGTTAATTTAAACGAAAATGCCAAACGGCACTGTACAAAGTACAAGGGGCATACCCCAGGATAAACAATAAGCACAAGCAAAAAGCATCCAGACTATGCAACAAAGGATGGGAAACAAACCAACAACACCCAACCTAACAATCAAAGAACAAAACAAACCTACAAAACCTACAAAAGCCAATCAAAGCAAAGGCACGAAGGAAACATCAAGGCAACTCCATCATCACAAAAGGGAGGACCAAGCAAGGACCCAGTTAGGGAGTGATGGCCCATCTTTCAATGTACTGAGGAAGATGGGGATCATTTTTCCACATAGTTTGTATCTGTAAGGAGATCTGGAGACAAAAGTCTTGTAAAACTCTTTCCTTAGTCTTCATTTCACCTTTGAAGCTTCGAGCATTCCTTTCCTTCCAAATGCTATAGACAACCAAACCAAGGCACATTTTAGGAACAATATGCCATGGAGTCTTGCCTTTCCACTTGCTCGCTGCCCAGTCCACAAGAGCATCCCATGAAAGGCCAGAAAAAACGGTGGTCAACCTATTAAGCACTCCCTGCCACACGTAAGAAGAAAATGAGCAATTAAAGAATAAATGATCATGAGTTTCCAAATGTTTATGACAAAGCACACAAGCAAGAGGACCGGGGGTGTAAGTATAAATTCTATCATGTGTGGATAATCTACGGAGAATAGCCAACCATAGGATAAAACTATGACGAGGGATATTACCCTGGAACCTGGTTAGGCCATACCAGTGGACTTTGGGATAATGGGTCCGAATATGATCCCAAGTGTTGGTGGAAGAGAACACCTTGTTTGGTGAGGGTAACCATTGGACCACATCACTAGAGGTATTAGGGAGGGGTAGGGAATGAAGTTGGCCTCTAATTTCCATTAATTCAATAGTGTTCGTACGAGGCCAATTCCATTCACTTCCAGCAATAACATCAGAAACTTTTTTTTCGGAAAAAGGGTTAATTAAAAAGAAAAAGCCAAACGGCACTATACAAAATTACAAGGGGCATACCCCAGGATATACAATAGGCACAAAAAAAAGCATTAGACAATGCACAAGGATGGAGAAATAACAAAGCTAAAGCCAAGTTATGTCTTCATCCAAAATAACCAACTCAAATAAAATCAAACCAAATCAAATCAAACCAAGAGTCAAGCAAATCATGAAGGCCTAATCGCAAAGGTCAATAAGACCAAAATACAAAAAGGTACACAATGTACACAATAACAGAAAAATCCACGAAACCACACTGGGAATCACTATGTAGTGTCTGTCCAACTTCCAATTTGGCATTTAAGGGGATGGCGGCATCATATTGGACTCGCATTCCAACTCTATCTTCCAGGTGAGTATAATGTCTCGGCTACTTTCAATGTTTCTGACCTTTCCCCATTTGATGCAGGTGACGATTCGAGGTCGAATCCTTTTGAGGAGAGGGGGAATGATGGGAACCATGATGGACCGAGTCTTAAAGCTGATCCCTTACAAGTTCCAGATGGGCTAATCACAAGATCAAGAGCTCAGAAGATCAAGGAAGCAATGCAAGGATTGGTACAATCCACTTGGGCTGAATTTGCAAATGTTTCAAGCAAGACTTCAACATTCAAGATGGGCATGTAAGAAGAGAAACCAGCTTTAATCCATGTGATACAAGCCTCTTAGTCCATTTTATTTATGTTCGCTGGTTTTGGGCATGTGGGCCTATTTTATTCATTAATTGGACATCTATTTAGCTTTAAGTTTAAGTTGTTTTGGGCTTGAGTACCTCCAGCCCATTTCTTTTATTTTTATTGAAGGCCTTTTGGGCTCTAGGGTTATTAGATATAAAAACACTCTTGTAGCAGTTTTTAACGGCAGATTATGTGAATGAATATTATTCTTCTCAGAGAATTCAGTTTTCTCTTCTTGTTCTTGATTGAACAATCCGAACTTATCAAAGGCATTCCATTTGTGGCATTCACACCAAATCTGGGTTCTTGAAACAGGATTTCAACGGGTCTAGATCATCTTTGTGGCTTGATTATTGGCTTTCCTAGGTTATTTACAATCTAATCGTGGGTTCAAGGAATATCAATTCCACTGGTTCACATCAGGTTCCTTGGAGCAAAAAGGGTAAAGGTAAGCTGGTTCACGAAACTGCTACTGAGAACACAAACAATATTTACAATAAGGATGGGGAGAATACTAGTGTTAAGATGGATGAACATGCCTTTTCTTCTGATGAGCAGTATCTTGCCCAGAGTATCATCCATGATAGAAGAGGTAATGCTAGTGTGGCGAAGGCTACAAAAATACCAGTGGGTAACCAATTTGCAGTGTTGGAAGAAACATTAAGTGATGAGAAACAATTGCATGTTGAGAGTACCAAGAAAGAGGGGCCATGGGAATGTTTCCAATCAGCCCTGATCTGATTGCTTCTGCCCAACATATCATTCAAGAGAATAAAGATAATCCTAATTTGGTGAAAGATATAGAGGCTACCAGTGTTAACCAGGAAGTTGGTATGACAGAAAGTTTGTGCACAGAGGAACAAATGCAAGAAGAACAGGTTAACCAAAGTCCTGATAATATGGAAGAAGCTACCATTACATCAGTTCAAGACACAATTAGACATGCCTCAGAGTTCAAGAACAGAAAAGAGATAGACACAAGTGGAGCTGAGCCAAATTGTGTAGGGTCCTCCTTTGGAGATCCCTCAGTACCACCATCTCCTACAGGTCAGATCTCTCCTTTACCTTCCTCCTCTCTAGCTGATGGTAAGCAACATAATAGTCAGGGTAAGAAGAATAAGACCAATCGTTCTTCAGGCAAAAAGAAACACTCTCCACATCGTTTTTAATGTTTTTTGGTTGCTGGAATATTAGGGGCATTAATAACCCCTTTCGACAACATGAGGTTACTAAGTTTGTTCTTTCTAACCAACTTGATATTTTAGGATTAGTTGAATCCAAAGTTAGGGTTCCTAATCAACTTAAAATTCAAAAAACTTTTCTCCCTAACTGGCAATTTGTCACAAATTGTCAACCAAATTCTGTAAATAGGATTTGGGTTTGTTGGAACCCTGACAAAGTTAAACTCCAAGTTATCCTTAACACTCTTTTTTTTTTTTCGAAAAAGGATAAATATATTCCAAAAAAAGCATGTACAAATGTACAAGGGGCATACCCCAGGATAAAACATGAAAGCGCAGCATGAGGACTGGTGGCAAGGAGGCCACAACAACAATATAGTTTACTAGAACTTCATCTTACATCAAAAGCAATGAAAGACAACCTAAAACTCAACGCATAGCACCATTTATGCCCAAGGGATTACAAATAATTCAATTTGGGAGTGTTGATTCCATGTAGATCTAATCTGGTTATTAACCTGTGTCACCATATTTTGGAGCAATTGTTCTCTGGGGGTACAAATGCCTTTAAAAGTCCTGATGTTTCTTTCCCTCCATAAGCCATAGACTGCAACTCCAAGGTAGATTTTGGGGACTTCTTGATCGATCTTCTTCCCTTTCCAATGCTGCGCCATCCATAGAGTTATCCTTAACACTCAGCAGTTGATCCATGTTAGTGTCACCAGTAATGATTGTACTGTCCACTTTGAAGCCTCCTTTATCTATGGATTTAATACTATTCAGGATAGGAGAACTTTATGGAGAGACCTTGGGATGATTCTTCATCAGCTGGTGATATATTCCATGGATTAGCATTGGTGATTTTAATGTTATTCTTAACTCTCAGGAATCCTTTGGTGGGAAACAAGGTACCTGGGTGCCCTGGAATTTGCTGATATTGTCAATGACACCTGCATTCAAGATTTAAGATATACTGGTCTTTATTTTACATGGAGTAATTCTACAGTTAGGAAAAAGCTTGACAGGGCAATGGTTAACTCTAGATGGCTGGAGAGTTTCCCTACATCTTTCACCCACTTCTTATCTCCAGGTATCTCTGATCACTCTCCAATGATTGTTAATGTTCTTAATTGGTCTAGGCGAAAAACTATGCCCTTTAAATTTTAAAATTGTTGGACAAACCTTGATCAATTTTATCCCATTGTTCACAGTGCCTGGGAGCCCCAGATGGAAGGGAATTTGCAATTTCAGTTATTCGATAAACTTAGAAAGCTCAAATTTGCTCTAAAAATACTTGCCAAAGAAAATGTTGGTAATGCTACTCTTAAGGCTGAAAAAGCTAGAGAAGATCTCTCCCATTGTCAGACTGATCTTGATGCTTCCCCATCTAATGTCCAATTACGTACTCAAGAAAGAATCCTACACACTAAATTTCTTGAAGCTATTAGATTAGAAGAAGAGATAATGAAGCAAAAATCTAGGATCCAATGGCTAGAAGCTAGAGATAGAAACACTGCCTTTTTTCATCATTCCATTAAAATAGGAGGAATAGGAAAAGAATAGTCAACCTTATTCAATCAACCTAATGGGAATGTTACACAAAATGAAGATGAGGCAAAGAATGAAACGATAAGATGCTTCAAAGCTATGCTTGGTTCCCCTAACACTAATCACTATCCTGGGGCTGGCAACCTCAGAAATATTATCCTCAAAAGAATTTTTCCTGAGCATTTCACCTTATTGGACAAAATTCCTTCTAGGGATGAGATAAAAGAAATTGTTTTCCCTTTACATAGTAATAAAGCTCCAGGGGATTTCAATGTTACGCTCTGCCAAGAGCTCTAGAGAGATGGGCTCTAGAGAGAGAAGCTCTTCCTTCTCTCTAAAAGCCCCCAGATGAAAGAGGATTACCCATGGGTGCTCCCTTGTGTGAGGAGTGTTAGTGCCAAGAAAAGGAAACATAAGCTCCTTCTTTTCCCTAGCAATGTGAGCAAATTGAATATCTCAGCAAAGAGGATTGTTAAGATTCCGTTTCCTAATGAGTCTCTAGAGGAGGAAGATAAGTTAGTTGAAGGTGATGTTAGTCCAAGTGGTGCTTCCCTAGAAGATGTGGTTGCTACAAATGCAGCTAGTGCTACTGATCAGCCCTCGGATGAAGATAGAGACCAAGTTAGATCTCACTTTGCCTCTATTCAAGACTCTTGTGAACTAGCCAAAGTAAGGATATCCACAATCAATGGTATTCAACACAACCTTAGATCTGATGAAGACCAAGGCAACTTTTCTATTGCAGACCAAGATGGAGACCCTATTCGAGAAATGCCACAAGAAACTAGTGATGCTTTCAAATTTGAGAACCTTCGGTATGAGGTTCTTCAGAATGAAACCCTAGCTCCTGCAAAATGTCCTAATGTGTGCACTGCTAATGCCACTATTAGTGATGTTCCATCTGCTAGGGATGACCAAGCCGCCATTGGAGATGTTGCTCTTAATAAGATGGAAATTGTGGATAAAAGTTCTCGGTTTAATTCGATAAATGGTACCATTTCTTGCCCCAAGGTGTTTTCTACATGTGAAGTGCACGCGCCTTTGCCTTCACTCAGCAGCACCTATAACGGTCACATTGAGGATGTGCTGTGCACTGAAAAGCCCAAAAATCCGGAGAAAGCTACTTTTTCTCACATGGGGTCATTAAATGCGTCCATTAATTTTGGTGACTCATGCACCATTGATTCCATTTTGGTGGATACGAAGCCTAATTTAAATCATGGTCAAATGTCAGTGCTAGGGTACGCGCAAGATCAGCAGCAAGTTGTAATTGGTGGGGCCCAAGCGTCACAAAGTGGGACTGCTTGTTCCCATGTTCATGATGATGTGAGGGTAGAATGTTTGACAGCTCACTTGCTGAATCCTTACGCTACTATAGCTTATGACTCTACCAAGCATAATATTTGTAGTGGGACCCCTACGGTTGATGGTGTTCAAGACTTTAAAGCAAACCAAGTGGTCAATGCCACACTCATGGAGGGGCCCACCGACATTCTTGACAATTCCAAGGATATTAATCCCACCCCTCATCAGTATAGTGTTCATTTGGGAATTCAGCACATGCGTGCAAATGAGGATGAATTTAGCTTAGATAACCAACAGCTTGCTCATGGTAGGGTCCAGGAGGATGTCCATGTGGATGACCAACAGGTTACCCTTGGTAGGACCCGGGATTTACATTGTGGAGCTATTGGACAAATTGGTGGTCTACCTGTTAATACAGATCATGCTTTTGGTTCTCCAACGACTTTGCATGAACCTAAAGGCTCGTTTGCTTCCTTATTCGCTACCCAAGGTCAGTCTTCCAATCAGTTACATGGCCAAAGGAATGTTGAGAAATGTATTGAACAGAACATTTCTAACAATAGCCATTCCTTGTTGCTTAATACCAACCCTAACTGTGACTTTCATCTTAAATTCATTAATCCCGGGGTTAACAAGGACAGCTTAAGGTTGAGAATTCCTCATGCAGTTATGGATGCCGGTAAGAAAGATTGGCATAATACCCTTGTGGGGTGTTTCTTGGATAAGAAACTCCCTTTTTCATTGGTTAAATCTATCACAGCTAGGTTATGGGCTGATCTTGGTCTTGTTGATATGTTGGCCACAGACTCTGGTGTTTTTTTCTTTGTGTTTAACAAGCAAGAGACTTGTGATATTGTTCTCGAAGGGGGACCTTGGTTCATTGCTGGGAAGCCAATCTTGTTGAGGAAATGGCAACCAGGTATGATTATTGATAAATACGTGACTAAGGTTCCTGTTTGGGTTAAGCTTCATAATATCCCTTTGGAGTATTTTAATGGTGAAGGCTTGAGCTACTTAGCAAGTATGATAGGAAGGCCTCTTCATGTGGATAGAGTGACCGCAAGTCGGAGACGAATCTCCTACGCTAGAATTTGTATTGAAGTGGATGCGTCTGAAGATAAGTTGTGCTATTTCGACCTAGAGGTTGTAGATCCTATCAGTGGAGATATTGGTTTGATTAAAATTGAAATCGAATACGAATGGACGCCTACCCAGTGTAACAAGTGCAAGGTCTTTGGGCATGATTGCTTAAAGAAAAGTAGTAATCCGACTTCCCAGCCCTATAAGAAGACTACTAATGCTCATTGGGTTGAAGTTAAAAATGAACAGAGAGGCAATCCTTTTGTTGAAGATAGACAAGAAGTTAAAGGTGACAAAGGTGAGTGGAAATTTGTTACTAGGAAGATTCAAGGGAAAATGAATGCTACAGTAAAAAATCAGGCCAACTTTGAAACAGTTCATTCAGATGACCCAAAAAATAGGGGCAATAGGTTTTCAGCTCTCTCCCATGGTTTTGTTTACGCTGACCAAGATCCAGGGATGATAGAAGCTGCTATCCATAATCCAACCAGTGCAGCAAAACCAGGGATTATCATGAAAAGTAACATCCACTCACTTCCAACTGAGGATGAGGTGGGGGCTGCAATGGACCTTATTGAGGCGGCTGAAGATACAGATGTTGTTGTTGACATTGACAAAGAAAGGGAAGTTTTGGATGTCTCTATTGCTAGTGGATCTACTGTATTAGATAGGCCTTCATCTTCAAGACAGAGAAAAAAGGAGTCTAAGATGAAATTCAATGGTAGTCGTCCCAAGGGCCGCCATAAAGTTTAGTTGCTGATTGATTTTTGTGCCTTGTGTGGGCCATGTTTGGGTTGTTTTTCATGTCTGGGCATATTATGCGTGTTTGTTTCGTTTCCATGTTTAATCTCGCATTCCTAACATGTTTTTTGCGCTTACTGTAATATCCTGGGGTATGGCCCTTTTTTGGAATCTATTCACCCTTTTTCCGAAAAAAAAATAAAGCTCCAGGGCCTGATGGTTTTTAACGCTTTCTTTTTTAAAGAAACTTGTCACATAACAGGTGATTTGGTTGTGATGCTATTCTTGAATTTTTTAGAACCGGGGAGTTATTAAAGGATTTTAACGCTACCATCATTGCCTTGATCCCCAAAGTTCCTAACCCTTCCTATATGGGAGAGTTTAGATCGATCTCTTGTTGTAACACAATGGTTAATAATATTGATTCTACTCAATGTTATACTATGCAGAACCAATCCCTTGGACTGAATGAACATAACCAATTTGGTATCCTTGTTGAGGATATCATTGACCACATAGCTGGTGAAGAATTTCCCGAGCCTGAGCTAATGGACCATAATCCATCCAAGTCCACGTCCAGCCAACCTTGTCCCAAGGGACCTAGTGTTGAATATCCTCAAGAGCAGACGGCTAAGGAAACCAACCTATCTAATGGTGAATCTGGATCAGGGCAGATTGTCTACAAAAAGTCTTTTTTCCAGATTACTATGTCCAGGAGCTCCGATGAAGATTCCAGTGATGATGAGGAACAACCATCTCAAGTGCCTTCATCTAATCTATATGTGGGACCTCCTACTCCAAAGGTTTCCCCGCTACAGGCTAACAAGCAGAAGAACAAAGCAAAGGGCTCTTCAGGTAGAAAGAAACACCCTTTTAGACGTACTTAATGATAATTGGCTGTTGGAATATTAGAGGTCTAAATTGTTTTACTAAACAAATGGAAATTTCCAAATTTGTTAATTCTAATCAATTAGATATTTTGGGGATCACTGAATCCAAGGTTAGGGTGCCTAACCAAGATTTAATCCAAAAACGTATTCTTCCTCACTGGAACTTTGTTACAAACAGCCAACCTAATTCAGTGGATAGAATTTGGGTCGGTTAGAACCCTAAAAAAGTTACATTAAGTGTTCTGAAGAATACTAGGCAACTTATCCATGTTCTTATCAAAGACCTTAATAATTCCCTTCCGTTTGAAGCCTTCTTTGTTTATGGTCTTAACACTATTCAAGAGAGAAGAAGCCTTTGGGTTGACCTTAAGGATATTTCTTTCTCCGTTGGCTCTACTCCCTGGATTACCCTTGGAGACTTCAACGCTGTTCTTAATGCTAATGAAAAATTTGGGGGTAATCTTGGTAGAGACCAAGGGGCTGTGGAATTTAACTCGTGTGTGAATGCATCTTGCCTTGTAGATCTAAGATTCACAGGTATCTTCTTTACTTGGAGTAATAGCCGGTATAAGGAGAAACTTGATAGAGCTCTTGTCAATCAAGATTGGCTTGAAAAGTTCCCCTCAGCTTATGCAGGCTTTCTTCCTCCTGGTATCTCTGATCACTCTCCTTTTATTGTTAAAATGGATAATGTTAGTCACAAGAAAGGCCACCCTTTTAAGTTCTATAATTTTTGGACTTCTTTGGACAAATTTGATGATTTGGTTATGACCTCTTGGGCTAGAAATATTGAAGGAAACTACCAATTCCAATTATGTCATAAGCTTAGGAATCTCAAAATAGTGCTCAAAAAATTTTCGAAAGATTCTATTGGTAGAGAAAAACTTAATGCAGATAATGCTAGGGGAGAACTTATGCAATGCCAACGTCTCCTTGACGAACACCCCCAAGATTTAAATTTTAAAAATCAGGAACGTCAACTCATGCAAAAGTTTTTAGACACTATTCATGTGGAAGAGGAAGTGATGAGACAAAAATCTAGGGTCCAATGGCTTGAAGCGGGGGATAGGAACACCACCTTTTTTCATCAATCTATTAAAAACCGTAGGAATAGAAAACGGATTGTGTCCCTCCTATTACCTAATGGGGATCGGACTCACAATGAAGAGGAAGCACAAAATGAAGCCATTAGGTACCTTTTTTTTTTTTTTTTTTTGGAAAGTAAGTATGTATAGAAAACAAGGAAAACAAAAATACAAGGGGCATACCCCAGGAAGTTAACAAAGAGATGGTACACTATCTAAGCAACAACAAAGATTGAGGGCCATCAAATTGGGACAACAAGTCCAAAGCAGGTCAAAAGGAGCCACAACAAGGGCACAAGAAATTTAAACATCAAAAATAGAGTTGGGGAACCCCCAGTTCTGCTTTAGGGATAAGTTGACAGTTGTATCAGGGAAACCTTTAAGACCAGCAACCTTGAGTCTAACCATTTCAATGATGGAGTTGGTAGTGGTAGCCTCATCAACATATTGGTTAAGCTTCCATCTGGCATTCCTTTCCTTCCATAAGGAGTGGACAGTACTCGAGAAGCTGAGCTTGCCCACAATGGAGTGTAAAGATTTATCCTTGAACTGGGTGTGGGCCCAAGTCACCGAATTCTGCCAACTCTGCTGAGACCATTGGCTGCCACATTTAGTGGAGATCATTGACCATATGCGGAAGGAGTAGTTGCAGTTGAAGAAGAGATGGTTATGGTCCTCAGTAGGACCACGGCAAAAGTAGCAAGACGTCCTGTTGATGATTCCCCATTGTAGAAGTTTATCTTGGGTATTGAGACGCTCCCGAATAGCTAGCCAAAGAATGAAACCAGCTTTGGGGATAGAATTACCATACGACACCAAGTTATGCCAGGGAATTTGAGGCTTATGATTGCAAATAAATCCAAAGGCCGAGGCAGTGGTGAAGGTCCCATGTGGGGTACGAGACCAAGAGACATAGTCGCGGTTGGATGAGGGAGTACAGCCTTGCACAAGGTCTTGAAGTTGCATGATAAAGACTTTTTTTTTTTTCGGAAAAATGGTAAATATATTCCAAAAAGGGATGTACACATGTACAAGGGGCATACCCCAGGATAGACAATAAGCTCAAAGCATAAGGACATGTGGTTAGAGAACCACTAAACAAGCCACATCTGGCAACAATAATCAAACAGTAAAATCCATAAGGACTAAACCAAAATCAAGAAGAAAAAATGAAAGCAAATGAAAACAGAAGAAAACAAACAAAATTCAATGCCAATTAGCCAACAGGACGTCAAGTTGGGTGTGACCTTTCCATTTAATATTGATTTGAGCATAAATTTGCGAGACAAAATTCTTCAGAAGTTGGTTTTTTGGGGTAGAGGAGTTCTTGAAAGTTCTGTTGTTCCTTTCCCTCCACAAGCCATATACTGAAATGCCCAAGCAAATTCTGGGAATCATATGTTGGGGAGACTTCCCCTTCCAATGCTGGATCATCCAATCCACAGTGCTGTCCCAAGGGGTGCCATTCCAGGACAATCCACATCTCAGCATCAATTCCTGCCAAATGAAAGTAGAGTAATCACAATCAAAGAAGAGATGGTTATGTGAATCCATTTGCCTAAGACAAAGAGAACATGCTAGAGGGCCAGGGGTAAACAGATGAATTCTATCCTGAGTGGCTAGCTTATTCTGGATGGCAAGCCATAAAATAAAATTCTGTCTAGGTGTACTTCCTGAATACCAGGTCAATTGGTACCAAGGGACAGCAGGTGAAGTAGGTCTAATATGGTTCCAAACATGGGAAAAGGTAAACTTTCCGTTAGGAGATGTTATCCATACAATACTGTCCTGAAGACCACAAGGCTTGTATAAGTTGGCCAATAAGGCACGAACTTCATTAAGTCCAATGGAATTTGAGGCTGGCCAATTCCAATCAAGATGAGCAATAATAGTTTCTACTTTAGCATTAGGTGTTATTGCAGCATCATATGCAATTCTACTAGTATATTTCTCAAATAATGGACCACAAGGGAGCCAATTGTCAAACCAAAGGGAAGTATGTGTTCCATTACCAATCTTATGCCTAATTAAAGGTCTAGCAATATTTCTAAGTTTCAAAAGCTTTCTCCAATACCAGGAGCAGTGGCCTGGGGCTTTCACCTCCCAAAAGCTTTTGGCTTTGATCATGTATAAGTGGATCCATTGCTTCCATAAGGAATTGTTTTTAGGGTCAAGTAGACTTCCAATATGTTTTAAGTTAAGCACAGTATTAGTAAGGAAGATATCCTTAAAACCAAGACCTCCCTCAGGCTTAGGTTTGCAAACACTAGCCCAAGCCACCTTAGCTCCATGAGCTTTATCAGATGTGCCACTCCACAAAAACCTTCTCAAAACTTGTTCCACCTGCTTAAGAACACTTTTAGGAAGAATAAACATACCTGACCAATAAAGCTGAATACCAGACAAAACAGAATGAATGAGTTGGGACCTACCAGCAAAGGAAAGGGATTTGGACTTCCAAGAATTAATCCTGGAACAAATTTTGGTTACTAGTTCCTCACAATGGTATTTCCTTAATTTTGTGGTAATTAAAGGGACTCCCAAATACTTCAAGGGAAGACTTCCCTTGATGAATTGGAGCTCCCTAAGCAACTCCAGAGCCAAATTATCATCAATCCCAGAGAAAAAGAGACAACTCTTGGAGTTATTAGCTTGAAGTCCTGATAACTCATAAAATTGATTCAAAGTATGTCTAATAAGTTTAGCAGATTCAACATCACCATTAAAGAGAACAATTAAATCATCTGCAAAGCAAAGATGAGAGATTTTCAATTTATCACATTTCCAGTGGAAAGAGAAAGTGCCATTTTGTGTATTGAAGTGTAGTAATTGGCTAAAAGCATCCATAATAATGACAAATAGGTAAGGGGAAATGGGATCACCTTGTCTAAGCCCCTTTGCCCCTTCAAAGTATCCAACAGATTCCCCGTTAAAATTAATGGAATACCGAGGGGTAGAGACACAAGCTTGGATCCAGTTTCTCATCCTTGGTGGGAAACCCAATATGTCAAGAAGATCAAAGAGGAAGTTCCAATTGACATTGTCATAGGCTTTCATAAGATCAATTTTTGCAGCAGCCCTAGGTTTACCACCACACTTATGGTAATCTCTCAAAAGGTCCTGTGCTAACAAAACATTATCGCAAATTTTTCGACCTTTGATAAAAGCAGATTGAGCTTGATCAATAATTGACGGGAGAACCAATTGTATTCTGTTAGCTAAAATTTTGGAGATACATTTATAGACAGTGTTACAACAGGAGATGGGCCTAAACTCCCCCATCTTAGAGGGGTTAGGTACTTTAGGGATCAAGGCAATAATAGTGGCATTAGATTCTTTAAGCATTTCTCCTGTGGTAAAGAATTCAGAAATGGCAGAAATGACTTCAGGGCCAACAGAAGCCCAGGATTTTTTAAAGAAATAAGCGTTAAACCCATCAGGACCCGGGGCTTTGTTATCATGCATAGAGAAAAAAGTTTCCTTAATCTCTTCTGGAGTAGGCACCCTCTCAAGGTTAGAGAGAACATTTTCAGGAATCCGTTTATGAATAAAGGTTCTTAAAAAATCCATCCCAGGGTAATGATTCCTAGCCGGTGAGCCAAGGAGGTCTTGGAAATATCTAATAGCTTCATTTTTTGCCTCTTCAATGTTACAAGTAAACTGGCCATTAGGCTTTTCCAATTTAAAAATTCTTTTCCTATTTCTTCTACCTTTGATAGATTGGAAGAAATATCTAGAATTTTTATCACCACTTTCAAGCCATTGCAACCTAGATTTTTGCTTAAGCGTTTCTTCTTCAATCCAACTTGTTTCAAGGAAATTTTTCATGCACACTTTTTGTTTAGAGATAAGATTCGAATCATGAGGATTTTGAAGAAGCTCAGAATGAACATTTTCCAACTCCTCCCTAGCTATATCAGCATTGATTTTTTCTCTACCAGTAAAATGTTTACTAAACTTTTTCAACTCATGTTTAACAAGTCTAAGTTTATGACAAACTTGAAACTGGAGAGTGCCCCTCACACAAGTGTTCCAAGCTTGGGAGACAGTTTCAGGATATTGGTCCAATTGGGTCCAGAAGTTAAAGAATTTAAAGGACCTACCCTTCCTTCTAGCAATTTTATCAACATAAGTAATAAGAGGGGAGTGGTCAGAAGTACCTGGTTTATGAAAATGAGTATAGGAATCAGGAAAATTATCTAACCATGCTTGATTTACCAAAGCTCTATCTAACTTTCGTTGAGTAAAGTCAGGTCTCCCAAATCTCCTGTTACACCAAGTAAAGAATTCTCCACAATATCTCAAGTCAGATAGATTTAATTGGTTCACCAGATGGTTAAAATCATTGATTTCCGAATTCAAACAAGCATTAGTATCCGAAATCTCAGAAGTTTGTAAGACAACATTAAAGTCACCCAATATGATGTGATTAGGAGAGCATGGGCTACCATTAACAGAATTTAGAGAAGTCCAGAGTGCCTTTCTATCATTACCATAGTTAGACCCATAAACAAAAGATGCCTCAAAAGAGATACTACTATCATCACTTTCAATGAAAGTATGGATAAGTTGGGAAGTGGATTTTAAAATAGAAACATGAACTTTGTCCGGGTTCCAGCCAATCCAGATTCTCCCTACAGAATCAAGAGTGCTATTTGTGACAAGATTCCAATCTTTAAAGATTTTATTTTTAATCAAGTCCTCATTTGATTGTCTAACTTTGGTTTCAACAATTCCAATAACATCAACATTATGTTGATAAATAAATTTAGCAACCTCAGATTGTCTAAAGGGTTGGTTGAGACCCCTTATATTCCAACAACAAACAATCATTAACGACGTTTATGTGGTTTTTTCCTCCTCCCCGAGGAATTGCTATTTTTATTACGCAAAGAGAGATTAGAATTACCTGAAGGAGAGGGGGAGTTGGTTGTAGTAGTCTGACCTGAAACTAAAATTTGTGCTTGAGATTGATTCCCATGGTTGATCTGGGTAGTAGGAGAGTAACAGGAGTCTGAGTTTAATTCAACCTCCAACACTGGTTCCAAATTCCCATCAAGTGCTGCCTCAGAAATTGGGTTAACTTCACAAGGAGGCTTTATTTGAACAGTGAGTATTTCCATATCCTCCCTTTGTAAGGACTTAGAGCAAACATTTGGGATCTGCACTTCCATTTCAGGGCAAACAACAGTAATAGGTTCTTGGACTAAAATCAGGCCCCCATCCTCCAATGGCTTTGGAGGAGCACTAGGTTCAGCTTCTATAATGACAGTATCTTCTAAGGAAGAGAACATATTGCTTTCAAGAACAACTTCCTTAGGCTCCTGCCTAGAGTTGTAGCTATTATTGGAAACAACTGTAGTATCACCAGCACTGGAGGAAGTGATTTTGCCTTTGCCCTTAAACTTCCATTCACCCTCATCTTGGTTCACAGAATTTATATTTGTATGTGTTTTGGGAGCCTGGCTAGGAGTAGGAGCTCTAGGAAGTTTGGCACAATCATGTCCAAATCTCTTACACTTAGCACACCGGATTGGAGTCCACTGGTACTCAATACGAAGGTAAATTGGTTCAATCTCTCCCGTAATTGGATCTTCAAAGTCAATAACAAGTTCTTTAAGGAGCTCCTGGCTAGCATTCAACTCAATGCAAATACGAGCATACGAGATCCTCCTACCTTCTGCAGTGACTTTTGCAACATGCAAAGGTTTCCCTAAAGCACTTGCTATGTGGCTTAATCCCAGTGGATTCCAGAGTTCAAGAGGAATGTTTGATATATGAACCCACACTGGGATTGTGGATATAGATTCTCTGGATAGAGTAAGACCCGATTGCCATTTCCTCAGGATAATAGGTTGCCCACTCACATGCCAAGGACCTCCTTCAAGAACATCCAAACTTTCTTCCTCAGTATGAAATTTAAAAAAGAAGAACCCTGAGTCAGTGGCCACCATGTCATACAATCCTTTTTTACCCCATAATCTGCTGGTTGCATTTTTTACAAAAGTAAATGGGAGTTTCTTCCCTAAGAAGTAGCCCACCAACGTATTATGCCAAGCATGGCTACCTTCCACAAATACCTCTTTGGGAATACTAATATGACTACTGTGGGACCCCACCTGAGGTTTGATATAATTGAGCTTAAATCCTAATGAGCTTTGTTTATTAACCAGTGAAGCCCAAGACTTTGGTCCCACTGTTTTAACTTCAGTTACATGCGGGTTTTGGTTAATAGTAGAAGATGAAAGCGCCGGGTTCTCTGTGGGGGCCACACCATAAGTGGGCTCATAAGCTGCGTTGGATTGCCCTCCAGCTGGCTTATTAGAAAATGGAGTAACAACAGTGGAGTTCACGTGACCCTGTGCATGTAAAGCTGCAGCGCCTTGTATTGATTTAGCTGAGCACTCAGCCACGTCAAGCACTGAAAGCTGATCAAGTACAGAGCTTGTTCCAGGTGGCAGGCTAGAGGTGGCGTGTATTGGGGCTACAACAAGAGCACCATGTGGCTTGGCTTCGGACAGATTTGTCAACACACTACCGGAAATTGCGGAAAAGGTGGCAGAGCCCATGTGCTCTCTGTTGATAGTACGTAATGGAGTATGAATACTCACATTGTTACCGTTGGACCTTGCAGTGTCCTCACGCGCCTGAAACACATTGGAATGTGTGCTGGGAAGATTTGAAAGATCAACCAGAGGTTTTGAAAAAATATTGAGGTCTGAACCTTTGGGTTTTTTATCAGTTTGAGGGTTTGAACTAGCAGGGTTAGGGTTTGAACGAGTAAGGCCCGGAAAATCAACTTGTTGAAGATCAAAGGATGATAAACCCTTGCCTTTATCGTGAAGATCAGTGGGTATAGTATTGGGACTATTATGGAGATCAAAATGAACTGTGTTTGGAAAACTTGAAGAAACATCAATGCCGGTAGAAACCCTAGCATTATCATTAAAATCAGGGGTAGGGAGGGGGGCACCTGGGCACAAATATCGAAGGGTTCAAACTGACTCTCCCTCCAACTCAAATCTCTTCGAGTATTACCTCTACCACCTCTAATGTTAGCTGACCGGTATGGGGTTCTCCCAGCAAGTGAGGAACCTTCACGTGAAGAGCCATGGACAGGAGGAGAGAGAAGTACCTCTCCCTGCTTATTCTTCATTTCAGCAAGTAATGTACGGAGTTGTGTATTCTCCTCAACCAGTGTGGAGTTGATTCTAAGTGAAGCTTCATAGCCCACTTTGAGTGGATGATCCAAAGGCAAAGCACCATCATCATCTTCATCTTCATCTAGGTCTGAACTAGGCTTATTAAGTTCAAACTCCTTACCTTTGGGCTCCCCAGATGCAACATGAGATTCAACCCCCTGCAAATCACTATTAGCATTGATGGAGTTGGAATCTGGATGAGCTTTCTGAATGTCAGATGACAATGTTGGAGTCTTAGAGGAAAGATCCTCAATAACTTGAGATTTAGAACCAGTATCATGGACTTGAGTAGTGGTACTCATATTTGAACCAGCGTTAGTGATCTTGGGATTGGCCATGGATGTGGATGAGGCAGCAACTTCAAAAGTAGTGACATTCATTGTTGAGATAGCATTCAGCACCTTAGGATCTTCAATACACTTCACAGCTTGTTTCTTTCTCTTTAAAATTTCATTAGAATCTTGAAGAGATTTGAAAACACCTTGGTCAGATCCTTCATTCACAAAATCCTCTTGGACTACCCAATCTTCATCAAGTTCAAGCTCCTCATCAGAGAAGCCATGAGCATTAGGCAAGATTGGGGAAACAGGTTCTATGGAAGCAGGAGATGTGGATTTAGTAACATTAAGCACATGAGTACCCAGTTTTGAATCTCCAGAGCTTAATGAATCACTAGAGAGGTTCAAATGATCAGATTTGTTGTTCTTAGAAGGGCCTAGACCATCATTTGGATTACGTTTCTTCCTATTAGATCCCATTCAACCATATTACAGAAAGGAATAGAACCAAATGAGCAAGAAGAAGCAATCTCAAAATCCTAGAGAGAAGGTAGACTTTCTCTCTCTACCACTAACAATTGCTTGGGATATTGTCTGTAGACCCTGCATGATAAAGACAGAGGTTGAAAGAGGCCAGATCCAGGTATTATCTCTGATAAGGCTGCTGACTTTAGCCTGTTTGTGCAGACCCAGGTCGTAAAGGACTCTGTCATTCATGATCAGATCAAGGGGACCACAAGGGAGCCAGTAGTCGTACCAGAGGGAGGTAAGCTGGCCATTACAATGGAATGCCTTATGCAGGATCTGAATTCATGGCGAATGTTAAGGATTTTCCTCCAGGTCCAGGTGCATTTGGAAGGGATCTTGACTGACCATATGTTTCTATCTTTCAAGATGTTGATGTGGACAAACTTGGCCCATGAGGACTTAGAAGAGGGGTTGCACAGGTTCCACAGCAGCCTAGAGATGGCAGCCTTGTTCCAGGGAGGGAGAGGTTTAATTCCCCAACCGCCTTCTTCCTTGGGACAAGCAATATCAGCCCAAGCAACTTTGGGTTTGGAGTGAGCTTCAGAGGAACCAGACCAGAGGAAGTTGCGCATCAGACTTTCGAGTTGCTTTAAGATCTTCTTCGGAAGGATAAAGACAGAACTCCAGAACACTTGGATGCTAAAAAGCACAGATTTTATGAGTTGGATTCTACCTGCATAAGAGAGAAAACGATTATACCAGGAGGAGATTCTGCCAGTCATTCTATCCAATAAGGCTTTACAGTCATCCCGCGTGAGTTTGGAAGCAATCAGAGGGACACCCAGGTAGCGGATGGGAAGTTGCCCGATGCCAAACCCAAAAGAGCTGATGATATGGGCTTGAGATGACGTGTTAATGTTGGCCATGAATGTGAGACTCTTGTCTAAATTGGGGAGTAATCCAGATAAAACAGAGAACTTGTCCAGAGCTGATTTGAGAACATTGCAGGAGGCTTGGTCTCCCTTGCAGAAGAGGAAGAGATCATCAGCGAAGCAGAGATGGGTCAGTTGGGTTTTATCACAGCGCCAATGGTAGCCAAAATGGGGGTTGCTGTGGGTTTCTTTCTTCAAAATCATGGAGAGAACTTCCATGGCAATGACGAAGAGATAAGGAGATAAGGGGTCCCCTTGCCGCAGACCTTTGGCACCCTGAAAGAAGTCAACCAGTTCGCCATTAATGTTAACAGAAAAGGAAGGGGTGGTGATGCATTCTCTAATCCAATTGATGAAGGTGTTAGGGAACTTGAGAAGGGCCAGGGCATCCAGAATGAAGTCCCATCGGACAGAATCGAAAGCCTTCTTTAAATCAACTTTAATGGCACATCTGGGAGGGCCATTGTCTTTATGGTAGTCTTTCATGAGCTCTTGGGCAATAAGGATATTATCCACAATGCTACGACCCTCCACAAAGGCTGACTGGGCGTCATCGATCAAAGAGGGAAGAAGAGTCTTCAACCTGTTTGCTAAAATCTTGGAGATGCACTTGTAGATGGTGTTACAGCAGGAAATGGGCCTGTAGTCATTCATCGTAGTTGGGTTCGGGACTTTGGGCACCAAAGTAATACAAGTAGCATTGGTTTGTTTCAGCAGCCTACCATTGCTGAAAAAAGACTTGATAGCGTTAGTGACATTGCTACCAACCAAATCCCAATTCTTTTTAAAGAAGAAAGCATTGAAGCCATCCGGCCCAGGGGCTTTGTTGTCGTGAATGCTGAAGAGAGCATCCTTGATTTCCTCAGAGGTGATATCGCGGATTAGGGAGCAGGAATGCACTGCAGAGATGGATTTAGAGATGAAATTAGCAAGGTGCTCCTGCCCGGGGTATTTGCTGGAGGAACTAGAACCCAACAGTTGCTTGTAGAAACTCACAATGGTAGATTTCACAACAGGGTAATCAGAGATCTTGTCCCCTTTCTCGTTGGTGATAGAGAGGATTTTGTTTCTGTTTCTCCGAGCTTGCACAGATTTGAAGAAGTACCCAGAGTTACAATCCCCTTCTTTAAGCCATTGGATTCTAGACTTCTGCTTAAGCATGCTTTCCTCTTGTCTGCTGATCAAGGCAAAGTCAGCAAGGTGGGTTTTCTCTAAATCTTGGAGATTGCTATTGGTGGGATCAGAGGCCAAAAGGGATTGAGTATTGGTGAGCTTTTCCCTGGCAGCGTTAGTGTTTTTATGCATATCCTTCCCCTTGTCATGGCTGAGCTTCCGGAGGGCTTCTTTGACAAATTTGAGTTTTTGGACAACTTGAAACATGGGGACACCTTCCACAGGCTGGTCCCAAGCCTCCTTGATGGTGGCCTGATAATCCGGGAAGTCCATCCAGTAGTTGAAAAATTTGAATGGGCGCTTGAAAGTGTTTAGGTTGATGCCTGTTTTGATGATGATTGGGGAGTGATCAGAAACTCCATGGTGGAGGAATATAGCCTCAGAGCCTGTCAAGGCTAAGTTCCAGGTTTCATTGGTCAAAGCCCTATCAAGCTTTCTCCATATGGGAGCATCACCATTACGATTGTCATGCCAGGTCAAGAGGGGGCCCGATGACCTGAGATCGTCAATCTCCGAATCATTGAAGCAGTTGTTGCAATCATCTCTGTATGGAGCCCAAGAAGTGTCCCCACCTTGTCTCTCAAACCCATACCTAATGGCATTGAAATCACCCAGGACTAACCATGGCTGATTGGAGAACAAACGGGAGTGGAAATGGATGTTCTGCCATAGGGATCTCCTCTCCTCAATATCATTAGATCCGTAAACAAAAGATAAAATCATAATGAGTTTGGTCTCCATACAAAGAACATTGATATGGACCACTTGATCAGTCATCCCAGAAATAGAAGCAGTGACCTGGGATCAAAGCCAACCCAAATTCTACCATTAGTGTGGTGATTGTAATTATGGAGCCAATTCCAGTCCTTGTTAATGGCCCTTGAGATCCTATTATGGTTGGTGTTTCTGACCCTGGTCTCTAAGATGCCAAGGCAAGCAATGTTGTAAGTCTTGATTAGAAACCTAATCTCTTGTTGTTTGAGGGGGGTGTTAAGGCCCCTTATATTCCAACAATCAAAATTTAACATTATTAGCAAAAAAAGAGAATGGAACCTTAAGAACCTCCCCTAGGGGAGTTCTTGTTTTTCTTCTTCTTGGTCTTCTTGCTATCCCAGTTGGCCATTGGAATGCCATCAATGTTCTTGATCTTGCTAAGGATTGGGTTAATTTCTGGGGTAGCTGTGTCAGGGGAAGGAACTGAGTGGGAACTGCTGGGCTGGGTTTCTGGAGGCCTGGGGGAATGACCTGCCACTTTGCAAGGGGAGGGGGGTGAGGTTAAGGGGACGGGGGTGCTAGCATTGGTGATTATAGGGCTAAGAGGGTCCTCACATGCAGAAGAGGTTCCAGCTTGATCACAAACAAGAGCAAGGAACTGGTTGGATGTGGCTTGGGCCATCTGGTTTCTAGCAAGATCTTCAACTTTCCCTTTCCCCTTCCGAGTAACATCTGTCCGTTGATCGTTAGGCTCCTTGGGGGGTACATTTCCTTTAGTAGCATTTGCTTTAAGAGGGACCTTGTTGCAGTCATGCCCAAACTTTTCACATTTGCTGCATCTAGAGGGTTGCCATTGATATTCAATTTTCACCCTCACACTATGTGAGGGATCACTGGTAGGGTGGCCTTCAACCCTAAGGTCAAACTCTTCAATCAATTCTTCTCTAGCATCAATCTCAACACAGATTCGAGCAAAGGAAATCCTTTTCTTATTTTCAGTCATTCTGTCAACATGCAGCGGATGTCCAACCATACTAGCCAGATGACTAAACCCTTTCGAGGTCCAGAACTCGAGAGGGACATTGTAGAAATGGGCCCATATAGGGATTTTAGATACTCCTTTCTCCAGTTTCAGCATTGGGTGCCATTTCTTTAGGATAAAGGGCTTACCAACGCAGTACCAAGGTCCTTCTTCAAGAACACTATCTCTGTCATCTCTGGAATCAAACATAAAGAAGAAGAAACCATCATCATCTGCAAGAACATCAGATAAACCCTTCTTGTCCCATAATCTAGAGGCCGTGTTTCTAACAAGGGTGAACGGGAGCCGCTTGTCAAGGAAGTATCCAACCAGGCAGGCATCCCAACCTTTGCAACCTTCTTCAACAATTGCCTTGGGGATCACTAATTCACCTATAGCCCTGCTTTCACCGGGGTTGATGAACTTTAGATTCATATCCTCCTCAATGGGTTTCTGCTTTGGTTGCACGACATTTGCCCAAGAAGTACCAGAGTTGTCTTCCGAGAGAGAGGTATTAACTTTGTCTTCCCCGATTTTGGGATTGATGGAGCTGTTATTAGTTTTTTCGGTGGGTTGAGCTAGATGGGGCTTGCCGTAGTGGTTTCTAGACCTGGATCGCGATCTATTTTCCCTTCCTTCTTCTCTACCATGCCCAAAAGATTGGCTTCTCCCAGTACCCTTGTGGTCCTTAGCAATTTCCCCTATTTCAGCAGCTTCTTTGTTGCGCAGATTTGCGATTTTGGCGGGTATTTCTAGCGAATCTAGCTTGCATTGAAGGATTGCGAGCTTGGATTTGAGGGAGTTGTTTTCCTGAGAGAGATTAGCAATTTGCCGCCCAGCAGCTCCCGAAGCGAGCTTAGTAGCTTGGAGGGCCTGCTTGTCTATGGTGGTCAGGTTATCAGCATCTTTATGTTTTGAAGAACCATCAAGTGGAGGGTTTGATTCCTCAACAACGCATGGTTGGGGAGTAGAACTGATCTGAGAATTTGTGGCATTAAGAAGTGGGGCAGTGGGTTTGGTGGCGGCCATAAAAGCAAGGAGGGCCAAACCCTAGAGAGAGGGTTCTGTGACTTAGGATTCTAGAGAGAAGGAGGACATTCTCTCTCTGCCATTAGGTACTTTAATCCATGCTTGGTACCCCAGCCACTAATAACTATCCCGGCATTTCTGTCCTTAGAAATATTATCCATAAAAGGATCTCCTCTAATGCTTATTCGATTATGGATAACATTCCTAGCAATGATGAGATCAAAGATGCTATGTTTAGCATTCATAGAAACAAAGCTCCTGGTCCAGATGGTTATAATGCTCATTTCTTTAAAGAAACTTGGAATATCACCGGTGCTCTTGTTACTCAAGCTATCAAAGAATTTTTCACCCAAGGAGAGCTTTTAAGAGAGTCTAATGCAACCATCATTGCTATCATTCCTAAAATTGTCAATCCTTCTAAAATGAGTGATTTTAGACCCATATCTTGTTGCAACACTATTTATAAATGCATGTCTAAAATCATTGCCAAAAGACTCCAACTCATCTTACCTGATCTTGTGGATAATGCTCAATCAGCATTTATTAAGGGTCGAAAGATAAGTGATAATATTCTTTTAGCTCAGGATCTCATGAGGGACTACCACAAAAATTTAGGTCAACCCCGTGCTGTTGCTAAGGTTGACTTTATGAAAGCTTATGATAGTGTTAGTTGGAGGTTTTTATTGGACTTAATTGATGTGTTAGGGTTTCCACCTAAAATGCAACTTTGGATCAAGAATTGTGTGACTAGACCTAAATACTCAATTAACTTTAATCAGAACTCTATTGGGTACTTTGATGGGGCTAAGGGACTTAGGCAAGGGGATCCTCTCTCCCCTTATCTATTTGTTCTTGTGATGGACACCTTAAGCCAATTGGTTAAACATAATATTCAAAATTCATCCCACTTTAAATTTCATTGGAAGTGCCAACACCACTCTTATTGCTTTGCTCCCTAAAGTGCCTAACCCTACCAAAATGAGTGATTTTAGGCCTATATCTTGCTGCAATACCATTTATAAATGTATCTCTAAAATTATTGCTAGTAGGCTTAAGTTGGTTCTCCCCGATATGGTGGATCAAGCTCAATCCGCTTTTATCAAAGGTAGGAAAATTAGTGATAATATCTTGTTGGCCCAAGACCTCCTCAGAGATTACCATAAGCCCTTGGGTAGACCTAGAGTGGCAGCTAAAGTGGACATAATGAAGGCCTATGATAGTATTAGTTGGGAATTCCTCTTTGATATGTTAGATGTGCTTGGCTTTCCCCCCAACTTACAAAAATGGATAAGAGCTTGTGTGACTACCCCCAAGTACTCTATTAATTTTAATGGTGAATCTGTGGGTTTCTTTGAAGGTGCAAAGGGTATTAGACAAGGGGATCCCATATCTCCCTATTTGTTTGTCCTTGTCATGGATACCCTTAGCCAGTTACTCCGTCATAGTTTCAATCAGAGGCCTTTTTGTTACCATTGGAAATGTGACAAATTACAAATTTCTCACCTTTGCTTTGCTGATGACCTTCTCATCTTTTTTAATGGGGATGAGGCAAGTGCCACCTTGGTCAAGGAAACTCTCAATCAATTCTACCTCTTTACTGGCCTCCGTGCTAATAATGCTAAGAGTTGTCTCTTTTTTTCAAATGTTGAGGATGACATAGTTGATAACATCTTAACCACGCTTAATTTTGTTAAAGGTACATTACCTATTAGGTACCTTGGGATACCTTTGATCACTTCTAAGCTTAAAAAACAAGATTGTGCGGAGTTGGTTAATAAAATGTGTGCTAGAGTTAATTCTTGGAAATCCAAATTTCTTTCATATGCTGGTAGAGCTCAACTGATTAATTCTGTTTTGACAGGTATCCAACTTTATTGGTCTGGTATGTTTATTCTCCCTAAAGGTGTTCTTAAGCAGGTGGCTCAAATTATGTCCAGGTTCCTTTGGGCTGGTAAAACTGATATTTCCCATGGTGCCAAGGTTGCTTGGGTCAAAGTTTGTAGACCCAAGAAGGAAGGAGGGTTGGGGTTTAAAGATATCTTTTTAACCAATACGATTTTGAACCTTAAACACATAGGAAGCATCTTGGATCCTTCTAACCAATCTCTGTGGACAAAATGGGTCCATATGTACATGCTTAAGAGTAAAAGTTTGTGGCAGGTCAAAGCCCCGTCCCAATGCTCTTGGTACTGGAGAAAATTATTAAAACTTAGAGAAAGTGCTAAGCCGTTACTTACTCACAAAATTGGTAATGGCGAACACACCTCTCTCTGGTTTGATAATTGGCTCCCTATGGGTCCTCTGCTTGATAGTTATTCTCATAGAATTATATATGATGCTGCTATTGACATTAATGCTAAAGTTAGTGCCGTCATTAGAAATTGGGATTGGGCTTGGCCTAGATCTCGCTCCATTGAGCTTGATGAGGTTAGATCTATTTTGGCTACCTTCTATAAACCCTCTAATATTAAAGATAATGTGAGTTGGAATGTTTCCCCAAATGGAGTTTTTAAGACTTCCCTTATTTGGGATCACTTGAGAGATCACTCCCATATTGTCCCATGGCATAGTACAGTGTGGTTCCAAGGTGGCTCTCCTAGACAGAGTATTATCCTTTGGTTAGCTGCCCAGTATAGGCTCTCTACCCATGATAGAATTTCTATGTTTACTCCTGGTCCACTTGCTTGTGTGTTTTGCCATTCTCATATGGAAACTCATGATCATTTGTTTTTTGCATGCTCTTACTCCTATCTTGTCTGGCAGGAACTTATGTTAAGATGTGGATTGACTTGGAATGGGCAAAGTTGGAACGATACGCTGCTCTGGATGGCTCAGCACCTTAAAGGAAAACGGATACATCATGTGATACCTAGGATTTGCTTGGGAGTTGCTGTTTATGGATTATGGAAAGAGCGGAACAATAGATCCTTCAAACAAAAATTTTGTCCTCCATATATTACCGTTAAGAATTTGGTTTCTCAGGTTAATGCTCTTATTAGGATCAAATGGAAGCACCATAGTAACTTTGATTGTATCATTAGTAAATGGAGCTAGTTCCATTTGTTTTTCCTGACTAGCCAGGTTGTTTTACCTGGGATGTCATGTTTGTATTGTTTGTAGCTTTCTGTGCTACATGGTTTTTTTTCTTTATGATTTTTGGCCTTCTTGTATATCCTGGGGTATGCCCCTTGTACTTTTGTACTTCCTCCCTTTTTGGATTTATTTACCCATTTTTCCGAAGAAAAAAAAAGTGACAACCTGAGCATTTCCCATCTTTGCTTTGCTGATGATCTTTTATTATTGTTTTATGGTGATGAAGGATCAGCTCAGCTCATGAAAGACACTCTCACTCAATTCTATGAGCTCACGGGATTAATTACTAATACTAGTAAGAGTTGTTTATTTAGCTCTGGTATTGAGGACAACGTTGCCAATTACATTTGCCATATCTTCCAAGTTACTAGTGGAACCCTCCCTCTTAAGTATCTGGGTGTCCCTCTTATTACCTCTAAACACAAGAAGGGGGATTGTAGTGATCTTATTACAAAAATTGGCTCTAGAATAACGTCTTGGACTTCTAAATGTCTTTCTTTTGCTAGGCACCTTCAATTAATTCAGTCTGTCCTTGCAGGTATTCAGAACTATTGGTCTGGTATATTCATACTTCCCAAGAGTGTCATAAAGGAAGTCGAGAAATTGTTGAGGAGATTTCTCTGGTCTGGAGGCATTGAGAAAGCCCATGGGGCTAAGGTGGCTTGGGACATTGTTTGCACTCCCAAGGAGGAAGGGGGTTTGGGATTGAAAAATCTTGTCCAACTCAATAAAACCCTGAACTTAAAACATATTTGGTCTCTTTTTTCTCCAGGAAAACGCTCCTTGTGGGCTGATTGGGTCCGTATGTATCTTTTAAAAGATAAAAGCTTTTGGGTGGTTAAGGCCCCGTCTCAGTGTTCTTGGTATTGGAGGAAACTCCTTAACCTTCGTGACATGGCTAGACCTTTATTGAAACATAAAATTGGTAATGGTTGTGGTACTTATTTATGGTATGATAATTGGCACCCTTTGGGACCACTTTTGGATAAATTTTACCCTAGAGTTGCGTACGATGCTGCCATACCCTTGAATGCGAAAGTTAAAGATATCATAATGGAGGGAGATTGGCATTGGCCTAGTACTAATACTCTTGAGCTTATGGAGATCCGAGCTCACATGCACGAAGTTCCTCCCCCTCTGTCAATAATGATAGAGCCATTTGGATTCCCTCTCCCAATGGGAACTTTAAGTTTTCTCATACTTGGGACCACCTTAGGAACATTAGGCCTAAGGTCCCTTGGCACCGTCTTGTCTGGTTCCCTGGGAATATCCCTGGACATAGTTTCATTTCTTGGTTGGCCATTCTTAACAGATTATCTTCTCATGACAGGATATGCCACTTCACTCCGGGTCCGTTGGCTTGTGTCTTATGCCACCAAGGTATGGAAACGCATGATCATTTATTTTTTGGTTGCTCATTCTCTTCCTTCATTTGGCAGGGTTTATTGCAGCGACTGGAAGTTCCTTCCCACACCCACCATTGGAGCTCTTTAGTGGATTGGGCTGCTAGGACTTGGAAGAAGAATATTCCCAACCACATTATTCCAAAAATGTGCCTGGGCCTGGCGGTCTATAACATTTGGAAAAAATGAAATGCGCGTACATTTAAAGGAGAAGTCAATACTAAAGAAAGAATCCTTGAAAAGATCTACCTTCTGATGGCTATACAGATCCAAATTAAGTGGATAAATGATCCTCTTCTCCCAAACTATGTTGCTAGATGGAATTAATTTTGTTTTGGGTTTGCAGTTTAGGCTTCACTTTAAGCTCCATTGTTTTCTCTCCTAGCATGTTTTAGGAGGATTTTGATGTTTTGAAGCTTGCTTTTGCCCTGTGCTCTACGGCCTTTCTTTTAGGGGGTTTGCTGCTTTGTCTCTTGGTTGTTGCTTGTTTGTTAGGCTCTCTTTCTTGGTGTTTGATTCTTTGTTTGCTTGTTTGGATTTGTGAGGATGGGGCTTTTTCTTGCTCTTGGGCTTGTTTTTGCTCCATCCATTTTCGCATCATCTGGATGCTTTTTTGCGCGTTTATTGTTTATCCTGGGGTATGCCCCTTGTACTTTGTACAATGCCGTTTGGCTTTTTTTTGTTTTAATTAACCATTTTTCGAAAAAAAACAAGTGTATTTCTAAACTTATTGCTAAAAGGATTAAATTAATATTGCCTTCTATTGTGGATAATGCACAACCAGTGCTTATTAAGGATAGAAAGATTAATGATAATGTTCTACTTGCCCAAGACCTTTTAAGAGATTACCATAAATCTAATGGGCAACCTAGAGCTGCAGCTAAAGTTGATATTATGAAAGCCTATGATAGTGTTAGTTGGGAGTTCCTTGCTGATTTAATTGCTATTCTTGGCTTTCCCCCTAAAATGGAATGATGGATTAAAGCATGTGTTACATCTCCTAGGTACTCCATCAATTTTAAAGGCGAATCTATTGGTTACTTCGAGGGTGCTAAGGGTCTTAGACAAGGAGACCCCATGTCTCCATATTTGTTTGTGTTAATTATGGACTCTTTGAGTCAATTAATCCAATTTAATATTCAAAGACACCCAGGTTTTAGATATCATTGGAAGTGCGACAAGTTAAACATATCACACCTCTGTTTTGCCGATGATCTTACCTAGACCTGGCAAATGGGCTGGCCTGGGTGATGTGAACCCGTGGAATTGATATTCCTTGAACCCACGATCAGATTGTAATTCACCCAAGAAAGCCAACAATCAAGTCACAGGGATGATCTAGACCTGTTGAAATCCTGTTTTCAAGAACCCAGATTTGGTGTGAACACCACAAAGGGAACGCCTTTGATAAGTTCGGATTGTTCAATCAAGAACAAGCAGAGAAAACTGACTAGCTCTCCAGAAAATAAATTTCATTCACGTTCTATCCCCAAGCTGCTACAAAGTTCTTTCTTTTAATCACTTCTAAGAAACCCTTGGGCCAAAAAGGCCTTCAACGAAAATAAAAGACATGGGCTAAATACTCAAGCCCAAAACAACTTAAACTGCATGTTTAAAGCTAAATAAATGTCTACTTAAAAAATAAAATAGGCCCACATGCCAAAACCATAGAAACATAAAAATTAAAGTCTATAAAAACCCAATAAGCTATTCCACCCCTTCTGTAGCTTGTGTCACATGAACTAGAACTGATTCTTCTTCCTTCAAGCCCATGTTAAATGTTGGGGCCTTGCATAATAAGTTTATGAGCTTTGCCCAAGTGGATTGCACCAGTCCTTGCATTGCTTCGTTGATCTTCTTAGCTCTTGACCTTGTGATTGGCCCATCTGGAACTTGCAAATGATCATCTTTAAGCTTTGGTCCACTATGGTTCCCATCATTCCCCCTCTCCTTAAAAGGAGTCGACCTCGAATCGTCACCTACATCAAAAGGAGAAAAATCAGAAACATTGAAACTAGCAGAAACATTTTACTCACCTAGAAGATCCACTTTATAGGCATTATCATTATTTTTCTCAAGGATTGGGAAAGGTCCATCCCATCGAGGATGCAATTTAGTCCGTCTATGAGCTGGGAACCTTTCTTTGCGTATATGAACCCACACCCAGTCTCCGGGTTCAAAGGTGACACGCCTTCTCCCTTTATTGGCTTGGGAAGCAAACTTTTCATTTTTTTGTGCAATTTGAAGTCGTACTCTCTCATGAATTGACTTCACCAATTCAGCCTTTTGGTGTCCATCCAAACTACTCCTGACATTAACAGGTAAAGGCATTAAATCTAAAGGAGTAAGTGGATTAAAACCATAAACAATTTCAAAGGGAGAATGAGAAGTAGTAGTATGCATGCTCCTATTATATGTTCGATAAATGGTAAACAGTCCTCCCAAGTTTTCAAATTCTTTTGAATGACAGTGTGTAGGAGTTGAGTTAGAGTCCTATTGACTACTTCAGTTTGTCCGTCAGTTTGTGGGTGACAAGTAGTGGAAAATAAAAGTTTGGTACCCAATTTTACCCACAAAACCTTCCAAAAGTAGCTAAGGAATTTGACATCCCTATCCGAAACAATACTCCTAGGCATACCATGGAGTCGTACTATCTCCTTGAAAAACAAATCAGCTATGTTTGTGGCATCATCTGTTTTATGGCATGGAATGAAATGTGCCATCTTACTAAATCTATCCACCACCACAAAAATAGAATCTCTACCTCTTTTTGTCCTAGGCAGCCCCAAAACAAAGCCCATAGATATGTCTACCCACGGCTCACTAGGGACGACGGGTAAGGGTGTATACAACCCATGTGGTAAAACCTTAGATTTGGCTCTTCTACATGTAATGCACCGACCACAGATTCTAATGACATCTCGTCGCATCCTAGGCCAAAAGAAATGTTCATGTAAAATTTCTAAAGTTTTCCTAACACCAAAGTGTCCCATTAAGCCCCCACCATGTGCCTCTCGCACCAACAGTTCTCGCATTGAACAATGAGGCACACACAATTTACTTTCTTTAAACAAATAACCATCATGCTTAAAAAACTTACCAAATGCCGCTTTATCACATGCCAAATACACATCAGAAAAATCAGCATCATTGGCATACATATCTTTCACATATTCAAACCCAAGCATTTTAGCACTCATAGAAGTAAGAAGTGCATGCCGTCCGGATAAAGCATCAGCAACAATGTTTTCCTTACCTGGCTTGTAACGAATGACATAAGAAAAAGTCTCAATGTATTCCATCCATCTAGCATGTCTCTTATTTAATTTACCTTGCCCTTAAGATGCTTCAATGATTCATGATCGGTGTGGATCACAAACTCCTTAGGCCAAAGGTAGTGCTGCCATGTCTCTAGAGAGCGAACAAGAGCCTAAAGTTCCTTGTCATAAGTAGGGTAATTTAGGGCAGCCCCACTTAGTTTTTCACTGAAGAAGGCTATGGGCCTCATATCCTGCATCAAAACGGCTCCAATCCCTATACCTGAAGCATCACATTCAATCTCAAAAGTTTTGTTAAAGTCAGGTAATGCTAACACAGGTGCAGAACATAGCCTTTCTTTAATAGTAGCAAAAGCATTCTCTTGTTCAATTCTCCAATGAAACCCAACATTCTTCTTAATGATTTCAGTGAGTGGTGCAGCAAGTGTACTAAAATCTTTAACAAAATGCCTATAAAAGCTAGCTAAACCATGAAAGCTTCTTACCTCAGTGATACCTTTAGGCGTTGGCCACTCCCTGATGGCCTTGACTTTTTCTTCATCCACCTCAATACCTTCTGTGCTAACAACATATCCAAGAAAAACAACTTTTTCCATGCAAAAAGTACATTTCTTAAAATTAGCATACAACTTTTCAGATTTCAACACACCAAACACACATCTCAAATGTTCAATATGTTCATTTAAGTTCTTGCTGTACACTAGGATATCATCAAAATAGACGACTACAAATTTGCCTATGAATGCACGTAATACATGGTTCATTAACCGCATGAAAGTACGAGGCGCATTTGTAAGTCCAAATGGCATAACTAACCATTCATAAAGTCCATATTTAGTCTTAAATGCAGTTTTCCACTCATCTCCCTCTTTCATTCTTATTTGATGGTATCCACTTTTAAGATCTATTTTTACTGAAAATACATGAACCATGCAATTCATCAAGCATATCATCTAAACGAGGAATGGGATGGCGATACTTTACCGTGATATTATTGACAGCTCTGCAATCAACGCATATCCTCCAAGTCCCATCCTTCTTTGGCACTAGTAGCACTAGTACTGCACATGGGCTCATGCTATCTCTTACGTACCCTTTGCTCATCAAATCTTCAACTTGCTTTTGAAGCTCCTTTGTCTCCTCCGGATTGCTCCTATAGGCTGGTCGGTTTGGAATAACAGCCCCGGGTACCAAATCAATTTGATGCTCAATGCCTCTAATGGGCGGCAACCCACTTGGCATCTCCTCTGGAAATACATCCTCAAACTCCTGCAACAAAGAAACAGCCAAACTAGGAAGAAATTGGTTAGTTTCATCAAGATTAAGATAACATTCTTTGTAAACAAGAAGAATCACAGGCTGATTTGCTAAAAATGCCCTCTTAAGCTCCGGGTCCTGATGGTTATAATGCTCATTTTTTTTAAAGAAACTTGGAATATTACCGGTACCCTTGTTACTCAAGCTATTAAAGAATTTTTTATCCATGGAGAACTTTTGGGTGAGTCCAATGCTACAATTATTGCCCTTATTCCTAAAATCTCAAATCCTTCTAAAATGGGTGATTTTCGTCCTATTTCGTGTTGCAACACCATTTATAAATGTATATCTAAAATCATTGCAAAAAGACTCCAACTTATCCTTCCCAGTCTTGTGGACAATGCCCATTCTGCTTTTATCCAGGGTCGAAAAATAAGTGACAATATTCTGTTAGCTCAGGACCTTATGAGGGACTACCATAAGCCCTCGGGTCAACCCCGTGCTTCTGCTAAGGTTGACCTTATGAAAGCCTATGATAGTGTTAGTTGGAGGTTTCTTTTGGACTTAATTGACATTTTAGGTTTCCCCCCCAAAATGCAACTCTGGATTAAAAAGTGTGTCACGAGCCCTAAATACTCCATCAACTTTAATGGGGAATACATAGGCTATTTCGATGGTGCTAAAGGCCTTAGATAGGGTGACCCTCTTTCCCCCTACCTTTTTGTCCTTGTGATGGACACATTAAGCCAATTGATAAAACACAATATTACAGAATCATCTCACTTTAAATATCATTGGAAATGTGATAAGATGAAAATATCCCATCTTTGCTTTGCGGATGACCTTCTTTTAGTTTTTCATGGGGATAAAGGTTCTGCTCAACTTATGAAAAACACGCTTAATCAATTCTATGATCTTACTGGCTTACTTGCTAATACTAGCAAGAGTTATTTATTGACCTCTGGCATTGATGATAATATTGTTAATTCCATATGCCATATATTCCAGTTTACAATTGGATCCCTTCCTCTTAAGTATCTAGGTGTTCCTCTAATAACATCTAGACTAAAGAAGGGAGATTGTCAGGAACTTGTCAATAAAATTAGCTCTAGAATTACTTCTTGGACATCTAAATGCCTTTCCTATGCTGGAAGAGTCCAATTAATTCATTCTGTTCTGACAGGTATCCAAAACTACTGGTCTAGTATGTTTATCTTACCCAAAAGTGTTTTAAAAGAGGTTGAAAAGTTGTTAAGAAGATTTCTTTGGACAGGGGGCATTGAGAAAGCTCATGGGGCAAAAGTTGCTTGGGACCTTGTTTGCCGTCCTAAAAAGGAAGGGGGCTTGGGTTTGAAAAACCTTATCCAACTCAATAAAACCTTGAATTTAAAGCATATCTGGTCCCTGTTCTCTTATGGACCAAACTCTTTGTGGGTGGATTGGGTTAAAACTTATCTTTTAAAAGACAAAAGCTTTTGGGTTGTTAAGGTGCCCTCCCAGAGTTCTTGGTATTGGCGAAAACTCCTTAAACTCAGAGACATGGCCAGGCCTCGTTTGAAACACAAAATTGGTAATGGGTGTGGTACCTTCTTATGGTATGACAATTGGCACCCTTTAGGCCCACTCTTGGATAAGTTTAGTCCTAGAGTTGCTTATGACGCAGCAATTCCCTTGAATGCGAAAGTTATGGATATCATAGTTGACAGGGATTGGCAATGGCCTCTCACTAACATGTTAGAACTCATGGAAATTCGGAACCACATGATTGAACTTCCCCTCCCCTCTGTAAATCTTGATACTTCCATGTGGGTTCCTTCTCCTAATGGGAAATTTAATCTTGCCCATACATGGGACCACCTCCGAGTTATTTGGCCTAAGGTCCCATGGCATCGACGCATTTGGTTCCCAGGAAATATACCTAGGCATAGTTTCATCTCTTGGTTGGCTACTCTTAACAGATTATCTACTCATGACAGGATTTTCCACTTCACACCTGGCCCTCTGGGATGTGTCTTCTGCCATCAAGGTATGGAATCTCATGATCACTTGTTTTTTGGTTGCCCATTCTCTTCTTTTATTTGGCAGGCATTGATACAAAGTTTGGAGATTACTTCCCATGCTTCCTCTTGGAGCTCCATTGTGGAATGGGCGGCCAGGACCTGGACAAAGAAAACTCCCAACCATATCATCCCTAAAATGTGCCTTGGGTTGGTTGTCTATAGCATTTGGAAAGAAAGAAATGCGCGAACATTCAGATTCCAGGACCTGGACAAAGAAAACTCCCAACCATATCATCCCTAAAATGTGCCTTGGGTTGGTTGTCTATAGCATTTGGAAAGAAAGAAATGCGCGAACATTCAAATCTGAAGTTAAATCAAAGGAAAGGCTCCTACAAGAGATCTATCTCCAAATCTCTATACAGATCCAAATCAAGTGGAAGAATGACCCTCATCTCCCTAATTACATAGCTAGATGGACTTAATTTGTCGCTGGTTTTTGTAAGTTGTAATTTGGTTTTATTTTGAACTCTTTGCTTGTTCATCTTTGTTGAGGGGGGCCCTTGGGATTTTCTGTTGTGTTTTTAGAGGTTCCCCCTCTTCCTTTCATCCGTTCATTGTTCTTTTCTAGGATGGGTTCTTTTCTTGGCTCTTGCCTTTTGATTGTCTCCCATCCACTTTGCATCACCTGGATGCTTTTGTTTGCGCTTATTGTATATCCTGGGGAATGCCCCTTGTATTTTGTATAGTACCGTTTGGCTTGTTCTTTTATTTATTCACCATTCACCGAAAAAAAAAACCTCACTCTCTTTTGCATAAAAACTCAATTTTGTCTTTACTTTTCTCTCTACAGACTCTCTTTCTTTTTTCTCTCTTGACTCCACTCCCTTTTCTTTATTCTCACCGATTTCTCTATTTTCTTTTTCACTCTCTCTTTTTCTTGAAATTTCTCTCTCACTCTCATTTTTCTTTTCTCTCATGTTTCTTTTTTGCTCAACCTCACTTTTTAGTTTCAGTTGGTCCTCATAGACCTGTTTTGGGGTTAAAGGAGCAAGCTTGATTGTTTTCCCATCTTTTTTAAAGCTATATCGGTTCCTAAACCCATCATGCATCACTCTCCTATCATACTGCCACGACCTCCCCAACAAAATATGGCCAGCATGCATAGGAACTACATCACAAAGCACCTCGTTACTATACCTCCCAATGGAGAAGGCCACCAAAACCTGCTTACTAACCTTAACCTCTCCACACTCATTCAACCACTGCAACTTATAAGGTCTAGGATGCTTCAGCAAAGGTAAGTTCAACTTCTCAACTAAAGTGGTACTAGCTACGTTGGTGCAACTTCCCCCGTCTATAATCATACTACACACCTTGTTATTTACATAGCATCTAGTATGAAATATGTTTTCTCTCTGCTGCTCCATATCATCTACCTTCATTTGTGTATTGAGAGCACGCCTGGCAACAAGAGACTCACCTTCTACGGGGTATTCCAATCCATCATCATCATTAGCATCAGATACTCCATCACTATCGTCTTCACCTTCAGTCATCACCTCCCCATTGTCACGCATAATCATCACCCGCTTGTTTGGACATTGAGATGCTATATGCCCCAAACCCAAACATTTAAAACATTTGATATCTCTATTCCTAGAAGGTTGCAACTCTACCTTGGATTTGTTCTTGCTAGTCCCCTCATCTTTTTCTTTAGGTGGTTCGGTCTTTCCCTTTACTACAGCTCGGTCATTCCTTTCCCACTTTGGTTTCCAAGGAGTGCTAGAAACTGAAGTATACCTTGCTGCCCCCTTTCTTTTTAATTACCTCTCCACCTTCATAGCCATGTGCACCATGTCCTCTACCTCCACATAATGCTGCAACTCAACTACATTGGCTATATCCCTATTCAAACCACTTAAAAATCTAGCCATTGTGTGGCCTCTCGATCCTCCTCTACATTAGCCCGAATCATAGCCACCTCCATCTCCTTATGGTATTCCTCCACACTCCGGGACCCTTGTGAAAGGTTTTGTAACTTTTGGTAGAGGTCTCTGTAGTAGTGGCTAGGTACAAATCGCTTCCTCATTTCAGCTCACCCCATGCTTCTACAGGTCTTTCATGATTCCTCCTCCTATTGGTCACTAATTGATCCCACCAAATAATTGCATAATCAGTGAATTCAATTACTGCCAGCTTCACCTTCTTCTCCTCTGAGTAGTTGTGACAATCAAAAATCAACTCTATTTTCTTCTCCCACTCTAAATACACTTCAGGGTCATTCCTCCCTTGGAAAGATGGTATTTTCATTTTGATGCTCCCAAGGTTCCTATCTACCCTATCTCGACCCCTTGGATTCCCCCTAGGTCCTCTTCCACGCCTACCTCCTCTAGGTCTACCCATTCCTCCCCTACCAACATTAGATACTACGTCTTCCTCATCCTCTTCATCTTCTTCAATCTCATACTCATTTTCAACTCTAGGCTCACGCCTCCTCCCATCACGCCCACCTTACAGATTTTGAATCACTACATCTTGTTGATCCATCCTATCCCTTACCTCCCCCAACACCAAATTTAACCTTTCAAACTGTTGTTGCATGGCCTGCAACATAAAGGTTGTGTTATCTGCCTCCCCTCTAGGTGTTGAGTCATCCATTTTAATGTGCTGCAAAACAAGAATATTAGTGGTAAAACCTCACACACTCCCTTACGTGTTTACGCTCAAAAATTGTCACTCCACTCGTGTTTCACTCTGATTGGCTTTTTTCCGAAATTAGTCTCACACAAGAGCCTTTTACGTCAATTGTTTTCCCTTTCAAGTTCTTTCAAGAACTAATTGAACTAAATCAAGACACAACCTTGTTTTATCCCAGCCAGTAATAGATTCTAGAAACAAGGAAGTAATAGAAAAAAAAATGACACGGATCTCAAGAAAATATACGACGAGGGCAAACGAAACAAGAAATCAGATTTCGAGAGGAATAAAAGAAAAAAATCACGAATGATTTTTTTTTTTTTGAATATGAGCCAATTGAAGATGGAAACAAAGTTTATCCCAGGAAACAGCGATCACAGAAGATAGGTTTCGAACAGCACAAAAACCGAATTTTTTTTCGGAAAATTTTTCACACTATGGAGTAAGATCAGTTTCGGACTCCTTAGACCATGGACAATGCAAAACGAACAAAAAAATTTAAGACGAGTTTTGGTAATTTTTTTTTTCGGACTCCTCATGTCTTTTTTTTTTTTTTTTTTTTTCCGGACCCGATCTTTTTCTTCCCTTTCTTTTTTTTTTCTCCTCTTTTCTTTTCTTTTGTTTTTTTTTTTTGAATAATCAGGGCGACTTCACAGTTCACGTTCGTGAAGCACCAAAATAACCCTAAACCCTAAATCACGAGGATGAACGAACACGAAGTAGCAAGAGAAAAAATCGCAGATCAGATTTGCAACCCTAAACACGAAATTCAGGATTGTAATCAAGAACACGAACACGAACTAAAACAAGAACACGAATTGAACAGAAAGACGAGATGAAACAAGATCACGAAAATAACAGAACAGAAAAAAAATGAGAAACAGACACAAGAACACAAAATAAAATGGATAAATCAGACCTGATTTGGAGCCTAGGCTCTGATACCAAATGATGTGAACCCATGGAATTGATATTCCTTGAACCCACGATCAGATTGTAATTCACCCAAGAAAGCCAACAATCAACTCACAGGGATGATCTAGACCCGTTGAAATCCTGGTTTCAAGAACCCAAATTTGGTGTGAACGCCACAAAGGGAATGCCTTTGATAAGTTTGGATTGTTCAATCAAGAACAAGCAGAGAAAACTGAATAGCTCTCCAGAAAATAAATTTCATTCACGTTCTATCCCCAAGCTGCTACAAAGTTCTTTCTTTTAATCACTTCTAAGAAACCCTTGGGCCAAAAAGGCCATCAACGAAAATAAAAGACATGGGCTAAATACTCAAGCCCAAAACAACTTAAACTGCATGTTTAAAGCTAAATAAATGTCTACTTAAAAAATAAAATAGGCCTACATGCCAAAACCATAGAAACATAAAAATTAAAGTCTATAAAAACCCAATAAGCTATTCCACCCCTTCTGTAGCTTGTATCACATGAACTAGAACTGATTCTTCTTCCTTCAAGCCCATGTTAAATGTTGGGGCCTTGCATAATAAGTTTATGAGCTTTGCCCAAGTGGATTGCACCAGTCCTTGCATTGCTTCGTTGATCTTCTTAGCTCTTGACCTTGTGATTGGCCCATCTGGAACTTGCAAATGATCATCTTTAAGCTTTGGTCCACTATGGTTCCCATCACTGGGCGAGTTCGGGCCGGGCTTAGAGGAGGCCCGTGAACCATCGGGCCAGGCCGGGCCGGGCTGGGTATGACATATTCAAACCCTTTTTTTCCCAAAAAAAAAAAACTGCCAATGCTAAATACGCCTGTTTGGCAAATGATTTTCTGGTAACTTGTAAATTTGTAATATAATTTAAAAACAAAAATGACTTAATTTTTGAAACAATAAAATTGAAAAACCAAAAAATATTCCGCCAACTTTTTTCGGAAAAAAATGGTGGCTTTGCACAAATACCCCAAAAGGGCCAAAACAAGTTATGTTTATGCCAAGAAATCAAGAAACCAATCAAAGAAAACAAAAAATTCTAACAGATTCAACAAAAAATATTTATATAGGTATATAATGAAAATATTAATGAAAATATAGAAAACCCACATGAATATAAAGGGATTGAATGTTGTGTAATGTGCAATCACAATTTGTAAGCTTTGAGCCTTGAACTTGCATGAAGTGAAAGAAGTAATTAGGAGCCTTGAGCTTGCCTTGAAAACACATGGACTTCTGCAATACCCTAGAAAGATGAGATAGAGTTCAAGAGGAGAGAGAAAAAGGAGAGACGCAGCTGAGAGTTCAAAATAATGAAAAAGATGTGTTTTAGTCTTTGAGGGTTTTGCTTTATTCAAAGTGAATGCAGGCCCATATCGGGCCTGTCCTTGGCCATTTAATTAAAGTGCCTTGCCCAGCAAAAGCCCATGGGTGAAATTTCACGGCCCGAAGTCAATTATTTTGGGCTCACATCGGGCCAGCCTGCAGTATCGGGTTGTGATTGCCAGGTCTAATCTTACCTTATTATTTTATGGGGATGTACAATCTGCCTCTCTTATGAAGCATAATGTGGCTCAATTTTATGAATTTACTGGGTTACAAGCTAATCCAAGTAAAAGTTATGTCTTTCTAGCAGGGGTTGAGAATCATGTCTCGGATTCTATTTATCAGATTCTTCAATTTTCTAAAGGCACTCTTCCAATGAAATATTTAGGAGTGCCTCTTATCACCTCAAGGCTTAAAAAAGTTCATTGTGATGACCTAATTAAAAGAATTTCTAGTAGAATTCTCTCGTGGACTTCTAAGTTCCTATCCTATGCGGGTAGAGTTCAACTAATTCATTCTGTGCTCTCGGGTATACACAACTATTGGTCAGGTATGTTTATTCTTCCTAAATATATCCTTAAATAGGTTGAGGGTCTTATGAGGAAATTTCTTTGGTCTGGAGGAATTGACAAATTCCGGGGTGCTAAAGTGGCTTGGGATATAGTTTGCAAACCTAAGAATGAAGGAGGGTTTAGGATTTAAAAACTTGATCCAAATGAATAATATTCTTAATATGAAACATATTTGGAACTTATTTACCATTGAAAGGATTTCTCTCTGGTCAAAATGGATACATATTTATATGTTGAAAAACAAAACCTTTTGGGTTGTCAAACCTCCTTCTCAATGCTCTTGGTACTAGAGGAAACTCCTCAAACTTCGGGATAAGCTGAGACCATTATTGAAACATAAGATTGGAAATGGATACCTGTGGTATGATAACTGGCATCCCTTAGGCCCTCTCTTAGATAGATTTGAACCTAGAGTGGTTTATGATGCTGCAATTCCTCTTGATGCTAAAGTAGAGGCTATCATTGTTAATGGGACTTGGCAATGGCCTCGAACCAATACTCTTGAACTCATGGAAATTAGGGCTCAAATGCATTCTGTTTCTATCCAAGTGGATAATCCTGACACTGTAAAATGGTGCATCTCCCCTAATGGTAAGTTTAATTTTGCTCACACTTGGGAACACCTTAGGGAGGTTGGCCCTGTTGTTCATTGGCATAAACTAGTTTGGTTCTCAGGTAATATCCCAAGGCATAGCGTTATCTAATGGTTGGCCATTCTAAATAAACTATCTACTCATGACAAGATATTTTCTTTTTCTCTCGGCCCTTTGGCATGTGTATTATGCCATAAAGCCATGGAAACACATGACCATTTATTCTTTGATTGCTCATTTACCTCCTTTATTTGGCAGGCTATTTTACGAGCATTGGAGTGCCCGGCTTCAGCCCTCAACTGGAACTCTACGATTGAATGGTTATCTGGCCAATGGACAAAGAAAACACCAATCCATATAATTTCTAGAATGTGCCTTGGGTTGGTGGTCTACAACATATGGAGTGAAAGGAACTCTCGTACATTCAAGTCCGGAGCTAACTCAAAGGAAAGCTCCTTCAAGGAATTCTCCAACAAATCTATATCCAGATCCAAATTAAATGGGGAAATGATCCAATTTTGCCAAGGCTTCTAGGAAGATGGAATTAATTCGACATGTTTTTTGAAAGTGATGCTTTTGTTTGTTTTTGAATCATTGGTAGTGAAGGGGTTTTCCCTTGGTTTGATTGTTGCCTTTTTTCAAATGATTTTTGATCCTGGCTTTGTTTTATTGTTTGTTGGGTTGGTTTCCCAACCATGTTGGAGAGTCCTCCTCCTTGTGTTTTCTTTTGATTCTTTTGCACTCATTGTATATCCTGGGGTATGCCCCTTGTGCTTTGTACAATGCTTTTGTCTCTTTCGTTAATGTACCAATTTTCAAAAAAAAAAAAGAAAAATACAAGCTCTAATCCACCCTTGCATCCTAGGTGGAAAACCAAGAACATCAAGAAGATCAAGTAAAAATTCTCAACTCACACTATCATATGCTTTCATAAGGTCAACCTTTGCCGAAGCTCTAGGGTGGTCAAGTAAAAATTCTCAACTCACACTCTCGCGTCATACGGCTCCGTCCCGGAATCAGGACCTCCCCTTTCCTTTGACCAACGGGTCCTCAAACCAACCTGTCCTCCCTTTCTATTCCTCGGTAAGCGGTTTCTTTTCATTCATTCATTGATTCAAGGTAGCTTTAGCTTGCTTCCAAGTCCAAGCGCTAGCGGTAGAAGCTAGTCGCCAGAAGCGAACTTCCGGGCCGGGAAGGAGCCAAAAAACGTGAGCGCCCCTGCGCGAGCCTTATTGAAAACTAAAGCAAGAAGCGAGAAACTTGACTTTGAGAAAGAAGGTGCTTGTTGCCGCTTTATTAGTAAGGTTGCTTGTTTTATAGTCCCTCATAAGATCCTGGGCAAGAAGAACATTATCACTGATTTTCCTACCCTTGATAAAAGCAGATTGAGCATTGTCAACCAGAGAAGGTAAAATTTTTTGAAGCCTTTTGGATATAATTTTAGAGATGCATTTGTAGACAGTGTTACAACACGAGATAGGCCTAAAATCACTCATCTTAGAGGAGTTGAGGATCTTGGGTATAAGAGCAATAATGGTAGCATTTGACTCAGTTAACAGTTGGCCTGAAGTAAAAAATTCTTTGATAGCTTTAGTAACTAAGGGTCCAGTGGTCGTCCAGGTTTTCTTAAAAAAATGAGCATTATATCCATCAGGACCCGGAGCTTTGTTGCTGTGGATACTAAATAGGGCTTCCTTAATTTCATCATCATTAGGAATATCATCCATAGAGTTAGATAAATTAGTAGGGATACGCTTATGGATGACCCTCCTCAGTTCACTGATACTAGGGTAGGGGTTATCCGCAGGGGTGCCAAGCATAGATTTAAAATATCTTACCGCTTCCATTTTGGCTTCCCCTTCATTGGTGGTCTTGGTACCATCAGGTTGAACAAGTGTCACAATACGTTTGTGGTTCCTACAGTTTTTAACAGAATTGTGAAAATAAGCAGTTTTCTTACCCCCAGCATCAAGCCATTGAATTCTTGATTTTTGCCTAATTATTTCCTCCTCAATGTGAATGGCTTTTAAGAAAACCTGCATAAGCTCTTTTTCTAGGATTCTAAGGGTAGTATCACCTGGTTTTTCATCAAGCTTCCTTTGGCAAGCCCAAAGGTCTTCCCTAGCTTTATTAGCTAAAATTCTCTCCCTACCTAAAGAATCCTTGGTTAAAAGTTTCAGGGCAACTTTAAGGTTCTTTAAGCTATGGAATAATTGAAATTGGAAAGTGCCATTCAAAACACACACTCAGATATCCGGAGGGTAATCCTGGAAGAGACCAAGGGGCTGAGGAATTTAACGCGTGTGTGAATGCTTCTTGCCTTGTAGATCTTCGATTCACAGGTATCTTCTTCACTTGGAGTAACAGCCGATACAAGGAGAAACTAGATAGAGCTCTTGTCAATCAAGAATAATGGCTTGGGAAATTCCCGTCAGCTTATGCAGAATTTCTTCCCTCTGGTATCTCTGACCATTCTCCAATCCTTGTTAAAATGGATAATGCTAGTCAAAAGAAAGGTCATCCGTTTAAATTCTATAACTATTGGACCTCTTTGGATAAATTTGATGATTTGGTTAAGAATGCATGGGCTATAAATGTTGAAGGGAACTACCAATTCCAATTATGTCATAAACTAAAAAATCTTAAAACTGAGCTCAAAAAATTTTCAAAGAATTCTATTGGTAGAGAAAAATTGAATGCGGATAATGCTAGGGAAAACCTTATGCATTGTCAAAGACTTCTTGATGAGCACCCCGACGAATTAGCTTTAAAGGATCAGGAACACCTCCTCATGCGAAGCTTTTTAGACACTATCCATGTGGAAGAGGAAGTGATGAGACAAAAATCTCGAGTCCAATGGCTTGAAGCGGGGGATAGGAACACTACTTTCTTCTATCAGTCTATTAAAAATCGTAGAAATAGAAAACGTATTGTGTCTCTTCTTCTACCCAATGGGGATCACACACATACTGCGGAGGAAGCACAAACTGAAGCCATTAGGTACTTTAAGTCCATGCTCGGTACCCCCGCAGCTAACAACTATCCAGGCATTAACTTTCTCAGAAATATTATCCATAAAAGGATCCCCACTGAAGCTTATTTGAGTATGGATAATATTCCTAGCAATGAAGAGATCAAAGATGCTATGTTTAGCATCCATAGTAACAAAGCCCCGGGCCCTGATGGTTATAATGCTCATTTTTTTAAAGAGACTTGGAATATCACCGGTACTCTTGTTACTCAAGCCATTAAAGAATTTTTTACTCATGGAGAACTTTTAAAAGAGTCTAATGCAACCTTAATTGCTCTTATTCCTAAAATTTCCAATCCTTCTAAAATGAGTGATTTTAGACCCATTTCGTGTTGCAATACTATTTATAAATGCATATCTAAAATTATTGCCAAAAGAATCCAGCTCGTCTTACCTGATCTTGTGGACAAAGCCCAATCAGCTTTTATTAAGGGTCGTAAGATAAGTGATAATATTCTTCTAGCTCAAGATCTCATGAGGGACTACCACAAAACGGTAGGTCATCCTCGTGCTGCGGCCAAAGTTGACCTTATGAAAGCCTATGATAGTGTTAGTTGGAGGTTTTTAGTGGACTTAATTAACGTGCTTGGATTTCCCCCCAAAATGCAAACTTGGATTAAAAAGTGTGTGACTAGTCCCAAATACTCCATCAATTTTAATGGGGATCCTATTGGGTACTTTGATGGTGCTAAAGGTCTAAGACAAGGTGACCCCCTCTCCCCTTATCTGTTTGTCCTTGTGATGGATACTTTAAGTCAATTGATTAAACACAACATACAAGAATCTACCCAATTTAAATTTCATTGGAAGTGTGATAAACTGAGTATATCCCATCTTTGCTTCGCTGATGATCTCTTATTACTTTTTTATGGCAATGAAGACTCAGCTCAACTCATGAAAACCACTCTTACTCAATTCTATGAGCTTACTGGTTTAATAACTAACACTAGTAAGAGTTGTTTATTTACTTCGGGTATTGAGGATAATGTTGTTAACTCCATTTGCAACATCTTACAAGTCACTATTGGATCCCTCCCTCTTAAGTATCTAGGTGTCCCCCTCATAACATCTAGACTTAAGAAAGGGGATTGCAATGAACTTATAAATAAAATCAGCTCTAGAATAACGTCCTGGACCTCTAAATGCCTTTCCTATGCGGGTCGTTTACAATTGATTCAATTAGTCCTTGCAGGTATTCAAAACTATTGGTCTGGTATGTTCATTCTTCCCAAGAGTGTGATTAAGGAAGTCGAGAAACTTTTAAGGAGATTTCTTTGGTCTGGGGGCGTTGAGAAAGGCCATGGGGCTAAGGTGGCTTGGGACATCGTTTGTACCCCCAAAGAGGAAGGGGGTTTGGGTTTGAAAAATCTTGTCCAACTCAATAAAGTTATGAACTTAAAACATATTTGGTCCCTTTTCTCTCCGGGAAACCGCTCTCTTTGGACTGATTGGGTGCATACGTATCTACTTAAAGAGAAAAGTTTTTGGGTTGTTAAGCCACCTTCTCAGAGTTCTTGGTACTGGAGGAAACTCCTTAACCTTAGAAACTTGGCTAGGCCTTTATTGAAACATAAAATTGGTAACGGCTATGGCACCTTTTTATGGTATGATAATTGGCACCCCTTAGGACCTCTATTGGAAAAATTTGATCCTAGAGTTGCCTATGATGCAGCCATTCCTTTAAATGCTAAAGTTAAAGATATCATTGTGGAAGGGGATTGGCACTGGCCCCTTACAAACACGTTAGAACTTATGGAAATACGGGACCACATGCATGACTTCCCTTCCCCCTCTGAGAACAATGATAAAATCATGTGGATTCCATCTTCAAATGGAAAATTTAAACTTGTTCATACTTGGGACCGCCTGAGAGATAATCGCCCCCCTGTTCCGTGGCATCGTCTCATCTGGTTCCCTGGCAATATCCCTAGACATAGTTTCATATCTTGGTTGGCTATTCTTAACAGGTTATCTACTCATGACAGGATCTTCCCCTTCACTCCCGGGCCTTTGGCTTGTGTTTTATGCCACCAAGGTATGGAAACTCATGATCATTTATTTTTTGGTTGTTCATTCTCTTCTTTTATTTGGCAGGGCTTACTGCACCGTTTGGAGATTGCTGACAACTCTAGCCATTGGAGCTCTCGTGTGGATTGGGCTACTAGGACTTGGAAGACGAATACTCCCAACCACATCATTCCAAAAATGTGCCTTGGCTTGGCAGTCTACAACATTTGGACAGAAAGAAATTCTCGTACATTCAAGCTTGAAGCCAACACAAAAGAAAGAATCCTTGCAGAGATCTACCTACAGCTTAAGTTACAAATCCAAATCAAGTGGAGAAATGATCCTCATCTACCTACCTACGTTGCTAGATGGAATTAATTTGTATCTATTATAATTTAAGCTCAGCTTGGCCCCTCGTCTGTGTATGGAGGTCTGGCTAGTGTTGCTGTTTTTGCGTGTGCCCCTGCTTTTCCTGTCTTTCTTTTAGGGGATTTCACGTGATTGGGTGGGTCGTTTTCTTGGTTCTTAGCCTCAGAATGCCTCCCATCCGTCGTTGCTTTGTATTGATTCTTTTGTTTGCGCTGATTGTTTACCCTGGGGTATGCCCCTTGATTTTTTGTATAGTGCCGGTTGGCTTTTTCTTTTATTGATTCGCCCTTTCCCGAAAAAAAAAAAAAGTCTTTAGCTGAGATGTTGAATAGTAGTGGTGATGGCAATTTTATAGATTCTAACCCAATTAATGGTGAAGGAAAAGCCAAGTCCGGGCCTTGTTCTACTCTCATGACCAAAAATTGGGCTGCTTTGGTAAAGCAAAAGGACAAACCTTCCTTCAACCTTAGCTACATCAGACCTAGGGAGGACTCTGTGAGCAGTATAGTGCGAATGCCTAAGCACCTTGCTGTTGAAAGCAGCAGAGCCTGGTCCAATACGTTGGTGGGCTATTTCATAGGAAGGAAACTTCCCTACTCCCTTGTTAAGAATAGTTCCTCCAGAATGTGGTCTAACCATGGGCTCCAGGACATGATAGCAACAGATTTGGGGTACTTCTTTTTCACTTTTGACAGTAAGGAAGAAAGTGAATTCATTCTTGAAGGGGGGCCCTGGTACTTTGCTGGCCAACCCATCCTCCTTAAACAATGGCACACTGGGCTTATGTTAACCAAGGAAGCCCCCTGTTCAATTCCTGTTTGGGTTCATATCTTTAATATTCCGCTCGAGTACTGGACACCAGAGGGTCCGAGCCATATTGCAAGTGCGTTGGGGAAGCCTCTCCATGTTGATAAATTGACTGCATCCTGCCGATGTATCTCCTATGCGAGAATTTATATTGAGATTAGTGCGACTCAAGATTTTCAGAAGCACTTGGAGCTGGAAGCCGAGGACCCAATCAGTGGAGAAATGGACAGAATTCACCTCAAAGTGGAATATCAATGGACCCCTCTAAGTATAAAAAACTTTGGCCATGATTGCGCTAGGCTTCCCAATGTACAAACGAAAACGACTATAGGATCTAGACATTCTACTCCTTCCAAGGGGCAGATGGAGGAGGGGGTATGGATGATTAAGAATAAAGGGAAGATAGTTACCGACACTAGCGCTGAAGAGAATCATCCTAGTCTTGGCAGGGAGGAGGTTTTACAAAGTCCAGTTAGATTGGATGTCCATTTAGAAGATGGTTCTGGAATTAACGAGGAATATTGTGACAATAAAGAACAACAGCCTTCTAAGCATCTTTCCTCCTCTCAAGAGATCTCAACTCAGGTCAATTCTAGTGGTAATAAGAATGAATCAGCTAGCTCTTTCTTAGAAACTATTGCAGCAACAGGCTCTATTGTCTCAACTATTGATGGTACTCAGAGGCAGGGGCCTATTAAACCAAGACAAGGTGTGCGAGAGAGCAACAAATTTGATATTTTGGCTTCTGATGAGCTCGTTGCAGAGGAAGAGGCCCTCACGGATCTGAATCAGCATCACAAAAAAGAAGCTCCCAAGCTTCAGGACCAATGCAGAGACAGAGATCAAGCCTACTATCCAGGTCCAAATCACCATAGGCCTCCAATTCAAGTAAGTGATATGAGGACGGGTGCTACCTCAGGTATCTCTAATTCCCGAAATAGTCATTGATGATTATTTGTAACTGGAACTTCAGAGGGCTGAACCAGCCTCATAAACAAAAAGAGCTTAAAAAGTTTATCATCGATAATGATATTCATGTATTGGGTTTAATTGAAACTAAAGTTAAATTCACTAATCAAGGAAGTATTCAACAAGCTATTATGCCTCAATGGGGTTTTGCTTCAAACTGCGCCCTTGATTTAGCTGGTAGGATTTGGGTTATTTGGAACCCAGATAGAGTGAAAGTTGACATTATTCCCCGCAAATGATCCACACTAGAATAACTGCTAATGATAATAAATTCCTTTTCGAAGCTTCTTTTATATATGCTTTTAACACAGGCAGTCTTAGGATTCCTCTCTGGATCTCTATCATTTCTCTTGCCAGGTCTATGTGGTCTAATCCATGGATCACGTTTGGGGATTTTAATGTCACTCGTTTCCCAAATGAGATACATGGGAGAGATAGAGGTAGTGATGTTGAGAGGGATGAATTTAATCAGTGTATTAATGATTCTTGTCTTGTTGATCTTCGTTATGTTGGTATTTTTTTCACTTGGTGTAATAGGAGATTTGGTAAGCTTGATCTCACTCACAGGAAGCTGGATAGGGCTGTTGTTAATCAAGCCTGGCTTGACATTTTCCCTTTATCCTATGCTAATTTTAAACCTGCAGGTATTTCTGATCACTCCCCTATTTTTATTCACCTTGATAATACCAATCATAGGAAAGGAAGACAGTTCAAGTATTTTAACTTTTTATCGCCGCTTGCTAAATTTTACCCTACTGTCCAAAAGTCTTGGGGTCATCCGGTTGTTGGCAATGCATAGTTCCAACTCCGTAAAAAAACTCAGTTTTCTTAAAACAGATTTGAAATTCCTTTCAAACGACATCATCGGGAAAGAAAAGGTTAATTTGGATAAAGCTAGAGTTAAGGTTTTGCAATGTCAAAAAGACAGAGATATTAACCCCACGGATGTTGGTCTCATGCTTAAAGAGAAAGAGAAAGTCAAAGCCTTCTATGAAGCTTTTAGAATTGAAAAGGATATAGCTAGACAAAAATCTAGAATCCAATGGCTTGAGGGAGGAGACAAAAACACATCGTATTTTTATAACTCCATCAAACAAAGGCGTAATATGAAAAGAATCATCTCCCTTGTTAGACCAGATGGTACTATCACCTCTTCTGAGGAAGAAGCAAAAAGTGAGACCATTAGATATTACCAAAATCTACTCGGTACTGCTGCGTCCCATAGGTACCCGGGAATCCAGGAGCTTAGGAAAGTTATTTCAAAATCTTTACAATTTGATCAAATTAGGGATTTGAAAACATTCCGACGGAAAAAAAATCAAAGATACACTATTTTGCCTTCATAGCAATAAAGCTCCTGGCCCTGATGGGTACAATGCTCATTTTTTCAAGGTCTCTTGGGATATAGTTGGTCCTACTTTTATTGCTGCGGTTAAAGAATTCTTCATCTATGGTGAGCTTCTGAGGGAGACAAATGCCACTCTTATTGCTCTCATTCCCAAAGTGCCTAACCCTTCTGCCATGGGAGAGTTTAGACCCATTTCTTGCTGCAATACTATTTACAAGTGCATTTATAAGATTATTGCGAAAAGAATCCAATCCACTCTCCCTAGCTTGATTGATCAGGCTTAGTCTGCTTTCATCAAAGGGAGAAAAATTAGTGATAATATCTTACTAGCCCAAGATTTAATGAGAAACTATCATAAATCTGGTGGAGTTCCCAGAGCCTCTGTGAAAGTTGATTTAATGAAAGCGAACGATAGTGTTAGTTGGGTTTTCTTATTTAACTTACTTGTTGTGCTGGGATTTCCCCCAACTTTTATCAAATGGATTCAGACGTGTGTTACTACGCCGAAGTACTCCATATGCTTTAATTGGGAGTTCGTTGGGTATTTTGAAGGAGCCAGAGGCCTTCGTCAGGGAGATCCCATCTCCCCTTACTTGTTTATATTAATTATGGATTCTCTCAGTCAATTGCTTCACCATAACATCACTAATTCTAATTCGTTTAAATATCATTGGAGATGTGAGAAAACTAAGACTGACCATCTTTGCTTTGCTGATGATCTTATGATTTTCTTTTATGGAGATGGTCAATCTGCCAAAATTATCAAGGTTACCCTACTTCAATTTCACGACTTCACGGGTCTAAGTGCTAATAATTCCAAAAGTTGTTTGTTTATGGCAGATGTTTTCGAAGAGGAGGGAGAGACTATTAAGCAAGTTTTCCAATTTTCCATGGGGTCTCTTCCTCTAAAGTACCTTGGTGTCCCTCCTATTACTTCTAGACTAAGGAAGTGTGACTGTAATGACCTTACTAAGAGAATCACAGCTAGGGTCCAGTCTTGGACCTCAAAATTTTTGTCATATGCTGGGAGAATTCAACTTGTTAACACTGTTATTAGGGGAATTCATAATTACTGGGCTGGGATGTTTGTGCTCCCTAAAGGGCTTTTGAAGGATATTGAACAGATAATTAGACGATTCCTATGGTCTGGTAGTGTAGAGAAGACTTATGGGTCTAAGGTTGCGTGGGATAGAATTTGCTTACCCAAAAAGGAAGGAGGACTCGGTCTTAAACCTTTGGTTGAAATGAATTTGATCCAAAACCTTAAACACATATGGAATCTTCTGTCTCCCTCCAATTCTTCCCATTGGAATAAGTGGATTAGAGTTTATATGCTTAAAGATCAGAGTTTTTGGTTTGTTAAGCCTCCTGCCCAGTGCTCTTGGTACTGGAGGAAGCTTCTTAAACTTAGGGACATTGCTAAACCCTTGTTGAAGTATAAGGTTGGTAATGGCACGTCTACTTACCTTTGTCATGACCCGTGGCTCCCGTTTGGTTCTATTTTTGATAAATATGGGTCAAATGTTATTCATTATGCTGCTTTACCTAATTCCTCTAAAGTTAACACTATTATTGTTAGGGATGAATGGAAGTGGCCTGTAGCATCCTCTTGGGAGCTTATAGCCATTAAGGCAGTCACTGCATCTCTTCCTCCTCCATCACATGAAAATGATACTATCTCTTGGATTCCTTCCCCCAAAGGGAAATTTGAGCTTTCCCCTACCTGGGAATTCCTGAGAGATAAACATCTGATTGTCCCTTGGTATCATTTGACTTGGTTCCCGGGGAATATCCCTAGGCATAGTGTCATTGTTTGGCTTGCCATGCTGAATAAACTTTCTACTCAAGATAGGATTTGGCATTTCACTCCCGGCCCTCTTGCTTGTGTTTTTTGCTTTAAAGATATCGAATCTCATGATCATTTGTTCTTTGCTTGTGACTACTCTCATTTCATTGGCAGGGTCTCTTGAGCAGGATCAGTATAGCTAGGGCCCCCTTGAATTGGAATTCCTTTGTGGTTTGGGCAGCTAGTAAATGGAAGTCAAAGAAGGCCAAAGATATAATGCCTAGGATGTGCCTAGGAAATACCATGTATGCAATATAGAAGGAGAGGAATGCTAGGATCTTCAAACTTGAAAGGAAACCAAAAGAAAGGATATCTAGCGATATTATCATCAATATACATGCCCAAGTTTCTATTAAGTGGGCGAAAGACCCAAAGCTTCATGATTATCTTTCCTTATGTGATGAGAACATGGCGGCTAGCACAAGGTGGAATGCGGACCCGAACCACGTGCCAATTGGTCCGGTTACAAGGGCGCGAGCAAAGCGGTTCAAGGACAATCTCATTGGGCTGGTTCAACAAATTTGGGTTGAGACTAATCTGAGTGGCCCAAAGGAGGATACTAGTGATCCACAAGGCTGGGTGTCCATGATTCAAGCTATAGAATAAATTCTAGGCTTGCATGCCAACTTAGGGACTTTTTATATTCATTAGTTTCCTTTTATTTTAGTTTGGGGTGAATTATATTGGGCTATAATATTCCGTAGGCTTAAAAGGGCCCAACTTTAAGGCTCAGCTATTTTAACAGTTTTAGGGTTTGTAATATTCAGTTTTGATCATTAATAATATTGTGAGAGTTTTCTCTTTGGTTCTTTGAAGAACTATTCGAACTTATCAGATTTACTCTGTGGCGTTCATACCTTGACTTATCAATCGAGTTTTTCCATCCTTGATTGTGGCGTCTTCATCCTTTATACCAAGGTTCGCATCTGTTATAGGTGTTGGGTCGCGGTTTCCATTGAATCTGACAGTAGAACGGTCCGAGACATTAATCGTGTTACGGGTTTCGTCACAGTATTGGCGGGGTTCGTATCAGTTGGTATCAAAGCACAGTTCTAGTCTCAGGTTTATCATATCTTTTTCGTTTCTGTTCTTATTCGTTTCTTCTGGTTCTGTTCGTATTCGTTTTTGTTTCTCTTCGTTTTCTTATTCGTTCTCGTTTTTGAACCGTATAAAAAAAAAAAAAAAAAAAAAGGTGTTCGATTACGATATGGAATTTTGTGTTTAGGGTTTGCGAATCTGATCTGTGATTTGCTCTTGTTACTTCGTGTTTGTTCATTCTCGTGATCGTTGTTATTGTGGGTTTTTTTTTTCTTCTTGGAATTAGGGTTTCTGAATCAGATACGTGAACTGTGAAGTCTGCCTGATTATTCGAAAAAAAAAAAAATACAAAAAAAAAAAAAAAGAGAAAAAAAAAAAAAAAAAAAAAAAAAGAAGAGAAGAGAAGAGATCTGTAGGGAAAAAAAAAAAAGAGTACAAAAACTCGGCTTAAAATTTTATTTTTGTTTTGCGATATTTGGGGTCTAAGGAGTCCGAATCTGACCTTACTCCATAGTGTGAAATTTTTTTTCCGAAAATTCCATTTTTTGTGCTTTTGGAAACCTAGCCATCCGCGTTCGTTTTTTTCGTCGTGCTTTCAGCTTCCAAATTTGATTGGTCTAGTTTGGGTGTGGATTGTTACTGAGAAATTCTGGTCATTGTTTGAACAGTTTCATAAGAACCGAGTGAGAATTACTACGAGTGGAAAAAGGCAAGAGTGGTGAGCACGTAAGAGGGTAAAAGCCAAATTGATTTTCAGTTTAAACACGAGTGAACTTGAGTGATACATCCTAGTTGAGTGAAACACGTGAGCGAGAGTTGTGAGGTCCTATATATTTTTTTTATCTAATCTTTGTTTTGCAGTGAAATATGGCCCATAAAGACAAAAACATTGCCGGGGAGGTTTCGGGAGAGACTGATCAGAAACTACTATTGGAGGCATTAATGGGTGAAATGAGGAGGGTATTGAGGACAGAGATGGATCAAGTCCATGAACGGTTAGATAGAGTAGAGAATGCACGTGTGGAGCAGCCACAAAACAATGCTCCTCATGGACGTAGAAGAGAGAGAGTTCAACCGAGGGGAGTGAGAGTTGAAGAAGAGGAGTATTTTTGGGAAGACTTTGACGAAGAAAATGATCAGGAGTCAATAGATAATCATAGGAGATATGGTGGTCGGGGTAGAGAAGTTAGGTTTAGAGAAGCTAGGAACCGGGAAGATAATAATTTGGGTAGTATTAAGATGAAGATTCCTTCGTTTCAAGGGAAGAATGATCCGGAAGCCTATCTAGAATGGGAGAAGAAGGTAGAATTAGTATTTGATTGCCACCATTACTCTGAGGCTAAGAAGGTAAAACTTGCTGCCATTGAATTTTCTGATTACGCTATCATTTGGTGGGATCAATTGATGTTGAATAGGAGAAGAAATAGGGAGCGTCCAATAGAGACGTGGGAGGATATGAAAACTGTGATGAGGAAGCGGTTCGTTCCAAGCTATTATTACCGAGAGTTGTACAACAAGTTGCAAAGTTTGAGGCAAGGTAATAGGAGTGTGGAAGAATATTATAAGGAGATGGAAGTTGCTATGATTCGAGCGAATGTAGAGGAAGATCGAGAGGCTACAATGGCTAGATTCTTAGTTGGGTTGAATCGGGAAATTGCCAATGTAGTGGAATTGCAACACTATGTTGAGTTGGAGGATATGGTACACATGGCTATTAAAATTGAGAATCAACTCAAGAGGAGGGGCAGCAGCACACGTCCAAGCCAAAATCCATGCCAAAATTCCAATACATCCGTTTGGAAACCAAATAATTGGAAAAGAGATGAGAAGCAGCCTTTGGTGAAGCCAAAAACTGAGCAAAAACAAGAAGTGACCAGCCATGGAAATCAAGGTAAATCTGATTCTTCTACTTCTAGAAATCGTGACATTAAGTGTTTTAAATGCCAAGGCAGGGGACATATAGCAAGTCAATGTCCAAATAAGCGGGTTATGGTGATGCGAGACAATGGTGAGATTGAAACCGAAGATGAAGATGACAATGAATCTGTACCACCATTGGAGGATGCCGATGATGAAGAGTACGCTGCCCAAGGGGATTTGTTAGTGGCAAGGAGAGCTCTAAATATGCAAGTTAAAGAAGATGATGAGGTGCAACGGGAGAACATTTTTCATACGAGATGCCATGTCAAAGATAAGGTGTGTAGTATGATCATCGATGGGGGGAGTTGCACTAACGTTGCTAGCACAACTTTAGTGGAAAAATTAGGGCTGCCAACAATCAAGCATCCACGGCCTTATAAATTGCAATGGCTCAATGATAGTGGAGAAGTGAGGGTGACTAAACAAGTAATAGTTCCTTTTCATATTGGGAGATATGAAGATGAAGTTTTGAGTGATGTGGTTCCGATGCAAGCTGGACACTTGTTGTTAGGGAGGCCATGGCAATTTGATCGACGTGTTAAGCATGATGGTTTCACAAATAAATACTCGTTCGTGCTTAATCAAAGGACAATCACCTTAGTGCCTTTGACACCGAAGCAAGTTTATGAAGATCAAGTGAGGTTGCAAAGGGAGAGTGATCAAAAGAAAGAGAGTGAACAAAAGAAAAGGAGTGAGAAAAATGAGAGGGAAAAAGAAAAGAAAAATGCAGCCATTGAGGGAAAATTAGAGGGAAACCAAAAAAAGAATTTTTATGCAAAAGCGAGTGAGATCAAACGAGCGTTGTTTTCAAATCAGCCTATGATTGTACTTTTGTACAAAGAGGCATTTTTAAACACTAACCAAATTGACTCATCTTTGCCTAGTTCTGTTGTTTCTCTTTTGCAGGAGTTTGGTGATATCTTTCCCGAGGAGGTTCCACATGGTTTACACCCTATTCGAGGGATTGAACATCAAATTGATTTCGTGCCCGGTGCTACCATTCCAAACCGACCAGCCTATAGAAGCAATCCTGAGGAGACAAAGGAGCTACAAAAGCAGGTTAGTGAGTTGATGGAAAAGGGGTACGTAAGAGAAAGTATGAGTCCATGCGCCGTTCCGGTGATTTTGGTTCCTAAGAAGGATGGGACGTGGAGAATGTGCGTTGATTGCCGAGCCGTCAACAACATAACGGTAAAGTATCGACACCCTATTCCTCGCTTAGATGATATGTTAGATGAGTTGCATGGTTCTTGTATATTTTCTAAGATTGATTTGAAAAGTGGGTATCATCAAATTAGAATGAAAGAAGGTGATGAATGGAAAACTGCATTTAAAACAAAATATGGTTTGTATGAATGGTTAGTTATGCCTTTTGGATTAACTAATGCTCCTAGTACTTTTATGAGATTGATGAACCATGTTTTGCGTGCTTTCATTGGAAAATTTGTAGTTGTTTATTTTGATGATATCCTGATTTATAGCAAAAACTTGGAAGAGCATTTGAAGCATTTAAAACTTGTGTTAGATGTGCGTAGAAATGAAAAGTTGTTTGCTAACCTAAAGAAGTGCACATTTTGCACCGATAAGCTTGTGTTTCTTGGTTTTGTTGTGTGTGCACAAGGAATACAGGTTGATGAAGAAAAGATTCGTGCTATCCAAGAATGGCCAAGCCCATCTAGTGTAAGTAATGTGCGAAGTTTTCATGGACTTGCTAGTTTTTACAGGAGGTTCGTGAAAGACTTCAGTAATATAGCTGCACCGATAACCGAAGTCATCAAGAAAAATGTTGGGTTCAAATGGGGGGAAGAGCAAGAGAAGGCATTTCAATTACTCAAGGAGAAGTTAACTCATGCACCTTTACTTGCTTTACCTAACTTTACAAAATCTTTTGAAATTGAATGTGATGCTTCAGGTTTAGGTATTGGCGCCGTGCTTATGCAAGAAGGAAGACCGATTGCATACTTTAGTGAGAAGTTAAGTGGGGCTGCCTTAAACTATCCCACGTATGACAAAGAGATGTATGCATTGGTTCGAGCTTTGGAGACATGGCAGCATTACTTGTGGCCTAAAGAGTTCGTGATTCACACCGATCATGAGTCTTTAAAGCACCTTAAAGTCCAACACAAGCTGAACAAGAGGCATGCACGATGGGTTGAATTCATTGAGACGTTTCCATACGTCATTCGATATAAACAAGGTAAGGAGAACATCGTTGCCGATGCACTTTCTCGAAGGTACATTCTAATCTCCACTCTTGATGCTAAGATTCTTGGTTTTGAGCATATTAAAGAATTATATCCTTTAGACCTAGATTTTAGTGAAGAGTTTGAATCTTGTGAAAAAATTGCCCATAATAAATTCTATAGGCATGAGGGGTTTTTATTTCGAGAAAATAAATTGTGCATTCCAAATTGTTCTGTGAGAGAGTTGCTTGTGAGAGAGTCACATGGGGGAGGGTTAATGGGACATTTTGGGGTAGTTAAAACATTAGCCGTTCTGCAAGAACACTTCTATTGGCCACGCATGAAACAAGATGTTGAGAGAATTTGTGGTAGATGTGTCACATGTAGGCGAGCGAAATCTAGAGTACAACCCCATGGCTTATACACACCCCTTCCAATTCCTAGTGAACCATGGATTGATATTTCAATGGATTTTGTGTTAGGTTTACCTAGGACTAAACACGGTCGAGACTCAATTTTTGTGGTTGTGGATAGATTTTCCAAGATGGCACATTTTATTCCGTGTCACAAAACTGATGATGCTTCACATGTTGCTAATTTGTTCTTTAAGGAGATTGTGAGATTACATGGTATGCCTAGAACCATTGTTTCAGATAGAGATGTTAAGTTCTTGAGTTACTTTTGGAAGACCTTGTGGTGTAAGTTGGGGACTAAGTTATTATTTTCTACTACTTGTCATCCACAAACTGATGGTCAAACCGAAGTAGTAAATAGGACTTTATCTACTTTGTTAAGGGCTATTATTAAAAAGAACATCAAAACATGGGAAGAATGTTTACCACATGTTGAGTTTGCTTATAATCGTACCATTCATTCTGCTACTAAATTTTCACCCTTTGAAATTGTGTATGGTTTTAATCCTTTAACTCCTTTGGATTTATCTCCTTTACCTGTTACTGAGCGTGTTAATTTAGATGGCAAAAAGAAAGCAGATTTTGTTAAGCAGATTCATGAGAAAGCAAGGCTCAATATTGAGCGAAGAACAGAGCAATATGCAACGCAAGCTAACAAAGGGCGACGCAATATCATCTTTGAACCCGGAGATTGGGTTTGGGTACATATGCGAAAAGAAAGATTTCCTGCACAAAGGCGTTCTAAATTGCTTCCCCGAGGCGATGGTCCTTTTCAAGTTCTTGAGCGCATCAATGATAATGCCTACAAGCTAGAGTTGCCTGGTGAGTATAATGTTAGTACTACTTTCAATGTTACTGATTTATCTCCTTTTGATGTAGGTGACGATTTGAGGACAAATCCTTTTCAAGAGGAGGGGAATGATGAGAACATGGCGGCTAGCACAAGGTGGAATGCGGACCCGAACCACGTGCCAATTGGTCCGGTTACAAGGGCGCGAGCAAAGCGGTTCAAGGACAATCTCATTGGGCTGGTTCAACAAATTTGGGTTGAGACTAATCTGAGTGGCCCAAAGGAGGATACTAGTGATCCACAAGGCTGGGTGTCCATGATTCAAGCTATAGAATAAATTATAGGCTTGCATGCCAACTTAGGGACTTTTTATATTCATTAGTTTCCTTTTATTTTAGTTTGGGGTGAATTATATTGGGCTATAATATTCCGTAGGCTTAAAAGGGCCCAACTTTAAGGCTCAGCTATTTTAACAGTTTTAGGGTTTGTAATATTCAGTTTTGATCATTAATAATATTGTGAGAGTTTTCTCTTTGGTTCTTTGAAGAACTATTCGAACTTATCAGATTTACTCTGTGGCGTTCATACCTTGACTTATCAATCGAGTTTTTCCATCCTTGATTGTGGCGTCTTCATTCTTTATACCAAGGTTCGCATCTGTTATAGGTGTTGGGTCGCGGTTTCCATTGAATCTGACAGTAGAACGGTCCGAGACATTAATCGTGTTACGGGTTTCGTCACAGTATTGGCGGGGTTCGTATCATTATGGTTATAATTGGTTGTATTTGGAAGCTATTTGGCAGTGTTTTCTTTTCTGTAGTATATGGAAGTGTTTGGTTGTATTGATGGGTTTAGCCTGGTAGTAAGGTTGTAGTCCTTTGCTTGTAGCAGCTTGTTGCTTTTTGTGAGCTTTTGTTTTTAGCCTAGGCTGATTGTGCTCTTCCTTTTGGGATGCTTTTGTTTAGGTTGGATGGTCCTCTTTCTTGGCTCTGCTTTAGAAAGGTCACCATCCACTGTTGCCTAGGTTTCTCCTTCGCAGTGTTTTTGAGCTCATTGTATATCCTGGGGTATGCCCCTTGCATGTTTGTACAGTGCCGTTTGGCTTTTTCTTTTTTTATTGATTAACCATATTCCGAAAAAAAAAATGTGCTTAGTCCATGCGGTGCTCACAGTATCATTAAATTTTTCCAACTCTGTCCAATAATTATAAAACTTAAAAGGTTTACCTTTCTGTTTAGCAGAGGGAGATAAATTGACAATAATAGGAGAGTGGTCAGAGATACCAGAGGGGGGGAGGTTTGCATAAGCTGAGGGAAACAAGTCCAGCCATCTAGGATTAACCAAAGCTCTGTCCAACTTTCTTTTGGTAAAATTAACAGAGTTAAATTGCCGGTTGCACCAAGAGAAGGAAATACCTGTAAATCTAAGATCTACAAGACAAGTGGCTTTCACAAGATCATTAAATTCAATAGCTCCTTGGTCTCTCCCTGGATTACCCTAAAAATTTTCATTAGAGTTTAAGAAGGAGTTAAAATCCTCGAGGCTAATCCAAGGGATATCACCAATAGAAGCTACAATATGTCTCAAGGTAGACCAAAGGGGCCTTCTACCTTGGATAGTGTTACAGCCATAAACAAACGAGGCCTCAAACGACTGCAAATGGTCCATAGACTCAATTTTAACATGGATAACTTCCCTAGTATTTTGTACGACAATCAAAATAACTTTATTAGGGTTCCAGCCAACCCAAATTCTATCCATAGAATCTGGTTGGCTGTTAGTAATAAAGTTCCAATTTGAAAGCACGGTTCTTTGTATCTTGGTTTGATTAGGAATTCTCACTTTGGTTTCAACAATACCCATAACATCAACTTTTTGAGTAAAAACAAAGTTGGAAATTTATTGTTGTCTAGTGGCCTGATTAAGCCCTCTAATATTCCAGTAACTAATAATCATTAACGACGTTTAGAACTGTGTTTTTTCTTACCTGAAGAACCCCCTGATTTTTTCTTCTGCTTATTGGAATGGCCTGGAGAGATCTTAGGGCTAGGAGCTACCAAATGCTTTTCATGTGAAGGAACTTGGACTGATTGTTCTTCAGCATCACTTGAATCCTCATTATATATTGGGTTCTTGAAAAAAGAATTAGTGTACCCAATTTGTCCGAAATAGGATTCCTCATGAGAAGTGTTGCATTCACTTGTCTTCTGCACAATTTGGAGGTCAAACCTAGGTTCTGAAGAGTTAGTTTCCCTGGTTTCCTCATTTTGACCAGGATATGTGATGAGAACATGGTGGCTAGCACAAGGTGGAATGCGGACCCGAACCACGTACCAATTGGTCCAGTTACAAGGGCGCGAGCAAAATGGTGCAAGGACAATCTCAATGGGCTGATTCAACAAATTTGGGTTGAGACTAATCTTCGTGGCCTAAAGGAGGATACTAGTGATCTACAAGACTGGGTGTCCATGATTCAAGCTCTAGAATAAGTTATAGGCTTGCATGCCAACTTAGGAACTTTTCATATTTGTTAGTTTGTTTTTATTTTAGTTTTGGGGTGAATTATATTGGGCCATAATATTTCGTAGGCTTATAGGGCCCAACCTTAAGCCTCAGCTATTTAAACACTTTAGGGTTTGTAATATTCATTTTTGATCATTAATATTATTGTGAGAGTTTTCTCTTTGGTTCTTTGAAGAACTATTCGAACTTATCAGATTTACTCTGTGGCATTCATACCTGGACTTATCAATCGAGTTTTCCATCCTTGATTGTGGCATCTTCATCCTTTATACCAAGGTTCGCATCTGTTATAGGTGTTGGGTCGCGGTTTCCATTTGAATCTGACAGTAGAACGGTCCGAGGCATTAATCGTGTTACGGGTTTTGTCACATTGTTGGCGGGGTTCGTATCAATATGTGTTGGGACTGGAAGGAGATTTGAGGGCTGACTCCTCTGGTGAGGTTGATACGAAAAAGTAGTGAGGGTAGAGCCATCTATAGATTTCTCTTTTGGCACCATATCATTATACTTACCTTTATCAATTAGGTCTGGGGCTTCTGCCCTCAAATCAATAAGCTGGTTACCAACATCAACTTCTATAATTGTCTCTACAAGCATGGAGAATTTATTATGCTCCTCAAGAGCCACCCCTTTTTTAGGCAATGCAGAGTCTTGGATTTTCTCAACTATTTTGGTATGCATGTCATTTGTCGGCCCATTCGATCTTTCACTGTAAGCTTGTTGCTCTTGAGAGAATGCAGACCCCCCTCCCACCTCATTGGTCAATGTTAGAACCTTGCCTTTCATAATATTCCTGCCTTTGCCTTGTTTCATCCATTCTCCCTCTTCTTGGGGAGTTTTAGCTTGTGGGGCTTGTTTGTTTATAGTTTGGGTTTGTGGGCAGTTTTGCATAGTCATGCCCAAATATTTTGCATTTCATACACCGAAAGAGGATTCCATTGGTATTCAACACGAAGGGTCACTCTTTCTTGAACTGGATCATCACTTCCTACTTTCCAAAGTTTTCAATAACTCATTTTCAGCACTAACTTCAATACAAATACGAGCATATGAGATCCTCCTACAGGTGGCTGTCATTCGGTCGACGTGTAAGAGTTTTCCTAAGGCACTTGCAATGTAACCCATACCTTCAAAATTCCAGTACTCAAGAGGAATGCCATAAATGTGAACCCAAATGGGAACTGAAGATGGAGCATCCTTGGTTAATTCAAGCACAGCTTCCCAATTTTTTAGAAGAATGGGTTGGCCTGCAATGTGCCAGGGGCCTCCTTCCAAGACTGCAGCACTCTCATCCCTATTCTTAAATTTGAAGAAATAATACCCTGATCCTGTAGCTAGCATATCTGTAAGCCCTAGCTTGCTCCACATTTTTTATGTAGTTTCCTTTACATAGGTATAGGAAATTTTTCTCCCAATTAAATACCCCACCAGAGTATTCTCCCAGTTTTTGCAACCTTTCTCAATAGTCTCCTTGGGGACTGAAATAATGTGCCTATCAATGCTATCTCTAGTTTTGATATAATTGACCTTAATATCAGTAGGATTGCTTTTGGACCTGAGGGAAGCCCAACTAGCCTTTTGAGGGGTAGATTCGGTTGTATCATTTGCAACATATACCCATTAAGCTGAGACAAAATGGCTTTAGGGCTAGGAATAATACAAGGAAGATGTGATTGCCCCGCAACTAATAGGTTGTGCGAAATACCTCCTTCTTGGGCTGAAATAGGACCATTAATAACAACTTGAGAGGCCCCCAGAGAAGTATGCGTATCTCTTCTAAATTGAGTTGGGATAGCATAGGATAAAGGCTGATTAGCTGTCCTAGTTGTGTTTCCTTGGCCTTTATTTTTAACTACGATTTCATGACTAGGCAGAGGAGCCAAGGCGCCTAAAGTCCCGGAATTATCATGAGATTTCAAAATGGTGTCATGATCTAAGCCATCAAATAGAGGACCAACAGTAGGTTGAATCATCTCACTTCCCACATGGCTACAAGTATTTGAAATGGGGCCATGTGTTGCGGAAAAGGTGCTACCACTTGTGGACTTAGCCACATGGCCTTGGTTAGGTTGAGTATTAGAAATAGAAGGATCCAAAGAATTCAAGCAATTTAAAATAGGGGACATAGATCCGGAAATTAACAGAAACGAAAAAAGATAGGTTAAACCTGAGACTAGAACTGTGCTTTGATACCAACTGATACGAACCCCGCCAACAATGTGACGAAACCCGCAACACGATTAATGCCTCGGACCATTCTACTGTCAGATTCAAATGGGAACCGCGATCCAACACCTATATCACATGCGAACCTAGGTATAAAGGATGAAGACGCCACAATCAAGGATGGAAAACTCGATTGATAAGTCCAAGTATGAACACCACAGAGTAAATCTGATAAGTTCGAATAGTTCTTCAAAGAACCAAAGAGAAAACTCTCACAATATTATTTTTCGGGAAATGGTGAATAAATAAAACAAAAGCCAAACGGCACTATACAAAAGTACAAGGGGCATACCCCAGGATATACAATAAGCACAAAAAAGCATCCAGATGATGCACTTAAGGGGAAATTCCAAGGCTTATAGCCAAGAAAACCCACCTTAGCAAAAGATCACTCAATAGTGGATAGAATAAAAGACAACACAAGAGCACAGCTCAATGGTCCCTCATAAAACCTGAACTATTAAAGAAAATCAAAATGATCAAAAATGATATGAAAGGTGCTTGTTCAGTCTATGTCCATCTAGTAATGTAATTTAAGAGAAGTGGATCATTTTTCCACTTGATCTGGATCTGAATATAGATTTGGAGGTGGATCTCTTGAAGGAGCCTTTCTTTTGTTTTAACTTCAGATTTGAATGTTCGAGCATTTCTTTCCTTCCATATGCTATAAATGATCAACCCAAGACACATTCTCGGAATAATGTGTTTAGGAGTTTTCTTTGTCCATTTCCTAGCTGCCCTAAAACTCTCACAATATTATTAATGATCAAAACTGCATTACAAACCCTAAAACTGTTTAAATAGCTGAGGCTTAGAGTTGGGCCCTATAAGCCTACAAAATATTATGCCCCAAAATAAATTCGCCCAAAATTAAAATAAAACAAAACTAAAGGAATAAGGAAAGTTCCATAGTTGGCATGCAAGCCTACAATTCAGTAATTTAAGCAATTAAGAAAAAATGACAATCAAATTCTAATTTTAGGAAAACTAAAATTTGACTTCAATCTTGAACTGCTGGATTATTCTTCTAGAACTTGAATTAGATTGAGACATCTTTGTGGACCAAGCTCAATAGGCCTCCACGAATTTTCCTGAGACCAAACTTCTTGAATTAACCCCTTGAGTGCCTCTTTGAACTTCTTTGCCCGAGCCATTATAACTGGTCCAATTGGAATTTGAACTGGAGTTGGCCGGTTACGTCCTCATGGGAGTTGATGGAATTAAAAAAGAGTTTCCACCACGATTCCGAAGCCTTCAAGTGCTAGTGATGCAGTGATTTGGAGACCCTCTCCTAATGGTTCCTTTACTACATCCCACACTTGGGATTTTTTAGGGTGACCCACCCTAAGGTGCCATTGGCACATCTTGTTTGGTTCTCGGGTAGCATTCCTAGGCATAACTTCATAGTTTGGCTTCCATGCCATAACAAATTGTCCACTCAGGATAGGATATGGTCCTTCACACAGGGTCCCTTAGCTTGTGCTTTTTTTTTTTCGGAAAAAAAAAAGAGATATTGATTTATGTAATACAGATATTGTGCTTTATGTAATAGAGATATTGATTCCCATGATCATTTGTTTAAGAAGGATGGGTTGTCCCGCGATGTGCCAGGGGCCCCCTTCCAACATAGTTGTTTGTACTCTCTTCCCTACTCTTAAAGATGAAAAAACAATAACCACCTCCAGAGGCAAGCATATCTGTAAGACCCATTTTATTCCACATCTTGGATGTTGTCTCTTTCACATAGGTATAAGAAATTTTCCTGCCATTGAAATAACCGACCATCGTATTTTCCCAGCTTTGGCATCCTGCCTCAATAACTTTTTGAGGCACATAAATATGTCTATTGGAAATATCAACCGGTTTAATATAGTTTATGGTAAAGCCTGAGGGAGTATTCTTAAAAATGAGAGAGGCCCAACTAGTGTTGTTAGGTTTAACAGAGGGCGAAATGGTAGTTTCGGCTGAGTTTGGAGCATTATTCAAGTTAGCAACCTGCCCCAAATTTTTGAGCCTCATGTTGCTGAACAGAAGGAGACAGCGTGTCGAAATTTACTAGAAAGGGACTGGATCCCGTGTAAGTGGAATCAGCCTTTAGGGAGCGTGTCATTTGGGAAATATAATGGTTAGACACTTTGTTAAGAGGAGTGTGAGGTAAGGCTGGTGTGTGGGAGCCACTTGCTGTAAACACAATGGGATAAGGATTACTACTAATGTTTGGATCAAAAAGGGGTCAATCATCTTTCCTTCTGTTCTTTGCACGAAGAAGAGGGGGATCCCAAATTATGGCAATCAGAATCTGAGATGGAACTAATTTGTCTATTTTCCAACCCATAGGTACCAACTGTGGAAATTCCACCTTCTTCAAAATCAGATAAGGCCCTTTCTTTACCATTATCCCAGGATTGCATTTTAGGGAGCTCAGAGTCTGATAAGAAATTTCCATTCTTTTTCCTCCAAATATATGATCATGTGTAGTTCTTCTCCCTTTCACGCCCAGTCCTCCTCAAATGAGGCTTCCCTCTATATGTTTGAGATAAGTATAAGGACTGAACCAGCGCCGTTAGCTCAGCTGGAGACACGGCGGGGATCCAACCCCAACCTTCCTAGTTCGAGTCTCGCTGGCCACCCATAACAAGCGTAAGCTTGGATTTATGCGCCCCTCGCTGGTGTATGGGGAGCTGGCAGTGGGGCCAGGAAGGTTTACCTTTGACCTACAGCTGGGGTTGACTTGGCCAATAAAGTCGGGGGGGTTCCTACTTGCACCGAAAAAAAAAGAAAAAAAAAGTATGAGGACTGTGTGAAGGCTATCAGATCCATAAGCTTTGTTTGAAGTTGTTGGATCTTCTCATGAGCAGCATCAAGGGACTGATTGGTAGGAGCTTGAGCTTTTGTTTTGAGAATCTCTTTTGAATCTTGAAGATTGAGAAACAAAGAAGCCTTCCTAGGACCCTTTCCCTCCAGGTCATCTTTGCTAGGAGAATGTTTAACCCATTCCTCTGGAAGTTCCAAGTCCTCTTCAGAAAACTCATTACTATTAATCTTTGATAGATCAGTAATTCCACTATCCCCAATACCATACACCACAGATTTGGAAGGATTTGAGATGTAAAAGTCCTTCCCACTAGATCCAGAAGATTTGGTAGCAGTAGCTATGGTAGCTGTGGCATTAACACCAGAGGTTCCCTCTTTAGAAGCCTTGATACCTTCAGATTTACACATTTTGTTTGAAATACCAACTTCCTCTAATGCCCACTTGACCAAGGGCTCTTCAAGAATAGAGAAAGGAGTGGCACCATTGCTCTTCTTCAGAGCAACTTTGATGTTAGTTTGAGTCTTCATTACAATCACCTAGAGAGAAAAGTGAGGATAGATAAAGGGAGGGAGATAGAAAAAGAGAGAGAAGAGAGAAGAGAATCAGAAGGAGGGAGATGATGAAATCCAGCCTTAACCAAATTCCAGAGAGAGGCGGGAGCTTCTCTCTCTAGACATTTTTTCTCTCCAGAACGCAACTCCTCAACTTGCCTTTGAAGTTCCTTTGTCTCCTCCAGATTACTCCTATAGGCTGGTCGATTAGGAATCGACGATCCTGGAACAAAATCAATTTGATGTTCTATTCCTCTAATGGGAGGTAATCCTCTAGGAACATTGTTAGGAAACACGTCTTCAAATTCCTATAACAAAGAGACAACAACACTAGGCAAAGATTCATCAAGTTCGTTAGTAAAAAAACATGCCTCTTTGTGCAAAAGTACATACATAGGCTGGTTTGTATAAAAAGCACTCTTGATCTCACTCGCCTTAGCATAAAAACTCACTTGTTTTTTTCTCCATTCTCTCTTTTCTTTCACTCCCTTTTTCATCATCTTTTTTTGAACTTTCAGCCTCACTATTTTTTTTCAACTCATCCTCTCTTTTCATTTTTTTTTATCTTCATACACTTGCCTAGGAGTCAATGGTATACGAGTAATAGTTTTATTACCTTTTATAAGAGTATGCCTTTTCTCACCGTCATGAGAAACCTTTCTATCAAATTGCCATGGTCAGCCCAACAATATGTGATGCACTTGCATTGGAACAATATCACAAAGCACTTCATCCTTGTACTTCCCAATTGAAAAGGAGACTAGTACTTGCTTATGTACTTTAATCTCCCCACAATCATTCAAACACTGCAACTTAGATGGCCTAGGGTGTTTCATGGTAGGTAAATTTACTTTTTCAGTTAAGGTAGTGCTAGCAACATTAGTACAAATTCCCCCATCAATTATCATACTACATACCTTATTGTTTTTTTTTTCGGAAAAGAACATACCTTATTGTTGATATGGCATCTAGTATGAAAAATATTCTCCCTTTGCTAGTAGTCTACATCGTCCTCTTTTATTTGGGTACTCAAGGCACGCCTAGCCACAAGTGACTCACCCTCCACCGGATATTCCACATCACCGTCACATGTGTCCTCAAGTGGTGGCATTGGTTCACCATTGCTCTCACTATCAGTCTCCACTTCTCCATTAGAACTTGCAATCATGGTCCTCTTATTTGGACATTGTGAAGCTATATGACCTGTTCCAAAACACTTAATATCACGATCACGATCACGAGTTGGAAATTCAATTTTACCTTTATTGGCATTGGGAACCTCATCCTTTCTTTTTGGTGGATTGATTTTGGATTTTGTTGCAGCCCCTTCGTCTTTCTTCCCATTCGATCTCCATGAAGTAGAAGAGCTCAAATTTTGAAAAGACCGAGTTCCTTTCCTTTAAAGCTGCCTTCCACTTTCATTGCCATATGCATCATGTCCTCCAAGGTGATCCTATGTCTTTGTATCTCTTTGTCTTAATTATGGAAACTCTTAGTCAGTTACTTCATTATAATATTTCAAAACCAAAATTTCCAAATTTCATTGGAGATGTGACAAGCCCAAAATATCCCATTTATGCTTTGCGGATGCTTTGATGATCTTGTTCCATGGAGACATTCAGTCTGCCAAGCTCATAAAGACAACCCTAAACCAGTTTGCTGACTTTACTGAACTAAAAGGTAAAAATTCTAAAAGTTGTCTTTTTGTTGTTAGTTTAAAGGAGGCTATTAGGAATATATTTAAATTTTCCTTGGGATCCCTCCCTCTGAAATATCTGGGTGTGCCCCTGATTACTTCCACACTTAGGAAATGTGATTGTAATGAGCTTCTTACAAGAATAACTAATAGAATACAATCTTGGACCTCAAAACTTTTATCCTATGCTGGTAGGACCCAGTTGATTAATTCTGTTATTATGGGCATTCACAACTATTGGGCTGGCATATTATTTATTTATTTTTTTTTTTTCAGAAATGGGTAAATATATTCCAAAAAAGGATGTACAAATGTACAAGGGGCATACCCCAGGATAAGCAAAGAAAGCACAGCAGGAGGACAAAGGCTAAACAAAGCCACAAACTAAACTAATGAGGCAAAAGACAAAAAGCCATAACACAACTCAAGCAACAAAATAACCAGCAAAACAAACAGCCACCCTCTCACGTCCAGTTATTAGCAAAACACTCAATTTGGGGGGTCTTGTTTCCATTTGTTTCTAATCTGAATGTTGATTTGGGAAACCAAAGATTGGAGCAATTGTTCTTGTGGCATATAAGAGCCTTTAAAAGTTCTTTTATTTCTTTCACTCCATAAACCATAGACAGCTACACCAAGGCAAATTTTTGGAATGGCTTGTTGAATCTTCTTTCCCTTCCAATGTTGAGATATCCATTGAACAGTTGTATCCCAATCTGGGATACTTTTTTATTTTCAGAAAAAAAGTATCCCAATCTGTCCTATTCCAGTTGAGTTCACATCTCTGCATCAAATCCTGCCAAATGAAAGAAGCATAAGAACATTCAAAGAATAAGTGGTTATGAGTTTCCATATGGCAGTGAAAAAACACACAAGCAAGAGGTTCGGGAATGTAAGCACATATCCTATCATGTGTGGCAAGTCTAGATTGAACAGCAAACCAAAGAATAAAGTTCTGCCTAGGAGTGCACCCCGAATACCAAACAATTTTATTCCAATGAACCACCTGGGACGCCACTCTGAAATGATCCCATATATGACCAAAACTAAATCCTCCAGAAGGAGAAGTGTTCCATGAGATACTATCTAACATACCATTAGGCTTATACAAAGTAGATAAAATATCCCTAACTTCGTTTAAGCCAATAGAGTTAGATGATGGCCAACACCAATCATTATTTCTGATAATAGAGGGCACTTTCGCTTTAGGATCGATGGCAGCATCATAAGCAATTCTAGAAGTATATTTCTCAAACAAAGGGCCAATAGGAAGCCAATTATCAAACCAGAGGGACGTATGTTTACCATCACCAATACGATGGCTCAGGATGGGTCTCACAATTCCCCTAAGCTTTAATAATTTTCTCCAATACCAAGAGCACTGGCTTGGGGCTTTGATTTCCCAAAAACTTTTAGATTTAATCAAATACATGTGCACCCATTCTTTCCGTAAGGACTTATTTTTAGGATCAAGAAGATTACCAATATGCTTTAAGTTCAGAAGAGTATTAGTTAAAAAAACATCTTTAAACCCCAAACCACCTTCCTTTTTTGGTTTGCAAACCTTGGCCCAAGCAATTTTAGCCCCATGTCTCTTATCTGTAGTCTCAGACCAAAAGAACCTCCTCATAGCCTGATCAACTTGTTTAAGTACTCCTTTAGGGAGAATGAACATCCCAGACTAATAATGTTGGATACCAGAAAGAACAGATTGTATTAGCTGAGCCCTTCCTGCATAGGATAAGAATTTAGATTTCCAGGAAGTAATTCTATTGCAAATTTTATTGACCAAATCTTCACAATGGCATTTTTTAAGTTTTGTAGAAATCAGCGGAACCCCAAGGTATCTCATTGGAAGAGACCCTGTGGAAAAAACTAAAGGTCCCTCAAAATATCAGTGACCAACTGGTCATCAATACCAGAAAAGAAATTACAACTTTTAGCATTGTTGGCTTGGAGACCGGAAAAATCATAGAATTGATTTAGAGTTTGTCGAATCAACCTAGCAGAATCGAGGTCACCATTCAATAAAATGATAAGATCATCAGCAAAGCAAAGGTGAGAAATTTTAAGTTTCTCACATTTCCAGTGATAGGTGAATTGACCATTTTGAATATTGTGATGGATCAATTGACTAAGAGCCTCCATGATAATAACAAAAAGATAGGGGGACAAAGGGTCACCTTGTCTAAGACCTCTCGCACCATCAAAATACCCTACAGACTCCCCATTAAAATTAATGGAATATCTAGGGGTAGTAACACAAGAAACAATCCAATTTTTAAGATTAGGATGAACACCAATGGTATCAAGAAGATCAAACAAAAACTCCCAATTGACACTATCATATGCTTTAATAAGATCAACTTTAGCAGCTAAACGAGGTTTACCCCCCCACCCCTATGGTAGTCTCTAAGCAGATCTTGAGCAAGTAACACATTATCACTTATTCTCTTGCCTTTAACAAAAGCAGATTGAGATTGATCAATGATGGTAGGGAGAATGGATTGAGCCTATTAGCAATGATTTTGGAGATGCACTTATAAATGGTATTACAATAGGATACGGGTCTGAAATCCCCCATTCTAGATGGATTGGGAACTTTTGGGATCAGAGCAATTATAGTAGTGTTGGACTCTCTAAGCATTTCTCCGAATAGGAAAAATTCTTGGATAGCTTTCATAAGGTGGTACTGAGAATTCTTCTAGTTCTAAAATTTCTTGGGAAGTTGTTTGCTTACCAAAAAAGGAAGTGGTTTGGGCATTATGTCTTTAATGGAAATGAATTATGTGCTAAACCTCAAACATATTTGGATCTTCTTCTTTCTACTTCTAACAACTCTAATTGGAAATTATGGATCCAAATGTATATGCTTAAGGGTCATAGTTTTTGGTATGTTTTTTCCGAAAAAAAATAGTTTTTGGTATGTTAAACCTCCATCCAAGTGCTCTTGGTATTGGAGAAAGCTTTTGAAACTATGAGCCCATTGCTATATCTTTAATTCAGTATAGAATTGGTAATGGATTAAATACTTTTCTCTGGCACGATTCGTGGCTACCTTTTGGGTCTATATTTACTAAATATTTCCAAAGGGTTATATTTATGATACTGCTATTCCTACTAATGCTAAAGTTCATGATACAAACCCCGCCAACAATATGACGAAACCCGTAACACAATTAATGCCTCGGACCGTTCTACTGCCAGATTCAAATGGGAACCGCGACCCAACACCTATATCACATGCGAACCTAGGTATAAAGGATGAGGACGCCACAATCAAGGATGGAAAACTCGATTGATAAGTCCAGGTATGAACGCCACAAAGTAAATCCGATAAGTTTGAATAGTTCTTCAATGAACCAAAGAGAAAACTCTCACAATATTATTAATGATCAAAACTGCATATTACAAATCCTAAAACTGTTTAAATAGCTGAGGCTTACAGTTGGGCCCTATAAGCCTACGAAATATTATGCCCCAAAATAAATTCGCCCAAAATTAAAATAAAATGAAACTAAAGGAATAAGGAAAGTTCCATAGTTGGCATGCAAGCCTACAATTAAGCAATTTAAGCAATTAAGAAAAAATGACAATCAAATTCTAATTTTAGGAAAACTAAAATTTGACTTCAATCTTGAACTGCTGGATTATTCTTCTAGAACTTGAATTAGATTGAGACATCTTTGTGGACCAAGCTCAATAGGCCTCCACGAATTTTCCTGAGACCAAACTTATTGAATCAGCCCCTTGAGTGCCTCTTTGAACTTCTTTGCCCGAGCCCTCGTAACTGGTCCAATTGGAATTTGAACTGGTTCCCTTGAAGACGTGCCATGATTTGCATCATCCCCTCCTCTTGAAAAGGATTTGTCCTCAAATAATCACCTACATCAAAAGGACTCATTGCAATTATTGCCATGGAGAACTTTTGGGAGAGTCCAATGCTACAATTATTGCCCTTATTCCTAAAATTTCAAATCCTTCTAAAATGGGTGACTTTCGTCCTATTTCGTGTTGCAACACCATTTATAAATGTATATCTAAAATCATTGCAAAAAGACTCCAACTTATCCTTCCCAGTCTTGTGGACAATGCCCAATCTGCTTTTATCAAGGGTCGAAAAATAAGTGATAATATTCTGTTAGCTCAGGACCTCATGAGGGACTACCATAAGCCCTCGGATCACCCTCGTGCAGTTGCTAAGGTTGATCTTATGAAAGCCTATGATAGTGTTAGTTGGAGGTTTCTGTTGGATTTAATTGACATATTAGGTTTTCCCCCCAAAATGCAACTCTGGATTAAAAAGTGTGTCACAAGCCCTAAATACTCCATCAACTTTAATGGGGAATCCATTGGCTATTTCGACGGTGCTAAAGGCCTTAGACAGGGTGACCCTCTTTCCCCCTATCTCTTTGTCCTTGTGATGGACACATTGAGCCAATTGATAAAACACAATATTACTGAGTCATCTCACTTTAAATATCATTGGAAATGTGATAAGATGAAAATATCCCATCTTTGCTTTGCGGATGACCTTCTTTTAGTTTTTCATGGGGATAAAGGTTCTGCTCAACTCATGAAAAACACGCTTAGTCAATTCTATGATTTTACTGGCTTACTTGCTAATACTAGCAAGAGTTGTTTATTTACCTCAGGCATTGATGATAATACTGTTAATTCCATATGCCACATATTTCAGTTTACTATTGGATCCCTTCCTCTTAAGTACCTAGGTGTTCCTCTAATAACATCTAGACTAAAGAAGGGAGATTGTCAGGAACTTGTCAATAAAATTAGCTCAAGAATTACTTCTTGGACATCTAAATGCCTTTCCTATGCTGGAAGAGTCCAATTAATTCATTCTGTTCTGACAGGTATCCAAAACTACTGGTCTAGTATGTTTATCTTACCCAAAAGTGTTTTAACAGAAGTTGAAAAGTTGTTAAGAAGATTTCTTTGGACGGGTGGCATTGAGAAAGCTCATGGGGCAAAAGTTGCTTGGGACCTTATTTGCCGTCCAAAAAAGGAAGGGGGCTTGGGTTTGAAAAACCTTGTCCAACTCAATAAAACCCTAAATTTAAAGCATATCTGGTCCCTTTTCTCTTCTGGACCAAGCTCTTTATGGGTGGATTGGGTTAAAACATATCTTTTAAAAGACAAAAGCTTTTGGGTTGTTAAGGTGCCCTCTCAGGGTTCTTGGTATTGGCGAAAACTCCTTAAACTTAGAGACATGGCCAGGCCTCTCTTGAAACACAAAATTGGTAATGGGTGTGGTACCTTTTTATGGTATGACAATTGGCACCCTTTAGGCCCACTCTTGGATAAGTTTAGCCCCAGAGTCGCTTATGACGCAGCTATTCCATTGAATGCGAAAGTTATGGATATCATAGTTGACAGGGATTGGCAATGGCCTCTCACTAACACGCTAGAACTCATGGAAATCCGGAACCACATGCTTGAACTTCCTCTTCCCTCTGATAATCTTGATACTGCCATGTGGATTCCTTCTCCTAATGGGAAATTTAATCTTGCCCATACATGGGACCACCTCCGAGTCATTCGCCCTAAGGTCCCATGGCATCGACTCATTTGGTTCCCAGGAAATATACCTAGGCATAGTTTCATCTCTTGGTTGGCTATTCTTAACAGATTATCTACTCATGACAGGATTTTCCACTTCACACCTGGCCCTCTGGGATGTGTCTTCTGCCATCAAGGTATGGAATCTCATGATCACTTGTTTTTTGGTTGCTCATTCTCTTCTTTTATTTGGCAGGCATTGATGCAAAGATTGGAGATTACTTCCCATGCTTCCTCTTGGAGCTCCATTGTGGAATGGGCAGCTAGGACCTGGACAAAGAAAACTCCCAACCACATCATCCCTAAAATGTGCCTAGGGTTGGTGGTCTATAGCATTTGGAAAGAAAGAAACGCGCGAACATTCAAATCTGAAGTTAAATCAAAGGAAAGGCTCCTACAAGAGATCTATCTCCAAATATCTATACAGATCCAAATCAAGTGGAAGAATGACCCTCATCTCCCTAATTACATAGCTAGATGGACTTAGTTTGTCACTGATTTTGTAAGTTGTAATTTGGTTTTATTTTGAACTCTTTGCTTGTTCATCTTTGTTGAGGGGGGCCCTTGGGCTTTTTTGATGTTCCCCCCTCTTCCTTTCACTAGGTCACTGTTCTTTTGCTAGGATGGGATCTTTTATTGGCTCTTGCCTTTTGATTGTCTCTCATCCACTGTGCATCACCTGGATGCTTTTGTTTGCACTTATTGTATATCCTGGGGTATGCCCCTTGTATTTTGTATAGTGCCATTTGGCTTGTTCTTTTATTTATTCACCATTCACCGGAAAAAAAAAAGGACTCAAATCAGTAACATTAAAAGTAGCACTTACATTGTACTCACCTGGCAAACCTAGCTTGTAAGCATTGTCATTGATGCGCTCAAGAACTTGGAAAGGCCCATCTCCTCGTGGCAGCAATTTGGAACTCCTTTCAGCCGGAAATCTCTCTTTTTGCATATGCAACCAAACCCAATCTCTGGGTTCAAAAACCATCTTGTGACGTCCCTTGTTGACTTGTTTTGCATATTGCTCTGTTCGTCGTTCAATGTTGAGTCTGGCTTTGTCATGAATCTGCTTAACAAAGTCAACTTTCCTTTGGCCATCTAAATTAACACACTCAGGTAAAGGAGACAAATCCAATGGAGTTAATGGATTAAACCCATATACAATTTCAAATGGTGAAAATTTAGTAGCAGAATGAACAGATCGATTGTAAGCAAACTCAACATGTGGTAAACAATCTTCCCATGTTTTAATGTTTTTTTTTTCGAAAAACTGGTTAATTAACCCAAAAAGGGAGTACAAAAGTACAAGGGGCATACCCCAGGATATACAATGAGCGCAGAAAAAATGGTAAGAAATCACCAACAGGAAATGGGATGAGATAATATCAAACTGTGAAAACAACTGATATCACGTCATACCAAGACAACAAGCGCGTGAGCCAAACTCAGACCTCAAGAACAACCCATGCAATCAACCCTAAAAAAGAAAAACACATGCAACATAGGATGAGGGATTTATCATAAGTCAAACCCAGAAAAATCCACACCCTATAGAAAGCAAACGACGAAATAATTACATCCAAAACCAAAACCAAAAAGACCATTACAGGGACTACTTCCATCTATCTATATAAAGCGGGAGGTGAGGTTCGTTCTTCCACTTGATTTGGATTTGAGTGACAATCTGGAGGAATATATCTTGAAGGATAATTTCTTTGGTTTTAGATTCCATCTTGAATGTTCGAGCATTTCTTTCATTCCAGATACTATAAGTGGCTAAACCCAAGCAGAGCTTAGGGATAATGTGCTTTGGAGTCTTCTGCTTCCAGGTCCCAGCTGCCCATTCCACCAAGTTATTCCAAGAGGATGCCATTCTGGACACGCCCAACCGTTGCAAGATCCCCTGCCACACAAAAGAAGAATAAGAACAATTGAAGAATAAGTGATCATGGGATTCCATACCTTTATGGCAAAGAACACAAGCCAACGGCCCTGGAGTGAAGGAAAAAATCCTATTATGTGTAGATAACCTGTTAAGAAAAGCAAACCATAAGATAACACTATGTCTAGGAATATGACCAGAAAACCAAGCAAGACGATGCCAGGGAACCTTAGGATTAACTTCCCTAATCTGGTCCCAAGTATGGGCCAAAGAGAATCTGCCATTGGGAGACGGTAACCAAACAACCACATCACAAGAATCGGACGGAGAAGGAAGGGAATGTAACTGGCCTGTTATTTCCATTAGCTTAATAGTATTAGTAAGAGGCCAATTCCAAGACTCGCCTTCAATCACCTCAGAAACTCTTTTATTAAGATTTAACGCAGACTTGGCACTTACCTTTGGTATGACAATTGGCACCCTTTAGGTCCACTTGTGGCTAGACTTGCCCATGTTTTAATGTTCTTTTGAATAATAGCCCTTAACAAAGTTGACAAAGTCCTATTTACTACTTCAGTTTGACCATCAGTTTGTGGGTGACAAGTATTAGAAAATAATAACTTAGTCCCTAACTTACACCACAAGGTCTTCCAAAAGTAACTCAAGAACATAGCATCTCTATCCGAAATAATTGTTCTAGGCATACCATGTAATCTTACAATCTCCCTAAAGAACAAATCAGCAACATGTGATGCATCATCCATTTTGTGACATGTAATAAAATGTGCCATTTTAGAAAAGCGATCTACCACCACAAAAATCGAATCCCTACCCCGCTTGGTCCTAGGAAAACCTAACACAAAGTCCATTGAGATATCAACCAAGGCTCACTAGGAATAGGTAGTGGTGTGTATAATCCATGGGGTTGCACTTAAGATTTTGCTTGCCTAAAAGTTACATATCTTCCACAAATTCTTTCAACATCTCTTTTCATGTGTGGCCAAAATAAATGCTTGTGTAGGATGGCTAGTGTCTTAGCAACTCCAAAGTGTCCCATTAAACCCCCACCATGCGATTCCCTCACTAACAAATCGCGTAATGAACAATTAGGAACACACAACTTATTCTCCCGAAATAAGAAATCTTCATCCCGAAAAAAAAAAAGAAATCTTCATGCCTAAAGAATTTACCTAATACTTTTTTCTCACAATTCCTATACTTTTCATGAAAATCTTGGTCTAATGGATATAATTCTTTAGTGTGTTTTCCAAGCAATTTTGCATCAAGAGTAGAAATCAATGCATACCTGCGAGAGAGAGCATCTGCAATGATGTTTTCCTTACCTTGCTTGTAACAGATGACATATGGAAATGTCTAAATGAATTCCACCCATCACGCATGCCTCCTATTCAACTTGTGTTGACCCTTCAAATGTTTCAAGGATTCGTGATCAGAATGAATCACAAACTCCTTAGGCCAAAGATAGTGTTGCCACGTCTCCAATGCTCGGACTAACGCATACATTTCTTTGTCATAGGTAGGGTAGTTTAAGGTTGCCCCACTCAATTTTTCACTAAAGAATGCAATTGGTCGTCCTCCTTGCATGAGAACTGCGCCTATGCCAATACCTGAAGCATCACATTCAATTTCAAATGTTTTAGTAAAATCTGGAAGAACAAGTAAAGGAGCATGAGTTAATTTTTCTTTAAGTAATTGAAATGCCTTATCTTGTTCTTCCTCCCATTTGAATCCAACGTTCTTCTTGATGACTTCGGTAAGCGGGGCAGCTATGCTACTAAAGTCTTTCATGAACCTCCGATAAAACTAGCAAGCCCATGAAAACTTCAAACTTGGCCTACACTCGTGGGCATTTGCCACTCGCGAATCGCACGAACCTTTTCCTCATCAACCTGTACTCCTTGGGCACTAACAACAAAGCCAAGAAACATAAGCTTATCTGTGTAAAAAGTGCACTTCTTAAAGTTAGTAAATAACTCTTCCTTTCTCTTTTTTTTTTCGGTGAATGGTGAATAAATAAAAGAACAAGCCAAACGGCACTATACAAAATACAAGGGGCATTCCCCAGGATATACAATAAGCGCAAACAAAAGTATCCAGGTGATGCAAAGTGGATGGGAGACAAACAAAAGGCAAGAGCCAAGAAAAGAACCCATCCTAGAAAAGAACAATGAACGGATGAAAGGAAGAGGGGGAACCTCTAAAAACACAACAGAAAAGCCCAAGGGCCCCCCTCAACAAAAATGAACAAGCAAAGAGTTCAAAATAAAACCAAATTACAACTTACAAAAACCAGTGACAAATTAAGTCCATCTAGCTATGTAATTAGGGAAATGAGGGTCATTCTTCCACTTGATTTGGATCTGTATAGAGATTTGGAGATAGATCTCTTGTAGGAGCCTTTCCTTTGATTTAACTTCAGATTTGAATGTTCGCGCATTTCTTTATTTCCAAATGCTATAGACAACCAACCCAAGGCACATTTTAGGGATGATATGGTTGGGAGTTTTCTTTGTCCAGGTCCTGGCTGCCCATTCCACAATGGAGCTCCAAGAGGAAGAAGACACATCGCAGAGGGCCAGGTGTGAAGTGGAAAATCCTGTCATGAGTAGATAATCTGTTAAGAATAGCCAACCAAGAGATGAAACTATGCCTAGGTATATTTCCTGGGAAACTTTTCCTTTCTCAAGACTTCCAAAACTAATTTCAAGTGTAGAACATGGTCATCAAAGTTTTTTGCTATAAATGAGTATATCATCAAAATAGACAACAAATCTACCTATAAAAGTACGCAAGACATGGTTCATTAATCGCATAAATGTACTTGGTGCATTAGTTAATCCAAATGGCATCACTAACCACTCATATAAACCATGTTTTGTTTTTAAAGCAGTTTTCCATTCATCTCCTTCTTTCATTCTTATTTGATGATAACAACTTTTTAGATCAATCTTAGAAAATACACAAGCACCATACAGTTCATCTAACATATCATCCAAGCGAGGGATAGGGTGTCGATACTTTACCGTGATGTTGTTGATGGCTCAATAATCAACACACATCCTCCACGTCCCATCCTTCTTGGGAACTAAAATCACCGGAACGGCACACGGGCTCATGCTTTCTCTCACGTGTACCCCTTTTCCATCAATTCACTTACTTGCCTTTGCAACTCCTTTGTCTCCTCAGGATTAGCACGATCAGCAGGTCGGTTTGGAATGGAAGCGCCAGGTACGAAGTCAATTTGGTGTTCGATCCCTCGAGTAGGCGGCAAACTGTGCGAAATCTCTTCGGGCATGACATCACCAAATTCATGCAAAAGACAAATAATAGAACTAGGCAAAGTGGGGTCAATCTCGTTAGTGTTCAGAAATGCCTCTTGATACAATAGTACAAGCATTGGCTGATTTAGAAACATCGCTCTTTTGAGAATTGAAAGAAAAGTAAAAAAGAAGATGTCTAGAGAGAGAAGCTCCTACCTCTCTCTAGAATTTGGTTAATCTTGGTTTTCATCATCCTCATTCTCATCTGTTAGTTCACTCTCTTTCTTTTTTTTCCCTTTTTCTTTCTTTCTTCCTCTCCATCTCTCTCTTTTTCTGTTTTCTTTTAGAAGTCATGATGAAAGGTCAAGTTAACAAGGTTAGATCTAAATCCGTAGGTGAAGGCATTGTTTCAAAAGGTTTTATAATTTCAAATCCTTCACAATCCATTATTAGTAAGATCAATGATGATGGGATCTCTGTGAGTTCTAAAGTTCCAAATGCTTCCATTGATGTTCCTCTGATTGGGCCTAATATTAATGTTGAATCTTTGAGTGAAGAGGAGTTGGAGCTCCCGGAGGATTGGGTTGATCCAAGATCCAATGATGAAGAGGAGGGTGGTCCATTGGAAGGAAGCTCCTTCAAATCTCTTCAAGACTCTAAGGAGATCCTGAGAAGAAAGAAAAAGGGAGCTTTCAGTGCTGCTATTTCAACAATGAAGGGTGCTTCTCAAGACTCAGCCTCCTGCAATGCATCCGTTGGTTCTTTGAAGGAGGGTGAAGATTTTGTTGCTCCTGAGTTTGGTGGAAAGGTTAATGCTAGAATTGACCAGTGTTCTGAAATTGAAGCAGAAGATGATGAAGACTTGGCTTTAGACCATCCACTCAAGGTGGGTTACGAAGCATCTCTTAGAGTTAATGCAAAATTGGTGGATGAAAACACCCAGCTTCGAATCCGTCTTGCTGAGATGAGTGAACATCATAATGAAATTGCTCTTGGACCCCATCTGAATATTACATCTCGAGGGGGGGCCTCTAAGGCTGGAAGAACCCCATATAGGTACAATGGGAAAAGGGGAGGATTAGGCACTGATGTTAGCAGAACTAATTGGCAAGCTAATCAGTTTGACCAATTCGACATCTGTCCTGATCCGGTTCCTTTTACGGCTGCATTTCCAAAGGAGGATGGGCAAGGAAACCATACGGCTGAAAAGTCTTTGGAAATCCCTATACCCCAGATAAATTCAGACTCAGTTTTCGTTTCAAGCCCTCTTTTTTAACCGGATTCATCACCAAATGTTACTCCCAATGTGTTTGTGGAAAATGGCATTCACGTGAGCCCCAACGGTAACATTGGAGACCTTCCCAGCTTGAAAGTTTTACCAGCGCACATGGGCTTGGCAGCCTATTCTGCAAGTTCAGGTGTGGTGTCGGCTTTTCCCAAGGAATGCGTAGCGCGTGGGCCTCAATTTATGCTATGTCTGGCGCCTCAACTGCTATTCCTACTCGCAGCGTCCACACAGATATCCAAGATCAAGTGGGTGAGGGCTCCTTTACTGTGGATAAAGTCACCAACGACAAATGCATAGATGTCCCTACTTTTCCCTTAATTTCAGGCGGTGTGTCCTTTTCTTGTCCCGAAACCAAAGCTAGTCATGGGCCTCCTAATCTAGCTGACCCTACTCAAGCTGCTACACGTGTGGAGTTGGATAAATTTTCAACTCTTGGGTCCCACGCACATGGGCCCTTGGTTAATAAAATTAAACCTCACAGTTCCTCTACTATAATATATCGAAAGCCAATACCACATGCTCAAGTGGAGTCTGCTTTGGCCTCATCTACTGTTCCTAACTATGCTCACTCTCCCAAGGTTACTGATTTTCAACCTGGCTCCCCAAACGTCCTAGATCAAGGCAAAATCCCAGCTGGACCTGTTAAATCATGGGCTTCTTTGGTTACAAATAAGACTTCAAGTGGCTTCAAACTGAGCTATATTAAACCTCTTGAAGGTAAGGAAGGCTCACATATTAGCATCCCAAAGGAGGTTTTTACTGAAGGAAGCCATCCTTGGCACAACTCTTTAGTGGGTTATTTCATTGGAAAAAAGCTCCCCTATTCTCTTGTCAAAAATGCTACTAACAGATTATGGGGAAAGAGAGGTCTCCATGATATGGTGGCTACTGATTCTGGTTTTTTCTTCTTTAAATTCAATAGTGAGGAGGAGAGCTTGGCTGTTCTGGAAGGAGGACCCTGGCATGTGAGTGGTCAACCTATCATCTTGCGAAAATGGCAGTCTGGCCTAACTCTCTCCAAGGAATCCATCTCCACAATTCCTGTGTGGGTTCATATATATAACATCCCTCTTGAGCTCTGGAACCCCTTAGGGCTGGCTGAGCCACATAGCTAGTGCTATAGGGAAGCCATTACATGTTGCCAAGGTTACAGCAGAATGCAGGAGAATCTCCTATGCTCGTATCTGCATTGAGTTAAATGCTAAGCGAGAATTGGTTAAAGATCTTGTGATTGATTTTGAGGATCCTATTACTGGAGAAATTGAGCCAATTTACCTTCCACTGCAGTACCAATGGACCCCTCTCCGGTGTGCCAAATGTAAAAAATTTGGGCATGACTGTACAAAGTTACCTAAGGCTCCAATTCCTGCTCAGAAAAACCCCCCCACTACTCAGACACAATACGAAGGGGATTGGAAATTTAAAGATAAAGGGAAAATTGTTAATCTTTCTAGCTCATCCACTTTTGGTGCAGCTTCTACTACTCCTATAGTAGCAGCTAATCCTGAGTTCTGTACAGTAGTTTCCTCCAAATCTCCAGTCCCTCCTAATCCTATTCCCATTAATGCTAACGGCAACAGGTTCTCCTCTTTAGAGGAAGCTACATATGTGGAAGGTGAATTGAATTGTCCTCCAGCAATTGTGGTAGACAATGCGAACCCTCAAGGTACAGCTCTCAATATGAATGAATCTACCTTTGAGGAGATGCATAATACCATTGATGAATCCAAGCCAGAGGATATTAGTGCAGACTGTGAAGAGTTGGTTGATCTACACTGTAAAGTTCCCTCTATTCAACATTCTAATCCTGATAAGGGGATAGCTTCAATGCTTCAGTCTTCATCTTTAGTGCATATTAATAGCGCCAAAGAACAGCCTCATCTATCTCAGCAGCCTTCCAGCTCCATGGCCATTAATACCTCAGGGCAAGGAGGTTCTACTATGGAACACCCTTTCTCTGAGGAACTTGAAGATATGGAATCCCAATCTGAAGATGAAATGCTGAATTGCAATGGAGATAGTAGATCAGATCCAGTGTATCTCAAACATTCTCCCTCTCCTCAAGGCTCGGGAAAGGCTAAACAAAAGAGAAAGAACAAACATTCAGGATCCTCAGGTAAGAGGAAACAATCTCATCATCGTTTTTAATGATAGTAAGCTGCTGGAATATTTGGGGTCTTAACCTTCCCTCTAAACAATTTGAGGTTGCTAAGTTTATCTATGAAAATAATATTGATGTCCTTGGCCTTATTGAAACTAAAGTTAGGATAACTAATGAGGAGAATATCAAGAAGAAAGTCTTCAAGGACTGGAACTATATCTCAAACAGCTCCCCAGATTCTGTTGGGAGAATCTGGGTGGGTTGGAACCCTGACAAGATCAACCTTACTGTTGTCAGTGTCTCTCCCCAAATTATTCACATTCACATTGCTAATGATGATTATAGTGCTCAATTTGAGGCATCATTTATATACGGTTTTAATACTGGACAGGAAAGGAAAAGTCTTTGGTCGGAGTTAAATTCCAAATTTACATCGAATATAAACCAAGTTTTTCTTGGAGACTTCAATGTGGTTTTAAATACCAATGAAGTCTCTGAGCAAAACTTTGGCTTAAACTCTGATATTACTGATTTCAAGCTTGTGGTTAACTCTCTTTGTTTAACTGACTTGAGATTTCTGGGAGAGTTTTTTACCTGGAGTAATCGTAGATATGGCAGACCAGACTATACTCAAAGGAAATTGGATAGAGCTCTGGTTAATCAAACATGGATGGATAATTTCAATGATTCCTATGTTCATTTTCATGAACCAGGTATGTCTGACCACTCTCCTCTTGTTCTCTACGTTGATAAAATTGCTAGGAGAAAGGGTAAATCTTTTAAATTCTTTAATTTTTGGACTCAACTTGATGCTTATAATCCTACAGTGTCGAATGCTTGGAATACTACTGTTAATGGTACCTCTCAGTACCAAGTATGTCATAAGCTTAGACTTGTTAAACATGAATTGAAATGCCTTAGTAAAAGCTTTGTAGGGAAAGAAAAGTTGTTAGCCGATAAAGCTAGGTCCGACCTTAAAGTGGTTCAGTCTGACCTCCTTAAAAATCCTTGTTGTTCTTCTCTTATCTCCAAACAAAAACAATGTTTATCTGATTTTATGAAAGCTATTTGGATTCAGGAAGAAACCCTTAAGCAGAAATCGAGAATTCAATGGCTTGAAGCAGGAGACAAAAATTCTAAATTCTTCGTTCAACACATTCAAAATAGGAGAAATAGGAAAAGGATTTTCAAACTTGAGAAACCTGATGGCTCCTTTACTTGCAACATTGAGGAAGCTAAAGTTGAGGCGGTCAGACATTTTAAAGATTTACTGGGCACTACCTCTAATAACCAATATCCAGGAAATAATGCTCTTAGAAGGGTTATCTTTAAAAGGATACCAGACAACTTGTAGGAGGACCTAGATAGAATCCCCTCTTCTGATGAGATTAAACAAACCCTGTTTAGCATGCATGACAACAAGGCCCCTGGCCCTGATGGTTTTAATGTTTATTTCTTTAAAAAATCTTGGACTACTGTTGGGTCTACTGTCATTGAAGCTATTCAAGAATTTTTTAATTCGGGAGATATGTTAAGAGAGTCTAATGCTACCATCATTGCTCTGATTTCGAAAGTGCCCAACCCTTCTAAGATGGGGGATTTTAGACCTATATCTTGTTGTAATACCATTTACAAATGTATCTCAAAAATTATTGCAAATAGATTACAAACCTTTCTTCCTAATTTTATTGATCAAGCTCAATCTGCATTTGTTAAGGGTAGGAAAATTAGTGATAATGTCTTACTGGCCCAAGATCTTCTTAGAGATTATCACAAAGTTGGTGGTAAACCTAGAATTGCGGCTAAGGTAGACCTCATGAAAGCATATGACAGTGTTAGTTGGAAATTCTTGTTTGATCTTCTTGATATTTTGGGATTTCCTCCGAATTTAATTAAATGGATTACTGCTTGTATTACCTCAACTAGATACTCCATTAACTTTAATGGAGAATTTGTGGGATACTTTGATGGTGCTAAAGTTCTAAGACAAGGTGATCCAATGTCCCCTTATCTTTTTGTTCTTGTTATGGATGCTCTTAGCCAACTTCTTCACCATAATATTCAAAATGGCCAGTTCAAATATCACTGGAAATGTGATAAGCTTAAAATATCCCATCTCTGTTTTGCAGATGACCTAATTATTTTACTGAATGGTGATATTGAATCTGCTAAGTTGATTCGAACAACCTTAAACCAATTTTATGACTGGTCTGGTCTTCAAGCCAACGATTCTAAAAGTTGCGTGTTTTTCTCTGGGGTTGACGACCAAGTAGCTACTGATATCCAGAGGGAACTCCAATTTACCAAAGGATTTCTTCCTATGCGGTATCTAGGAGTTCCTTTAATCACTACTAAATTGAAAAAATGCCATTGTGATGAGTTGGTTAATAATATTTGCTCTAGAACTAATTCCTGGAAATCTAAGCTCTTATCTTATGCAGGTAGGGCTCAGCTGATACAATCTGTGTTGAGTGGGATCCAACAATATTGGTCAGGGATGTTCATTCTCCCGAAAGGGGTTCTTAAACAAGTGGATCAAGCCCTAATGAGATTTCTTTGGTCCGGCTCAACAGAGAAGGGACATGGGCCAAAATTGCTTGGGCCAAGGTTTGCAAACCCAAAACAGAAGGTGGTTTGGGATTTAAAGATGTTTTTCTTACCAATATCCTTCTGAACTTAAAGCACATTGGTACTCTTCTTGACCCTACAAATAAATCTCTGTGGAAGGAATGGGTACACATGTACATGATTAAAACAAAGAGCTTTTGGGAGATTAAAGCCCCCAACCAATGCTCTTGGTATTGGAGAAAACTTTTAAAACTTAGGGAAGTGGTTAGACCCATCCTTTCCCACAAAATCGGTGATGGTAAGCATACTTCCCTTTGGTTTGACAACTGGCTCTCCATTGGTCCTTTGTTTGAAAAATACACTAGTAGGATAGCTTATGATGCTGCCATTGATCCTAAAGCTAAGGTTGAGGCTATCATCTGTAACAATGAGTGGAGTTGGCCCAGGTCTAACTCCATTGGCTTGAATGAAGTAAGGAATATCTTAAATAATATGTATAAGCCTACTGGGGCTTCAGATAGCGTTTCATGGACCATTACGCCCTCTGGGACTTATAAATTTGCACATATTTGGGATCATTTTAGAGATGTTGCCCCTGTGGCTCCTTGGTACAATTTGGTTTGGTTGTCAGGGTGCACACCGAGACAAAAATTCATTCTATGGATTGCTGTACAAAATAGGCTGGCTACTCATGATAGAATCTTCGCCTACACTCCTGGGCCGCTTGCTTGTGTGTTTTGCCTTAGCCACATGGAGACACATAACCATTTATTTTTTGAGTGCACTTATGCTTCTTTTATTTGGCAGAAATTGATGCACAGGTGTGAGCTAATATGGAATGGGACAGACTGGGATGCTACTGTTCTTTGGATGGCACAACAATGGAATGGAAAGAAGATTCATCATGCTAGTCCCATCATCTGTCTTGGAGTTACTGTCTATGGAATATGGAAGGAGAGGAATGCGAGGACCTTCAAAGGTCTTTCCATTCCAAAAGAACAGTTGCTGCAACATTTGATATCACAAATCAACCTGCAAATAAGGTCTCAATGGAAACATCACCCTCATATTGAGTTACATACTAGAGCCTGGTCTTAAAATTGGGGACCTTTTGTTTGGATTTGGAATTGTGTGTTTTTTAAGTTACATTCTTGATCCAGGGTCTTTAATTTGGGGCCTATTTTCCTTTTTTTGTTTGGATCTGGATTTTTGTGTAATTGTCTTGATTAGGTGGTTTGGGTCTCTGCCCTAACAAATTTTTGAGTGGCTTCTTTGCCACGGTCTTCATGCTCGTGCTTCATGTTTTATCCTAGGGTATGCCCCTTGTACATTTGTACTTCTTTTTGGAATATATTTACCATTTTCCGAAAAAAAAAAAAAAAAAAAACAAAAACATCGCTCTTTTGATTTCACTCGCTTTTGCATAGAAATTTGTTTTTCTCTCTATTTTTATCTCTCTAGTTGAATCTCCTCGCTTTTTTTCTCTCTCAATTTTCTCGGCCTCTCTTTTTTCTTCACTCAAATTTTCACTCACTTTCTTTTTCTCTTTCTCTCCTTTTTGAACACTCTCCTTTTGTAACCTCACTTGATCCTCATAAACTTGTTGCGGGGTTAAAGGTACAAGAGTGATCGAACATTTTTTTTTTTTTTTCGGAAAACGGTAAATAGATTCCAAAAAAGGGATGTACATATGTACAAGGGGCATACCCCAGGATAAGCATTAAGCACAAAGCATAAGGACAAGTGGAACAACAAACCACAAAAACAAATGCCTCATGAGGCCAAAATCAACTCAGGATCCAGAAAGGATCAGCCAAAAAAAAATTAAATAAATAAAAAAAAAAAAAAGGATCAAAAGTGCAAATCCAACAAAGAATTATTCCCAATTTCTAAGTAAGTCTTCAAGTTGGTTGTGCCTCTTCCATTTGATCCTAATTTGAGCATTGATTTGTGAGGCAAAAATCTTCAATAAATGCTCTTTAGGAGTGGGGGCATTCTGAAAAGTTCTTCTATTTCTTTCTTTCCATAGGCCATAGATGGTAACGCCCAAGCAAATTCTGGGTATCAAATGTTGAGGGGTCTTCCCTTTCTAATGTTGGATCATCCAAGTAACTGTGTTCTCCCAAGGGGTTCCATTCCACACCAAGTTACACCTTAACATCAAGTCCTGCCAAATAAAATTGGAATAATTACAATCAAAGAAAAGGTGCTCATGAGAATCCATATTTTGAAGGCATAGAGCACAAGCTTAAGGACCAGGAGTATAAGTGCAAATTCTATCTTGGGTGGCAAGTCTTCTCTGAATGGCAAGCCATAATATAAAGTTCTGTCTGGGGGAACACACAGAGTTCCAGACAAAATCATGCCATGGGACAATAGGAGTAGAAGGCCTGATATGGTTCCAGACATGGGAGAAATTAAACTTACCATTAGGAGAAGTGGTCCAAACAATTTTATCTTGCATAGCATTAGGCTTATAAAAGTTGGTCAAAAAAGACCGAACTTCATTAAGGCCAATAGAAATTGTAGATGGCCAATTCCAATCCAAATGAGAAACAATGGTTGCCACTTTAGCATTGGGATCTATGGCAGCATCATAGGCAATTCTGGGGGTATAAACCTCAAATAAAGGCCCACAGGGGAGCCAATTGTCATGCCAAAGAGAGGTATGTAAGCCATTTCCAATTTTATGTCTAATTAAAGGTCTGGCTATATTCCTGAGTTTTAAGAGCTTCCGCCAATACCAAGAGCATTTACCAGGGGCTTTTACCTCCCAAATGCTTTTGGTTTTGAGCATGTACATGTGAACCCATTGCTTCCATATGGAATTATTAGCAGGATCAAGAAGGTTCCCTATATGTTTAAGATTAAGCACGATATTAGTAATGAAAATATCCTTGAAACCGAGGCCGCCTTCTTTTTTGGGTTTACAAACATTCGCCCAAGCAATTTTTGCACCATGGGCTTTATCCGTAGTTCCGCTCCAAAGAAATCTGCTTAAACATTGCTCCACCTGTTTGAGGACACTTTTAGGTAAGATAAACATGCCAGCCCAATACAATTGAATACCAGATAAAACAAAATGGATAAGTTGGGTCCTACCCGCATAAGACAGGAACTTGGACTTCCAAGAATTAATACGAGAGTGATCGAACATTGATTAAGTACAAATGAATATTTGTTCGTAAAGCCATCATGCTTCATGCGCCTATCAAACTGCCATGGGCGCCCTAGCAATAAGTGTCCAGCATGCATCGGTACTACCACTATCATTTAACCATTGCAACTTGTACGGCCTAGGGTGTTTCAGTGTGGGCAGCCCTAACTTCTCCACCATTATTGTACTTGCAACATTAGCATAACTACCACCATCAATAATCATACTACATACCTTGTCCTTAACATAGCACCTAGTATGGAAGATGTTTTCTTGTTGCACTTCCTCGACTTCTCTTGCTTGCACACTCAATGCTCTCCTTGCCACCAATATCAATGCATCTGGGGCAACGTACTCCTCCTCAGGAATGTCCTCCAACGGTGGCATATCACCGGTGTCAGAATCGTCATCCTCTGTTTCAATCTCACCAGCATCACCATAACTCGCTTATTTGGACATTGACTTGCTATGTGTCCCCTGTCTTGGCATTTAAAACACTTGATGTCACAATTTCTAGAAGTAGAAGAATCGGATTTACCTTGATTTCCATGGCTGGCCACCTCTTGTTTTTGCTCAGTTTTTGGCTTCACCAAAGGCTGCTTCTCATCTCTTTTCCAATTATTTGGTTTCCAAGCGGATGTATTGGAATTTTGGCTTGGATGTGCGCTGCTGCCCCTCCGCTTGAGTTGATTCTCAATTTTAATAGCCATGTGTACCATATCCTCCAATTCAACATAGTGTTGCAATTCCACTGCATTGGCAATTTCCCGATTCAACTCAACTAAGAATCTAGCCATTGTAGCCTCTCGATCTTCCTCTACATTAGCTCGAATCATACCAACTTCCATCTCCTTATAATATTCTTCTACACTCCTATTACCTTGCCTCAAACTTTGCAACCTGTTATACAACTCCTGATAGTAGTAGTTTGGAATGAACCGCTTCCTCATCACAGTTTTCATCTCCTCCCATGTCTCTATTGGATGCTCCCTATTTCTCCTCCTATTTAGTCCCGATTGATCCCACCAAATAATAGCATAATTGAAAAATTCAATGGCTGCAAGTTTTACTTTCTTAATCTCGGAGTAATTTTGACAATCGAATACTAATTCTACCTTCTTCTCCCATTCAAGATATGCTTCCGGATCAGTCTTTCCCTGAAACGAAGGAATCTTCATCTTAATACTACCCAAATTATTATCTTCCCAGTTCATAGCTTCTCTAAACCTAACTTCTGTACCCCGACCACCATATCTCCTATGATTATCTATTGACTCCCGATCATTTTCTTCATCAAAGTCTTCCCCAAAATACTCCTCATCATCAACTCTCACTCTTCTTTGTACATTACGAACATTTTGTGGTTGCCTATGTGGTGTACCCTCTTCAACTCTATCCAATCTCTCATGTATCAGTTCCAATTCTGCCCTCATCATCCGCCTCATCTCCCCCACTAAAGCTTTTTTTTTTTTTTGGAAAAAGGTTAATTAAACGAAAAAGAAAGCCAAACGGCATTGTACAAAAGTACAAGGGGCATTCCAGACAGTGTAGCATAGGATAGGATTTGTAGATTCGTAACAACTGGCTGTTGAGCCTCTGCATTTGTGACTCTTCCCTGATCTTAAGCCATAATCCCTGCAAGAACGGATTAGAAATAGAACAGATTCTCACTACACTCCCTCACGTGTTTCACTCAAGAATATGATTCACTCGTGTTTACACTCAAAAATCAAGTCGGCTTTTACCCTCTTATGTGCTCACTACTCCTGCCTTTTTCCACTCGTAGTAATTCTCACTCAGTTCTTATGAAACTGATCAAACAATGACCAGAATTTCTCAGTAACAATCCACAACCAAACTAGACCAATCAAATTTGGAAGTTGATAGCACGACTAAAAATGAACGCGGATGGCTTGGTTTCCAAAAGCACAAAAAAAATGGAATTTTCGGAAAAATATTTCACACTATGGAGTAAGGCCAGATTTGGATTCCTTAGACCCCAAATGTCGTAAAACAAAAATAAAATTTTAAGCCGAGTTTTTGTACTCTTTTTTTTTCCTACCGATCTCTTCTCTTCTTTTCTTTTCTTTTCTTTTTTTTCTTTTTTTTTCTCTTTCTTTTTTTGAATAATCTGGGAGACTTTACAGTTCACGTATCTGATTCAGAAACCCTAATTACTGAGAAGGAAAAAGACCACAATAACAACGATCACGAGGATGGACAAACACGAAGTAACAAGAGAAAATCACAGATCAGATTCGTAAACCCGAAACACAAAATTCCAGATCGTAATCGAACACCTTTTTTTTTTATACGGTTCAGAAATGAGAACGAATAAGAACAGAAACGAAAAAAGATAGGTTAAACCTAAGAGTAGAACTGTGCTCTGATACCAACTGATACGAACCCCGCCAATAATGTGACGAAACCCGCAACACGATTAATGCCTCGGACTGTTCTACTGTCATATTCAAATGGGAACCGCGACCCAACACCTATATCAGATGCGAACCTAGGTATAAAGGATGAAGACGCCACAATCAAGGATGGAAAACTCGATTGATAAGTCCAGGTATGAACGCCACAGAGTAAATCTGATAAGTTCAAATAGTTGTTCAAAGAACCAAAGAGGAAACTCTCACAATATTATTAATGATCAAAACTGCATATTACAAACCCTAAAACTGTTTAAATAGCTGAGGCTTACAGTTGGGCCCTATAAGCCTACGAAATATTATGCCCCAAAATAAATTCACTCAAAATTAAAATAAAACGAAACTAAAGGAATAAGGAAAGTTCCATAGTTGGCATGCAAGCCTACAATTCAGCAATTTAAGCAATTAAGAAAAAATGACAATCAAATTCTAATTTTAGGAAAACTAAAATTTGACTTCAATCTTGAACTGCTGGATTATTCTTCTAGAACTTGAATTAGATTGAGACATCTTAGTGGACCAAGCTCAATAGGCCTCCACGAATTTTCCTGAGACCAAACTTCTTGAATTAGCCCCTTGAGTGCCTCTTTGAACTTCTTTGCCCGAGCCCTCATAACTGGTCCAATTGGAATTTGAACTGGTTCCCTTGAAGACGTGCCATGATTTGCATCAGTTCAATCCATTGTTAATACGGATGACTGGAGTTGGCCGGTTACGTCCTCATGGGAGTTAATGATGCTAATGATGCTGTGATTTGGAGACCCTCTCCTAATGGTTCCTTTACTACATCCCATACTTGGGATTTTTTTTAGGGTGACCCACCCTAAGGTGCCATTGGCACATCTTGTTTGGTTCTCAGGCAGCATTCCTAGGCATAACTTCATAGTTTGGCTTCTATGCCATAACAAATTGTCCACTCAGGATAGGATATGGTCCTTCACACAGGGTCCCTTAGCTTGTGCTTTTTTTTTCGGAAAAAAATAAAAAGAGATATTGATTTATGTAATAGGGATATTGTGCTTTATGTAATAGAGATATTGATTCCCATGATCATTTATTTTTTACTTGTCTTTTCTCTTCTTATATTTGGAAGGTGATCATGTGCAAATTCAATATGAATGGTTGCTCTCTTGACTGGAATTCCATCATCTCTTGGACTACTACTAAATGGAAGTAAAAAAAAACCTCAACATGTTATGCCCCGAATGTGCATAGGAACCATGGTTTACTTCATTTGGAAGGAACAGAATGCTAGAATAGTAAACCTCGAGACAAGATCATTCATGACATTATTAGAAGTATCTACGAGCAAGTGCAAATTAAGTGGAGAAAAGACCCAAAACTTCCCAATTGTTTATCCAGATGGGTTTGATGTTTTTTTTTATTGCCTTGGTTTTGTTCTAGGCAGCATTTCTTTTGCTTTGTATGAGGTAATGTTTGTTTAGGAGTGTGATTGTGTCTCGAGCTATTGAGCTCATGCCTTCAGTCTCATGGGATTATAGGGTATCGTGTGGCCCTTTAGTTTGATATTGTATCATCCCAGTTGCTTGTTTGCTGGTAGTCTTTACCACATTTCCCGCTCTTATTGTCTATCCCGGGGTATGCCCCTTGTACCTTTGTACATCTGTTTTTTGGATTTATTAACTAGTGTTCCGTAAAAAAAAAAAAAAAGCTCTACATAGTTTTGTAACTCCACCACATTAGCTATGTCCTGGTTCAGCCCATTCAAGAACCTTGCCATGGTAGCTTCTCTATCCTCCTATACATTAGCCAAGATCATGGCGATCTAGTCATCTACAAATCACTTCCTCATGATGGCCTTCATTTCCTCCCAAGTCTCAATAGGCCTTCATGGTTTCTCCTCCTGTTTATCACAAGTTGATCCCACCAAATAATAGCATAATTAGTAAACTCAATAATAGCAAGTTTAACCTTTTTTTCCTCAGAATAGTTTTTTTTTTTTTTTTTTTTCGGAAAACGGTAAATAGATTCCAAAAAGGGGATGTACAAATGTACAAGGGGCATACCCCAGGATATTCAAAAGGCACAAAGCATAAGGACAAGTGGCAAGTCAAACCACAAAAAATGCCTCAAAAGGCCAAAAAATGGGAACAACAAAAAGAAAACCAAACCAAGGAAAAAAACCAAATCAATACAAAGAAAACAGTGAGAGCAAATCAAAACAACTCCCAATTACTCCCAATTCCTAAGCAAGGCTTGAAGACGGTTGTGAGTTTTCCATTTGATCCTGATTTGAGCATTGATTTGTGAGACAAAATTCTTCAAAAGGTGCTCTTTTGGTATAGATGAGTTCTGAAAGGTTCTTTTGTTTCTTTCCTTCCATATGCCATAAATTGTAATCCCCAAACAAATTCTGGGTATCATATGCTGAGGAGTCCTCCCCTTCCAATGCTGGATCATCCACGACACAGTATTATCCCAAGGGGTGCCATTCCAAATTAGGTTGCATCTCAGCATTAAGTCCTGCCAAATGAAATTGGAGTAAGTACACTCAAAGAAAAGATGATCATGAGAGTCCATTTGCCTCAGGCATAAAGCACATGCTAAAGGCCCTGGAGTATAGTTACAAATTCTATCTTGTGTTGCTAGCCTTCTCTGGATAGCAAGCCATAATATAAAGTTATGTCTAGGAGAGTTCCCAGGGTACCAAACAAAATGGTGCCAAGGGACATCAGAATTAATGGGTCTAAGGTAGTTCCATACATGAGAGAAGTTATACTTGCCATTAGGAGAAGTAGTCCAAACCATTTTGTCTTGAAGTGTAGTAGGCTGATAATAATTAGACAAAATGGCCCGAACTTCATTTAGTCCAATGGAATTAGAGGAAGGCCAATTCCATTCCAAGTGAGACACAATAGTTGCCACTTTAGCATTAGGGGCAATAGCAGCATCATAGGCAATACGAGAGGTATACTTCTCAAATAAAGGCCCACAAGGGAGCCAATTATCATACCAAAGTGAAGTATTTAAGCCATTACTGATTTTATGTTTGATTAAAGGCCTAGCTATACTCCTAAGCTTTAATAGCTTTCTCCAATACCAAGAGCATTGTCCAGGGGCTTTCACCTCCCAAATGCTTTTGGATTTGAGCATGTACATGTGGATCCACTTTTTCCATAACGAGTTATTAGAAGGGTCAAGAATACTCCCTAAATGTTTCAGATTGAGCACTGTGTTCGTAAGGAAAATGTCCTTTAGACCGAGGCCTCCCTCTTCTTTGGGTTTACAAACATTCATCCAAGCAATTTTAGCACCATGTATTCTTTCAGTTCCTCCACTCCAAAGGAATCTGTTCATACATTGTTCCACCTGTTTAAGCACACTTTTTGGTAATATAAACATTCCAGACCAAAAAAGTTGAATCCCAGATAACACAGAACGGATAAGTTGAGTCCTACCAGCAAAGGAAAGAAATTTGGATTTCCAAGAGTTAATACGAGAACAAGTTTTAGAAATAAGCTCTTCACAATGGCATTTCTTTAATTTAGTGGTAATCAAAGGAACACCTAAATACTTTAAGGGAAGACTCCCTTTAGAAAAATGGAGTTCACTTAACAAATCAGTGGCCAAGTTATCATCAACCCCTGATAAGAAAAGACAGCTTTTAGTATTATTAGCTTGCAAGCCAGAGATATCATAAAATTGATTCAAAGTATGTCTTATAAGTTTTGCTGACTCCAAGTCCCCATTTAAAAGAATAATTAAGTCATCAGCGAAGCAAAGATGTGAGATTTTCATTTTGTCGCATTTCCAGTGGAAAGAAAAGGAACTATTCTGGATGTTAGAATGTAGAAGTTGGCTCAAAGCATCCATAATGATTACAAAAAGGTAAGGGGACATGGGATCACCCTGCCTAAGACCTTTTGCTCCATCAAAGTATCCCACTGATTCACCATTAAAATTAATGGAATACCTTGGTGTAGATATACAAGCTTTGATCCATTTTCTCAATAAAGGAGGAAAACCTAAAATATTAAGAAGATCAAAAAGGAAACTCCAATTAACATGGTCATATGCTTTCATAAGATCCACCTTGGCGGCAGCCCGAGGTTTACCTCCAGTTTTATGGTAATCTCTTAAAAGATCTTGAGCAAGTAAAACATTGTCACTAATTTTCCTCCCTTTGACAAAGGCTGATTGAGCTTGATCAATAATAGAGGGAAGAACCATTTGGAGTTTATTAGCAATGATTTTCGAAATGCATTTGTAGATTGTATTACAACAAGATATTGGCCTAAAGTCCCCCATCTTAGAAGGATTGGGGACTTTAGGAATCAAAGCGATAATAGTTGCATTAGACTCTCTAAGCATTTCTCCGGTGGTGAAAAATTCAGTAATAGCAGATATGACATTAGATCCCACAATGTGCCAAGACTGTTTAAAAAAATAGGCATTAAAACCATCCGGACCCGGAGCTTTGTTGTCATTTAATGAGAAAAAAACATCTTTAATCTCTTCAGAGGTGGGAACACTATCAAGACTCATCACAAGGTTCTCAGGTATCCTCTTATGGATAATTTGACTTAAAGTAGCAATACCCGGGTAAGAATTTGTAGCAGAAGTACCCAGGAGAGTTTTGAAATATCTAACAGCTTCATTTTTTGCATCTTCAATATTACAAGTAAACTGGCCATTAGGTTTTTCCAATTTGAAAATTCTATTCCTATTCCTTCTCTCTTTGATATAATTAAAGAAATATCTAGAATTTTTATCACCTCCCTCTAACCATTGAATTCTAGATTTCTGTTTGAGTGTCTCTTCTTCAATCCAAATAGAGTCAAGGAAAAGTTTCATGCAAACTTTTTGCTTGATTAAAAGATTAGTGTCATAAGGATTTTGAAGAAGGTCAGATTGGACATTCTCCAACTCTTCTCTTGCTTTGTCAGCTTGAAGTTTTTCCTTACCATAAAACTTTTTGCTAAACTTTTTTAACTCATGTTTGACAATTCTAAGTTTATGGCAAATTTGGTACTGGAGAGTGCCGCTAACATTGGAGTTCCAGGCTTGGGAAACCACTTCAGAGTAGTTATCAAGTTGAGTCCAAAAGTTATAGAATTTAAAGGATCTACCCTTCTTGCTAGCTTTTCTATCAATATAAGTAATAATAGATGAATGATCAGAGATACCTGGTTTGTGGAAGTGAGTAAAAGCATCAGGAAAATTATCCAGCCAGGCTTGGTTAACTAATACTCTGTCTAATTTCCTTTCTGTAAAGTCAGGTTTCCCATATCTCCTATTACACCAAGTGAAAAACTCCCCAGAATATCGTAGATCAGACAGACAGAGGTGGTTCACACATTCAGTAAAATCATTAATTTCAGAATTCAGGCAAACATTAGCATCAGAAATCTCATTGGTATTCAAAACAACATTAAAGTCCCCCAAAACAATGTGATTAGGATTGGTTGAATGACTAGATCTAGAAATAGATTTCAGGGTAGCCCAAAGATTAACTCTTTCAGGGCCAGTGTTTGCTCCATAAATAAAAGACGCTTTAAAGGCTATGCTTTGGTCATCATTTTCAATAAGAGTATGAATAACTTGGGGGGTGGTTTTAAGGATAGAAAGTTTAACTTTATCAGGATTCCAACCAACCCAAATTCTACCAACAGATGTGGTAGTACTATTGGTAACAAGGTTCCAATTTTTAAAAATGTTTCTTTTGATCAAATCTTCATTAGACTGTCTAACTTTGGTTTCAACAATACCAATAACATCAAGATTATTTTGAAAAATAAATTTAGCAACCTCAAATTATTTAGAGGGTTGGTTGAGACCCCTTATATTCCAGCAGCTTAAAATCATTAATTTCTTTTATGAGGTTTTTTCCTCCTTCCTGAGGACGATCCTTTTCTATTCCTTATACCAAGGCTAATACCATTCTGAATTTTATTAACAGGGGAGACAAGAGGAGAGATCTGACCTGAGTCCAGATAGAGAGAATCCTTCTGTGAGGAGGATAGATATAAGGCAGATTCATTGGCTTCCTCTATCATTGCCTGTTCCTGACAATACTTATCATCTACATTGTTTTGCTGCCCAGAAATAGAGGTTTGCTGAGATGGTATTTCTTCCACCAACTTTGTGCTTAGAGAATTTAGAGAAATGTTAGCTTGTTCTTTCTTTTCCACAACTAAAATCTCAACATTTTGAAATTTAAAAGCTTGGTCCTGAGTATCTTCAATCTGCATGGAATTATTATCTTCACAAGAATTGATAGGTGCTAGTTCAGCTTGAACATCCTCCTTAATTAAAGGAGCTGATCTATCACTAGAAATTTGTGAATCCTCTACGGTGGGTAATATAACATTTGGACCTTTGGTTAGAACAGGTGCTCCTTCCATCGCATAAGCTGGCAGAACTGTTGGATCATCTTCCTCATTGACTACTTCCAAGGAGGAGAACCTATTACTCTTCAAAGCCAGACTCTTGGGACTGCCAGGAGCATAAGAATTCAAGTGAATATCTGAAATTATATCAGTTTTGGCAGTGTCTTTAGTAATACCAAATGTGGGTTCATGCATAGTAGCCGGATTTGATGTAGTGCCTGTTTTTTCAACTCCACTGAATTTGCCCTTATTTTTGGTTTGCCATGCATCTGCAGTATTTTCTTGAGTAACAGGAGGGGCTTTCTGGGCCTGGATTGGAGCTTTATGTAGTTTAGCACAATCATGGCCAAATTTCTTGCATTTTGCACAACGAATGGGATTCCATTGGTATTGAATTGGAAGGTAAATGGGCTCAATTTCACCAGTAAGAGGGTCTTCAAAATCAATCACAAGCTCTTTAAGTAACTCATGTTTGGCATTGAGCTCAATGCATATTCGAGCATATGAGATTCGTCTTCCGTCAGCAGTGACTTTAGCTACATGCAGAGGTTTCCCTATAGCACTTTCTATATGGCTTAACCCCAAAGGGTTCCACAGTTCCAGTGGAATATTATAAATATGAACCCACACCGGAATTGTGGATATTGCCTCCCTGGAGAGAGTAAGGCCAGACTGCCATTTCCTTAGAATAATTGGTTGTCCACTCACATGCCATGGACCTCCTTCTAGAATAGCCAAACACTCCTCTTCACTATTGAATTTAAAGAAGAAAAAGCCTGAATCAGTGGCTACCATATCATGCAGACCCTTTTTTCCCCATAATCTTTCTGTAGCATTCTTGACAAATGAGAAAGGAATTTTCTTCCCAATGAAATACCTAACTAATGTGTTATGCCAAGCATGGCTTCCTTCTATGTACACCTCCTTTGGGATACTGAGGTGCTGATTTCTATCTTCTTCCCGAGGTTTTATGTAATTCAGCTTAAAGCCTAGAGAATTCTGGGGAGTAACCAAAGAAGCCCAAGTCTTGGTGTTGTTAGGCTCAATCTGATTTGTAGCAGGCAGCTTCTCTGAACTTGCTAGTGGGGGACCATGCAGTTTGGTTGTAGAGGAAGTAGGAACAGAGGTGGGATTACTCTTGTGAGTGGTAGAGCTGTCCACGTGAGTGGAATACAAATCCACTTCAGCAAGAGATAAAGTTGGTTGGTGGGCCCCTATATGTGAGTCATTAACTATAGGAGAAGATGAATTAACAATTGGAGAATGTAAGGGAGACACATTTCCGGATTTTAAGGGTAAGGGGTAGGTAACCTTTTGACTCACTGTTGATGCATTGGAGTATGTGGGCTCAAGGGCAAGGCTCAAGTGGCATGTTGCTGAATTTTGGAGGTTTAATGCAGTGGACAAAGCGCCGGGTAATAGGGAAAAGTGGGGGTACGCCCATGTGCTTGTCAGCCTCAAAAGACCCGGCCTTGGTGCTTGTGCCCACCATATTGCGTGTAGGGGCAACACATCCTGCATGCGCTGCACTGTCCAAGCCAGGATTTTGTACATCACTGTTGGCATAAATCTGCCCGTTGGCTTCACTCCCTCTTACCATGCGTGTAACCGAAGTGGGAGCCTCAGGACATAGAGAGGCCACATCACCGGAATTTGCGGATAAAGAAAGACTACCCATGTGCTTGTCAGCTGCAACATGACCGTTGGGGCTCGCACACGCGCCAAACACCTTGGGCCCAGTGTTAGACAACTTAGATAGATCACAAGAAGAATTTTCGGAAAAATTTGTTTGATTCTCTAAAGAATGGGCTGACACATTAAGAACAGTATGAGCAGTAGAAACCTCACAGTTTTTTGAATTAACAGAAATAGGGAGATGGGCTCCTGGGCAGATATCAAATCTTTCAAACTGAGTTTCCCTCCAGCTATTACTTCCTCTAGAATTGCCCCTCCCTCCCCTACTACCATTACCCCGTAAAGGGGTGTTATTAGCAAGGGAAAGCCCCCTCTTTGAAGAAGAGTAACCAGGATGGGAAACAAAGGCCTGACCCTGATTTTCATTCTTCACAGCAAGAAGGGCACGAAGTTGTGTATTCTCTTCCACTAACTTAGAATTTATTCTAATTGAAGCTTCATAGCCCACCTTGAGTGGATGATCTGTAGACAACTCTTCATCATCTTCATCAGTCTCTGGATTAAATTCATTGGTAACAAGAGCCTTTCTATTGTTGCCATCAAAGACACCATTAGATTCAAATCCCCTCATAGCACTCTTAGTAGCATTGAGGGGGGTTGAATCCAATGTAGTATATGGATCCCCATTAATCTGTGTAGCAGCAATCATAGGACTTATACAGACAGGCTTGGTGGCCACAATTTCCATAGAGGCTTTCATTTTCCTTCTGAGAATCTCCTTAGAGTCTTGAAGGGATCTGAAGGAGACTCCATCCACTAGACCACTCTCCTCTGCTCCAATGGTTTTCGGATCCACCAATTCCTCTGGGATTTCCAGTTCTTCTTCACTTAAAGAGCCAACATTTATGTCTGACCCAATCAGATGATCAACAATGGAAACATTTGGGTCACCAGAAATGGTAAAGACCCCATCATCACTTATCTTACTCATAATTGTGGCACTCAAAAATCAACTCCACCTTCTTTTGCCATTCCAAGTACACTTTTGGATTGTTTTTCCTTGGAATGACAGTATCTTCACCTTGATATTTCCCAAGTTTCTGCCAACTCTATCTTGCCATCTTGGATCTCTTTGGAAACCTTTACCATGCCTTTCTCTTTTTTTTTTTTTTTTTTTTCAGAAAAGGGTAATTGTACTCCAAAAAAAGATGTACAAATGTACAAGGGGCATACCCCAGGATAAACAATAAGCTCAGCAGGAGGACTAGTGGCAAAAGAGACCACCAACAAAAGAAAACAATATTCCAACATCCAATAATCATTAAGTACGTTTAAAGGGGTGGCGTCTTTTACTTGAAGAACTACTTTTTCTGTTCTTCTTTCCTTTTAGATTAGTCCTATGAGGGGATTGAGAATTAGATGTAGAGGGAGATAGAGAGACCTGTAACGGAGTGCTGGTTCCTTCAGGATGGCTAATTGGCTCATCATCCTCTAGAGTAGTGGTGGAGTCCAAAGGAGTGCTATGAAGAACCCCTCCATCATTGTCTTGTCCATCCAAGTTAGTTTGTATAGTGGTCTCTACCTTCTCAGTAACAATAGTTTCCTCGTCCAAATCAGAGAGCACATTTGCATTGGGACTATCCTGTTGATTATCAGGGCAGTTTATAATAGCTTTCCCTTCGTCCTCGGAGTTATGGGGGGGTTGCATTGTGGTCTGATTCTTCTTCTTAATTTGCTTCACTTCAACACTCCCTTGATCAACAAGAGGGGTTTCCAATACCATAAATAGGTTAGGACTAGACTTATCAAGAGCAAACGAGCCTCCCTGATTAGAAGTTTGCTTTGGGTATACTTTCTGAGATAACTCATCTGCTTGGGTTTCTCCATGTGCAACAGTACCTTCAATATGTCTCTCTAGCTGAGCATTAGAGGAAGATGGGATAGAGTTTGGCTCTTGTGTTATGACAAATTTACCTTTGCTTTTAGTTGTCCATTGGCCATCAGATGAGTCCTGAGTATGTTGGTTCTTAATAATAGGGGCTGGTTTATGATACGAGATAGCCACTTTCACTTTGTTGCAATCATGCCCAAACTTCTTACACTTAGCACATCTCATAGGGCTCCCCATTGGTATTCAACATTCAGGGTGATTGTCCTAATTTCCCCATTGATTGGGTCTTCAATTTCAATATCAAAGTCCTTTACCAAATCAAATTCAGCATTAATTTCAACACAAATTCTAGCATAAGAGATCCGTCGACATGAGGCAGTCATCCGATGAACATGTAGGGGACTTAATCAAATTTCAAAACAAATGGAAATTTCCAAATTTGTTACTATTAATCATATCGATATTCTAGGGATCACAGAATCCAAAGTTAGAATGCCTAACCAAGATAGTATTCAAAAGAGAATTCTTCCTAGTTGGAACTTTGTCACTAATAGCCAACCAAATTCTGTGGATAGAATTTGGGTGGGTTGGAATCCTAACAAAGTGACTCTAACTGTTTTGAAAATTACTAGGCAGCTTATTCATGTTTCTATTCAGGATTTAAATCTGTCTATCTCCTTTGAAGCCACTTTTGTTTATGGTTTTAACACCATTCAAGAAAGAAGAAGTCTATGGGCGGACATCAGGTCCATTTCAGCCTCCCTTGGTCACACTCCCTGGATTACGCTTGGTGACTTCAATGCGATTCTTAATTCTAATGAGAAATTTGGGGGTAATCCTGGGAAAGACCAAGGGGCTGAGGAATTTAATGCATGTGTGAATGCCTCTTGCCTTGTAGATCTTCGGTTCGCAGGAATTTACTTCACTTGGAGCACTAGCAGGTATAAGGAAAAACTGGATAGAGCGCTCGTCAACCATGATTTTCTTGACAAATTCCCCTCGGCCTACGCTCAGTTTCTCCCCTCTGGTATCTCTGATCACTCTCCTATTCTTGTAAAAATGAATAATCCGAGTAGGAAAAAAGGTTACACCTTTAAATTTTATAATTATTGGACCTCTTTGGATAAATTTGATGACTTGGTTAAGAAATCTTGGGCCAATAATGTAGAAGGAAACTTCCAATTCCAATTATGTAAGAAACTTAAGAATCTCAAAACTGAACTTAAAAAATTTTCTAAAGATTCTATAGGAAGAGTAAAGTTGCATGCGGATGATTCTAGAGAAAAGCTAATGCAATGTCAAAAACTTTTAGATGATCACCCCCAAGACTTAACCCTTAAAGCACAGGAACGTCACCTTATGGGTGTTTTCTTAGAAGCTATTCGTGTGGAAGAAGAAGTGATGCGCCAAAAATCTAGAGTACAATGGCTTGAAACAGGGGATAAAAACACCACTTTCTTCCACCAATCCATCAAGAATCGAAGAAATAGGAATAGAATTGTGTCCCTCCTCTTACCCAATGGGGATTATACAAAAAATGACATAGAAACCCAATAGGAAGCCGTTAGATATTTTAAAACTATGATTGGTACCCCTGCTGCTAACAACTATCCTGGTTATAATGTACTCAGGGATATTATTCATAAAAGAATCCCAACTGAAGCGTTTTCTAGTATGGATAACATCCCTAGTGATATTGAGATCAAGGATTTATCATCCACAGTAATAAAGCGCCGGGTCCTGATGGTTACAACGCACATTTCTTTAAAGAAACTTGGAATATAACAGGTGCTTTAGTTACTAAAGCTATCAAAGAATTCTTTATCCACGGAGAACTTTTGGGAGAGACCAATGCAACCATAATTGCCCTTATTCCAAAAATTCCTAATCCTTCTAAAATGGGTGACTTTCGTCCTATTTCGTGTTGCAACACCATTTATAAATGTATCTCCAAAATCATTGCAAAAAGACTCCAACTTGTCCTTCCTAATCTTGTTGACAATGCTCAATCTGCATTTATTAAAGGTCGAAAGATAAGTGATAACATTTTGTTAGCTCAGGATCTCATGAGGGATTATCATAAGCCTTCAGGTCAACCACACGCAGCTGCCAAGGTTGACCTTATGAAAGCCTATGATAGTGTTCGTTGGCAGTTTCTTCTGGACTTAATTGACATATTAGGATTTCCCCCCAAGATGCAACATTGGATTAAAAAGTGCGTCACTAGCCCTAAATACTCTATTAATTTTAATGGGGAATCTATTGGCTACTTTGAAGGTGCTAAAGGACTTAGACAGGGTGACCCACTATCTCCCTACCTTTTTGTTCTTGGCATGGACACTTTGAGCCAATTGCTAAAACACAATATTACTGCCTCTTCCCACTTTAAATATCATTGGAAATGCGATAAGTTGAGTATTTCCCACCTTTGCTTTGCTGATGACCTTCTTTTATTGTTTCATGGGGATAAAGAATCTGCCCAACTTATGAAAAACACTCTTACTCAATTTTATGATCTCACAGGTTTACTTGCAAATGTTAGTAAGAGTTGTTTATTTACTTCAGGCATCGATGATAATGTTGTTAATTCCATGTGCCATTTATTCCAATTTCCTATTGGATGCCTCCCTCTTAAGTACCTAGGCGTTCCTCTCATAACTTCTAGACTAAAAAAGGTAGATTGTCAAGAACTTGTTAATAAAATTAGCTCTAGAATAACATCTTGGACCTCTAAAAGCCTATCTTATGCTGGTCGACTTCAATTAATTCAATCTGTTCTATCAGGAATTCAGAACTACTGGTCTGGTATGTTTATCCTACCCAAAGGTATCTTAAAGGAGGTTGAAAAGTTATTAAGGAGGTTTCTTTGGTCTGGTGGCATTGAGAAAGCTTATGGGGCCAAATTTCATGGGACTTTGTTTGTAGGCCTAAAAAGGAAGGGGGCTTGGGGTTGAAAAATCTTGTCCAACTCAATAAAATACTGAATTTAAAACATATCTGGTCTCTCCTCTCTTCTGGACAAAAATCTCTGTGGGTGGATTGGGTTCAAATGTATCTGTTAAAAGATAAAAGCTTTTGGGCTGCTAAAGCCCCATCCCAGAGTTCTTGGTATTGGAGGAAACTTCTTAAACTTAGAGAAAAGGTCAGGCCCTTATTGAAGTACAAAATTGGTAATGGGTGTGGTACTTTCCTTTGGTATGACAATTGGCACCCTTTAGGACCCCTCTTGGATAAATTTAGTCCTAGAGTTGCTTATGACGCTGCAATACCATTGAACGCGAAAGTTAAGGACATCATAGTGGATAGGGAATGGCATTGGCCGCTTACTAACACATTAGAACTCATGGAAATTCGGAACCACATGCCTGAGCTTCCCCCCCTCTGATAATCTTGATTCTGCAGTATGGGCTCCCTCTCCTAATGGGAAATTTAACCTTGCACAAACTTGGGAACACCTTAGAGTTGTTTACCCTAAGGTCCCATGGCATCGGCTCATTTGGTTTCCAGGGAGTATACCTAGGCATAGCTTCATTACTTGGTTGGCAATTCTTAACCGTTTATCTACTCATGACAGGATCTTCCACTTCACACCTGGACCTTTGGGATGTGTTCTATGTCATCAAGGTATGGAAACCCATGATCATTTGTTTTTTGGTTGCTCATTTTCTTCTTTTATTTGGTAGGCAGTTCTACAACGATTGGAGGTTACTCCCCAAGTTTCCTCTTGGAGCGCTAATGTGGAATGGGCAGCTAGGACTTGGACAAAGAAAACTCCCCAACACACCATTCCTAAAATGTGTCTTGGGTTGGTGGTATATAGCATTTGGAGAGAAAGAAACGCTCGAACATTTAACTCCAAAGTTACAACAAAGGAAAGACTCCTTCAAGAGATCTTCCTCCAAATCTCTATCCAAATCCAAATCCAGTGGAGAAATGATCCACATCTTCTTATTTACATTGCTAGATGGACTTAGTATGTAATTAAATGTTAATCTTGTTTTGCCCCGTTGGAGAATTTTGCTTGTTCATTGAGAAGGGACCCCTGGGCTTTACTGCTTTTTTTTTGTTTTTGGTCTTTCCCCCTCATACTTTTCATGGTTCATTGATACTTTGCTAGGGAGGGTTTTTTTTTTCTTTGGTTGCTGGCCTTGGGAGTTTCCCTTTCTCTGTTGCATCATTTGGATGCCTTTTGTGCTTATTGTAAATCCTGGGGTATGCCCCTTGTATTTTGTATAGTGCCGTTTGGCTTTTCTTTTATTCATTCACCAATTCCCAAAAAAAACAAAAGAAAACAATCAACAAATGTGGGTATCACAAATCAAACCCAAAATCATGAAAGCACAATAAAACAACAAAAGTGACAAAACAATGGAGAAACATTCCAAATCAGGAATCTATGTCCAGGGTGATGCAAAGGTTTCAAGCTGGGGATGAAATTTCCACTTGGACCTAATCTAGAGATTAATTTGAGAGATAAAGTTTTGCAGCAGTTGTTCTTTTGGAGTAGATGTACCACTGATTACTCAATGTAGCTTGATCATCTTCATCATCGAATTCATCCTCATGATTGTCATCTGATTCTTCTATGGGTGCATGCCATTCTTGCCTCCTAGCATTACGGACTCTTTAAGGATGCTCTTCATGCCAATTACCAATAACAGCATCTTGTCTTTCCATTCGATCCTGAATCTCATTAAAAACCACGCCCATACGTTCAAATTGTTGTTGCATAGCCTATAACATGAAAGACGAATCCTCCTTTTCTCCTTTGTTTGACATATTTTAAAATCTATAGAAAAGTTATCAAAATAAAACCTCACAGCACTCCCTCACGTGTATGCACTCAATTGATGTCACTCACGCTCGTGTTTTCACTCTAGAATGGCTTTTCCTGAAAATAATCTCACACTCTCTTGCCTTTTTCCACTCGTAACTCCCCTTTTCAGTTCTGTAATGAACTAAGCAAACTTTGATAAAGAGATTCAACGAGTAGTGTTGTAAAACCAATACCAATGGCAAACGTGTTTTAGTGGCAATGAATCAAGGGAAAAGGACATTAAAATCATATTTGATAGAATAAGAATCAAGATATATATATATATAATTTTTGTAGTTGTGCGAGAGCTCGGATTCACATTTAATATGACTCAAGGAAGGAAAAAAAATAAAAACAAAAATCAGAACTGATAGAACTTTTTTTTTCATATTCAAGAACTGATAGAACTTGAATACTTCAAAACACGATTTTGTATCAATGAATCAAAGGAAACTAAAATCGGATGCAGACACGAAATTTTGATTCTGTTTGTGATAACTAAAATTCATGATTAGCAAAGAAAGAGGAAAACAAAAATCAGATTTTTTTTTTTTTTGGACGTCTCAAGAACAACAAAGGAAACAATGACACAACTGAAATATATGAAAATAAGAAGAATGAAGATTAAAAGATAGTAACCTGAGTTTAGAGCCTTGCTCTGATTCCAAATGATGCGAACCCCAATCGACTTGCTTTGAGACCCAACAACAATAATTGGTTTGATTGAACCCCAACCTGACGTTTATATATGAAATGTGAACTGATGGTATATTGAAAACCCCAACCCAATGGTTATAATGAACCACGAACTGTAGGTATAGTTTGAACACCACAAGTTGAACCATTGATAAGTTCTTAAAGTTCAATTAAGAAACCAAAATAGGAGTAAACTCACTATGCTGAATTGTTATTCAATAATTTTCGTCCATTACAATGAGAGCACTCTAAAATATATAAGCATGGATGAATTAGCTTACAAAAATGATAAAAAAAACCCTTCCTAATTCAGCCTTACACGTCTAAACAAGGAAAAGGAAATTAGAATACTAGTTATTCTCTCCAAAAATGACAAAGGAAACAAAGATTAACTTCCTAATCTCCATAGTTGCGCCTAAATGGAATTAGGAAATATTCTTGGATGTCTAACTAGAGAGAGAAAGTCTACATTCTCTCTAGAAATTTGATGCTTTCATTCTATGGAACAACACAAAGCTATTGTTAATAGATCTAAATCCAGAATAGAAGGGTCTGATCCAAGTGGTTTTATTATTTCCAATCCCTCACATTCCATTGTTAGTAAGATAAGTGATGAAGGGGTTTTTGTTATCTCTGGAGATCCAAATGCTTCTAATGTTGCTAATTTGCTTGGGCCTCACATTAATGCTGAATCTCTAAGTGAAGAGGAACTGGAACTCCCAGAGGATTGGATTGACCCGACGGCCATTAATGTAGAAGTGAGTTGTCCAGTGGAAGGAACATCTTTTAAATCTCTTCAAGACTCTAAAGAGATCTTATGGAGGAAGAAGAAGAAAACTGCTACTGTTGTGGCCACGGAGCCTCTCCCAACTTGTCCATTGGCTAGGAGTAAACCTCTATTAGGGGCTGATGAGTATAGTCAAAGTTGTAGAAGTGATGCAGAACTTATTGATCATGAATATCAACATAACCTTCTGAAAGATTCAAATGACCTTCTGAGGGAAAATCTGAAAGTAGCCCAAGCCCATATTCAGCAGCTTATGAATGAAAAGGTTGACCCCTTTGCATCTCAAAGTCCTGCCACTTTTTTCTCTGGTTCAAGGGGAGGGTATGGGGTTGGAAGAACTCCATACAAGTAAGGGGGTAGAAGTAATGATCTCAAATCCAACTCAGATTGGAGGAAGCACCAATTTGACCCTTTTGATATATGTGGTACTGATGAGTGTTCTAGTGATGACCAACATATCAAAAGTGCAATGCTAACTCGGCGATGGTTATGGCTAACTCTTTACATCAATTTTATGATTTCACTTGTTTACAAGCTAATACTAGCAAGAGTTGCTTGTTTATTGCAGGAATGGAGGTGAACATTTCTACTACTTTTTTTGACCTTCCATTTACTCGCGGGACGCTCCCTATGAAATATCTTGGTGTTCCCCTTATCACCACTAAATTAACAAAGGGAGACTGCGATGACCTCATTACAAAAATTAGTTCGAGGATTACCTCTTGGACTGCCAAATCCCTCTCTTATGCTGGCAGACTTCAACTAATTCAATCTGTTCTTACAGGGATACAAAACTATTGGGCTGCCATGTTTATTATTCCCAATAGTGTTTTAAAGCATATAGATAGGCTTATGAGTAGATTTCTTTGGACTGGAGGAACAAATAAGGCCCATGGTGCTAAAGTAGCTTGGGACTTAGTTTGTAGACCAAAAAAGGAAGGGGGTATTGGCCTTAAGAACCTCACTCAATTGAACTACATATTGAATCTCAAACATATTTGGTCTATTTTTACCTTAAAAACTCAATCTTTATGGGTTGACTGGATTTACACCTATATGTTTTTTTTTTTCGGAAAATGGTAAATAAATTCCAAAAAGCATGTACAAATATACAAGGGGCATAAAACAAAAACGCAAACAAGAGGGCTGCAGCCAAGCACCACAAAAAGAGGCCTGAGCCAGAGCCTATCGCCTTACAAATCTAGATCAGAACCCAACTCAGAAGGAATACCAGAACAAGACAATCAGTCCAAGAAAAAAACTGAGATACTAAAAAACCAAATCTCTAATTAGCTCCAGTTTCTAGCATAGAGATCAAGGAAGGGGTGATGTTTCCATCGAGCTCTTATTTACAAGGTGATTTGAGAAATTAATGTTTGCAACAGATGTTCTTAGAAGTAGCAAAGCCTTTAAAGGTCCTAGTATTTCTTTCCTTCCATATACCATAAACAGCTACCCCAAGGCAGATAATTGGGATAGCTTGTTGAATCTTCTTCCCCTTCCAATGTTGCCCCATCCACTGAACAGTGGCATCCCAGTCTGACCTATTCCATCTTAACTCACACCTTTGCATCAAACCCTGCCAGATAAAGGAAGCATAAAAACATTCAAAAAATAAGTGATTATGTGATTCCATTTGGCAATGACAAAACACACAAGCAAGAGGCCCCAGGAGTAAAGGCATAGATCCTGTCATGAGTTGCCAGTCTATTCTGAACCGCAATCCAAAGAACAAAGTTCTGCCTCGGAGTGCATCCAAAGAACCAAACAATTTCGTACCAAGAGGCCACAGGAGCAACATCGCGAAAATGGTCCCAAATGTGTGCAAACTTATAGGCCCCAGAGGGAGAAATAGACCAAGAGACACTATCTGACATTCCATTAGGCTTATACATATTAGATAAAATGTTTCGAACTTCATTCAATCCAATGGAGTTAGAAGCGGGCCAAATCCAGTCATTATTACTTATGATGGCTTCAACTTTAGATTTCAAATGAATGGCCGCATCATAAGCAATCCGAATAGTATATTTTTCAACCAACGGACCAATAGGGAGCCAGTTATCAAACCAAAGGGACGTATGTTTTCCATCACCAATCTTATGGGTTAGGATGTTAAAAGGGAAAAGCTTTTGGCAAGTTAAGGCCCCTAGCCAATTATCATGGTATTAGAAAAAACTTCTTAAACTTAGGTCTATGGCTAGACCTATGCATAAACATCGAATTGGCAATGGTTGTGGCACCTTCCTTTGGTACTATAATTGTCACCCCATGGGCCCTATATTGGAAAGATTTGGGATCCGTGTCCAATATGATGCTGCTATCCCCTTAAATGCTAAAGTGTCTGATGTTATAGATGGAAGGGAATAGAATTGGCCACGTACTAATACGATTGATTTAATGGAAATAAGAGGCCAATTACATTCCCTCCCTCTCCCGTCGACCTCTAGTGATGTGATTCAATGGTTACCTTCCCCAAACAAAATTTTTTCCTCCGCGAAAACTTTGGACTACGTCAGAACACAATTCCTCGAAGTTCCTTGGCACCGCCTCGTTTGGTTCCCGGGTAACATTCCACGCTATAGCTTTATATTGTGGTTGGCTACTCTTCATAGACTATCCACCCAGGATAGAATCCGTACACTCCAGGCCCTTTAGCTTGTGTTTTTTGCCATAAAAATCTAGAATCCCATGACCACTTGTTCTTTAATTGCTCTTTTTCTCCCTTTGTTTGGCAGGGGGTCCTTAATAGGTTGGGAATTTTTATATCCCAACTCCTCTTGGGATGCTCTTGTGCTCTGGGCAGTGGATAAATGGAAAGGTAACACTCCTAGGCATATTATTCCTAGAATGTGCCTAGGCCTTACGGTTTATAGCATTTGGAAGGAGAGGAATGCTCGAAGCTTCAACTCAAGAGCTAAACCCTAAGGAAAGAATATTTCAAGAGATTTGCCTCCAAATATCCCAACAACTGCAAATGAAGTGGAAGAATGACCCACATCTTTCCCAGTATATTGATAGATGGACACTTACTCCATAATGGATTTTTGCTTTGTTTTTCTTCTATTTCTATAAATATGGGTCTTGTTGACCCCCTACCGTTTTACTCTCTTATGATTTAGGGTTTGATGGTTTTGGGATGGATCCTTATCTTCGCGTTGGCTTTTGATAACCCTCCATCCTTGTTGCTTTGTCTGATGCTCTTTCCGTGCGCTCATTGTATTTCCTGGGGTATGCCCCTTGCATTTTTTGTATAGAGCCTTTTGGCTTTTTCTTTTTTATTGATTAACCATTTTTCGAAAAAAAAAAACATATCAAAAGTGAGAGGAAGATATGGAAAGCCATTCGTAATAAATCTCCTACTAACAATGCTGTTGGGAGTGAATCAGAGCAAGAACAGAAGCTTTTGAAGAATGGTGAGGATAAAGGAGTAAAGAGTATATAGTTTGATCCTATTTCACCCACTGTCACGTGTACCGAGGGGTTTGTGGCAAGTGCTCATCATGTGACCACACCTAATAACCCATTATCAAACTATTTTCCCTCCAACGGTCATATTGAATATTGTAAATTTCCTTTGGATATTCAAAATGTCAAGGACCATCACATGGGCTCCTCTGCCAATCCCGGAAATCCCGGTGCCTTGTCTGCTAGGCCTTTATGTAAGGTTTATGTAGGTGAGCAGGGTCAAATGGGTGGGGACACCATTTCCTTCGGCGCAGGTGACACGCCAGAGCCTCTTATAGCAGTTGTAATGAATGTGGCATCCACTATGGATGCGCGTGGGATTGACCAACATGCGGCTACCCATGTGGCCCAACATCCCGCAAATTCAGGCGGCTTGTCCCCTCTGGAAGGCCACGTGCAAGGTAAGATAAATGTTGGTAAGGCCCCTTTGACCCCCAGCAAGTCCCCACACTCAGCCACGGGTAAATGTGTTTCCGCAGTCCCTCTATTCTCAACAAATCAACCCACTCAGAACTCTTCTTGTTCTATTCCTAATACCCAGTCAGCTCAAATTTTAGCCCCAAGTTGGGCCTCTCTCTTACAACCAAAGGTAGCTGCTGAGGTTAAATTGAAATATACAAAGCATAATAGGAACATGGATCGCATCAAAATTTATATGCTGCCAGAACTGGCCGAAACTGAAAGCAAAGCTTGGGATAATACTCTGGTAGGCTACTTTATAGGTAAAAAAACTTCCCTATTCGCTGGTCAAGAATGCCACTGCCAAGTTATGGGACAAAGGAGGTCTTCATGAAATGATAGCAACTGACTCAGGTTATTTCTTCTCTAAATTTAACTCTAAAGAGAAAAGCAATGCTGTGCTGGAGGGAGGGCCTTGGCATACTGCAGGGCAGCCTATCATCTTAAAACAGTGGCAGGTTAGCCTGGAATTAATTAAGGAATCTCAATCTGCTATCCCAATATGGGTTAATACTTACAACATTCCCCTTCGTATTGAAATTCTGATGGGCTCGGATATATTGCTAGTGTTATCTGTAAGCTTCTACACGTAATAAAATGACAGCCTCATGCCGTCGTATTTCGTTTGCTCGTATGTGTATTGAAGTCAGTGCTGAGTTTGATTTGGTGAAAGAATTCGACATTGAATTTGTTGACCCCAGTTGCGGTGAAATAAGCTTGATTACATTAAAAGTTGAGTATCAATGGTGCCCAATCAAGTGTGCTAAATGTAGGAAATTTGGACATAACTGCACTAATCTTCCCTCTGTTCCTAAAATCCAAAACCAAGTTTCAAGACCCTCATCTCCTTCTATGAGGAATCAAGAGGAGGGAGGGTACTTGGATGGTTGTCAGCAAAGGCAAGAATGTGGTTGACCCAAATCAAACTGATAATTTTCAAGATTTGGTCTATACCACCCGGGCAGATTTTCTAAATCACTCCCCTTTTGGGGATGCTTTTACTAAGACAAGTACTTCCAATGCTAATGCTATTAATTTAGGCCAACAACTGGGAAAATTTCTCCTTACCTCGGCAGCCATACCACCCAAAGTTAGTCAGCAAGAGATAGAACCCCTTCTTAGCTCTGATAAGAGTTCTCCAGCCCAAACTGGTTCTCAAGTTTGTACCATTGATGACAATATCAGTTATGCCCTGCAAAATCATTGTCCTGCATTGCAAAAGTAAAACCAGTTTGATATATTACAAGAGGCTCCTCAACTAGCTGAATGTGTTTCTTTGGGAAATAGTAAAAAGGTACAAGAGGATGAGTGTCATGGGGAGGATCATGGACAGCAAAATGAGGAGATGCAACATCAAAAAACGAATACTAGCAACCCTCACAATGAGGAATTCTGTCCAGGGCAGATTGTGTACAAGACCTTTTCCAACATCCCATGTCTAAGGAATCTAATGAGGAGTCTAGTGAGGAGGAGGAGCAGTCAACCCAAGTACTTTCTTGTGAAAAATATTTGGAAGACATGAGCCCAAAGATTTTTCCTAGTCACTCCTTTTTTTTTTTCGGAAATTGGTAAATAGATTCCAAAAAAAGGGATGTACAAATGTACAAGGGGCATACCCCAGGATATTCAAAAAGCACGCAGCATAAGGACAAGTGGCAAAGCAAACCACAAAAAAGGCTACATCAAGCCAGGATCAAAACAAAAACACTGATCAACTAAGAGCTAATCAAACTCAAATCAGAAAAGACAACAAATCAAAGCTAAGAGAAAACAACAAAAACACTACCAACAATAACACTACAAAGAGAGTCACACTAAAAACAACAATAGCACTACCAACTCTACCAACTTAAGTCCATGGAATAGCAATTAAATCAAGTTGGGGATGGTCCTTCCATTGATCTCTAATTTGAGTATTAATTTGAGACACCAGATTTAGTAGCAACTGTTCTTTTGGAGTGTAAGAATTTGTAAACATTCTATTGTTCCTCTCCCACCATAAACCATAGATCGCAACACCGAGGCAAATTTTAGGTATAGCAAGATGAACCTCTCTCCCTTTCCAATGTTGTGCCATCCAAAGTACCGTAGTATCCCAATCTGTGTTAATCCAAATAAGTCCACATCTATTCATCAAATCCTGCCAAATAAAGGAGGAAAAGTTACAATCAAAAAATAAATGATTATGGGTTTCCATGTTGCTCTGACAAAAAACACAAACAAGAGGACCAGGCGTAAAAGTAAAAATTCTATCATGGGTCGCAAGTTTTTTCTGAACAGTAAACCATAATATAATCTTTTGCCTAGGAGTGCAACCTGAAGACCAAACAAGTTTGTACCATGGAACCTCAAGGGACACCTCTCTAAGGTGTTCCCAAATATGAGCAAAGTTATATTTCCTGTTGGGAGACGTAGTCCATGATATACTATCAGATGACCCATTTGGCTTATACATATTAGATAAAAGATTTCGAACTTCATTCAACCCAATAGAATTGGACCTAGGCCAATTCCAATCCTGACCCCTTATGATGGCTGACACTTTTGCATAAGGCTCAATAGCGGCATCGTAAGAAATTTTGTTGGTATACTTTTCAAACAAAGGGCCACAAGGAAGCCAGTTATCAAACCAAAGAGAAGTATGTTGACCATTACCAATAGAATGACAAAGTAAAGGCCTAACAACTCCCCTTAATTTCAACAGCTTTCTCCAATACCAAGAACATTGACTAGGGGGTTTAATGTCCCAAAAGCTTTTTGTTTTAATCATGTGCAAGTGTACCCAAGCTTTCCAATAAGAGTTATTTTTTGGGTCAAGGAGATTGCCAATATGCTTTAGATTAAGAATGGTGTTAGTGAGAAAAATATCCTTGAAGCCCAGGCCGCCCTCCTTCTTGGGTTTACAAACATTGACCCAAGCAATTTTTGCTCCATGTCCATTCTCTGTATTTCCAGACCAAAGGAATCTCCTAAAAGCTTGCTTCACCTGTTTAAGCACACTTTTGGGGAGAATGAACATCCCAGACCAATACTGTTGAATTCCTACCAAAACAGATTGAATAAGTTGAGCTCTTCCAGCATAAGACAAGAACTTAGACTTCCAGGAATTGATTCTATAACAGATTTTATTAACAAGATCTTCACAATGGCATTTTTTAAATTTAGTGGTAATCAGAGGAACTCCAAGATACCTCATGGGAAGGGATCCTTTGGAGAATTGGAGTTTCGTCTGTATATCGTTTGCCAGCTGGTCTTCAAGCCCAGAGACAAAAATACAGCTTTTAGTGTCATTGGCTTGAAGACCAGAGAAATCATGTAATAGATTTAAAATTTTCCTAATCGTTTTTGCATAATCGATGTCACCATTAAGAAGAATAATTAAATCATCTGCAAAACAAAGGTGAGAGATTTTTAACTTGTCGCATTTCCAATGGTAGGTAAACTGGCCATTTTGGGTGTTGTGGAGAAGAAGTTGGCTCAGCACCTCCATGATAAGAACAAACAAATAAGGGGAAATAGGATCACCTTGTCTAAGACCCTTGGCTCCATTAAAATATCCCACGGATTCTCCATTAAAATTGATCGAGTATCTAGGAGTAGAAATACAAGCCCTAATCCATTTCTTCAAATTTGAGGGAAAACCAAATATATCAAGTAAATCAAAGAGAAAATTCCAATTAACACTATCATATGCCTTCATGAGGTCAACCTTAGCAGCAACTCTAGGCTTACCACCCATTTTGTGATAGTCCCTTAACAAGTCTTGAGCCAATAAAACATTATCACTAATTCTCCTACCCTTAACAAATGCAGATTGGGATTGATCAATAATGGATGGAAGGATAGATTGGAGTCTATTCGCAATTATTTTAGAGATGCACTTATACACAGTATTATAACAAGATATAGGCCTAAAGTCCCCCATCTTAGACGGATTTGGAACTTTAGGAATCAAAGCTATAATAGTGGCATTAGACTCTCTAAGCATCTCTCCAGAATTAAAAAATTCCTGAATAGCTTCAATCACTGCAGGCCCAACAGTGGACCAAGATTTTTTAAAGAAGTGTGCATTAAACCCATCTGGGCCGGGGGCTTTGTTCTCATGCATACTAAAAATCATGTCCTTAATGTCATCACAGGTAGGCATTCTATCCAAGTCCTCCAACAGTTCATCAGGAATTCTTTTACACACAACTCTCCTCAGAGCCTCAATCCCAGGGTAAGGGTTATTGGCAGTGGTGCCAAGTAAACTTTGAAAATGCCTAACTGCTTCACATTTAGCCTCTTCTAAATTATTGGTAAAAGTACCATCAGGTCTTTCAAGTTTGAAAATTCGTTTCGTGTTTCTTCTACTTTTGATATGTTGGAAAAAATATCTGGAATTTTTGTCCCCGGCCTTAAGCCACTGCACTCTAGATTTTTGCCTAAGAGTTTCTTCCTCAATCCAAATAGCTTTAAGAAACTCAGGCATACATTGTTTTTGTTTGGATATAAGGGAAGGGTTGTGGGGATCTCTAAGGAGGTCGGATTGTGTAACTTGAAGAGCTTCCCTAGCCTGATCAGCCAAACGTTTTTCTTTGCCAATGAAACTTTTATTAAGAATTTTCAGGTCATGTTTAAGTAATCTAAGCTTATGACACAATTGAAATTGTGCAGTCCCATTGACACTAGTATTCCAAGCATTGGACACAGTGACAGGGTAATTATCAAGTTGAGTCCAGTAGTTGAAGAACTTGAAATTCTTACCTTTTCTCTTAACAGTGTTATCAAGGTAGAGAACAAGAGACGAGTGGTCAGATATACCTGGCTTATGGAAATGGACAAAAGAGTTATTGAAGTTATCCAGCCAAGTTTGATTCACAAGAGCCCGATCCAACTTCCTTTGAGTATAGTCAGGTCTTCCGTACCTTCTATTACTCCAGGTGAAAAATTCTCCCAAGTATCTTAGATCAGTTAAGCACCGGGAATCAACAATTTTATTAAAATCAACAATATCGGAATTCATACCAAAGTTCATATCAGAAACTTCATTAGTGTTTAGAACCACATTAAAATCACCAAGAAGGACATGGTTAGTTTTTGAGTTGATGTTGAAAATAGCATTTAACTCAGACCATAATTCCATCCTTTCTTGTCCTGTATTAGAACCATAAATAAAAGAGGCCTCAAACTGGATGCTATGATCAACATTTTCGATGCTAACATGAATAATTTGAGAGGAACACCTAAGGACAGTGAGATTTATTTTATCAGGGTTCCATCCCACCCAAATTCTCCCTACAGAGTCAAGAGAGCTGTTAGATATAAAATCCCAATTCTTAAAAACATTTTGTTTTATTTTATCCTCATTAAACTTCCTAACTTTAGTTTCGATAATCCCTAGGACATCAACATTATTTTCATAAATAAACTTAGCAACCTCAAACTGTTTATAGGGTTGGTTGAGACCCCTAATATTCCAGCTACAAATAATCATTAACGACGATTATGGGATTTTTTACGCTTACCTGAAGATCCAGAATTTTTAATCTTCTTCTGTTGTACTATACATGAGCCTTGAAGATAAGGACTGGGAGTCATAGGGAGTGAACAACTAGCCTCAGGCAGGAGTTGCTTCCCTACATCTCCTAGGGAATCCTGGGATTCTTCTTCTCCTGGGTCGATGGTGTGTGCTTGAATATCCTTATAAGGACTGGACAAGAAACGATCAGAGATAGCAAAGGATTTTGAGCTTCTGTCTTCCCCTAATTCTTGTACCATAAGACCATCTGTTTCCTTTTTAGAAATTTGCTCTGAGTTGATTTCACAATGCATTTTAGCTTGACCTTTAATGGTCTCCATATCAACCATATCAACCTTATGTAATGGGATAGAATCCACATTCCAGTTCTATACTACCACAGCCGTAGTTTCTTCTGGTAGGGTACCTTGAGCTACTAGCCTGTTCCCATCCTCCATTGAAGCTTGAAGATTTCCTGGGTCCTGGTCTTCAACATTGGAATCAACAAGTGAAGATAACATATTGTTATCCAGAGCCATTATCTTGGGACTTGAAATAGGATTGGGGGAGATTTTCAAACTTTGCCCAACATTATTTCCAACAGTGGAATCAGGGATAGGTTCAACCAGTTTAGAGGAAGAAGCAGAATCTATATTAGTATCAGTGTTGATGAATTTTCCTTTTTCCTTGGTTTTCCAAGCATTCTCAGCATGGGTCTAAGTAATAGAAGTGGTATTCTGGACAAGAATTGGAGCCTTAGGTAACTTGGCACAATCATGCCCAAATCTTTTACACTTAGCACACCGGATAGGAGTCCACTGGTATTGAACCGGAAGATAAATAGGCTCAATATCTCCTGTGATTAGATCCTCAAAATCAATAACAAGCTCTTTAAGGAGTTCTTGGTCGGCATTCAATTCAATACAAATCCTTGCATATGAGATTCTTCTTCCTTGAGCTGTAATTTTTGCAACATGCAAAGGTTTCCCAATGGCACTTGCTATGTGGCTTAACCCCAGAGGATTCCAGAGTTCAAGGGGAATATTATAAATATGAACCCACACTGGAATAGCGGATATAGATTCCTTTGATAAAGTTAGACATGTTTGCCATTTCCTGAGAATGATTGGCTGCCCACTCACATGCCAAGGGCCACCTTCAAGGATTGCCATACACTCATCTTCACTGTTAAATTTAAAAAAGAAAAAGCCAGAGTCTGTGGCCACCATGTCATGCAGATCTTGTTTCCCCCATAACCTGGAAGTTGCATTCTTAACAAAAGAGTAAGGTAACTTCTTCCCTAAAAAATAGCCTACCAAGGTGTTTTGCCAGGCAAAACTACCTTCCACAAAAACTTCTTTGGGTATACTTAGATGTTGTTTTCGTGGGTCTGCTTTTGGTTTAATAAACTTGAGCTTGAACCCTAGAGAGCTTTGTGGAGTGACTAAAGCTGCCCAGGATTTAAATTAAGGATGCCTAGCTTCTGCCTTTTCTTGATTCGATTTATTAGTTGGAGCCAAGTCACTCGAGGGCTCCACATTTGTGAAAGAGCTTTCAACAGGAATAGGATACTGGGAAACATGAGGGGAATGAGCAGCTTGGTCCAAGCGTTGTTGGTCAAGTGTTTTAGAGGCCAACACACATGTTGGATTTACCATATGACATGCATCTTTTGCTGCATTAGTCGCAGCACACAGATTGGACATGGCGCCGGGTTTTGCGGGTAAAAGTGGGCAGCCTATAGAGGCCCAATTGGCAGGTTGTGCTAAAATATTGCCGAAATCAGGTGAGCATGGAGAAGAAATGATAGAATAAGGGGCAAGTGGGCGGCTATTTTGATCAAGGCTGGTCATGTGGGGGTCAAAAGGGGACAATGCGCCGGGTTTTGTGGATGAGGTGGCGCCTAAAGGAGGGAAGTCAGCATAATTTAAGGCTTTACCAAGAGTAGGATCATTTAGTTGGCGTGTAAGAATGGGTGTACCAGCAACTTTTGAAGAAAAGTTTGAAAAGCTATTATAGCCGTTAGACTTAACGTTTGGTGGTCCGTGGGTCCCAGCCGTAGTAAACACCTTTTTTGAATCAACAACCTTACATTTTGGATCAAAAAGTGATATATCCCCATCTTTAACAGATCTAGGAGAGATAATAGATTCACTTGGAATTCTCAACCCTGAGTTATCATGAACATTGATGATTTTCGTCGGAGTATGATTTTTTTTTTGTGAGCTGCTTCATCAATGTTCGCAACTAAAACACCACAGGAATCAAACTGACCAGATTGTTGGCCAATCTTTGAAGACAAATCAACATGACTCGGCCCAATGGCTTGGGAAGGTGCATCAAAAATCACATAGCTAGAGTTGGATTTATCGTTTTTAGCTATCCAAGATTTCTTTCCTCCTTTCATAGCTTGGTCATCACTTGAACTCCCTTCCGTTCCACATATATCAAAAGGATCAAACTGATGCTTCCTCCAATCAGACCCAGATTTGAGCCCTCCTCTTCTACCACCAGATCTGTAAGGGGTCCTTCCAGCACTATTTCCATACCTAGAACCAGAAGAGGTGAAGTTCACATCATGCCTGGCTTTGGAATCTTCTTTCTCACTCATCAGTTTTTGGATATGAGCTTGAGCCTCCTTGAGAGATTTCCTTTTTTTTTTTTTTCGAAAATGGGTAAATAAATTCCAAAAAAAAAGGATGTACAAATGTACAAGGGGCATACCCCAGGATATAACATGAAAGCATAGCAGGAGGACTAGAGGCACATAAAGCCACTGAAAAAATAAACAAAAGACATCACACAACCACTAATCTCAAACAATATCAAATCAAAACAATCAGTAATTCAAGCCCAGTATCTAGCATATAATTCAAGTAGCGGGTCTTCTTTCCATTTTATTCGGATCTGAACGTTGATTTGAGAGACAAGATTTTGGAGCAGTTGTTCTTGTGGAATAAATTTGCCTTCGAAAGTTCTATTGTTTCTCTCCCTCCATAACCCATAGACAGCAACTCCAAGGCATATTCTTGGGATGGTATGTTCAACTTTCTTTCCTTTCCAATTTTGTGCCATCCAAATGATAGTTGTATTCCAAGTTGTCCCATTCCAGTTAATCTCACATCTATGCATCAAATCCTGCCATATAAAAGAAGTATAAGTGCATTCAAAAAATAAATGATTATGGGTTTCCATATGGCAATGACAAAAAACACAAGCAAGAGGCCCCGGGGTGTAGTTATAGATCCTGTCATGGGTAGCAAGTTATTTTGATACTCATGATCCGTGTTCCCCCTTCTTCACAATTGGCCAACTCACCTTCTTCCACTTCAACCCGAGACCTATTTGATGTGTTGTCTTCCCAATCTTCTGGAATTTCAAGGGCTTCATCATTATACACTTCCAAAGCTACCCTTGATGCATTAGATAGGAGAACAGGAGAAGTTGAGACTCTGACATCCTTAGCATTTGAGATATCATGGATCCCTGTATCACTTAACCCATACATAACAGATCTAGATGGGTTTGAAATAATAAAGTCCTTCCCAACAGACTCATCTCTGTGAGAACCATGAACAGGGTAACCTTCTGGGGGTTGAGTAGAAGTAGTGTTAGAGTGCAGATCATTATTAGCCTTAAGATGGGGAGATTTTGAAATATTTAACACTCTCACAGATTTATGTTTATCCATATCAAAGGAAGAGAAAGCAAAAAAACTCAAAAGATGACATTCAAATTTTTAGAGAGAGGGAGGAGCTTCTTTCTCTCCAACTCATTCATGTTGATAGGGGGGGTATTCTTGGTAACAAGAGAAGACCAACTGTGCTTTCTTGGAGAAACATTTTCCTGAGAGGGCAAAGGGGCAATTACGGAGGCTCCACTGCCTTTTTTTTTCGGAAAATAAGGCTCCACTGCCTTTAGTCAATAATGTGGGCTGCTCTTCACATAGAGTAGCAAGCTGTTTTCCTAGTCACTCCAACAAGCAGAAGAACAAAGCCAGAGGTTCTTCAGTTAAGAAAAATCGCTCTTCCAAACGTCGTTAATGATTATTTGTTGTTGGAATATCAGAGGACTTAACGAGTCCACTAAACAACTCGAAATTTCTAAATTAGTGTCTAATCATAACATTGACATTATGGGTATTGTGGAAACTAAAGTAAGGATCCCTAATTAAGAAAAGATTCAAAGGAATATACTTCCTAATTGGAACTTTACTACAAATAGCCAACCAAATTCCGTGGATAGAATTTGGGTTGGCTAGAACTCTAATAAAGTCATTTTAACTGCTCTTCAATGTACTAGACAAGTTATCCATGTTAAAATTGAATCTCTTGACCATTTGGTTAAATTTGAAGCTTCCTTTATTTATGGTTCAAATACTATCCAAGGTAGATGGCCCCCTTTGGGCTACCTTGAGAAATATTACAGCTATTGTAGGTGATACTCCCTGGATTAGTCTTGGAGATTTTAACTCTGTCTTAAACTCTAATGAGATTTTTGAGGGCAATCCAGGGAGAAACCTAGGGGCTGTGGAATGTAATGATCTTGTGAATGCCACTTGTCTTGTAGACCTTAAATTTACAGGGATTTTCTTCTCTTGGAGTAATTGGCAATTCAACTCTGTGGACTTCAGCATTTACCACAAATCACGGTGCCTTGTCTAATGTGTATCCTATGCGCAATTTGTATGGTTTAGGTGAGAAGGGGATGGCTAGGTCTGCTTAGGACCCCCCTAGGACAGGTATACATCACATGGGATCAGATTTGTTTCCCCAAAATCATGGGTTAGTGCTCCCCACGCCAACTTTGTTTAATCCTTTAAATTCTTCTACGGTCAAAGAAGGTGGAAATAGAAAATATTCTTCTTCAAATACCGAAGGCACCACTCACCTTTTAAATGATTAAGATATCCCTAACCAGCGCATATTAGCACAACCTAATACTACAGTTACTGCTCCTACTTTGATTGAAAGTGTGTCATCTGTTAGAAGTGCTAGAGCCACACGTGTGCAAGGGATGACATCTCAGCATAACAATATAACTATTCCACCTCCTAATTGGGCTTCCCTCTTGAAACCAAGTGTGGCTTCTGACTTTAAACTCAACTATACAAAGATTAACAGAGAAGTGGAGAGGGTAATTATACGGATGCCTCAAGAACTTGCGGAAGAAGGAAGTAGGGAATGGGTTAACACTCTTGTTGGGTACTTTATAGACAAGAAATTACCCTACACTCTGGTGAAAAATGTAACCATAAGGTTATGGGACAAAGCTGGGTTAGCGAGTATGCTAGCTACTAATTCGGGTCATTTTTTGTTTAACTTTAACTCTAAGGATGAAGCTGAAGCTGTGCTTGAAGGGGGCCCATGGCATGTGGCAGGGCAACCAATCGAAAATGGCAAGAGGGGCTAATTCTGGACAAAGAAGCCCCATCCACCCTTCCTATTTGGGTTAACATCTATAATATTCCCCTGGAATATTGGACCCCTGAGGGTCTCAGTATTATTGCAAGTGCTATAGGGAAGCCGTTGCATGTTCATAAAATGACCGCATCTCAACAACGGATTTCCTTTGCAAGGGTTTGTATTGAAGTGGAAGCAGCTTACGAACTATTGAAGGATTTTGACATTGAAGTTTTATACCCTATAAGTGGTGAGCCAGTTCAAATAGGTATCAAAGTGGAGTACCAATGGAGCCCTAAAAGGTGCACAAAATGCAAAAGATTTGGCCATGATTGTGCCAAATTTCAGCAGGCCCAGGTTATGCAAAGATATGTCCTAATTCCTACTATAAAACCCCAAACTTTGAAAAACCTTGAAGAAGGAAGTTGGATGATCCAAGGTAAAGGGATGAAAGCTTCAGCTCTAGACCCAAACTCTAACCCGCTGAATGGGAAAGATGCGATGGAAGGATTAAACAATGAAACTGATACTGAAACTGGTTTTCTAATAAGTGTAGACAATAATGTTAAGGATGATCCCCTGCTTGCCAATGATTTGTCCAAGACTACAAAGGAAAATATGGTTCAAAATATAAATCACTGTCTCTTGTCTACCGGCCAAATTCAGGGCATCTCGGAAGCTAACACATTCTCTATTCTGGAAATGGGTATAGAAGATTCAGGTGAACATGCAACAGCTGCACAAAAATTGAATAAAGTTCAGGTAGTACTCTATCCTGGGGAAAGCAAGAGGGAAGAACACCACAAAGAAGGGTTGGACACTCAACCCTTAGACAGAGGAAAGAGAAATGAAGGGGACCAGGGTGAGAATCCTGCTCAGTGTGCCCCAACACCTTCCTTTTTAGCCCCAAGAAATGCTACAATAGATACATTAGATACCTCAGGTCATGCCAACAAGGAGAAGAACAACATCGGGTGTTCTTCAGGTAAGACTATCCAACCAACATCATTTTAATGATTTTAAGTAGTTGGAATATAAGAGGGATTAATCATCCCCTAAAACAACTTGAAATTGCTAAATTTGTTTCTAATAACAACATAGACATTCTAGGTATAATCGAGACCAAAGTCTGGATGTCGAACCAAGATAAAATACAAAATAGCATGTTACCTCACTGGAACTTTATTACCAATAGCAAGCCCAATGCTGTTGACAGAATTTGGGTAGGGTGGGACCCTAACAAAGTTAATGTTACCCTTTTAAAATGTAACTGCCAAATTATCCATGTCAGAATTGAAAAAGTTGATCACTCTATGGCCCTCAAAGCTTCTTTCATCTACAGCTATAATACTATCCAAGAAAGAAGAAGTCTTTGGAGAGACCTTGTAGTTGTTTCGGCTTCCCTTGGTGCCATCCCGTGGATTAGTCTCGGAGATTTCAATGCCGTTTTAAATACTTGTGAAATCTTCGGGGGTAATATGGGAAGAGACCTAGGAGCCGACGAAATTAATGATCTTGTGAATTCTGCTTGCCTTGTAGATCTTCGATACACAGGTATTTACTTCTCTTGGAGTAATCGCACAATCAGTAAAAAGTTGGATAGAGCTCTTGTTAACCAAGGATGGATTGATTCATTCCCCACATCTTATGCTGAATTCCTTCCGTTTGGAGTTTCAGACCATTCTCCTATTCTGGTGAAATTGCCTTCTCTTTGTAGAAGAAAAGGTAGACCTTTTAAATTCTACAACATCTGGACTTTCTTTAGATACTTTTATGAACACTATTGATAACTCATGGGCTACTAATTATGAGGGAACTTTTCAATTCCAATTGTGCCACAAACTCAGGAACCTTAAAATTGACCTCAAAAAATTTTCTAAGAATATAATAGGGGAGACAGAAGTTGAGATTTGCTAATGCTAGGGGCAATCTTCGATATTGCCAAAGACTTTTAGATGAGTATCCTCAGGATTCTGTTCTAAGGGAACAAGAAAAGAATCTCCGAGGTATGCTCTGGGAAGCTATTAGGGTGGAAGAAGAAGTGATGAGACAAAAATCTAGAATTCAATGGCTTGAATCGAGTGATAGGAATACCGCCTACTTCCACAACTCTGTTAAACAAAGGCGCAATAGAAATAGAATAGTTTCCCTTATCCAACCCAATGGTGTTCGAACTAAAAATGAGGAAGAAGCTAAATGTGAAGCTATTAGATTTTTCAAAGCTATGCTTGGTACCCCGGCTACTAACCCCTATCCGAGAGTTAATATTTTAAGGAATGTTATCCATAAGAGAATAAATAGGGAAGATTTCATTAATCTGGATTTCTGAGTGATAAAGAGATTAAAGATGCTATGTTTAGCATACATAGTAATAAAGCCCCGGGCCCGGATGGTTATAATGCTCACTTTTTCAAAGAAACTTGGACTACTACGGGCCCTTTGGTTACTAATGCTTTTAGAGAATTTTTCATAACAATAGAACTTCTGAGAGAGTCCAATACTACTATTATTGCACTTATCCCTAAAATACCCAACCCATCCAAAATGGGAGACTTTAGGCCTATATCCTGTTGCAACATTGTCTATAAGTGCATATCTAAAATCATTGCTAAACGTCTCCAAATGCTCTTACCTAACATTGTTGATCACGCCCAATCTGCTTTTATAAAAGGTCGTAAAATAAGCGATAATGTGCTTCTGGCCCAGGACTTAATGAGAGACTACCATAAACCTTCAGGCTAACCTAGAGTGTAGCTAAGGTTAACATTATGAAGGTCTATGATAGTGTGAATTGGGAATTTTTACTTGACTTGATTGCTATCCTTGGCTTTCCCCCTAAATTTCAAAGTTGGATCAAAGCGTACATTACTAGCCCCAAATACTCCCTTAATTTTAATGGTGAATCTATAGGTTATTTTGAAGGTGCTAAAGGTCTTAGGCAGGGTGACCCTATGTCTCCCTATCTATTTGTCCTTGTAATGGATACTCTTAGTCAACTGACCCAATACAATATCCAGCGATCTCCCCAATTTAAATATCATTGGAGATGTGAGAAGCTTAAAATTTCCCATCTTTGTTTTGCGGATGACCTTCTTTTACTTTTCCATGGTGATGTGAATTCTGTTCTTATAATGAAAAATTCTTTAACTTAATTTTATGAGTTCATAGGTTTACTTGCTAATACTAGTAAAAGTTGTGTCTTTCTTGCTGGTGTTGGAGAGGACATTTCAAATTCCATATGCCATAATCTTTCTTTTACTGTGGGATCTCTTCCCTTAAAGTACCTTGGAGTTCTTCTTATCACTACAAAATTGAAGAAGGGAGACTGTGAGGAATTAATTAAAAAGACTAGCTCTAGGATTCTTTCTTGGAATTCTAACTTCTTATCTTATGCTGGGAGAATACAACTTATTCAAACTATCATTGCGGGTATACAGAATTATTGGGCTGGTATGTTTATTCTACCGAAAAGTGTCCTTAAACATGTTGAGATGCTTATGCGTAGATTTTTATGGACTGGAGGTATTGAAAAATCTCAAGGTGCTAAGGTATCGTGGGAACAAGTTTGTAAACCTAAAAAGGAAGGTGGCCTAGGCATTAAAAATCTAGTCCAACTTAATATTGTTATGAACTTAAAACACATTTGGTCTATCTTTTCCCCCGACAACAAGTCTATCTGGGTCAAGTGGATTAACACTTACATGTTAAAAGGCAAGAGCTTTTGGGCTGTGAAACCCCCTTCTCAATGCTCTTGGTACTGGAAAAAATTGCTTAATTTAAGAGATACTGTCCGACCTATGATGCGCCATAAAATTGGTAATGGTGGTGGATCTTTCCTTTGGTATGATAATTGGCACCCCTTAGGCCCGTTATTGGAAAGATTTGGGCCTTGTGTTGTTTATGATGCGGCTTTGGATTTAAATACTAAAGTCTCTGCTATTATTGTAGGAGAGGAATGGCGTTGGCCCAGAACTAATACTATTGACCTTATGGAAATAAGAAGCCAATCACATTCTCTCCCCTCCCTATCTGAAACCCGTGATGTAGTTATATGGTTACCTTATCCTAATGGAAGATATTCCTCTGCACATACTTGGGATCATATTAGGGAGGTTCACCTAAGGGTTCCTTGGTATTACCTTGCTTGGTTTTCTGGTCATATTCCTAGACATAGTGTCGTTTTATGATTTGCTTTTCTACACAGGTTAGCTACCCATGATCGGATACTCTCCTTTACAGGGACCATTGGCATGTGTTCTCTGCCATAAAGGTATGGAATCTCATGATCATTTGTTTTTCAACTGTTCTTACTCTGCTTTTGTGTGGCAGGGAATCATGCATCGATTGGGCATTTTCCGACCGGCAACGTCTTGGAATAGTTTAGTGGATTGGGCAACCGAACGTTGGAAGAGGAAGACTCCAATTCATACTATTCCTAAGATGTGCCTGGGATTAACTATCTACAGTGTGTGGAAGGAAAGGAATGCGCGTACGTTCAAACAAGAGGTTAAAACTAAGGAAATGCTTCTTCAGGAGATCAGTATCCAGATGGCAACTCAAATCCAAATAAAATGGAAGAATGACCCTCATCTGCCACATTATATGGATAGATGGAATTGACCTTCTTAAACTGTTTGGTGTTTTGTTTGGATTGTAGGGACTGTTGGATCCACTGGGCTTTTTCTTAGTGTTTAGAGGTTGTTGTTGTTTTCACCTGTTTAGGGATCTTTTGGATTTAGGATGGGGCCTTCTTATGGCTGTTGTTATTGAGTTTTCCCCCTCCCACTTCGTCTGAAGCTCGTTGTTGTGCTCATTGTATATCCTGGGGTATGCCCCTTGTATTTTGTACAGTGCCGTTTGGCTTTGTTTTTTATTGATTAACCATTTTCCGAAAAAAAAAAACTCTGTGGACTTCACCAAAAGGAAACTTGACAGGGCTCTTGTTAATCTAGGATGGTTGGGTGCCTTTCCGTTCTCTAATACAGACTTTCTTCCCCCTGGTATCTCTGATCACTCTTCAATTATTGTCACCTTACTCCTCCTATAAGCATGAAAGGTAAACCGTTTAAGTTTTATAATTATAGGACTGAATTAGAGAACTTTGATGCTACTGTTGGTACTGCTTGGGCTAGGAATTTTAATGGTATAACTCAATTTCAATTATTCCACACCCTAAAAAATCTTAAAGGGGATTTGAAAAAACTAACCAAAACTTTTGTACAGTGCCGTTTGGCTCGTTTTTCGTTAAATTAACCCTTTTTCCGAAAAAAAAAAAAAAAAAAAAAGAAGAAAGACTTCCTTGGTTATTTACAATCTGATTGTGGGTTCACGGAATATCAATTCCACGGGTTCACATCACTGGTGGAGGAGGACCATTCTGTAGAGGTGGCGCGGGGAGAGGCAATGTTGCATCTTTAGCATGTGCCGAAGGCTCAACCGCATCACCAACCATGGATTTAAAATATCTTATAGCTTCATTTTTTGCTTCCTCACCATTTTTAGACTGTTCTCCATTAGATAATAGAAGGGAAGCAATATGTCTTCTGTTTCTGCGGTTCTTTATGGACTGGTGAAAAAAGGTGGTGTTCCTATCCCCAGCTTCAAGCCATTGGACTCTAGACTTTTGTCTCATCACTTCTTCTTCCACATGAATAGCTTCTAAGAAAATTCCCATCAAATGATTTTCATGATTTTTTAAAGAAACATCATCGGGATGCTCATCTAACATACTTTGGCAATGCATAAGATCTGCCCTGGCTTTATCCGCAATCAATTTTTCTCTACCAATAGAATCTTTAGAAAAGATTTTAAGATCAGTTTTAAGATTTCTAAGCTTATGACATAGCTAGAATTGATAGTTACCATTGACATTTCTGGTCCAAGATTTCCTAACCAAGTCATCAAATTTATCTAACGATGTCCAATAGTTATAGAATTTAAATGAACATCCTTTTATCCTATTAGCATTGTCCATTTTAACAATAAATGAGGAATGGTCAGAAATACCAGACGGGAGAAAGTGTACATAAGCTGAGGGGAATTTGTAGACTTCCATGCGAAGAGAACCATTCAGAAAAGCGTTCTTGACATCGAGCTGATGCAGATTCCAATCGTATAAGTTAGCAAGCGCTAGAGCTTAACGTACGGTATTCATCTTCACAACTGGACTAAAGGTTTCATCATAGTCAATTCCAAGTTCCAAGCCATTCTTGGTTGACCAAGGCGCTGTCCAATTTTTCCTTTATCCAGCAATTACTCCAAGTGAAGAAGTTCCCTCTAAATCTAAGGTCTACAAGGGAAGAGGAGTTCACACAGGTATTAAATTCCACAGCCCTTTGGTCTCTTCCTGGATTACCTCCAAATCTCTCATTAGTGTTGACAATAGCGTTGAAGTCACCAAGGGTAATCCACGGAATAGGACCAACGGAAGCTGAGATAGATATAAGGTCAGCCCAACTCCTCTCTTGGATAGTATTAAATGCATAAACAAAGGAAGCTTCAAATTGCACAGTGTGATTAATATCTTCAATACAAACATGAATAATTTGACTGTTATTCTTCATAACTTTTAAAGAGACCATGTTCGAATTCCATCCAATCCAAATTCTATCCACCGAATTTGGTTGGCTATTAGTGACAAAGTTCCAATTAGGAAGTAAACTTCTCTGTGTTTTATCTTGGTTAGGCATCCTAACTTTAGTTTCTATGATTCCCATAACATCAATGTGATTGGAACAAACAAATTTGGAAATTTCCATTTGCTTAGAAAACAAGTTGAGACCCCTAATATTCCAACATTCAATTATCATTAAGTACATCTAAATGGGTGTCGCTTTTTACCTAAAGAACTACTCTTCTTATTCTTCTTTACTTGTTTTGAATTTGTTTGTGGATGTTTAGTGTTAGAAGAGGAAGGGGATAGATATACCTGAAGAGTAGACTCAGGAATAATAGGCACAATATCTTCAGCATGTCCTGAGGGCTCTCCCTCATCAACACTATGTGTAGACCTTTATCTTCCAAGGGGGTAATACATTGGTGCTGAGCTCCAACAACAAAAGTTTGCTCAAGGACAGAGGACTCTGGTGGAGGACCATTCTGTTCAACAGAATCTTTGCCAGTATCAATAGTCTGAAAAATGTCCTCTAAATTTTTAACATCTTCACTACCATTGTCCAAAATAGAGAATACATTAGCCTTAGGAATATCCGGTTGAAAGTTAGGAATACTTGAGCAGCCCACAGTAATCCTATCATTAGGTTGTTTTGTGCCCTTATTAATCTGAGAGGTGTTAGCTTCCATATTAGGAATAGGTGTCATGGAATCCATATGTAGGGGATAGGAAGGAGTAGAGTGAGATAACACAGATAACACAGATTCATCAATAACCACATTCTTGCCCTTCTCTTTAACCATCCAGCTCCCTTCTCTTTGATGTTGCTGAGTATTGAGTTGTTGCCTACTAACTGAACTGGGTATTTTATGAACTAATTTAGATGTAGGAATTTTATTGCAGTCATGTCCAAATGATTTGCATTTAGCACACCGAATTGGGCTCCATTGGTACTCCACCTTTAAAGTGATCAGCTCAAGTTCCCCACTGATAGGATTCTCAATTTCAAAGTCAAAGTCTTTAACCAAGTCAAATTTTGCATCGACCTCAACACAAATTCTTGCATATGATATTCTACGACATGAGGCAGTCATACGATGAACATGGAGGGGCTTACCCACAGCACTTGCAATATAGCTGAAGCCTTTACTGTTCCAGTATTCTAGTGGAATATTGTAGATATTGACCCACATTAGGTAATAGCAACACTGGGACTGCACATGGACTCATGGTTTCTCTCACGCATCCCTTTTCCATCAGTCACTAACTTGCCTTTGAAGTTCCTTGTCTCCTTATGATTACTTCTATAGGCTGGTCAGTTTGGAATAGTTGCTCCAGGCACGAAATTAATATAATGCTCAATCCCTCGGATTGGAGGTAAACCTTGTGGTGTTTCCTCGGGAAAGACATCCTTATAATCCTGCAAAGAAACAATAGATCTAGGCAAAGCAAGGTCAAGTTCGTTAGTATTCAAAAGTGTCTCCTTGTACAAAAGTACGATCATCAGCTGATTTGAAAACAACGCTCGTTTTATCTCACTCACTCTGGCATAGAAATTCTTTTGTTTTCCCTTAGATTTTCTCTCTTCTTTCTTTTCTTTTCTTTTTCTCTCTCTCTCTCTCTCTATCTCTTTCTCACTATTTTTCTTTGGTTCACTCTCTTTTTGCAACCTCACTTGATCTTCATAAATCTGTTTTGGTGTCAATGGAACAAGAGTGATTGGTTTTTGATTGAGTACAAAAGAGTATTTGTTGGTGAATCCATCGTGTTTTTTTCTTTTTTTCTTTTTTTTTCAGAAAAGGGCGAATAAATAAAAGAAAAAGCCAAACGGCACTGTACAAAAAATCAAGGGGCATACCCCAGGGTAAATAATCAGCACAAACAAAAGCATTTGGACGATGCAACAACGGATGGGAAACTTTCAGAGGTCAAAACCATGAAAGTGATCCATCCAAACAAGCAAAAAACCCCCAAAAGAAAAGCAGAAAACACAAGGGCAAATGCAAACAAGCTACACTAGCAAAGCCCCAAAACACAAGCAAGGGGGACAAAATGAACTTAAAATTACACTAACAGTTACAAATTAATTCCATCTAGCAATAAAGGTAGGGAGATGAGGGTCATTTCTCCATTTGATTTGGATTTGTAACTTAAGCTGGATGAAGATCTCTGCAAGGATTCTTTCTTTAGTGTTGACTTCAAGCCTGAATGTACGAGCATTTCTTTCTTTCCAAATGTTGTAGATTGCTAAGCCGAGGCACATTCTTGGGATAATGTGGTTGGAAGTATTCGTCTTCCAAGTCCTAGCAGCCCATTCCACACGAGAGCTCCAATGGGAAGAGTGATCAGCTATCTCCAATCGGTGCAATAATCTCTGCCAAATAAAAGAAGAGAATGAACAACCAAAAAATAAATGGTCATGTGACTCCATATGGACCTTGGTGGCATAAAACACAAGCCAAAGGCCCAGGAGTGAAGGGGAAGATCCTGTCATGGGTAGATAACCTGTTAAGAATAGCCAACCAAGATATGAAACTATGTCTAGGAATATTGCCAGGGAACCAGATGAGACGATGCCAAGGAACCGCAGGGCGATTATCTCTCAGGTGATCCCAAGTATGAGCAAGCTTAAACTTTCCATTAAAGGAGGGGATCCAAATGACTTTATCATTATTATCAGAAGGGGAGGGGAAGTTGTGCATATGGTCCTGAATGGTAAAGTGTTAGTAAGGGGCCAGTGCCAATCCCCTTCCATAATGATATCTTTGACTTTGGCATTTGAAGGTATGGCTGCATCATAAGCAACTCTAGGATCAAATTTTTCCAAGAGAGGACCTAAGGGGTGCCAATTATCATACCATAAAAAAGTGTTATAACCGTTACCAATTTTATTTTTCAATAAAGGTCTAGCCATGTCTCTAAGGTTAAGGAGTTTCCTCCAATACCATGAGCTCTGAGAAGGAGGCTTAACAACCCAAAAACTTCTATCTTTAAGAAGATACATATGAACCCAATCATCCCAAAGAGACCGATTTCCGGAAGAGAAGATGGACCAAATATGTTTTAAGTTTAGAAATTTATTGAGTTGGACAAGGTTTTTCAGACCCAAGCCCCCTTCCTCTTTGGGGGTGCAAACGATGTCCCAACCCACCTTAGCCCCATGGGCTTTCTCAATGCCTCCAGACCAAAGAAACCTCCTTAAAAGCTTCTCGACTTCCTTAACTTGCCTATCGAACTGCTAGAGTCGGCCTAACATCAAGTGTCCAGCTTGTATTGGAACTATGTCACACAAAACTTCATCTTCATATTTTCCAATGCGAAAGGAAACTAACACCTATTTATTCATCCTACCTCACCGCTATAGTTAAGCCATTGTAATTTATAAGGCCGAGGGTGTTTCATTGTTGCTAGCCCTAATTTCTCCACCATTGTGGTGCTAGTAACATTAGTACAACTACCTCCATCAATAATCATACTACACACCTTGTTTTTCACATGGCATCTAGTATGAAAGATGTTTTCTCGCTGCACTTCTTCCTCTTCTTTGGCTTGTATACTTAAGGCCCTCCTTGCCACCAACAAATCACCATGAACATCGTACTCCTCGTGATCCGTGTCCTCCAATGGTGGCATAGAGTCGGTGTCACCTCTGTCTTCGGTTGCAATCTCACCATCATCTCGCATCACCATGACCCTTTTGTTTGGACATTGGCTCGCTATATGACCCAAGCCTTGGTATTTAAAACACTTAATATCATGGTTTCGAGTTGTGGAAGAATTGGAGTTACCTTGATTTCCATGGTTGGTTTTTCTTGCCTTTGATCGATTTTGGGCTTGACCGTAGCTGGCTTCTCTTCCTTCTGCACGAAACTCGGCGCCCATGAGGAACCGAGATAGGGTTACTTCATGTGATGCTGCCTCCCTTCTTAAGTTGGCACTCAATTTTGACAGCCATGTGCACCATATCTTCTATCTCCACATAATGTTGCAATTCCACCGAGTTAGCAATTTCCCGGTTCAATCCACCCAAAAACCTAGCCATAGTTGCTTCCCGATCCTCCTCTACATTTGCTCGGATCATATCGATTTCCATTTCGTGATAATAATCTTCTACACTCCGAGTACCTTGGCTAAGACTTTGCAGCTTTGGGTACAACTCCCGATAGTAATGGCTCGGTACAAACCATTTCCACATTACCGTTTTCTTTTCTCCCCTTGTCTCTATAGGACGCTATCTATTTCTTCTCCTGTTTAATGCCAACTGATCCCACCAAACAATAGCACAGTCAGAAAACTTAATGGCTGCCAGTTTTACCTTCTTAATCTCAGAATAGTTGTGACAATCAAACATCAATTCCATCTTTTTCTCCCATTCAAGATAAGACTCTGGATAGTTTTTACCTTAATACGACAAAACCTTCATCTTAATACTACCCAAATTATTATCTTCCTGATTCCTAGCTTCTCTAATTCACCCACCATATCTACTATGGTTAACAATTGAATCCCGATCATCATCTTCTTTTTTTTTGGAATATGATAAATTAACGAAAAAAGCCAAATGGAACAACAAGCTATAAGGGGCTTACCCCAGGATAAACAATGAGCTCAAGACAAATGCAAAGGAAAGAACAACAATCGAAGCAAAAAGGGATGGTTCTCTTTCTAAAGCAAGAGCCAAGAAAGAGGACCATCCAAACAAAAAACAACACAAGGCCCCAAAGGGAAAAACAAGCAGCCAAGGATGACCTCATAAGGCTCTCAATAAAACCAAAGCAAACAACATGCTCAACAAAACTTCTAACCTACACCCAAAATCACACCAACTCATCCTTAAAAAATGGCTAGAGTGAGAAGCTCCCACCTCTCTCTAGAATTTGGCTAACTTTGTTGTTCATCCTCCTTTCTCTCTCTCTCTTTTTTCTGTTCTTCTTCTCTCTCTCTTTCTTTTCTTGTGTTTGAATGGGGTCTAATAAGAAGAAACGTAATCAAGGAGATGGTTTTAGCACTGTTAGTAAATCAAAGATTGCTGGTTCCTCTAAGACTAAGGATAAGCAGGCTGTTCCTTTTATCTCTGGAAATTCAAACTTGGGTGCTCATTCTGTTATTCCTCCTGATTTGGCTAGTAAATATATCTTCAATGGTGATGGTTCTGTTCAACTAAGAGATGGGTCTACAACAGGTGAATCTCAAGTTGGTGGTAAGGTACATGTGCTTAATGTTGCTAAAATAACCTCCTCTGATGATACCAAAGACCCTATTTCTCCTATCTTGCCTATTGTTCATGGTTACTCTAATGAGGACCTTGAACTTGATGAAGAGTGGAATGTCCATGAGGATATTGAGGGTGGAAGGTCTATTCAAGAAATCACTTTCAAGTCACTCCAAAATTCTAATGAAATTCTTAAAAGGAAGAAACAAGCTTCTAGTCTTTCTGAGGTCTCTTTACCTAATCCTATTAACCCAAATGAGAGCATGTTAAAGATGAATGGTGTGAGTGAAGCAGAGAATCATGGCTTCATCATCTCCAACCCATCTCGATCTGAAATGGTTGGTCTGACCAATGGTGGGCTCATTGTGCTATCAAAGGAAAGTGATATCCACGGGAGGAATATTACAGATGAGGTTAGGGCTACGGAAGCTGATGAACATACGGATTATCAGATTTCCTTAAGGCGTATAGCTGAATTGGAAAGCGAAATCTCGAAAATTAAGTTAAAATCCAAATGTTCTAACCCCGGTATTGAACAGTCATGCAACAAGGATGTTTCTTCTTGGAATGTTGAAAAGAACATTGATTTTAATCCATCTGATGCCACAGTTTCTGATCCCAAAGTGTTTGCTGAGAAGGTGTTACACGCGCCAAACCCACTCGCCACTAACGGTCACATTTTGCCTGCTCCGAAACTGTCCAATGCCGAAGGGAGTCACATGGTTGGTGCAGCCTTTTCCGGGATTTCAGGCGCATTGTTCCCCCCTTTCTACGGTATTGACAAGCCAATTGTGTCTCTTAACAATTTAATTAATACCAACGGTCAGATTGAGTCTTCCTATGGGCTGAATAAGTCTAAAAGGAGTCTAGTGGGGCTGGTCCTTTGCCCCGCAAATTCTGGCGCCATAATGGACCACCATTTGGGCAGTCAACTCTTTCCCTAAAATTCCGGTTGTGTGTCTCCCATTAGCTCACCTAAAGTTCACACTTCACCTCCTATGGGCCTGCCTAAAGAGCCTTCAAGTTCCACTTCTACCCCCCCTGGATTACACGGATTACCTCACAAGCAGCTTGTTGCTACTGCTAGCCAGGCCACTCATTTACAACCAATTGGCAAAATATCCCAACCCTTGGCTTCCCTTCATGCCCCTAGCCAGCACTTGGATAGCCATTTTAGCTCCCTTAATCCTAGTACTCTGTCTGTGGGTTTTTCCCCCACCCAGAACTTTGATAACTTGTTGGGTGCCTCCACCCCTTTACCATCGGCTGGATTAACCCAACCAATTGATACTTCTAGCATTTTGGTTAGCCCTAACCAAACCAAAACTTGGGCATCTCTGGTCACTCAAAAGAGCTCTCTGGGGTTCAAATTAAACTACATTAAGCCTTAGGAAGGGACTAAGAGACATCACTTGAATATTCCTTAGGAAGTTTTCATAGAGGGTAGCCATGCTTGGCAGAATACCCTGGTTGGCTGCTTCATTGGTAAGAAAATCCCCTTCTCGATTGTGAAAAATGCTACCAGTAGGCTTTGGGGAAAGAGAGGTATGTATGATATGGTGGCTACTGATTCAGGGTTTTATTTTTTTAAATTCAACAATGAAGAGGATAGTCTGGCTATCCTTGAAGATGGCCCATGGCATGTGAGTGGACAACCTATCATCTTAAGAAAGTGGCAATCTGGGCTTACTCTTTCCAGGGAATCTATATCAGCAATCCCAGTGTGGGTGCACATCCATAATATACCCCTGGAGCTATGGAATCCTCAGGGATTAAGCCACATAGCTAGTGCTATTGGGAAGCCCCTACATATTGCCAAGGTCACTGCTGATGGAAGAAGAATTTCATATGCTCGAATCTGTATAGAGCTGAATGCCAAACAAGAGTTACTTAAAGAATTTGTGATTGATTTTGAGGATCCCATTACTGGCGATACTGAGCCTATTTACCTCCCAGTTGAGTACCAATGGACTCCCATCCGCTGTGCTAAATGTCAGAGATTTGGACATGACTGTACTAAACTTCCCAAGGCTAAAATTCCTGTCCAGCAGGGTCCTATTATTCAGAATAGTCATGAAGGGAATTGGAAAACTAAGGATAAAGGAAAGTTCATTCAAGGAGTTCCCAACAGTATTCCCCCTATATATCCAAAAGCTGATGAATTTATTTCAAACCCGTCTATTGAGGCCAAATCAGGCCCCCAAAGTGCTACTCCCCATAATTCCTCTTGTCTATTAGAACCTTTGCCTTTGGAATTGAAATGCAACATGTTCTCATCCCTAGCCGAGCAGACCACAATAGAAGATGTGCCTAGTAACCTACCAGTTTCTGTGGAGGCAAGTGATAAATCTCAAGTTCAAGTTCCCACAAGTAGTGATTCCAATGCTATTAACATCCAACTTGATGAGAAGCTTTCCAGTGGGGCCTTATTTGTTGAGGGGTCCAAATTACCATATCAACATCCCCTCTCAAAGGAGGGCACTCACCAAAGTCCCAGCCCTGCTAGTATGCTCAGTACCCCCAATATGGATCATGGCAATGTTGGTACAAGCAGCTCTGTAACTACAGCAAATACCCATACTAATATGGATCCTGAAGTTGAGGAGGGCCAAATTATTGAACTTTCAGAAATAGGGGATTCACAATGCGAGTACAAGGATAATGGCACAGGATTCACAAGGAGGAAATTATTCAGAATTCCCTGCCAGCCACACTTCTACCCCAATCTACTGGCTCAGGTACAACAAATCAAAAGAAGAACCACCATTATGGTTCTTCAGGTAAGAAGAGACAATCCCAACATCAGTCTTAATGATTATTAGTTGTTGGAATATAAGGGGTCTCAACCAACCCTCTAAACAATCTGAGGTTGCGAAGTTTATTTTTGAAAATAACATTGATGTGATTGGCCTTACTGAAACTAAAGTTAGGCAGATCAACGAAAATAGTGTTAAACTCAATACTTTCAAAAATTGGAGTTTTGTCACCAATAGCACCCCAAATTCTGTTGGTAGAATTTGGGTTGGTTGGAACCAGGATAAAATCAACCTGTGTGTTATTAGAATTTCTCCCCAATTTATCCATGTTAGCATTGAGAATGATGACTTGAGCATCTATATAGAGGCTACTTTTGTTTATGGTTTTAATACTGGGCCAGAAAGGTTGAGCCTTTGGACTGATATGCAATCTATCTCCACTTGTGCCCCTAATATTAACCAAATTTTCCTGGGGGACTTTAATGTTGTGCTCCACCCTTCTGAAATTTATGAGACTAATCATGGTTTAAATGCAGAAATGTTTGAATTCAAAACTGCTGTTAATAATATGTGCTTAACTGATCTTTGTTATATTGGTGAGTTTTTTACCTGAAGCAATAGGAGATATGGCAGGCCTGATTACACTCAGAGAAAGCTTGATAGAGCTTTAGTCAACCAAACTTGGATGGATAACTTAACTGACTCTTTTGTTCATTTCCAGGAACAAGGTATCTTTGACCACTCTCCTATAGTTATCTATATTGATAAAATTGTTCGTAGGAAAGGTAGAATGTTTAAATTTTATAATTTTTGGACTCAACTTGACTCTTATTCTGCTGTTGTCTCTAATGCTTGGAACTCTAATGTTAATGGGACTGCTCAATATCAGGTATGCCATAAGCTTAGGTTGTTAAAACATGACCTAAAAAAATTTAGTAAAAACATGGTTGGCAAGGAGAAAACGAATACAGATATAGCTAGGGCTGAGTTGAAAAGTGTTCATTCGGACCTTCTCCAAAGGCCTCAGGACCCTTCTCTTATTTCCAAACAGAAACTTTGCATGAAAAATTTATTGGACTCTATTTGGATCGAAGAGGAAACTCTTAAACAAAAATCTAGAATGCAATGGCTTGAGGTGGGGGACAAAAATTCTAGATATTTTTTCCAACACATTAAAGCTAGACGTAACAGGAAAAGGATTTGTAAGTCGGAAAAACCTGACGGCAGTTTTACTACAAACTTGGATGATACTAAAAATGAAGCTGTTAGACATTTTCAAAATTTACTTGGTACTTGTGCTACAAACCATTACCCTGGGAGCATGGCCTTAAGGACCTTTATACACAAAAAAAATCCCTGAGGAACTTTTGGTTGAGCTTGATAGAATTCCTTCCGTGGATGAGATCAAGGCTACCTTTTTTCAGATGCATGATAATAAGGCTCCTGGTCTTGATGGTTTTAATGCTCATTTCTTTAAAAAGTCTTGGACTACTGTTGGTCCCTCCATCATTGCCTCTATCAATGAATTTTTCCAAACTGGTAACATGCTTAGGGAGTCAAATTCTACTATTATAGCTCTGATACCTAAAGTTCCTAATCCTTCTAAGATGGGGGACTTTAGACATATTTCCTGTTGCAATACTGTTTATAAATGCATATCGAAAATCATTGCGAAGAGACTCCAAGTTATCCTTCCATCCATCATAGATCAAGCTCAGTCAGCCTTTGTCAAAGGTAGGAAAATTAGTGATAATGTCTTACTTGCCCAAGATCTTATGAGGGACTACCATAAAGAGGGTGGTAAGCCTAGAGCTGTTGCTAAGGTCGACCTCATGAAGGCCTATGATAGTGTTAGCTGGGCCTTTTTATTTGATTTACTTGAGATTCTTGGCTTTCCCCCTAACATAATAAAATGGATAAGAGCCTGTATTACTACTCCTAGATACTCCATAAATTTCAATGGTGAATCGTTGGGTTATTTTGATGGTGCGAAAGGTCTTAGGCAAGGAGACCCCATTTCCCCTTACCTGTTTGTTATCGTTATGGATGCGTTTAGCCAACTTTTACAACACAACATTCAGAATAATAGATTCTCCTTCCATTGGAAATGTGATAAATTGAAAATCTCCCATCTTTGCTTTGCTGATGACTTGCTTATTTTGTTAAAGGGAGATGTGGATTCTGCTAAAATTGTTAGGGAAACTCTTGACCAGTTTTATGATTTTTCTGGGCTCCAAGCCAATAATTCTAAAAGTTGTGTGTTCTTTTCTGGGATTGAGGAAACTCTAGAGAATAATATGTTGACGGCCCTCCAATTTACCAAAGGATCTCTTCCTTTAAGGTATCTTGGAGTCCCCCTTATCACTACTAAACTCAAGAAACATCATTGTGATGACCTAATTACTAAAATTTGTTCCAGAGTGGACTCTTGGAAGTCTAGATTTCTTTCCTATGCAGGCAGGGCTCAACTTATCCAATCTGTTTTAATAGGCATCCAACACTATTGGTCTGGTATGTTTGTTCTGCCTAAATGTGTTCTTAAACAGGTGGATCAAGCTCTTATGAGATTCCTTTGGAATGGTACCATTGAGAGAGGTACTGGAGCTAAGATTGCTTGGACTAATGTGTGTAGACCTAAAAAAGAAGGAGGCCTTGGTTTCAAGAATATTTTTTTAACAAACACTATCTTAAACTTAAAACATATAGGGTGTTTGCTGGATCCGAGTAATAAATCCCTGTGGAGAGAATGGGTTCATATGTACATGATTAAAAACAAAAGTTTTTGGGATATTATAACCCCTGGACAATGCTCTTGGTATTGGAGAAAGTTGCTGAAACTTAGGGAGGTTGTTAGACCATTATTGATACACAGGATTGGTAATGGAGAACATACCTCTCTCTGGTTTGACAACTGGCTTCCTTTTGGTCCTATTTTTGAGAAATACACTAGAAGAGTTGCTTATGACACCGCCATTGATGTCAATGCTAAAGTGGCAACCATAATAAGAGGTAATGATTGGAGTTGGCCTGCTTCCAACTCCATTGAGATAAATGAGGTTAGAGTTGTTCTTTCCAATATGTATAAGCCCTCAGGCTTTACGGATAGTATTGCTTGGACTACTACTTCCAATGGGATGTTTAACTTTACCAGTGTTTGGAACATTCTTCGTGATACTAACCCGATGGTTCCCTGGTATAATGTTGTGTGGTTTTCAGGATGTAGCCCCAGACAGTCTGTTGTTCTTTGGTTGGCCGTGCAGCATAGGCTCTCTACTCATGACAGAATTTCCCACTTCACTCCTGGGCCTCTTGCATGTGTTTTTTGTCACAAGAATTTGGAAACTCATAACCACCTTTTCTTTGAGTGTTCTTATTCCTCTTTTGTTTGGCAGGATCTGATGCTAAGAAGTGGTTTTGTTTGGAATGGCACTCAATGGAATATTTCTATTTTGTGGATGGCTCAACATTGGAAAGGGAAGAAACCTCATAAAGCTATTCCCAAGATATGCCTTGGAGTTGCCGTTTATGGCCTGTGGCAAGAAAGGAACTCCAGATCTTTCAAGAATAAATTTAATCCTAAAGAGCATATCCTGAAGACCTTAGTTTCCCAAGTTAATTCCCAAATTAGAATTAGATGGAAGCAACATTCCCAACTTGATGCTTTTCTGAGTCATTGGACTTAATGTTTTCTATTGTAAGGTAGTGTGTTGCCTTCGCCCTTTGCCCTTCGTTTGGCTCTCCTGTTGTCCTGTCTTGGTTTTTGTTTCCTGTTTGCTTTCTTTTGTGACTTTTAGTCAGTTCTTTGCTTGTGTAGTGGTTTTTTGCCACTAGTCCTCCTTCTTGCGCTTATTGTTTATCCTGGGGTATGCCCCTTGTACTTTTGTACAGTTTTTTGGATTTATTTACCATTTTTCCGAAAAAAAAAAAAAAAAAAAACCTACACCCAAAATGCAAGATAATCCTTAACTTTAGGGTCTCTATTCCACCAAATGTGAACTTGAGCGTGGATATTGATTACTATATCTCTGGAAATCCGGTCTCTAGGTTTCCCTTCTTGCCTAAAAATTCTGGCATTCCTATCTTTCCAAATTGCATAGATGGTTGCCCCCATACCCATCCGAGGCATGATATCTTTTGGTTCCTTTGATTTCCATTTGCTAGCAGCCCACATTACGAGGGAATTCCAACTAAGAGGGGACCCGTCCATGTTGAACCTGCATATAATTTCCTGCCAAACAAAAGAAGAGTATTCACAAGTAAAAAACAAATGATCATGAGACTCCAAATTCCTATGGCAAAAAACACAGGCAAGGGGCCCTAGAGTAAATGTCCAATTCTATCTTGAGTAGATAACCTGTTAAGCATAGCCAGCCACACAATGAAGCTGTATCTAGGAAAGTTTCCAGGGAACCAAACCAAATGGTGCTTTCAATGTTACCTTTGCCCAGAAGAAATCTCTAATTCTAATCATGGATGGGATAACGACATGTTTGATTTCCAAAAGGTTACTAATGATTGTTGCTTAGTGGACCTCAGATATGTAGGAGAATTTTTCACATGGTGCAATAGAAGATATGGAAGGCCAGATTTCACTCAAAGAAAACTTGATAGAGCCTTGGTCAACTAAACTTGGCTTGATAATTTCACTGATTCTTATGTTCATTTTCAGGCCCCAGGTATATCTGATCATTCTCCCATTATTGTTCATATTGATAAGAACCATAGGAAAAGGTAAGGCTTTCAAATTTTATAACTATTGGACGAAATTGGATAACTACACTACTATAGTTAATAATGCCTAGAACCAAAGAGTCGAAGGGACTGCCCAATTTTAAGTTTGCCATAAACTTAGAAACCTTAAATAGATCTGAAAAAATTTGGTAAGAATTCCCTTGGTCAAGAAAAGACCAATGCTGATACAGCTAGACAGGCTCTTAAATCTCTCCAGTCTTCGTTACTTGAAAATCCAAATGACTCTTCTCTTATTGAGCAACACAATCTTTGTTTGCAAAATTATCTTGAAGCAATATGGATTGAAGAGGAAATTCTTAAACAAAAGTCCAGATTACAGTGGCTTGATGTAGGTGATAAAAATTCTAGATACTTCCACCTATCCATCAAGGAAAGAAGGAATTTTAAAAGAATAATTGTCCTTGAAAAACCAGATGGCCATTTTACTGCCAATTGTAATGAGGCCAAAGAAGAAGCTGTTAGACACTTTACTTCTCTCCTAGGAACCTCCTCAAATAACAGTTATCCTGGTAAAGAAGCAATTAGATCCTTTGTTCATAAAAGAATCCCTGAAAATTTAAAGGCAGACCTGGATAGGCTTCCTTCAGATGATGAGATTAAGAAGGCCTTCTTTAATTTGCATGGTAACAAAGCTCCGGGCCCTGATGGCTATAATGCATTCTTCTTTAAAGACTCTTGGGACATTGTAGGTACTTCTATTTTAGGAGATGTTAAAAAAAATTTTCAAAATGGAGAACTTTTAAAAGAATCTAATACTACACTTATTGCTTTGATTCCCAAGGTGCCTAACCCATCTAAAATGGGTGACTTTCGTCCCATTTCTTGCTGCAATACAGTGTATAAATACATCTCTAAAATCATTGCTAGCAGACTCCAAACAATCCTCTCGACTTTTATTGATCAAGCACAATCTGCCTTTATTAAAGGTAGGAAGATTAGTGATAATGTTCTTCTTGCCCAAGACCTCTTTAGAGATTATCATAAACAGAAAGGTAAACCTAGAGCAGCTGCTAAAGTGGATATAATGAAGGCCTATGATAGTGTTAGTTGGGAATTTCTTATTGATTTGTTAGATGTGACATGTTTCCCTCCTAATCTTATGAAATGGATTATTGCCTGTGTTACTACCCCTAGATACTCTATCAACTTTAATGGAGAATCAGTGGGTTACTTTGATGATCCTATTTCACCCTATCTTTTTGTTATTATTATGGATGCCTTCAGTCAGCTTCTGCATCATAACATTAAAAGGGGAAATTTTACTTACCATTGGAAGTGTGACAAATTAAGGATTTCACATCTATGCTTTGCGGACGATCTTCTCATTTTCCTTAATGGGGATGTGGACTCAGCTATCATGGTAAAGCAAACTCTTAACCAGTTTTTTTATCTTACTGGTCTACAAGTCAATAACACTAAAAGCTACATTTTTTTCTCTAATGTTGAAGATGACAAGATTGAAGATATTCTGAGTACTCTTCATTTTGAAAAAGGAAATCTTCCCATCAAATATCTTGGAGTTCCTTTAATTTCTTCAAAACTTAAAAAACAAGATTGTGATGGCTTGGTTTATAAAATTTGTGCTAGGATAAATTCTTGGAAATCTAAATTCTTATCTTATGTAGGAAGAGCCCAACTAATTAGCTCTGTTTTAACGGGTATTCAGCTCTACTGGTCTGGTATGTTTATGCTTCCCAAAGGTGTCCTCAAGCAAATCTCTCAAGCATTGTCTAGATTTCTCTAGTCTGGTAAGACAGATAAATATTCAGGAGCCAAGGTTGCTTGGGATAAAGTATGCAGACCAAAAAAGGAAGGAGGACTGGGTTTCAAAGATATCTTCTTGGTTAACAAAGTCTTAAATTTGAAGCATATTGGAAATCTATTGGACCCATCCAATATATCTCTATGGAATAAATGGATCCACCAGTACATGTTGAAAAATAAGAGCTTTTGGCAGGCCAAGATTCCATCCCAATGCTCTTTGTATTGGAGAAAGTTATTAAAACTTAGAGAAGTTGCTAAACCTTTACTAATTCATCAAATTGGTAATGGTGACCACACTTCCCTTTGGTTTGATACTTGGCTTCCAATAGGCCCTTTGTTGGATAAATATTCTGAAAGATTTGTCTATGATGCTGCCATTCATATCGATGCTAAGGTTAGCAGCATAGTCAAAGGGTTGGAATGGAATTGGCCTAGTTCAAACTCTATAGAGCTTAACGAAGTTAGAAATATTTTGTCCAATCTATACTCCCTTAATAACAGCATGGATACTGTTAAATGGACTACATCCCCTAAGGGTGTTTTCAATACATTTCTTGTCTGGGACCATATGAGGGTACATGCTACTGTGGTCCCATGGTACGATTCTGTTTGGTTGTCAGGGTGTATTCCCCGACAAATTTTTGTTCTATGGCTTGCTGCTCAAAACCGATTAGCTACACATGATAGAATCTATAGCTTCACTCCTGGACCCTTGGTTTGTTTGTTTTGCCAGGCTAATATGGATACTCATGACCACTTGTTCTTTGAATGTCCTTATTCTTCTCTTATATGGCAAGAGTTAATGACAAGGTGTGGCATAAATTGGTAAAGTCAAACCTGGACTGCTACACTGGAGTGGATGGCTCAAAGATGTAGAAGGAAAACAATCCAACAGGTGCTCCCCAAGATATTCCTAGGAGTGGCTGTCTATAGTTTATGGAAAGAGATAAATAACAGAACATTCAAAAAGATCTTCAATCCTCCAAGTATACTGCTGAAGCAACTTATTTCTCAAATTAATGCACAAATCAGGGTGAAGTGGAAGTATCTTGTTAACATTGATCGATATCTCTGTAATTGGAATTAGATACATTATGTAGCCATGGTTGGCATCCATAGATTTCGGGCATTTTCTTTCTGTCCATGGTTTTCACTTTGGTTACCTTCAGGTTGTTTTGTGTAGCCTGTTGGGCACATTCTGACTTGATTTGTTTGATTGCTTTATGCGTCATGTCCTCATGAAATGAGCTCATTGTTTATCCTGGGGTATGCCCCTTGTACTTTTTGTACATCCTTTTTTGGAATATATTTACCATTTTCCGAAGAAAAAAAATGCCAAGGCAGGGGGGCACATAGCAAGTCAATGTCCAAACAAGCGGGTTATGGTGATGCGAGACAATGGTGAGATTAAAACAGAGGATGACGATTCTAACACTAGTGATATGCCACCATTGGAGGACATTCCTGAGGAGGAGTACGTTGCCCTAGATGCATTGACATTGGTGGCAAGGCGAGCATTAAGTGTGCAAGCAACAGAAGTTGAGGAAGTGCTACGAGAAAACATCTTCCATACTAGGTGCTATGTTAAGGACAAGGTATGTAGTGTGATTATTGATGGTGGTAGTTGTACTAATGTTGCAAGCACAATAATGGTGGAGAAGTTAGGGCTGCCCACGCTGAAGCATCCTAGGCCGTACAAGTTGCAATGGTTAAATGATAGTGGTGAGTTGAGGGTGAACAAACAGGTGTTAGTGGCATTTCGAATTGGTAAGTACGAAGATGAAGTGATATGTGATGTAGTACCGATGCATACTGGACACTTATTGTTAGGGCGCCCATGGCAATTTGATAGGCGCGTGAAGCATGATGGCTTTACGAACAAATATTCAATTGGTGAATCTAATAGGGGTGGTAAAATACAAGTTTGGAAGCCCATCCATAAAAGCCAGGGGGTTACCATGGATCTAGAACATTTGTATAGAGTTAATGCCCTATCAGATTTGCAAAAAGTTCACTTGGTTGATCCAAAAGTTGGCATAGATGCTGGTCCCAATGAGTTTGCAGCGAGTACACAGCACTCCCTCTACCCACACGCGCCTACAGCTAATAGTCATATTTTGAAATCTCCCACCGCTTTAAATGAGCACATGGAGACCACTACTTTTTCCTTTAAATCAGGCACCTTGTCTGGGGAAAGTCCTATTAAAATGCTACGTGGCCTTGAAAGATCTGAGTTGGCAGCGCATACTATGGGAAAAGTTGACCAAGTTGATACTCCTCCTAGCCATCCATGTGATGTTGAAAGCCCCAGAACCCAAGGTGCGGTGTCCTCTATATGGCCCAAGAAATTGCCGAGAGTGCTTCCCAAGCCCATTTTCTGTCAACCACTATGGCCCCCACTGGTCATATAAAACTTAATAAGTTATTGAGTGTTGTTGACTCCACAGATCATCACGCAAAGGTAGCTCCTAATCTCGGTATTCCCGGCGCGTTGTCCCCTCTGGATGGTCACGAGAAAGACTTAGTGGCAGAGCATGTGTTAGGGGATTTAAATCACCATCCAAACAAAAGCTGGGCATCTCCTGTTAAAGCAAACCCTGCCCCAAATTTTAAACTTGATTTTATTAAGCCTAAACTGGGGGAAGATGGGAAGGTCTTCTTATTACCAAGTGAACTACCAACCGTGGGCAGTGTACACTGGGACAACACCCTGGTAGGGTCCTTCATAGGTAAGAAGCTTCCATATACCCTAGTTAAAAATGCTACTGGGAAGCTATGGACCAACAAGGGTTTATTTGATATGCTAGCAACAGATTCAGGTTATTTTTTCTTTAAATTTAACACAAATGAAGATTGTGACAATGTTTTGGAAGGGGAGGGCCTTGGAATGTTGCAGGTCAACCTATCATGCTTAAGAAATAGCACCCAAATCTTGTCTTAGATAAAGAAATCCCTTCCTCTGTGCCTATCTGGGTACATTTCGTTAATGTCCCACTTGAATTTTGGACTTAAGAAGGTCTTAGCCACATTGCTAGTGTCATTGGGAAACCATTGCATGTCGACCGAATGACAACAACATGTAGAAGAATATCTTTTTTTTTTTTTTTTGGTAATCGGGGGTGTCCGGGCCAGCTTGCGCGCACCTCGACTAATCCCCCGAGGCCTGGAGGTGCTGGGTGAATACTCCAGTGGTCACGCTCCCCATGACTCGAACACTAAACCTCTTGAGTAGTACACCCAAGAAACTTACCACTCGACCACAAGGGACTTGGTTGTAGAAGAATATCTTATGCAAGAATCTGCATTGAGGTAAGTGCTGGGTTTGATCTTCTCAAAAGTTTTGATATTCAAGTCGAGGGTCTTATGTCTGAGAAAATAACTATAGATGTGGAGTACCAATGGACCCCAATTAGGTGTTGCAAGTGCCAGAGGTTTGGGCATGATTGCTTAAAGTTACCAAAAACCCAAAAGATGCAGCATCACAAATTCTCAGGTCCAACTGCCCCTACTACTAGAGTTGAAGACCCTTGGTTAATGAAAGGTAAAGGTAAACTAGTGTATGCTGATACAACAGTTGTGAGCAGCAAAGAAGCTAATTTGTATGTTGATATAAAGAAAGCTAATGGGAAATGCACCCAACCACATCTGTACTGAACCCAACTGCACCAATGCCTCCCAAGTGTTATAAGGAAAACCTGGTCAAAGCTAAAGATATTACCACAGCCAGCCAATTCTCAGCTCTGGGAGAGACTCTTTATGTTGAGGAGAAGATACAAGTAGACTCTAATTGCACAAAACTTGAAGATATAGAAGCTGTCAATGTGAATCCTCACCAGTTAGAAGGTGGAATTAACCCTGTACCTTCAAGCTTGATTGGTTTGGATAAAGCTGATTTTCCTGCAGCTGGGAATGTTAGGGAATGCCATGATTCTACAAATCCCAGACCAGTCGCATCCTCCTCTCCAGATCAGGTTGTTGAGGGTGATGAGGTTGGACCTGAGAGTCTCTTTTCTGACCCCACTACAATAATTTTTGGTTGCCCAGCAACCCCCTCTTCTCCTGTCCAGGTTAATTCTTCACCATCTAGACCTTCTTCAATAAGTAAGCAACAAAATAATCAGAACAAGAAGAACAAACATAATAGTTCTTCAGGGAGAAAGAATCAATCTCCTAGACGTTTTTAATGATAATAAGTTGTTGGAATATAAGAGGTCTAAATTGGGCCTCAAAGCAAAATGAAGTTGCTAAGTATATTTATGATAATAACATTGATGTTTTAAGCATTGTTGAAACTAAGGTCAAACAATGTAATGAGGATATTATTAGGAAAAAAGTTTTCAAACATTGGGATTTTGTTTCTAATAGTAGCCCAAATTATGCTGGCAGAATATGGGTTGGCTGGAATGCTGAAAAAATTTGCCTTCGAGTTCTCAAAATTTCTCCCCAACTCATCCATGTGAGCATTGAAAGTGATGATAAATCCATCTATATGGAAGCATCCTTTGTTTATGGCTACAACACTGGCCATGCTAGAGCTTATCTTTGGTCTGAATTACGGTCCATTCATGCTAGCACACTTAACATTAATTATATTACTCTTGGCGATTTTAATGTTACTTTAAGCCCTAATGAAATCTCTGATGCTAATCATGGTTGGGATAATGAAATATATGACTTTGTTAAAGTTACTAATGACTGTTGTCTAGTTGATCTCAGATATGTTGGAGAACTGTTCACTTGGTGTAATAGAAGGTATGGAAGGCCAGACTTCACATAAAGAAAACTTGATCGAGCTTTAGTAAACCAAACTTGGCCTGATCATTTCACTGATTCGTTTGCTCACTTTCAGGCTCCAGGTATCTCTGATCATTCCCCTATTTTAGTCCATATTAACAAAAATCATAGAAGAAAGGGTAGGGCCTTTAAATTTTTACAATTACTAGACTAAATTGGATCACTATTATGATATTGTTACACATGCTTGGAACCAAAGAGTTGATGGAAGTGCTCAGTATCAAATCTGCCATAAACTTAGAACCCTTAATCAAGATTTGAAAAAACTTGGAAAAAAATATATAGGTCAAGAAAAGGTCAATGCTGATAAAGCTAGGGAGGCCCTTAAAACTCTGCAATCTTCTTTACTCCTTGACCCTGAAAATCCTGTGCTTATTGAGCAACTTAATCCTAGCTTGGACAGATACCATGAAGCCATTTGGATAGAAGAAGAAACCCTCAAACAAAAATCTAGATTACAATGGCTTGAAGTGGGAGATAAAAATTCCAGATATTTTCACATGTCCATCAAAGAAAGAAGGAATTTTAAAAGAATTATCGCTCTTGAAAAACCGGATGGTAACTTCACGACCAGTTGTGAGGAAGCCAAAGGGGAAGCTCTAAGATTTTTTCATAATTTACTTGGTACCCCCTCTGAATCATAACTATACTGGGAAAGAATTCTTGAGCTCTTTTATCCATAAGAGAATTCCTGATGAGTTAAAGGCAAATTTGGATAGGATTCCCTCAGATGATGACATTAAAAAGACTTTTTTCAGCTTACATAGTAATAAAGCCCCGGGGCCTGATGGGTACAATGCTTTTTTCTTTAAGGATTCTTGGGCCACTATTGGCCCCTCTGTAACTGAGGCAATTAAAGATTTTTTTATAAAAGGTGAATTGCTTAGGGAGTCTAACACTACCCTTATTGCTTTGATCCCCAAGGTTCCCAACCCTTCCAAGATGGGTGACTTTCGTCCTATTTCCTACTGTAATACCATCTATAAATGCATCTCTAAGATTATTGCTAGTAGACTTCAACTTGTTCTCCCTAATCTGATCAACCAGGCTCAGTCAGGTTTTGTTAAAGGAAGGAAAATTAGTGATAATATCCTCCTTGCCCAAGATCTTCTAAGAGATTACCATAAACAAACGGGTAAATCTAGAGTTGCAGCTAAGGTTGATCTTATGAAGGCCTATGATAGTGTTAGTTGGGAATTCATTATTGACTTGCTTGATGTTCTTAGTTTCCCTCCGAATATTAAGAATGGATTATTGCTTGCATCACTACCCCTAGATGCTCTATTAATTTTAATGGTGAATCTGTGGGCTACTTTGAAGGTGCTAAAGGGTTAAGACAAGGTGATCCTATCTCTCCTTATATGTTTGTTATTGTTATGGATACCCTTAGCCAACTCTTGAATTACAATACTATTAGGGAGCCCTTTACTTTTCATTGGAAATGTGATACTTTAAGGATTTCACATCTTTGCTTCGCAGACGATCTTTTCATTTTGTTTAATGGGGATGTGAAGTCTGCTAGTACGATTAGGCTTACTCTGAAGCAATTCTTTCAATTAACTGGCCTGCAAGCTAACAATTCTAAGAGCTGCTTATTCGTTTCTAGTATTGAGGATGATGTGTGTAATGAAATCATTTCTGTGCTTCAATTTGTTAAAAGCAACCTTTCTGTTAAATATTCTTGGAAATCTAAGTTTTCATCTTATGCAGGTAGAGCCCAATTGGTAAGTTCGGTTTTGACAGGAATTCAACTCTACTGGTTTGGATTGTTCATTCTTCCTAAAGGTGTTCTTAAGCAAGTGTCCCAAACGATGGCTAGATTCCTTTGGTCTGGTAAGACAGATAAATGTACATGTGCTAAAGTTGCTTGGCCCAAAGTGTGCAAACCGAAGAGGGAAGGGGGTCTGGGATTTAAAGATTTAGTTCTGGTTAATAAGATCGCTAACTTGAAACATATTGGTAATCTTTTGGACCCTTACAACAATTCCTTATGGAAAAAAATGGATCCACCAGTATATGTTGAAAAATAAGAGTTTCAGGAAGGCCAAGTTCCCTCCTCAATGCTCTTGGTACTGGAGGAAGTTATTAAAGATTAGAGAGGTTGCAAAGCCCTTACTAATCCATCGAATTGGTAATGGTAATCATACCTTTCTATGGTTTGATAACTGGCTCCCCTTGGGTCCCCTGCTGGATCATTTTACTGATAGAATTGTGTATGATGCTGCAATAAATATTGATGCCAAGGTTAGTAGTATTATCAAAGGAACAAATTGGAACTGGCCTGGTTCAAACTCTTTAGAACTTAATGAAGTTAGAAATATGTTGTCTAACTTCTACTCTCCTAAAAATAGCATCGATATTGTTAAGTGGATTGTATCCCCTAATGGTGAGTTTAATTTTTCCCTTTTTTGGGATCACTTGAGGGTCCATGAAACTGTGGTTCCTTGGTATAATTCTGTTTGGTTATCTGGCTGTAGTCCCAGATAAATTTTGTTCTATGGCTTACTGCTCAGAACCGATTATCCACTCACGATAGAATCTATAGTTTTACTCCTGGACCTTTAGTTTGTTTGTTTTGCCATTCAAATATGGAAACTCATGACCACTTGTTCTTTGATTGTCCTTATTCCTTTCTTGTATGGCAGGACTTAATGAAAAGATGCAACATCCATTGGCATAGCCAAAGTTGGAATGCTACTTTGGAATAGATGGCCCAAAGCTTTAGAGGAAAAGCTTTTCAACAGGTGATTCCCAAGATTTGCCTTGGAGTGGCTGTTTATGGAATATGGAAAGAGAGAAACAACAGAATGTTTAAGAAGATCTTAACCCTCCAAGCATTCTTCTAAAGCAGTTTTTTTTTTTTTCGGAAAACTGGTTAATTAATCCAAAAAGAAAGTACAAAAGTACAAGGGGCATACCCCAGGATATACAATAAGAGCAAAACCACCAACGAAAAAAGGTGAGGAAAAACAAACAACATGATGACACAAGATAAAGTCATCTTGATTTCCGAAAAAAAAAAAAAGATAAAGTCATCTCCCTGAGTACAAGCAAAGCAAAGCAAAAGCAAAAGCAACCAAGTACTCAAAACATAAAAAACTCACAGAAAGCTGGGAAGACAATCAAATCCCTACACTAAACAATTAACAACTGTGTCAACCAAAACAACTGAAAATTACACAGGAAGCATCAGGTCCATATGGATAAGTAGTCTTGGATTTTCGGATCCTTGTGCCACCGAACCTGAATTTGATCACGAATGCTACATATAATGTCTTGGCTGATTCTGTCTCTAGGTTTGCTCAGATGTTGGAATATGCGAGCATTCCTTTCTCGCCATATGGTGTAGACCATAATACCAACGCACATCCGTGGCATGATATGTTTGGGCTTTTTAGATTTCCATTTGTTTGCAACCCAATGTATGATGGATCTCCAGTCAATGGGGCATCCAGTCAGATTGAACCTGCTCATGACCACCTGCCAAATATAAAAGGAAAAACCACAAGTAAAAAAAAGATGGTCATGAGAGTCCATGTCTTTGTTACATAAAACACAAGCTAGGGGCCCTTGAGTGAAGGTCCATATCCTATCTTGAGTAGGAAGTTTCTGATGAGAAGCAGCCCAGACGATGAAACTATGTCTAGGTATACTTCCAGGGAACCAAACCAAATGTGCCCAAGGAACCTTAGGGTGGGCCTCTCTAAGAAACTTCCAAGTGTGAGAGGTAACAAAGGATCCATTCGGGGAAGGTTTCCAAATCACCACATCATTAGTATTGGAAGGATTGGGAGTTAACAAGGTTGCATTTTTTATTTCAATTAAATCCCAAGAGGATGCAATTGGCCAATTCCACTCGTTGCCTTGAACAATAACCTGCACTTTAGAGTTAGTAGGAATAGCAGAATCATAAATGACCCTTTGCCCATACTTAGCAAAAAGAGAGCCACATGGTAGCCAAGGGTCATGCCAGAGAAAAGTACTAGACCCATTGCCGATCTTATAGTGCACCAAGGAAATAGCAGTGGCTCTAAGTTTCAAGAGTTTCCTCCAATACCAGGAACAGTGTGAGGGAGGTTTAACATACCAAAAGCTTTGACCCTTTAACATATAAGTTTGTATCCATCTCTTCCAATTAGATTTGTTGGAGGTGGATAGGAGATTCCAAATGTGTTTGAGGTTAAGAATAGAATTCATTTCCACTAAAGGTTTAATGCCCAAGCCACCTTCATTTTTTGGTAAACAGACAATGTCCCAAGAGACTTTAGAACCATAAGAATTATCAATACCACCAGACCATAAGAATCTTCTCAAGATTTTCTCGACATCTTTAAGAAGACCTTTTGGGAGAATAAACATGCCAGTCCAGTAGTTGTGTATGCCCATAATGACTGAGTTTATCAATTGGGTCCTACCAGCATAGGATAAAAATCTAGAAGTCCAAGACTGTATTCTATTAGTGATTTTCTTAAGAAGTTCATTACAATCATTCTTTTTCATCCTAGTAGTAATAAGGGGAACTCCCAAGTATTTAATTGGGAAGGCCCCCATAGAGAACTGGAAAGTGTCCCTAATAGCCTCTGCCACATCTGTCTCAGTACCAGCAACAAACAGACAACTTTTAGAATTATTACCAAATTAATGCTCAAATCAGGATAAAATGGAAAAACCAAGTTAACATAGATAGATATCTTTGTAAGTGGTGTGATTGACCTCTTTGTTGTTGTCAGGGTCCATTATTTGTCGCTTGGCCCCATTTTGTGAGATGTGGGTTTGGTTTGGTTTTTAGATTGTGATTGACTTTCAGGTAGCCCTTTGTCACTTGTTGGGCATGTTTTGATTTGTTTTTGTTGTAAGCCTCTGCTTTTTGTCCTCATGTTTTGAGCTCATAGTTTTATCCTGTGGTATGCCCCTTGTACATTTTCTACATCCTTTTTTGGAATCTATTTACCATTTTCCGAAAAAAAATAAATAAATAAATATTCATTTGTACTTAATCAACGTTCGATCACTCTTGTACCTTTATTTTTTTTTTCGGAAAAAGGGTAAATATATTCCAAAAAAAATGTACAAATGTACAAGGGGCATTCCCCAAGATAAACAATAAGCACAGCAGGAGGACTAGTGGCAAGAAAAGCCACTAACAAACTGAAAAACAATCGTCAAATGTGGGTATCGCACAAACCCATAAAGGCATGAAAGCACATCAAAACAACAAAGTGAAATCAAGAAAATAAATTTCAGAACATAAATTCTATGTCCATGGTGATGCAAAGACGTTAAGTTGGGGATGATTTTTCCACTGGGACCTAATCTGGAGATTGACTTGAGAGATAGAATTTTGCAGTAGTTGTTCTTTAGGAGTAGAAGTGCCACAAAACGTTCGATTGTTCCTTTCCCTCCATAGGCCATAGACGATAACTCCAAGGCAGATTTTTGGTATGGCTTGATGGATTTTATTCCCCTTCCATTGTTGTGTCATCCACCGAACAGTGGTATCCCAATCTGTCCTGTTCCATGTAAGCCCACACCTATTCATCAAGTTCTGCCAAACAAAGGAGGCATAAGTACACTGAAAAAATAAATGGTTGTGAGATTCCATATGGCAATGACATAATACACAAGCAAGTGGTCCAGGAGTAAACGTGTAAATTCTATCATGGGTTGCAAGTTTATTTTGAACTGCAAACCATAAGATAAAATTCTGCCTAGGGGTACAACCAGAGAACCAAACAAGTTGGTCCCAAAGGACCTTAGGAGATTCAGTTCTAACATGATCCCAAATATGAGAAAACTTGAATTTTCCATTTGGGGATGTGGTCCATAGGATACTATCCGCCAAGTCAGAGGGTTTATACATATCGGATAAGAGGCTCCGAACTTCATTTAAACCAATGGAGTTAGACCCAAGCCAGGCCCAATCGTGGTTCCTAATAATGGATGCTACTTTTGCGTGGGTAGCAATAGCAGCATCGTAAGCAATCCGGTTAGTATACTTTTCAAAAAGAGGACCACTTGGGAGCCAATTTTCGAACCAAAGGGACGTATGTAGTCCATCACCTATTTTATGTTTAAGTAAAGGCCTAACAACTTCCCTAAGTTTCAACAATTTTCTCCAATACCAAGAGCATTGGCCAGGAGGTTTAACATCCCAAAAACTTTTAGACTTTATCATGTATAAATGTACCCATTCTCTCCAAAGGGATTTATTACTAGGATCAAGAAGGTTACCAATGTGTTTTAAGTTTAGAATAGTATTTGTGAGAAAAATATCTTTAAACCCAAGGCCACCCTCGTTCTTTGGCCTACACACTTTACCCCAAGCAATTTTGGCACCATGACCCTTCTCGGTGGTACCGGACCAGAAGAATCTCATTAAAGCTTGATCCACCTGTTTAAGGACACATTTTGGGAGCATAAACATCCCAGACCAATATTGTTGAATCCCAGACAAAACGGACTGAATGAGCTGAGCCCTACCTGCATAAGATAAAAATTTAGACTTCCAGGAGTTGAATCTAGAGCAAATTTTATTGACAAGATCAACACAATGGACTTTCTTCATTTTTGTGGTGATTAGGGGAACTCCAAGATACCTCATGGGAAGATTTCCCTCGGAGAATTGGAGTTCCGCCTTAATATCAGAGGCCTCGTGGTCTTGGAGCCCAGCGAAATATACACAACTTTTATTGTTGTTAGCTTGAAGGCCAGATATTTCATAAAACTGATTTAATGTTTTTCTAACCAACTTTGCAGAATCAATGTCTCCATTAAGGAGGATGATAAGGTCATCTGCAAAGCAAAGGTGAGAGATTTCCAGCTTATCACATTTCCAATGGTAAGTAAAGGGCCCCTTTTGGATATTGTGGGCAAGTAATTGGCTCAGAGTTTCCATTATAAGAACAAACAAATAAGGGGATATGGGATCCCCTTGTCTAAGGCCCTTGGCACCATCAAAGTAACCCACAAATTCCCCGTTGAAGTTAATAGAGTATCCAGGGGTGGTGATGCACGCTCTAATCCATTTTTTTAAGTTTAGAGGAAATCCAAGAACTTCTAGTAAGTCAAACAGAAATTCCCAGTTCACACTATCATAGGCTTTTATAAGGTCAACTTTGGCAGCAGTTCTAGGCTTACCACCATTCTTATGATAATCTCTTAACAAATCCTGGGCCAAAAGAATATTATCGCTAATTTTCCTACCCTTGACAAAAGCAGATTGGGCTTGGTCAATAATGGAGGGAAGGAGTCCCTGAAGTCTCTTGGCGATGATTTTAGAGATACACTTATAGACAGTGTTTTTTTTTTTTTTTTTTCGAAAATCGGTACATTAAAGAAAAACAAAAGCCAAACGGCACTGTACAAAATACAAGGGGCATACCCCAGGGATATACAAAAGCGCAAAGCATCCAAGATGCTTCAAGTGAAGGGACGCACCTACAGCCTAGACTAAGATGGGAACCCAACAATCACATAGTCAAACAACAAAAAGAAGGAAAAAAGAGACAAGGAAATCTCCAGCCATTGCACTAGTAAGCACAAACAAGCAGATAGGGACAAACAAAATAAACAACCAAGCGCAACAAACACTTTCAATCACTGTAAAACACGCCACACATCTAGCACCATCTAGCTATAAGTCTTGGTAACATGGGATCATTTCTCCACTTGATATGAATCTGGACATTTATTTGTTGGATAATCTCCGATAGGACCTTTTCTTTCGCTTTAGTTTCAGTTTTGAATGTACGAGCATTCCTTTCCTTCCAAATGTTGTAGACGGCCATCCCGAAACACATCTTGGAGATAATATGAATTGGGGTTTTCCTCTTCCACATCCTATCTGCCCATTCAACCAAAGAGTTCCAATTCAAGACTGGTTTGGGAATTTCCAAAATCTGTAAGAGGCCCTGCCAGATAAAAGATGAAAAAAAACATTCAAAGAATAAGTGGTCATGGGTTTCCATAGCTCTATGGCAAAAAACACACGCCAAAGGGCCTGGAGTGAAGTGGACAATCCTGTCATGGGTAGAAAGTTTATTAATAATGGCCAACCAAGTGATAAAACTATGCCTAGGAGTATTTTCATGAAACCAAACAAGTTTATGCCAGTGCACCTTAGGGCCTTGCACTCTAAGATGATCCCATGTGTGAGCAAAGTTAAACTTACCATTAGGAGAAACACACCAAGCCACAGTATCCAAGTTATCCGAAGGGGGGGGATATTGTGCATTTGATTTCTAATCTCCCTAAGATCAATAGTATTCACACCAGGCCATCGCCACACCCCATCAACAATAATATCGCTAACTTTAGCATTTAAAGGAATAGCTGCATCATAGACCACTCTAGGACCAAACTTATCCAACAGAGGACCCAAGGGGTGCCAATTATCATACCATAGGTAAGTACCACACCCATTCCCAATCTTATGCTTAAGTAAAGGTCTGACTATATCCCGAAGTTTGAGAAGTTTTCTCCAATACCAGGAGCACTGAGAGGGAGCCTTGACTACCCAAAAGCTTTTATTTTTCAACATATAAGTATGAACCCATTTGGACCAGAGAGAAACATTATCCGTGGAAAACAGGGACCAAATATGTTTCAAATTAAGAGTGCAATTCATTCGAGTAAGATTTTTAAACCCTAAACCTCCTTCATTCTTAGGTTTGCAAACTCTCTCCCAGGCCACTTTAGCTCCTTGGGAATTTTCGACCCCCCCAGACCAAAGAAAATTCCTCATAATATTTTCCACCTGTTTCAGGATATATTTGGGGAGAATAAACATACCAGACCAATAATTAAGGATTCCTGCAAGAACAGATTGGATTAACTGAACTCTTCCTGCAAAAGATAAAAATTTGGAAGTCCAAGAAAGAATTCTACTGCTAATTCTAGTAGTCAACTCATCACAATGAACTTTTTTAAGCCTAGAGGTAATGAGCGGCACTCCTAAATATTTCATAGGGAGGCTTCCTTTAGAAAATTGGAGAATTTGACAAATAGCATCGGAGACACCATCCTCTACACCTGCAAGGAAGATACAACTTTTACTAGAATTAGCTTGTAACCCTGTAAAATCACGGAATTGAGACAAGGTTTTTTTCATAAGAGTGGCAGATTGCACATCTCCAGAGAACAATAAAGTAAGATCATCTGCAAAACAAATGTGAGAAATGTTTAATTTGTCACATTTCCAATGATATCTAAACTCAGGATTTCTTTGGATGTTGTAGTTAAGAAGTTGACTCAAGGAGTCCATAATTAGCACAAACAGGTATGGGGACATGGGATCACCTTGGCGGAGGCCCTTAGCTCCCTCAAAAAAACCAATTAGTTCACCATTAAAACTAATCGAATATTTAGGAGAAGTAACACAGGCCTTGATCCACATTTGCAATCTGGGGGGAAAACCAAGAATATCCATTAAATCTGCTAGGAACTCCCAACTAACACTATCATACGCTTTCATGATATCAACTTTAGCTGCAGCACGAGGCTGCCCATTTTGTTTATGATAATCTCTCAACAAATCTTGGGCAAGAAGGACATTATCACTTATCTTTCTACCCTTAATAAAAGCCGATTGTGCATTATCCACAATTGAGGGCAGAATCATTTGAATTCTTTTGGCTATGAGTTTGGAAATACATTTATAGACTGTGTTGCAACAAGAAATAGGCCTAAAGTTTCCCATCCAAGAAGGATTAGGAACTTTGGGAACAAGGGCAATGATAGTAGTATTGAAGTCCTGCAACAGTTCCCCAGATATAAAAAATTCTTGTATAGCTTTAATAACTAAGTCACCTGTTACGTCCCAGGTTTCTTTAAAAAAGAACGCATTAAACCCATCTGGCCCAGGGGCTTTATTACTGTGAAGACTGAACAACGTGTCTTTAATTTCAGTACTTGTAGGTATACTATCCAACACATTAAATAGGTCATTAGAAATTCTTTTGTGGATAATATTTCTAAGCGTTGCAGCTCCAGGGTAGTGATTAGTAGTGGGAGTCCCTAGCATAGCTTTAAAGTATCTAATAGCTTCACTTTTGGCCTCTCCCTCATTGTGGGTAGTGATACCATTAGGTTGTATGAGATTGACGATCCTATTCCTATTCCTCCTATTCTTAATGGAATGGTGGAAGAAGCTCGTGTTTCTATCCCCAGATTCAAGCCATTGGACTCTAGACTTTTGTCTCATAACCTCTTCTTCCAATCTAATGGCTTCAAGAAGATCTTTATGAAGCTCTCTTTCTTGATTTTTCAACTGAATATTAAAAGGGTAAGTATCAAGAGCTATTTGACATTTCAACAGATCTTCCCTAGCCTTGGTGGTCTTAGACGTAGCATTACCAATAAAATCCTTATCAAGTTTTTTCAAAGCAAATTTAAGATTTTTAAGTTTAAAGAACAGTTGGAATTGCATGTTACCAACCATAGGAGTAACCCAAGAACTTTGGACAACATGAGGGAATTGGTCAAGAGTAGTCCAACAATTATAAAATTTAAAGGGTATGCTTCTGACCCAATTAAGCACATTGATAAGAAAGGGGGAATGATCGGAGACACCTGGGGATAAAAATTGAGTGAACGAGGAAGGGTATTTCTCCAGCCACTCTGAGTTCACCATAGCCCTATCCAGTTTCTTTCTTATTGTAGAGTTGCTCCAAGTAAAATATAGCCCTGTATATCTAAGATCTTGGAGATAAATATCATTAACAAGGTTAGCAAAATCCACAATCCCCTGTTCCACTCCTTGACTACCACCAAAGGACTCGTGGGTATCAAGGATGACATTAAAATCACCAAGACTAATCCAAGGAACATTACCAATGGAGGAAGAGATCCTCCTCATGTCTTTCCATAAAGCTTTTCTTTCTTGTATAGTATTAAAACCATAGATAAAAGAAGCTTCGAAGTGAACAGAGAGATCAATGCTAGTAATAATAACATGAACTAATTGCTGTGAACTAAATGTAACATTGAGATGGACTTTATCAGGATTCCATCCCACCCAAATTCGATCAACAGAATTTGGTTGACTGTTAGTAACAAATTTCCAAGAAGGGAGGAAAGATTTTTGGATTTTATCTTGATTAGGCATTCTAACTTTAGATTCAGTAATGCCTAACACATCAATGTGGTTAGAAAACACGAACTTTGCAACTTCATTCTGTCGAGAGGGATTATTAAGGCCCCTAATATTCCAGCAGCCTAATTTCATTAAGAACGTCTAGATGATTGTTTCTTTCTTCCTGAAGAACGATTAGAGTTGTTCTTCTTATTCTGACTGTTGTGGTGTGTTCCTACAGGAGGTGATAGAGAGGGAGAAGGATGAACCTGATCTGTAGAGGTAGATGCTTTAGAGATAGTTGAAGTGCCACAATTGGCTTCAGATGGGGTGCGTTCATTCACTACCCCTGCTTCAGGTGGCTTTAAAACTGCATTATCCTCTGAAATAGGTTCCCTTGTGCTCTCTTCCACAGCAATTTGAGTAGGAGTAACAATAGGGTCCCTATTATCCTCATCCTTATTACAAATCTTACCTTCTTGACTTGGCTCACCTTCACCAGGATCATTTTCTAAAGCAGCAAACTGGTTAGTGGACTGACCCAAATTAGTCAATTTATCAGACTTAACCCTCTTTTCCATCTTTCTATCTGTAGATTCATTACCCATACTGGTACCCTCAGTAGAAACATCAATTTCTGCCTCATAAACCTTCTTCCCCTTACCCTGAACCTTCCAGTTGTCTTCTTCAATCCTTACTTTTGGACTTGATCCTGAGTTATTTGGGTGTTGGACCTTCTGGTTGTTTGGAACTTTAGAACAGTTATGTCCAAATTTTCTGCACTTAGCACATCTAACTGGTGTCCATTGATATTCAACATTAATAGGGATTCTTTCAGAAACATTGTCTTCCACTTCAATTTCAAAATGGTTTAGAAGTTCCACATCAGCACTCACCTCTATACATATTCTAGCATAGGAGATCCTCCTGCATGTTGCTGTCATCCTATCCACATGCAAAGGTTTTCCTATGACACTGGCAATTAGACTTAGTCCCTCTTGGGTCCAATATTCCATTGGGATATTGAAGAAATGTACCCAGATGGGCACTGAGGATGGTGCTTCTTTTTCCAACACAAGGCCTGGGTGCCAATTTTTAAGCAGAATAGGTTGTCCTGCTATATGCCATGGCCCCCCTTCCAAAACATTTTCACTTTCTTGCTTAGTATCAAACTTAAAAAAGAAATACCCTGAGTCAGTAGCTAACATGTCATTCAGCCCCAGTTTTGCTCACATTTTACCAGTAGCATGTTTAACCAAGGAGTATGGGAGACGTTTACCAATAAAGGACCCAACTAAGGTATTGTCCCAATTTCTTGAGCCAGCAGAGGAGACATCATTTGATACCTTAAGAACCTTCCTATATGCATCAATTTTTGGTTTAATATACTCAAGCTTGAAATTAGGAGCATGGTTACCTTTGACTAAGGATGCCCAGCTAGGATTAACAGGCCTATCATTTATTCCTAATCCAGCATTGACCTCCGGTTGTAGTGGGCTCCCAGGTGGTAAAGTAAGAACTCCTGTTGCTTCACTGTTGGAATGAAGACCTTTTGCATTAGGGCAACCATTTGTATCCTTCTCAGTTTCTTTAATACTCTTCACGTAAACATCAGGGGAGAACAAAGCGCCTGAATTCCCGGGACTAGTAGTAGTAGGTAATGAGCTGGCTTTAGAGTCTGAATGTGGTTTATGCAAAAACCCAGTGTGCCCTTTAGAGTTGGCAATATCATAGCAGGCCACTTGGGGGGTAAAACCCTTGAGATCCACTTGATCAGAAGGACCCAGCTTGCGTGTGGGATTAGGCAAGTCACCAACCTTAGCTGTGATCAAAGTTTCCTTCACAAGTGTTTCTGTAGGGCCCTTACCGAATGAACCAGCAGACAAAGCTCCTAATTTTGTGGAAGAAACCATGTGCATTGCAGCACCATCTAAAGAGGGACTTTCTTGTAAAATAATAGAATTATTTGGAGTTAGGTGGTCATGTGCTATGACCGAAATGCCATCCACGTGTGAGGCTGCATGATCCTTGCCATAAGGAGCACCAGACAAGGCGCCGGAATTAGTGGGCAGGCCCATGTGCGCAGCAGCTTTAGTTGCTGAAGAAGCAGCTTTCAAAAAATGACCGTTGGGGAAATACTCAGCCACGTGACACACACCCTCCGTAAACACCAAAGGGTTTTGTGAAGAGGCATTTTTTGGATCAAATTCTGTACGGGGTTCCTCGGATACAACACCTTTACAAGTTTTAGGATGAACCAATGTAGCTTTTTGAAAGTTGGGTAAAGAAAACCCAAAATGTTTCTGTTCTTCATCCGAATTAGCACCATTGCTTCTGCGAATGGCCTTCCAAACCTGCTTCTTGCCTCCTCCATATGATTCCCCACTCGAGGTGTCAGTTTCACCACAAATGTCAACTGGTTGGAATTGATTTCTTCTCCATTCCCTCCCTGAATAGTACCCACTCCTTCTCCCACCAGAACTAATAGGAACTTTTCCTGATTTAGGCCTCCTGTAACCTTGCTTGAGACTACTGGAGCCTTGCACAGATTTTAGTTTTTCCATCTCAGCCTCCAACTTATGAATATGTGCTTGAGCAGCATCTAGCTCCTTTCTAACTAGATCAGTGGATTCATCAGAGCCAGAGACATCAAGACTGGGATGACTATGAATAACTTGTATACCATCATCATTGATAGCATAAACTTCAGTTTGGGAAGGATTAGAAATCACAAAATCACCTGAAATCTTTTTCTTACTAATAGCTTTTGACTTCCTCTTAAGAATTTCATTTGAATCTTGAATAGACTTAAAGGTCTTTCCTATCATAGAGGAATCATCTTCATAGTCACCTTGGCAGGAGAGACCATCCTCCCAATCTTCATGTAATTCAAGTTCATCCTCTGAATAGCCATGATTTGAAACTACCCTAGCATTAACAAGATCTGGAGCATCAAAATATTCAACTTCCTTCAAAAGACAACCAGTTACTGTGAGGGATGGTGAATCTGAAGGGACAGATGTTGGTTTAGCCACAATGACTGGTTTAGCTACATTGAGAACATGGATCTTCCCTTCAGAGATGATACCACCTAGTTGAGATCCCTCTTTTAGTAGTACTGAACCATCTCCTTTGAGAGAGTATTTGTTGTCCAGAACTGGGTCAATAATACCCAAGGCAGATGAGACTACAGCATTAGGTGGATCAATAGAAGCATGCTCTCCATTTGTAACCAAAGGACTTGAAATACCAGCAGCCTTAGATTGACCATGATTCCTTAACTTCTTATTAGATCCCATCATAAGATTTGGAAGGAAAGAGAAAAGTCAAGTTGTAGAGAGAAGGAGGAGCTTCTCTCTCTAACCCATGCTTGGACTTCGTTCAATTTACTTATAGACAGTGTTACAGCAAGAAATGGGCCTAAAGTCCCCCATACTAGAGGGATTAGGGACTTTAGGAATGAGAGCAATAAGTGTAGCATTAGATTCTCTCAGCATTTCTCCCGTGTGAAAAAACTCATGAATTGCATCAATGACTGATGGCCCAACAGTAGACCAGGACGTCTTAAAAAAATGAGCATTGAAACCATCGGGGCCAAGGGCTTTATTCATATGCATACTAAGAAATGTATCGGTAATTTCTGTATTAGTGGGGATTCTATCCAATTCCTCCTTAATGTCCGCAGGAATACGTTTGTGGATAAAACTTCTCAGAACACCAATTCCTGGGTACTGATTTTTAGCAGTAGAACCAAGTAAATCTGTAAAATGTCTAACTGCTTCAGATTTGGCTTCCTCTAAGTTATTTGTAAAATTACCATCAGGCTTTTCTAGCTTGAAAATCCTTTTACGGTTCCTTCTACTTTTAATATGTTGAAAAAAATATCTAGAGTTTTTGTCACCAGCTTCTAACCATTGCACTCTAGACTTTTGCTTTAAAGTTTCTTCTTCAACCCAAATAGCTTGAAGGAAATCAGACATACATTGTTTCTGCTTAGAGATTAGGGTGGGATTATGAGGATCATTCACAAGTTCAGAGTGAACACCTTGGATAGCGTCTCTAGCTCTATCAGCTAACACATTTTCTTTACCAACAAACATTTTGCTAAGGATTTTTAAATCATGTTTAAGCAATCTAAGTTTGTGACATAATTGATATTGAGCTGTACCACTTATAATGGTATGCCAAGCATGAGAAACAGTGCCAGAGTAATTTTCAAGTTGGGTCCAATAATTGAAGAACTTGAAGGCCTTACCCTTTCTCCTAGCATTCTTGTCAAGAAAGAGAACAAGAGGCGAATGGTCAGAGATACCTTGGCTATGAAAATGAACATAAGAGTCTTGAAAGGAATCCAGCCAGGATTGATTTACTAGAGCCCGATCTAGTTTCCTTTGAGTGTAGTCTGCTCTGCCATATCTTCTATTACTCCAAGTAAAGAATTCTCCCAAGTACCTCAAGTCAGATAAGCAAAAGGAATCTACAACTTTTTTGAATTCAGTGATATCAGAGTTTAGAGCAAAGTCATTGTCAGAGACTTCATTAGTATTTAAAACTACATTGAAATCACCAAGAAAGATTTGGTTAACATTGGGATTAGGGTTGTAAGTAGATATTAACTCAGACCAAAGCTCTCTCCTATCCTGTCCTGTATTTAAACCGTAAATAAAAGAAGCTTGAAATTGAAAACTAAGATCATCATTTTCAATAGTTACTTGAATAAGTTGGGGAGAACATCTAAGCACACTAAGGTTAATCTTATCAGGACTCCACCCTAGCCAAATTCGCCCCACAGAATTAGGGGTACTATTGGAAATGAAACTCCAATCTTTGAAAACTTTCCTTTTGATTTTATCCTCATTTAATTGTCTAACTTTGGTCTCAGTGATACAAAGGCTATCAATATTATTTTCGTAGATAAATTTACCAACCTCATACTGTTTAAAGGGAAGGTTGAGGCCCCTAATGTTCCAAGTACTTTTAATCATTAAAAACGATTGTGTGTTTGCTTCTTTTTACCTGAAGAACCAGCGTTTTTGTTCTTCTTATTGTTAGCCTTACCAGAGCTATGATTCATACCAGATGGAGGTGTCAGATTGGGAACCTTCTGCATGGGAATCTTGTCAGCTAGAGTATGAGATCCTTGCAACAAGTTTATGAGGATCAAGAGAGGTTACAAAAGAGAGTGTTCAAAAAGGAGAGAGAGAAAAAGAAAGTGAGTGAAAATTCGAGTGAAGAAAAAAGAGAGGCCGAGAAAATTGAGAGAGAAAAAAAGAGAGAAGATTCGGCTAGAGAGATAAAAATAGAGAGAAAACAAATTTCCATGCAAAAGCGAGTGAAATCAAAAGAGCGATCTTTCTAAATCAACCAATGATTGTACTATTGTACCAGGAGGCAGTTTTGAACACTAACGAGATTGAGCCCATTTTGCCTAGTTCTGTTATTTTTCTTTTTCAGGAATTTGGTGACGTCATGCCCAAAGAGATTCCACACGGTTTGCCACCTACTCGAGGGATCGAACACCAAATTGACTTCGTACCTGGCACTTCCATTCCAAACCGACCTGCCTATCATGCTAATCCTGAGGAGACAAAGGAGTTGCAAAGGCAAGTAAGTGAATTGATGGAAAAGGGGTACGTGAGAGAAAGCATGAGCCCGTGTGCCGTTCCGGTGATTTTAGTTCCTAAGAAGGATGGGACGTGGAGGATGTGCGTTGATTGTCGAGCCATCAACCACATCACGGTAAAGTATCGACACCCTATCCCTCGCTTGGATGATATGTTAGATGAACAGCATGGTGCTTGTGTATTTTCTAAGATTGATCTAAAAAGTGGTTATCATCAAATAAGAATGAAAGAAGGAGATGAATGGAAAACTGCTTTTAAAACAAAACATGGTTTATATGAGTGGTTAGTGATGCCATTTGGATTAACTAATGCACCAAGTACATTTATGCAATTAATGAACCATGTCTTGCGTACGTTTATAGGCAGATTTGTTGTTGTCTATTTTGATGATATACTCATTTATAGCAAAAACTTTGATGACCATGTTCTACACTTGAAATCAGTTTTGGAAGTCTTGAGAAAGGAAAAGTTATTTGCTAACTTTAGGAAGTGCACTTTTTGCACAGATAAGCTTGTGTTTCTTGGCTTTGTTGTTAGTGCCCAAGGAGTACAGGTTGATGAGGAAAAGGTTCGTGCGATTCGTGAGTGGCCAACACCCACAAGTGTAGGCCAAGTTCGAAGTTTTCATGGGCTTGCTAGTTTTTACCGGAGGTTCGTGAAAGACTTTAGTAGCATAGCCGCCCCCGCTTACCGAAGTCATCAAGAAAAGTGTTGGATTCAAATGGGAGGAAGAACAAGATAAGGTGTTTCAATTACTTAAAGAAAAATTAACTCATGCTCCGTTACTTGTTCTACCAGATTTTACTAAAACATTTGAAATTGAATGTGATGCTTCAGGTATTGGCAAAGGCGCAATTATCATGCAAGGAGGACGACCAATTGCATTCTTTAGTGAGAAATTGAGTGGGGCTGCCTTAAACTACCCTACCTATGACAAGGAAATGTATGCGTTAGTCCGAGCATTGGAGACGTGGCAACACTATCTTTGGCCTAAGGAGTTTGTGATTCACACCGATCGCAAATCCTTGAAACATCTGAAGGGCCAACACAAGTTGAATAGGAGGCATGCGCGATGGGTGGAATTCATTGGGACATTTCCATATGTCATCTGTTACAAGCAATGATTAGAATCAAGGAAGCACTTAATGCGCTGAATTGGGCTGATTATAAAATGGATAATCCAAGAAGATCAAGGTGGCATTTTTTTGTGTTGATCTTATTAATTGAGCATAAATTTGAAGAAGATAGGGCTGATTATATTTCCTAATCATATTTATGCATGTGGAAGAATAATGGGCTGAATATAACTTCCAAGATATGGCTATTTATGTTTTATATATAGTAGTAGTTGGGAGTTTGTTCATGTTTCTATGTGCATTTAATGAGTTAAACTACTTTTTTTTTCTTTCGGAAAATTGGTTAATTAATCCAAACAAAGGGGGTACAGAAGTACAAGGGGCATACCCCAGGATATACAATGAGCGCTAAAAAATGTGGAAAGAAAGAAACCACCAGCAACAAGCAGATGGGATGAAACAATATCACATTGTGAATACAGCTGATACTTTGACATCCCATGAGTAAAACATCATGAGCCAAAATTTAGTCACAAAAAAAGCTTAATCTCTCAAGGCACCTAAAACATTAACAAAAGCAATCACAATCACAATCACAATCAAATTATAAATCGCAAAACCATGCAAAAGGGGGGCATCAGGTCCATCTAGATAAGTAATCTGGGAGCTTCGGGTCCCTGCTCCACTTAATCTGCATTTGCTCGAAGATGCTCCTAACAATGTCATTAGTGATCCAATCTCGAGACTTACTTTGCTGTTTGAAAATACGAGCATTTCGTTCCCTCCAAATGGCATAGACCATGGTTCCCAAGCACATCCGGGGCATAATATGTTGAGGTTGTTTAGACTTCCATTTGTTTGCAGCCCAAGATATGATGGAATTCCAGTCAATAGGGCACCCACTCATATTGAATTTGCACATGATAACTTGCCAAACATGAGAAGAGAAAGAGCAAGTAAAAAATAGGTGATCATGGGATTCAATATCTTTGTTGCATAACACACAAGCTAGAGGGCCCGGTGTGAATGACCAAATCCTATCCTGAGTGGACAATTTATTGTGAACCGCAAGCCAAACAATGAAACTGTGCCTAGGAATGCTCCCAGGAAACCAGACAATGTGTGCCCAGGGCACCTTAGGGTGAGCCTCTCTTAAAAAGTTCCAGGTATAGGAAGCGACAAAGGAGCCATTCGGTGAGGACTCCGAATCACAACATCATTTGCATTTGAAGGCTTGGGAGTTGAGTTAGTTGCTCTTTTTATTTCCATCAGCTCCCATGAAGACTTATTCGGCCACCTCCATTCATCCCTGTTAATAATGGACTGAACTTTAGAGTTAGTAGGGATAGCGGTATCATAAATAACCCTTTGCCCATATCTAGCAAATATAGACCCAAAAGGAAGCCACGGATCATGCCATAGAAATGTATTAACCCCATTTCCAATTTTATACTGAATTAAAGAAATAGCAATGGTTCTAAGTTTCAAAAGTTTCCGCCAATACCAAGAGCATTGGGAAGGAGGTTTAACATACCAAAAACTATGACCCTTAAGCATATAACATTGAATCCATAATTTCCAATTAGATTTGTTGGAAGTGGAAAGAAGATTCCAAATATGTTTCAGGTTAAGAATAGAGTTCATTTCCACCAAAGGTTTTATTCCCAATCCACCTTCCTTCTTAGGTAAACAAATGATATCCCAAGAGATTTTTGAACTAGAGGATTTCTCAATGCCACCTGACCACAAAAATCTTCTCAGAAAACTACTTTTTTGTATAAGTCTATGTTAAAAAATGTGGTAGCTTTATTTCCTATGATTGGAGAGTTGTTCCAACAACTTGCATTTATCCCTATGGTTGGAGGGTTGTTCCAACCATAGGAAATAAAGCTACCACGTTTGACCATCAGTTTGACCATCAGTTTGTTAAATGCAAGTTGTTGGAACAACCCTCCAACCATAGGAAATAAAGCTACCACGTTTTTTTAACATAGACTTATACAAAAAGTAGTTTAACTCATTAAATGCACATAGAAACATGAACAAACTCCCAACTACTATATATAAAACATAAATAGCCACCCCTTTCTTTAGAGCATCTTTTGGTGCTTTTGCGCTCATTGTTAACCCTGGGGTATGCCCCTTGTATTTTGTATAGTGCCGCTTTGTTGGCTTTTGTTTTTTTATTAATGTACCGATTTCCGAAAAAAAAAAACATAAATAGCCATATCTTGGAAGTTATATTCAGCCCATTATTCTTCCACATGCATAAATATGATTAGGAAATATAATCAGCCCTATCTTCTTCAAATTTATGCCCAATCAATAAGATCAACCCAAAAAAATGCCACCTTGATCTTCTTGGATTATCCATTTTATAATCAGCCCAATTCAGCCCATTAAGTGCTTCCTTGATTCTCATCAAGCAAGGTAAGGAAAACATCGTTGTAGATGCTCTCTCTCGCAGGTATGCATTGATTTCTACTCTTGATGCAAAATTGCTTGGTTTTGAACACATTAAAGAATTATATCCATTAGACCAAGATTTTCGTGAAGAGTATAGGAATTGTGAGAAAAAAGCATTAGGTAAATTCTTTAGGCATGAAGATTTCTTATTTTGGGAGAATAAGTTGTGTGTTCCTAATTGTTCATTACGCGATTTGTTAGTGAGGGAATCGCATGGTGGGGGTTTAATGGGACACTTTGGAGTTGCTAAGACACTAGCCATCCTACACGAGCATTTCTTTTGGCCACACATGAAAAGAGATGTTGAGAGAATTTGTGGAAGATGTGTAACTTGTAGGCAAGCAAAATCTCGAGTGAAACCCCATGGATTATACACACCACTGTCTATTCCTAGTGAGCCTTGGATTGATATCTCAATGGACGTTGTTTTAGGTTTGCCTAGGACCAAACGGGGTAGGGATTCGATTTTTGTGGTGGTAGATCATTTTTCTAAAATGGCACATTTTATTCCATGTCACAAAACGGATGATGCATCACATGTTGCTGATTTGTTCTTTAGGGAGATTGTAAGATTACATGGTATGCCTAGAACAATTATTTCAGATAGAGATGCTAAGTTCTTGAGTTACTTTTAGAAGACCTTGTGGTGTAAGTTAGGGACTAAGTTATTATTTTCTACTACTTGTCACCCACAAACTGATACTGAAGTAGTAAATAGGACTTTGTCAACTTTGTTAAGGGCTATTATTCAAAAGAGCATTAAAACATGGGAAGATTGTTTACCACATGTTGAGTTTGCTTACAATCGATCTATTCATTCTGCTACTAAATTTTCATCGTTTGAAATTGTATATGGGTTTAATCCATTAACTCCGTTGGATTTATCTCCTTTACCTTTGACTGAGCGTGTTAATTTCGATGGCCAAAGGAAAGCTGACTTTGTTAAGTAGATTCATGAGAAAGCCAGACTCAACATTGAGCGACGAACAGAGCAATATGCAAAGCAAGCCAACAAGGGGCGTCACAAGATGGTTTTTGAACCCGGAGATTGGGTTTGGTTGCATATGCGAAAAGAGAGATTTTTGGCTAAAAGGCATTCCAAATTGCTGCCATGAGGAGATGGGCCTTTCTCGAGCGCATCAATGACAATGCTTACAAGCTCGATTTGCCAGGTGAGTACAATGTAAGTGCTACTTTTAATGTTACTGATTTGAGTCCTTTTGATGTAGGTGATGATTTGAGAACAAATCCTTTTCAAGAGGAGGGGAATGATGCAAATCATGGCACGTCTTCAAGGGAACCAGTTCAAATTCCAATTGGACCGTTACGAGGGCTCGGGCAAAGAAGTTCAAAGAGGCACTCAATGGGCTAATTCAAGAAGTTTGGTCTCAGGAAAATTCGTGGAGGCCTATGGAGCTTGGTCCACAAAGATGTCTAAATCTAATTCAAGTTCTAGAAGAATAATCCAGTAGTTCAAGATTGAAATCAAATTTTAGTTTTCCTAAAATTTGAATTTGATTGTCATTTTTTCTTAATTGCTTAAATTGCTGAATTGTAGGCTTGCATGCCAACTATGGAACTTTCCTTATTCCTTTAGTTTCGTTTTATTTTAATTTTGGGCAAATTTATTTTGGGGCATAATATTTCGTAGGCTTATAGGGCCCAACTGTAAGCTTCATCTATTTAAACAGTTTTAGGGTTTGTAATATGCAGTTTTGATAATTAATAATATTGTGAGAGTTTTCTCCTTGGTTCTTTGAAGAACTATTCGAACTTATCAGATTTACTCTGTGGCGTTCATACCTGGACTTATCAATCGAGTTTTCCATCCTTGATTGTGGCGTCTTCATCCTTTATACCAAGGTTTGCATCTGTTATAGGTGTTGGGTCGCAGTTTTCCATTTGAATCTGACAGTAGAATGGTCTGAGGCATTAATCGTGTTATGGGTTTTGTCACATTGTTGGGGGGTTCATATCACCTGAGACTGGAACTGTGCTTTTGATACCAACTGATACGAATCCCGCCAACAATGTGATGAAACCCGTAACACGATTAATGCCTTGGACCGTTCTACTGTCAGATTCAAATGGGAAACGCGACCCAACAACTATATCAAATGCGAACCTAGGTATAAAGGATGAAGACGCCACAATCAAGGATGGAAAACTCGATTGATAAGTCCAGGTATGAACGCCACAGAGTAAATCTGATAAGTTCGAATAGTTCTTCAAAGAACCAAAGAAAAAACTCTCACAATATTATTAATGATCAAAACTGCATATTACAAACCCTAAAACTATTTAAATAGATGAGGCTTACAGTTGGGCCCTATAAGCCTACGAAATATTATGCCCCAAAATAAATTCACCCAAAATTAAAATAAAACGAAACTAAAGGAATAAGAAAAGTTCCATAGTTGGCATGCAAGCCTACAATTAAGAAAAAATGACAATCAAATTCAAGTTTTAGGAAAACTAAAATTTGACTTCAATCTTGAACTACTGGATTATTCTTCTAGAACTTGAATTAGATTGAGACATCTTTGTGGATCAACAAGCTCCATAGGCCTCCACGAATTTTCCTGAGACCAAACTTCTTGAATTAGCCCATTGAGTGCGTCTTTGAACTTCTTTGCCTGAGCCCTCGTAACTGGTCCAATTGGAATTTGAACTGGTTCCCTTGAAGACGTGCCATGATTTGCATCAACCTGGAACCTTGAATTGGGCAAAAGAATCGCTGAGATTATCCATCCAAGCTTGTTTGACCATAGCTCTATCAAGTTTTCTCTGGGTAAAATCTTCCTTCCCATACCTTCTGTTACTCTAAGTAAATTGTTCACCAATATATCTAAGTTCCACTAGACAACACTCATTAATAGTCTTTTTAAATTCCTACATCTCGTTATTCCAACAAAAGTTTGCATCAGAGACTTCATTTGGGCTTAAAGGCACATTAAAGTCACCTAACGTAATATAGTTAGTGGTCTTATTACGCTGTGAAATGGACCTTAGGTCAAAAGTGTTAAAACCATAAATGAAAGAGGCTTCAAAGGAAAGGGATTTATCATCCTTTTTAATGCTAACATGAATAAGTTGGGAAGTGATTTTAAGAATAGTGAGATTAATAGTGTCAGCATTCCAACCAACCCAAATTCTACCAACCGAATTTGGACTACTATTGGTAACAAAAGTTTTAGTGTTTAAAACATTTAGCTTTAATAAAATCTTCATTAGCCTAGAGTGGCAAATAAGGTGGATATTATGAAAGCATATGATAGTGTGAGTTGGGAATTTCTCATTGATATCTTTGATATTCTTGGTCTTCCCCCAAATTTAAAGAAATGGATCATTGCTTGTATGTTTTTTTTTTGGAAAATTATCATTGCTTGTATTACTACCCCAACGTACTCTATTAATTTTAATGGTGAATCTGTGGGTTTTTTTGGCGGTGCTAAGGGGATCAGACATGGTGACCCCATCTCTCCCTATCTCTTTGTCCTTGTCATGGATACCCTTAATCAACTGCTCCATCATTTTATTAATACTAGACCCTTTACTTATCATTGGAAATGTGATAAGCTTCAAATATCTCATCTCTGCTTTGTTGATGACCTTCTAATTTTCTTCAATGGAGATGTGGAAACTGCTATAGTTATTAAGGAAGCCCTCAATAAATTTTATCATTTCACTAGGCTCCAAGCTAATAATGCTAAAAGTTGCCTCTTCTTTTGTAATGTTAATGAGGAACTGACTGATAATATTATTTCCACCCTCAACTTTGTGAAAGGTCATTTACCTGTCAGGTACCTTGGGGTGCCTCTTATTACTTCTAAGCTCAAAAAACAAGATTGTGAAGAATTGGTTAGTAAAATTTGTGCTAGAATTTATTCTTGGAAGTCTAAATTTCTGTCTTATGCTGGTAGAGCTCAATTGATTAATTCTGTTTTGACAGGTATTCAACTTTATTGGTCTGACATGTTTGTTCTCTCCAAAGGAGTTCTCAAACAAGTAGCCCAAATTATGGCTAGATTCTTTTGGGCTGGTAACACAGATATTCAGTATGGTGCAAAAATTGCTTGGGAAACAGTTTATAGACCTAAGAAAGAAGGAGGATTGGGGTTCAAGGATATTAATTTAACTAACACCAATTTGAACCTCAAACATATTGGAAGTTTACTTGATCCTTCCAATACCTCTCCTTGGAAAAATTAGATCCACCTGTATATGCTTAAAAACAAAAGTTTTTGGCAGGTTAAAACTCCTTCCCAATGCTCTTGGTATTGGCGAAACTTATTAAAACTTAGACATATTGCTAAACCGTTGCTTGTTCATAGAATTGGAAATGGAGATAACACGTCTCTCTGGTATGATAATTGGCCCCCTATTGGGCCTCTGTTGGATAATTATACTACCAGAATTGTCTATGATGCTGCCATCAACATTAATGCTAAAGTTTGTACCATTTTTAGGGGTTTGGATTGGGATTGGCCTAGCTCTCACTCCATCGAACTGGATGAAGTCAAAACTCCATCGAACTGGATGAAGTCAGAACTATGTTAACCACCCTCTACAAACCCTCTATTCTTCAAGACAAAGTTAGTTGGCAGGTTACCCCATCGGGAAAATTTAATTTTTCCCTTATTTGGGATCATTTAAGGAACCACCACCCCATTGTTCCTTGGTATGATAGTGTGTGGTTTAAAGGAGGTACTCCTAGGTCGAGTATAATCCTTTTGTTAGCTGCTCATAATAGATTGTCTACCCATGATAGGATATCTAATTTCACCCGTGGCCCCCTGGATTGTGTTCTCTGCCACTCTCGTATGGAAACACATGATCTCTTGTTTTTTTCTTGCTCTTACTCTGTTGGTATTTGGCAGGAAATTATGCAAAGGTGTGGTCTGACTTGGAATGGTCAAGGATGGAATGACACTTTAATTTGGATGGCTCAACACCTCAAAGGAAAGACGATTCTTCATCAAATCCCCAAACTTTGCTTGGGAGTTACTGTTTATGGAATATGGAAAGAGCGGAATAACAGATCCTTCAAACACATTTTTTGTCCTAAAGAGATTACCCTCAAGAGCTTAATTTCTCAAATCCATGCTCTCATAAGGGTTAACTAGAAGCATCATTGTAATCTTAATACCAATCTTTGTAATTGGCTTTAATGCCAGTCTTTTGTTGTTGGCCTTTGCTTTGCATTGATTTGTCTTTTGGCTGTTTTGGGTTAAACTCCCTTGTTTGGTAGCTTTCTTTGCTACATTTTTCTTTTTATGAGCCCTGCTTCTCTTTGTATATCCTGGGGGTATGCCCCTTGTATTTTTGTACATCCTTTTTTTGGAATCTATTTACCACTTTCAGAAGAAAAAGAATCCTCATTAGTCTGTCTAACTTTGGTTTCAGTTAACCCCAAAATGTCAATATTATTCTCATAGATAAATTTGGCCCGATAACTTTGGTTGAGGCCGGATATTCCAGAAACAAACAATCATTAAGAACATTTATGAGAAGGTTTCCGTATTCCTAAAGAACCTCTTGTTTTGTTCTTCTTTGAATGGTGAGTATGTGGAGTACTAGTAGAAATAGGAGACTTACCTGGGTCCTTATATGTTCTCTGCCACTCTCGTATGGAAACACATGATCACTTGTTTTTTTCTTGCTCTTACTCTGTTGGTATTTGGCAGGATATTATGCAAAGGTGTGGTCAGACTTGGAATGGTCAAGGATGGAATGACTCTTTAATTTGGATGGCTCAACACCTCAAAGGAAAGACGATTCTTCATCAAATCCCCAAACTTTGCTTGGGAGTTACTGTTTATGGAATATGGAAAGAGCGGAATAACAGATCCTTCAAACACATTTTTTGTCCTAAAGAGATTACCCTCAAGAGCTTAATTTCTCAAATCCATGCTCTCATAAGGGTTAACTAGAAGCATCATTGTAATCTTAATACCATTCTTTGTAATTGGCTTTAATGCCAGTCTTTTGTTGTTGGCCTTTGCTTTGCATTGATTTGTCTTTTGGCTGTTTTGGGTTAAACTCCCTTGTTTGGTAGCTTTCTTTGCTACATTTTCCTTTTTATGAGCCCTGCTTCTCTTTGTATATCCTGGGGGTATGCCCCTTGCATTTTTGTACATCCTTTTTTTGGAATCTATTTACCACTTTCCGAAGAAAAAAAATCTTCATTAGCCTGTCTAATTTTGGTTTCAGTTAACCCCAAAATGTCAATATTATTCTCATAGATTAATTTGGCCGGATAACTTTGGTTGAGGTCGGATATTCCTGAAACAAACAATCATTAAGAACGTTTATGAGAAGGTTTCCGCTTTCCTAAAGAACCACTTGTTTTGTTCTTCTTTGAATGGTGAGTATGTGGAGTACTAGTAGAAATAGGAGACTTACCTGGGTCCTTATAGGTAGTAGGGGTGACAACTTCCTCAACTGGGTTAGCATAAATAATAATCCCCTTACCTTTTACAAGATTTGGGCCTCAAGAATGCCTGAGCCTTTGTGAGTTATAGATTGGGATAGACTGCCACCCTCATTTAATTGCTGCCGTTGTTCTTGGATTTTTTCTCCTCCAGTAGTAGGAGCCATGATGAGAACATGGCGGCTAGCACAAGGTGGAATGCGGACCCGAACCACGTGCCAATTGGTCCGGTTACAAGGGCGCGAGCAAAGCGGTTCAAGGACAATCTCATTGGGCTGGTTCAACAAATTTGGGTTGAGACTAATCTGAGTGGCCCAAAGGAGGATACTAGTGATCCACAAGGCTGGGTGTCCATGATTCAAGCTATAGAATAAATTATAGGCTTGCATGCCAACTTAGGGACTTTTTATATTCATTAGTTTCCTTTTATTTTAGTTTGGGGTGAATTATATTGGGCTATAATATTCCGTAGGCTTAAAAGGGCCCAACTTTAAGGCTCAGCTATTTTAACAGTTTTAGGGTTTGTAATATTCAGTTTTGATCATTAATAATATTGTGAGAGTTTTCTCTTTGGTTCTTTGAAGAACTATTCGAACTTATCAGATTTACTCTGTGGCGTTCATACCTTGACTTATCAATCGAGTTTTTCCATCCTTGATTGTGGCGTCTTCATCCTTTATACCAAGGTTCGCATCTGTTATAGGTGTTGGGTCGCGGTTTCCATTGAATCTGACAGTAGAACGGTCCGAGACATTAATCGTGTTACGGGTTTCGTCACAGTATTGGCGGGGTTCGTATCAGTTGGTATCAAAGCACAGTTCTAGTCTCAGGTTTATCATATCTTTTTCGTTTCTGTTCTTATTCGTTTCTTCTGGTTCTGTTCGTATTCGTTTTTGTTTCTCTTCGTTTTCTTATTCGTTCTCGTTTTTGAACCGTATCAAAAAAAAAAAAAAAAAAAAGGTGTTCGATTACGATATGGAATTTTGTGTTTAGGGTTTGCGAATCTGATCTGTGATTTGCTCTTGTTACTTCGTGTTTGTTCATTCTCGTGATCGTTGTTATTGTGGGTTTTTTTTTTCTTCTTGGAATTAGGGTTTCTGAATCAGATACGTGAACTGTGAAGTCTGCCTGATTATTCGAAAAAAAAAAAAATACAAAAAAAAAAAAAAAGAAGAGAAGAGAAGAGATCTGTAGGGAAAAAAAAAAAAAAAAAGAGTACAAAAACTCGGCTTAAAATTTTATTTTTGTTTTGCGATATTTGGGGTCTAAGGAGTCCGAATCTGACCTTACTCCATAGTGTGAAAAAAATTTTCCGAAAATTCCATTTTTTGTGCTTTTGGAAACCTAGCCATCCGCGTTCGTTTTTTTCGTCGTGCTTTCAGCTTCCAAATTTGATTGGTCATTGTTTGAACAGTTTCATAAGAACCGAGTGAGAATTACTACGAGTGGAAAAAGGCAAGAGTGGTGAGCACGTAAGAGGGTAAAAGCCAAATTGATTTTCAGTTTAAACACGAGTGAACTTGAGTGATACATCCTAGTTGAGTGAAACACGTGAGCGAGAGTTGTGAGGTCCTATATATTTTTTTTTATCTAATCTTTGTTTTGCAGTGAAATATGGCCCATAAAGACAAAAACATTGCCGGGGAGGTTTCGGGAGAGACTGATCAGAAACTACTATTGGAGGCATTAATGGGTGAAATGAGGAGGGTATTGAGGACAGAGATGGATCAAGTCCATGAACGGTTAGATAGAGTAGAGAATGCACGTGTGGAGCAGCCACAAAACAATGCTCCTCATGGACGTAGAAGAGAGAGAGTTCAACCGAGGGGAGTGAGAGTGGAAGAAGAGGAGTATTTTTGGGAAGACTTTGACGAAGAAAATGATCAGGAGTCAATAGATAATCATAGGAGATATGGTGGTCGGGGTAGAGAAGTTAGGTTTAGAGAAGCTAGGAACCGGGAAGATAATAATTTGGGTAGTATTAAGATGAAGATTCCTTCGTTTCAAGGGAAGAATGATCCGGAAGCCTATCTAGAATGGGAGAAGAAGGTAGAATTAGTATTTGATTGCCACCATTACTCTGAGGCTAAGAAGGTAAAACTTGCTGCCATTGAATTTTCTGATTACGCTATCATTTGGTGGGATCAATTGGTGTTGAATAGGAGAAGAAATAGGGAGCGTCCAATAGAGACGTGGGAGGATATGAAAACTGTGATGAGGAAGCGGTTCGTTCCAAGCTATTATTACCGAGAGTTGTACAACAAGTTGCAAAGTTTGAGGCAAGGTAATAGGAGTGTGGAAGAATATTATAAGGAGATGGAAGTTGCTATGATTCGAGCGAATGTAGAGGAAGATCGAGAGGCTACAATGGCTAGATTCTTAGTTGGGTTGAATCGGGAAATTGCCAATGCAGTGGAATTGCAACACTATGTTGAGTTGGAGGATATGGTACACATGGCTATTAAAATTGAGAATCAACTCAAGAGGAGGGGCAGCAGCACACGTCCAAGCCAAAATCCAAGCCAAAATTCCAATACATCCGCTTGGAAACCAAATAATTGGAAAAGAGATGAGAAGCAGCCTTTGGTGAAGCCAAAAACTGAGCAAAAAACAAGAAGTGACCAGCCATGGAAATCAAGGTAAATCTGATTCTTCTACTTCTAGAAATCGTGACATTAAGTGTTTTAAATGCCAAGGCAGGGGACATATAGCAAGTCAATGTCCAAATAAGCGGGTTATGGTGATGCGAGACAATGGTGAGATTGAAACCGAAGATGAAGATGACAATGAATCTGTGCCACCATTGGAGGATGCCGATGATGAAGAGTACGCTGCCCAAGGGGATTTGTTAGTGGCAAGGAGAGCTCTAAATATGCAAGTTAAAGAAGATGATGAGGTGCAACGGGAGAACATTTTTCATACGAGATGCCATGTCAAAGATAAGGTGTGTAGTATGATCATCGATGGGGGGAGTTGCACTAACGTTGCTAGCACAACTTTAGTGGAAAAATTAGGGCTGCCAACAATCAAGCATCCACGGCCTTATAAATTGCAATGGCTCAATGATAGTGGAGAAGTAAGGGTGACTAAACAAGTAATAGTTCCTTTTCGTATTGGGAGATATGAAGATGAAGTTTTGAGTGATGTGGTTCCGATGCAAGCTGGACACTTGTTGTTAGGGAGGCCATGGCAATTTGATCGACGTGTTAAGCATGATGGTTTCACAAATAAATACTCGTTCGTGCTTAATCAAAGGACAATCACCTTAGTGCCTTTGACACCGAAGCAAGTTTATGAAGATCAAGTGAGGTTGCAAAGGGAGAGTGATCAAAAGAAAGAGAGTGAACAAAAGAAAAGGAGTGAGAAAAATGAGAGGGAAAAAGAAAAGAAAAATGCAGCCATTGAGGGAAAATTAGAGGGAAACCAAAAAAAGAATTTTTATGCAAAAGCAAGTGAGATCAAACGAGCGTTGTTTTCAAATCAGCCTATGATTGTACTTTTGTACAAAGAGGCATTTTTAAACACTAACCAAATTGACTCATCTTTGCCTAGTTCTGTTGTTTCTCTTTTGCAGGAGTTTGGTGATATCTTTCCCGAGGAGGTTCCACATGGTTTACCCCCTATTCGAGGGATTGAACATCAAATTGATTTCGTGCCCGGTGCTACCATTCCAAACCGACCAGCCTATAGAAGCAATCCTGAGGAGACAAAGGAGTTACAAAAGCAGGTTAGTGAGTTGATGGAAAAGGGGTACGTAAGAGAAAGTATGAGTCCATGCGCCGTTCCGGTGATTTTGGTTCCCAAGAAGGATGGGACGTGGAGAATGTGCGTTGATTGCCGAGCCGTCAACAACATAACGGTAAAGTATCGACACCCTATTCCTCGCTTAGATGATATGTTAGATGAGTTGCATGGTTCTTGTATATTTTCTAAGATTGATTTGAAAAGTGGGTATCATCAAATTAGAATGAAAGAAGGTGATGAATGGAAAACTGCATTTAAAACAAAATATGGTTTGTATGAATGGTTAGTTATGCCTTTTGGATTAACTAATGCTCCTAGTACTTTTATGAGATTGATGAACCATGTTTTGCGTGCTTTCATTGGAAAATTTGTAGTTGTTTATTTTGATGATATCCTGATTTATAGCAAAAACTTGGAAGAGCATTTGAAGCATTTAAAACTTGTGTTAGATGTGCTTAGAAATGAAAAGTTGTTTGCTAACCTAAAGAAGTGCACATTTTGCACCGATAAGCTTATGTTTCTTGGTTTTGTTGTGTGTGCACAAGGAATACAGGTTGATGAAGAAAAGATTCGTGCTATCCAAGAATGGCCAAGCCCATCTAGTGTAAGTAATGTGCGAAGTTTTCATGGACTTGCTAGTTTTTACAGGAGGTTCGTGAAAGACTTCAGTAATATAGCTGCACCGATAACCGAAGTCATCAAGAAAAATGTTGGGTTCAAATGGGGGGAAGAGCAAGAGAAGGCATTTCAATTACTCAAGGAGAAGTTAACTCATGCACCTTTACTTGCTTTACCTAACTTTACAAAAACTTTTGAAATTGAATGTGATGCTTCAGGTTTAGGTATTGGCGCCGTGCTTATGCAAGAAGGAAGACCGATTGCATACTTTAGTGAGAAGTTAAGTGGGGCTGCCTTAAACTATCCCACGTATGACAAAGAGATGTATGCATTGGTTCGAGCTTTGGAGACATGGCAGCATTACTTGTGGCCTAAAGAGTTCGTGATTCACACCGATCATGAGTCTTTAAAGCACCTTAAAGTCCAACACAAGCTGAACAAGAGGCATGCACGATGGGTTGAATTCATTGAGACGTTTCCATACATCATTCGATATAAACAAGGTAAGGAGAACATCGTTGCCGATGCACTTTCTCGAAGGTACATTCTAATCTCCACTCTTGATGCTAAGATTCTTGGTTTTGAGCATATTAAAGAATTATATCCTTTAGACCTAGATTTTAGTGAAGAGTTTGAATCTTGTGAAAAAATTGCCCATAATAAATTCTATAGGCATGAGGGGTTTTTATTTCGAGAAAATAAATTGTGCATTCCAAATTGTTCTGTGAGAGAGTTGCTTGTGAGAGAGTCACATGGGGGAGGGTTAATGGGACATTTTGGGGTAGTTAAAACATTAGCCGTTCTACAAGAACACTTCTATTGGCCACGCATGAAACAAGATGTTGAGAGAATTTGTGGTAGATGTGTCACATGTAGGCGAGCGAAATCTAGAGTACAACCCCATGGCTTATACACACCCCTTCCAATTCCTAGTGAACCATGGATTGATATTTCAATGGATTTTGTGTTAGGTTTACCTAGGACTAAACACGGTCGAGACTCAATTTTTGTGGTTGTGGATAGATTTTCCAAGATGGCACATTTTATTCCGTGTCACAAAACTGATGATGCTTCACATGTTGCTAATTTGTTCTTTAAGGAGATTGTGAGATTACATGGTATGCCTAGAACCATTGTTTCAGATAGAGATGTTAAGTTCTTGAGTTATTTTTGGAAGACCTTGTGGTGTAAGTTGGGGACTAAGTTATTATTTTCTACTACTTGTCATCCACAAACTGATGGTCAAACCGAAGTAGTAAATAGGACTTTATCTACTTTGTTAAGGGCTATTATTAAAAAGAACATCAAAACATGGGAAGAATGTTTACCACATGTTGAGTTTGCTTATAATCGTACCATTCATTCTGCTACTAAATTTTCACCCTTTGAAATTGTGTATGGTTTTAATCCTTTAACTCCTTTGGATTTATCTCCTTTACCTGTTACTGAGCGTGTTAATTTAGATGGCAAAAAGAAAGCAGATTTTGTTAAGCAGATTCATGAGAAAGCAAGGCTCAATATTGAGCGAAGAACAGAGCAATATGCAACGCAAGCTAACAAAGGGCGACGCAATATCATCTTTGAACCCGGAGATTGGGTTTGGGTACATATGCGAAAAGAAAGATTTCCTGCACAAAGGCGTTCTAAATTGCTTCCCCGAGGCGATGGTCCTTTTCAAGTTCTTGAGCGCATCAATGATAATGCCTACAAGCTAGAGTTGCCTGGTGAGTATAATGTTAGTACTACTTTCAATGTTACTGATTTATCTCCTTTTGATGTAGGTGACGATTTGAGGACAAATCCTTTTCAAGAGGAGGGGAATGATGAGAACATGGCGGCTAGCACAAGGTGGAATGCAGACCCGAACCACGTGCCAATTGGTCCGGTTACAAGGGCGCGAGCAAAGCGGTTCAAGGACAATCTCATTGGGCTGGTTCAACAAATTTGGGTTGAGACTAATCTGAGTGGCCCAAAGGAGGATACTAGTGATCCACAAGGCTGGGTGTCCATGATTCAAGCTATAGAATAAATTATAGGCTTGCATGCCAACTTAGGGACTTTTTATATTCATTAGTTTCCTTTTATTTTAGTTTGGGGTGAATTATATTGGGCTATAATATTCCGTAGGCTTAAAAGGGCCCAACTTTAAGGCTCAGCTATTTTAACAGTTTTAGGGTTTTGATCATTAATAATATTGTGAGAGTTTTCTCTTTGGTTCTTTGAAGAACTATTCGAACTTATCAGATTTATTCTGTGGCGTTCATACCTTGACTTATCAATCGAGTTTTTCCATCCTTGATTGTGGCGTCTTCATCCTTTATACCAAGGTTCGCATCTGTTATAGGTGTTGGGTCGCGGTTTCCATTGAATCTGACAGTAGAACGGTCCGAGACATTAATCGTGTTACGGGTTTCGTCACAGTATTGGCGGGGTTCGTATCAAGCCATGTAATTGTGGTCTGGACAGGAAGGACTAGAAACAACCAATTTTCCTACTACATTTCCCCCAATAGAGTTATTGGTGTTCATAACTAGACCATCTTCACTAACTGGAATAGGCCCTTCTTGTGGTGAAGTTTCAACTTGACTAGCTTTTAAATTTGCCATTAAGTCATCTATAGAATTTTTAATAGCAGAGAATTGGTTGGTGTACTCAATTGGAGTTGGATGTTGGTAATAGACATGCTCCTTATGGGACGATGGTCCCATAGCAGGGAGGTTAACTTGGTCCTTGGAGGTAGGTGTGATGGGCACCATGATGGATCGAGTTTTAAAGCTTGACCTCTTACAAGTTCCAGATGGGCCAATCACAAGATCAAGAGCTAAGAAGATCAAGGAAGCAATGCAAGGATTGGTACAATCCACTTGGGCTGAATTTGCAAATGTTTCAAGCAAGACTTCAGCATTCAAGATGGGCTTGGAAGAAGAGAAACCAGCTTTAATCCATGTGATACAAGACACTTAGTCCATTTTATTTATGTTCGCTGGTTTTGGGCATGTGGGCCTATTTTATTCATTAATTGGACATCTATTTAGCTTTAAATTTAAGTTGTTTTGGGCTCGAGTACCTCCAGCCCATTTCTTTTTTTTTTTTAAGGCCTTTTGGGCCCTAGGGTTATTAGATATAAAAACACTCTTATAGCAGTTTTTTTTTTTCGGGAAATGGTGAATAAATAAAACAAAGCCAAACGGCACTATACAAAACTACAAGGGGCATACCCCAGGATATACAATAAGCACAAAAAGAGCATCCAGATGATGCAACTAAGGGGAAAGATCAAAGGCTTGTAGCCAAGAAAACCCACCTTAGCAAAATATCACTCAATAATGGAGAAATTACCAAAAAGCCATCCTAGAATAAAAAAAACAACACAAGAGCAAAGTTTAAGGGTCCCTCATAAAACCTGAACTAGCAAAGAAAATCAAACTGAGCAAAAATGAGATAAAAGGTACATTTTTCAGGCTAAGTCCATCTAGTAATGGAATTTGAGAGATGTGGATCATTTTTCCACTTGATCTGGATCTGAATCTGAATAATGATTTGGAGGTAGATCTCTTGAAGGAGCCTTTCCTTTGTTTTAACTTCGAATTTGAATGTTCGAGCATTTCTTTCCTTCCATATGCTATAAATGATCAACCCAAGACACATTCTAGGAATAATGTGGTTGGGAGTTTTCTTTGTCCATTTCCTAGCTGCCCATTCCACAATAGAGCTCCAAGAGGAAGCATGGGAACTAATATCCAAACGTTGCAGTAATGCCTGCCAAATAAAAGAAGAGAATGAGCAACTAAAAAACAAATGATCATGCGATTCCATACCTTGATGACAGAGAACACATCCCAAGGGTCCAGGAGTGAAGTGGACAATCCTGCCATGAGTAGATAAACGGTTAAGAATTGCCAACCAAGAAATGAAACTGTGCCTAGGTATATTTCCTGGAAACCAAATGAGCCGATGCCATGGGACCTTTGGGCCAATGACAATCTGATCGTGGGTTCAAGGAATATCAATTCCACGGGTTCACATCATTTGGTATCAGAGCTTAGGCTCCAAATCAGGTCTGATTTATCCATTTTATTTCGTGTTCTTGTTTCAGTTTCATTTTTTTTCTGTTCGGTTATTTTCGTGATCTTGTTTCATCTCGTCTTTATGTTCAATTCGTGTTCTGTTCTTTTCGTGTTCTTGTTTTAGTTCGTGTTTGTGTTCTTGATTACGATCTGGAATTTCGTGTTTAGGGTTGCGAATCTGATCTGCGATTTTTTCTCTTGCTACTTCGTGTTCATTCATTCTCGTGATTTAGGGTTATTTTGGTGCTTTACGAACGTGAACTGTGAAGTCTCCCTGACTATATTCAAAAAAAAAAAACCAAAACAAAACAAAAGAAAGGAAAAGAGGAGAAAAAAAAAGGAAGAGAAGAGATCGGGTCCGGAAAAAAAAATAAATAAATAAATACCAAAACTCGTCTTAAATTTTTTTGTTCGTTTTGCATTGTCCATGGTCTAAGGAGTCCGAAACAGACCTTACTCCATAGTGTGAAAATTTTTCCGAAAAAAAATTTGATTTTTGTGCTATTCGAAACCTATCTTTTGTGATCGCTGTTTCTTGGGATAAACTTTGTTTCCCTCTTCAATTGGCTCATATTTCCAAAAAAAAAATCGTGATTTTTTTCTTTTATTCCTCTCAAAATCTGATTTCTTGTTTCGTTTGCCCTCGTCTTATATTTTCTTGAGATCCGTGTCATTTTTTTTCCTGTTACTTCCTTTTTTCTTGAATCTATTACTGGCTGGGATAAAACAAGGTTGTGTCTTGATTTAGTTCAATTAGTTCTTGAAAGAACTTGAAAGGGAAAACAATTGAGGTAAAAGGCAAGAGTGTGTGAGACTAATTTCGGGAAAAAGCCAATCACAGTGAAACACGAGTGGAGTGACAATTTTTTAGCGTAAACACGTAAGGGAGTGTGTGAGGTTTTACCACTAATATTCTTATTTTGCATCACATTAAAATGGGTGACTCAACACCTAGAGGGGAGGCAGATAACACAGCCTTTATGTTGCAGGCCATGCAACGACAGTTTGAACGGTTAAATTTGGTGTTGGGGGAGCTAAGGGATAGGATGGATCAACCAGATGTACAAGGTGATTCAAAATCTACAAGGTGGGCGTGATGGGAGGAGACATGAGCCTAGAGTTGAAAATGAGTATGAGATCGAAGAAGATGAGGAGGATGAGGAAGACATAGTATCTGATGTTGGTACGGGATGGCTACACCTAGAGGAGGTAGGCGTGGAAGAGGACCTAGGGGGAATCCAAGGGGTCGAGATGGGGTAGATAGGAACCTTGGGAGCATCAAAATGAAAATACCATCTTTCCAAGGGAGGAATGACCCTGAAGTATATTTAGAGTGGGAGAAGAAAATAGAGCTAATTTTTTATTGTCACAATTACTCAGAGGAGAAGAAGGTGAAGCTAGCGGTAATTGAGTTCACTGATTATGCAATTATTTGGTGGGATCAATTGGTAACCAATAGGAGAAGGAATCATGAGAGACCTGTAGAAACATGGGGTGAGTTGAAAGCTCTCATGAGGAGGAGATTTGTACCTAGCCACTACTACAGAGACCTCTTCCAAAAATTACAAAACCTTTCGCAAGGTTCCAGAAGTGTGGAGGAATACCATAAGGAGATGGAGGTGGCTATGATCCAGGCTAATGTAGAAGAGGATCGGGAGGCTACAATGGCCAGATTTCTAAGTGGTTTGAATAGGGACGTCGCTAATGTAGTTGAGTTGCAGCATTATGTGGAGATAGAAGACATGGTCCACATGGCTATGAAAGTGGAGAGGCAGTTAAGAGAAAGGGGGCAGCAAGGTATACTTCAGTTTCTAGTACTCTTTGGAAACCGAAGTGGGATAGAAGTGACCGAGCTGAAGTAAAGGGGAAGACCGACCCACCTAAAGGAAAAGATGAGGGGACTAGCAAGAACAAACTCAAGGCATATTTTCAACCTCAAAGGAATAGAGACATCAAATGTCTTAAATGTTTGGGTACTGGGCACATCGCATCTCAATGTCCTAACAAGCGGGTGATGGTTATGCTAGACAATGGAGAGGTGATGATGCGAAACCTCAATAACTTGTATTGAGACCCAACAACAATATTGACATGTTTACCCAGAAAAGCTAAAATTAGATTGTAGTTGATAGTGAACCCGTGACCCAACGCCTATAGAGAGACGCAAACCACGGGTATTCCAAAGATTTGTGAAGACGCCACAATCAGATGCGGAAGGCTGATTGATAAGTCATGGTGTGTGAAGACGCCACAATCAGATGCGAAAGGCTGATTGATAAGTCAAAAATTGTGTTCTGTGAAGAACAAGGGGGAGGAGCAAAGCTCAACTTCAAAATTGTGTTTAATCCATTATATAAATCTGCCCATACAAAAGAGTATATATAGGATTGGAACAACCCTCCAACCATAGGAATAAATGTAAGTTGTTGGAACAACCCTCCAACCATAGGAAATAAAGCTACCACGTTTTTTAACATAGACTTATACAAAAAAGTAGTTTGACTCATTAAAAACACATAGAAACATGAACAAACTCCCAACTACCAACTATAAAGCATAAATATCCATATCTTGGAAGTTATATTCAGCCCATTATTCTTCCACATGCATAAATATGATTAGGAAATATAATCAGCCCTATCTTCTTCAAATTTATGCCCAATTAATAAGATCAACCCAAAAAAAATGCAACCTTGATCTTCTTGGATTCTCCATTTTATAATCAGCCCAATTCATCCCATTAAGTGCTTCCTTGATTCTCATCAGGTGATGACTGAGAGTGAGGATGAAAATGATGGCTTGCCAGATGCTAGTGATGATGATGTAGTGGAATACCCCGTAGAAGGTGAGTCTCTTGTTGCCAGACGTGCTCTCAATATGCAAGTTAAGGTAGATGAAATGGAGCAGCAGAGAGAGAACATATTTCATACCAGATGTTATGTAAATAACAAGGTGTGTAGTATGATTATAGATGGGGGGAAGTTGTACCAATGTAGCTAGTACCACCCTAGTTGAGAAGTTAAGCTTACCTTTACAAAAGCATCCTAGGCCCTACAAGTTACAATGGTTGAATGATTGTGGGGAGGTAAAGGTCAGTAAGCAGGTTTTGGTGACTTTTACCATTGGGAGATATAGTGATGAGGTGCTTTGTGATGTAGTTCCTATGCATGCTGGCCACATTTTGTTGGGAAGGCCGTGGCAGTTTGATAGAAGGGTGAACCATGATGGGTTTAAAAATATGTACAGCTTTGTGAAGGATGGAAAAGCAATCAAACTTGCTCCCTTAACCCCTAAACAGGTCTATGAAGACCAAATGAAGTTGAAAAGTGAGATTGAGCAAAAGAGAAAGAGTGAGGCTGAAAAGAAAAATGAGAGTGAGGGTGAAACTTCAAGAGAAAGAGAGAGTGAAAAAAAAATACAGAGGTGGTTGAAAATAAAGAAAAGAGAGTGGAGCCACGAGAGAAAAAAGAAAGAGAGTCTGCAGAGAGAAAAGAAAAGACAAAATTGAGTTTTTATGCAAAACAAGTGAGGTTAAGAGGGCATTTTTTGCAAATCAGCCTATGATTCTTCTTGTTTACAAAGAATCTTATCTTAATCTTCATGAAACTAACCAATCTCTTCCTAGTTTGGCTATTTCTTTGTTTTTTTTTTTTTTTTTTTTTCGGAATGTGATAAATATTGGCTGTTTCTTTGTTGTAGGAGTTCGAGGAAATATTTCCAGAGGAGATGCCGAGTGGGTTACCGCCCATTAGAGGCATTGAGCATCAAATTGATTTGGTACCTGGAGCTGTCATCCCTAACCGACCAGCCTATAGGAGTAATCTGGAGGAGACAAAGGAGCTTCAAAGGCAAGTTAATGATTTGATGAGTAAGGGGTATGTAAGAGAGAGCATGAGTCCATGTGCAGTACCAGTGCTTCTAGTGCCAAAGAAGGATGAGACTTGGAGGATGTGCGTTGATTGCAGAGTGGTCAATAATATCACGGTAAAGTATCGTCATCCTATTCCTAGATTAGATGATATGCTTGATGAATTGCATGGCTCTTGTATTTTCAGTAAAATAGATCTTAAAAGTGGTTACCACCAAATCAGAATGAAAGAGGGAGATGAATGGAAAACTGCTTTTAAGACTAAATATGTACTTTATGAATGGTTGGTTATGCCATTTGGGCTTACAAATGCGCCTAGTACTTTTATGCGATTAATGAACCATGTTTTACGAGCGTTCATAGGCAAGTTTGTGGTCGTGTACTTTGATGATATCCTAGTGTACACCAAGACCTTAAATGATCATATTGAACATTTGAGATATGTGTTTGAGGTGTTGAAATGTGAAAAGTTGTATGCTAATTTTAAGAAATGCATCTTTTGCATGGAAAAAGTTGTTTTTCTTGGATATGTTGTTAGTACAAAGGGCATTGAGGTGGATGAAGAAAAAGTCAAAGCCATCAAGGAGTGGCCAACGCCTAAAGGTATCTTTTTTTTTTAGAAGAAAACGGTTAATTCAAACGAAAAGCCAAACGGCACTGTACAAAGTACAAGGGGCATACCCTAGGCAACCAAAATCACAAAAAAAACAAGCATCCAGACAATGCAACAAAGGATGGGAAATTATCTAAGAACCAACCAGAGAATGACCCATCCTAACAGTTAAAGAGCCGAGCAAACCAAGAAACGACAATTACATCAAGGAACTCAAGCAGAAACAAAACAAAAGAGGGACAAGCCAAAGTCCCCACTAAGTAGCAATAGCCCATCTATCAATGTACTAAGGTAGATGGGGATCGTTCTTCCAAGTAGCTTGAATCTGTAAGGAAATCTTTAGGCAAAGGTCTTGTAAAATTCTTTCCTTAGTCTTTACTTTAGATTTAAAACTTCGAGCATTTCTTTTTTTTTTTTTCGGAAAAAAAAAAAAAAGCTTTCTTCCCAAATGCTATAGACAACCAACCCAAGGCACATTTTAGGGACAACCTGCTTCAGATTCAGTGATACCTTTAGGGTATCACTGAGGTAAGAAGCTTTCATGGTCTAGCTAGTTTTTATAGGCGTTCTGTAAAGGATTTTAGTACCATTGATGCACCACTCACTGAAATAATAAAAAAAAATGTTGGATTCCATTGGGGAATTGATCAAGAGAATGCATTTGCTACAATTAAAGATAGGCTTTGTTCTGCACCTGTGTTAGCATTACCTGACTTTAACAAAACTTTTGAGATTGAATGTGATGCTTAAGAAATAGGGATTGGAGCTGTTTTAATGCAGGATAGGCGGCCCATAGCCTTCTTCAGTGAAAAGCTAAGTCCTAGCCCTGAATTACCCCACTTATGACAAAGAACTTTGTGCTCTTGTTCGCGCTATAGAGACATGGCAGCATTACCTTTCGCCTAAGGAGTTTGTGATCCACACCGATCATGAATCATTGAAGCATCTCAAGGGATAAGGTAAAATAAATAAGAGACATACTAGATGGATGGAATACATCGAGACTTTTCCTTATGCCATCCGTTACAAGCAAGGTAAGGAAAATACTGTTGTTGATGCTTTATCACGAAGGTATGTACTTCTTACTTCTATGAGTGCTAAAATGCTTGGGTTTGAATATGTGAAAGAAATGTATGCTAATGACACTGATCTTTCTGAGGTGTATTTGGCATGTGACAAAGCAGCATTTGGTAAGTTTTTCAAGCATGATGGTTATCTGTTTAAAGAAAACAAATTGTGTGTGCCAAATTGTTCAATGCGTGAATTGTTGGTGCGAGAAGCACATGGTGGGGGATTAATGGGACATTTTGGTGTCAGGAAAACCTTAGAAATTTTGCATGAACATTTATTTTGGCCTAGGATGAGAAGAGACGTCACTCGGATATGTGGTAGGTGCATTACATGTAGAAAGGCAAAATCTAAGGTTTTACCACATGGGTTGTATACACCCTTACCCGTCCCTTGTGAGCCATGGGTAGACATTTCTATGGACTTTGTTTTGGGGTTGCCTAGGACAAAGAGGAGTAGAGATTCTATTTTTGTGGTAGTGGACATATTTAGTAAAATGGCACATTTCATTCCATGCCATAAAACAAATGATGCCACAAACATAGCTCATTTGTTTTTCAAGGAAATAGTGCGACTCCATGGTGTACCTAGGAGTATTGTTTCTGATAGGGATGTCAAATTTCTTAGCTACTTTTGGAAGGTTTTGTGGGGAAAATTAGGTACCAAACTTTTATTTTCCACTACTTGTCACCCACAGACTGACGGACAGACTGAAGCATTGACTCAACTCTTACACACTGTCATTCAAAAGAATTTAAAAACCTGGGAGGATTGTTTGCCATTCATAGAGTTTGCATATAATAGGACTATGCACACTGCTACTTCTTATTCTCCTTTTGAAATTGTTTATGGTTTTAATCCACTCACTCCTTTAGATTCGATGCCTTTACCTATTGATGACAGGAGTAGTTTGGATGGACACAGGAAGGGTGAATTGGTGAAGTCCATTCAAGAGAGGGTACGACTTCAAATTGCACAAAAAAATGAAAAGTTTGCTTCCCAAGCCAACAAAGGACGTAAGCGTGTTATCTTTGAACCAGGAGATTGGGTCTGGGTTCACATGCGCAAAGAAAGATTCCCTATGCACAGAAGGACTAAATTGCATCCTCGAGGAGATGGCCCTTTTCAAATCCTTGAGAAAATTAATGATAATGCTTATAAAGTGGATCTTCCTGGTGAGTATAATGTCTCGGCTACTTTCAATGTTTCTGACCTTTCCCCATTTGATGCAGGTGATGATTCGAGGTCGAATCCTTTTGAGGAGAGGGGGAATGATAGGCACCATGATGGATCGAGTCTTAAAGCTAACCCCTTACAAGTTCCAGATGGGCCAATCACAAGATCAAGAGCTAAGAAGATCAAGGAAGCAATGCAAGGATTTGTACTATCCACTTGGGCTGAATTTGCAAATGTTTCAAGCAAGACTTCAACATTCAAGATGGGCTTGGAAGAAGAGAAACCAGCTTTAATCCATGTGATACAAGCCACTTAGTCCATTTTATTTATGTTCACTGGTTTTGGGCATGTGGGCCTATTTTATTCATTAATTGGACATCTATTTAGCTTTAAGTTTAAGTTGTTTTGGGCTCGAGTACCTCCAACCCATTTCTTTTATTTTTATTGAAGGCCTTTTGGGCCCTAGGGTTATTAGATATAAAAACACTCTTGTAGCAGTTTTTAATGGAAGATTATGTGAATGAATATTATTCTTCTCAGAGAATTCAGTTTTCTCTTCTTGTTCTTGATTGAACAATCCGAACTTATCAAAGGCATTCCCTTTGTGGCGTTCATACCAAATCTGGGTTCTTGAAACAGGATTTCAACAGGTCTAGATCATTTTTGTGGTTTGATTATTGGCTTTCCTGGTGATTTACAATCTGATCGTGGGTTCAAGGAATATCAATTCCACGGGTTCACATCAAGGTGGCCCATTAGTAGCAGATTCTTCACAGTATTTACCCTTGGATTTGATCTTCCAATCCCCTTCATTACCCACTTGAGTACTGGTAATTTCAACCCTTGGGTGGATTTGAGCCTTAGGTAACTTAGAGCAGTCATGCCCAAACCTAGAGCATTTGGCACATCGAATAGGAGTTCATTGATATGCCACAGGGAGCACAATTTGTTCCATTTCCCCACTAATAGGGTCCTCAAATTCAATTCTCAAGTAACAGAGTAGCTCATGTTTTACATTTAACTCAATACATATACGAGCAAAAGAAATCCTTCTGCAATCTATTGTGACTCTAGCAACATGAAGTGGCTTACCAATTGCACTGGCAATATGGCTTAAACTAGTAATTGCTTCCTCGGACAGGGTAAGACCAGCATGCCAATTTTGAAGGATAATAGGCTGTCTAGAAATGTGCCAAGGCCCTCCTTCAAGAATAGACAAGCTCTCTTCTTCTGAATCAAATTTGAAAAAATAAAAACCATTATCCGTTGCTACCATATCATTTTGCCCCATAGCCAGGATGTGGAATGCTTCACAAAAGTGAATGGTTAGTTTACCTCTCTCTAAAAGTTTATTTTACTTTGGCTGTCTTTGTTCATCCCTTTTCTTTTCTAATGCACTGTTTGATCTTCAATGGATAAATTTAAGGCTCTAAGAGTTTTAAATGCTGTTGGTGATCCTAAAGTTGCTAAAGGGACAGTTACTGCATCTTTTCCCTACACCACTCAAAATGCTCCTATTATCTCTACTTCTACTTCCATTGATGATACTCCTTCCATAGTGTCTGAAAATCCTAGTTTTGTGGAGCCTATTGTGCTACCAACTGTTGTTGAACATCCTCTTCTAGATAATGTTGTTTTAGATTTGAAGGATGTTACTCCAGATTCTGCCTCCCTCAATGCTTGTTCTTTGAAGGAGGGAGAATCTTTTGTTGTGACTGATATTGGTAATGTAAAGGTAAATGTTGACATAGTTCCTTGTGCAGAAATTGAAAGTGATGAGGAAGCTCTGCCTTTTGATCATCCTCTCAAAGTTGGGTATGAAGCATCTCAAAGACTGAATTCCAAACTTGTGGATGAAAATACCCAACTTAGAAGCTTGATTGCAGAACTACAAGATAACAAGATAGAGCTGCTGTCTTCCCCCCTCCCCCCCCCCCATTGATGTCCAGCCTCAGGGAGGATCCTCTTTTGCTGGGAGAACCCCCTATTGGTCATATGGGAGAAGGGGAGGTACAGGTCATAGAGGAGGAGGGAGAAACTGGAGAGATACCCAGTTTGAACCTTTTAATATTTGCCCCGGAGCCCCCCTACCAAGTTCTAATAGTTCTGAATTTGAGGAGATTTGTGTAGGCAGTGAAGGCTATTCGAAGGCCCATATTGGGCAGGTTAACAAGAGTGGGCAAGTTGATGATGAACACCAATTTGATCCAAAATGTTCTCAAGGTTTTAATTCCAAGGAGTTTGTCCAAATGGGGACCCACAGCTACACTACTGTGGGACCTAACGGTCATATTTCTTCAAAGAATGCAATCCAAAAAACGGGGGTAGGTGTTGACACGCAAGCTGTCATGTTTGCTCCTACACGCAATGTGGCTGGTGCAACTACTCAGGCTGCGTGATTGACTCACAATGGTCATAATGCCGCTGACAAGCACATGGGTGGGCTTGCTTTTCCCTCAAATCCCACCGTACTTGGTGCATCTTCTGCGCACACGAGTTTTGCCCAATATCCCGCAAATCTCGGCGGTGTCAAGGCCATTTCGCCTCATACCTTGCAACAAGTGGAATCACCTTTATCCCATCTACACGCTACCTCTGATCAGATCACAGGTGAGAAGTCTCTTAATAGTGCGGGACCCGCCAGTGGCTCAGCTTCAAATCCCAACCCGGCTAATAGTAAGCCCGAATCTGCCGCCTCTAATCCCATCCCGGCTAATTCCAGTGCCTTAAAGTAAGCTTAACTTGGGACCAGGTTGGTTAATATACAACATCTACAAAATCCAGCTGGCTTTACTACTCCTCTTTCAAATGTGTCCCCTACAGTCCAAAATGTTGTACCTTCTCCTATTCAAAGTGGACAAAAATCATGGGCCTCTCTCGTAACTAAGAAGGATTCGTCTGGTTTTAACCTCACTTATCTCAAACTTGCTATTGGGAAGGATCATAAATTTGTTCACATGCCCAAGAAGTAATTGTGGAAGGAAGCCTAAACTGGAAAAATACACTTGTCGGGTATTTTCTTGGAGGCAAGCTCCCATACACACTAGTTAAGAATGCTACAGCTCGACTCTGGAATAAATTGGGGCTCAGTGATATGATTGCCACCGATTTCGGATTCTTCTTCTTTAAGTTCAATAGTGAGGATGAATGCTTGTCTATTCTGGAAGGAGGACAAGGTATGTGGCTGGTCAACCAATCATTCTACGTAATTGGCATGCTGGTCTTACTCTCTCAAAAGAATCCGTATCAACTATCCCCGTGTGGGTGCACATATATAACATTCCACTTGAATATTGGAACCCCCTTGGTCTTAGTCATATTGCAAGTGCCATAGGGAGACCTCTACATGTCGCTAGAGCAACAGCAGGGTGTAGAAGAATCTCCTTTGCAAGAATCTGCATAGAATTAAATGCTGCTGATGAGTTGCTCAAGGAGATCATTGTGGATTATGTTGATCCCATAAGTGGTGAAAATGAGCAAATTTACCTCAAAGTTGAATATCAATGGACACCCATTCAATGTGCCAAATGCAAGAGGTTCGGGCATGACTGTAATAAACTTAAGGCTCAGCTGTCTAATAGGGCTAATCTTCAACAACCTACTATTAATGAAGGGGACTGGATAGTGAAGGGTAAAGGCATTAACCAATCTGCTAGTACTTCTTCAAAATCCCCTAGTCCTGAAGACTGTCGTCATACTACCTCCTCAGCTACTGAAGTTAAGGAGAAAAGGAACATGTACACAGTTATTACTCATAGCAACTTGTTTGATGTTCTGGATGGTAATGCAGATATAGAAATTCAAGTTGAGTTAGTTTCAAACTTGAGCACTCAGGAACCACAGGTGTGTGATACAATTGCAAGGGTTACTGCCTCCACTACTCAGAAAACCTCAGATATTGAGGACTCTGAAATTCACCTGCCTTGTCCGAAGGACTCAAATCCCACAAGTCAACCTCTTGATACTTTAGAGCCTACTGCTACTGTGACAGTTATTCCAACAGAATAATATCCTAGCCCAGACAATAGTGCTGTTGATGGATTATCAGAGGCTCCTGGTCAAGACAAAGGTAAGGGAACATTTTCTGTTGATCCACCAGTAGAAGCTGTCACACCTACTACCAACAATTGCCCAGGTCAGTCTTCTAATTCGTCTGGCACACCTTATATTCACCACTCACAGAAGAACAAGATAGGGAGTTCTTCAAGAAAAAGGAAACAATCTCGTAAACGGTCTTAATGATTATTTGTTCATGGAATATAAGGGGCCTCAACCAACCCTTTACACAATTTGAGGTTGTTAAGTTTATCTATGCTAATAATATTGATGTCCTTGGACTTATTGAAACTAAAGTCAGGAAATCTAATGAGGAGAACATTAAAAAGAAATTTTTTAAGAATTGGAACTCATTATCCAATAGTACGCCAAATTCAGTTGGGAGAATCTGGGTGGGGTGGAACCCTGACAAGATCAATCTTACTGTTCTTAGAATATCTTCACAAATTATCCATGTTTATATTGCTAATGATGATCTTAGCGTTCAGTTTGAGGCATCATTTATCTATGGCTTTAATACAGGACAGGAGAGAAAAGCATTATGGTCTGAGTTAAACGTCCATGTTAAAGATAATATAAATCATGTCCTTCTTGGAGATTTCAATGTGGTGTTATACCCCAACGAAGTCTCTGAATCTGACTTTGGTTTAAATTCTGATATAACTGATTTCAGGAAAATGGTAAATTCTCTTTGTTAACTGATCTTAGATTTTTGGGAGAATTTTTTACCTGGAGTAATCGTAGATACGGAAGGTCGGATTATACTCAAAGGAAATTGGATAGAGCATTGGTTAACCAAAAATGGCTGGACAACTTTAACGATTCTTATGTTCATTTCCATGAACCAGGTTTATCTGACCACTCCCCTCTTGTCCTCTATTTGGATAAAACGACTAGGAGGAAGGGTAGACCTTTTAAATTCTTCAACTTTTGGACACAGCTGGATTCTTACACTCCAACTGTGTCTAATGCTTGGATTACTTCTGTTAATGGTACTTTCCAGTATAAAGTTTGTCAAAAACTGAGATTGGTAACTTTCCGGAAAAAAAAAACTGAGATTGGTTAAACATGAGTTGAAAAAGTTGAGTAAAAGTTTTATTGGAAAAGAGAAGTTGCTAGCTGATGAAGCTAGAGCTAATTTAAGAGTGGTTCAGTCTGACCTTCTAAAAAATCCTTATTGCCCTTCTCTTATTCTTAAACAGAAACAATGTTTTTTCGATTTCTTGACAGCTGTTTGGATGGAGGAAGAAACCCTAAAGAAGAAATCTAGAGTACAATGGCTAGAAGCAGGAGACAAAAATTCTAAATATTTTTTCCAACATATTAAAAATAGGAGAAATAGAAAAAGGATCTTTAAACTTGAAAAACCTGATGGCTCCTTTACGTGCAACGTTGAGGAAGCGAAAGTGGAGGCAGTAAGGTATTTTAAAGAATTATTAGGTACTCCTGCAAATAACCAGTACCCTGGGATTGCTGCTCTGAGAAGGGTTATTTTTAAAAGGATACCTGAAGGATTTGTAGAAGATCTTGATAGAATTCCCACCTCTATTGAGATCACAAAAACTCTTTTTAGCTTGCATGACAACAAGGCCCTTGGCCCAGATGGGTTTAATGCTTTTTTCTTTAAAAAATCTTGGGCTACTGTTGGTCCTAATGTTATTGAAGCTATTCAAGAATTTTTTAACTCAGGAGAAATGTTAAGAGAGTCTAATGCTACCATCATTGCTCTGATCCCTAAGGTTCCCAACCCTTCTAAGATGGGGGATTTTAGACCTATATCTTGTTGTAATACTATATACAAATGCATTTCTAAAATTATTGCAAATAGAATCCAATCTTTTCTCCCTACCATTATTGATCAAGCTCAATCTGCTTTTGTTAAGGGTAGGAAAATTAGTGATAATGTCTTAATGGCCCAAGATCTTCTTAGAGACTACCACAAAAATGGGGGAAAACCCAGAGTTGCTGCCAAGGTTGACCTCATGAAAGCATATGATAATGTTAGTTGGGAGTTCTTATTTGACCTTCTGGATATAATGGGTTTTCCTCCTAAACTAAAGAAATGGATAACTGCTTGTGTTACTACCCCTAGATACCCCATTAACTTTAATGGGGAATCAGTGGGATACTTTGATGGTGCTAGAGGTCTTAGACATGGTGATCCAATATCCCCTTATCTATTTGTTCTTGTGATGGAGGCTCTTAGCCAACTTTTACGACACAATATTCAAAATGGCCAATTCAAATACCACTGGAGATGTGATAAGTTAAAAATATCCCACCTTTGTTTTGCTGATGATTTAATTATTTTACTGAATGGTGATCTTAATTCTACAAAGTTGGTTCGGAAGACTTTAAATCAATTTTTTGATTTTTCTGGTCTTCAAGCCAACAATGCAAAAAGTTGTGTTTTCTTCTCTGGGATTGAAGACCAAGTGGCTAATGATATCTTGAGAGAATTCCAGTTTACTAAAGGATCTCTTCCTATGTGGTACCTTGGAGTTCCTTTGATCACTACAAAATTAAAAAAATGCCATTGTGATGAGTTGGTTAATAATATTTGCTCTCGAACTACCTCCTGGAAATCTAAACTCTTATCCTATGCAGGTAGGGCTCAGCTCATACGATCCGTGTTACTTGGGATCCAACAATATTGGTCAGGAATGTTTATTCTACCTAAAGGGGTTCTTAAACAAGTGGATCAAACATTAATGAGGTTCCTTTGGTCTGGTTCCACAGAGAAGGCACATGGAGCAAAGATTGCTTGGACTAAGGTTTGCAAACCAAAGGATGAAGGTGGTTTGGGGTTTAAAGATGTTTATCTCACAAATGCTCTACTAAACTTAAAGCACATTGGTAACATTCTTGACCCTAAAAATAAATCATTGTGGAAAGAGTGGGTGCACTTGTACATGATTAAAACTAAGAGCTTTTGGGAAATTAAAGCCCCTTGCCAATGCTCTTGGTATTGGAGGAAATTATTAAAACTGAGGGGACTTGTTAAACCCATCATTATCCACAAAATTGGTGATGGTAAACATACCTCTCTTATGGTTCAATAATTGGCTTCCCATTGGGCCTTTGTTTGATAAATATACAAGTAGGATTGCTTATGATGCTGCCATTGATTCCAAAGCTAAAGTTGAGGCCATTATTAGAACAATGACTGGAGGTGGCCTTTGTCTCAGTCCATTGGATTGAATGAAGTTAGAAATCTTTTAACTAATATGTATAAACCTAGTGGAATGTCAGATAGTATATCTTGGTCTATTTCTCCTTCTGGTAGTTATAATTTCACACATGTCTGGAACTATTTTAGAGATATTGGCCATGTGGTCCCTTGGAACAAAATTGTTTGGTTTTCAGGATGCACTCCGAGACAGAATTTCATTCTTTGGATTGCAGTACAAAATAGACTTGCAACCCATGATAGAATCTATTCCTATACTCCTGGGCCTCTTGCTTGTGTATTTTGTCAGTTCCATATGGAGAGTCATAACCATCTTTTTTTTGGGCATACTTATGCTGTTTTTATTTGGCAGGAGTTGATGCAAAGGTGCGAGCTTAGATGGAATAGGACAGATTGGGATGCTACCGTACAGTGGATGGCACAACATTGGAAGGGGGAGAAGATTCAACAAGCAATCCCAATTATATGCCTTGGGGTAGCCGTTTATGGAATATGGAAGGAAAGGAATAATAGGACCTTTAAAGGAAACTCTACTCCAAAAGAACAGCTGTTGCAAATTTTGATTTCCCAAATCAACATGCAAATTAGGTCTCAATGGAAACATCATCCCCTACTTGAGTTACATGCTAGATATTGGACGTAGTTGGGATATGTAATTTATTTGTATGTTGGGTTTGAATGTTGCTCTGTTGTAAGTTTCCTTTTTTTTGGCAGTTTTGTTTTGGTTTTCTCCAAGACAAGGTTTGGCATTGTTATTGTCATTGTTTGTTTTTGTGAGATTCCTTTGTCACTGTTTTGTTACTTTTTTGTTAGTGGCTTTGTTTGCCTCTAGTCCTCCTGCTGTGCTATCCTTGCTTATCCTGGGGTATGCCCCTTGTACATTTGTACATCCTTTTTTTTGGAATATATTTACCCATTTCCGAAAAAAAAAAAAAAAGTTTTTACCAATGAAGTAGCCCACAATGGTATTTTTTCATGTGAGACAGCCATCAATACAAACTTCCTTTGGCATGCTTACAAGTTTCCTATCAGGCCCTTCCCGCGGCTTAATATATACCAATTTGAACTTTGGTTAAACTTGGTCAAACTTTGGTCAAACCGGTCAACGGAGACTTTCTGGGAACTTTCGGGACTTTCGGGGGTCTCTGGGAGCTTACGATTTCAAATATTTATCTTTTAAAATATCCTTTTTGTTTTGAACAACATCGAATGATTTATGAGATTCTGGGCCAATCCTGAGAGTTTTGAGCTTTTAGAGGCATTTTGGTCATTTCTTTGATTTCTTGAGAGTTAGAGACAATCTCTGAAAATCCGATCTTTATAATCATCGAGGTTTGACATGCTTGTGGCCTCTTAAATCTGTTAGCTGACAAAATAGGGTGTCTATAGTTTGCCCCTCTTTGGCATGAACTTGCGAGGCAACGCATGTCACAAGCGAGTGCCAAAGCTTTGTAAAGACAGGTCTTTTGGAGGCTATAGATTTAGGATAAAAAGCATTGTGAGGCTAGTGCTTGTCGCGCTCTGCATGAGCTGTCTACGTATCCCAAGGGGAATCAGACCAAGACGTAGTCCGAGGCACAAAGAAACAAACACATGCAAATACACAACAATCAGGCGGATGCTATGTGGGGATGATGTTATGTTATGATGAGCTAAAATGATACATGTCATGCCTGATGTTGTGTTCTAATGTGCTTGTGGTCCTAGTATACATGTGTTCTGTGTATTCGCCACTCTCAGTGGGCTTGATGATCTATGCTTCGCTACGACAAATAGACTTTGTGAAGGATCTTGACCCGGGGGTCTTACCTAAGGAAGAGCGTTGGTGCTCAAAGTGACACTACGGTGGTCAAAAGAATGCTTATGGTGTGTTTGCCACATCTAGTGGGCTTTATGATTTATGTGTGCTGCGACCGATGGGCTATATGTCATGTCATGCCCAATTTGTTGTGTTGGGTGAAGTGACCCTCTAGACTTAACTCGTGCTCCCCTTAATTATGATGCTGTGGACTCGGTGACTCTCAAATTCTCAACAGTGCTTCTCAAATTTCAATGATGATGCTCAATTCTCAACGGTGCTGATGTTGTTCCTCAATTCTTTGACGGTGTTTCTCAATGCTTCTTGATTCTCAACGGTGTTCTTCAAATCTTAACGATGCTCCTCAAATCATCAACGATGCTCCTCAAATCATCAACGATGCTCCTTGACTTTTCAATGATGCTTTTCAACTCTTCTGATGCTCCTCAACACACCTGATGTTCTTCAATTCTTCAATAATTCTCCTCAATAGACCTGATGCTCCTCTTCAATAATACTCCTCAACACTTTCGATGTTCCTCGATGTTACTCCACTTTTCAATGATGCTTCTCAACTCTTCTGATGTTCCTCTATGCTCCAACAATGCTTCTCAACTCCTCTGATGTTCCTCGATGCTCGAATAATGCTTATCAACTCTCTTGATGTTCCTTGATGCTCCTCTAATCTCTGGGTTCTAAAACATCCTCACAAAAATATCTCATCAGTAGACCTGGACTCTGAGCCCTAAGATACCTCAACAATACATCTTATCAACACATCTAGACTATGGGCCATAAAACACCTCAACAACACATCTCATCGACACACCTCATCAATACATCAGCAATAGTTTCTTGGTGTTGGCAATATTTCCTCCGATCAGTCGTCTTGAGAAACAACTATCGGTTTGTAGTTTGCAGCCACTTATGAGTTTATGCCACTCGTACCTAGGACATTTCTCATGTTGCGACCTTAACTGGTGTAGGAATAATGTTTGGTACTTCTGCTTGTATCCAAAGTTTTTTTATAATTGGGAATCACCTTTAACCCATACATTTGAGACCATTAGGACAAATGGACTTAACAGGAATGACGATGACAAAGAAAGTTAGGTTAGTTTGCATGAAACCTCGATCTCTGACACACTTTGATTAAATTACTACTGACTCAAACAAAGAAGGATTGACTTGGACATGAAATTCTCAAATTGCCACGATCCAATGTGCCTTCATCAAGAATGATGTACCGCTCATCTTTTATGTTCACTCCTCATCTTAATATGACAGCACTTTGCTGATAAATCTGGTTTTTGAAAATTCCTCCCTATTGATCTAATCAATTCTCTACTTCTCTCAGGAAGTGCTTTGAATTAGTGCCTTAGCTTTTAGAATAAAAGATGCTCCATTTCAAAAAAATTCAAAAACAATTAGGTGACTTGAAAACTCGCCCTTGGTGTGAAGGGATCATGTTAGGCAAACGGAGTTTGCCCCTAGTTTGAGGTGTAGGAAGTAGAATTCATAGGCAAACGAGGTATGTGACCGAAGTTTGCTCCTAGTTTAGACGATGGTTTATTGGAGGTTTTGGGCAAACGAGGTCGATGACCGAAGTTTGCCCCTTGTATGAAGGGTAGATAGTAAAATTTAGGCAAACGAGGCAGGTAGCCGAAGTTTGCCCCTAGTATGGGAGATGTTTTCTGGCTTGAGGCAAAGACCGTGACTTTAATCTCTCAGATGCTCATAACTTTTTCCTAGGCACTAGTGAGGTGACCTAGCGAGCTCTTTTCTCTTTTTTGTTATTGCTCACCTTGGATTTAGTTCTAATTTTTGCCTTAGGCGTCCTTTCGGATTTTCGACCTAGCGAGTCATCCTTCTTCTTTTTCTTTTTTTGTTTGAAAGTCTGCCTACGTAACCTCGAACGGGGATCAGGTCCAACGTAGTTTGGGCCAGAGTTTTGAAGAAAAAGGGGTTGATTATGATGGTGTCGACCGAACCGATGCGGTTACCTACGTATCCTTAGTGGGAATCAGGTCGAGCGTAGTTCAAGGCAAGGCTTGAAGGAAAAGGGGTTGAGGTATGAGGATTTTTCAAACCAATCGTCAAAGAAGTTCAAACTTGGGTCACTTGTGGTAGCCTTAAAGAGGAGGATTCAGTTTCCATCTCCTTTTCTTTTCTTTTCATTTTCATTTTCTTTTTCTTTTTTTTCTTTTTCTTTTGTTTTGAGGATTGATCCTTTTCACTTTCGCCTTGCCAGTCAATTTTCCTTTTCACATAGTTGATTCATGTGAGATTTTCTGATCATAATCTTGAAATTCCAGAATGTGCACGTCAGCTCTCGGGATTTATTTATGGTCATTCTGAGCCTTTTGAAATGTAATCTAGGCATGTTTTTATGATGTACCTTAAAGGGTACAATTCTCTCATTTATAAAATCATTTTGACTGGCTAGGTCAGATCTTGGAAATCAATACCTTTTCAGCTCTAACTTTTGCCTAGGTGCCCTTTCGGGTTTTCAACCTAGCGAGCTTTTCTTTTTTCTTCTTTTTTTTTCTCTTTTTATTTTTTTGAAAGTGGAGATGAAACTCACTGAAGTATTTGGCTACCATCAAGGACCAAGTCTGCACAAGTTCGCATGGCTATCAATTGGGTTGGGCCCAAGGCTTTGAAATGGTAGAAATAGTGGAAAGGGTGTTGGGCAAGCCCCAAATCAGTCTCAAGTATGTCTTTTTGAGATTTGAGCAAAAGCATCTTTAAATTCTTAAAGTAAGACTATTCAATTCTCAGCTCTTCTTTGGGGTCAGCGCGAAATTGACTTTGGCCTTTTTGGGATTCTCTTTTTTTGTTTTTTTTTTCTTCTGTTTGATGCAAAAATTTCTTAGCAGAGTAATATCCATGGTAATTTGAAAAGTGACATTTTTAGTTCAGCGATTCATGCACTTATGACTATACACATCAGATTAGGCAAAATGAGACTTCATTCCATTACAAGAGAATGATTACATTACTCGATACAAACTCACAACAACTCGATGACAGACAGACTCGACCACAAGATCAAACTTGAAATAGACTCAAAATGTAGAACAGACTCGACTTGGTCTCAAATGGAGTGTCTTTGTGACCCATTTATTATTATTGTTTTTTTTAAGTAGAAGTTCCAAACACTATCGCTCCACTGCATGGATTCAACATTCATGGGTGTTAATAAAAGGGATCATTTGAAAGGATAGGCCTGGGCTTAGGTGACATGGGGTTGAATGGGTGGTGGCTCGATGATTCCTCGATCAATGAGGTCTTGGTTATCATGGTGGAGACGTATGCACCAGTCGGTGTCATGGCCTGGGCCTTGGTGGTAAGCACATCGTTGGATAGGTCACAGTTAGGTGGTGGGGGATCGGCACGAGGCTGAAGGAGTTGGAGGTGTCCCTTTTTTAGCAGGCGGCCTAAGGCTACGGAGGGGGAGATATCTAGCTTAGAAAATTCACGAGGTACCCTATTTTGGTAAGGGTGGCTAGGCGAGCTGGTTTGGTATGTGAGCTGGTATGGTTGGGGAGAATAGGCCATGGGTTGGTCACTAAGGGCGTTGACATCCGAAGGGTTTCGGGAGTAGTTGGGCCTCTTGGACTAGCTTTGTGATTCTTCATTCTTGATTTTCCCTTCCCTGATTGCACTCTCAATTCTAGTCCCAATCTCAAACAGTTATTCAAATGTTGAGATGGACTGGTAGAATAGTTTCTCATGGTACAACGGTTGTAGATTCTTGATCAACATCCGGACTTGTTCCTTTTCGACTGGTTGGTGGGTCATTTTGGGCCACCTTGTTCCTCTATCTGCTCAAGAACGCAGTGAAGGACTCATTGAAGTTCTGTCGGGTAGTCTCCGGATCCCGGATGGTGATATCGAGCTCTTGGTTATAGGAGTAATGATCAACGAAGACCTGGACTATATCTTCCCAAGTCCGAGTCTTAGAAACCTCCAAGGTCAGAAACCAGGATAGAGCAGCCTTGGCGAGGGTTTGAGGGAACAACATTCCGATGTGCTCATGGGTGCAGCCCATTGATTGGAAAACACTTATGTAGAACTTTACATGGCTCTTCGGATTCCCAGTTCCATCAAAACGATCAATTTCAGGCATCTTGAAGTTCTCCGGCAGTTTCAGCTTAACAGGCTCAAAAAGGCCTTCTAGATCTAGCATGTAATCGTCGACCCCCTTACTCTTTCTTAGTATGTTCTCAAGCTTGTCGATCTTATCCAGTTTTTCTTGAATTTTCTTATTAAGTGCAGGTGGTGGGGCCCCATTGCAATCATCATCTACATTGTTCTCGGGAGGTGATGCAAACCCAGGCGGTGGTAGTAGTATGAACCCCGGTGGCGGTGGGAACCCAGGTGGGTATTGTGATTGCTATTTTAGTTCTTCCATAAAGGCTAAAACTTAGGCCAACCGGCCAGACTGTTGGTTGATCATTTCTATCATTCTTGCTTCCAAACCTTCTGGATCCATAAATCTGACTTTCGACTGAGTGATTCTGACAAGGTGACTCCCTAATCCTCTGACTCACAAATGCAGATCATGGGTGCTTAAAACTTGTACTGACATATAGGTGTGAAAAGACTGTGTCAGACTTTTAACAGTAATGATTGAGATGACAACTATAGTGACAAGTGAGGACTGACTCGTGCATAGGCTAACTATCATAGTGTATGTAGACTGATGAAGCAAACATGTGGATGCAAGCCCTAATCTACATGATGCATGTACTTCTAACAGATAGCAGTTAAGCAAGTAAGGTCCTAGCCATATAAAGTGTGCTAACTTTACTTTCCAAGATGATCGCCGTCATGGAGAGGGTGAGGAAGACAGGTTTGCTCTTTGAGGAATGAGAATCTGAGAAATTTTATAAGTAGTGATTTTTGGGAAATTTGGATGAATTTTAACAGGATTTCTGGGAAATAGGGATTTCTAGGAAATCTAGGAGATTTGGACAAAGTTTTTGAAAAAAAAAAAAGGTATTTCTGGGTGAGTTGGAAGAGTTTCTGGGAGAAATTGGGGAATCAGAGTTTCTGGGAGATGTTTCTGAGAAAAGCAGGGATTTCAAGATTTCTGGGAGAAATAGAGATTTTTGGGAAATCTAGGCGGATTGGATAGAGTTTCTAGGAGAAACAGGCATATCTAGGCATTCCTGGGAAATTGAGGAAGAGTTTCTGGAAGAAGCTGGTATATTTGGGAAATCTGGGAGATTTAGGCAGAGTTTCTAGGAAAAACTAGTATCTTGGGTATTTTTGAGAAATTTGGACAGAGTCTTTGGAAGAAACTGGTATATCTGGGAATTTCTGGGAAATTTAGACAAAGTTTTTGGGAGAAACTGAGAAATCCGAATTTTTGGGAGAAATTGGTACATCTGGGCATTTTTGAGAAGTTTGGACGAAGTTGTTGGAATTTTTTGGAAAATCTGGGATATTTGGACAGAGCTTCTGGGAAAACAGGTATATTTGGGGTAAGTCGGATAGAGTTTTTGGGAGAAACTGAGATTTCTGAATAATCTGGGAGATTTGGACAGAGTTTCTGAGAGAAACTAGTCATATTTGGATGTTTCTTGGATATATGGACAGAGTTTTCGGGAGAAACTGGTTATATCTGGGTGAGATGGACAGAGTTTTTTTGGGATAAATAAGTATATCAGAGTTTCTGGGAGAAACTGAGATTTCTGGGTAATATGGGGGATTTGGACGGAGTTTCTGGGAGAAACTAGTATATTTGGAAATTAGGGAGATTTGGACGGAGTTTCTAGGAGAAACTGGTATATCTAGGAAATTTGGGAGATTTGGACAGAGTTTCTGGGAGCAACTGGTAAATATGACGAGAGCAAGTGATGACGGTGATCATACTATCTAGCAAGTTTCATACTCCTATGTCTTAGGACCGACAAACAAGGTTTGCGGTGTATTTCTTTGTGAGCATGGAGCAGACATCCTTGTCATGGTGCCTAGGCAGGTCAACTCAATGTGATCTCATGTGAATGATTGCCTTGGGAATCATAAGAAAGAGGTTCTGCCTCATGCCACATAAGCATCTACACCGCAAAGGTAATCCCGTCAGGGCATATAGCAGTTATATCACATTGTCCTATCTGAAAAGATAAATGAACAGTCCTATGAAAGGTTCTACAGGAATCTATATGCAAAGGCTGGGTTTAGTCAAAAGGGTCCGTTGACGAGAGTTCTAATATACCGTCAGAGAGACAGTACAGAAGTTTTTTACTCTTTTTTATATACATTGGAAGGTACAGTATCAACGGTGACTTATGCCCTGGCACAGCAAGACCTGAACAATGTCAGCGCCGCGTTTCAAACATAGTCGGAGAGGTGGAAATGCAAGAGTGCAATGCGGTGAACCAGACACAGTAAAAAGATGATTTTAAGGATGCTTCTTATGAGTCAAACCTCTGTATTATTTTGTTTTAAAATAAAAATCCCCAGCACAGTCGCCAGATTGTGGACACGCGGAATCGCTCATCCACTCTTTTTAGTTTTGATTTGAGATTGTTTTTGAAAAAGGAAAAGAAAAGGAAAAGGTTTGTTGAAAATAGATACAGAGTCGCCACTTGGTCTTTGAGGAACCAAGAAACCTAATTTGACTCACCCAAATGGATAAAGGGCACAGGCCTTTCATAACCAAAGAACTTGGCTCGGAGTTTTAGTACGAGAGAGGAAGGAGCCTTTGTCATGACTAAAACACCCTCAACTCGCCCCGTCTTTTAACGGGCCTTAATTAGCATCCAAATAATCATCTTATACTAAGTTTAGTTCGACAGTTAATATTTATGATAGGCATATTACATCACATAAAAAACTTGAAATAGAATATCTAAAGATAAAATATCATTCATAAGATCTAAGCCAAGTATCACAAAATACAAAGTGAAAGATCACATGAACAAACCTAGGAAAAATCGTCTAATCACATATCAAGTAATTAAAGTTTCCCTAATCTAGAGGGGACGTGATGTTCTTGAAACAAATAAATCAAAGAAAATAAGGATGCTTAGCAAGCTAGTATGATGCATGTTAATCTTTGAGAAAAGAAGACCTCTCGATCCCCGGGATGGATGAGAAAGGACGATTAGATCGAGGGGAAACATGAACGTATGATCAAGTTCATTCCTTATAATCTTCTTAGATTAGAAGTCAAAAAAGCCCCAAATCTTTGCATGGATCCAATGTATGTATCTAAAATGTGCCAAGGTTGTAGTGTGTTTTGTGTTCATGGATTCCTAGAATGACTTAGAAGTCTAGAATGTGTATGAATGAATGAAGGAAATTATCATGGGATATGTACAAATGTAGTATGAACTACTTTCTAAGACATGAGCTAATTTGAAGTACATATAAGCATCAAATCAAAGGATGGAATTAAAAGTATACTTGCTGTGAATAGTGGACAGAATAGTGACTTGATCTTGTAGAAATTGAAAAGAGAGGTTAGGGATTTTTTAATGCATGATTTTTTATGGAGGTCTTCCTTATTGTGTCTAGAACACAACCCAAAAATCCAATCTTTAATAACTATTACAGATTGAGAGAAATCATATGAACAATAGAGGTTACTCAGAAACAAAGTTTGTATTGACGACTGAAATGTTAAAAAATCTTAGAAAATGAAAACAAATGATCTAGGGGCCCATTTTATACAGAAAGTTCCCTAAGACATTTAAGTTCAAGTTAAAAATGAGTTGGGACCATTCCCTTTGGAAAGGTTTTCTGTAAAACAAGTTGAAAATCAACCAAGCTGTTGTGACAGTAAAGGCAGAATATCTAGAGTGAATGTTTGGGCCAAAATGGAACCCTTCCATGTAATTCCAAGTCAAACCAAAAATCATGGGTATTCTCTAATGAGTTAGGAAGACTTTCCAAGTGGTCTTGCATCAATACATTGAGTATTTAGTTCTAGAGAAATCTTTGAACTCGGATCACTCACTATTTTGACTCACTGTTTTGAAGATTTTGGGAAAAATTAGAGTTTTTCTTTCTTGAGATCAAAATGAGGGGGTTAAAGAGGGGTTTTGAAATAGAGGTTTTGAAAGTATATTTTCAACATCAAATAGAGATTATGACCTCTTGGAATATCAACATCAAACTCATCACCAAGAACCCCCAATATTATTGGAGAAATTCTTTTTTATTTTGAATATAACTTCAAGGATACCTTGGAGGTATTGAAGTTATAATCATCATCTATTAAACATGTTTTTTAGGTCAAGAGCTACTATCCATAAGGATTCACTCACCTCAAACTTCATGTCATCATTTAGATGATGATGAACTAAGTAAAACAAAGAAAATAAAAAAGAAATGAGATAAGAGGAGATGAACATTGTATATAAGCAAGAAAATAAACAATCAATAGATGATATTCAATGGTGGAACCACAAGCATTCAACCTCTCATATATGTGTGTATGTGGGTGTATATTGCACTCTAACTCATTGAAAACTCAAAGAAGATGAAGAAAATGAATTGAAATCTTGTAAATAATAGTTTGGTTTTGAGAAAACTAAATAAAACTCACATTTGGCTTGGATTTGAAGAAGAAAATCTTTATTTCTCTCTCTATTTCTTCCTAACTCTCTATATCTCTCTCTAATGGCCTCCAAGCTCTTCTCCAAATGGAAGCGAATGGGTCTCCTTTATAGGCCAACTTGGGAAGGTATTTTGGGTTTTAAAAAATCTCTAATTGGTCCAAAATCCCAGAATAATCAAAACTATGTCGTTTTATTTGTTGAAAATTTGAATTAAAACCCCAAAAATTAACTAAAAATTACAAAAAAAAAAATGAAAAATCACTCAGAGTGCCGCCGCGGCACTTGGCCACTACCGCCGCGGTACTGGGCCAGTGTCGCCACGACAATCAACCCTCCCGTTGACCAGAATTTGCATTTTGGCCCCCATAACTCCTAGAATTTGTGAAATGGCCCGATTTTGTCCGAAATTCACAGAAAATTTATACAAAATCCAAATTGAGATTGTAATTTACCGTTGGAAAGGTATTGATATCTACTTTCCATAAAATATAATTTGGAGTTGGGTCACTTTGGAAAGTTTTGCGGTATTCGTGATAAAAGCCGAATTGATCGCATTTTTCACTTCAGAAATTCATAACAAATTCGTTTTAGATTCAGAAATTATGTGCGATATACCGTTACAAAGCTATTGACCTCTAGTATTTGATAAAAATATTTCAATGTCGAAAAGGAGAGTTTGATTTTTGGTCAAACTTGCAGTCAAATCAGTCAAACAGTGCACTTTCAAAAAATTCCAAGAAGTTCTGGGACCTTCCAAAGATTGACATTTCCATCCGATTTTCTTTTAAAACATATTTTAAGACTTTTCACATGATTTAGGATGATCTCAGAACTTTTGAGCGAATTCAGATGATTTTGGTCAAACTTTGGTCAAACCGGTCAACGAAGACTTTCTGGGAACTTTCGGGACTTCTGGGGGTCTCTGGGAGCATACGATTTCAAATATTCATCTTTTGAAATACCCTTTTTTTTGTTTTGAACAACACCGAATGATTTCTGAGATTTTGGGCCAATCCAAAGAGTTTTGAGCTTTTAGAGGCATTTTGGTCATTTCTTTGATTTCTTGAGAGTTAGAGGCAATCTCTGAAAATCTGATCTTTATAATTATCGATGTTTGACATGCTTGTGGCCTCCTAAATCTGTTAGCCGACAAAATGGGATGTCTACAATTACATTCAAACTAATGTTTATAATACATACCAGCTTCTTGAAGTTGACGGCGTCGATACGCCCTGAACATTCGTGTCTAGGCTTTTCAGGTTATGACTATGATGGGTCATATGATTATGCAAACTGAGAACGGCTGCTTGGGAAGATAGAACTGTTATCAATATCCTATGTTTTAAGCTATTAACTATTTTGTAATAAGGATGACTGTAATAGACGATAGATATTGTTTTGTTTTAAGGCGGCTTGTGCCTTAGTTGACCCCGTATTGTAATATGTAATAAGTTAGAGAAATATTTGCAAGCCTTGATTGCTCTGCTCTGATTATTATATATTTTGTTGTTGACGTTTGGGACGGAATCGATCCTTCAAATTGTCATGACCTATGGGTCCATAAAGGAAATTAAACGATTTCCTTATTTATGCTACGTCGGGGCGTGACAAAGGGACCAACGAAGAAGAAAAAGACTCCAGCCCCCTCCACTGAGGTATTACATTTCTTCTTTTTATTTTATGTTATCTGATTCCACCTTTTCTCCTTCCTAACCCTTTCCACTCCTTTTCAGCTCATGGATGAGGGCTTTGAAGAAGATGATGATGCCAAAATCTGGGTTAGAGAGATTTAGAGAGAGACACAAGAGATTGTATGTGGTTTAGCCCCGTTAATGAGGTGACCTACGTCCACGGTTGCATCAGTGCACTTTCACTAGCAGATCACTGGTGGCGTTTGGTGAGCCAACAGAGTGGGCAGCACTACCAGAAACCGACCGAGTTTATGCCTAACAGTGAGTTGTTTATATGCTATTCTTTGGAGTCAGAATGCGATCCCCTTCAATGGGGGTGGGCGGCCTCTTTTATAGGTGCAACGGACCACCCGTATAAGGTAAGTCTACAGATTAGGAAGCTTAATCTGACTACAATTGATTTACATGAATTTAGGAGAGTTTCCTAAGTGGTTTCGGAAACTACTTGCTCCTTCCATTTAGTCTTCTAATTTGGATAGAAAACTGTTTGGGTGCCTGTTGGGCAAGTAACCATGCCTTCTGGAGGTACGCCCCCATGTGGGGCCAATCTCGAGCGAACGCCCGGGCTGTTGACCATCCCGGGCAATTATGTGTAATGGCCTAGGAAATCTAAGCAGTAGGCCCAGACTCAAGGTGACTTGACTTCTCTTTACTGAGGTGGCGAGGGTTGACTTTGACCGAATATTTTCACATATCAGCCCCATTTTCCAAACTGATGTGATGCTCTATCAGATGAGGTGTGAAAATTAAGACTGCTTCTGAAAAATCGTTCGGGGCATAACCTCGGGATACTACCCGGGGATTGACCGGATGAGCTAGTCTTTCGAGGTCTAGACCGAACGGTGGCAATGTGGGCCTGGGACTGACTTCCGCTACGTGTCAATTGGTCACTGGCCTGGTCAGGATCCAGTGAGGCTAGTATGAACGTAACCGAATAGTTATGTCATAATTGAATCATCACGTTTGGCAATAAATGTGCGCGTTTTTTGAGGCGACGTTCCGAGTGCCTGAGGTGACAATTGTTGGCAGGTTTTGGCGGGAAGGCTTCATGGCCGTTGGATCTGACCTGATCTGGACTGTCCGTGCTATATATAAAAGGAGCACTTGTTCATTTCAGCCATTCTTGCTGCCAAGTGATAGAGATACCGAGCGGTTTGAGAGCAAAAAAGTCCCCGGTCAAGCTTTCCCGAGCCCTTTTCTGCGTTGATTCGTGTAAGTTTTCACTTCCCAATTTTCATTTTCTATATTCTTCCTTCTCCCCCTTCTTTTCCTTTTTCCTTTTTCTGAGTGAGGCTAGAAAGAACGAACCCACTTAGGTTAGAGCGGGACTGGGAATTTTTCTTCCTCAGGTTCTAATCCTTCTTCAAATCAGGAGGTACATTAGGACGGTTGATTCGAGTGAGTGTCCCCGGGGTAGTTTTGGGCGAGTGTCACCTTGTCTTTAAGACTATATACTCTTTGCCTTTTAGGTTGATAACCATGCCCCCTCTATATATCAGGCTCGAGGTCTCTGACCCATATCTAGGTCGTCACCTGCTTCCTCACCCCACAGTAGGAGCGGTAGGGATGGAACATTCTGACTTTAATTCTGCGTCCCGGTCAGAGAGCGAGCAGTCCCCGTAAGGAGCCCCTGACACCAGCCTAGACCCACCCTCTACTTCCCCTTATGACCACCAGAGTGAGGGCAGAATTCTTTATCGTTTGTCCGATATCACGTCTAGCCGGGGGACCCCGTTGCCTCAGTTTCTCGAGGTTCAAGCGATGAAACACCGGGTGAACCTGACCCCGAGGTGGTGTTCGTCTATGAGTCCACCTCTTCTATACTGCGCTCCCATGACCTTATCTAGATTAGAGAGAGGTACGCTCTTCCCCACAGTTTCTCTTTTGCTGTTAATCCCGACGAAGCACACTTTTACCAGCCGGGCTTCGTCACCCTGTATGAGGATGCCCTAATGGATGGCTTTTGTATTCCTTTGCATCCAGTCACTCGGGATGTCCTGATCTACCTTGGGATTGCCCCGGGCAGTTAGCCCCTAACGACTGGAGGTTCTTGATGGGGTCCATCTCGCTGTGGCCCCAGGTCTTCTGGTATGAGCTCACCCTGCAAGAGTTCTTATGGACCCACCAACCGTTCCCTGTTCACCGAGAGGTTGGGTTCTTTTCTATGGTAGCTCGGCAAGGCAGGAAGATCATTGTCAACTGCTCGAGTAACAACAAGGGGTGGAAGAACAAGTTCTTCCATATGCCCACCCTTGGTCTCTGCGATCGGGCCCTAGGAAGCCAGCTGAGGACTTCCTGGGCGAGGGAATTGAGGGGTAAGCTCGCCCTGTATGCTTCTTTCCATTTTTCTTTACTTTCAACAGCCATCAGTTTGCTAATTGTCCTCATTCCTTATTTTGTAACTGGGTCTACCCAACCCCCAAGGCTTCCCAAGGAGTGTCAGGCCAGGATCTTGGGTTTGGAAAATTTGCCCACCATCTGGAACGTTTTGACCCGGTCGGGTGATTTTGTGGCCACCTACAACCCAGACAATCCTATTGTGGCTCCCACCTTTTCCCCACTGATCCCTAGTGAGTACTTGGGTTAACTGTCCTTTTGTTATATTTCTGCTTTCTTTTCTAATCATTGACCGCACGATTTTGCCTTTGTAGAAATGGCTCTAAAAAGGGGCCTGGAGCAGTTAAGGGCCAGGCAAGCCACTGCTGCTGAAGCTGCTACCGCCCTATTGGGAAAAAGGCCTGCCGCGGAGGCCTGTGGTAGAGAGCTCCCCCATAGGCAGATCTATCACGGGACGGCTAACCGTCCAGAGCCCGTGGGGACGTCAGTTGCCCACGTAGTAGTAGTGGAGGAGACAGTCCCCCAGACGGACATGCCATCCGGATTACTGATCGGGGGGGTCTTCTGAGATCCGGGAGAGGGTGAGGCCTGTCCTCATCCCCAGCCAGGTGGAGGCATGTGCAGGCTTGTCTCCCCAGGACTTTCAGGGTTGGATGTACAACCTCTCTCATCTAGTAAGTGCCTCTGATTATTCATTGTCGTAACTTTTCCTGCGGTCATTATTGATTAATCGACTTGGGTTTCTTGCAGGTCGGTTGTATGGCTGCTGGTGCGGAGTCCATCCTGCCCTTGTTGGTCAGGAGGGCCATTGCTGTAGAAGCCGCTCTGTCGCAGGAACGGGCTGACTCAAAGGCCAGGAAAACTACCCTAGCCATGGAGAAAGAGAAGACCATGGTCCTAGCCTTAAGCCTTGGCATAGTCCAGGCAGAACTAGCCATTGCCCTGGCAGACTTGGAGGCCTCCCAAGCCCTCACGGCGGCTACAGAGGGTCGAGCAAAGGCTGCAGCTGAGGTCGTCGCAGCAGGGTTCACGGAAGAAGCGTTTAAAGACAGCTTCTTCTAGGGCTATGAAGACTTGAAGTGGAGGCTTACCCGAGATCACCCCGAGTGGAACATCTCGTCCTACGAGGGGATTGATCCGACTACTAGGACATCAGTCCCCCTACTGTTGAAGGTCCTACTTTGCCAGAGCTGTTGAACCCCAGGCGGTAGCTTAGGATCAGGGGAGGGAGCCGTCCGAGAGGGAGAGACTGGTGAGACAGAAGACGTGGTCGTGGTGGATGAATCTTAGTCCCTGGCCTATTTCTTCCTCTTTTTTTTGTTTTGGGAGGCTAATACAATTTCCCCCTAGGCAATGTACAGTTTTGTTTTGGCTAATTAATGAAAAGGTCCGTCAAGGCCATCCTTTGCACTAACTGTTTCTTATTCTCTACTTATATGCCTATTTGTGATTGCCAATACTTGACCGGTTGTTAGTCAATCTAAATCCCTGTCTTAGCAAAAGGTTTAGGACTGTAACCGGTGGAGAATACTTGGTCTTTCAGGGACCTGTTATGTAGGTCCCGCTCGGGTATAGTGTAGGTTTGTGACTTGTTAACTATCCAAGCAGTTTCTTTGGGTACTGTAGGTACTTAGAAATGTTAGGTGTCCTACGATTCCAAGTCCTGTTAATGCCTTGTGTGATTTCCTGTTTAGCTTGGTATTCCCCTGCCCCCCAAGCGTTTGCTAAGGCAGGAGTATGGAGGGAGTGACTGTTGGAAACCGACCTGGAACGTGGGTGGTCGCAGGGTCTTTTGAAACTTGCCATCATCAACCACCTAGGGGTGTTGCCCCCATCGTCGGTTGGACCTAAGCGAAGTCTGTGCCTCGGGTAATGGACCCAAGGCCTTTTAGATGCCTGGCGATGAGAACATGGCGGCTAGCACAAGGTGGAATGCGGACCCGAACCATGTGCCAATTGGTCCAGTTACAAGGGCGTGAGCAAAATAGTTCAAGGACAATCTCAATGGGCTAGTTCAACAAATTTGGGTTGAGACTAATATTTGTGGCCCAAAGGAGGATACTAGTGATCCACAAGTCTGGGTGTCCATGATTCAAGCTCTAGAATAAATTATAGGCTTGCATGCCAACTTAGGAACTTTTCATATTTGTTAGTTTGTTTTTATTTTAGTTTTGGGGTGACTTATATTGGGCCATAATATTTTGTAGGCTTATAGGGCCCAACCGTAAGCCTCAACTATTTAAACAGTTTTAGGGTTTGTAATATTCAGTTTTGATCATTAATAATATTATGAGAGTTTTCTCTTTGGTCCTTTGAAGAACGATTCGAACTTATCAGATTTACTCTGTGGCGTTCATACTTGGACTTATCAATCGAGTTTTCCTTCCTTGATTGTGGCGTCTTCATCCTTTATACCTAAGTTTGCATCTGATATAGGTGTTGGGTCACGGTTCTGTCACGCCCCGAAGTACCAAAAAAATGGAAAATTAAATTTCCTTTATGGGTTCGTAGACACGTGACTGGTTGTGAGTGTCACCTGATTGTCCAAACATGCTTATAACAATAATGTGATATGGGAAAGTGACTAAGTTCAGCGGAAGCACAAATTTAAAACATCCAAGTCTTATATCAGTAGTATATTACAGGCCAAATAGATATCCAAAAGATACATATTACAAGACCAGCTAAACTATTATATCACTAACATAATAATAACAGAACTATAACAAAAGAAAAGCTCCAAAGTCTTCAGCTGGCGAAACCGTAGCCTTCCTCGTAGTACTCTTCACCAGCATAGTCTTCAGTAGTAAAGTCAGCATCTTGATAGCAGTCGGCTCCGTCTGGACCTGCAAAGGCTGGACGTGGAAGGTCCAGCGGCATGAAAAGCCGTTAGTGGTTAAGCTAAGTGAGGGTCCCCTTAAGGTTACCACTACTTAAGGTAAGTTATTCTTCATCGCTTCTTATTTCTCGAAACCATAACTCGTTCATCATTTCTTATTCTCGATACTATGTCTTGTTTGTCTTTTCTTATTCTCAAAACCATGTCTTATTTAAACCCAATCATTCCCTCTGAAACTTAACCCAGAACTGAACTGACCAATGACATTGACTGAAAGGAGACTTAACTCCAAACGCATTTACTGGTCAAGAAAGAACAACACTCAACAATGAATAGTTAACTGTAACCCAACTGGCACTCAAACTGTCGCCCAAATGGCATTCAAACTATCGCCCAAATGGCATAAGTGTGCGGGACATCAACAATCTCTTGGTCGAACACGTCATGCCGATCCTCAGGTCGCCCGCACGTTACCGAACACGTCATGCCGATCCTCAGACCAAGGGTACGGGAAATTAATAATCACTTGGACGAACACGTCATGCCGATCCTCAGGTCACCCGTACATAACCGAACACGTCATGCCTATCCTCAGTCCAAGGGTGCGGAAAAATAATCAACCACTTGATCGAACACGTCACGACGATCCTCAGGTCATCCGCACTTGACCGAACACGTCATGCCGATCCTCAGATCAAGGAACAAAACATAACTCACCAATCGACTCAATGGAATAATCGAGAGACCAACTTTGCAAGAATTATCCAAACACGACACAAAAGTTCATGAATCAACTTTGACCAGTAAACACACGACTAGAAACGAGGCCCAATGTCCCTTATTCACATTAAATCTGTTATCGAAGGTTTTATCATTATTTTACGCGTTCGCACATATCGTAGTTTAGTTCATTAATATCATCCATTTATAACCGTTAATATTTCACTATACGCTCGACATTCCGTTTTTCTCTCAATATACTTATGATGGAAACTTTTTCGATCACTTATTAACGCAATAATCGTGCCATACAATATACTTATAGTTTGGGTATGAACTTTCAACGGTCATTAGAATATATTCATAACAATAGAAAACATAGCACGTAGCTCATGGATTTATAACGTGAATTTAATACCAATAAACACATAGACGAAACCCTTAACATACGCATCTATGCGATAGCACTACCATAGCACGAGACTTTCATAACAACACATGTACTGGAAAACTAGCATCAACAATCTGTTGGAAAAAGCGGTTTAAGTTCTAATTTTAAACGCGCAGCGGAAAAATCAAGTTATAAAACTTAATTGGCATGCCCGGATCTACTACCCATCAACTCTATAGATGCGCACAAGAGGGGACAAGAATTATACCTTACTGTTTTGAACCCAATTCTGATATCTCTGACTTCCAGCAGCCTCCACTAGATGGTCTTCACTCTTATGACTCCTATGGATGCTCGCAGGAAGGGCTAGGGTTGGTGGGAACCCTAATGGAGAGGATACAGAAGGTTTTGGGGCTCCAAAACAGTTTCTACAGCTTCTGGCGTTCGAAATGATGAACAACCTCTTTTTCAGAACGCAGCTGCCCTATTTATAGATTCCCAGAACCGACCTAGCTCTCGAGCGATCGAAGTGGCTTCGATCGATCGAACATTCGATCGATCGAACCATCTTTAATCGATCGAACCTGTCTAGACTTCAATCGATCGAGACAACTTCGATCGATCGAACCTGTCTTGACATCATCCTCATTTGCCTTTCCAAGCATCCTAGCGGAGCTAAGAGTGGGACCTCCTAGGCTCTTTATTGTTGGCTCAGATCAGTTGATTAACTCCCATGACCAAACTCTTTGATCAGCAAATTAATCGACTGATCAGTTAACGTTTACTCCACTATAAAACGATAACTGAACTCCAACGCAAAAGAACATATCCGAAGCGATGACTAGACTTGTATGGTGTACTTATGTCCCTCTACCGTCAACATTCGTAATCATATTCAGGTAGTCAGATAACTGTTACTGTCAACCTGAATCATGATTACTTCTTGTATTCCTTGAGTCCCATTCACCTCTCATGATTACCAAACATGTCGATAACTATTATCAACAAGACTGCAGTTCTCAGTAATCAACTTGGTAACATTCTCAAGGGAATGCTTACTCTGAATCAGAGGGTAGATTCTATCTTGACAATATATGTTCACAACCCCGTGAACATGACATACCCAAGATACCCAGGTGTTGATCTTCTATAGACCTCACTGATTGGTAAGTCAAAGAAGCCATGTCCACAGTCTGTGTTCATAATCGTCTCAAGATTGAGAACTCGTACCTTATACAAGTTATGAGTTCCTATCGACTGTTTGACAGTTTTGAATGTCAATAGGAAAGCTCAGGTTCGTCAATGCACTATAAGCACTAGCATACTAACCAAGAGTCACACTCTAGTGATTGAGATTTATCACTCCATCCAATGGTAGTTAATGATGCTACAGTGTATACCTCATGAGATATCCAGTCTCATCATCCACTGTGACAAGCTTTAAGTATCAAAGAAAAGTAATTCGTATCTCATTGTATGTATCCCATACACACACGAAATACTTACTATGATACTTATGGATTAAACAATCATCTCATGAAAGAAACATACATCATAAAATGTAAAGCTGATATCCATATATTAAAATGCTAATGTCTAATACATATAGTAATGGTTTGAGGGCACAAACCCAACAAACTCCCACTTGCACTCATAACCATACAGGATTACATCTGAGACCTAGACTATCTAGATGACGATCAAAGACCTTCTGTGGCAAGGCCTTTGTACACGGATCAGCAAGATTGTCAGCGGTGGTAATCTTGGTGACAGTCACATCTCCACGTTGAACAATATCTCGGATAAGATGATATTTCCGCTCTACGTGTTTTCCCTTTCCGTAGTTCCTTGGCTCCTTGGACTGAGCCACTGCCCCACTATTATCACAATAAAGTGTAATAGGTGACAGCGACGCTGGTACCACCTCGAGTTCCATAAGGAACTTGTTGAGCCAAACAGCTTCCTTTGCGGCTTCACAAGCAGCCACATACTCAGCTTCTGTAGTTGAGTCTGCAATGCATTTCTGCTTAATGCTCCTCCAACTGACAGCACCACCTCCCAAGGTAAAGAGATGACCGGACGTCGACTTCCTCGAATCTTTATCTGACATAAAGTCCGAGTCAGTGTATCCTACTGGAATTAACTCACTACCACCGTACATAAGCATGTAATCTTTAGTCCTTCTCAAGGACTTAAGAATGTGCTTGACGGCTGTCCAGTGCTCTGGACCTGGATTCGACTGATATCTGCTAACCATGCCAACGGCAAAGCAAATATCTGGTCTAGTGCATAACATCGCATACATAAGACTTCCCACTGCTGAAGCATAGGGAACTCCTGTCATGCGATTCCTCTCCTCGTGTGTCTTTGGACACTGGTCCTTGGTGAACGCTAAACCATGCCTGAAAGGTAACAAACCTTTCTTCGAATTATCCATTGAAAACCTAGTTAGCACCTTATCGATATAACCAGTTTGAGATAATCCCATTATTTTTCGCTTGCGATCCCGAAAGAGCTTTATCCCTAGAATATAGCTCGCCTCTCCTAGATCCTTCATATCGAAAGTACTAGCTAGCCAAACCTTCACCGTTGACAACGCCGCTACATTATTTCCAATGAGTAGAATGTCGTCAATGTAAAGCACAAGAAAGGCCACCACTTTCCCTTCACTCTTCTTGTATACACAAGGTTCATCCAGATTCTGTATGAAACCAAACGACTTGACCGCTTGGTCAAATCGGATGTTCCAACTTCTGGATGCTTGTTTAAGCCCATAAATGGACTTTTGCAACTTGCATACCAAGTTACCTTTCCGACCAGCTATGAACCCTTCTGGTTGTTGCATATAGATGTCCTCCTCAAGATTGCCATTCAAGAATGCAATCTTGATGTCCATCTACCAGATCTCATAATCTAGGCATGCAGCAATGGATAAGAGTATTCTGATGGACTTCAGCATGGCTACCGGCGAGAAGGTTTCCTCATAGTCAATGCCTTCCCTTTGAGTATAACCTTTCGCTACAAGCCTAGCCTTAAAGGTTTCAACCTTTCCATCAGATCCTCTTTTCCTTTTGTAGACCCACTTACAGCCAATGGGTTTAATATTGGCTGGAAGCTCTACAAGATCCCAGACCTGATTAGAATCCATAGATTCCAATTCAGCCTTCATAGCTTTAATCCAATGAGCCGAGTCTACATCAGCCATTGCCTCTTCATATGTGGCAGGATCAGATTCAGATTCTATGGAGACAGCTTCAAAAACTTCTCCTAAGAACATGTATCTATCAGGCTGGCTGATAATCCTCCCACTACGACGAGGTACCGGTGCGGAATTGGGTGAAGAAGTGGTATTTTCTTGATTTATATCGTTATCAACTACGGGTTGGACTGAGGGCTCTCCTTCTATCTCTCTAAGATCTATCCTTCCCTTAGGTTTATGGTTCATGATATAGTCATCCTCCAAGAAAACAGCATTCGTACTAACAAACACTTTCTGCTCTCTTGGATCATAAAAATACCATCCATAAGTACCCTTTGGATACCCTACGAAGTAACATACTTCCGATCTAGAATCCAACTTGCTCATCTTTCCTTTCAGCACATGTGCCGGACACCCCCATATCCGGAGATGTTGCAAAGAAGGCTTGTGCCCAATCCACATCTCTCGTGGTGTCCTGGGAACAGATTTGCTTGGTACTAGATTTAGTATGTACGCAGCGGTTTCCAAAGCATAACCCCAAAGGAATAATGGCAACTCCGAGTAACTCATCATCGACCTAGTCATGTCTAAAAGAGTCCGATTCCTTCTCTCCGCTATACCGTTCTGCTGAGGCATACCAGGTGCAGTCAACTGTGACAGAATCCAATTCTGTACGAGGTGATCAATAAACTCATTAGAGAGGTACTCGCCACCTCGATCAGATCGAATGGCCTTAATATGTGTGCCCAATTGCTTCTCCACTTCAGCCCTAAACTCTTTGAACTTTTCAAAGGCTTCAGACTTGTGCTGCATTAGGTACACATATCCATACCTGGAGTGGTCATCAGTAAATGTTATGAAATACTCATAACCACCCCTTGCTCTAATATTTATTGGTCCACACACATCAGTATGAACTAATTCCAACAATGCATCGGTTCTATTTCCCTTTGTAGGAAAGGGCCTTTTGGTCATCTTACCCTCTAAACAAGACTCGCAGACTTCCATTGGTTCTAGAACCAAATCGCCTAAGATCCCTTCTTTGACTAGTCTGCCAATCCTATTTAGATTGATATGGCCAAGCCTCATATGCCAAAGCCTTGTTGGATTAGTGGAAGGTCTCTTTCTTTTAGATGGTACAGTAACCACTGAGTTATTAAGTTCCATGCAAGAGTCTTTAGAAATATTAGGAGTAATCACATACAAACCATTTGATTTAACACCAGAACATATAAAAGAACTATTTCTTTTAATCACAACTTCAGTTCCAAAATGAAAAGAATAACCATTATTCGATAAATTAGAAACTGAAATTAAATTACGTCTCATTGAAGGGACGTAAAATACATCTGATAAAATCAAAATTTTATTGTCTAGAAATTCTAAAACTATGACTCCTATAGCAACTGCGGAAACGGTTGCGCTAGAACCTAGAGTAAGTACGATTTCCCCATCACTGCACCTCCTGGTTGATCTGAACCCCTGCAATGAATTACAAATATGGTTAGTCGCACCAGAATCAATGCACCAAGTGTTTGAAGTATCCGTTATAAAACTTACTTCAATCACATGTGATTCAATCATACCTTGAACTCTTGTAGCTAAGAATTCTGGATAGTTCCTCTTCCAGTGGCCCTTCTCACCGCATTGGAAACACTTTCCTTTGCCTTGGCCACCCATCTTCCCTTTGCCCTTACCTTTTCCCTTAGATTTTGCAATCTTAGGAACTGGTCCAACACTTGAACCACCAGTGCTAGCTTTCTTCTTCCCTTTCTTTCCTTTCGGCACAGATCGGGAAGAGGAAGCGCTTTTCTCAACTTTCAAAACGTTGACCCCTGGTTTGATCACCCCTTCCGCTGCCAAAAGAGAACTCATCAATTCGCTCATTGAAAAATTCATTTGATTCATATTATAGTTAAGTTTTAATTGAGCGAATGAAGGTGACAGCGAATTAAGGATCATATCAACTTGGGTCTGTGCATCGATGTTGGCACCTAGGGTCTCCAGCTCGTTTAAATAACCAATCATTTTTAAAACATGTTCCTTGACTGGAGTCCCTTCCGACATCTTTGCACTCATTATCTTTTGCATGGCTACCTGCCTGGCAGGCCTGCCATGCTCCCCAAATATCTTTTTCAAGGATGTGATAATGTCACTGGTAGAATAATTCGATTGGAATTGGTGTTGCAACACACCAGCCATTGAGGCCAAAATATAGCAACGAGCCATTCCATTCGACTTCTTCCATTTGTCGAACTCGCGTCTGGCAGCTGTCGAAGCATTTGCCGCGGGTTCTTCAAGGCTTGGGGTGGTGAGGACATATATGTGATCCTCCGCAGTTAACACGATGTCAAGGTTATGTTTCCATTCAGTGTAGTTGTTTCCAGTTAACTTGTTTTGAGTGAGTATGGTGGCAAGTGGACTAAATGCAGATCCAGACATTATGATTTACTGTAAAAATCAAAACAAAGTAAATATGGATATCAGAATTTGACAGTTTGAAATAAAAGAATCCTTTTAAAACTCTTATTTTAAAACAAAGTCGCCGGAATATCGAAACGAAAGAATAAAGCCTCCGTGTGGTGGTCAATGTTCGATTTTTCGATTTATCATAACTTATCCGCTATGCAACTCTTGCAAAACAAGTTATGACTTCCGAACCTATTTGATCTCTAAGTTTATGAATAATGCCCCGTGTGGGATCCCTTATCCATAGCTTAGCTAGTGTGTACCATTAACTAGGATCCAATCTCAACCGTCTCAAGTAGCGCCTCCGTGTGGTGGTCACCCTCTAACACGTCTGATTGATCCTATCAAAAGAAGTTCACATCTAGTAACCAATGAGTGTATGGAATGATCACCCTTGACGAGGTGACACAGAATGCACCACTCATCTTACAGTGAACCGTTAATGGAAGATCGTGGGTGTAATTAATAAGACCCTCTCCCACTAGTTTTAGTAAAAAGGATTTTGCTTTTTGAGAAAATCTGTTTCTACACACTTTCCATAAACATCTAATGTTTACTAATGTGTTGAAAACGGTTTTTGAATTTTATTTTAGAAAACTTGTTTTGCGTGCATGCAACAATGTATTATACGCCAATCACAAACCAAGCACATAAAACAAAAAACTAAAATGAAATATAGGCATTCAAACAATGCCTCTATCTCCCACGGCTCTGTCTCCATAGAACCACTTTCTTGGTTTGGTCGCCTCCAGCTCCATCCCATGGACAACGGCTCCTTGCTCCATCTTCATGGAAATTTTAATTCTATTACATTGGACCTATGCTTCTTTTGAAGTTTATAATTTATCTAGAAAAAGGAAATAGCAAGAATTGAAATAAAAGGCTAGGGAAACCGGTGCGACTTTCCTTTTCATAGGATTGAAGTCGCAGCACCCTTTACATATGCCTTACAACCAAACCAAAATTTAAAACAACACACCAATCTCAAAACATTTGAATACAAAAATAAATGCTCTTGGTGCCATGGTAGATAGCGACTAACTTTCGCTGCAAAAGGGTTAGTCGAACACACATCCATGCATATATATAACAAATATATAACTATTGGAACCCCTAATTGATTCACACAGTATATAAACTCTTTACATACTGAATTAGAACTCAAAACAGCATCTATCTTCTCTGTCACAATTCGATCGATCGAACCTTAGATTGATTGAACATTGTTCAATCGCTTGAACATTCTGTTTCACATAATAATTTGAAAATTTTACAGAATATTTTAAAAATAAAGTTTTTAATTTCAAAACTCTTAAAAACTGTGAAATAGAGAACCTGACAAAGTATCTGTCTCGATCGATCTAACTTCATTCGATCGATCGAATACCAGAAGGTTTCGATCGATCGAAGACTATTCGATCGCTTGAGAACAGTATGTTCGATCGATCAAAATATGTTCGATCGATCGAACCCGCCTTGCATCCTATGCAATCACAGATTTGTATACTGCTGCGATAACACTGTAGAAATAGATCTGTGACGATGCAGTTTCGAAAACAGTTCTAAAAATAACATGCAAATCAAAATAGTGTTCCAAAAACGCATCTATAGATCCAAACGAGCGTGGCTCTGATACCAATTGTTGGAAAAACCGGTTTAAGTTCTAAGTTTAAACGCACAGCGGAAAAATCAAGTTATAAAACTTAATTGGCATGCCCGGATCTACTACCCATCAACTCTCAAACGAGCGTGGCTCTGATACCAATTGTTGGAAAAACCAGTTTAAGTTCTAAGTTTAAACGCACAGCGGAAAAATCAAGTTATAAAACTTAATTGGCATGCCCGGATCTACTACCCATCAACTCTATAGATGCGCACAAGAGGGGACAAGAATTATACCTTACTGTCTTGAACCCAATTCTGATATCTCTGACTTCCAGCAGCCTCCACTAGATGGTCTTCACTCTTATGACTCCTATGGATGCTCGCAGGAAGGGCTAGGGTTGGTGGGAACCCTAATGGAGAGGATACAGAAGGTTTTGGGGCTCCAAAACAGTTTCTGCAGCTTCTGACGTTCGAAACGACGAACAACCTCTTTTTCAGAACGCAGCTGCCCTATTTATAGATTCCCAGAACCGACCTAGCTCTCGAGCGATCGAAGTGGCTTCGATCGATCGAACATTCGATCGATCGAACCATCTTTAATCGATCGAACCTGTCTAGACTTCAATCGATCGAGACAACTTCGATCGATCGAACCTGTCTTGACATCATTCTCATTTGCCTTTCCAAGCATCCTAGCGGAGCTAAGAGTGGGACCTCCTAGGCTCTTTATTGTTGGCTCAGATCAGTTGATTAACTCCCATGACCAAACTCTTTGATCAGCAAATTAATTGACTGATCAGTTAACGTTTAGTCCACTATAAAACGATAACTGAACTCCAATGCAAAAGAACATATCCGAAGCGATGACTAGACTTGTATGGTGTACTTATGTCCCTCTACCGTCAGCATTCGTAATCATATTCAGGTAGTCGGATAACTGTTACTGTCAACCTGAATCATGATTACTTCTTGTATTCCTTGAGTCCCATTCACCTCTCATGATTACCAAACATGTCGATAACTATTATCAACAAGACTGCAGTTCTCAGTAATCAACTTGGTGACATTCGCAAGGGAATGCTTACTCTGAATCAGAGGGTAGATTCTATCTTGACAATATATGTTCACAACCCCGTAAACATGACATACCCAAGATACCCAGGTGTTGATCTTCTATAGACCTCACTGATTGGTAAGTCAAAGTAGCCATGTCCACAGTCTGTGTTCATAATCGTCTCAAGATTGAGAACACGTACCTTATACAACTTATGAGTTCCTATCGACTATTTGACAGTTTTGAATGTCAATAGGAAAGCTCAGGTCCGTCAATGCACTATAAGCCCTAGCATACTAACCAAGAGTCACACTCTAGTGATTGAGATTTATCACTCCATCCAATGGTAGTTAATGATGCTACAGTGTATACCTCATGAGATATCCAGTCTCATCATCCACTGTGACAAGCTTTAAGTATCAAAGAAAAGTAATTCGTATCTCATTGTATGTATCTCATACACACACGAAATACTTACTATGATACTTATGGATTAAACAATCATCTCATGAAAGAAACATACATCACAAAATGTAAAGCTGATATCCATATATTAAAATGCTAATGTCTAATACATATAGTAATGGTTTGAGGGCACAAACCCAACACAATCAACACCATGCATAAACAAAACATTATACAAAAAGTTGTACAATCTGCCAAGATACATTTTCACTGTGTTGACTGAATTAACATGATTTATTTGGGCATTATAAATTGCTTTTTAGATCAAACTCAAAACTAAAACATTATCGATAATAGGAATATCTTCATGTACAAAAAAATCTAGCTTCAATCACATTTTTGAGCTACTCAAACTATTTATTTTACAAGACATTTCTTATATCTCGGACTGTTCTGTCCCAGATTTATAGTACTGCATTGTACGTGAATTTCACCTATGAAGGAAGGGGTTTTAGACTGAGCTATACAAGGGTTATTTGTATATAAATGAGTTATATTTCTTCACAAAAAAACCTAGCTTAAATTGCCTTTTTAAACTGCACAAAACATTCATTTTACTAAACTAAGTTCTGCTGAAAGTTTCAGTTTCTCAGATTTAAAACACTGCGTTGTACATGCATTTCACCCATGAAGGAGTGATTTATAGACTGAGCTATAGAAGAGTTATTTGTAGATAAATAAGTTAGCTTTTAACACAAAAAAACCTAGCTTAATTCCGATTTTTGAACTCCTCAAAACATCCATTTTACTAAACTACATTCTGCTGGAAGTTTCTGTTTTTCCCGGGTTTATAACACTGCATTGTACATGCATTTCACCCATGAAGGAGTGATTTCTAGACTGAGATATAGAAGAGTTATTTGTAGATATATGAGTTATCTTTTACCATAAAAAATCTAGCTTAATTCAGAATTTTGAGCTGCACAAAACATTCATTTTACTAAACTGTGTTCTGCTGAATGTTTCAGTCTCTCAGATTTAAGGATTTGTCTTGCATGTCATGAAAACTTCAACACAACAACATCAAACTCCTACTAAACATTAATGCATATTATATGGGTTCTAAATTGAGTTAGATTACTCACAATTACTCACTAAAGTTTGAAATTTAAGCTTGATATTGGTTTATGCTTAGTGAAGCTTGAATCTTCAAACTTCAAGGATAAACTTCTTCTTCTTCTATTCTTCCATGGAGCTATAACTCTAGCTCTCTCTCCCTCTCAATTATATGCAGATTGTAGAGAGAAAAGTGTCTCAATTGTGTGTATGTGCATGATATATAGGAGATTGGCATGGCTAGGTGTCATTTGCATGAGCTCATGCAAAGACACATGTCCAATATGTGGACAAATGTCATGGAAGGAGATGACAAGTGTAAGGAGTGGCACATGGGGCTGCCATGTGGCCAGCCATGTGGGGTCCACCTCAGGTTGTGTGCAACTTTCTCATTTTACGTGCATAAGTTTCTCGGTATACGTGTCAGTCTCGATTTACGTGCAATCAGGTATTATTTCTAATGTCCGGGTCCGGGTCTGGGTCCGGGTACGGGACTAAGTTAAATCTTATTATGGTTTAGTCGGTATGGTTACTACAGGCTACATGGTAATAATACAACACGTCCATACCGTCATGTAATTAAAATAATAATATAATAATATAGTGGGTCCAATACATAAATTAGAAAAAGCTGATATGATAATGATAGAAAATTACAGGTGTTACATCTTCCACCACCTATTAAAGGATTTCGTCCTCGAAATCTAGATTTTGCTAGGTCTTAGAAAGTACAAGGTACTAATAATATCTCAGATTTTAAGGTTATGAGGTTCCCACTAGCTAACTAATTAGAACTTCTTAAAAATTCTTTCAAACGTCCAAACTTCTTTGCTAAAACAATGCCAAGTGAAATTCATAGTTCTGACATTGAATCTGGAACCTTTTTCTTTCACCTTGTTTATTGCTGAGATTGATTTGGTGATCTGCAAGTTCTCTTTCGGGATCTTCTTTGTGGTAGAACCTTGTTTTGAATTCCTCGTTCTGGACAACCTTTATGCATACATCTAGTCTTTCCACGATTAAAGCACTGCGGCTATCAACTTATGGGCTATTTCGGTGCTTTGCATTCTTTGGGGTGATGTCCAGAGATTCCACAGCTATCGCAGATATCACATTGCTTTGGATGTGTCTGAACGATAGTCTGATTAACTTTCCTTTCATTGTTTCTTTGCCTCTTGTGATGATTCTTGATGTATCCAGAGTTTTCCTCAATGATTGTGGACTGCATTCGAGTAGTTGTTCGTGATACTAGTTTGTTTCTTCTGCGTCTTTAATCGGGCAGGATTCTTTCCTCTCAACTTTTGGATGCGATGGTTGAGAAGCCTCGTTGGTCTCATGATTGTCTTCTATAACTTGTAGGGGTCGTGGCGTCCTTTTAAGCGTGTTATTGTGATTGAGTTCCTTTGCGTGTCGTCATGAAATCGTCGTGGAGTTTTGGCATCGTAGGTGATGACACAAGTCATTAAGCAATTTCTCCATGCATTAATTAATACCAAGCATATAAGTTGTTACTGGTAATTCGAGTAGGATTAAATTCACTTTTAAGGAGTTGAATTCATAACAAAATGAATACTCATTATATACTGAGTTAGAAACGAAGAGGTACGTGATCAATCACTTGTAGGATCATAATGTATAGAATGAGTATCTGAGAATAACCATTAGATGATTACTGTAGGACAATCATAGTAATGCAATGACTGTAGGTGCAAGGCCTCCCAGGTAGGACATAAGAATTCCTTGTCTCATGAGCCAATAATTTAGGTGAAGCCTTAATGATAAAAGTCAAGGTTACCAATAAGAAGAATTTGTGAAATGAAAGGAAATGAAGTCTAATTTACAAAGGGTGTAAAGAGATCCTTTGCAATAATGTCAAGGGATACGCACTTGCAAAAGTTGGTCAAACGGTTGACACTCCAAATGATTTACAAAGATTGATTTAACAGATCATAAGTCCAAATGACTTACAATGATTGGTTTATAAATGAATTATTGGAATCGATTTTCATGGTGATAAGTCCAAAGAGGTGACTTATAGCATTAGAAAGCAAATGAATTCACAATTGGATTTATCAATGATCAAAATGATCCAAAATCTTGTTAAGTAAAATCAGAGAGGACAATGAATAACTGTCAATTAGTGAAACAATAAAGGACATCCCAAGGTTCATCATAAGGATAATTGATCTAACGCAACCAATGGTAGAAAATAGTGGGTTTACTCAAAAGGAGTTAAATCAGAAAGATGAATATAATTACTCAGCCTTACATGGTTTTAATTTATAACGTGCGCAGGGTCAGAGATGCATTTCTTCAGCATGTTGATGGAACATCGATGTTGTATAGGACCTATGCGATCTGATCATTAGCTTGAAGGTGGAATGCAGTACTCATCTTCACTAATGTTCGCGGTGCGAGTCGTTCGTTGTGATTAAACGTGGTCGATGTCAGCAGTCTAGGAGGTCGTTTGATCTGTTGAAGGTATGTTCTATTCTTGCGTCTTCCATCGCCTCGGGTTAAGTCAATATCTCATGTGCTCCTTGTAGTAGGGTTGACCTTGGTAGTGTAGCAGGTTGTTGCTTGAGTGGTCTAAAAAGCAATTCTGAATGGACGATATGGAGGTGTCTAAATAACTCGTTTCCATAGTCACTTGTGCTTGTGCTGTCAGCGGTCTTCCATAAGCCTTGTATCAGTCTTCCAAATACACTGGTGGGATCGATCTCCTTAGGTATTATGTTGCTTAGCCTTCTGGACCGGTTCTCAGTTGTTTGAGATGATTCATCCATTGCAGAGATCGAGAAGATTCTTCTGTTCCTACGTATGAGTTCGTGTCTAAAAGGTTTCTATCATACCTTATGTGAAGCAATCATAACCTGTTATATATAGTTATCATCATAATCCTGGTAGCTAGAATACGATGATTCAAACGATTGAACAAATTGACCCAAAATGAAGCCGAATCTGAAAAGGCATATGAATCCTCACAGATAGAGGTATAATAGTAGAATGATGTGATCTATTCAAGAATAAAATGTAAATCCAACAATAATTGGATGACTGATTACTATGGAAGTAATCGTAGTATCTCAAGATTTGTAGGAAATGAAAGTAACTGATGGCATAAGGCCTTCAACGAATGAAATAAGAATTAGGTATTTCATAAGTGAAATAGTCCAAACGAAACCCTACTGATAAAGAATAAGGTAGCAACTGAGAGAGACAATAAGAGGTCAAGATGTACATAGAGCACAACGTTTTTGATTTCCTAACCAAACAAGAACAAAGAACTCATTTAGAATTATTTCAAATGAAATGAACTTGTAAGAATTTGTTCAAGGGATAATAAGTCAAAAAGAATGACTTTGCAGTATTAGTAATCAAATTTATTTAGAATAATTTCAAAGACAATGAGCTTTCAAGATTTAAGTTCAAAGAATAATAAGTCAAAAGAATGACTTTCCAGTACTAGTGATCGAACTTGTTCTCAAAAGAATTTGTCAAAAATCATATGATCAAGGTACATACTCAAGAATTGTTGACTGGGGAATTTCTAAAAATTCAAGGAAATGAATTACTTATCAAGGAGTGTATCACAATAGTTATTGATGGCAATCGGAGCCACTTTACAAAATATATAGATACCATTTTCAGAAGAAATGGCCATTAGAATAGAAGGCATCGATTAACTCAAAAAGGAGTGGAATGAGTAGAAAGGATATAACTGCTTACTATGGTACTCCCTTACCATATCTAAGGTAAAGTTTTCCTCTCTTATTACCTATAATGGGTCCTCTAAGAATTCCTCCTCAGGGTCCTCCTCCTCCTCCTCCTCGATGTCAGCTGGATCTGCTTCGTGGTTCTGCTCAGGCATTAGTATCATCTCGTCCCTTGTCAACTAGTGGTGCTGGATGGTCGTGTACAACATCCCCTAGTCTCTGAAGATCGTCCGCTGTGTCAACCTCCTCGATCGGCTCGTCATCGCTACTTACCGGATCGTCATTAATCATTAGGTCATCATCGTCAGCAGTGTAATCACCATCAGATGGGTCGTCTGGTATGGGCTTGGGTGAGAATGGTGGTGCTGGTGTGGCCATGATAATCGGGAAGAGTATATCATCATATAGTGCCTTGTCCTGAGTCATGCTGATAAGCTCCTGGTGAATAAGTATGGTAGTCTTTGAAGCATGGATCGACTCGGGCTGAACTCGATCCGGATACTGCAATGTATCGGTATGCACGACTCTCCGCATGTCCTCCTCTAAAATGTGCCTCGCCCTCTGGCGGATCCGCTGTCGATATAGTACAGGGTCGGCAGGCTGGATACGACCGTCGAGAATATAGTGCCCTCCGAAATCATCGTAAACAAAGATCGACTCCATAGTCCTACAAGAGGAACTAACTTAGTGTCAGTACTAATACGAAGTAAATCTAGTGAGCGCGTCTAAACCTAAAGCTCTGATACCAAAAATCCCTGTCACGCCCCGAAGTACCAAAAATAGGGAAAAATAAATTTCCTTTATGGGTTCGTAGACACGTGACTGGTTGTGAGTGTCACCTGATTGTCCAAACATGCTTATAACAATAATGTGATATGGGAAAGTGACTAAGTTCAGCGGAAGCACAAATTTAAAACATCCAAGTCTTATATCAGTAGTATATTACAGGCCAAATAGATATCCAAAAGATACATATTACAAGACCAGCTAAACTATTATATCACTAACATAATAATAACAGAACTATAACAAAAGAAAAGCTCCAAAGTCTTCAGCTGGCGAAACCGTAGCCTTCCTCGTAGTACTCTTCACCAGCATAGTCTTCAGTAGTAAAGTCAGCATCTTGATAGCAGTCGGCTCCGTCTGGACCTGCAAAGGCTGGACGTGGAAGGTCCAGCGGCATGAAAAGTCGTTAGTGGTTAAGCTAAGTGAGGGTCCCCTTAAGGTTACCACCACTTAAGGTAAGTTATTCTTCATCGCTTCTTATTTCTCGAAACCATAACTCGTTCATCATTTCTTATTCTCGATACTATGTCTTGTTTGTCTTTTCTTATTCTCAAAACCATGTCTTATTTAAACCCAATCATTCCCTCTGAAACTTAACCCAGAACTGAACTGACCAATGACATTGACTGAAAGGAGACTTAACTCCAAACGCATTTACTGGTCAAGAAAGAACAACACTCAACAATGAATAGTTAACTGTAGCCCAACTGGCACTCAAACTGTCGCCCAAATGGCATTCAAACTATCGCCCAAATGGCATAAGTGTGCGGGACATCAACAATCTCTTGGTCGAACACGTCATGCCGATCCTCAGGTCGCCCGCACGTTACCGAACACGTCATGCCGATCCTCAGACCAAGGGTACGGGAAATTAATAATCATTTGGACGAACACGTCATGCCGATCCTCAGGTCACCCGTACATAACTGAACACGTCATGCCTATCCTCAATCCAAGGGTGCGGAAAAATAATCAACCACTTGATCGAACACGTCACGACGATCCTCAGGTCATCCGCACTTGACCGAACACGTCATGCCGATCCTCAGATCAAGGAACAAAACATAACTCACCAATCGACTCAATGGAATAATCGAGAGACCAACTTTGCAAGAATTATCCAAACACGACACAAAAGTTCATGAATCAACTTTGACCAGTAAACACACGACTAGAAACGAGGCCCAATGTCCCTTATTCACATTAAATCTGTTATCGAAGGTTTTATCATTATTTTACGCGTTCGCACATATCGTAGTTTAGTTCATTAATATCATCCATTTATAACCGTTAATATTTTGCTATACACTCGACATTCCGTTTTCCTCTCAATATACTTATGATGGAAACTTTTTCGATCACTTATTAACGCAATAATCGTGCCATACAATATACTTATAGTTTGGGTATGAACTTTCAACGGTCATTAGAATATATTCATAACAATAGAAAACATAGCACGTAGCTCATGGATTTATAACGTGAATTTAATACCAATAAACACATAAACGAAACCCTTAACATACTCATCTATGTGATAGCACTACCATAGCACGAGACTTTCATAACAACACATGTACTGGAAAACTAGCATCAACAATCAACACCATACATAAACAAAACATTATACAAAAAGTTGTACAATCTGCCAAGATACATTTTCACTATGTTGATTGAATTAACATGATTTATTTGGGCATGATAAATTGCTTTTTAGATCAAACTCAAAACTAAAACATTATCGATAATAGGAATATCTTCATGTACAAAAAAATCTAGCTTCAATCACATTTTTGAGCTACTCAAACTATTTATTTTACAAGACATTTCTTATATCTCGGACTGTTCAGTCCCAGATTTATAGTACTGCATTGTACGTGAATTTCACCTATGAAGGAGGGGGTTTTAGACTGAGCTAAAGAAGGGTTATTTGTAGATAAATGAGTTATATTTCTTCCCAAAAAAACCTAGCTTAAATCGCCTTTTTAAACTGCACAAAACATTCATTTTACTAAACTAAGTTCTGCTGAAAGTTTCAGTTTCTCAGATTTAAAACACTGCGTTGTACATGCATTTCACCCATGAAGGAGTGATTTATAGACTGAGTTATAGATGAGTTATTTGTAGATAAATAAGTTAGCTTTTACCACAAAAAAACCTAGCTTAATTCCGATTTTTGAACTCCTCAAAACATCCATTTTACTAAACTACATTCTGCTGGAAGTTTCTGTTTTTTCCAGGTTTATAACACTGCGTTGTACATGCATTTCACCCATGAAGGAGTGATTTCTAGACTGAGCTATAGAAGAGTTATTTGTAGATATATGAGTTAGCTTTTACTACAAAAAAATCTAGCTTAATTCAGAATTTTGAGCTGCACAAAACATTCATTTTACTAAACTGTGTTCTGCTGAATGTTTTAGTCTCTCGGATTTAAGGATTTGTCTTGCATGTCATGAAAACTTCAACACAACAACATCAAACTCCTACTAAACATTAATACATATTATATGGGTTCTAAATTGAGTTAGATTACTCACAATTACTCACTAAAGCTTGAAATTTAAGCTTGATATTGGTTGATGCTTAGTGAAGCTTGAATCTTCAAACTTCAAGGATAAACTTCTTCTTCTTCTATTCTTCCATGGAGCTATAACTCTAGCTCTCTCTCCCTCTCAATTATATGCATATTGTAGAGACAAAAGTGTCTCAATTGTGTGTATGTGCATGATATATAGGAGATTGGCATGGCTAGGTGTCATTTGCATGAGCTCATGCAAAGACACATGTCCAATATGTGGACAAATGTTATGGGAGGAGATGACAAGTGTAAGGAGTGGCACATGGGGCTGCCATGTGGCCGGCCATGTGGGGTCTACCTCAGGTTGTGTGCAACTTTCTCAGTTTATGTGCATAAGTTCCTCGGTATACGTGTCAATCTCGATTTCCGTGCAATCAGGTATTATTTCTAATGTCCTGGTCCGGGTCCGGGTACGGGACTAAGTTAAATCTTATTATGGTTGAGTCGGTATGGTTACTACAGGCTACATGATAATAATACAACACGTCCATACTGTCACGTAATTAAAATAATAATATAATAATATAGTGGGTCCAATACATAAATTAGAAAAAGCTGATATTATAATGATAGAAAATTACAGGTGTTACAGGTTCCCATTTGAATCTAACAGTAGAACGGTCCGAGGCATTAAACGTGTTACGGGTTTTGTCACATTGTTGGCAGGGTTCGTATCAATTGGTATCAAAGCCAGATTCTAGTCTCAGGTTTATCCTATCTTTTTCGTTTCTTCTGGTTCTGTTCTTATTCGTTTTTGTTTCTGTTTTTTTCGTTTTCTTATTCATTCTCGTTTCTGAATCGTATAAAAAAAAAAGGTGTTTGATTACGATCTGGAATTTCGTGTTTAGGGTTTGCGAATCTGATTTGTGATTTTCTCTTGTTACTTCGTGTTTATTCATTCTCGTGATCATTGTTATTGTGGTCTTTTCCTTCTCAGGAATTAAGGTTTCTAAAACAGATACGTGAACTGTGAAGTCTCTCTGACTATTCAAAAAAAAAAAGAAGCAGAGAAGAGATCGGTAGGCCGAAAAAAAAAGAGTACAAAAACTCGGCTTAAAATTTTATTTTTGTTTTACAATATTTTGGGTCTAAGGAGTCCGAATCTGACCTCCATAGTGTGAAAAAAAATTTCTGAAAATTTCATTTTTTTTTTTGCTATTGGAAACCTAATCATCCGCGTTCGTTTTAGTCGTGCTTTCAACTTACAAATTTAATTGGTCTAGTTTGGGTGTGGATTGTTACTGAGAAACTCTGGTCATTGTTTGATCAGTTTCATAAGAACTGAGTGAGAATTACTACGAGTGGAAAAAGGCAGAAGTGGTGAGCACATAAGAGGGTAAAAGCCGACTTAATTTTTGAGTGTAAACACGAGGGAATCATATTCTTGAGTGAAACACGTGAGGGAGTGTAGTGAGGATCTGTTCTATTTCTAATCCGTTCTTGCAGGGATTATGGCTCAAGATCAAGGAAGAGTCACAAATAAAAAGGCTCAACAGCCGGTTGTTACGAATCTACAAATACAAGCTTTAGTGGGGGAGATGAGGCGGATGATGAGGGCAGAATTGGAACCGATACATGAGAGATTGGATAGAGTTGAAGAGGGTACACCACATAGGCAACCACAAAATGTTCGTAATGTACAAAGAAGAGTAAGAGTTGATGATGAGGAGTATTTTGGGGAAGACTTTGATGAAGAAAATGATAGGGAGTCAATAGATAATCAGAGGAGATATAGTGGTTGGGGTAGAGAAGTTAGGTTTAGAGAAGCTAGGAACCGAGAAGATAATAATTTAGGTAGTATTAAGATGAAGATTCCTTTGTTTCAAGGAAAGACTGATCCGGAAGCATATCTTGAATGGGAGAAGAAGGTGGAATTGGTATTCGATTGCCACAATTACTCCGAGATTAAGAAAGTAAAACTTGCTGCCATTGAATTTTCCGATTATGCTATTATTTGGTAGGATCAATTGGTGCTAAATAGGAGGAGAAATAAGGAGCATCCAATAGAGACATGGGAGGAGATGAAAACTGTGATGAGGAAACGATTCATTCCAAACTACAACTATCGGGAGTTGTATAACAGGTTGCAAAGTTTGAGGCAAGGTAATAGGAGTGTAGAAGAATATTATAAGGAGATGTAAGTTGCTATGATTCGAGCGAATGTAGAGGAAGATCAAGAGGCTACAATGGCTAGATTCTTAGTTGGGTTGAATCGAGAAATTGCCAATGCAGTGGAATTGAAACACTATGTTGAATTGGAGGATATGGTACACATGGCTATTAAAATTGAGAATCAACTCAAGAGGAGGGGCAGCAGCACATATCCAAGCCAAAATCCAAGCCAAAATTCCAATACATCTGCTTGGAAACCAAATAATTGGAAAAGAGATGAGAAGCAGCCTTTGGTGAAGCCAAAAACTGAGCAAAAACAAGAGCTGGCCAGCCATGGAAATCAAGGTAAATCCGATTCGTCTATTTCACAGAACCGTGATATTAAGTGTTTTAAGTGCCAAGGTAGGGGACACATAGCTAGCCAACATCCGAACAAGAGAGTTATGGTATTACGAGATAATGGTGAGATTGAAACCGAAGATGAAGATGACAATGAATCTGTGCTACCATCGGAGGATGCCGATGATGAAGAGTACACTGCCCAAGGGGATTTGTTAGTGGCAAAGAGAGCTCTAAATATGCAAGTTAAAGAAGATGATGAGGCGCAACAGGAGAACATTTTTCATACGAGATGTCATGTCAAAGATAAGGTGTGTAGTGTGATCATCGATGGGGGGAGTTGCACTAACGTTGCTAGCACAACTCTGGTGGAGAAATTAGGGCTGCCAACAATCAAGCATCCACGGCCTTATAAATTGCAATGGCTCAATGATAGTGGAGAAGTAAAGGTCACTAAACAGGTATTAGTTCCTTTTCGTATTGGGAAATATGAAGATGAAGTTTTGAGTGATGTGGTTCCGATGCAAGCAAGACACTTGTTGTTAGGGAGGCCATGGCAATTTGATCGACGTGTTAAGCATGATGGTTTCACAAATAAATAATCATTTGTGCTTAATCAAAGGACAATCACCTTAGTGCCTTTGACACCGAAGCAAGTTTATGAAGATCAAGTGAGGTTGCAAAAGGAGAGTGATCAAAAGAAAGAGAGTGAACAAAAGAAAAAGAGTGAGAAAATTGAGAGAGAAAAACAAAAGAAAAATGCAGCCATTGAGGGAAAATTAGAGGGAAACCAAAAGAATTTTTATGCAAAAGCGAGTGAGATCAAACGAGCACTGTTTTCAAATCAGCCTATGATTGTACTTCTGTAGGGTCCTTTTCTGACATCTTTGCAAACCATACTTGAAACTTCCCGTCCTTCTTTTGGGCCTCGATGATTCGACTCACAAGTGTTGGTTGTACTATGAGGCATCCAAAGTGTTGCCCGGCACTTTTCTCAGAAATCTGCATATCAAATTCTGTGATTGTCTCTAAAGCTTTCCACTCCCTTACCATCAATGAAGCAATCATTCCTCGAGGTTTCCGACTTAGGGCGTCAGCGACTACATTAGCCTTACCAGGGTGGTACTCTAATGTAAAGTCGTAATCCTTATTCAGCTCCATCCACCGACGTTGCCTCATGTTCAACTCCTTCTAAGTAAACAAATACTTAAGGCTCTTGTGGTCCGAGAACAGATCAAACTTCTCCCCATAGAGGTAGTGTCTCCAGATCTTGAGCGCAAACACAACTGCTGCCAGCTCTAAATCATGAGTTGGGTAATTCAATTCATTTGGCTTCAACTGTCGTGAACCGTAAGCTATAACCTTTCCGTCTTGCATAAGGACACATCCCAATCCTTGATACGAGGCGTCACTAAAAATAGTGAACTTCTCACCATCCTTTGGTATCGCAAGCACTGGCGCTGTTGTCAATCTCTCTTTCAATTCCAGAAAAGCGCGTTCATGCTTATCAGTCCATACAAACTTCAAATCTTTCTTAGTCAAACCAGTTAACGGGGCTGCTATCTTTGAAAAACCCTCTACAAATCTCCGATAGTAACCGGCGAGTCCCAGAAAACTTCTGACTTCTGTAGCATTGGTCGGCCGAGTCCAATTCGCCACTGCATCGGTCTTTGAGGAGTCGACTGCGATTCCTTGTTGTGAGATCACATGCCCGAGGAACTTAACTTTCTGAAGCCAGAATTCACACTTGCTGAATTTAGCATATAGGCGGTGATCTTTGAGAGTCTGCATCGCAATCCGTAGATGCTGCTCATGCTCTTCCTTTGATTTGGAATAGATCAAAATATCATCAATAAAGACAATAACAAATTGATCCAAATAGGGCTTGAATACTCTGTTCATCAAGTCCATAAACATAGCCGGAGCATTCGTCATCCCAAACGGCATCACTAAGAACTCATAGTGTCTGTATCTCGTCCTGAAAGCAGTCTTAGGTATGTCTTCCTTCCGCACCCTCAATTGGTGATACCCTGACCGTAGATCAATCTTAGAAAAGGTTGTGGCTCCTTGCAACTGATCGAACAGGTCATCTATCCGAGGTAAAGGATACTTATTCTTGATAGTAACCTTATTCAATTCTCGGTAGTCAATACACAACCGCATGGTCCCGTCCTTCTTCTTCATGAATAACACTGGTGCTCCCCAGGGTGAAGTACTTGGACGAACAAAACCCAACTTCTCAAGTTCTTGAACTTGTTCCTTCAGCTCCAGTAACTCTGTAGGGGCCATCCTGTAGGGAACCTTGGTTATAGGTCGAGTGCCTGGCACCAATTCCACACAGAATTCTATGTCCCTTTCTAGCGGTAATCCTGAAATATCTCGGAATACTTCCTCAAATTCCTTAATCACCGGGATTGATGACATTGTCACCTCTGCACTGACAACCTCAATGTTTGCTAGGCATCTGGTGAGGAACATATCACCTGAAAGGTTACATTGGAAATCAAAGGGTTGGTTCCCATTGTCCGCAAATGTGATCCTCTTCCTTGCACAATCCAACTTCGCATGGTTCTCCTCGAGCCAATCCATTCCCAGGATTATATCAAATTCTTTCATCGACAGAACCACCAATCTCGCCAAAAGTTCACGGTCTCCTAACCGTAGAGGACAATCTTTACATACATGTAATAACTTGACTGTGGTCCCTAGGGGTGAGACAGCACTCAAAGCTTCATCTAAACGTTGCGTCACTATACCCAACTTCCGAATAATCTTAACAGATATAAAGGAATGTGTAGCACCCGTGTCAAATAAAACTTTAACATGAGAGTTAAACAAGGTTATAGTACCTTCCACTGCTCGTTGCTCAGGCAGTTCCTCCTCATAAACACCTTCTTCATACTCCGTTTCTTCATAGCCAGCAACCTCGGGGATAACAGCATTCAGGCGGGCCTATCCTTGCTGACCGTAATTGCCTCTCCTAGGAGCCTTGCATTCCGGACTTATGTGACCTGGCATGCCACAATTATAGCACACAATTCTCGGATGATCAGCACGCCTAGTTACTCTGCAATCTTTAGCTCGGTGACCGGGATTACCACAATTGAAGCAGTTATTGTTGTTGTTCCCTCCTGTTGCTCGAGGCGGATACTGTTGTACTGCTTGTGTCTGTTGAGGTTTCTTTCCTCCATCCCAGGTCCTTTTCTGTCCCTGAGGGTACCCTGGTTTCTGTCCGGGATAACCCTTCTGTGGAGGTCTATTTCCAAATGGCTTCGGATTCTAACAACCATCATTCTCCAACCCCGTAGCCAATCTCACCAGAGTTTCAAATGACTAGCCCAGATGCCCCATAGTCAGATGTCGGAGAGACAAGTTGAGACCCCGGTGATACTTCTTGATTTTCCTCTGGGGTGTGTCCACCATATGTGGAGCAAAGCGAGACAGACGCTCAAACCGAGTGGTGTACTCTCGGACAGTCAGATTCCCTTTAGTCAACTCCATAAACTCTTTCTCTCGCTTGTCCTTCTCTTCTTCAGGAAAATACTTCTCGAGAAACCTTTCCTTGAACACCACCCACGGCATTATCCTTACAGCTTCTTCCCCTGTGGTCGCCTTTTCAGCATCCCACCAATCAGCTGCTGCATAAGACAGTTGAAAGATAGCCAGACGCTTCTTCTCCAGATCAGTGCACTCTATGGTCTCGAAGATACGCTCCATCTGGCGTAGCCACTGTTCCGCTTGCCAGGGTTCATCAGTCCCCGCAAAATATTCAGGTCGCAGAGCGCGAAACTCCTTGAGAAGCTTGTCTCCAGTCTGGTGGGCTTGCCTCCCATTCCCGTTATGATTCCCATTCTGATTATTGTTCCTTGCATTCTGATCATTAACCCTCTCCAATCTTCTTACAAAAGCCTCAAACATTCCGGTTGGATCTATTACCGGGGGTGCATCTTCAATAGCGGGACGATTCCTGAGATTTCTTCCAGCCATATAATCGAGAGAAGGGTACCTATCCATTGATCAACAAGAAATCAGTCAAACTCTCGGGAAGAAGGAAAATTCTAAACGATAGAAAGCGACTAAACACGGAATAAAGTCGAACTATCTTATCTTAATTCTATCTTAACGGGAGATCCTATGTGTCTTGGACAATTGGTCGAGCCATAACCTGGCTCTGATACCAAAAAGCCTGTCACGCCCCAACGTAGCATAATTCAGGAAAGCATTTAATTTCCTTTATGGACTCGCAGGTCGTGACAAGTGAGAATGACCAATTGTCCCTGCAACAGATAACTTAAAAGCATTTCTAAAGAGAAGAATACTAAATAAACATAAGCTCCAAAGTTAAACTTACTAAACTATTACATCAGTCCAGGTCTTAGGCACAAACGCCCTTATTCAAATGTCTAAAACTAGTTTATTACAACCCGAATTAAAAAGACATAGGAAAATATAAAGCAGCCTCCTGGAAAGTTCCTCCTCTAACTAGTATAGTCGAAATACCCTAGCTGCTCCTGACCCTGAAAATCTGGACATACAGTCCAGGACGCATCAACGCCGTCAGCTTATGAAAGCTGGTGAGCAAAATAAACAAGTGCTCGCAATGTATATATAAGCATATAAACAACAGTGCAAATTAACTTTAAAAGTAATAGATTCAAGGTTCCAATTCCAACATAAGTCACGGGGGAATAAAGTAAGCAATAAATATGCGACCGTGCATGAACAATGTAACATCTCATCTTTCTGACTCTTTTCTCTCAACAAGACCCGACTCAACCAAACCATTACCTCAGATACCAGGAATAATATCCGATCGATATCCAAAATAGCACACCATACCATTGCTTCAGATACCAGGAATAATATCTGATCGATATCTAAGCCGCACTCAATACCATCGTTTCGGATACAAGGAATAATATCCGATCGATATCCGAAACAAGCGCCCTAGATACCAGGAATAATATCCGATCGATATCTAAGCCGTAACTCAATACCATCATTTCGAATACCAGGAATAATATCCGATCGATATCAGAAACAAGCGCCCTAGATACCAGGAATAATATCCGATCGATATCTAAGCCGTACACAACACTGTCGCCTCCAATACCAGGAATAATATCCGATCGATATTGAGGTCGCACATTAGACCGCCACTCTTTACTCTTTCCACACTTTCTCACATACCATGCATGTCGACTCCACCTCAACCCTATCATGCATGTCAATGTCCATGAAATATAACACCAAACAAAAGTACGAGAAATCAAGTCTTTTTATTCTTCTTTATTAACAAGGTACAATGTACTTAGAATCATTGAGTTAGCAGCCACAATATAAATTATCAAGTCATATATGAAACAAGAGGTAAATTGATCAAAAACTACCTTAATACGCTTTTTACAGCTACTAGTACACAAGCAGATCCACTTTAAAGCAATGCCCTTAAAAATGAGTTATAATTTTTATGGATGAATTACACATCAAAAGAAAGGTCTTTGAGTTTAGTTTCCAACGCTTCAAACGGTGCGCGTTTTCGAGTTTCCTAGAGGAAGTTATGGCCGTTTTAGTAAAAGTCGTCAGTGCTGAAAAAGTGTCAATCGATTGACAAAAGTGTCAATCGATTGGATGACATGTCAATCGATTGGATGACATGTCAATCAATTGGATATGTTTCCAATCGATTGGTATCAGCAGTTTCTCCCCTGTTACGAATATGAAGTCTGTTTTTGACCCATTTCTCAATTCTGCTTCAACCAAGACATGTAATATATGGATTTCTTCATTTTTTCCGCAAGGATTATGAATACGTGATCGGTTTAAACTAATTTCAATCTTAGCTCTCAGATTTCACGTAAAACCGAGAGGTGACAAAACTTTAAATTAACGGTACGTCGCGATACGGACGAATTACTGCGTAGGATTCGAACCGTAGCTTATTGGGACAAAGATCTTCCATTCCCAATTCACGGAATTGAATTTGGTTGAGTTTTACAAAACTCCAATTTTAAGCTTCCATGGTGTATCTATATATATACACATGTATACACACATATATGAACTGAAATATACATATATAAACATGGCGAGTGAGTTTATAATACTCATAGAGGTTAATTAGACCGAGAATTCGAGACCGATAAATTTCCTCCGAGAATTCCGTCGTCCAATTCTACTCCTCCGTTTTCTTGATTGATATATGTATATAGCTATGTATGTGTATATGTATAAGTATATACTATATGTGTGTTATGTGTGTATGATCTTGAGAGAGCAAGAGAGTGATAGAGAGAATTGAGAGAGTTTGAGGGAGATACAGTGAGTGAGAAAGAGACACTGATATACATATATATAAACTGCCCAAAATTGGGCTCCAAGCAATGGGTAGAAATTACCCGGTGAGGTTGAGCTCACGTGCTCCCTCACCCAAGACGCAGTATAAAACGCAGGTTTAAAATAAAACTGGTATTTTACAGTTGATATAAAAATACAGAAAATTACATTAGCGTAGGAATAAATTCCGGGTTGTACAAAAATATAGATATCGATTTTGAAACCATAGAAAATATTTTGGAAATTACAGTTTGACCCCAGATATATATCAAAAAGTAATTAAATTGAAATAAACATTTATTAATGGAAAAGAAATACTGGGTGTTACAAATTGTATCCCGAGTAGGCATCTATGAATGAGAGGAGTACATGACCGACTGTGGAGTCCACAAGGAGGTCTATCATGTGCAATGGGTAGCAGTCCTTGGGGCATGCCTTGTTCAGGTAGGTGAAATCCACGCACATTCTCCATTTCTCGTTGCTTTTCTTGACTAGAACCACGTTTGCTAACCAGTCGAGATAATGGACCATTCGGATGGAATTCGCCTTTAGGAGCTTCTCGACCTATTCATATACGGCCTGCCTTTCGGCTGCCATACCTTGTCTTTTTTGGTTGACCGGTCGGGAGTCCGGTTTGATGTTGAGACAATGAGACATGACCCAAGGATCTATCCCCGGCATGTCTTCATGGCTCCAGGCGAAGACATCTTGGCTCTGCTGCAGGAATCGGATCAACTTCTCCTTGAGGCCCGACTCCAAGAAAGTGTCAATGCTAACGAACCAATCGGGAAACCCTGAGTCTAGTACCACTTGCTCTAGTTGTTCCACCGGACCTACTCCATCGCTTTGATCCCTTGGGTCCATTTCCTGAAAATTCAATGTTTTAGTGACGACCTCTCTGCATAGGGAGCTAACGTAGTAGCTCCAAGCAGTCGCTTGATCTCCCTGCAAGCTTCTAGGTCCCTGAGGGGTTGGAAACTTGACCACTAGGCTGTACATTGACACAACCGCCTTGGCTTTGTTGAGAGTTGGTCTCTCAAGAATGGCGTTGTACGCGAACGGAGCTTCTATAACTACGAAGTTTGCCAGCACAAACGATTGCTGGGGGTAAGTCCCCATAAGAATCGGGAGCTCTATGATACCAAGCGGTTGTGTGCTGGGAAGTGGCCACTGGTCGGAGCTGATCCCTAGATATCCTGAGCTGATCAAATGCTGAGGTGAACATGATACCAGAGGAGCTGCTCGTGTCCACCAACACCCTTTTAACCACATAGTTTGCCATGGAGAGCGTCACCACCAGCGGATCATCATGGGGGCAATGCAGGCCTAGCATGTCCTCGGATGAGAATGTTAACACGTCGGTCGGGGGGGGGGGGGGGGGCGGTGGAGTGGACATGCCAGACATCTGATTCGGATGCCCTAGCATGCCTCTTCCTGGCCGACTGTGAGTCCCCTCCGCCCGAAGTTCCTCTGGAGATTACATTGATTTCCCCGAGGGGTTGCAGCTGCTCGGGAGCCCGGGTGTCTTGCCGAGGTAATCTATCTGCCGCCACGAACTTGGCTAGATGGCCTTGCTCGATCAGCTTCTCAATGGCGACCTTAAGCTTAAAGCAATCCTCTATGTCATGTCCATGGTCTTTTTAGAAGCGGCAAAACTTATTCCGATTTCTCTTACCGAGCGGACTTTTCAACTTTGTCGGCTCTTATAAGAGTCGTCGGGTCTCGACGGTGGCCATAACCTCATGAATAGGCCGAGAAAGGCGTGTGAACTTAATCGGGGGCTGATCCTGACTACTTTTAGGCTGATCTTATTTTATCTTCTTTTCCAAGACCTTCTCTGAGGCATCGCGTTTTCGCTTTGATCCCGAGGACTCATCTTCTGCTAAACTAGCGCGCTTACCTTGAGGAATTCCTTGGTGTCAATGTACTTTTCGACCCTCTCTGAGAGCTCTACTAGAGTTGCCGGTCGGTCACGGTGAAACGACGTGGCAACCTTGGTATGTTGAACTCCCAAACAGAAGGCCATGATCGCAGCCGTTTCATTCAAATTATAGATCTAGAGCTTCTGTTGGTTGAAATGGTCCACATACTCCCTTAGGGATTCCCCTTTTCGCTGCTTGACGGTCAGTAGTTGGGTGTCCGGTTGTGACCGGTCGAGCATCCCCACAAACTAGCCGATGAAGAGCTTGCTCAACGTCTTGAAGTTATCAACCGTTCGGGGTTTTAGAGCATAGAACCACTGCGTGGCTGGCCCTTTAAGACTGCTAGGAAATGCCAGGCACAATAACTCATCGACCATGGTAACTAGTGCCATTTGACCTTTATATGTGCGGACATGATCCATTGGGCTCCCCGAACCGTCATAGGAGCTAAGATGTGGTGGCTTGAATTTCTATGGGATGAGGAATCCCGTTATCTGGGCGGTAAAGGGCGACTCGGTGTCTATATTGGTGAGATCCTGGCCAGATTTGCAATTCAACCTTTCGATTTGCTGATGCAAGTCCTCAATCTGGGCCTTTACATCTCGCCCGATTTTCCTCTCCATATCCGAGTGGTACGTCGGGTCCGATGATGAGGCCTCCTCTTTGAAGTGTGTCGTCCTCGGGGATAGAACCCGGCTCTGACTCCAGGTAATCATATGCCTAAGATCTCCCCAGCTTCTAACCAGAGGGTTTTTGGCCAATTCCCAGGCCTTTTGTCCTGATTCCTCCCCTCTGGCGGCACGTCATTTGTTGATGATATCTCTAGCATCTTCCACCCGGTGAGGATTGGTCCGAGCTCACCGTCTGGTACTCCTGGGCGCTCTGCTATGATCACCATCCCTGTCACGTTCCCAATCCGACGGGGACACTGTCATAGAGTGGGTATGGTTTTGGACTCGTGCGGGCTCCCGGTCGGGGATGCTTTTCCCGGGCTGGTTCTCGGATTGAGAACACTTTTCCTGTAGGGCCAACAGTGCTTCGATCTGCTGCTGGATTTGCCGCTGGCCTTCCAGAAGTTACGCGAGCACCGCTGTTACTTGCTCGGAGGTCATGGAGGCAGCTTGCTGCTCAGGTTGCAAGATCTCCTGACCGACCTGAGTGGTATTCTTCTTGCTCATCTTCGGCGGCATGTTAATCAGTCAAGAAATTTGTTGGTGAAAAACTTATCATTTTCTCACAAATGGTGCCAAACTGATGATGCCAAAATCTGGGTAAGAGAGATTTAGAGAGACACAAGAGATTGTATGTGGTTCGGCCCCATTAATGAGGTGACCTACGTCCACGGTTATGTCAATGCACTTTCACTAGCAGATCACCGATGGCGTTTGGTGAGCCAATAGAGTGGGTGGCACTGCCAGATTTTGAACAGGTTTATGCATGACAGTGAGTTGTTTATGTGCTATTCTTTGGAGTCAGAATGCGATCCCCTTCAATGGGGGTGGGTAGCCTCTTTTATAGGTGCAAGAAACCACCCGTATAAGGTAAGTCTACAGATTAGGAAGCTTAATCTGACTACAATTGATTTACATGAATTTAGCAGAGTTTCCTAAGTGGTTTAGGAAACTACTTGTTCCTTCCATTTAGTCTTCTAATTAGGATAGGAAACTGTCTGGTTGCCCGTTGGGCAAGTAACCATGCCTTCTGGAGGCGCGCCCATGTGGGGCCAATCTAGAGCGAACGCCCAGGCTATTGACCATCCCGGGCAGTTCTGTGTAACGGCTCGGGAAATATGAGTAGTAGGGCCAGATTGAAGGTGACTTGACTTCTCTTTACAGAGATGGCGAGGGTTGACTTTGACCTGATATTTTTGCACATATCAGAAGATATATTGCCTACCGGGCAGGCCTTTCAAACACAACCAACTCAACCCCCACCTGCCCATCAGCGAGTGGTGCCACCTCAAATTCCTGTTCCATCCTTTACTAAATAGCAGCTGCCGTTCTCGAACAGGTTGCAAAAAGACGACCGATCCCCATTCGAATTATAGATGTTAACCCTATTAATAGGTTTGTTCCGGAATAGGTGGTACTTTCCTCCAATGAGGAGTTGCCCGAGGGCAGCGCTAAATTGGGGACGGCCAGAGAGGAGGTAAATCAATCGGTCGTTGTCATACCAGAACAGATTGGTGTTGACACTATAACTGATCGAGTAGATTCGCTATTGCAACTGGATCGGCCAAGGAGAATTTAGAAGTAATGATTATGGTCAATCCCATCGCTTCTAATCTTCCGAAGAGCCCAATCCTGAGTGGCGAGGACCAAGTTCCAGCCGCCGCTCTTCCTTCTAAAACAGATACTCCACCCAGCGCAGGCATGGGGGTTGAGACTTTGATAGAGAATACTATTGTGGCTTCCCCTTTTGGGCTAAGTCAACAACCATCCCAAGCTTCCATCCCACAGCCCAGTAGTAAGGCCATTACGCCACAGGACATGTCAGCTTTGACATCCATACCTACCCAAGTAATTTATTTTGCTTTCGGGCATATTTCTTTTGTCTTTTGCTAGTATTAACTTAACTTTGGACTCTTGAACAGGCCGTCCCCTTGGGTCCAGAGCCCTTCATTCCTTTTGACGACTTCTTCACTGGCCTGAATCTTGAAGCATTCAACCTGGGTCCTCTCGAGCCCAAAACAGCTTCTCCCTCGAGTCTATAGTAGTCCAAGGACCTTGTTCTTGGACTTACATCCCAGGGGCTGAGCAGTCTCCAACCAACCACTAAAGTTGATGCTGCCTTAGCACCCTTGCTACTAATCCATCGCTCTCTGTCGGGTAGCATGCTTTGCTTAAGGAAATCCAGGAATAGCTACCAGACTACTGCATCTTGGATCATTCGGTCTCGGTAATTCAGACTGAGGCCGAAGCTTATCTCAATGCCCGGTAGAAGGCGATGCAGTTTCTCGAGTCTGCCAAGATGAAGTATGAGGCTGGGAAAGTGACTCGGGCTCAAATAATTGCCCGAGATGCCTGGCATCAAGCCCGTATTACCATGCTTAAGGCACAGCTGGAAAAATAAAAATGTTAGGCCAAGATCATTACCATAATGCAGCCATGGTAAAGGTTGATGAGGCCATGGCTCAGCTAGGTGGAGATGCACAAAAGTGTAGGACCAGCTGCAGGCTAATATTCCAATCGCTCGTGTTTGGTCCCAACAGCTGAACAAAGCTAAATAAGACTAGGTTAAAGAAGAAAGGACTTGGGAGGACTTACGAGCCAAGCTTAGGAACTTTGAATCGGCCTAGAGGCCGATTTTTAACCTTTGTACATTTTTTTTGTACGCACTTTGTAAGTAAGCTGTGCTCAGCTTTATTTAATATGATTGACTTTTGATCATTCAGGCTCATAGTTAATAAGGAGTTTGTGCTCTAACCCAGGATTCAATTTGTATTCTAAATCAATAGTCTCTAATAAAGTAGGATAATATGACTTTAAATACTGACCATTTATTAACCTGGTATGAACCTCTCCATCCATATCGCGCAGCCTGTATGCCCCACATTTCTTGACCTAGTAGACAATAAAAGGACCTGGCGGACAATAAAAGGACCTTCCAAACCAAATCCTCTATACCGAAAGAATTCTCTTTCACCCTTTTATTGTATGCTCAGGCTACCCGGAGTTTCTACACCGTTAAAGAATCCAAGGCCATTAGCCTCATTTCATCAAGTCCCTCCAACTCAATTATCATGCCCTCAATGTATTCAGCAGGCTCAAGCTGATTTTGTAAGGCCCTTCTGGCTAATCGGACTATCACCTCTATGGGTAACATAGCATCATGCCCATAGGTCAGCATAAATGATGTAACCCTAGTGCTAGACCTTTTAGATGTCCAATAGGCCCAAAAGGCTTTAGAAAGTAACTTATCCTACTCCTTAGGGTTATCTTTTATCATCTTTTCTACAATCCCAATTAGGATCTTGTTAGTCGACTCGGCCTGCCCGTTGCCCTAAGCATAATACGGAGTGGAATTGATAATTGTAATTCCTCTGCTTTCAGCAAAGGCTATTGTTTATGTCCCTCTGAACACTAATCCTTAATCGGCCGTTATGGTTTCTGGAAGGCCGAATTGGTGTATTATATGTTCTTCAATGAATTTGATCACAGTAGCTTGGGTTACCACCCTACAGGGTATGGTTTCGGGCCACTTCGTGAAATAGTCCGTAGACACTATTATAAAACAATGTTGGCCTGAGGAAGGAGGAAAAACTTACCTATCAGGTCCATTGCCCACCCTCTGAACAGCCATGGCTTTATAACTGGTTGAAGTTCTTTGGCTGGCACTATAGACACCCCATTTTGTCGGCTACCAGATTTAGGAGACCCATAGCTTGGTGGTTCACAATGATCGAAACGACTCAAAAAGGACTTCTGAAAGTTAGTTCGATCTTTCAAAATGCTCAGAAGTGGTACAAATGACCAAAATGCCCTTGAAAGCCCAAACACTCCCAGATTTGGACCGAAAGTTTTGGAAACATGCTACGTCATAAAAAAAAAGTACTACAAATAAGTTTTCAAGCAAAATTAAAAGAAATCCTCGGCTCCCAGAGACCGCCAGAAGTCCCGAAAATTCTTGGAAAGTCCCCCCGTTGACCGGTTTGACCAAGGTTTGACCGAAATCGTTCAAATTCTTTGAAAAGTTCCAAGATCATTCTAGATCATGTAAAAAGCACTCAAACAAGTTTTAAAAGGAAATCGGACGATAACGTCAGCTCTTGGGAGCTCCCAGAGGTTCCCAGAACTTCTCGGGAATTCCAAGTTTGAAGTTTGACCAAAAGTTGACTTTAAAACCAGAGCACCGTATCATTTTTAAAATATTTTTCATAGATACTAGAGGTCAATAGCTTTCCGACTGTATATCGCAGATAATTTTTGGATTTAAAATGAATTTATTATGAATTTTCAAAAGTGAAAAAGGCGATCAAATCGGCTTTTATCGTGAATACCGCGAAACTTTTTAAAGTGACCTATCACCGAACTATTTTTTTTAATGTAAAGTAGACTCTATTACCTTTCCAACGGTATATCACAACCTCAGTTTGGAGTTCATATGCATTTTCTGTGAATTTCGGACGAAATAAGGCCTTTTCACGAATATCGGAACCTCTGGAGACCTAAACAGAATTATCTGGACATAAGTGGAGCAGTGTTGCTGCGACACTAGCCTACTACCGCCGCGGCATAGGTCCAGTGCCGCCACGACACTCTCCCCCAGAACAGTCTATTTTTGTAAATTATTTTGGGGGTCCATTTTGATTAATTAGAAACCAAAATGACATAGTTCCTTGTTCACAGACATTTGGAGCCAATGGGAGCACTCTTTAAAACCCAAAACTACCCCCAAATTGGCCTATATAAACCCCCATTGACTTCTCATTTAAGTGGCAAATACAAAGCTTAGAGAAGTATAGAGAGAAAAGTTGTAGAAGATAAGGTTAGCAGAGTGAAAGTGAGCTTCTTCCTTTGATTTTCAACTAAAAAGTGAGTTCCAAACTTTGTTTTCTACTTCATTACTCCCATTTACTTCACATTCAATACACCCAACCACCATTTTAGTAGAATTTATGAGATCGGAAGCTTCTTCCATGTCTAAAGTCACAATATATGAGTGAAACACCAAGCTACAAGTCCAAAATCATCATGAATCATTGAATATCATATATTGATTACTTACTTGCTTGTTTTACATATTATGCTCATCTCTCCTTTATCTCATTTCTTTTTTATTTTCTTTATTTACTTACCAGTCTATCATCATCTAGATGATAACATGAAGTTTAAGGTGAGTGAATCCTTATGGATAGTAGCTCTTGACCTCAAAAACATGTTTGATAGATGATGATTTCAACTTCAATATATTCCTATCTGTTCTTGAAGTTGTTTTAAAAAAAAAAAAAAAACAATGTCTCCAACAATCTTGGAGGTTCTTGATATGGGTTCAAATGTTGAAATTTCAAGTGGTCATAATATCCATTTAAGTTAAAACCTCTATTTCAAAATCCTCTTAAACCCCTCATTTTGATTTCAAAGAATAAAACCCTAGTTCTTCCCAAAATCTTCAAAATAGTGAACAATCTGAGTTCAAAGATTTCTTTAGGACTCAATACTCAAAGTATTAATATGAGACCACTTTAAAAGTCTTCTTAACTCATTAGAAAATACCCATGATTTTTGGTTTGACTTGGAAACACTTGGAAGTGATCCATTTGAACCCAAACATTCTCTCCAGATATTCTGTTTTTGCTGTCACAGCAGCTTGGTTGACTTTCAACTTGTTTTACACAAAACGTTTCCAAGAGGAGTGGTCCCAACTCATTTTTACCTTAAACTTCAGTGTCTTAGGAAACTTTTTGTATAATATGGGCATTTAGATCTTTTGTTTTCATTTTCTAATATTTTTTAACATTTCAGTCGACAGTACGGACTCTATTTCTGAGTAACCTCTATTGTTTATATGATTTCTCTCAATACATAATACTTATTGAGGATTGGCTTTTTGATTTATGTTCTAGACACAATAAGGATGATGTCCATAAATAATCATGCATTGAAAACATTCCTAACCCTACCTTTCATTTTTCACAAGATCAAGTCACTGTTCTGTCCACTATTCACAGCAAACATTCTTTTACTTTCATTCTTTGATTTGATGCTTACATGCACTCCAAATTTGTTCATATCTTAGGAAGTAGTCCATACTACATTTATATATATCCCATGATGATTTCCTCCATGCATTCATTCATATTGTAGATTTCTAAATCACTTTAGAAAGCCCATGTACACAAACACACTACAACCTTTGCACATTTTAGGATCATTCATTGCATTATGCAAGATTTGGGTTCTTATGACCCCTAATCTAAGAAGATTATAAGGAGTGAAGTTGATCACCAGTTCATGCTTCCCCTCGATCACATCTTCCTTTCTCATCCGTCTCGGGGATTGAGAGATCTTCTTATCTCAGAGATTAACATGCATCACTCTAGTTTGCTAAGCATATTTTTCTGAATTCTTTGATTATTTGTTTCAAGAACAATTCATGCCCCCTTTAGATTAGGAAAACTTAATTATTTGATATGTGATTAGACGATTTTTCCTAGGTTTAATTGTGTGATCTTTCACTTTTGCATTGTATGATATTTGGCTTAGATCTTATGAATGATATTTGATCTTTTGATCTTCCATTTCAAAACTCTTGTGTGATGTAATATACTATCATAGTATTAATTGTCAAACCATACATAGTATAAGATTATTATTTGGATGCTAATTGAGGCCAGTCGAAAGACGGGGCGAGTTGAGGGTGTTTTAGTCGTGACAAAGGCTCCATCCTCTCTCGTACCAAAACCCCGAGCCAAGTTCTTTGGTTATGAAAGGTCGGTGCCCTTTATCCATTTGGGTGAGTCAAAATTAGGTTTCTTGGTCCTTAAAGACCACGTGGCGACTCTGTATCTGTTTTCAACAGACCTTCCTTTTTCTTTCTTTGATTCAAATCAATTTCAAACAAAAACAAAAAGAAGTGGAATTCCGCGTGTCCACAAGCACTCTCTGGATGGGCCCATGCTTCTGGCAATCTTAGTACAATCCTTTAGCATCCTTGGCCAATAGTAGTTTTACCTATTCAAGAGCCACTTCAACTTTGTTCTGGCTTGATGAGCTCCGAAAATTCCTTCGTGGACTTCGGCCATCACTCGCATAGCCTGTTTCTTCCCTAGGCATTTAAGAATTCCATCATCGCCGATAGGCTTTTTAAACAACTCTCCGTTAAGCAACACAAATTGGACTATGAACAATCTTACCTTTCGGTCCACCCTAGCATTGGGGTGCTTTAAATATTTGGTGACAGGGATTCTCCAATCATCGCCATCTATCAAGATTGAATTAGTGGTAGTATACCAACCTCTCTTTGTCACTGATGGTAATGATTAGACTTGTACCGCGACAATTTGATCTTCCACTTCTTTCAGCAGTGGTGCGACCAATCTTGCTTTGGCCAACTTATCGGCCTTGGTGTTCGTAGATCGAGGTATATAATTCACACTTATATCATCAAATGAATCCATAAGTTGAGTGGTAACTGAGTGAAATGGGCACAACTCCCAACTTTTTATTTGGAATTCACCTGATATATGTCTGATCACCAGTCCCGAATCTCCTTTTATGTGCACAGATGATGCCCCCATGTTAAGGAATATCTCAAGTCTAATGATAAGTCCTGATTATTAGTCCATTTGAAATCGAGCCGAAATGACATCTTTGTCTTTTTATATTTGGGTGATACAATGACTACCCTAGCCCCAGCACCCTCTGCTTTTTTAGACCCATCAAAGATTAACGTCCATGGGACTAAGGAAATGTTTAGTATTTTCGGTGCTAGTGACAAATCTCCCAGATCAGTAGGGTCTTGGTGCTCGGCCAGAAAATTGGCCATGGCTTGGTCCTTGACCGATTACTATAATCGGTATTAAATGGCAAACTCCATTAGGACCAGGGTCCATTTTCCAATTCAGCCACACATAATGGGTCTTGATAACATGTACTTTATCATATTAGTTTGACATATAATATAAGTAGAAATAGGAAGCATATATGTTCTTAACTTTTATGATGAAAAGTACAAAGTCAAGCATAACTTCTCAATCGGTGCATAACGTTGCTCGATTGGTTAAAATTCTACTTAGGTAATAAACGGACTGCTCACTACCTTGCTCATTATCCTAAGTTTACATACTTCCTATAGAGCAATCAGAGGCTGATATATATAATTTAAGACACCTACCCTTTTTGGGTGGCATCAACACTAGAGGGGTAGACAAGTACTACTTCATTCCTTCAAAGGCTTGCTGGTGTCTGTCTTCGTACTTGAACTCTTCATTAGCCTTGATCTTAAGCAATGGGGTCTATACCTGGGTTTTCCCTGCACAATTGGAGATAAATCTCCTAAGGAAATTAATCTGCCCGAGCAGCCTTTGCAACTCTTTCTTGTTGGCTGGGGGCTTTGCTGACTGGATGGCCCGAGCCTTGTTCTTGCATATCTCTATACATCTCTGGTGCACCAAAAAACCCAGGAAGTTTCCTGCTAAAACACCGAATGCACATTTGAGTGGATTCATCTTTAGCTTGCGAACTTGCATTCTTTTGAATGCTTTCTCGAGGTCAGCCAAATGTTCAGCGTTGTCACCAGTCTTTACCACCACATTATCAATGTATACCTCTATGAAAAGTCTAATCATGTTGTGGAAGATTAAGTTCATTGCCCGTTGATAGGTGATCATGTCGTGGAAGATTAAGTTCATTGCTCGTTGATAGGTGGCTCCAGCATTTTTCAACCCGAAAGGCTTCATAACCCATTTCAATGTCCCAATTGCCCCGAGCACCGAAAAGATGTCTTTGGGACGTCCTCTTCGGTGATATATATATGGTTATAACCTAAGTGCCCATCTATAAAGGACAAAATTTTGTGTTTAGTGATTGAATCAATCAGCTGGTCGGCTATGGGCATTGGGTACTCATCCTTTGGATAAGCCAAGTTGAGATTTTTGAAATCAATGCAAACCCAAAGTTTCCCATTCTTCTTTAACACTGGGACCACATTGACCTTACAGTTCGAATGAAACCAGTGCTGAGGAGTCTCTCTATCTCTTCCTTTACCTTCAACATAACCTCTGGTGACATACGCCTAGGCAATTGTATGAACGGCCTGAACCCCGATTTGATTGGTAATCGGTGTTCTACCAGTTCCTTAGATAGCCCTAGCATCTCATCATAGTCCCAGGCGTAACAATTTTATACTTATGTAAGAGTGCTATTACCTTGGCCTGAAATTACGGCTCTTGCATCTAACTTACATAAGTTGGCTTATGCTCTCCTTCATCACCCAAATTGACTTCCAAAAAGGGATCTTGAATGTCAGCCTTCAAATACAATTGGCCAAGTTTACGCCACCATCGGTTGGGTCATTCTCTAATCTTCTATCAGTTAGATATGCACACCATTTGGCCATTCTGGCCCTTGGGGCCAGTTATCTCCGCACTTTAGTCGGTTGTAGATTCATTGATAACATCCTGTTCATTAATCTCCATCGGCCTTAGTTCTTCACTCCAATTGGGATGGTGGTAATATGACTTCAAGTCCAGTGGAGCTCTTTTGCGGAATGTGGCTACATTCAGTTTTCCCAACTTGCCACATCCTAATAGCTTGACGAGCCCAATGTCATCTTCATATAGAACTGCTACTCAGTCGTTTGCACACGTGCTATAAACGGCCTCTTGTCAGCTCCCACTACTTCCACCTTATCACCTCTGCAAAAAATTAGTAGCTGATGGAGGGTAGATGGGATATAGTAGTTGGGATGAATCTAGTCTCGGCCTAGCAATGAATTGTATCTGGCCGATGTCTCCACGATGAAGAAGGCTGTCATAACCGTCTTGCTCCCGCTCCTAATGGATAATTCCAAATGTAGGATACCCTTGGTCCTTGATGGTGTCCTTATAAAACTATGGATGTTCATTTCGGTCAGAATTAGCTCCGACTCAGATTTTTGAAGAACTCTCAGCATGATCTAGGGCATGATGTTGATAGTAGATCCTCCATCAACAAGGATCCTATTTATTGGGATCCCCTTAATGTGTCCCTTCATATACAGTGGTTTAAAATGTTGGGACATTTTATAGGTGGGTTTTTCAAAGACCACCTTGACGCCCTCCTGGCTTCTGTCCTTTCTCAGTGTGCTGCCCTTTTGGTCAAAAGATGGTGATCTTAGGCCGATCAGACTATTGATCTACATTCTTGGTTGTGGCTTCCACCACTTTGGACTTGACTATTTTTCCTTCACTCCAAATCATGTCTTCTATCATGGCCGACTCTTCGATCTGGCCTTCCATCACATCCCCCTTCATGGATGTGGGTTGGTCTGGCTTAGCCATGAAACACATGAGCAGAGTGAACACGATGTTTGAAGATAGATCCTTTGGAATGGTTCCAAATTGGATCAGTAAGGCCTTCGAACCTGAGTCATCATCAGGCTTGTCGTCTATTAAGGTTGTCACATGCTTGTACTTTATTGCCTTTTCTTGTCTAAGGGTTTCCTTGAAGCATTCAAGGGCGTGCATCGCTCCATTGCCCTCTTTTTTGTCAAATGCGAGCTCTTCCTCTGCTGGATGTTCCTGAGAATCAGGCATAATGGGTGAACGATACCTGGGGAAATTGTGAGCACAATCTTCCTAGTACTGTTGTCATTCCCTTTTAGTCTATCTCGCCCTCTGAAACCTCTCCTTTTAAGATTTACTATATTTAGGTATCGTAGGGAACTTAGGTGTTTAGTCCTATACCACTTTCCCTCATTGACTCTCGGTGGGAGTACTATCCTTGGCCGCATGTCCGAGGCTACACCCTTCACAGGACCTTTTGGTTTGGGAAACGTTTGATGATGCCTCTCCCCAGATCAGCCTGAATCTCTTGGGCTGATCTGTAATGTTGGCGATGATTTTGGTTGCCATTCAGGCTTCAATTGACCTTGCCTGGGCAACGAAAGCTTTTTGTGTATAGACCTTCTTAGACTATACTTGCGATGCTCATTCACCCTCAGCCACTTGTTTGGGTTAGAGGCCTCCTTCTTGAAATAGGCCTTGTATCTTGGGCAAAGGCCTTGCTCTATTAGGTCTAGTTCTCGCTGCAAATCAGTGATTAAGCTATCTATATTTGATCGGGCTGTTTCAATTTTGGCCTTATGTTCTGCTTGCTTTCTCTCCTGATAAGTCCTCTGAAACTCGTGAATTGTTACTTTTAGCCCTTCCATGACCGAAGTGCCAATTTGATTTCCTTCCCTTTGCTTTAGCCTTTCTTCTGTTTTGAACAGGTCAACCTTTGGTCTGGGCCTAGTCAGCTTAGTCAAATCAGGCATAACCATGTTGGCACCGGTGATCTGAGGAAATGGATTTGCATCAATTCCCATGGCTTTGCCCGAGAACTTGAACACTCCTTTTTCCACATTTTCCCGTATCACATTACGAAATACCACATAATTGTTAGTAGAGTGTTTCCAAGAGTTGTGCCATTTACAGTATTCCTTATTTTTAGTGTCATCGGCCTTAGGGATCTGATGACCATCACTTAGCTTGATCATATTTTTTGCCAGAAGGGCGTCAAAATTCTGATCGGCCATAGTGATATCAAAAGTATAGTTTTCACTTGCCTTAAACGTAATCCTTTTTACAATGGCATTATTATTAATGGGCTTGTTTAAGGCATTGCATATAATTGGCTGTTTGCAAACTAATTCGGCCATATCTATTTCCACTTCGAGGCCACAATCTGCCAGATGGACCTCATAACTGGGATCTTTGTAGAATGTTCCCTTGGATGAGTTTTTCTTTTCCTGTTCATCCATAAGGATACGCTCATAGGGAGCGACCCTCATGTCCAACTCGAATAGGTCACGAAAATCAATCCCTTCAAATCTCTTGCGCAGCTCGAATGACATCCCTCCTATAATAAGACAGACTTGCACCTGTACTTAGCCTTTCTGAAATGGGCTATATAGGTTTCAACTGTCTCCCCTCCTAGTTGGAGCATCCTAGGTAGATCTACCAATGACGTTTCGGGCTCAATCCTATAGAACTGGCCATGAAATAATTCCCCCATTCCTTACCAATCTTGCACGGAATTGGCAAAAAGGTTGATGTACCATAAAAAGGCTATCCTGGTGAGTGAATTGCGGAATAATCTCAATTTTAAGTGGTCATTACCAAAGTCGGCTACTGTAAGCCCACCACTGTCTAATGTAATCACTCCACCTGTCATGAATGAAATGAAAGACGATTCTGCTTACTCCTCTGTGTCTAATGCTTGTGAATGCACAGATCCCTCCGAGGATCTCCCAATTGAACTTAAGCAACTAATTGAAAAACCACCTACTTATGAAATAATCGAAGATACTTTATCAATTAACCTAGGTGAAAAAGATAATCCACAAATTGTGCAAATTGGCTCAACCCTTAATGAAAAAGAAAAAGAAAAATTGACTCTTTTTCCAAAAGAATTCAAAGATGTTTTTGCTTGGTCTTACGAGGATATGCCTGGAGTCGATCCCGACATCGTCCAACATCGCATTCCCCTCCTTCCCAATTCTAAACCCGTCAAGCAGAAACTTAGGTGCATGAGACCAGAATGGGCACTCAAGGTCAAAGAAGAAGTAGAAAAGCAATTCAAGGCAGGGTTCATCATTGTTACCGAGTATCCGGAATGGGTTGCCAATATCGTGGCAGTCCCCAAAAAGGATGGAAAAGTTTGTATGTGCGTCGACTTCCGTGATCTAAACAAAGCCAGTCCTAAGGATGACTTCACGCTTCCCCACATCGATGTCTTGGTGGATAACACCGCAGGAAATGAGCTACTGTCGTTCATGGATGGTTTTTTCGAGTACAATCAGATTCTAATGGCGCCAGAGGATCGGTGACGACATTCACCACACCTTGGGGAACCTACTGTTATAGGGTAATGCCTTTCGGACTCAAGAACGCTGGAGCGACCTACCAAAGAGCTGCTACCACTCTGTTACATGACATGATTCACACGAAAGTAGAAGTGTACATAGACGACATGATCGTGAAGTCTAAGGACAAAGAAGGACACCTGGTGGCACTGGAAAAGTTTTTTGAAAGGTTGCGCAAATACAAGATGAGGTTGAATCCAAAAAAATGCACTTTTAGCGTGACCCCCGGTAAGCTCCTGGGCTTTCTCATCACACAAAGGGGGATAGAGGTAGATCCCTCTAAGATCAAGGCAATCCTAGAAATGGCACCACCACGGAATGAAAAAGAAGTGAGAGGGTTTCTCGGAAGAATCCAATTTATCAGCCACTTCATCTCCAAACTCACAACTACATGTGATCCTTTGTTCCGATTGCTAAGAAAAGGAAAGAAGTTCCAATGGGATGACCAATGCCAAGCCGCTTTCGAGAAAATAAAAGCCTAACTTCAAAATCCGCCTGTCCTTTCACCACCCGCTCCTCATAAGCCCTTATTCCTTTACCTATCTGTCTCCAAAAATTCCATGGGTTGCATGCTAGCCTAAGAAGGAGAAGAAAGCCACTCTGAAAAAGCCATATATTATCTTAGTAAAAGGATGACTGGGTATGAACTACTCTACCCTCGAAAAAACATGTTGGGCCTTGGTTTGGTGCACTCGCCGACTGAGGCACTACATGCTGGCCTTCCCAGTTGTGCTCATATCCCGCATGGATCCTCAAAAATACCTCCTCAAAAAACCCGCCCTGACTGGTCGTATATCCCATTAGTTACTTCTACTGTTCGAATTGTAAAAGGGAGAACTATAGCTGAACATCTTGCTGAACATGCCATTGATTATGAAGTAAATGGAGATTTTCCGTTCCCGGACGAGAATATCATGGACATTAAGGAAGAATAGTGGAAGTTGTACTTTGACGGAGCAGCCAACATGAAAGGCTACGGAGTAGGAATGATTCTAGTGTCACCAAATGGGGACCACACCCCACTGGCAGTCAAGCTCAATTAAAACTCCACCAACAACACTGCTGAATATGAGGCATGTATTCTGGGGATGGAAGCAGCCGTAGGACTGAAAGTTCAAAAGTTGGATGTCTTTGGAGATTCGAACCTCATCATATCACAAGCTAGAGGAGAATGGAAAGTAAAAGAAGAAAGGTTGAAGCCCTATCACGATCATCTCGATGGACTCAAGAGACAGTTCAAGAACATCACATTCTTCTACTTGCCATGGGAAGAGAACCAGCAAGCAGATTCATTGGCTACCTTAGCCTCCATGATCAAAATTCCCGTAGGAGTCAAGATGATGCCTTTGGTAATTGAGTAAAGGTACGATCCTTCATTCAGCACAATCGCCACAATCGAAGAAGAAGAAAATGAAACACCGTGGTATCAGGATGTCTGGGACTTTATAGAAAAGGGGACGTACCCCCAAGAGTCTACCGAGTAAGACAAAAGGGCAATTCGAAGATTCGCAGCACAATTCATCATTTGCGGCGGAAAATTGTTGAAGAAAGGGTACAATGGTCACAACCTGACTTGCTTGTTTGAAAAAAGCTCCATAAGAATGATGGAAAAAATACACGAGGGGGTATGCGGTCCACACATGAACGGTCACATGCTGGCCAAGAAGATTGTAAGACAAGGGTACTACTGGACAACATTGGAGAAAGATTGTTGCGAGTATGTAAGAAGGTGTCACAAGTGCCAGATCCATGAAAACATGATGCATGTACCACCATCTCTGCTCTATAGTATGACCTCCCCATGGCCATTCTCGACTTGGGGAATCGATATCGTTGGCAAAATCATCCCGAAGGCCGCAAATGGGAACCGATACATTTTGGTGGTCATTGACTACTTCACAAACTGGGTAGAAGCCGCATCCTACAGCAAGTTGGGGGCCAAGGAAGTGGCCAAGTTCATCAAGAAGAACCTCATCTGTCGCTATGGATTCCCCCATGAGATCATTTCAGATAATGGTAGTTATTTCAAAGCTGAAGTCAAGGATCTATTTGAGGAATACAAAATCACTTATCACAAGTTGTCACCATACAGGCCGCAAACTAATGGGGCAGTCGAAGCCGCAAACAAGAATGTTAAGGCTATACTGCAGAAATCGGCTAATACCTACAAAGACTGGCATGAAAAGCTACCGTTCACACTTTGGGGATACAGAACATCGATAAGGACGTCCACAGGAGCAACTCCTTACTCACTAGTATATGGAAGGGAAGCAGTACTTCCAGTCGAGATAGAACTATCGTCCCTGCGCGTGATGGCAGAATGTGAAATTTTGGAATCGGATTAGTTAAGGGAAAGGTACGAAGAATTGGCTCTCATAGATGAAAAGCGCCTAGCGGCAGTCGACCATGTCCGAATCTACCAAAAGAGGATAGCCCGTGCTTTCAACAAAAGGGTTCGTCTGAGGAAAATTGTCAAGGGTGACCTTGTCCTTAAAGAATTACGAGCCCCAATCTTTGATCCACGCGGAAAGTTCAAACCCAAATGAGTCGGCCCTTATATCGTCAAAACTATCCTTTCTGGAGGAGCAACCTACCTTATGGACCTCAATGGCATTGAATTCAAAGAACCAATCAACATGGATCGCCTCAAAAAGTACTACGCTAGACCATTCCCCAAAATCAATTTTCTTTCAAGCCTCGCCCTGAACTACTCTTCACCTGATTCCCACTCGGGGATACGTAGGCAACCGCATCAGTTCGGTCGACACCATCATAATCAACCCCTTTTCTTTCAGGACTTTGGCCCGAACTACGTTGGACCTGATCCTTGTTCGGAGGTACGTAGGCAGACTTTCAAAAAAAAAAAAAAGAAGGATGGCTCGCTAGGTCGAAAATCCAAAAGGACGCCTAGGCAAAAGTTAGAGTTAAATCCAAAGTGAGCAATAACAAAAGAGAGAAAAGAGCTCGCTAGGTCACCTAATTGGTGCCTAGGCAAAATTATGAGCGTGTGAGAAAAATAAAGTCGCGGTCCTTACCAAAACCCAGAAATCACCCTTCACACTAGGGGCAAACTTCGGCCACCCACCTCATTTGCCTGAACCTCTTCTAAACTAGGGGCAAACGTCGGTCATCTACCGCGTTTGCCTCACAACCATACATATCCCAAACTAGGGGCAAACTTTGGCCACCCGCCTCGTTTGCCTCTAATCGTCCTAGCATGCCCAAACAAGTACCAAAAGCAAACATCTGATCAAAATCATACTACGAATATTTTCAGAAAGCCGAATGTATAAAATAAGGTTCTCCAAGTAACCAAGGTTTGCTAATAAACAAACTTCGAATATTACATAAGCAGGGATAAATGAAAACACAAAAAGTTCTTTCAGAAAACAATCCCAAATATCAAAGACACTTGGAAGAAAGAAGCAGAATCAGTCAAGTCTAGTTTTATTTTGTGTCTTTTATTTCTTCAAAGGTCTCTAGAAATAGGCTCTTGCTCGACCGGCCTAGCCCCTGATGAAAGCAGCAATGGTAGTGGCTTTGACTCTGGAAGCAAAGACCCTCTCAGTAAACCCCCGGGAGACCTCCCGAACTCGCCCGTACTGTCTGGCCAATCGGTGAGGATGATAGAAAGAGGTCTCTCTCGAGCCCATCAGCCATACTCTCTGGTAGTCCCCGAGACTAGTGGTCATAGCATGAAGGCCCCAACGCCTCACGATCCAATAAATGTCGACATCAGATAAAGCACCCATCATGCCAACCCAATCGGTAGCAGTGTAATGAGGATGGAGCACAGCCCTACAAAAATAAACTGGCGACACATTACCTATCCATAACTGAAGTCGCTCGTAGAGCCAAGCCTGTAACACCAAAGGTGCCCCAGAAAGAAGAAGCGTTCCTTGACTGAAAGCGCGATCCAAACCATTCAGGGTTTCAGCCAGAACCATGGCCATGGGATTTCTGCTAAGTTTCAGCCCAAGACACACGTGCACCAAGTCAATAGAAGCACTCGAGAACAGAAATTACGAAGTCATTCGCAATATCAGAGCGGCCCCACAGGTAGCATCATATACGCTAGGATTCCCAGGACTAGCATACCGGGCGATGATGGAAGCAATGTCAAGAACCTTACCATGAATTAGCCGGCGAGAAATAGTAGTGGAACAGTTCAGGTATTCAGCCAAGCCTCGCGTGGGACTGGGGGTATCAGCAGAAGGGAGAATCAGGTCAGAGTCAGAATCAAAGCCAAGATTGCATTGAACACCTCAAATAAGGGACATATCTCCAGGCCATTGAAATTGAAGACGTGGTTCACCGGGTCCCAGTAGGCAATAGCGGCATGCATGAACTCAGTGTTCAGAGCCATCTGGCGAAGAGAGAATAGCTCGATCAGACCGTAGCTGAAGAGGTTGATTCGCTCCACACCATCTGTGATGTTCATCCAAGCTGTAAGTTGAGCGGGATCATACAAGGCCATATTTTCTGTCGCGGCTCTAGCAAAATTCAAAATTTTGGCAACACATCCCCGTTTCACGGACTATCCCACCTACAAGGCAAACACACTCACTATCACAAGGCTACTCATCACAGTAACATCAACAATCACAGAATCATATTGTACAACCACCAACCAAAGCAAGCACACAACTGCGCCTTCAAACCGGAAACTATCCGGCTCGAAAGGCAAAACATCATAATACGCTATCAAAGGTGATAAATCATCCTACACATCATCCTACACATTGTCTTACACATTGTCCAAACATTCACATTATTCACTAGTACAACCCAATTAAAAACATGAAATGGAGATAAAACAAAAATCCCCGCTTAGGAGGCCTCAGTCTTCCTCTTCTTCGTCCTCTGTCGGGCCGCCCGGAGTGTACGTCGGTGATGATCTCCTCCTGCTACCTCTGCACCTCGGTCCGATCCTCGATGAGCCGGCGCCACCCCCACGATACTGCACACACAAATAAAATGAAAGCAATCAGTAAAGAAACAACAAAAAGTATAAAAATGAAGTCGAGTCAGAAACTTACCAAGGACGCCATCTGACTAGTGGCGAACTGCCGCATACCATCCATCTGTCAAGGGCAAAATCAGGGTTAGAACCTCATAACCTTAAGGAGCGCAAAATTAGAGACATACCTGATGGTCTCGCGTAAGGGCCAAAGAGCGTAAGCTAGCTGCTAGGGCGTGGCCCTCCTCAGCATAACTCCAAGGGACGTTGAGGACGCCTGATGGCTGGGTGGGATATCCATATATGACCCGTGGCACCTCCATAACTTGGGGAGAGCCATCTGCACCCAAAACATTAACGATCCAATCCCAAGGAGGGATAGGATCAGAAACTGGGGGAACCTGTCTCCTATATATCTCACGAAGCTATATGTCACGCCCCGGAACGGCAAAAATAGAGAAAAATAGATTTCCTTTTTGGGTCCAAAGGCAGCGACGGGTGAAGTCACATGATTGTCCACACCACGCAGTACTAAGCAATAAGAAGTAATAATGTAACAAGAATGAAGTCTAGGTTTTGATCACAACGTAATACCAAGTTAACAGAAGTTACTAACTATTACACATCAGAGTCTCGAATCAAATATAAGACAGCAGAAGTACCAATGCCAAGGCAACATATGCCTGACTACAAAAAAAAAGGTTTCTAAAACGGTAAAGATAATTAGCTACAATTCTAGTCTAGTCTTCAGTTGGCATAAAGGTAGTCCTCGGCGTAGTAGTCTTCTTCGGTCTGAACTCCATCGGGAAAATTCTCCACGGGGACGTCGTCACCAGCATGGTAGTCTTCTCCAACGAGCCCTTCACCTGCATCATCATAATCAAAGTGCGCTGGAACGTAAAAATGTCCAGCGGCATAAACGCCGTCAGCTTAATGAAAGCTGAGTGAGTTAGATACTAACAGGGTATCAACTAATGAAGTTATTACCAGTCATAAACAGTAAACAAGTTAGAGTTCAGTGAGGGTAACTCTTCTAGATTAAACCAATTATCCGATTACTAACATCTTTCTCATTTTAAGACTGATAGCACGTCTCGATAGGAGAACAGACTCGACAGTAGTTCAACTCTATAACACACCATTGCTCTGTCCACCGCTTTTAAGAACATATGCACAGTTCACCGCATGTCATGGATACAACGCTAGTCCATCCCCCGCTTTTAAGAACATATGCACAGTTCACCGCATGTCAGGGATATAACGCTTTAAGCAACAGTACATCAATCTATGCCACGACTTAGCGACGTCTACCAGTGATCACGGTCCACCGCATGTCATAGACACCTTCGTCTGTCTACCGCTTTTAAGAACATATGATTAGATCATCTGGCTATCTTAGGGCAAATGGTCCGGTTCACCGCAAGTCATAGACACCTTCGTCTGTCTACCGCTTTTAAGAACATACGATCGACCAAAGCCCGCCCACGCAAGGTTCCCGAATCTTAGCAAACCTACTTAAGTTCAACTCTATTACCGATACATGACAATCCCAATGTGGCCTGACTACTCTGAATGAAATGAATGTTAACTCCAAAGGATTCGTGACTATTTCGATATCTAACATCATAACATTATCCGTTAATCTTATTGTTACTACGATACTATGCCGCATTAACTTATTATCACGTCTGTATTACAATGGTAGAGCATGCTGGGAAAATACTGAATAGTAAATAAACAACTACACAATTATTATAAGAAAATAGCATTCTGAAACTTCCAATCGATTGGTATAGAGGTCAATCGATTGGTATAAAAGTAGTGTCAATCGATTGGTATAAGATTCAATCGATTGGTATAAAAGTGGTGTCAATCGATTGGTATAAGATTCAATCGATTGGTACCTGAAAGATGTCAATCGATTGGTATAAGATTCAATCGATTGGTACCTGAAAGATGTCAATCGATTGGTATAAGATTCAATCGATTGGTACCTGAAAGATGTCAATCGATTGGTAAAAGATTCAATCGATTGACACTTCGTCTTCTTCACAGTGAAGACTGTCCATATAAACGGGAGTACATGGTTTCTGCATCTCTTCTTTATTAAGACAAGTCCTAACATCAATGTAAGGCTATCAAGTGAGTTTAAAACTCACCTTAGGCGTTAAGGGTGTGTTTGGTTGTGTGTGTTTGAGCTTTGGAAGCTCCAATGGTGGTCTCCTCTCTCCCTCCTTTGCTCTGTCTTCTTCTTTCTTCTTCTCCTTTCTTCTCTGATCTTCTTCTCTTCTTCTCTCAATCCATCTGTGTGTGTGTGTGTGAGTGTAAGAATATATGTGTATATATGTGTGTATATATATATAAGTGTTTATATATATATAAACACACACAAACACGCCTTCTCACTCCCCCTGATTTCTTGGAACCCAAAAAATGCAGAAATGAGCTGATATATATAGGGAGAAAGTGTTCACGTAGACAAACCCCAGCCAGAGCAAAAGAATCTGCCCAGCTACCTCCAATCGATTGGTATAAGTGTCAATCGATTGACATAAGCAATCGATTGGTATACTTGTCAATCGATTGGTATCCAAACTAAGGCAATCGATTGGAAAACTTATCAATCGATTGGTACCCAAACTATACCAAGGGTAAGGCCAAGCTCATACAAGTATTGAAAGGAAACATACAAGGTCTAATTTATATAATCTCATTACAAAATACAGGGCATTACACTATAGGCACAAAACAAGTTAGTGAAAAGATGAGTCAAAAACATAGGCAACGGATAAAGACAAAAACGTAAAAGAAACTCACCTCCAGGAGTGGGAAGTTGGGCATCAGGAAGCGGCCACGGTAAGCCTCATAGCCGGTCTCAAAGATAAAGTGATCCCAAACATCGGTACCAGCTAAGGTCGCCATCAAAGCATCACCAGAAAGGTCATCAGCATCCATCACAGGAGGATCATGAGGGACGCGATACCTCGGACCGCCAACCACCTGCCGAGATACCCGCTCATCGAGGAACCATTGCCTACTTTCGGTGCTTTCCATTAGAAGTCAGCAAGAGAAAAGGGGCTTGACCGCCTGTATCTCCTTTGGGGCCGCATAAGCAACGCGCTCCCAAGGCGTCCAATCAACGCTAGCAGTTGTCAGCCCAGAAAAGAAGTTTCTGAGAAGAACAATCCGATGAGCCCCACTCTTTACCCCGACAACATCCCTCCGCCATCTCAAGCCCCGGGGGAACAAAGGCACAGGAGCCATGCCATCATCGTACCTGATTCATCAGCGGGGGAAGGAGCCAACATCTTCAAGTACTCAAAGCTCCAAAGCTGCACAGACAAAGGGAAAATAAAAAAAAAATAAAAAAGCAAGAAGTATGGAAATAAAAAAGACGGAAGATAAAAGAGGTTGCAGTACATACCTCCCAAGCTTGCCAGAATCCCCCCGTCGATTTAACATCGCCCCGAGAAACTTCACCCATATGCTTATAAAGATGGGCCAGGGTAGCACCGCCCCAGTCATAAGAGGGGATCTCACCAATGGTCTCCAGACAAGAAAGAAGCCTCAAACTCACCTGGTCATTCCGTGTCGCAAAGATCGAGCAACCAAGGGCATACAGAAGAAATACCCTCAAAAGCTGAGAATTATTCAGGTTGTGATTCCCTCTACCGTAAGCCCAGTAAAGCCAGCCACAAGGGAACCAGTGCCTCTCCAGATTATGAGGAACAGCTCCAATTTGTTAGGAAACTGCGTTCCCATAATCCATTGACAGCGCGTATAAGTTGGTACTGCAAAAAAAATTACGTGAAAACTACAATAACCCTACAAGGGCGGAACTAGGGTTACCTTGAACTGCAAAAACGGATTGCTCTAGTAGACGAATCGAGAACACGGGCTTGATAACAGCTCACAATCTTCTACCGTATTCCTTTGCTGCCAGAATATTGAACTGAGTGTGGGCTCTTTCAAAATCTATGTTTTCTGCTCCTCCCTCTTTACGTTCTATTTTCTATTCCCAGTTATAACACTCTCTTTGATTGCTGTGACGATTCAATCCCGATCACATTAATCCGACAAAGATGTGTTCGTCAGGAGGACTAAACGATCTCCGATTTACTTGATTTTTTGACAGCAGCTCCTTCTCGACGTCAGGAACGTTGTGTAAAAAATTCAGCAACTTTCGATCAGTATCGAGCAGTCCGAAGCTCTTTTAGTGAGCGTTGTCCGACGCTAGCGATCTTCACTCTTATGTCTCTTGAATGCTCACAGAGACTAGGGTTTGGTGGAAACCCTTCTAGAATAAAGCTAAGAGGTCAAGGGAAGCTTAGAATATGAAATCATGCAACCTGAGAAAAGAGCCAAGGCAGCATATATATAGGCTACGATAGGGACCATAAGAAGTCAATAAGGAATAGGCTTCCTTATGGAATTAGGAAACCCTAATTCGAATTGAATCAGATTCCTATTTCCATAAATTATAATTCATACCACTAAAGAATTATAATTGCACTCCTACCCTTATCTCAAAAATATATTTCGAGCTCCATGTTATTAAATGCTTATTATCTCCCCATGTTAAGATTACAGATATCCATTAATTAAATATAATTACTGACAATCATATTTAATTAATTTCTTAAAATTCCTTGAGATCCTCTGCTTAACTTATCTGATATGTCGGATACAAAATCCACCTGCAGGGTTTGACATAATCAAAACTCATAAGCTTTCTCAAGGGGATATCATCAATCCCAAAATTGAGACATGGATTCCATCATTAATTAATATCCACCACACAATTAATATTGCCACCCAATCCAATGAGATATTGACCCATTTAAGGATCTCACCCTTTTAGGGATCAAAGTGTAAATATCAAATGTACGTGTCCATAAAATAACTTAGGATTTTGAGCATAAGCACTCATAATAGTCATGAGGTATTAATTATCTTATAAGTCAGTATAAAGATAATTACCCCAAGTCGGTCCCGTTTAATACACAAAATGTACCAGCATGGTGAGTTGAAACTATACCGTTTCCCGCAGTCAAGACAAACCTACTACAACACCATGCTGCAGTCCTACCGATGGTGTGTCCAATCCATCTGAGACTGTAAACCAAAAATCTTACATTCTACAAGATCCTATGGTTTGATCTTCCCTGTGCAAGCCGAACTCTACACACCAAACCACCTACTATGTAGAGTGAAAGACACACATGCATAATATTAAATAAACAATATAATACAAATATTGCCCACACAGATGTTGGAAAAACCGGTTTAAGTTCTAAGTTTAAACGTGCAGCGGAAAAATCAAGTTATAAAACTCAATTGGCATGCCCGAATCTACTACCCATCAACTCTATAGATGCGCACAAGAGGGGACAAGAATTATACCTTACTGTCTTGAACCCAATTTTGAAATCTCTGACTTCCAGCAGCCTCCACTAGATGGTCTTCACTCTTATGACTCCTATGGATGCTCGCAGGAAGGGCTAGGGTTGGTGGGAACCCTAATGGAGAGGATACAGAAGGTTTTGGGGCTCCAAAACAGTTTCTGCAGCTTCTGACGTTCAAAACGACGAACAACCTTTTTTTTCAGAACGCAGCTGCCCTATTTATAGATTCCCAGAACCGACCTAGCTCTCAAGCGATCGAAGTGGCTTCGATCGATCGAACCATCTTCAATCGATCGAACCTGTCTAGACTTCAATCGATCGAGACAACTTCGATCGATCGAACCTGTCTTGACATCAACCTCATTTGCCTTTCCAAGCATCCTAGCGGAGCTAAGAGTGGGACCTCATAGGCTCTTTATTGTTGGCTCAAATCAGTTGATTAACTCCCATGACCTAACTCTTTGATCAGCAAATTAATTGACTGATCAGTTAACGTTTACTCCACTATAAAACGATAACTGAACTCCAACGCAAAAGAACATATCCGAAGCGATAACTAGACTTGTATGTTGTACTAATGTCCCTCTACCGTCAGCATTCACAATCATATTCAGGTAGTCGGATAAACAGTTACTGTCAACCTGAATCATGATTACTTCTTATAATCCTTGAGTCCCATTCACCTCTCATGATTACCAAACATGTTGATAACTCTTATCAACAAGACTGCAGTACTCAGTAATCGACTTGGTGACATTCTCAAGGGAATGCTTACTCTGAATCAGAGGGTAGATTCTATCTTGACAATATATGTTCACAACCCTATGAACATGACATACCCAAGATACCCAGGTGTTGATCTTCTATAGACCTCACTGATTGGTAAGTCAAAGCAGTCATATCCACAGTCTGTGTTCATAATCGTCTCAAGATTGAGAACACATACCTTATACAAGTTATGAGTTCCTATTGACTGTTGACAGCATTGAGCGTCAATAGGAAACTCAGGTCCGTCAATGCACTATAAGCACTAGCATACTAACCAAGAGTCACACTCTAGTGATTGAGATTTATCACTCCATCCAATGGTAGTTAATGATGCTACAGTGTATACCTGATGAGATATCCAGTCTCATCATCCACTGTGACAAGCTTTAAGTATCAAAGAATAGTAATTCGTATCTCATTGTATGTATCTCATACACAAATGAAATACTTACTATGATACTTATGGATTAAACAATCATCTCATGAAAGAAGCATACATCATAAAATGTAAAGCTGATATCCATATATTAAAATGCTAATGTCTAATACATATAGTAATGGTTTGAGGGTACAAACCCAACAAAAGATTCTCATAAAAAATGGTTTATTTGATTTTATTAAATGAATAATAAATCAACTACATAAAGCATAGCTTTTAGTATACATCCCTAACACAATCAACATCTCGACAGCCTCGGGATCAATCTCATAGAAGTAGTCCAGAATCAGGCGCTTCCCGCCAATTCTCAAACCGGTGATCATGGAAAAATCAAAAGGCGTCATTGTCATCTCACCAAATGGCAAGTGGAAAGTATTGGTGGTGTCCCACCATCTCTCGGCAAGAGCGTAAAAATGTGCCAGATCATTGCTACTCTTTGAAACTAGGCGGACAAAGTCGCCAAACCCGGCATCGTCTACCATTCTCTTGACGGTAGGCGAGAGTTGGGTGTACCATAGAAAAGCGTGAGCAAGGCTACCATGGCCCTTCAATGTTAATTCTGGTACCTGCACACATCAAAAAATGACAAAAAATGAGCACAAAATCACTATTCATGACCCAAAGTCCAACTTCACAAAATCAACGTACGAGCACAAAACAAGATTCCAACAAACTCCAGGTGCACACTACAGTCCATATAACTAGCACAATGCACAAGATAGTCCTAAACTGTCAAAAGTTTTACATACCAGGCTCGCTAGAGCCACAGCCGAAAGATGATGTTGGGGGTCCCGTAAAATCAAGTCCGGGGTTTGGCTCTCGGCTTTCATTCGTTCCTTGGCCTTCTTAGACGGTCTCCTCGAGCTCGAAGCCATGGATCTACAAAAAAATGGAAGACTAAAACCAAACTTTCTTCTTGAAAAATGGAACAAACCAAAACACCAATCAAAATTCCAATCATGGGGAAAGATTACTCACCTGAGCGCGCACAAGCTGCGTTTTGATGAATTTTGGCCCCAAAAGCACCCTGAAATGGCCAAAAATGAGCTTGAAATGCTCAAAAACCCGAGATATACACACATGGAGTCTGACCACCCAGTGCCGCCACAGCACTGCTCCCCGCGGGCCCCACTTTGCTCCGTTTTAGCCCATTTCAGCCTGTTTTAGCCCGTTCGTGATCCCGTTTAGCCCCAGTGGCCCATTTTAGCCAAGATTTATGAGGTTTTATCCCCAGTAGATCCATTTTAACCCCAGCAGATTCAGTTAATCCCCTGAGGATAGAAATAGAAAGATATCAGCTCCCGAAGACCCAAATTAGCTTTTCGGACCGACCAATGCAAAAATTTAATCAACCGTGAGAGATTCATAGATGGGTCCTAGTTCCCAATCAAGAAATAGTAAGAGAGATTACCTAAGAGTCCTACATCATCCCTTGAGGACAGAAACAGAAAGATATCAGCTCCCGAAGGCCCGAATTGGCTTTTCGCCGATTAATGCAAAGATTTGATCAACCGTGAGAGATTCAGAGATGGGTCCTGGTTCCCAACCAAGAAACAGTTAAGATAGATTCTCTAAGAGTCCTACATCATCCCCTGAGGATAGAAATAGAAAGACACCAGCTCCCAGAGGCCCCGACTGGCCCTCTTAGATTGAGCGCGAAAGATTTGATCAACCGTGAGAGATTCAGAAATGGGTCCTGGTTCCCGATCGAGAAAAGAGAGATTCTCTGAGAATCCTACATCATCCCCTGAGGAAAAATACAGAAGGATACTAGTTCCCACTATCCCCAGCAGAAAGTAGCAAAAGCAGAACCGACTCCCAAAGATCGGTCATCAGGAACAACCAGAACATCGCCCGTATCCAGATTTTGAAGACGAGCATCGTCGTTCCACGACTCCGTGTCTCCTAATTATCATGAGCTTTCTTATTTGTCTATTATCCTAGCTTTCGCACTTATCAGTGTCACAAGTTCCCTTGGTCACCTTTGGTTGTTGTCCTTTAGGACCCCACGTTCGATTACATTTATTTACAAAGAACACTTCCCGTAATTTAAGAATTTTGCCCGAGACCCAGAGACTTCAACACCTTGGCACCCTTATCAGGATCAACCATTGCATTAGATTCGACACTAGCACAACATAAGTCCACTCGGGGTGGCACACACCCTACAGCACCAACTCATGCTAAGATCAGAACACTAAACATGATAGGACTCAGGACATAATTCTTATCACTTCCATGCATTATATATCATTTTATATCATAGCATTTGCATGTCTTGTTGTGCATGTGCAGTTTGTCCCTTTGTGCCCCGAACTACGTCCTGGTCTAATTCCCTTTAGGATACATAGGCAGCTCGCGAAGAGCACGACCAGCCCTAGCCCCAGCATCATGTTTTCTATCATTACATCTTTTGCAATGCTTTTTATCCTAAATCTATAGCCTCCAAAAAGACCTCTATTCAAAGCTTTGGCACTTGCTTGCCACATGCGTTGCCTCGCAAGTTATGCCAAAGAGAGGCAAACTGTAGACATCCCATTTTTTCGGCTATCAAATTTAGCAGACCCATAGCTTGGTGATTCACAATGATCGTAAAAGACTCAAAAGGACTCCTAGAAGTCAGTTCTATCTCTCAGAATGCTCAGAATGACCAAACTATCCTTGAAAGCCCGAACGCTCCCGGATTCGGACCAAATGTTTTGAAAACGCGCTACGTCATAAGAAAAACAATAAAATAAGTTCTAAAGCAAGATCGGATGAAATCTTCGGCCCCCAGAGACCCCCAGAGGTCCCGAAAGTTCCTAGAAAGTCCCCGTTGACCGGTTTGACAAGTTTGACCAAGGTTTGATCAAGTTTGACCAAAATCGTCCAAATTTGCCGAAAATTTCTAGGATCATTCTAGATCATGTGGAAAGTATTAAAATGGGTTTTAAAAGAAAATCGAACGAAAACGTCAGCTCTTGGGAGCTCCTAGAGGTTTCCAGAACTTCCCGGGAATCCCAAGTTTGACCAGTTTGACCAAAAGTTGACTTTAAAGCCGGAGCACCGTATCATTTTTCAAATATTTTTCATAGATACTAGAGATCGATAGCTTTCCAACGGTATGTCGCACATAATTTTTGGATTTAAAACGAATTTATTTTGAATTTTCGAAGGTGAAAAATGCGATCAAATTAGCTTTTATCGCGAATACCGCAAAACTCTTCAAAGTGACCTATCTCTAAACTAATTTTTATGCAAATTCTACTCCATTGCCTTTCCAACGGTATATCACAACCTCAATTTGGAGTTTGTATGCATTTTCTGTGAATTTCGGACGAAATAGGGCCTTTTCGCGAATACCGAAACCTCTGGGGGCCTAAAAAGGATTATCTGGACGAATGAGGAGTAGTGCCACCGCGGAACTGGCCCATTGCCGCCGCGGCACAAGCCCAGTGCCACAACGGCACTCTCCTCCAGAATGGTGTTTTATTGTAATTTCTTTTGGGGGTTCATTTTGATTAATTGAAAACCAAAACGACGTAGTTCTTCATAGATGTTTTGGACCAATGGGAGTACTTCTAAAACCCCAAAATCACCCCAAATTGGCTTATACAAACCCCCCTTGACTTCTCATTTTGGGGGTGTCAAATGTAAGCTTTGAAAAGTTTTAGAGAGAAAGTTGTAGAGATAAGGTTAGAATAGAGAGAAAAGAAGCTTCCTTCTTTGATTTTCAAACAAGAAAGTGAGTTCTAAACTTTGTTTTTACTTCATTACTTCCATTTTACTTCATATTCAATACACCCAACACCATTTTATTGAGCATTTAAGAGAGAGGAAGTTATTTTCATGTCCAATGTCACCACATATGAGTGAAACACCAAGCTACAAGTTCAATACATCATTGAATATCATCTATTGATTGTTTATATACTTGCTTGTTTATATTTGTTCATCTTCTCTTACCTCGTTTCTCTTTTTGTTATCTTTATTTACTTACTAGTCTATCATCATCTAGATGATGACATGAAGTTTGAGGTGAGTGAATCCTTATGGATAGTAGCTCTTGACCTCAAAAACACGTTTGATAGATGATGATTTCAACTTCAATACATTCCTATGTATTCATGAAGTTGCCTTTAAAATGGAAATAATACTTTTCCAATTATCTTGGAGGTTCTTGATGATGAGTTTGATATTGACATTTTAAGTGGTTATAATCTTCATTAAGTATTGAAAATATGTTTTCAAAACCTCTATTTCAAAACCCCCTCTTAAACCCCTCATTTTGATTTTAAGAAATAAACCTTGTTTTCTCAAAACCTTCAAAACAGTGAGTTATTTAACTTCAAAGAATTATTTTGAGTTAAATACTCAATATATGAATGCAAGACCACTTGGAAAGTCTTTATAACTCATTATAGAACATCCATGATTTTTGGCTTGACATGGAAGCACTTGAAAGGGGTCTATTTTTGTCCAAACATTCCTTCCAAACATTCTGCCTCTGCTATCACAGCAGCTAGGTTGACTTTCAACTTATTTTACAAAAAACTTTTCCAAAAGGATTAGTCCCAACTTATTTTTTCCTTGAACTTCAATGTCTTAGGGAACATTCTGTATAATATGGGCCTCTAGATATTTTGTTTTCTTTTCTAAGATTTTCTAACATTTTAGTCGACAGTACGGACTCTATTTCTCAATAACTGTGGACACCGGGCTTCCACCACTTATTTTGTTTTGAAACTTGTTTTTGTTTGAAATTTAATTTGGATCAAAGAAAAGAAAAGGTCTGTTGAAAACAGATACAGAGTCGCCACTTGGTCTTTAAGGAACCAAGAAACCTAATTTGACTCACCCAAGTGGATAAGGGCACCGGCCCTTCATAACCAAAGAACTTGGTTCGGGGTTTTGGTACGAGAGAGGAAGGAGCCTTTGTCGCGACTAAAACACCCTCAACTCGCCCCGTCTTTCGACAGGCCTCAATTAGCATCCAAATAATCATCTTATACTATGTATGGTTCGGCAATTAATATTACAATAGTATATTACATCACATAAGAAATTTGAAATGGAAGATCTAAAGATAAAATATCATTCATAAGATCTAAGCCAAATATCATGCAATGTAAAGTGAAAGATCACACAAATAAACCTACGAAAAATCGTCTAATCACGTATCAAGTAATTAAGTTTCCTTAATCTAAAGGGGACATGAATCGTTCTTAAAATAAATAAACAAAGAAATCAAAATATGCTTAACGAGCTAATATGGTGCATGTTATTCTTTAAGAAAAGAAGACCTCTCGATCCCCGGGACGGATGAGAAAGGATGATTAGATCAGAGGGGAAGCATGAACGTGTGATCGAATTCATTCGTTATAATCTTCTTAGATTAAGAGTTACAAAAACCCCAAATCTTGCATGAATACAATGTATGTTTCTAAAATGTGCAACGGTTGTAGTGTGTTTTGGGTACATGGATTCCTAGAGTGACTTAGAAGTCTAAAATGTGTATGAATGAATGAATGAAATTAACATGGGATATGTACAAATGTAGTATGAACTACTTTCTAATATATGAACCAATTTGGGATGCATATGAGCATCAAATCAAAGAATGAAAGTTGAAATGTGCTTGCTGTGAATAGTGGACAGAACAGTAGCATGATCTTTTGGAATTTGAAAGGAGGGGTTAGGAATGTTTTCAATGCATGATTTTTTATGGAGATATTCCTTATTGTGTCTAGAACACAACCCAAAAGTCCAATCTTTTATAGCTATCACAGATTGAGAGAAATCATATAAACAATGAAGGTCACTTAGAAACAGAGTCCGTACTGTCGACTGAAATGTTGAAAAATCTTAGAAAATGAAAACTAATGATCTAGAAGCCCATTTTATACAGAAAGTTCCCTAAGACATTGAAGTTTAAGGTAAAAATAAGTTAGGATCACCCCTTTTGGAAAAATTTTCTGTAAAACAAGTTGGAAGTGTCCCTAGCTGCTGTGACAGAAAAGGCAGAATGTCTGGAAGGAATGTTTGGGTCCAAATGGACCATTTCCAAGTACTTCCAAGTCAAACCAAAAATCATGGGTGTTCTCCAATGAGTTAGGAAGGCTTTCCAAGTAGCCTTGCATCCATATGTTGAGTATTGAGTTCTAGAGAAATCCTTGAACTCGGCTCACTCACTGTTTTGACTCATTGTTTTAAAGATTTTGGAGAAAACAAGGTTTTGTTTCTTGAAACCAAAAGAAGAGGGATTGAGATGGGTTTTGAAATAGATGTTTTGAAAGCATATTTTCAATACTCAATAAGGATTATAGCCACTTAAAATGCCAACATCAAACTCATCATCAAGAACCTCCAAGATTGTTGGAGAGATTTATTTTATTTTGAACATAACTTCAAGAATACCTTAGAGGTATTGAAGTTATGAACATCATCTATCAAACATGTTTTTGAGATCAAGAGCTACTATCCATAAGGATTCACTCACCCCAAACTTCATGTCATCATCTAGATGATGATGAACTAGTAAGTAAATAAAGAAAAATAAAAAAGAAATGAGGTAAGAAGAGATAAACAATGAATAAACAAGCAAGTAAATGATGATCAATAGATGATATTCATGATGTATTGAACTTGTAGAATGGTGTTTCACTCATATGTGATGACATTGGATATGGAAAAAGCTTCCTCTCTCTTAAATGCTCACTAAAATGGTGGTTGGATGTATTTAATGTTGAAGTAAATAGGAGTAATGAAGTAAAAACAAAGTTTTAGAACTCACTTTTGTTTTGAAAATCCAAGAAGAAAGCTTCTTTTTCTCTATTCTAACCTTATCTCTACAACTTTCTCTGCCAAACTTTTTCAAAGCTTACATTTTACCCCCCTCAAAATGAAGAGCAATGTGGGGTTTATATAGGCCAACTTGGGGTGGTTTGGTGGTTTTAGAAGTGTTCCCATTGGTCCCAAACATCTGAAATCATGAAACTACGTCGTTTTGATTTTTAATTAATCAAAATGGGACCCCAAAATTAATTACAAAAACACACTATTCTGGAAGGGAGTGCCGCAGCGGCACTGGACCAGTGCCGCGGCGGCACTGCTCCTCCTTCGTCCAGATAATGCTGTTTAGGCCCCCTGAAGTTCTGGTATTCGCGAAAAGGCCCTATTTCGTCCGAAATTCACATAAAATGCGTACGAACTCCAAATTGAGGTTGTGATATACCGTTGGAAAGGTAATGGAGTCTACTATACATAAAAAATAGTTCGGGGATAGGTCACTTTGAAAAGTTTTGCGGTATTCGCGATAAAAGCCGATTTGATTGCCTTTTTCGCCTTTGGAAATTCATAATAAATTCGTTTTAAATCCAGAAATTATGTGCGATATACTGTTGAAAAGCTATTGACCTCTAGTATCCATGAAAAATATTTGAAAATTGTTTTAGTGCCCTGGTTCCAAAGTCAAATTCTGGTCAAACTGGTCAAACCTGGGATTCCCGGGAAGTTCTGGAAACCTCCGGGGGTTCCCCGGAGCTGATGTTTTCGCTCGATTTTCTTTTGGAACTTGTTTTAACACTTTTCTCATGATTTAAAATGATTCCGATGAATTCGGACGATTTTGGTCAAACATGGTCAAACTTGGTCAAACCGGTCAACGGGGACTTTCCGGGAACTTCCGGGGGTCTCCGGGAGCTGACGATTTCATCCGATTTTTCTTTAAAACTCATTTTATCACTTTTCTTACGACGTAGTATGTTTTCAGAACTTTGGGACCGAATTTGGGGAGTTTTCGGGCTTTCAAGGGTATTTTGGTCATTTTAAGCATTCTGAGAGATGGAACTATCTTCCAGGAATCCTTTTAAGTCTTTTTCGATCATTGTGAACCACCAAGCTATGGGTCTCCTAAATCTGATAGCCGACAAAATGGGGTGTCTACAATAACCTCTATTTTTTATATGATTTCTCTCAATCTATGATAGTTATAAAAGATTGTCTTTTTGGGTTGTGTTCTAGAAACAATAAGGAAGATCTCCATAAAAAATCATGCATTGAAAACATTCCTAACCTCTCTTTTCAATTTCCAAAATATCATGTTACTATTCCGTCCGCTATTCACAGTAAGCATATTTTCACTTCCATCCTTTGATTTAATGCTTACATGCACTCCAAATTAGCTCATGTCTTAGGAAGTAGTTCATACTACATTTTTACATATCCCATGATGATTTCCTTCATTCATTCATACACATTCTAGACTTCTAAGTCATTCTAGGAATCCATGAACACAAAACACACTACAACCTTTGCACATTCTAGGATCATACATTGCATTTATGCAAGATTTGGGGCTTTTGTGACTCCTAATCTATAAAGATTATAAGGGATGAACTTAATCACATGTCCATGCTTCCCCTCGATCTAATCATCCTTTCTCATCCGTCCCGGGGATTGAGAGATCTTCTTTTCTCAAAGATTAACATGCATCATTCTAGCTTGCTAAGCATCTTTGAATTCTTTGATTTATTTGTTTCAAGAACAATTCATGTCCCCTTAGACTAGGAAAACTTGATTACTTGAAATATGATTAGACAGTTTTTCCTATATTTGTTTGTGTGATCTTTCACTTTACATTGTGTGATATTTGGCTTAGATCTTATGAATGATATCTTATCTTTAGATCTTCCATTTCAAATTTTTTTATGTGATGTAATATACTATCATAGTATTAATTGTCAAACCATACGTAGTATAAGATGATTATTTGGATGCAAATTGAGGCCCGTCGAAAGACGGGGCGAGTTGAGGGTGTTTTAGTTGCGACAAAGGCTCCTTCCTCTCTCGTGCCAAAACCCCGAACTAAGTTCTTTGGTAATGAAGGGTCGGTGCCCTTTATCCATTTGGGTGAGTCAAATTAGGTTTCATGGTTCCTTAAAGACCAAGTGGCGACTCTATATCTGTTTTCAACAAATCATTTTCTTTCTTTGATCTAAATCGATCTCAAAACAAAAACAAGCAAGTGGTGGAACGTCGCATGTCCACAGGCACAAGAGGATGTTGTCAAGAAAAGTTCAATCGATTGAAAGTTCTTCAATCGATCGAAGTTTCGATCGATCGAAGCAATTTCAATTGATCAAAGGCTTGAAGTCGGTTTGGAAATCTATAAATAAGGCAACTGTATATAGAATTTCTTTATCATCGTTTTATCACTCAGAGAGTTATAGAAATTGTTTTAGGGTTTCCAAACATTCTCTATCCCTTCCATTAGAGATCCCACCATTTTTAGACTTTCCAGAAGCATTCATAGGAGACGTAGGAGTGAAGACCATCTAGTGGAGGCTGCTGTACCATCAAGGAAGAAGATAAACAAAATTGGGTTCAAGACCTGAGTTATAAACTCTTCTCCCTCTTATTTTACGCATCTATGGAATTAATAAGTAGTATATCCAAGCATACCAATAAGTTTTTTGAACTTTGTTTTTATGGCATTTTAATATATGGATAGCAACTTTACATTTCACTATGTATGTTTCTTTCATGAGATGGTTGTTAATCCTTAAGTATTATAGTAAGTAATTCATGTGTGTATGAGATACATACAAGTGAGATACGAATTATTATTCTTTGATACTTAGAATTTATCACAGTGGATGATGAGACTGGATATCTTATTAGGTTTACACTAGAGCATGATTAACTGTCATTGGATGGAGTGATGAATCTCAATCACTAGAGTACGACTCTTAGTTAATATGCTAGTGCTTATAGTGCATTGATGGACCATGAGATTTCTTATTGACACTTAATACTATCAACAGTCGATAGGAACTCATAACTTGTATAAAATAAGTGTTCTTATTCTTGAGACGATTATGGACACAGACTGTGGATGTGGCAGCTTTGACTTAGCAATCAGTGAGGTATATAAAAGATCAACTCCTGGGTATTTGGGTATTTCATGTTCATAGGGTTGTGAACATATATTGTCAAGATAGAATCTACCCTCTGATAAAGAGTAAGCATTCCCTTGAGAATGTCACCAAGTTGATTACTGAGAATTGCAGTCTTGTTGATAAGAGTTATCAACATGTTTGGTAATTATGAGGGGTGAATGGGACTCAAGGAATGGAAGATGTAATCACTAATAAGTTTGACAGTAACAATTTATCCAACTACCTGAATATGATGATGAATGCTGACAATAGAGGGACATTAGTATACTACACAAGTCTAGACATTGCTTCGGATTTGTTCTTTTGCGTTGGAGTTCAATTATCATTTTATATTAGAGTAAACGTTAACTGATCAGTTGGTTAATTTGTTGATCAAAGAGTTTGGTTATGGGAATTAACAACTGGTCTGAGTCAACAATAAAGAACCTAGGAGGTCCCACTTTTAGCTCCACCAGGATGCTTGGAAAGACATATGAGGATCCTGTCAAGACAAGTTCGATCGATCGAAAGAGTTTTGATCGATTGAAGTCAAGAGAGGTTCGATCGATCGAAAAGCTTCGATCGATCAATTGAAACATCTTCGCTCGATTGAATGTATTAGTCGATTTGGGAATCTATAAGTAGGGCAGTTGCGTGCAGAATTATTTTTAATCAATATTTCTCACTCTAGCAGCTGCAGAAACTCTTTTAGGGTTTCTCAAACCTATTCTATCCTCCCTATTAGAGATCCCACCATCTCAAGCCTCTCTGGAAGAGTTCAAAAGAGACATAGGAGTGAAGACAATCTAGTGGAGGCTGCTGCACCATCAAGGAAGAAGAGAATCAGAATTGGGTTCAAGACTATTAGGTATAAACTCTTTTCCCTCTTGTTTACGCATCCATGGAATTGATAAGTAGTAGATCCGGGCATACCACAAAGTCTTTGAACTTTGTTTTTCTGCTGTGCATATAAATAAGCTTTCGAATCGTATTTTTCCTTCAGGAGATCCATTTTGATTCTACTCACAGCAATGAGAGTAAAACTCATTTTGGATCGACAAGGTGGACTTTACCAAAGGGCAGTCTTGTGAAGCTTAATGTGGATTATGCCTTTTTCAGTGATTTGAGAGGAGCAGGAGTTGGTTTAGTTTTGCGGGATGCACAGGGGATATCTTATTAGCTTTTATGGACTTCGTTGAGGGCATTACGGATGTGAATTCGATTGAGGACTTAGCTTTGTCAAAAGCTCTCGAAGTTACTGCGGATGCGAGGTTTGGTGGAATTAAGTTGGAGTCTAATTCAACAACTATTGTGACTGGTTTCAATACATATGACTATGATCTTTTTCCTTTTGGCAATATTCTTCTTGTTGTAAAGAAATTAGCCTAAAGGTGTTCGGTTGGGGTGTGTAGACATGTCAGAAGGGAAGTGGATATGGTGGCTCATTATCTTGCACGTGCGGCTTCTACTTTGTCACCCCCCGGAGTAAGCCAAAAATAGGGAAAATAAAAATTTTCCTTTATGGGTCCATAGACACGTGACTAGTTTGTTAACCGTCCTGTCCTTCTAACTCAGCACCATTCAATCATAAGGGAAATGCTAGAGCATAAGCATGACCTAAACTTATCAGAGTATAAATACAACAGCGGAAATTAAACAAGAGTTACAATAACTTCAATCCTAATACAAGAGGCCATACTAAACAATTTACATAAGCTTAAAGACTTGAGAAACTATCTATCAAATCTTCGGCAAGGCTTTATTCTCCTTGGCTCCACGGCACTGCATCCTAAACTCTTCTATCTATCTCCAAACCTGCAACACTCTGGGCATACGAATGCCCAGGCCGTAACATGCCGTCAGCCTTGGAATAAGGCTGTGTGAGAGTCTCAACTACACAATACTCAATAAATACAAAACACCTCTCGACTCACGTCATAGCTTAGTATCTTAAGATATGGTTAATCTCTTATCAAAAGACGCATTCTCACCACGAACATAGCAGAGCTCTCAACAAGACAGGTAGACAGATAAACATAACATCATAGATACGTTCTCCTTATTATATCCTTGTGCGTGCAAATGCATGACCAATGCGACTTACTCCCAACTCTTACTTTTCAAAACAGATACTTTTTAAAACCATTTCATTTTAAAACCAAAACTTTCCAAAATCAAATCATTTCGAACCAAACCCTTTTATTCATCAATTCAATCTCATCATTCACTTTCTCTTTCTTATCCACTTGACAACACGCGGTATATCAAGGATGATAACATGCTATAACAACCGATTCATACTTTTTCCCTTGATAGGCCGCTGGACGTCTTCACGGTGCACACTACTTGTAAACAATGGAACTGGCACATGGGACATCTTCAACCATGTGTATACTCTCATTGGTCGTCCACACAGCTGAGAAGTATATTAGAGCACTAGCCAGACGTCTTCAATGATACATGGGACGTCTTCAACCACGTATGCGCGTCACCGGACGTCCTTAACGGCGAGAGGCACGCTAGGAACCCTAACCGTTCATGTCCACCCGGCTCGTCAGGCGTTGATCGATCGGATCTAGAAATCACATCTCTTTCACATTCACATATCTCATCTTATTCACATTTTCATCAAACACCTCTCTTTCTCATACAATGCATGCTAACACATGTCATGAAATGCAAGTGGTCCACTACCGATACTCATATGCAAAACCACTTTCATTTCTCTTTATTATTAACATAGCATGCGTTATCTAATTCAGTTAACAACCATCGTAAAATATGCATTTAACAGTTAGCAGCAGAAACATAACATATAAAACATGGATCACATAACATGGATTTGATACCAATAATCATATAGATAAAACCCTTAACATGCTCACGTATGCGATAGCACTACCATAACATGCTTTGCATAGTCTTACAATTATTAGAATACATATAGCATCATAAATCAACATATTACTTATACGAACATCATACAGGTAACTTTAAATCATCTTACATTAATCTTATTAGGATTAGAGTGAGGTTAGGAAACTCACCTCGAGTCGCCGATCCTCAGAAAGCAGATAATCGTCAAGTTCTACAACAATAAACGGAATAAACATCAATAATGTATGAGTACAACTATAGGGGCAAAATGGTAATTTTACCAAATGAGGTTATAAACCTCAAGGTAGTGATCTATGTGTCATTCTAAGTCCAACGCCATTGACTAGACTATCCGTCGCATTTTACGAGGTAATATGTAGGGCTTTCTAGACTGACGTAGGCCCTAAGGACAAACTGTATTTTTGACCGAGTCAAAAGGTCACCAAACTTAAGGAAAACGATCTAGACATTATTCTAAGACTCTGGGAACTGACCGCGTAATTTTCGAAGTCCTAGATTATTTATTATGAATTATTGAAGATAACATATACCCGAAAAGGGATTTAAATACATAAATATACCTATATTGAGAAATTAGTACTTTGAAACATTTTAAATAAATAGTAAATATGAAAATACACTATAGGTATTTTTCTCATAATTTTCGGAGCTCATTTGGTATTTATAGTAATTATTATACTCATAAAATAGCCCCTTTATTAATTATTAAAAATATTATACTATAATATTATAGCTTTATAACTTACATTATATAATAAAATAGTCCTAGGAACTTATCCCTAATTTTTCAGAATTTATAAATACATATAGGTATTTATTAACTATTTAAATACTATTTAAAACTGATATTTACTATTTATAATAACCATATAAATAATAAATATAATATATATATATAATATAATAATGATATACATAATATTAAGAATAATATTCTATAATATAAAACATTAATGGTATAATTATAAACCATTTATAATTATTAAAACCAATTAAAACATTTTAAACTAATTAAAATTAATAATAATAATAATAATAATAATAATAATAATAATAATAATAAAAATAATAATAATCTCAGATAATAATCTCAGACCCGCGGGTCAACTCGAACTGACCCATGGGTAAACAGGTAACCCGTTAACATAAATAAAGGGACACAACCAAAAGACCCATCGGTTCGAACCTGACCCAAACCGAACTAATTTGGATAGTCCATATCTACTCACAAAGAGACCCAACCCAAAACCCATTAGGGTCAAACTAAACCCGAACCCGTGACCCAATAACACTAACAAACTAACCCTACCCATAAACCAAGCCCTAAACCAAACCCGAACCGATCTTAACCCGTTAACACTCACAAACCAACCCAACCCATTTACCAAATCCGAACCGAACTTGACCCAGACCCTAACCCATTCCTAGACACAGAACAACCCGAACCTAATACCCAAACTGGACCTAACCTGAACCAAACCCTGACCCACTAATAGACTCAACACGACCCACCCGTATACCCGAACCCGCCTCAAACTAAACCCGAGACGTCAAAACGACATCGTCTAACTTAAAAAGACCCACGGGTTTTTATACCCGACCCTAACCCGCTACCCTACCCACTTCTATACACAACTAAACCCACCCATGACCCGGCCTATACCCGGGTCTTATAACCCGAAGACCCAAACGGGTCTCCTTCTTCTCCGGCGATCCCGACGCCGCCGGTGACCCGCGATTCGCCAGAAAACTTGCGAGGGCCATAACTCTCTCTTCTCTCCACGAAAATTGCCCAAACCGCTGCCAAAAGGACCGGATTTCTCCCCTCTATAACATACTCAAAGATGGATACTGGGTTATCTCATTTGCTACACCCACCAATGAATTATCCTTTTGGTCCAAAATGAAAATAATAGCTTGCATGGCCCATCAAACTTGATCTATATATAAGGCTACTACTAGAGGGTGTTAAGGGGTTCATAAGGATCATAATGGTGTATATTTTAGGTTAAGTGGTTGAGTTTCAAAAAAACAAGCTTCACGGTGCAGCTTTAATGGCTGACCGGAGTTCATAGAGAGCCTTAGGCTCTGCTAGATGGTGTGCATGTGTGATCTGGGAGTGTAGGGTGACATGCAAAGGGTCAGAGAGCAATAGGGAGGCTGGGTTTACCTCAGGTGATCTTTGATCACTCACTCTTCTCCCCCGATCTTCCTCTTTCCGGTGTGTCTTCTTTTCTCAACTTTTTTGCGTGTGTGTGTTGATGATGATAACATAAAGATGATGTAGAGAGGGGGAGTGAAGAGATTGTGGTGTGCTTGTGTACAAACCATGGGTGTGTGTGTGTATAGATCGAGAGTGTGAGGGTGGTATGGTGTTTCTCCTAAGCTCTCGGGTCTCTCTCTCTATGTAATCTGCAATGGACAGATTAGGAGGGGTGGATGAGGGTGTAATGTGGGTGAGGGAGTGTGTATTTATAGAGGGATGGGGTAAGGGGAGTTATACCATGTGTTGGGTGCATGCCAAAGTGTATGAGTGTGTTTATGTTTGTGTGTTCAAGGGTAGATATAGGTAGGGTCCACAAGATGGTGGAGTGTATGTGCATGGCTGCCACGTGGCAGTGGGTGGGGCCTACTTTTCGATTTGGGTGTATTTGTCTTGATTTACGGGCATGACCTTGAACTACATGTACCATTGTAAATGTATATGGGACTGTGTTCGAGTCTAACTACGGGTCTGTCTAGATACATATTCGTTTCCTATTTGGAACTAAAGCGTCGATATCACTTACTATTCCTAGTGTTATTATTATAATGTGGACGTGGAAATTCAAATATAAATACCAAACTTAAGTACTGAGAATGTACTAATAATAACATTGTCGTCTAAGTGATGACAAGGAATGAATCTAAATTTCAAAGTCATATTCCGTAATATTAATGTTACTATGCTAATAATAATGTCGTCACTAAGATGCAAACTTAAATTTTAATACAATTCTAAGTCTAGGTTCAAGTCCATCTAAGGATTCTAATATAGATATTATAACCGTCAAGGTTACGACTAACTTATTGGGTTCTAGATTTGGGTATCGTCGTCATCATTAAGACGTTGACTACCGGTTCTTATAGAGATTCCTAGTTAAGGTCATCCTAATGGACCTTCTGTAACCGTTTTGCCCGGGTAAAAATCACTATTTTCTAATATCTGAGGTGGAATTTCGGTTTGGCTTGAAGAAATCTCATATGCTTTTGTTCCTTTTGTTTGTCAGGATTTGATTCCTGGTCCTGATTGATTTTCTCTGTGTTTGCTATAGTTTTGCGTGGGCATGCCAGGGCCAAAGGTGGTTTGAGAATGCAAACTAATTTCCTAAATTGCTTGTGTTAGTGATACACAAGGCTTTAAGATCTAACTTCTAACAGGTGATTGTGATGGCTAAGTAGGAAAGTACCCTTGGCCAGAGTTCCTAGACAATACTGAAGCACACAAGTCTAAATGTGATGAATTTAGCAGGTAAATAATCACAAATAATGGATAGAATATGAAGATATTTTATTGAATGTGCTTGGAAAACAAAACAACTAAGGAACAAGATCAGAATAGGCTCTGATTGTTCGAAAGAGATTAAAAACAATAAATAACAAAAGGGTAGACCTATTGCTATGGATGTAGAGAAAAACAAGAACGCTGGATTGAATGCTTTGAATGCTATGTAAATGTTGTTTGAATGCTGGGTTTCGAGAAGTGACGTGGAGTAAATTGATTACTTGGATGGCCTGCTGCATTTATAGCGACCTTAAAGAATCCAGATATGGCAAGGGCTCATTCGACTACGCCTTAAGCAAGATAAGGATACCTACAACTCCTTCCATCTTCATTAAGATTTGAACCAATCCCGAAATCTTTAGGATTGACCTCCCATATCCAGTTGGGTATGATCAGATCCATTCCTAAATGGACTCGTTTCCTAAAATTTAGCCTTCACTGATAAGGACCGATCTGCCTTATTGGTTCAAGCATTAGATTTCCCCTCCTCTACCATCGGGCTACTCATTAGTTTCTAATCTGCCAAGCTGTTTGTATGTATTGACATATTAAGCCCGATGACGGTGATGTGTATACCTCCGGTTAATCGGGATTAAACTTCAAAACACTCTCTCAACATTTCTTCAAAACGTGGTGCTCGATACCGCATATTCTATCCCCATGGCTTATCGAGCAGTATGTTTCTTTCCTGAGTTAGGTTTATGCCTTAACTAATTCTAAACCTTGTGGTGGCTCGCTTCTTAAGCCGGATCATCCCATCACTTATCTGGCCCTATAGTTTGAATGACCCATGGGCTGAACAGATCCAAGTCCAAGCCCATTCTTGTGACAACCAAGAGCTAGTACTCTTGAGACAGGAAGGCCGAGACGAATGAGGTGAGGTCAGGTGTGGGGGCTTGTCCTACATTGCCTGGGGTGAAGTTTCTAGACTAGTTTATAAGGATTAATCTTCCTTCTATATGAAACAAGGCCTTTTAAAACCTTGAGGGAGCTAAATACGAAGGAAACTTCGCAGTTAAGCGTGCTGCTGCGAGAGCAGTACTAGGGATGGGTAAGTCCGTAGGAAGTTCTTTGTGTTTAGGCTCAAAGCGGACAATATTGTTGCTTGACGGGGTGTGGGTCGTTACAAATGGTATCAGAGCAGAAACCCAGCTGGAAGTGTGGGGCGAGTCCCACACAAGGACGTGTGGCCCTTAAGGAGGGTGGAATGTGACGACCAAGAGCCAATACTCCTAAGGCAGGAAGGCTAAGAAGGATGAGGTGAGGTCAGGTGTGGGGGCTTGTCCTACATCACCTAGGGTGAAGTTTCTGAACTAGTTTATAAGGATTAATTGCCCCTCTATATGCAACAAGGCCTTTTAAAACCGTGAGAGAGCTAAACACGAAGGAACTTCGCAGTTAAGCGTGCTACTGCTAGAGCAATACTAGGGATGAGTGATCCCTTGGGAAGTTCCTTGTGTTTAGGCCTAAAGCGGACAATATTTTTGCTAAATCGGGGGAGCAGGGGGGGGGGGGGTGTGGGTTGTTACAAATAATATAACAAACCTGGTGTTGTGGGTGGGCTACTGTAGGTGCCTTTGTGGCTGCAGTAAATGTTGGCAGGCTATACATTATGAGAAGTTCGTCCCAGATTGCTTGGGTGTGGAAAAGTAATATGCTACATATGTGTGGTTCCAAGTCTCCCTAGTAAGAGGCCTTGCAAGTTTATGCTAAAAGATGGACAAATTGTAGACACCCTATTTTGTCAACTATCATATTTAGAAGACCCATAACTTGGTGGTTCACGATGATTGAAAAAGACTCGAAAAGGACTCCCGAAAGTTAGTTATATCTCTTAAAATACTCAGAAAAGTATTACAAATGACCAAAATATCCTTGAAAACCCAAACACTCTCAGGTTTGGATTGAAAGTAGAAACACACTACATCGTAGGAAAAGTAATCAAATAAGTTTTAAAGCAAAATTAGATGAAATTGTCAGCTCTTAGAAGTCCCAGAAAGTCCCAGTTGACCAGTTTGACCAAGGTTGACCAGGGTTTGACCAAATTCATTTGAATTCACCCAAAAGTTTCGAGATCACCCTAGATCATATGAGAAGTACTAAAACGAGTTTTAAAAGAAAAAATTGAATGAAAATGTCAGCTCATGGGAGCTCCCAGAGGTTCCCAAAACTTCCTAGAGATCGCCAGTTTGACCGATTTAACCTAAAAGTTTACTCGAAGGCCAAAGCACCGTGTCATTTCTCAAATATTTTTCATGAATATTAGAGGTCAATAGATTTCCAATGGTATATCGCACATAATTTTTGGATTTGAAACGAATTTATTATGAATTTTTGAAGGTGAAAAAGGCGATCAAATCAGCTTTATCGCAAATACCGCAAAACCTTTCAAAATGACCTGACTCTGAGTTAAATTTTTTTTATTATAGAAAGTAGACTCCATTACGTTTCCAATGGTATATCACAAGCTCAGTTTGGAGTTTGTACGCATTTAATGTGAATTTTGGACGAAATGACACCTTTTCGTGAATACAGGAACCTCTGGGGGCCTAAACAAAATAATTTGGGCATTTGAGGAGCAGTGCCATCGCGACACTAGCCATGTACCGTCGTAGCATAGGCCCAATGCTACCGTGGTACTCTCCTCCAGAATTGTGAGAGCTCTGAATCTCTCAAGTATTTTATCGTCCCGTGAACGGCTGTGGTGGCAGTGGTGCAGCTTGATGATTTGATCGGTTGTTTTTGGTGTTGCTGTTGTTTCCATAGTGATCATCGCGTATATGTTCCAGGCATTACAAAAAAGCTCCAGTAGGATCCATGTTCTTAGGAACAATGGCCCTTCCTAACCAGTTTATTGCGTTCCTCGTTTCCGTCAGCCATGTCGACCACCTACACGACCATCTCAATGTTACTCATTAGCCCCCAAAGCATGATACGATGCACACATGATGATAAAATCAATAGTTAGAGTAATGTGCATAAACAACTATTAAACAATCAGAAATGATATCAAGGAGTCCGCGACATGCCCCCATTGTGTCTTTCTCAGCCTCCCACCAGTCTTCTGCAGCACATGTGAGCTAGAAGGTCACTAGACGTTGCTTTTCTTCCTCGTTGCATCTCATTCGTTCAAAAATGTGGTCTATGTTCCTTAACCATTTCTCTGCCTGCCAAGCTTCGCCAGTTCCGTCGAACATATCTAGGCGGAGAGCTCTAAATCTCTTGAGTATCTTGTCGCCCATGAACGGCTACGGTGGCGGTGGTATACCTTGATAATTTACTCGGTTGTTGTTGGTGTTATTGTTGTTAGGTTTCCATAGTGATCGTCGCCTATGTGTTCTAGGCGTTGCAGAAAAGCTCCAATAGGATCTATGTTCTTAGGAACAGGTGCCCTTCCTCGCTAGTGCAAGGTAGAAGGAATGCAAGAATTAGGGTGGACCCAATCTCGACCTAACAAGGCATTGTATGCGGGCGATGTCTCAACTATGAAGAATGCTATCATGGCGGTCTTTCTCCAAATCGTCAATTCCAAAGGTAAAATACCTTTAGTTCTTGACGGTGCTCCTGTGAAGCTCTGGACATTCATCTCTGTTGGAATCAATTCCTACTCGGACTTCTATAGGATTTTCAACATAATATGAGGCATAATGTTGATGGTAGACCCCCCATCAATGAGAATCCTATTTATATGGATCCCTTCGATGTGCCCCTTGATTTACTACAGTTTGAGGTGTTAGTGTTAGGAAACTGCGTTCCCAGAATTCGTTGACAGCGCGTATAAGTTGGTACTGCAAAAAATTTACGTGAAAACTACAATAACCCTACAAGGGCGGAACTAGGGTTACCTTAAACTGCTAAAACAGATTGCTGTAGTAGACGAATCGAGAACACGGGCTCGATAACAGCTCACGATCTTCTACCGTATTCCTTTGCTGCCAGAATATCGAACTGAGTGTGGGCTCTTTCGAAATCCTTTCTGTTTCTGCTCTCCCTCTTTTTCGCTCTCTTTTCTATTTCGAGTTATAATTCTCTATATAGAAAAACGCTAACTGAGAAGAGAGCCAAAGCAGCATATATATAGGCTACGATAGGGACCATAAGAAGTCAATAAGGAATAGGCTTCCTTATGGAATTAGGAAACCCTAATTCGAACTGAATCAGATTCCTATTTCCATAAATTATAATTCATACCACTAAAGAATTATAATTGCACTCCTACCCTTATCTCAAAAAATATATTTCGAGCTCCATGTTATTAAATGCTTATTATCTCCCCATGTTAAGATTACAGATATCCATTAATTAAATATAATTACTGACAATCATATTTAATTAATTTCTTAAAATTCCTTGAGATCCTCTGCTTAACTTATCTGATATATCAGACACAAAATCCACCTGCAGGGTTTGACATAATCAAAACTTATAAGCTTTTTCAAGGGGATATCATCAATCCCAAAATTGAGACATGGATTCCATCATTAATTAATATCCACCATACAATTAATATTGCCACCCAATCCAATGAGATATTGACCCATTTAAGGATCTCACCCTTTTAGGGATCAAAGTGTAAATATCAAATGTACGTGTCTACAAATTAACTTAGGATTTAGAGTATAAGCACTCATAATAGCCATGAGATATTAATTATCTTATAAGTCAGTATATAGATAATTACCCCAAGTCAGTCCCGTTTAATACACAAAGTGTACCAGCATAGTGAGTTGAAACTATACCATTTTCCGTAGTCAAGACAAACCTACTACAACACCATGCTGCAGTCCTACCGATGATGTGTCCAATCCCATCTAAGACTGTAAACCAAAATCTTACATTCTATAATATCTGATGGCCTGATCTTCCGTGTGTAAGCCGAACTCTACACACCAAACCACCTACTATATAGAATGAGAGACACACATGCATAATATTAAAATATAATACAAACATTGCCCACACAGATTCTCATAAAAAAATGGATTAACTGATTTTATTAAATGAATAATAAATCAACTACATAAAACATGGCTTTTAGTATATATCCCTAACAGTTAGGACATCTGATACGTTGGTCGTTCAAAAACAACTTTAGCAGGGCCTCCTAATTTTGATCCCTCAGTAGTTTGTTGCCCTTTCGGCCTTAAGATTGTTATCTTGGGTCGATCGAATGGTTGGTCAGAGGCATCCATATTCTTGCTTGTTGCATCTACTATCTCTAGTTTGACATTCTCTCCACCTTTCCAAAATAAGTCTACTATCATGGCGGATTCCCCTGTTTGGCCTTCTATCACATCTCTCCTTTCATGGCCGTTGGCTGGTCCGGATTGGCCATGAAGACATTGGTAACGTTGACACCATATTAGATGATAACCCCTTGGGGATAGATCCAAACTGAATTACCGAATCATCCGAGTCCAAAAAATCATCAGTCTTTTCATCCTACTCGAGCTTACATTCCATCGAAGTTTTTCCTTTTTCGAGCTACTTCTTCAAACACTTGGGGGCTTGCGTTTCTCCTTCGCCTGCATTTCTGTTTGACACGAACTCTTTTTTGATTTACAGCAGTTTTGGAGAATTAGGTACATAGGGCTTGAGGAAAACTAGAGGGTTATAAGCCCGATCTTCCCAATATTGTCATTCCCATTTTGCCTGCCTTGCCCTTTGGAATCTCCTTTTATGAGACTTAGTGTATTTAGGCATTGCTTGGAACTTGGGGTGATCAGCTCGATGCCATTCCCTTTGTTCTACTCTTAGTGGTAGCACTATCCTTGAGCGCAAGTTTGACGAAGATGAAGTTCCCCATGGCTTGTTTAGCCTTAGAGGGCTTTCGTGATGCCTTCCTCGTGATCGACCTGACTCTCTGGTGCCAATCTCTAGAGCTAGTGATGATTTTGGTACCCATTCGGGCCTAGATTGGCCTTCTTTTGGCAGCGAAAATCTATCATGAATTGACTTCCATCTTCATTAAGATTTGAACCAATTTTGAAATCTTTGGGATTGACCTTCCATATCCAGTCGAGTTTGATCAGATCCATTCCTAAACGGACTCCTTTCCTTAAATTTTGCCTAAACAGATAAGGACTGATCCGCCTTATTGGTTCAAGCATCGGATTTTCCCCTCCTCTACCATCGGGCTGCTCATTAGTTTATAATCTGCCAAGCTATCTCTGTGTATTGACATATTGAGCCCGATTACTGTGATGTGCATACCTCCAATAAATCAGGCTTAAACTTCAGAACACTCTCAAAGTTTCTTCAAAACGTGGTGCTCGATTACCGTGTTTTCTATCCCCATCGCTTATCGGGCAACATTTTTCTTTCTCGAGTTGGGTTTATGCAATTATGCCTTAGCCAATTCTAAACCTTGTGGTAGCTCACTTTTTGAGCCCGATTGCCCCGTCACTTATTTGGGCCTACAGTCTGAAAGACCCCGGGCCAAACGGATCCAAGTCCAAGCCCATTCTATTCTTTCCATTCAGACACAAAAACTTTTGACGGTTTTTGGCTGCAAATCCCATGAATGACACTTTTCTATCAACCCCAAAAAAAAAAAAAAAAACTGCACTCATGTTATTGCGGTGCCATGGACGGAGAGATTGTACATAATATAGCATTTCAATTTCAAATATGGATTTTCGATTTTGACATTGAGAATGTCAGTAGTTGCTGTTGTTGTACCGGACGAGATATGGAGACGAATACTAGAAATAGGAACCGAACAAGTGAACAATAACACTACTAATAGATTGAACTACAAAGATCTGTGCTGCCTTTCCATCTCTTGTCGACGTTTCAATCGTTTATCCAACGAAGATTCTCTCTGGTCCACTTTACTCTCTCTCGATTTTCCCCTCCAAATTTACCCTCCTCCTTCTTCTTCATCAACCCCTTCTCCTCCATCCAAAACCCTCTATAAAATCAGGTACACATGATCGGTTGTTAATGTTTTGATTTTCTTTGTGTTGTTTAATAAACCACCATCACCCTTCTTCCTTGCTTCCTCAAAATTGAAATTGAAATTGAAATTGAAATTGAAATTGATGATTAGGTTTCAGAAAGACAGAGCTCGAAAGCTTGGTGCTCATAGGAGGGCCGTTCTTAGAGTTGAGAGTCAAATTGGGGAGCATTCTAGAAAACTTCAGCAGATTGAGCATCAACGGGCTGAGGAGTCTGAAAAACTGAGGGCGGCTGTTGTTGAATTATCAAATTTACAAAAAGTCAGGTATTTGAAAATTTTCTATTTTTTAGATTGTTAGTTCCCATTATTCCTCACTGGACGTAACTGTGTTTGGTTCTTGGATTTAGTGAGGGAAAAGAAAAGAAAAATAGAGGAAAATTTTTTGTGTTTCACGTTGTTTAGGGTTTCTGAACAATGAAAACTTGCAGCATTAACACAAATAATTGTGTTACTTACTACACTTGAGTGCAGGTCTAGGAAGCACGGACACGGACACGTGACACGCGACACGATAGGACACCGCCACGTCGACACGTCAAATTCTAAAAAACAAGGACACGACACGCTAGGGATACGTTTATTTTTAAATATTTTTTAAAAATATATTTTATTGCTATGTACTTACAAGCATAGCATTACAAGCACGGGTTCGAATCTGTAAACAACATCTCTACTTGCAGGGGTAAGGCCGAATACATCTCACCCTTTCCAGACCCCGCAATGGCAGGAGCCTCGTGCACTGGGCTGCCCTTTTTTTTACTTACAAGTTTAAAATACCCACTAGTCTAGTTCTTGGCACTGTTAGATTTTTTAAAATTTTTTGCATAAATTTGAACAAATAACCAATAAAACTAATCTCCCATTACCAATCGAAAGCAACACCAATTAAAATTAATGAGAACTCATACCTACACAATATCAATTATCAAATTTAAAAAAATACCCACTAGGCACTATTATATTTTTAAAAAAATGTACCTAAATTTTATTCAATTAATTACTCATTTACTAGTTACTGTCAGTTATCACTTTCAAAGAAAAAGAAACAATGAAACACCAATTAATTAAACAAAGGAAAAGCAAACCAAATCAAAAAATGAAACCCAAGGCAAAACTAGAAACCCCCCAGACTGAGACCCCTGCATAAACACTGTTAGAACTCTATTACACAAAGTTAGCAACACCAATTATTTCTTTTTTCTTTTTATAATTTTAGGGTTTACAATAGAGTTAGGATTTTAAAAATTTAAAAAAAAATTAAAAAAATTTTTTAAAAAATGAAAAATTAGTTGTCCCGTGCGTGTCCCTTGCGTGTCCCGTACGTGTCCCGTGAGTGTCCGTGCGTGTCCATCGCGTGTCGGGGACGTGTCTGGGGGTTAAAACTCAATTACACAAAGTTGGACACACTTTTGGCGTGTCAGACACGTGTCCCTTGCGTGTTGGGCGCGTGTCCGCGTCTGACACGTGTCTGACACCAGTACGCTTCAATTTTTGAAGTGTCGGTGCTTCATAGGTGCAGGTTCTTGTTTACTCATGTCCCAATTCTGAGAAATCTGCATTCATAATATAATCTCCTCTACAACCGGCAAACAAATGTTATTGTCACCTTTCCCTTTTTGATGGAATTTACAGATAGCCTTCCTGATTTTTCCACCAGTTAACTAAATTGTTTGGAGGGTGGTCGGTAATATTTGCAGACTACTGTTTTGAGATCAATTCCATGTTGATGAATGATTTCAAGAAAGTTTATTGTTTTGTTTTGACGAATGTCGAAACTTTCTTACTTGATGTTGATTTTGATCCTAACAGACAAGCTTCTGTGGCATTGAATGTATGGCAGCCAGAGGTTATCCGAGGTAGGCAAAAACAACTAGTTGAGCAGTGTGTTGTACCAGTTGATACTCGAATCAGTGCACTCGTAATGGAGCTTAAGCTTTGCAAGCAGCAAATTGGGGGATTAGATAAGGCTTATGTAGGTTGCAAAGTCTTTACTAGTTACTGTATCTTCATGTGTTTCATTGATTGAGTTCAAAATGGAAAATTGTACGGTTTGTGATGCTTGTGTATGTATAACGGCAGAGAGATGAGAATAGAAGGCTTGACGCAACAAAGGAACAGTTGTCCTCAATGAAGTATCACCCTTTACGAGATAATAACTTGACAAGCAGTGGGTTTGATGAATGTGGCATTAAGAGGAAGAAGCTGAAAAAAAGTCACAACTGTAAGACTATTCTCTCCTGTTTTTTTTTTGGTTGAACACTGCAAATATCATTTTCAATTAGGAAAATATATTCTGTTAGATTTGGAATTTTCTCTATTCCATGCCCTTTTTTGGCCTTCGTTCTTGTTTTCAACTTTAATGGTTGACTTAGGTTTTCTTTTTCATTTCTGTTTTCTTTCTCTTCAAACATTGAACTCTGAAGTTTCCATCCTGTTATATCTTACCTATTATTCGAATCTAGCTGAGAATTAATCTACACTCATTTTCTCAATGAAACTACATTTTGGTTTGTGTAGAAGGAATCTTTTGTGTCATCCATGAAATTATTTCTTTTCTTTTCTTGGTTATTTACCAAAGGTTATCCCCTTTATTGTTCCACTAGATAATTTGCCTCGTCAATTTATTCGTGTTCTTCTTGACTATCCCGCATTCTGATTTATGTGTTTTGTAACATGTTTGGTTTTGTAGTAGTGCATTTGTTACACAATTGTAGACATTTCTAACCTATTTGAATTCAGTTGGAAATTTTGTCCTCAATAACCACTGTTCTGTTTGTGACTGAACCAAGATAGGCAAGGCGAGTGAAGAAAATTTGTGGTGGACAATATTTATTATTTTTTTGCTATCAACATTAGTTTTGTCGTGATAAGGGCATGTTTTTATCTTTATTGAAATAAAATATTAGCTTCTGATATGCGTATGCATAGCTTCTTATCCCCTTCTCTTTTAGAAAATTGACAACATATCTGCCATTTCCTTTACTTGTTATGTTGTAGTTCTATCCTCACGATTGAGGTATGTGGTTACTTTTTTTTTGAATAGCAACATGATGTTGTAGCCTTATACGAGTTTAAAGTGAACAATTATGACTTTAGAAACATGACTAGTAACATGGATGTGCTTAAATTATAGTTGTCAGTCATGATCTTGTTGAATGCTCTTAATCACTCGGGTAGAATGAATTTGAGTTGACACTAATATGCCACCTGGACAAAGAGTAGAACAACTATGCAACAAAAGCTTTGGTAAGGTGTTTTCGTCTTTCTGATTGACATGAAGGTTTGTTGCTCATCACAGTTCGGCATACTTCCCATTCTCTCTCCCATCATTGTTTGATTCTGAAAACGCCCTACTGTTATTGGATAGACTTAGAAGAGGGGGAGGAGGAAGAGGAGGCATTAGGTCTAGTTGAAATAGTAATGCCAATTGTAAATTTGCATGGAGCCAATCACAAACTGCGTATATGCCAGTGTACGGTAAGAAAAGATCCAATCACAAATGTACACCACATATACGTCGAAACCCTGTGAAAGTGGAAAACCACAAGCGAACGAAGAAAGCACTATGAAGAGGAAACTTATAACTCTACTCGACCCTGGCCAGAATTGATCTGAATCACCAGTCTTGTTCGCATATACCCTGAATCTGCATTCCCTCTTCGTAGAACGCACCTAACAAACTTGTTTCGTTTTTTCAGCTCTCGCTCCAAAGCCTTGGTCTCACATTGATGTAACCTAGGCTTTCCATCTTTTTTTTTTTATGTGCGAATTTAAATTTTTGACATTAACAATATTTACTTTTATTTGGTTATGTTTATTTATTTATTTATTTTTGTTTCTTAGTTTAGCCTTAAGATGTGGGGGGTGTGCACATCATTTAATTAGTCACATGCAAGTCACATGCTTAAGTGGGGGCTTGCTAAGGTGAAGGAAGAGATCTATATACATTTGTTTTGGGAGGCAAGAGGGACTGATTTGTTTGGACAGAAACCCTAAGGCTACTGCCTCCCAACTGCTGCTCTTCTGTTCTCTGCTGCTCATCTCTGCTCCTCCTCCTTACAGTCACCATCTTCTAATTAGCAGGTTCTACGTCTCTGCTCCTCCTTCTCCCTGTTAATCTCTTTCCCTTTGCTGTCTGTTTTCTGTTTCTCTTCATTCTCCTCTTGATCTGCTGTTGTTTCTCTTCCCCTTTATCTTCATTCTCCTCTTGATCTGCTGTTGTTTCTCTTCCCCTTTATCTTCTTCCTCTTCTCTTATTCTTCTTCACTTCAAAATCTGAGTTGTCCCTGCTGTCTCCTTTTCTTTGCTGTTTTTTTTTTTTCCTGCAGCTGCTGCCCCCTTTTGTTTAGTTTAATAGTGATGTTTTGATCTTTCCTTTCATGTTTAGTGGCGGTTTGGGTATTAATGAAAGCTGTGGTTAATCAAGTTACATGTTTGATACACTTTGGCTGATTGATTTTAGGCCTTGTTAGTCTATTTGCATGCTTAATTGTTTAGTTGCTTTCTTGCCTCTCAAAAGTTCTCCATTTTATTCATTTACAAACCTAGGATTACATCAAGTGGTATCAAAGCATGGTTGTTTAGTAGTTGGTCTCACAAATTTTTGCTTGTTAAAATTTGCATGCAAGGTGTTCGATAAAATTATAGTGAGGTCGAAACTGTTGTTTGCTGCATATTTTGCTGTCCTAGGTATAGGTAAAGCATTTTTACTGCATCAGATTACATCCTAAGTTGCTATCCCATCATCCTTAGTGGTTGTTTTGTTGTCTCTAGGCAATTAGGAGCAGTTTATGCATAGTAACCACTGTTTTAGGGTCGTAGTTGCTGATTTTGTTTATCTTAGTGAGTCTAGAGTGGTCTAGGGTGGCTCTTGCATTTAGGGTGATTAGTTTGTCCATCGGTTAGTGTCACATCTTCCTATGGCTAATTACCCTGCCCCTTGGCAAGAGGCCTTCCAACGCCAACAAGAGGCGGTGGAACAAATGCGTATCCAAATTGACCGACTTACCGAAATGGTGCATGGTAATCCACAACCACCTAATCCACGAGATGATAGGAGACCTAGAGAAGTTCAAGAGAGTGATGAGGATGACGACTTTGAAGAATATGTTCCTATTAGAGGTCGTAGAGAACGAAGGGCAATTGATAGGCATGGTAGACCTTCATATAGGAATTGGGATCAAGGTATTAAAGTCGATGTAGGTGAATTTGAGGGACGCCTACAACCCGAAGAGTTCTTAGATTGGGTCAATAGGGTAGACCAATTCTTTGAGTGGAAAGACATGCCCGATGATAAGAGAGTTAAATTTGTTAGCCTAAAACTCAAAGGACATGCTCTTGTTTGGTGGAAACAAGTCCAGGAAAATAGGATTCGCAAGGGTAAAGAAAAGATTAGGTCGTGGGATCGCATGAAAGCAAAACTTTGAGGAAAGTTCCTCCCCTCTGATTATCGTTAAACACTCTTTAGGAAGTTTCACAACTTGCGACAGAATAACCGGTCTGTAGATGAATACATAGAAGAGTTTTATTTGCTCCAAGCACGAAATGATTTAAATGAAGACGAGGAGCAAAGTGTAGCCCATTATGTGGCGGGATTACGCTCTCCCATTCAGGATCAGGTTGATCTTCATGATTTGACATGGGTAGATGAGGCATATTGCTACGCACTTAAGATAGAGAAACAACTTAGGCGATTCACAACCCGTAAGTTTGAGATGGTTCCTAATGCTATGGGTTCAATTGGGAGAACTCAAGCAATTGGTAGGGTGTCGAGTAATGTTCAAAATGTGATTCCCCAAAACCCCACTAAAGCCGGTCAAAGTCAAGTTGATAAGAGTAAGGGTATTCTTGGGGCAAAACCACCTACATTTATTTGCTATAAATGTGGTGAACCAGGGCATAGATCTGCAGAGTGTCCTAAGAGAAAATTTGTGCCACAGTCAAACTTGATAGATCAAGATGTAGGTGATCCTAGTCACGAGCATGATTTAGAGTTAGAAGAGTCGTTTGTGGAAGGAGAGACTGAACATCACCCAGAGGAAGTAGATGGTGATACAGATGGTCAGTTTCTTGTCATTCATCGTGTCATGTTAGCTCCTAAGGCCTCTACCGATGATTGATGGTTGAGACGGAGTCTTTTCTGCACTACTTGCACAGTTGGAGGGAAGTTGTGTTCAGTTGTCATTGATAGTGGGAGCAGCGAAAACTTTGTCTCCCAAGAGATGGTTGACAAACTAGCGTTAAAGACCGAGCAATTGTCTAGACCATATACGGTGGCTTGGTTTAAGCAAGGGTGTGAAGTACCGGTCAATAGTCGTTGTCTAGTGAAATTCTCCATTAGGAAGAATTATAGGGATGAGGTTTGGTGCGATGTTGTTCCATTATAGGTCTGCCATATCCTGTTGGGACGTCCGTGGCAATATGATAGAAGGACCCAACATGATGGAGAAAAGAACACGTACAGTTTCAAAAAGGACAACTTAGAAATAACTGTGTCCCCAAAAGGATGCAAAGATGCCTACAAAGAGGGTAGATTAAAGTTCCGTCCAGAATAGAGCCCAACAGAAATCAGTTATGATCCTCAATGAGCATGAATTCGAGACAGAACTAAGGGAAGCTCAAGTTACGTGTCTTTTGGTAGGTAGAGAGGTGAAAGTAGAGTCTATGGTTCCAAAGGAAGTCCAACCTTTACTAGATGAGTTTAAAAAGCTTATTCCCGAGGAACTTCCCGGTGGACTCCCACCCATCAGCATTGCATAGATCTAATTCCTAGTGCAAGTCTACCTCACTTACCTCATTATCGCATGAGCCCATTAGAGTATGAGGAGTTGCATAGGCAGGTATCTGAATTGCTTAGAAAAGGGCTTGTTCGAGAGAGCAAGAGTCCTTGTGTAGTCCTAGCAGTCCTCACACCAAAGAAGGATGGCACTTGGAGAATGTGCATAGATAGTCATGTTATCAACAAGATTACTATCAAGTGTAGGTTTCCCATACCTACGCTTGATGACATGCTTGACATGTTGAGTGGTGCGAAAGTCTTCTCCAAGATTGATCTTAGCAGTGGGTATCATCAAATTAGAGTACGACCAGGGGATGAGTGGAACGGCCTTTAAGACTAGGGATGGTCTTTATGAGTGGCTTGTCATGCCATTTGGCTTGTCAAACGCTCCAAGCACATTTATGCGTACGATGAACCAAGTCCTTAGGCCTTTCTTTGGACAATTTATAGTTGTATACTTTGATGATATTCTTATCTATAGTGCTTGTATCGAAGATCATTTAACAAATTTAAGGCAAGTGCTACAGACTTTGAGAGATAATCAACTATATGTCAACCTTAAGAAGTGCACCTTACACTGATAGCTTGATTTTTCTTGGATATGTTGTGTCCTCAGATGGTATTAAGGTTGATCCGATAATAGTTGAAACCATCCACAGTTGGCCTAGTCCCAAGACGATTAGCGAGGTTCGTAGCTTTCATGGGTTAGCTTCATTTTATAGGCGTTTCATTCGAAATTTTAGCAACTTGATAGCTCCAATAACTGATTGTTTTAAAAAGGGTTTATTCGAGTGGACCCCAGAAGCCGAGAAAAGCTTTCAACTTGTAAAGACCAAGATGACTAGTGCTCCAGTTTTAGCACTTCCAGATTTTGAGGTCTTTAAAGTTGATTGTGATGCCTCTCACGTAGGAATAGGAGCCGTGTTAAGTCAAGAAGGGCGTCCTATAGCATTCTTTAGTGCGTCCTATAGCATGCTTTAGTGAAAAATGGAACGAGGCACGATCAAAATATTCCACTTATGATTTAGAGTTTTATGCCATTGTTTAAGTTTTGAAGCATTGGAGGCATTACCTTATCCATAGGGAATTTGTGTTGAACTCCGATCATGAGGCCTCAAAATATTTGAATTCCCAAAGGAATTTGAAAAAAAGACATGCTAAGTGGTCTTCTTTCCTTCAAGAGTATACATTTAACCTGAGGCATAAGGCGGGGGTCACTAATCGAGTGGCTGTGCTTTAAGTAGAAGGTCTTTTGTTCTTGTGACTATGAAACAAACAATCGTCTCTTTTGAGTCTTTGAAGGGGCAATACGCTAGTGATCCATATTTCGGTCCTATTTGGGAGTCATGCATTCAAAATGGTACCGATTCTTCTGCCTCTTACGTTATAGATGATGGATATCTCTTCTATGGTACATGTCTCTGTATTCTTGAGGGGTCTCTTCGGGAAGATCTCATTCATGAGTTGCATAGTGGTGGATTAACTGGTCACTTTGGATAGACAAAAACCATCAGTCTTGTAGAGCAGAGGTATTTTTGGCCTAGGTTAAGGAGAGACGTTCGTTATGTGAGTCGATGTCACACTTGTCAGTCTTTTAAGGGGCACTCACACTGGGCTATACACTCCATTGCCTATACCTAGTAGAGCTTGGGAAGATGTTAGTATGAATTTTGTTTTAGGTTTGCCGAAGACTCTTAGGAAGGTAGATTCTGTGTTTGTGGTGGTTGATAGATTTTCTAAGATGGCGCATTTCAGCCTTAAGGTGAAGGAAGAGATCTATATACCTTTGTTTTGGGAAGCAAGAGGGACTGATTTGTTTGGACAGAAACCCTAAGGCTGTTGCCTCCCAACTGCTGCTCTTCTCTTCTCTGTTGCTCATCTCCGCTCCTCCTCCTTCCAGTCATCATCTTCTAATTAGCAGGTTCGTCTTCTTCTTCTTCTTCTTCTTCTTCGTCTCTGCTCCTCCTTCTCCCTGTTAATCTCTTTCCCTTTGCTGTCTATTTTCTATTTCTCTTCATTCTCCTCTTGATCTACTGTTGTTTCTCTTCCCCTTTATCTTCTTCCTCTTCTCTTATTCTTCTTCACTACAAAATCTGAGTTGTCCCTGCTGTCTCCTTTTCTTTGCTGTTTTTTTTTTTTTCTGCAGCGGCTGCCCCCTTTTGTTTAGTTTAACAGTGATATTTTGGACTTTTCTTTCATGTTTAGTGACTGTTTGGGTATTAATGAAAGCTGTGGTTAATCAAGTTACATGTTTGATACACTTTGGCTGATTGATTTTATGCCTTGTTAGTCTATTTGCATGCTGAATTGTTTAGTTGCTTTCTTGCCTCTCAAAAGTTCTCCATTTTATTCTTTTACAAACCTAGGATTGCATCACACATCGATCGCAGCACCACTCAAGTATCACTCTTGATGTGTGTTAAGAGAGATGTAGGAGAAGAAAAGTGAAGGCTTGATCTCTAGAGATTAGCCAACACACATATATATATATATATAATATTACAAAACACAAATATGAAAGCTACACAAATGCCCTTAGTCACTATTCTTATATTTTAACACTCCCCCTCAAGCTGGAGCATAGATATCTATCATGCCCAGCTTGTTACACATATCACAGAAAGGTCCCTTATTTATTAGAGCCTTAGTAAAAATATCTCCTAATTGAGCATTAGACCTCACAAAGGATGTAACAATTTTTTTATTCATGACCAAATCTCTGATAAAATGACAATCAACTTCAATATGCTTGGTCCTCTCATGAAATACTGGATTACTGGTGTGGTAGGTTCTAATGTGATGTGTATGAGATATATGGATGGGTATAACACGTAAGCAGGTTAGTATAGGTGGAACAATAGATAAAATATAATAAATAATGCAAACGGTGCGGAATATTAAATATGTAAAAATATAGCATAATAATGGGATTCGGAGAGACTTCGGGTCGGATGAGAACCGAAGTAGCCCCAAATGAGAGAGAGAGAAAGCAGTGAGTGTCCAGGAGTTATGTGTGTTGGAGTAAGGTGAAGGGTGGTGAGTAAGTGTTGACTTGTGGTGAAGGGTAGAGTGAGACGAAGGTGTAATAAAGCCGAAGGGTCTTGTTGAGACGAGTGGTGTAATGAGGCGAAGGGTCTTTGGTGAAATGGAGGGTATTGGTGAAGACGAAGGGTTAAGGCGAGGCGAAGGGCAAAGTAAGGCGAGGGGCCTTGCGGTTCGAAGGGTCTGATTGTGTTTGGGACAATGGGAATATTTTGTAAATGGGTCGGAGGAGTAGTCACTGTTGCTCTTTTGTGGTAGTAAAGGATTCGGTGTGGTTGTGTTGGTCTGGTTGGATGTAGTAAATGAGACTACTTTTTATACAGAAAGTCATATGAGGCTGCTAAGTTTTGATGTGGTGGAGAGAAGCTGAGTTGGCATTCTCTGAGTGGATCATTTATTTTAGGTAGATGGACGGTATGGATGGTTTAAATGCTCATGTTTTAGGTAGGTGGAGGTATTGAATGAGATGTTGATCTGTCATGGGCTTCGGGAGAAACAAGCCAAATTGAGAAGGTATTGTCCCTCAGTGGTAGATGAAGGTTGTGGGGTTAGTCAAGGGGGAAAGATATGTTATTGGTGCAGAGGTTTAAGCGAGTGAAGATACCGAGGCTCATGCCATTGGTGTAGAGGATTAAGCGAGGGCGAGTGTCGAGGTTGCAGAGGGTTAAGCGAGGGCGGGAACCGATGTTCTCTTTTATTGGTGCAGCATAAGCTTGAAGTGACTGAGCACTGTTGGTTAAGGGTTTAAGCAAGTTTTACGCTAATGGGCTTCGCCCATTGGTTGTGAGACTGGTCGAGGTCACGCACGTGAAAGTCACGTGTCTCTCTCTCTCTTTGGGACCAACCCTAACCTTGCCCATGGGGCGCAGGCTAGGGAGATGCCTTCGGTTCTAGCCACCTAGCCATGAACTTTCGAAATCCCAGCGGACTTGAACCACCCTTAGGTATTGCTTCTGGACCAAGGGTGGGTGTCCGAGAGGTGAGTTTGTGTATATTTGAGTGTGCTTCCTTTGTGGGCTACTTGAGATGGGCTTTGTTTGAATAAGGCTTTGGAGTGGAGTCATCCGTAGTGGGGGCTTCGGAGTGGGCTACTTTGGGCCTTCGGAGAATAAGGCTTCAGAGTAGAATCATAGGCTTCGACTTCCAAAGTGAAGCTTCGGAGTGGTGAGGCTTGGGAGTGGACTCATTCGAAGTAGGACTTCGGAGTGGGCTAGCGGAGGCTTTGGAATGGGCTTATTCGAAGTAGGGCTTCAGAGTGGGCTCATTGAGGTTGGCCTTGGGGCGAGTTTCTCAGTCGTGGAGCTTCATAGTGGGCTCCGTAGGGTATGTCTTGTTTGTAGCCATTGTTGTTGGTGGAGCCCATATTGATACACGTGGAGTTGTTGGTGACGTGTACTGGTCAAGCTGTATGAGTGGTCAACTACTATCTACAATTGGCAATGTACATGGCGGCTCGATAGTCACAATACATCTTCATAGGTTTTTCACTAGAGACTCCCATTTCTTGCAAAATCGACTTCACCCACAACAACTCACATGCAGCATGAGCCATAGCTCTATATTCAGCTTCTGCACTAGACCTTGCAACAATATTTTGGTTTTTTCTCTTCCAACTGACAAGGTTATCACCAACGAAGACACATAAACCTGAAACTGAACGTTTATCCCGATGATCTCCAACCCAACTAGCATCTGAGAAACCAACTATTTCCAAGTTATTTGAAGGTTTCAATACCAAACCCTTACCCGGAGCACATTTCAAACACCTTAGTATGCGACATATTGCCTCCCAATGTTGTTGCTTGGGATTTTGCATAAATTGACTAACAACTCCAACAGAAAAAGTGGTGTCTGGTCGTGTCATGGTCGAATAAATCAAACCAGGCCTTTGGAGATTGTTTAAGACCATAAGTTGCTTTCTTCAACTAACACACTTTATGTGACTCCCCCTGAGCAACATTCCCTAGAGGTTGCTCGATGTATACCTCTTCTTGAAGGTCACCATGAAGAAAGACATTTTTTATATCAACTAGATAAAGAGGCCAATGCTTGGTGACAGCAATAGATAACAAAATACGAACTGAATTGAGACGAGCAACAGGAGAAAAAGTCTCAAAATAATCAACACCAAAAGTTTGAGTGTACCCTTTTGCCACCAAGCGAGCTTTTAATCGTTCAACAGTACCATCAGAATGATATTTAACCACATAAACCCAACGACAACCTACAACTTGTTTCCCAGAAGGAAGATCTATTAACTCCCAAGTACCATTTTTGTGTAAAGCCGACATTTCCTCATTCATAGCACTCTTCCAACCAGGAGAAGCTAATTCCTGAGAATAAGATTGAGGAACAGAAACAGAGGACAAGGCATTAACAAAGGAACAAAGAGAAGGAGATAAATTAGAATAGGAAACCACTTGATCAATAGGATGTTGAGTACAAGAACGAGTACCTTTTCGAAGAGCAATGGGAAGATCTGAAGATGGTGGAACCTCAGCTAAAGTCGATGTGGATGGAGGAGGAGCAGGTAAGTCTTCAACCCTTGGTGGCTTGTCACGACGACGTTATACCTGTAACGGTGAAGGGGAGATAGAAGAAATAGTAGGCAGAGGGATAGGTAGTGGAATAGACGAAGGTGGAGCCAAAACATCAGCATCTAAGTCTGCCCCCGAGGATGAAAAGAATGATGTACCTTCAAAGAAGGTAACATCAGCACTGACAATATAGCGACGACTCTGAGGATTCCAACACTTATAACCTTTCTGGGTACGAGAATATCCCACAAATACACACTTAGTAGCACGAGGATTCAATTTGTCATGACCTGGAATAAGTACATGAACAAATGCAACACAAGCAAAGACGCGTGGTGGCAATGTAAATAAAGACCTAGTGGGATACGAAACAGAGTGAGGAATGCCACCACGTAGAATAGAAGAAGGCATACGATTAATAAGATAACATGCGGGAAGAACAGCTTCCCCCCAAAACTGTTTAGGAACATTCATATAAACCATAAGAGTTTTAGCTACCTCCAGAAGATGTCGATTCTTACGTTTAGCGACACCATTTTGTTGAGGAGTATAACCACAAGAAGATTGATGAATTATTCCCTGAGAATCACAATAGGATTGAAGAGGTCCTTTAACATATTCCAATGCATTATCAGATTGTAAAATACGAATAGCACAACCAAATTGAGTAATAATTTCTTCATGAAATAATTGAAACACTTGTGAAATTTCAGAACGTTCTTTTATTAAAAAAATCCATGACATCCTTGAACAATCATCAACAATGAGACAAAATAAGAAAAACCTAACAGACTCTTATGCCTAGACGGACCCCAAACGTCGGAGTGAGCCAGCTCAAATTGAGTGCCCCACGATTATTCTAACGCAAAGGAAAAGATACCCTATGATGCTTACCTAATTGGCAAGCCTCACACTCTAATTTTGACAGACTTAAATGACGGAAAAACCAACTTCAATGACTGCAATGATGGATGACCCAGACGACAGTGCCATTGATGAGGAGAGACATTTGCTTGCAAAGCCACCGATTTATTATTATCATCTGCGGGATGTTGTTCAAGGTAATAAAGGCCATCCTGCTCACGCCTCCACCAATCATCTTCTTCGAGTTGAGGTCCTGAAAAAAACAAAGAGATGGATAAAAGGTTACAGAACAATTTAGGGATTTAGTAAGTTGACTGACCGATAAAAGACTAAGTGGAAAAGCAGGTATATAAGGTACAAAGGATAATTGAAGAGATGAAGTGGGAGATACAGAACCATGTCCAACTATAGGACAAGAACTACCGTAAGCTAAAATGACTGAGGACTGTGAAGATGAGTTAATCAAATGAGAAAACACATTGGACTTACTAGTCATATGGGCCGAAGCACCTGAGTCAATAACCCATGGGGTAGAAGCAGAAGAAGAGAAACATGCAATGTTACCTGATTGAGCAAAACCGGCCTTATCGGACAAGGACATCTGTTGTTCCTATTGAATTAAGGCATTATACTCCTCCCGAGAAAGAGTGATAGACTCATTGGAAGATGTCACGGCAGGTGGAGTGGGAGCACAAACTTCCTGATGAGACCCAGAAGCATTATCAGAGGAGAACAAGGCTGGGTTAGGAGTGGTTTCCCAAGGTTTACCATAACGATCATAACACCTATCCACAGTATAATTGTTACCCCCACAATGGGTGCAATGAAGAAAACCACGACGTCTACCAAAACCACGACCACGGCCTGGAGGCCCCCCTCTGCCACGATTACCATTAAAAACAGGAGTAGAGTTACCAAACTCACGACCACCACGACCACGATTATTACTAGGAAAATTGCCACAACCACGAAAGGCACTACGATGTCCTGTAGACGTTATAAGTGCAGAATTATCTTTGGCATTAGAATCAGAAGATGAAGAAGAGTCTGTAGTAACACGAAGCACACGAGAATACACATTACTCAAAGAAGGTATGCTACCATCTCCTGCCAAAATTTGTGACTTAACTGACTGAAGATTAGGATGTAATCCAGCAAGAAATTTAGAGACATAAAACTCTTCACGCTGTTTCTTTATCACTTCCACATCACTAGTAACCGGATGATAGTGGGTCAACTCACTGATCGATTTTTCATTTTGTTGGAGAAGGAACAAATTTTGATAAACATCATAGATTCGAGAACATTCTTGTCCATAGAAAACATCTCATGAATAGACTCCCAAATCTCCTTGGCTGAAGATAAAAACATCACATTGGAAGAAATAGACGGTTCCATACTATTCCATAACCAACACATAACAATATAATTTTCAGAGACCCAATCCTCATACCCTTTACTATCCTTGGCAGGGGTCCAGACTCAATTTACTTTAGTTTCTTGCAACACCAAGAGCAACCTTTATAGGCTGAGCTTACAATAAGTAGTTGGGCCCATTCAACTTAGTGGTGGTAATCTATATACTTGACGAAGATACAGTCTTTGTCAAATCAGCCATAACGAAAACAACGAAGAATGGGATTCGTAATACAGGCGAAGAAATTAATACCAACAAACTAAAATCAACATGAACACAATGAACATAAACCTAGGTCCATTGAGGGCTCGTGACAACACGGGTAAAAATGACAATCAAAGTGTGTGTAGTTGCGAATCTGTTCACTGTGATAAAGAGCTGCAAAAAAAAAAACGACGAAACCCCAATCAAATCAAGGGTTGATGGGCTCGGCTGGACTGTGTGGACATGTAGGTGGTTCGGCTAGGGTTAGGATGGTATGGCGCAGGTGGTTGGGGATGGGGTTGGGTTCGACTGGGTAGGTTAGGGCATGGGAAGGGCTCGGCTGGACTGGGTGTGGGTTCAAGAGGGCTCGGCTGGGTTGATTTGGGCATAGGAGGGGCTCGGCTGGGCTGGGGTTGAGTTTGGCGCAGGGTATGCTGGTGGCTGGAGAGATGTGGGTGATGTGGGTGGTAGGTGATTAGCTAGATGTTAATGGTGATTAGGGTTAGGGATCACCATTGGCTCTGATACCCTGTTAAGAGAGATGTAGGAGAAGAAAAGTGAAGGCTTGATCTCTAGAGATTAGCCAACTCAATATATATATATATATATATATATTACAAAACACAAATATGAAAGTTACACAAATTCCCTTAGTCACTATTCTTATATTTTAACAATGTGTTAGTAACCTTCAGAATTGTAGAAGGCAATTGTGCTTGGGTTAAAAATGAACCTTAGAGGAGCTTTTTGAATGCTAGAATATTGACAGGCTTCTCCGAAATTCATAGGGAAAAGGTATGCTAGGTTTTCCAACATAGTGATATTTATAGCTTTTGGCAACTGAGCAGTTTTTGCGTCAGACCATCCGAACGGCCCGATCATCGTCTGGTCGGTCTGTCCGAATGGCTATCAAATAAAAACTTTGGAACTCTCCAACTTGTAAAACAAAACAGATAGGTGGCACTGTTCGAATGGGGTTCGTACGGTGGTCATTGTCGCCCTACTGTTTGAGGTTTGGAATGCTTTATAAGATTTTATTCTGTTTAATTTTCGACATGACGCCGTCCGAACGGTTTGCAGACGGTGTTTGAGCAGTGACTACTAGAATAAAAGATTTTGACTTAAAAACATTATGTTGAAGATATGCACAGATTTGGGATAGATATTCAAAGATTGAGTGTAGTCTTAGGGATATGAAGGGGTGTGACTTTTGGTATTTAGATGGCTAGCATTTATTATCTACATCTGTGTTGTAGACTTCCTTGTATCTCTAGAATCTATATATATGTACTCCTCCAGTGAAGACAGAAAATACCAATTTACAACTCTTTACATGGTATCAGAGTAGTAGGTGCTTGGTAGCTTCTTTTAGTTTTCCGCTCTGCCGTACATTAACAACAGTCTTATCTTTTTCTCTATCTCTAGATCTTTAAAATTGGGACTCTGTTTTTCCTATTTCATTCTCTGCCTTTACCACAAATCCAAAAAACAAAAAAATGTATATATATATATATTAATAATAATTTCAGATTTGTGCCTTTTGGACGGCGAACACCTGACGAACTCCGATCTGTTTGCAACCAGCCAGATCCTCTCCGGCGATCTAATATAGTCATTTGTATTTCCGTGTATGTGTTCGTCGTCTTTGGTGGTCTGTTTTTCGCTTACTCGAAAGCCTTGAAGGGCTGTTTGGTTAGAACTTGGTTTATGTGTTGTGTTTGGTCTTGAAGGTTTTTTTTTTTTTTTTCTTTCGAAAGTCTTTGTCCCCCACTACCTACTTTAAGACTTTTAAAATCCTATTTAACATTTGCTGAAGCCTTGTCCCAAGATATGGACGACCATAGTCTTTATCTTTTTCAGATTTGCCCCCAAATTGTTCACAATTACAAATCAGTCCCACTGTTTTTTGAATTTGCAAATCACCCCCAAACTTTTTCAGAAAATACCGAAAATTTTCGGCCATGTCTTGTGCAGTCCTTGGACTCTTCCACTGCACTTATTTTGATTCAGGTGATTCTATTTGATGATTTTAGACCTTGTTTGGTCCTTGTTTAGTGGTGGTTGATTGATTTGGGCTAAGGTTGGTTTGGTTTTGTCAAATTTCAACTAGATAGTCTTGGATGGAGTTTTACAACATTTGTTTTCACTGTTCTTGGGCAGACAATTGGTGATTTTGTTGTGAGTTTTAGTCCCACACTTTGTTTTGTGGTTGGTGAATAGTTTTCACCTTGGCCAACATTGTGGATATTGTTGTTCCACATTTCTCATTGTTGTTGTAGGTGGATGTTTTTCCCACCTTTGGCCAAGAATTTAATATCCCACTTCTTGTTGATATCACCATTTTCGGTCACTTGATACAGACTTGTTGTTTCAGTTGTTTTTTTCATTCCAAACTCAGCTGTCTAGCCTCTTACAGTTGTTAGTCCCACCTCTAGTGTGAGGGGAGTGTTGAAGACATCGACCACAGCAAGATGGGGTCTTCTTGCACCTTTGTTATTATGTGACACGAAGGGATTTTCGTGCACACTGAACTCGCCTTTCTCCATGTGATCTTGGAGCGTTTTGCAAGTGTGATGTGTTTTGCTTTACGGACTCTCAAGAGGGGTTGCACGTGGAGTCATGGATAGACCCAAGAGGGGTCGCACGTGGACGGGAACCATCTAAGGGGAGGAGGCAGACACAATCAATTGTGCACAAGGTAGAGTTTTCTAAAGAGAATAGTTCGGCAAAGATGATCGTCCATATTCAGTTTCTAAGTTAGACACTTCAAAATGGTTTCCATGTGCCAACTTGGGGGGGAGTGTTGAAAATATGCACTGATTTGTGATATATATTCAAAGATTGAGTGCAGTCTTAGGGATATGAAGGGGTGTGACTTTTGGTATTCAGATGGCTAGCATTTATTATCTACATGTGTATTGTAGACTTCCTTGTATCTAGAATCTATTTATATTGTACTCCTCCAGTGAAGCATACAAAAAATACCAATTTTCAACTCTTTACACATTCCATTACCAAACTGTTCGGATTCTAGTACCGCAGTTTTAATTATGAAAATACTTTTTGTGAGTCAGCCCAAGGAAATGGTATATGAGTCCACTTACCAACCTACTAGGAGCTAGACCAAGGATGTGATCTTCAAGAAGTTGCTTCATTCTTCACTTTTTTTGGACATACAATCTTCACTTGTAGACGCGGTGATTTGGGGACACTATTGAATTACCAAAATAGAGAGTTCCATGCTTTTGGCTACAGAAATTCACCATCATACAACTATTGAAAATATTCTTCTAACAAGCTGCAGAAATTCACCAACATACAATAATGGTCCTAAGACTTAAGAAAAGAAAAGAAATATGAAAAATAAAATAACTTCCAACACTCCCCCTCAAGCTGGTACCAAGATGCCCCTTATGCCCAGCTTGCTAAGAGCGGAGTAAAATGCCCAGCTTGTTGAGGTTATCAGTGCAAGAAGTCGGATGAATTATTCCATGAGAATAGAAAAAATCTCCAAGACCAGAATCAATGTACTCGCCCCCATTATCAGAACGCAAAATTTTTATGTCTGCCCCAAACTGAGTACGAATCATCTGATGGAAGGCTTTGAAAATAGAAAAGACTTTCCCTTTTTTTTTTTTTTTTTTTTTCCTTTTAACATATAAATCCATGTGACACGCGAAAAATCATCGATGAATGTAACAAACCATCTATGACCTTTTAACGACATGATACAAGATGGACCCCAAACATCAGAATGGACTAAAGCAATAGGGACAGAACTTTTTGTAGAACTTGGAGGAAAAGATGCATGGTGATGCTTTCCAAGTTCACAAGACTCACATAAAAACTCGGAGGCCTTTTTATTAGGACAACTGAAGGAAATAAATGTTGAAGTAAAGAGAAAGGAGGGTGTCCCAACCGCTTGTGCCAAAGCCATAGGTCTTTCGGTTTATTATTAGAGACTATGGTATTATGTGCCATCTGCTCTCCTAAATCCAAGAGATAAAGACCATTCTCCATTCTACCACTGCTAATCGTCCTCTTCGTGATAAGATCCTGAAGACACAATGTTTAGGGAAAAAAATTACACTACAATTGAAGACATGAGTATACGACTGATTGATAAGAGGTTATTGGAGAAACTAGGGACATGTAAAACCGATGACAATGGTAATAAGGGAGTAGCATGAATTAAACATTTTCCCAAAACTAAGGAAAAAGTTTCATCAGCAATTCGAACTTTGTACTGACTTGAATACGGTTTATAAGCAGAAAAAATATCTGAAGGTCCAGACATATGATCAGAAGCTCCGGAATCAATAATCCATGGGAAGGAAGAATGAGATAGGAAAGCTCTCGCTGAGGTGGCTAAGTTACTTGAATGGGCAAACGAAGAGGAGGCAATTGTAGATGTAGACGGAGCACTACAGGCCATCAAATTTTGGGGAGCATCCTCAAACTCTCTGCTGGAAGTAGAAGCAGATTGATCACCCTGGGCTAGAAGGGTTGTATCTACGACTGTTGAAACGAATGATGACTGCTCGAAAGGAGCATAAATAACAGAATGACAACTCTCCTCGTTCTGCACAATAGTACTAGGTGCTTTGATTCTCCCATTTATGTAGTCCATCGTCTCTTTGCTTTTCAAGAAAATGGTCATTGACTTCGACCATGCAAGGTAGTTCTGACCATTACAGAAAGATGATGTGATTTTTAGGTTAGGGTTTTTTGGTGGAGCAACAAAGGGGCTCTCGACCTTAGGCGTCTGTAAACAGAAAGTGGACTGACTAGTAGTGTCACCCATAATTCCAGAATGCAAAAAGAAACCCTCAACAATCACAGATAAACGAGAAGATGAACTCACCAATGAGATCAAGGCACGTACACTCTCAAATCATAGCACCATGCAGGGTGCAATTAACTTAGTAAAAAACCGAGTTATGCTCCATACAGGGACCAAAGAAACTGAAGAACTAAACTTTGATCGAACCAACACAAATGGGATGATAACTAAACTTCAATCGAACCAGCACAAATGGGATGATATTGGGTCAGGATCTGGGTGAGATTAGGATTGGGTGGGTGGTTAGGGCGTGCGTAACTAGGCCAGATTGGATGAATAGTAACTATGAACAATATCGATGTACAGTACTTGCGAACAATGCCGATGAACAGTAACTTGTGAACAGTGCCAATGAATAGTGTCGCGATGAATAGTGTGGTAGTTAGGGTCTGGGATTGATTGTGGATGGCTCTGATACTGTAAAAGAAAAGAAAATGATATATTGAATTCAATTAAAAAATGATTACAAGAGGAGCCTAATATATATAGGCTTAGCTAGAAGCTACACTTTTACAATCTAACCGATGTGGGACACTATAACATTACACTATTTACAATATTATCCTCTAACACTTCCCCTCAAGCTGGAGCATACATATCATATGCACCAAGCTTGTCACATATATATTTAACCCGAGTCCCAACTAATGCTTTTGTGAACAAATCGGCTAACTGATCCGCGGATTTCACGTCAACGGTATTGATTACTTTCTCTAGAAGTTTTTCCCGAACAAAATGACAATCAAGCTCAATGTGTTTTGTCCTCTCGTGGAATATTGGATTGGAAGCTATATGAACGGCAGCTTGATTGTCACAAAGTAAATTCATAGGACAAGATTGAGTAAACCCAAGCTCTTCTAGTACATGCTTCATCCACACTAATTCACACGTAGTATGTGCCATAGCCCTGTATTCAGACTTAGCACTCGACCTAGAAACTACTGTTTGCTTCTTGCTCTTCCAGGACACAAGATTACCACCAACCAAAATACAGTATCCTGTAGTGGATCTCCTATCACTAGGAGATCCAGCTTAATCAGCATCACTATAGCTCTCAATACGTATATGACCGCGATCCTGGTACAATAAACCACGGCCTGGAGCTCCTTTGAGATACCTCAAAATACGCATCACTGCCTCCCAATGTGTGGTATGAGGAGAACTCATGAACTGACTGATGACACTCACTGAAAAGGCAATGTCAGGTCTAGTAACAGTAAGATAATTAAGCTTACCAACCATACGTCTATACTACTCAGGATCCTCCAATAACTCCCCTTGATCTGATAGTAACTTGGTGTTAGGATCCATAGGAGACTCCACAGGTTTGGATCCTAACATCCCTGATTCTGATAGGAGATCAAGAACATACTTCCTTTGAGATAAGCAAATCCCTTCACTTGACCTGGCAACCTCAATACCCAAAAAATATCTAAGCTGCCTGAGGTCCTTGGTTTGAAATTTGTTTTGCAGAAATAACTTCAACTCCAAAATACCCTTGCAGTCATCTCCGATTATAACAATGTCATCAACATATACAAGCAAGAAGATTTTACCTGTTTTAGTATGTCGATAAAAGACTGAATGATCAACACATCTCTGGAGTCCAAATTCAGCAACTACATCACTGAACCTACCAAACCAGGCACGAGGAGACTGTTTCAGGCCATACAAAGATCTTCTTAATCTACATACCATATTCGACTCCCCCTGAGCAACAAACCCAGGTGGTTGCTCCATATATACCTCTTCCAACAAAGTGCCATTAAGGAAGGCATTCTTGACATCAAGCTGATGTAAGGGCCAGTGATATATGGCTGCAAGAGAAATGAGGAGACGAATAGAGGTGATCTTAGCCACAGGAGAGAACGTCTCGGAATAGTCAAGGCCATAAACCTGCGTATAGCCCTTGGCAAGAAGGCAGGCTTTCAGGCGATCTATTGTGCCATCAGGGTGCACTTTAACAGTATAAACCCAACGGCATCCCACTACTGTCTTGCCCGAAGGAAGAGGAACTAAGTCCCAAGTACCAGTATCTCGTAAGGCAGACATCTCATCCTCCATTGCCTGTCTCCATCCGGAGTGGGTAAGAGCCTCTGCAACAGTGTTAGGAACAAACACAGAAGACAAAGAGGTAACAAACGAAGAAAAACCAGGAGACAGACGATTGTAAGAGACAAAGTTGGAAATAGGATGAGAAGTACAAGAGATGAGCACACTCCCAAATCTTCTTACATGTGCCCAAATGACCACACATGTCCGCAACCTGCGGTTCCATAGAATTCCAAATAAGTGCAACAATTTGAGCATCCATTTGTCTCCAATGCTTAATCGCCTTCTCATCGGTGGTAGGAGCAGACTCGGTAAGGTGATCATCAAAACCCAAGCCAATGAGGGCAATATTGACAGCCCGGGACCATTGAAGGAAATTAGAGCCGTTCAACTTTCGTGTAGTTGGTTAGGGAAGGACTTTGGATTCCATAGATAAGGGCTAAAGATAACTTTGGATTCAAAAAATAAATAAAATAATATATATATATATATATATATTTTTGGGCGATAAATAGTGATTCTGATGAACAGTACCTACGATGAACAGTAACTTTCTGATGAACAGTACCCGCGATGAATAGTAACTGCGATGAACAGTACTTTCGGATGAATAGTAACTTCGGATGAACAGTTACTTTCGGATGAACAGTGATTCCGATGAACAGTACTTGAGGGGGTAACGGCTAGGGTTTGAGGGGCTGCTAGTCTTCTCGGATCTTGGACAGAGATCCGGCAATTGATAGAACACGAGAAACACTTTCGATCAACTTTGATCGGCAATAACAAAAGGAGCGGACCCTAAGATCGGGTGGCTCTGATACCATGTAAAAGAAAGGAAAATGATATATTGAATTCAATTAAAAAATGATTACAAGAGGAGCCTAATATATGTAGGCTTAGCTAGAAGCTACACTTTTACAATCTAACCGATGTGGGACACTATAACATTACACTATTTACAATATTATCCTCTAACAGATACCATGTTGAATACAATTTTGGTAAAGCTTATGGTTGACAACTTGTCAAACCCCTTTTATATTAAATGGAATAATAGTAGAGAAACTATATAATGGTCCTTAAGACTTAAGAAAAGAAAAGAAATATAAGAAATAAAATAACTTCCAACAAAAGCACCATCACAATACACTATAATATAAAAATGAAGTACATGATTTGTGATGATACATCAAGAATTGTCAAAAAATATACACAATAAAAAAGAAACACCTATAATCCCAGACATAAAACCGATTAGGGATAATAATATAAGTATATAAGACATAAAATCACAGAAAATAAATGATTTTCTCACAATTGTGAACGCAATCAATCCTACGAAATAAGTGCTTTTAGTCAAACGTCCAAAAATAAGATAACTAATAATAAATGCACATATAACAAGATATTGATAGGGAACAAAAAGGATATTTTGTAATATTTGTTTTTGATCCTGGATGATACGTACTTTATGTGTTTATTTAGTTTAGGAAGTTTTCCTAGGAATTTATCTATTAGGAATAAATATCTTTTAGGATATTATCTTTAGGTAGCCTTTGATTTATGGAATAATAATCCTTAAGAAATTTTATCTATTAGGATGTTTTAGATTTAAGAAGTTTGCCTAGTTTTGGAGTCTATATTTGTCTATAATATTAATATGGTGCCAAGTTCATTGTAAAAGAACAATATATGATGATGAGCAAAAATGGATATTTTGTTTTGAGAGCTTAAGCTCTTGGTGGATTCCAAGAGTTCTTATTTTTCTTATTTGTTCATCGTCGAATTCATCAATATTTAATTTTTTGAAGTGTCGTGCGTCAGATATATGTTAAATTAATATTGGAAAAGCTTAGGGTTGACAAGTTGTCAAACCCCTTTTATATTAAACAATAAGATGAAGAAATAAATATTACATACGGGTCCTCTAATAATTAAAGAAATAAAATATAAACCCAAAGAAATAAAAACAACTCTCAACACCCCCCCTCAAGCTGGTACAAATATATCTCTCATGGCCAGCTTGCCTAGAATAATGTGAAATTGTCTACTCCCTATTCCTTTGGTGAGAACATCTGTAACTTGATCACCAGTCTTGACAAGGTGAATGCAAATAGCTCCACTACTAAGCTTCTCCTTGATGAAGTGTCGATCAATCTCGACGTGCTTGGTTCTATCGTGTTGCACATGATTATGAGCTATACTGATTGTCGTTTTATTATCCCTGTATAGTCTCATGAAATATGTCTGTTCAAACTTCAAATCATTCAATAATGACTTGACGTACAGAAGTTCACAAATGCCTTTGAGCCATAGCCCTGAACTCAGCTTCTGTGCTAGATCTCGCCACTACATTTTTTTTTTTACTTTGCCAGGTAACTAGATTTCCTCCCACAAACGTGCACTACCCTGAAGTGGACCGCCTATCAGTAATTAAACCAGCCCAATTTACATCAGTGTAAGCTTTCACCTTTAGGTGATCATGTCTAGCGAAGTATAAGCCCTTTCCGGGAGCGGACTTCAAATGCCGAAGAATCCGAAAAACAGTCTCTTGGTGTGACACTCGTGGAGAATGCATAAACTGACGGACCACACTAACTGCAAAAGCAATATCAGGACGAGTATAAGACAAGTAAAGAAGCTTACCAACAAGTCTCTGAACTAATTCCCCAGTACTGTAATCACCAAGTTTCTGATTCTGCTCCAGAGGCGTATCACAAGCTTTGATACCAAGCATTCTTGTCTTTCTCAACAAATCCAGGGCATACTTCCTTTGGGAAATAAATATCCCATGTTTGGACCGAGCAAGTTTAATCCCAATGAAGAACTTTAGTGCTCTCAAGTCCTTTATTTCAAACTCAGTGGCCAACTGCTCATTTAATATTTTCCATTTCCTCCAAGTCATCTCCTGTAAGCGCAATATCATCAACATACACAATAAGGACAGTAGTCTTACCCCGCGGAGAGTGTTCGAAGAACAATGTGTGATCAGCTTGACTCTCTCTGAAACCAAACCGAAGCATAGCCTGTGTGAATCTCTTAAACCAAGCCCTTAGGGACTACTTGAGGCCATATAACGATTTCTCTAGTCTACACACCTTCCCCTCTGTCTTGGAGTCCTTAAACCCTGGAGGAACATCCATGTAAACTTCCTCTTCCAAACCACCATGCAAAAAAAGCGTTCTTCACATCAAACTGGTGAAGAGGCCAATGTTGATTTGCTGCAAGGGAAAGGACTGTGACTGAGTTCATTTTTGCAACTGGTGCAAAGGTCTCCTCATAGTCCACACCATAAGTCTGAGTGAACCCCTTTGCCACCAACCGAGCTTTGTACCTCTCAATGGAACTGTCAGCCCTGTGCTTCAAAGTATACACCCACTTGCACCACCCCACAGTCCTCTTCCCTTTAGGTAATGTCGTCAACTCCCAAGTGCCACTCTTGTGAAGAGCTTTCATCTCTTCAATCGTGGCATGCTTCCATTTGGGCTCAGCAAAGAGCATCCTGTACATGGTTAGGAACACTGACGGAGGAAATTTTGGAAAGAAAGGTTGTATAAGAAGGGGACAAGTGTGAATAAGACACAAAATTGGACATAGGATGCTGAGTACAAGACCTATGGGAACGCCTAAATCATCAGGTTCAAGAGAGGGTGTATTAGAGGAATTACCTGAATCGTCATCACTTAGAGAGAATGGTAGCGGGAGTAGAGGAGCACTAGCCTCTGGAGTCTCTCTGGTCTTCCTTTTACTCCATGTTCCCCTGGAATAGACCAATAACTCATTCTCCTTTGACCCCTCAACTCTCTCTTTTTCTTTTCCAGGCTCCCTTTCTTCAACGCTCTCTATTTTCGCTATTTTAGGCTCCCTCTCCTCAACTCTCTCCTTTTCAACTTTCTCCCTTTCAACTTTCTCCCTCTCCTTAACTCTCTGACTCCACCTCAATCATCATCGGTAACACAGGTATCTCTTCACACCTCTACTCCCCCTGAAGAGATGGCTGAGGTCAAGAAAGTACGACTGTGACTCGTGAAAAATGACATCCATAGACACAGACCATTTTCTAGATGGAGGATGGTAACACTTATAACTCTTTTGAGTAGGTGAATATTCAACAAATACACACTTGATGGATCGAGGATCCGACTTCCCACGGTTAGGTGCATGATTATGAACAAAACAGACACAACCAAAGACACGAGGTGGAATGGAGGACGTGAGAGAAGGATGAGAAATGATCTCAAGCGGTGTTTTCTATTTAGCACACGAGTGGGAAGGCGATTAATGAGATGAGCAACTGTTAAGATTGCTTCACCCTAGTATGTACGAGGGGCGTTAACCTGAACAAGCAAAGATCGGGCAACATCTAAAAGATGACGATTCTTGCGTTATGTCACTCCGTTTAGTTGAGGAGTATCAGTGCAAGAAGTCTGGTGAATACTTCCCTGAGAAGAAAGATAGGCACCTAAACCAGAATCAATATATTCACCCCCCTTATTAGATCTTAAAATTATCACAACTACCCCAAATTGAGTACACACCATTTTATGAAACATTTGGAAAATAGAAAACACTTCCCGTTTTCTTTCATCATATGTAACCAAGTAGTACGGGAGCAATCATCAATAAGAGAAACAAACCAACGATGACCCTTTAAAGACTACGAGAAGGTCCCCAAACATTAGTATGAATTAAGGCAAAAGGAACTGAACATTTATTAATACTTGGAGCATTAGAAGCTCTAAAATGTTTGCCAAGTTCACAGGCATCACAAGTTGTTGGGTTTGTGCCCTCAAACCATTACTTTATGTATGAGACATTGACATTTTAATATATGGATATTAGTTTTACATTTCATTTTGTATGTTTCTTTCATGAGATGATTGTTAATCCTTAAGTATCATAGTAGGTAATTCGTATGTGTATGACATACATATAAATGAGATACGCATTACTATCCATTGATACTTAGAACTTGTCACAGTGGATGATGAGACTGGATACCTCATTAGGTTTACACTGTAGCATGATTAACTACTATTGGATGGAGTGATGAATCTCAATCACTGGAGTATGACTCTTAGTTTATATGCTAGTGCTTATAGTGCATTGACGGACTTGAGTTTTCCTATTGACACTTACGACTGTCAGCAGTTGATAGGAACTCATAACTTGTATACGGTACATGTTCTCAATCTTGGGACGATGATGGACACAAACTGTGGATATGACTGTTTTGACTTACCAATCAGTGAGGTCTATAGAAGATCAACACTTGGGTATCTTGGGTATGTCATGTTCATAGGGTTGTGAACTATATTGTCAAGATAGAATCTAGCCTCTGATAAAGAGTAAGCATTCCCTTGAGAGTCTCACCAAGTTGATTACTGAGAACTGCAGTCTTGTTGATAAGTAGTTATCAACATGTTAGTAATCATGAGTGGTGAATGAGACTCAAGAAATACAAGAAGTAATCATGATTTAGGTTGACAGTAACAATTATCCGATAACATGAATATGATTATGAATGCTGATGGTAGAGGGAAATTAGTACACCATACAAGTCTAGTTATTGCTTCGGATATGTTCTTTTGCGTTGGAGTTTAGTTATCGTTTTATAGTGGAATAAACGTTAACTGACCAGTTGGTTAATTTGTTGATCAAAGAGTTTGGTCATGGGAATTACAACTGGTCTGAGCCAAGAATAAAGAGCGTAGGAGGTCCCACTCCTAGCTCCGCTAGGATGCTTGAAAAGGCATATGAGGATCTTGTCAAGACAGGTTTGATCGATTGAAGTCAAGGCAGGTTCGATCGAAACCACTTCGATTGATTGAAAGTTAGGTCGGTTCTGGGAATCTATAAATAGGACAACTGCGTCCAGAAAAAAAGAGTTCGTCGTTTTTATAAACTAGAAGTTGCAGAAACTGTTTTAGGGTTCCTAACCTTCTTATCCTCTCCATTAGAGATCCCACCATCTCTAGCCTCTCTGGGAAGCAGTCATAGGTGACATAAGGGTGGAGACAACCTAGTGGAGGCTGCCGCACAATCAAGGAAGAAGACAATCAGAATTAGGTTCAAGACCAGAGGTATAAACTCTTCTTCCCCTTTTGTATACTATCTATGGAGTTAATAAGCAGTAGATTCGGGCATACCAATCAGTTTTTGTAACTTAATCTTTCCGCTACACGTTTTAGAAAAAATTTAAACCTATTTTTCTAACAATTGGTATTAGAGCCAGGCTTGTTTGGATTTATAGATGCGTTTTGGACCACTAGTTTTTATTTGCATGTTGATTTTAGAAATGTTTTCGAAACTGCATCGTCACAGATATGTTTCTACTGTGTTTTCGCAGCAGAATGCAAATCTGTGATTGCATTGGATGCATGGTGGGTTCGATCGATCGAAGTATGTTCGATCGATTGAACCTCGCCGTTCTCAAGCGATCGAACTGGTTTCGATTGATCGAACTTTGTTTTGTTCGATCGATTGAATGTGTTTCGATCGATCGAGATCGATTCTCTGCCCAGATATTCTTTTCACAGTTTTAATGTTTTTAAAATTATTTACTTTAATTTTAAATTTTTCTACCGTTTGTTTTCTTTTTGCGGTTCTGTGAAAAAGAAAGTTCAAGTTCAATCGATTGAAGGTTCGAGCAATCGAACTTTTTTCGATCGATCGAAGTGTGATAGAGAACTGAGATGCTGTTTTAAGTTCTAAATCAGTATATAAAGAATTTATGTTCTGTGTGTATCAATTAGGGGTTTTAATAGTTACATATATTTGTTATATATGCATGGATGTGCGTACGACACCCTTTTGCAGCAAGATTAGTCCACTATCTCCCATGGCACCAAGATTAGTTTTAAATTTTGTATTTAATATTTGTGATTGGTTTGTTTTAAGGCATATGTAAAGGGCGCTGTGATTTCAATCCTACGAATAGGAAAGTCGCACTGGTTTCCCTAGCCTTTTTATTTTATTGTTGTTCTCTATTTCTAGATGAATTGTAAGCTTCGAAAGAAGCATAGTACCAATGTAATAGAATTAGAAAATCCATGAAGATGGAGGAGCAAGCCGTTGTCCATGAAGATACAGTTGGGGGCGATCACACCAAGAAGGAAGTTCTATGGAGATAGAGCCATGGGAGATATCGGCATCGTTTGGATGTCTTTATTTCATTTTAGTTTTTTGTTTTATGTACTTGGTTTGTGATTGGCATTTAATTATATTGTTACTACTTACATGCATGTAAAACAAGTTTTCTAAAATAAAATTCAAAAACCGTTTCAACGCATTAGTAAACATTGGATGTTTATGGGTAATATGTGGAAACAATTTTTTCAAAAGCAAAATCCTTAACTACCAAATCTAGTGAGAGAGGGTTTTATTTATAACACCCACGATCTTCCATTAACGGTTCATTGTAAGATGAATTACATTCTGTGTCACCTCGCCAGGGGTGATCATTCCATACGGAGGGTACACTACTCATTGGTTACTAGATGTGAACTTCATATGGATAGGATCTATCAGACGTGTTAGAGGGTGACCACTACACGGAGGCGCTACTTGAGGCGGTTGTGATTGGATCCTAGTTAATGGTACTCACTAGCTAAGCTATGGATAAGGGATCCCACATGGGGTATAATTCAGAAACTTAGAGATCAAATAGTTTCGGGAGTCATAACTTGTTTTGCAAGAGTTGCATAGTGAACAAGTCATGATTAATCGAAAGATCGAGTATTGACCGCTACACGGAGGCTTTATTTTTTCGTTTTGATATTCCAGCGACTTTGTTTTTTTAAATAAGAGTTTTTAAGGATTCTTTTATTTCAAACTTTCAAATTCTGATATCTATATTTATTTTGTCTGTTTGATTTTCTCAGTAAATCATAATGTCTGGATCTGCATTTAGTCCTCTTGCCACTATACTCACTCAGAACAAGTTAACTGGAAACAACTACATAGAATGGAAACAAAACCTTGATATCGTTTTAACTGCGGAGGATCACATATATGTCCTCACCACCCCATGCCCCGAAGAACCTGCTGCAATTGCTACGGCTCTGCTAGACGCGAGTTCGATAAGTGGAAGAAGTCGAATGGGATGACTCGTTGTTACATATTGGCCTCTTTGGCTAATGTGTTGCAACACCAATACCAGTCGAATGATTCTGCCAGTGCCATTATCAAATCCCTAAAACAGATGTTTGGGGATCATGGCAGACCTGCTAGACAGGTTGCCATGCAGAAGATAGTGAGTGACAAGATGTCGGAAGGGACTCCAGTTAAAGAACATGTTTTAAAAATGATTGGTTATTTGAACGAGCTGGAGACCCTAGGTGCCAACATTGACGCACAGACCCAAGTTGATATGATTCTCAATTCGCTGTCGCCTTCATTCACTCAATTTAAGCTTAACTATAATAATCAAATGAATTTTTCAACGAGTGAATTAATGAGTTCTTTACTAGCAGCGGAAGGGGTGATCCAACCTGGGGGCAACGTTCTGAACGTTGAGAAAAGCTCTTCCTCTTCTCGATCTGCGCCAAAAGGTAAGAAAGGAAAGAAGAAGGCTGGCATTGATGGTCCAAGTGTTGGACCAGTCCCTAAGATTGCAAGGTCTAAGGGAAAGGGAAAGGGAAAGGGAAAGGGTAAGGGTAAGGGGAAGGTTAGTGGCCAAGGCAAAGGAAAGTGTTTCCAATGCGGTGAGAAGGGCCACTGGAAGCGGAATTGTCCACAATTCTTGGCTACAAGGGTTCAAGGTATGATTGAATTACATGTGATTGAAGTTATGGTTGATAGGAACTCATAACTTGGATAAGGTACGTGTTCTCAATCTTGAGATGATTATGGACACAAACTGTGGATATGGCTGCTTTGACTTACCAATCAATGAGGTCTATAGAAGATCAACACTTGGGTATGTCATGTTCATAGGGTTGTGAACATATATTGTCAAGATATAATCTACCCTCTGATAAAGAGTAAGCATTCCCTTGAGAATGTCACCAATTTGATTACTGAGAACTGCAGTTTTGTTGATAAATAGTTATCAACATGTTTAGTAATCATGAGTGGTGAATGGGACTCAAGGAATACAAGAAGTAATCATGATTCAGGTTGATAGTAACAGTTGTCCGACTACCTGAATATGATTATGAATGCTGATGGTAGAGAGATATTAGTACACCATACAAGTCTAGTTATCGCTTCGGATATGTTCTTTTGCGTTGGAGTTCAATTATCGTTTTATAGTGGAGTAAACGTTAACTGACCAGTCGGTTAATGTGCTGATCAAAGAATTTGGTCATGGAAATTAACAACTGGTCTGAGCCAACAATAAAGAGCCTAGGAGGTCCTACTCTTAGCTCCGCTAGGATGCTTGGAAAGGCACATGAGGATCTTGTCAAGACAGGTTCGATCGATTGAAGTCAAGGCAGGTTCAATCGATTGAACATGGTTCGATCGATCGAAGCCACTTCGATTGATTGAAAGTTAGGTCGGTTCTGGGAATCTATAAATAGGGCAGCTGCGTCCAGAAAAAAAGAGTTCGTCGTTTTTATAAACCAGAAGTTGCAGAAACTGTTTTAGGGTTTCCAAACCTTCTTATCCTCTCCATTAGAGATCCCACCATCTCTAGCCTCTCCGGGAAGCAATCATAGGAGACATAAGGGTGAAGACAACCTAGTGGAGGCTGCCGCTCAATCAAGGAAGAAGACAATCAGAATTGGGTTGAAGACCAGAGGTATAAACTCTTCTTCCCCTTTTGTATACACATCTATAGAGTTAATAAGGAGTAGATCTGGGCATAACAATCAGTTTTTGTAACTTAATCTTTCCGCTGCGTGTTTAAGAAAAAATTTAACAATTTTTTTAACACAAGTAATATTTGAAAGATCGTTATTTTTAACTAAAGATGGAAACATATGCCTAAGTAAAGAAAAAGATGGGTGTCAGCTATGCCAAAGTTCCAAGTCTTCAGCTTTATTCTTTGAAACTATTGTATGATGAGCCAACTTCTCCTCACCACTGCCAAACGTCCTCTTCGTGATAAGATCTTGGAACACACAATGAGAAGGAAAAAAGGTCCTACTACAATTTAAATCACGAGTAATGCGACTCAAAGAGAGAAGATTGTGGGAAAAACTAGGAACATATACCACAGAAGTTAAGTGTAGAGAGTGAGTGACATGAATTAGACCTTTCCCGGAAACCGAGGAGAAGCTACCATCTGCTATCCTAACTTTATTCTGACCTAAATAAGGCTTATAATCAGAGAAAGGTTAAAGGAAGGTGACATGATCTGAGGCACTAGAATCTATAATCCAAGGAAAGGAGGAATGAGAAAGTGATGCTCTTGCTGATGTGACTAAATTACCTGGATGAGCAAAGGATGATGAAGCACTTGTAGATGCAGGTGAAGTACAACGGGCCATTAGATGCCTGAGAGTCTCAAGCTCAGTTGCTGACAAGGGGCTCACATCAGAAGTAGGAGCACCATCACTAGGAATCGAAGCTATAATATCAGTAACAACAGTATGGTGAGCACAGGCATTCCCCCCACGGCTACTTGAACGACCTCCACGACCTCCGGAACGAACTCCACGACCACTAGGAGGACAGCCATGGAGACTCCAATAACTCTTCCCAGTATGGTGAGGCCTATTACAATAATCACAAAACAACTTAGGTCAATAAGTACCAGACCCAGACTGCTTGGTCCCCTCTCTTGGTGGAACAGAGACTAAAGCGGATCTCTCGGTAGAAGCAGGGGAAAGCATACTAGTACGTCAGCTCAAGCCAAATGTAATGGCCTGTTAAATCGAGAACAAATGATACGAGTCAAACCCAAGCCAACATACGAGAGGTTCAGACCACCCTTGACTAAGCTAGGCTATCTGCAAAGGAGTTGGCTCCAAGCCAGCGTGAAACAATGAAACTAGGAAGCACGTACCCTTATAGAAGGGTCACATATTCATGTTGGACACATGTCAGACACCAACATGGCCGAACACTCTTTGCCACGTTTCAAGCGCACTCACATCTATATCCTACTTGGTTATGTTTAGTAACTTTTTTGGTTGAGAACACGTAAGTCACATAACAGGTTCGTCGAGATAATTTGTTGCCTAATGTTATATTGCTAAAATTTTGAAAAAGATAATGGAAGTTGAAAGTAGCTATGGACCTATGGTCTCTTGATGATGAGGATCATTAGGTTTTTTTTTTACAAATTTATAATGCTTATGAAATGAAAAAGGAGACTTTCAAAAGTAGAAATAAATAGGACCTTTGAACTGGAAGATAAATAAGTTTCTTGGTTTTACTAATATGATGTTTTAATTGCACGTGGTCTTAGATGTTTATATATATTTGAGTGGTTTTGGTATGTCTATGTCCTTAATTTTAGGATTCTTCCATGTCCCATTATACGTGTCTTTATGAGTGCTTCATAGCGGCTAAATCTGTGAATCTTAGTTTAAGGTTAAATTGGTAGTTAAAAGTTCCTAAAATCACTTGTTAAGACCAACTAGGGAAAAGCTAGACTAGTAGTAGCTTGTAGAGTAAATGTTATCATGGGGAGTGAATCATTTGGGAATAACTGGTGTTGGAATGGAGGAATTAAAAGAGAGGAGAGGAGAAGAAAGAGAAGGCAGGGAAAGTGACGCCGGACAGTGGGAATGAACTTAATCATTATGGAAATGAGAAAGAAAATAAAATCCAAACCTTAGGGTTCGACACCTAAGGGCCGTTGGCGTCAACACCAACGTGAAAGAGAAGCAGGAAGCCCTAGGCTTCAGCACCCAAGGGTTATTTGATTCAGCACCTACGGAAAGATATGTTTTCTCCAATTCATCACTTAAATATTGTTATTCATGATGTTGAATAGGATCAATATCATCGCATCGAGCGGATCTAGTCATATCATTCCATTATATTGACTATTTCAAAAAGCTCTTTTTTTTGTCCTTCTATTTATTATTATGCATTTCAGCCTCTTAATAGGCTATTATAGTCAACAAGACAAACAACTGAACTAATCATTTTGTCCAATCGATAATGACCAGCCTAATTATATTCTATGAAGCACCGATTCTCTATTTTGGCCATCATATTGGTGTTGTCAGCGTATCCGACACTGACACCGACACTCTGGACACGAGTCGGATACTCTAAATATCATGTCTGAATTGTTTATTCTTTTTTTCTAAACCGACACCTAACTGACACGCAAAGGACACACACACAACACTCTTAGGACACACACACTAAGTTGCTATTTCCAAATAATGTTTTAAAATTTTGGGGTTGAACTAAATTTTTCTAAAATTGTTATACATAATGGATGTTTCTGAAATTTTTAAAATTATGATGGGTTTAAAACAAACATAAAAGTTTAGGATTAAAAATGATGAAATGAAGTATATACTCACATGAGTTAGACCAATCCATTTGGCAAATACGTTAAGTAACGTAACATAAGTAACGTATGAATGATGATGAATGATGATTCATTAAGATGTTGTTGAATTTTATTATTAACTTTGCTATTACTGTTGGAATTAATAGATTATTTTCCTGGATTGTTTTGTTTATTTTAGGTCATGTTGACCACACTTATTACTGTCATTTATTTTCATTTCCTTTCTTAGTTTTCTTTCCCTCTTGGTTTATTCCTTGTAACTTATATATACATTGGGATGTAAATAATAGAATTAACCTTTTTTCCCAAATCTTCTTGGTATCAGAGCCACAGAAGACCTTCTTCAACCCTAGCCGCAGCCCTTCCACCACCTGTTCTTTCCCTGCGCCACCACCAGTCCCTTCCCTCACCCTAGCCGCAGCCCCTCTTCACCCAACAACACCCAGCTGCAGCCCACACCAGGCCCCCAGGCCACGTCACACAGCCCAGAACCTGTGACTCTATTACTGCAGCCTTTGGCTGCCTTTTCTACCCTTGTTGGGTAGTGTGATGCATTAGAGCCGCCTTCGTGCTCTTTATTTTTATGTCTGGGCTTGCCGAGTGTCTGGCTGCCCGTTTCTTTTAGTCGAGTATCCGGCTGTGGTTGTTTGTTCGCCGAGTCTTCTCTTGTTTTCTCTCGGCTTTGTCCTTTATTGTTGTGTTCTACGGGCAGCTCTTTGACTTGTTTTCTGGAGTCGTTCTATGGCTTTTTCTGATGAAGATAAGGATGTTCTTCCGGCAGGTACAGTTCCTCACCCTGATCTCTCGCTTTCACATACTACACTGGCTCAGCGTGTTACCAGTGTTTTGTTGACGGGTAAACATTTCCATGCTTGGTATAATTCCCTTCGCCTCTTCCTTGGAGGCAAACGCAAGATTGGATGGTTACTCGGTAAGGAGAAATCACCAGGTGAATCCGACCCTAAGTATGAAGAATGGTATACTGACAATTGCATTATTTTAGGGTGGATGTTTAATTCCATGGATGAGCGGGTTTATAATATGTTCATGTACCACCGTACTGTTTTCGAACTGTGGACTGCCCTGAATAAGATGTATGTTCATGCTCACAATGATTCTCGTATTTTTGAGCTTTATCAGGATATCTCACATGCTTCCCAGACTGCCTTGGGACTATCTGTCACAGATTTTTTTGGGTATTTGCAAACTCGCTGGGAGGAGCTTGCTCAGTATGAGCTTATTACTGATTTTCCCAATGATGGTGCTGTTGAGTCCAAGCGTCTTGACCGCCATCACACATACCAGATGGGTCTAAAGCTCGAGTTTGAGGCCCTTCGCACTCAGATCCTCAATACAGTTCCTTTACCCTCTTTGTTTGAGGCGTTTGCTATTGTGGATGGTGATGAGCGCCGGCGTCGTATTATATCTGCACCTCTTGTAGCCAGTCCTACCTTTGTTCCTGATCAGATGGCATTTGCTGCCCCCTCGGGCCCTCGTCCTACGGGTCCCACTGGCTCTCGTTTTTTCTCCCAGCACTGTCGTAAGCCTGGCCATACCGTTGATCGCTGTTTTGATCTTCATCCAGAGTTGCAACAACAATATGCTAGGAGCCGACCTCCCGTTGGTCGTGGGAAGGGTGCTCCTTGTACTGGTGCAGTAGTTGAGGTCACTTCACCACCACCTGATTTTGGGCAACTTCAATCACAGATAGCCCATCTTCAGTCTCAGCTTCAGTCACAGACTTTGGGTACTTCCTCTTCTTTCTCTAGACCTACAGCTGCCATTGCCACAGGTACTCCTACTGCTCTTCATGGTAAGTCGGCTCATCCCAATTGGATTCTGGATTCAGGTGCTAATAATCATATGACTGGTGAGTCTTCTGTTTTTTCTTCTTCTTTTACTCCTATTGTTGAGTCCTTCTGTATTGCTGATGGATCCTTCATTCCTGTTCATAATCAGGGAGATGTTTGTTTGTCCACTGATCTTACCCTTTCGTCCGTTTATTATATCCCTAATTTTGCCTATAATCTTCTTTCGGTTAATCGTCTTGCAAAGGATCATAATTGTGCTTTTGTGTTCTTACCAACTTGTTGCTACTTGCAGGACCTGACTTCGAAGAAGGTTTTTGGCAGGGGGTATGAGCGTGATGGCCTCTACTACTTTGGTACTCCAGCGTCTTCCAGGGTGTCCTCCTCCAGTCTGCAAGCTACTGTTCTTCCTGTTTCCAATAATTATGTTTTATTAGACTCTAATCAACTTGTTTTTTCTCTTCAAACTTTAGATTTGTGGCATGCCTGTCTTGGACATGCAAACTTTCAGTATTTGTGTTGGTTGTTTCCATCGTTAAATAAAGCTTGCAAGGATTTTCAATTAAATGTATGGTTTGTGAATTATCTAAGCATACTCGCACCTCGTATATCCCACGCATGCACAGGGCACCTAGTGCCTTTGACCTTATTCATTCTGATGATTGGGGCCCTTTACCTGTCACGGCCTTCTCTCACCATCGTTATTATGTTACATTCATTGATACACTTGTTGCACTTGGGTCTACCTTATGAAGCAAAAATCTGAAGTTTTACTCATTTTAGAAATTTTCTACAAATGGTTAAACCCCAATATCATACTGTGGTGTGTAATAATCGTTCTGACAATGGTCGGGAGTATATAACTGATGAATTTAGGTCTGCCCTTAATAAAGATGGGATTCTACAACAACTTACCTGTCCCTATACTCCTGAACAGAATGGTGTGGCGGAACGTAAGAACCGCCACATCATGTCTGTCGTTAGATGTCTCTTATGTGGTATGAATGTTCCTAAACATTTTTGGCACCTAACTGTCCTTACTGCCACATATCTCATTAATCGTACTCCCAGTCGTGTCCTTGACGGAAAGGCACTACTTCATATTTTTAAGCCTGATGCTACTCTTTTTCCTCTCTTGCCACGTGTTTTTGGATGCACTTGTTTTGTGCAAAATAAGAGTCCTACCTGCACTAAGCTTGATGACAAAGCTGTTCGTTGCATATTTTTGGGGTATTCGTCTATGTCAAAGGAGTATCGATGTTATGATCTTGTTACTCGTCACTTATATCACTCTTTGGATGTTACTTTTCTGGAAACTGTTCCTTTTTTTTCCAGGTCCTTCGTCTGCAGGACAAGCACCGGTGGAGCCTGTTGTGTCTGAGGGTTCTATGCTATCCAGGCCTATTCCTATTCTTGACTCCACCGGTGACTCCCTGCCTCCTGTTATCACTAGTGACCTATCGCAGGTTTACACTCGCCGTCCACGTCCCTCTGACCCCCTGCCAACGTCTTCTCCAGATTCAGGTATCTCTCCTTCTCCCTTGCCTTCTGTTGTTTTTCCTGATATTGCTTCTCCCCGTTATCCTACCCGTGTCCGTCGTCCCCCTGCTCGCTTTCTTCTGTCTGATAGTACTAACCATCCTATTTCCAAGTATATCTCTTATTAGGGTTTGTCTGCCTCTTATCAATCCTTTCTCAGTCAAGTTGACTCGGTCTCTATTTCTCGCTCTGTTCATGAGGCTCTCTAGGATCCTAAGTGGGTGGCTGCTATGAAAGCAGAAATGGATGCTCTTCAGGGCAATCAGATGTGGGAGCTTGTTGATCTTCCAGTAGGTGAGCGCACTGTTGGGTGTAAATGGGTGTTCAGTCTCAAATATTTGGCAAATAGGTCTATTGATCGGTATAAGGCTCGTTTGGTTGCCTAAGGTTTTACTCAGGTCCCTGGTAAGGATTTTGGTGCCACCTTTTTTCCTGTGGCTAAGCTAACTACTGTTCGTCTTAATTTCGTTGGTTGCTTCTTTTTCTTGGCCTTTTCATCAGCTCGACGTTAAAAATGCGTTTCTGAATGGTGATTTGACTGAGACGGTTTATATGGATCCTCCACCGGGATTTCGGCCTCAGGGGGAGTGTTCTGGGAAAGTTTGTCGCCTCCGCAAGTCTCTCTATGGCCTGAAGCAGTCTCTCCGTGCATGGCTTAGTCGGTTTAGCGATGTGGTGCTTAGTATGGGATTTATTCGGTGTCATTCAGATCACACGTGTTTTCTTCGTTGCCAGTCTCAAGGGAGGTGTATTATTATCTCAGTTTATGTTGACGATATTATTATTACTGGCGATGATGCAGACTGTATTGCCCAAGTAAAGCGTGATCTGGGTACATCGTTTAATGTTAAGGATTTGGGTCCTCTTCGTTATTTTCTTGGTATTAAGGTTGCTCGGTCTCGCCAAGGTATCTCGTTATCCCAGAGAAAGTATTCACTTGATCTTCTCCAGGACACATGTATGCTTGGGTGTAGACCTGTATCTTCCCCTATGGATCCGAACCTTAAGTTAACTACAAAGTTGGGAGAGTTATTACCAGACCCTTCAGTGTATTAGCATCTTGTGGGTCGTCTTATCTATCTGACAAACACAAGACCAGATCTTACTTTTGCTGTTAGTGTTGTGAGCCAATTTATGCATTCACCGCGTACATCTCATTTGGATGCTGTCTACCATATCCTACGGTACCTTAAGACTTGTCCAAGTCTTGGGCTTTTCTTTACAGCTGGAGCACAGTCAGGTCTCTCCTTTTACAGATGCGGATTATGCAGGCTCTAGGGATGACAGGCGTTCTACTTCTGGTTTTTGTACCTTCCGTGGCAGTCATCTTATATCTTGGAAGAGTAAAAAGAAAGCTGTTGTCTCGCGCTCTTCTGCAGAAGCTGAGCACCGTGCTATAGCTCAGGGCACATGTGAGCTTCTCTGGCTTCGATCTCTTCTAAGTGAGTTAGGTTTTCTAGTAGCGGACTCATCTACCTTGTTTTGTGATAATAAGTCCGCTATTATGTTATCTTATGATGAAAGGACTAAGCATATTGAGGTTGATATTCACTTTATTCGGGAGAGTTTGATTAGGTGTTATTATTCCGAGCTTTGTTTCCTCGTCTGATCAAACTGCTGATATGTTCACCAAGTCCATTGGTCCTTCGCTTCTTCAATCATCTCTTGGCAAGCTTGGTCTTGTCGATGTCTTCGCCCCAGCTTGAGGGGGAGTGTTGGAATTGATAGATTATTTTCCCGGATTGGTTTGTTTATTTTAGGTCATGTTGACCACACTTATTACTGTCATTTATTTTCATTTCCTTTCTTAGTTTTCTTTCCCTCTTGGTTTATTCCTTCAAACTTATATATACGTTGGGATGTAAATAATAGAATTAACTTTTTTTCCCAAATCTTCTATTACTAATAATGCATAGTATTGTCGTAATTTATGTGTTTTTATGCCAATTTTGATTAGACATGGTAACATATATATTTAAAAAAAAAAAAAAAGTCTATGCGTCCATACGTATTCGTATCCTGCTTTTTTGAGAAATATCATGTCCACATATTCGCGTCGCACGTGTCCGTGTCACGTGTCCGCGTCGGTGCTTCTTAGAATATATTATTCAATCTGATAACAAGATAGACAACTAAACTAATAACTTTCTAATAGATAATGATAAGCCTAATCTATATAGCCACCTAATAAATCCTAAGAAGATTTATTGAAGAAACAAACGAATTAAAATAGAAATCTACTCTGGGGCTTGGTGGGTTTGTTGTCCGCACTAGAGTGTGAAAGAAGACAAAACAAAGAAAACAAGATAATTTTCTCAATGGGAAAGTTGGTGAGGAAATTTAGTAACGCTTGTTTTCTCTGCTTTTGGGGGAGTAGAAAAGAGGAGAAACAAAACGTATAAAGTATTAAAGGGAAAGATAATGTAAAGGAGGTTTCCTTTGATTGGAATAGGAGAGATGTTTTACAAATTTTCTCTTCCCTCAAGCAACTGATATCGGGTTTGAAAATTGTAGTTTTGAAGACTTTTAAGTTGATAAAGTAATTACTTAGAAAATCTGTGATTTAAAACATGGTTTTAAAAATCGGACCGGACCGGACCGGCCGGTTCGATCGGTAGGCTTTTTGGTTCGGTTTGATCCGGTAATCGCTATTAGCATGAAAACTGCCCAGAACCGGTGGTTCGACCGGATAAACAGGATAACCGGTAAACCGGACACGGTTTTAGTGAACTGGCCCGGATGCCTCTTTATCCCTTTTCCCTCTCTCTTTCTGTCGCCTCTCTCTCTCTCTCTCTCTCTCTCTCTCTCGCTTTCCCATCTCTCTTCCTCTTTCCAAGGCTGTTTATATAAAGCTATTGTCAACTTTTTGGGGTGGATAAGGAGCTCTATAAGTCTATATATGAAACTGATTATAAGAATGGAAAGTGTATATTTTAAAAATAAATAATTTATTACGGTTGGATTAGTATAAATAATTTAGTGGTGAAAGTATATATATATATATGTATCAGTTCGCAAGATATATATATATATCTTTCATAAGAATGGAAATTTATTTTAAAAATAAGTAATTTATTACATAATTATGTCATCATGGTTGGATTACGGTTCACCTGACGGTCGAACCTCTAACCCGTGACCCGGTCATTTTTCCGGTTCGATGACCGGTCCGGTTTTAAAAACATTGATTTAAAACTTGACATTCTCTTCCACTCAGCTTAAGAGCATCCACAGGAAACTGCTGAAGTCTATCTTGTAATTTCTTAAAGACTATCCCAATTTCTTTATTGATCCATCCTCACAATAAATAGCAGAATCTAGGACGCTATAAGTTGGTTTCTTGGACAGTGGAATTCAAGTCCCGTCCCAGTGCTGATCACTTCTATTTGCTAATGAAATTTTTCTCAAGGACCTTACTTTGTTTATAGAGAGTTTCTTTGGGTCCTTGTTAGGGCATGTTTTGGTTCTCTCTCTTTTTTCCTCTCTTGATCAGCCAATGAAAGGAGGAGGCTTCCACTGAGCTTGTTCAGTATTTGTGGTGGTTAAATGCATTTTGCAGAAAACTTTGACCCTTTTGCCTGAAACTTGTTTATCAGATATTAGATGTTAGTGGGGTTAGATTTTTCTATTTTCAACTGTTAACAGGATTATTAAGCAACACCTTTTTGTTGAAGGAACCTCTTCAGAAAGAAGTCTTTTTGTTTCTTTAATTGTTAAGGTGAGTAAATGGGCAGGAACAGATATCTTTTAGGCTATTTTAGCTATAGCGAGCTGGTCCCCCACTTCGTCTCGTTCAAATTCTAACAAAACCCAGGCCTAGGCACAACCCGTTTGCAGCACTCCTGCCTGTGGGTTGTTTTTGATAACTTCTCTTAAGGAACCTCACATCCTCACATTTTGTCATGTTCAGTCTTAGTTTTGATTGTTTCCTTCTCTTTCTTTCTTTTTTTTTTTTTGGGTGATAAACTAGTTTTGACTATTTCTAATAGGAGTAAAAATATGATTTTGGAAATATGGTACCATAGCATTGAAGATTCTACACCAGTCCCTCTTGCCTTGATTGGGAGGCATCTCTCTCTCTCCAGGATTTTTCTAATGGTTTTCAGTTTATCTTTTGAGGTTTTTTTTCAGTTAAAAATTTTGGCCAAAAAGAGTTTTCAATGTATTTTTCGTGTGAATTTTGAGAAATGCATTAATATAGGTCCAGTGTCAGCTTGGAATCCTACATACTAAAGTTTTTTTAGTGATCATGGTGCATTGTTTTATTTTGGAAGCAGTACCATTTCAATCGTGTACTAAGAAATTAAGTCTTTAAGTTTATGATATTGTCTTTCATTTATCTGAAATCTTGCTTTTAATAATGGGATGTTGCACCAAGGGCTTCCAATACATGAGTTTAATTTAATGATGGTCGTTGGGGCAGTGGAATTATGATGACGATGGTATCTCCACTTCTAGTGTTATCTTCTTTGACCCAATGCCAGCAAAATACTGTCTAAAACGTTTCATGATGTGCTGAAAGACAGACCTCTCTCTCTCTCTCTCTCTCTCTCTCTCTCTCTCTCTCTAGGGTTTAGACTGCACTGTAATTTTTGGTGTTCCATTAAGTTTGGCCATCCAATGACAATGAATGGGTTCCTTTGGGCAAATATATTTGTTTCTACCTCTAATTAAGTTTTTTTCGATGAGATGACATTCAAAATTTCAATGAATTTGAGACATCGTCAAATAATTTTTATATTTTTTTTGGAATTGTAGAGGTTGCTTATTGCCGTTGATGTTGTTTTGGATAATTTGGGATATTATATGCATATACTATTAATTTTGTTAGTATGTTAATGATGTAGTTAAATGTATTCACGATGACTCATCCAACTCTAACATCACAGTTACTCTTAGAATCCCTTTTTTTATTTTATTTTTTTATATTGTTATTTTTAATGTATAACGTAAAGTATTTATTCTGATCATAACTTGTTACTTGTTTGTGCAGCTCATATATAAAACATCATATACATAGGTTGTGTAATTGATTGAACTCAATTACCCTGCTTTTCTCTTCTATTCTTCTCTGTGTGATGTTCGGACCTTTAAGACGCCACGAGTTGCTTAAAAGAACTTGCTAGATGTTTGAGCTGCTGAACCTGTTCTATATTTTGCATCGACCGAGTCCAGTGGACTTTCATCATTATTCCTTGCAGCAACTAATTGAAAGGAGGAGGAGCCTCATGTGAAGGAGCGTTATAAGAGTGTTCTTACCACCTCTGGCTGGGTCATTTATACCTTTAACTGCAAAATTGAAGTGTCCAGATGCTTGGAGAATATGCGATGAAGAACTTGTCTTTCTTGGCGTCTAGGTCTTTGGCCGATGCTTTAAATTCTAGGTAGCCCACGTAACTTTAAAACGCCGGGAAAACTTTCTGATAGATATCTTAAAACGAAAGTTTACCCACTGTTTTGTGGCCAATTACTATCTACAACATTTCTGCGGAGTCTCTTTGAATTATTTTTTTGCTTGTGACTGGATTTCAATGCAACAATCTGTTGAGACATTGGCCTTCGGAAGAAACACCAGGTAGGACACTAGTTTCTTTGATGTTTCTTTGCTGCAGATCTTGTCAATGATGGTTGATGGACTGATTGGTGAAAACCTTTTTTACTCTTAGTTTCTTCCTCCTCTGTTTCTCTTTATATAATCCAGGTAACAGTGGATTAGGAGGCAAACATTCCAGTAATGTTTTATAAGAATTTCAAACAAATTGAAAAGATGATGTGATGAAAGTAGAAAGCTTGTCCAGTGTGTGCAATGCTTGGTGTTATTTCTTTGAATTGCTGTTGCACTGGTTTGTGATGGAACTCTTTGTTGTGAATGATATATATATATATATATATATATATCTCTCTCTTAAAGGTTTGCAGATAAGGGTGGACACGAGCAGAGCCGCTCAATAAGGGCTCGAAGTTCGGCTTGATAAAGGAACGGCTCGCTCTTTTGAGCTTGTGAACACGATCGATTAAGGCTTGTGAGTAAGCTCGTGAAAAAAACTCATTAATAGATTTGATAAAGAGCTTGTATAGCGACTTATATATCTTATATATATATATATATATATTTATCGTAAAACTATATAATTTTAGAGAAAATATGACAAACCTCGTAAATAGGCTTGGATAAATGATTGTTTTATCATTAAACTATATAGTTTTAACGGCGTGCGAAAAAGCTCGTTAAAAAGTTGGTGAGAAAGCTCGCGATCACTTGAAAGCTCGGCTCATTTGCTTCTCGCGAGCAAGCTCGGGAGCTCGTAAAAATGCTCGTGAGCAAGCTCAGCTCGGCTTGTGTCCACCCTTATTTACTGATACACGAGAGTTGATCTGATTGTAAAATATATTAAACATTAAACATTATCCCAAAATCTAGATCTATCATGACTTTATTTTACCAATAACATTATGCGGAAACTAATCATATACATTGCATACTTAGATCCATAATACAACCTTTGAAGAAATAAAACTTTGATCTTGGATCTTTCATCTTTGGTCTATTTCTACGTTTTTTTATCAGAGGCACTATTAATCAATGGGGGAGTAAACCCTAATACAGAAAAGCATGATTATGAGATTTTGTCGGAAATTCTCCTCTGTATTGTCGATGGTTCTGCTTCCCCAATTTGGTGAAGTAATCCACCGCAATTAAAAAGGAACTTCTTGCCTTGAAGTGCACGGGGTAGTGGGCCTAGTATATCCATCCCCTATTGCAGGAATGGCCAAGGACTTTGGATATTGGTCATTTCGTGCTCTGCTTGGTTCAGATAATTGGAAAACATTCGGCATTTCTTGTTGTTCTGGACCAAGAGTCTTAGGCCAAAAGTAGCCTAGTGTGAGAGCTTTGTGTGTTAGGGAACTTCTTTCGATGAATTTACCAAAAATGCCCTCGTGAATTTCTCTGCGTACATAGTCCCCTAGTTCCGGAGGTAAACACAGTAATAGGGGACTAGATAAGGACCCGTAGTACTGTTTTCCTTCGTAGATGGTATATAGAGCCACTTTGAACTTAAGCTGCCTGGCTTGGGATTTGTCTTAAGGAAGAGCTCTTTACTGCAGATAATTTTTGATTGGGTCTATCCAGCTCTACTGATCTTGTCACGCCCCGACGTAGCATAAATATGGAAAGTATTTAATTTCTTTTATGGACTCGTAGGTCGCGACAGTTTGAAGGATCGATTCCGTCCCAAACGTCGAACAAACATAAAATCATAATCAGAGTAGAGTAATCAAAGCTTACAAATATTTTTCTAACTTATTACATATTACAGTATGGGGTCTACTAAGGCACAAGCCGCCTTAAAACAAAACAATATCTATCGTCTATTATAGTCATCCTTATTACAAACCAATTTATAACTTAAAACATATAAAATTAAATTCTCTTTACAGCAGGGATTCTCAGTTTGCATAGTCGTACGATCCAGCAATATCATAACCTGAAAAGCCTGAACACGAATGTCCAGGGCGCATCAACGCTGTCAGCTTCAAGAAGCTGGTGAGTATTAAAAACATAACTTTGAATGTAATAGATACTCATTTACCATTTTCCAATTCCCATTTAATTCAATAAGTTTATATTAAAGCAAGGAGTTCATTTTAGGAAACAAGCACAATATTATTTAAAAGATATAATTCACATATATGTGACCGTGTATGAGAACAATACATCATCTCATCTTACCGACTCTTTTCTCTCGACAAAATCCAACAATCCACTATCTCACACCTGTATCTTTGTAATACTCCGATAGCCACACTTTAGCACAGGGGTGCCAGGGAATGTCCAGTTTGCCTCACACTTTGGTCCGGGGTACCAGAGAGTGTCCAATGCCTCACACTTTAGTACCTAATCCGCCTCACAAATACCGGAGGTAACCTCACGCAGTATCCAGACTCGGGTACCAGGGAGTGTCCGTAGGCCACACTTTAGCACTACCATGGGTGCCAGGGAATGTCCAAGTTCGGCGTCACACACTTTAACGCTTCCATGGGCGTCAGGGAGTGTCCAGTTTTGTCACCGTCGCACTACAAAGATACTCTCACCGCAATCTCAACCTGTCACACTTTGGTACACAATTACCAGGGAGTGTACACAACACAAATCTCAACCCCACACTTTTTTCCACACTGACCATTTCTCTTTTCCACACTGACTAACGTTCACACTCCCCATGCATGTACAACTGACTCCACATGTATGTCATGAAACTTTAAACATAAAGTAAATCACTGAAATATAGAAACAGCGTGCGTACGGGCGGGGATTGATAAGTCGTAATACAACGTTTTAATCGTCCAAACATACCCTAATAGGATTCTGATTTAGTAAATTTCCCAAACAGAGTTTTAGAAATTCATAAAATATCACCCAAACAGTTCCTTATCATAAAATAAGCAAAAGTCAGAAACTATCCAAGGTCGCGCGCGCAGACCGATCGCGCGAAGGTCGCTCGCGTGGGCCACTCACGCGATATGCCCATTTTCCTTTTCTTTATTAAAACTTTTCCAACTTCCAGAATACAGGGAGATCGTGCGAATCGCTCACGCGGATCGCTCGCGTGATCTGCCTAATTTTTGTTTTTCTTATTAAAACAATTTTTGTCTGCCTGAAAATACACGGCTCGCGCGCGCAGGCCGCTCGCGCGAGGGGTCGCTCGCTCGATCGCGCGCGCGAGTTCATGCAGAAGCTTCGTCCTCTTCCCCAGAATTCCTTGTTTCAGTTATAAGGGGTCTATTTGACCCATTTTCAATTCCAGAAGTAAATATGACATGTAATATATGGATTTCTTCGATTTTTTGCAAGGAATGTGAATCTATAATCAATTTAACACCAATCAATCCGTAACTCTCCGAGAGACGACGAAAATTTCGTTTCAATCATACGTCGCGATACAAACAAATTAAGCTCTAATATTACATTCGTATACTTTTCATGCCATAATATTTCATATTTCATTCAGAAAACAAATTTTGGTTAAGTTTGGAAAATCCATGTTTTTGAGCTATGGAGTTTCAAACGTAAGTCATCAATGGAGATTTCTAAATTAGACTAATCTACATAGTAAATAAACATATTTTACATTTGGAGTGAGTTTAGAATACTCACAGAGATTGAGAGTGTAGAGATTATTGAGAAAGACAACCAATTTAAGAAATCCAATTGATACTTGGCTATGGAAGTCTTGAGTTTCTCTCTCTAAAAATTTCTGTATAATGAACTCTCAACTCTCACTTTTCTCTCTGTGAATGTAATGTGCAGGAAACTGAGAGTAATGGAGAGTGTATGTGTTTATAAAGGAATCTTGAACTTGGTCCCCAAGTTGTTTCACTAATACTCAACAAAAGATTTAAATTTGTTAATATCATAAATATCAATTATGCACAACACATATGTACATACGTATACACAGATTCTAAACTGCAAATGTCTCCCAAATTGGTTGAAAGGTCATGTAGAGTACGAGGGGGCAACTGAAATTGTTTGGGAAAACACGCTTTTGGCACAAGATCAACATATACCACATAAGTTTAACCAAACAAATCACCAACAAGTTGTCTAAGAATCACTTAACATGTTTGGCAAAATAGCTTATGGTATAACAATATACATGTATACAAATGCATTCCCAAACAAGGCCCTTTCAATCATTAGTTGCCATTAATAGAAATAAAGCACAAGTCATTTCACACCCTCACCCCAAAAATACAGAAAATTCATTTTAACGTAGGAAGTACTTTTTCGGTTTTATAAAAATATTGATTGAGTCAAAAGCAAACATTTCACCGTTTTGAAATACAGTTTTAAAATCCAACACAGGTATCACTAATTTCCATAAAATTGTTGTTTGACCTCAATAAGAATTTCAATATGAATTTAGACAAGAAATAGATTCCACATATGAGAATTGTAATTAATGACAGCAGACAATACATATTGATTTAAATATGACAATGCAAATACAGATTAATTATGAAAATGTCAATTTAAGATTAAATGAAAATGCAGGTTGTTACACCCTTCCTCCCTTAAATAGGATTTCGTCCCCGAAATCAAGACTAACTAATCATAAAACAATTCCGGGTACTTATTCCTCATATCAGCTTCAACTTCCCATGAGGCTTCGTTTTCGTTATGGTGATTCCACTGAGCCTTCACCAACGGGATATCCTTATTTCTCAGTTTCTTGATACTCTGGTCCAGAATCTTCACGGGTCTCTCCTTGTAAGAAATGTTATGACTCGTCTCAATATTGTTATAACTAACCAAGTGCGAGGGGTCTCGTATGTACTTTTTCAACATACTCACATGGAATACATTATGAACCCCAGACATCTTCGGTGGTAGCGCGAGTCGATATGCCACTCCCGACACGTTCCAAAATCTCGAACGGTCCAATGAAACGCGGAGCTAACTTCCCTGTCTTGAGACCAAAAACGTACCACTCCTTGGGTCGGTGAAACCTTAAGAAGTACGTGATCTCCGATGCTAAACTCCAAATCTTTTCGGCGTCGATCGGCATAACTCTTATACCTGCTTTGAGCGGTTCTCATCCTTTCCTTGACCAAAGAAATCTTTTCGTTGGTTTTTCTAACCAAATCTGGTCCCAACAACTCTGTGTCCCCAACCTCTGCCCAACATAATGGAGAACGACATGGTTGTCCGTACAATGCTTCGAACGGAGCCATACCGATACTCGTGTGATAACTGTTGTTATAGGCAAATTCGACCAAAGGCAAGTGTGTCTCCTAAGATTCTTCAAAATTAATAACACAAGCTCTAAGCATATCTTCCATGATCTGATTGACACACTCAGTCTATCCGTCTGTCTGCGGGTGAAAAGCAGTACTCATCTTGAGCGAGGTTCCCATAGCTTCTTGCAAACTTTTCCAAAATTCGGAGGTAAAACGTGCGTCACAGTTTGACACAATTGACACAGGTGCACCATGAAATCATACAACTTGTATGTACATCCGGCTCATTCTTTCTACCGAGTACGACATACTATAAGCAATAAAATGTACCGACTTAGTCAGTCGATCCACGATTACCCAAATGGCGTCATGATTTCGTTGTGATCGAGGCAATCCTACTACAAAATCCATAGTGATGTGCTCCCACTTCTAACCAGGAATAGGTAGCAGTTGTAACAATCCCGAGGGTCTCTGATGTTCAGCCTTGACTTGTTGACACGTCAAACACCTGGATACGAATTCGGCCACATCCTTCTTCATACCTTCCCACCAGAAATTTCTTTTCAAATCCTTGTACATTTTCGTCCCTCCCGGGTGAACTGTATATTTTGACTTATATGCTTCTGCCAGAATATCATTTCTTAAATTCCCACAGTCTGGTACACATAATCTGCCTCTGCATCGATACCCTCCGTCACTTCCCACCTTCCATTCTGTTGGATCTTTCTCTGACATCTTCACAAACCACGCTTGAAACTTCTCATCTTCTTTCTGAGTTCCAATAATACGGTCGATAAGAACAGGCTGTAGGATAAGACATCCAAAAAGTTGTCCTTCTCTTTCCTCAGCACTCTGTACATCAAACTCCGCCAACGTCTCCAATGCTCGCCAATCTCTAACCATTAAGGAGGCGATCATCTCACGAGTTTGCCGACTCAAAGCATCAGCGACCGCATTAGCTTTACTGGGGTGGTATTCTAATGTGAAGTCGTAATCTTTGATCAGCTCCATCCATCTGCGTTGCCTCATGTTCAACTCTTTCTGTGTGAACAAGTATTTCAGACTCTTGTGATCGAAGAATAAATCAAACTTCTCACCATAGAGATAGTGTCTCCAAATCTTGAGTGCAAATACTACGGCCGCCAATTCCAAATCATGAATGGGATAGTTCAACTCATTCGGCTTCAACTGTCTAGATCCATAGGCGATAACTCTACCATCTTGCATAAGTACACACTCTAATCCTTGATATGACACGTCACTGAAGATAGTGAACTTCTCATCAGGCTTGGGTATAGCTAGTACCGGCGCGGTAGTAAGTCTCTCTTTCAACTCTAGAAAGGCGCGCTCATACTTCTCTGTCCAGTCGAACTTCAAATTCTTCTTCGTCAACCCAGTCAATGGTGCAGCTATTTTTGAAAACCCTTCAACAAATCTTCTGTAATAGCCTGCGAGTCCCAGAAAACTCCTAACCTCTGTAGGGTTGCTCGGCCTAACCCAGTTTGACACAGTCGATTTTGGACGAATCCACAAAAATTCCTTGAGATGACACCTTGTGTCCCAAAAATTTCACTTCTTGCAACCAGAACTCACACTTACTGAACTTGGCATACAAGTGGTGGTCCTTGAGTGTCTGCATCGCAATCCGTAAATGTTGTGTTCGTGTTCTTCTCCCGACTTAGAATAGATCGAAATGTCATCAATGAAGACGATGACAAACTGATCCAAATAAGGCTTGAATACTCTGTTCATCAGATCCATGAACACTGCCGGGGCATTCGTCATTCCAAACGGCATTACCAAAAACTCATAGTGACCATATCGGGTTCTGAATGCAGTCTTAGGTATGTCTTCCTTCCGTACCCTCAACTGATGATATCCCAACCTTAGATCTATTTTGAAAAATGTCGTAGCTCCTTGTAGTTGATCAAATAAGTCGTCGATCTGAGGCAAGGGATACTTGTTCTTAATAGCCACGCGGTTGAGTTCTCTGTAATCGATACACAACCTGAGCGTCCCATCCTTCTTCTTCACAAATAACACCGGTGCTCTCCAAGGCGATGTACTTGGACGTACAAAACCTAGGTTCTCGAGCTCTTGAACTTGTTCCTTCAATTCCAACAGTTCGGTGGGGGCCATTCTGTAAGGAACCTTCGTGATCAGTATGGTACCCGGTATAAACTTAATATAGAACTCTATACTTCTCTCGGGCGGCAAACCAGAAACATCTTGAAATAATTCCTCGAAGTCCTTGACTGTAGTTATAGACAATGCTGTCGCTTCTGTACTGACGACTTCGATATTTGCCAAATATCTGGTGAGGAACATATCTCCCGAAGGGTTACATTGAAAATCAAAGGGTTGATTCTTGTTGTCAGGGAATGTGATTCTCTTCCTCACACAATCCAGCTTCGCTTGGTTCTGAGAGAGCCAATCCATTCCTAGGATTACGTCAAACTCTTTCATTGATAGGACAATTAGCCTTGCAGGGATTTCACGGTCTCCTTGCCGTAAAGGACAATCCTTGTAGACATGTCCTAATCTGACTGCAGCTCCTAATGGAGAGGTAGCCCTCAAAACTTTCTCTAAACGATGAGGTAAGATACCCAATCTCTGAATCGTATTAACAGATATGAATGAAAGAGCAGCACCCGTATCAAATAAAATTTTAACTTGGGAGTTAAGCAAAGTCAAAGTACCTTCTACTGCATGTTGATCAGGTGGAGCTTCTCCATAATCTCCTTCTTCATAAATAATTCTGTCATATCCAGCAGCATCTGAGATAACAACATTCAAGCGAGTTTGATTCTGTTGACCATACGTCACTTGCTTAGGAGCAGTGCAGAACTTGCTGATGTGACCTGGTTCACCACAGTTGTAGCAGACTATCCCTTGCTGAGTAGCACGCCTTGGTGCCTTGCAATCTCGAGCCAGATGACTGGGGTTGCCATAGTTGAAACACTTCCCAGCGCTACTTCCTTCATCAACTCGAGGTTGAGTCTGATATGTGATAGCTTGGGTCTTCTTGCTCTCGTCAAAATTCATCTTCTACCCTTGGGTACGATTCATTGGTGGTTTATTTCCAAAATTACCCCTTTGAGGCGGCCGGAATTCAAATTGCTTCCGATTCACTCGAGCATCTTCTTCCAAATCAGTGGCCAGGCCGACTAGTACTTCGAAAGACTTATCTAGATGGCCGAGAGTCAAGCGACGAATCTGCGGTGTCAGCCCTTGGTTATACTTACGGATCCTCTTTTCTTCGGTATCCACCATATAAGGGGCAAACCGGGACAGTCTCTCGAACTGAGTGGTGTACTCTTGCACCGATTTAGTTCCCTGAGTCAAGTCCATAAATTCCTTCTCCCTCCTATGCCTTTCTGTAGTCGGAAAATACTTTTCCAGAAACCTTCCCTTAAATGCAGTCCATGTCATTCATGTCGCAGCTTCATTCCCGATGGTAGCTGTGACTGAATCCCACCAATCTGCGGTGACATCAGTCAATTGGAAGGTAGCTAACCTCCTCTTGTCCATCTTGTTGCACTGGACAACTTCAAACATGCGGTCCATCTGTCTTAACCACTGTCCCTCTTTCCATGGTTCCGCAGTACCCGCAAACTGCTCGGGCCTTAGTGCACGGAATCTCTCCAACAGTTTATCTCCAGTTTGATGGCTTCGTCGGTTGTCATTCGTATTACTGATTCTTTCCAAACGTCTGACAAATGCTTCGAACATCCCCGTAGGATCGGCAGCCTCAGGTGCTCCCTCGATCAAATTCCTGTTCCTTCTTGGTCTTTCAGCCATTCGATGCATGATGGTGATAATAGAATGAGAAACATGCATGAAGCAGTACTATGAAGCAATTTAAATGATGACAACATTCAAAAGAGTATATTTTATATATAACTTGTCAAGTTGATACAAAAAGCGTGTATGATCAGGTCAATGCCTACTCTATCTATATGGGTTAGGACGCATATGTCCATGCAAGAGTTAATGCCAAAAATAGGGTTATTGCCCTATACTCTAATGCATGTAATTAAAGTTTGCATAAAGAGGCAGAGCTAATAGTCAAAAGTAGTTAATATGTACAAAGTCATATCTAGAATATCAATTATCTCCATAAGCAGCTATCAGGAGATCTAGCGAGTCGACGGAGCGAAATCGCTGAACAAGGAACGGGCCCACCAAATCAAAATCAGAGCTCTGAGAGGTCGATGAGGAAGCAGGCACTGGGGCATCTGCCTCAACTGGCACCTCCTCAGGCAGAACTAGCTCAAGTGCTAGCTCCTCCTCGAGCTCAGCGGCGAGGTCATCTAGATCTATGCCATCCTCTACATCCTCTCCAACTACAGGAACCAAATGAACAGCCTCAGCATCGTCCTCGGCGATGGGAACCACTGGCGGAGGCATCTCTAGCTGTGCGAGATGGGCATGCACTACCTGGATCTCAAAGGGAAAATAGAGGGCATTAATATCAACTAGTCTCAGAATCTCAACTAACACTAAACGCCAAGCCTCCGCGAAATAGCGTATCTCAAGGCAAATACGTGTCAAATCAACTATCCCCACCACATGAACCTGGTGCCACAGATCTGATACTATAGTCGTCGTGGCCAGCTGCTCAATGGCGGTGTGATATAAATCGAGAAAAGCTGGGACTACTGCCCCGGGAGTCACCAAATGTCCTCCAAACCCATCTGGTACGTAGAGAGGCTGAGCTGGGTCCATACCTGATAAAAAAGGTACTAACTTAAATTAGGAAAGAGATAATCTTAGGCGTTTGGGTTCTGAATCTATCCTCCCTGTCTTAACATCGGGGGTGTGAATCTTAAGCCAACAGATCGTGGAATCGGGTCTAAACTGGTAAACTCTAACTTGGCTAAACTATCTTGAGATAAATAACAACCTGACTCTGATACCACTAAATCATGTCACGCCCTGATGTAGCATAAATATGGAAAGCGTTTAATTTCCTTTATGGACCTGTAGGTCGCGACAGTTTGAAAGATCGATTCCGTCCTAAATGTCGAACAACATAAAACCATAATCAGAGTAGAGCAATCAAAGCTTACAAATATTTTTCTAACTTATTACATATTATAGTACGGGGTCTACTAAGGCACAAGCCGCCTTACAACAAAACAATATCTATCGTCTATTATAGTCATCCTTATTACAAACCAATTTATAACTTAAAACATATAAAAGTAAATTCTCTTTCCAGCAGGGATTCTTAGTTTGCATAGTCGTACGATCCAGCAATATCATAACCTGAAAAGCCTGAACACGAATGTCCAGGGCGCATCAACGCTGTCAGCTTCAAGAAGCTGGTGAGTATTAAAAACATAACTTTGAATGTAATAGATACTCATTTACCATTTTCCAATTCCCATTTAATTCAATAAGTTTATATTAAAGCAAGGAGTTCATTTTAGGAAACAAGCACAATATTATTTAAAAGATATAATTCACATATATGTGACCGTGTATGAGAACAATACACCATCTCATCTTACCGACTCTTTTCTCTCGACAAAATCCAACAATCCACTATCTCACACCAGTATCTTTGTAATACTCCGATAGCCACACTTTAGCACAGGGGTGCCAGGGAATGTCTAGTTTGCCTCACACTTTGGTCCGGGGTACCAGGGAGTGTCCAATGCCTCACACTTTAGTACCTGATCCGCCTCACAAATACCGGAGGTAACCTCATGCATTATCCAGACTCGGATACCAGGGAGTGTCTGTAGGCCACACTTTAGCACTACCATGGGTGCCAGGGAATGTCCAAGTTCGGTGTCACACACTTTAACGCTTCCATTGGCATCAGGGAGTGTCCAATTTTGCCACCGTCGCACTACAAAGATACTCTCACCGCAATCTCAACACGTCACACTTTGGTACACAATTACCAGGGAGTGTCCACAACACAAATCTCAACCACACACTTTTTTTCCACACTGACCATTACTCTTTTCCACACTGACTAACATTCACACTCCCCATGCATGTACAACTGACTCCACATGTATGTCATGAAACTTTAAACATAAAGTAAATCACTGAAATACAGAAAGAGTGTGCGTACGTGGTTTGATAAGTCGTAATACAACGTTTTAATCGTCCAAACATACCCAAATAGGATTCTAATTTAGTAAATTTCCCAAACAGAGCTTTAGAAATTCATAAAACATCACCCAAACAGTTCCTTATCATAAAATAAGCAAAAGCCAGAAATTGTCCAAGGTCGCGAGCGCGGTCCGCTCGCGTGAACATCGCCCGCGCGGGCCGCTTGCGCAATATGCCCATTTTGCTTTTCTTTATTAAAACTTTTCCAACTGTCAGAATACAGGGAGATCGCGCGCGCAGATCCCTCGCGCAGGCCGCTTGCGCAATTTGTTTAATTTTTGTTTTTCTTATTAAAATCTTTTCTGTCTGCGTGAAAATACACGGCTCACGCGAGGGGTTGCTCGCGCGACCCTCGCTCGCGCACGCGAGTTCATGCAGAAGCTTCGTCTTCTTCCCCAGAATTCCCCTGTTTCAGTTTTAAGGGGTCTATTTGACCCATTTTCAATTCCAGAAGTAAATAGGACATGTAATATATGGATTTCTTCGATTTTTCGCAAGGAATGTGAATCTATAATCAATTTAACACCAATCAATCTGTAACTCTCGAATTTTATGAAAATTTGAGAGACGACGGAATTTCGTTTCAATCATACGTCGCGATACGAACAAATTAAGCTTTAATATTACATTCATATACTCTTCATGCCATAATCTTTCATATTTCATTCAGAAAACGAATTTTGGTTAAGTTTGGAAAATCCATGTTTTTGAGCTATGGAGTTTCAAACGTAAGTCATCAATGGAGATTTCTAAATTAGACTAATCTACATAGTAAATAAACATATTTTACATTTGGAGTGAGTTTAGAATACTCACAGAGATTGAGAGTGTAGAGATTGTTGAGAAAGACAACCAATTTAAGAAATCTAATTGATGCTTGGCTATGGAAGTCTTGAGTTTCTCTCTCTAAAAATTTCTGTATAATGAATTCTCAACTCTCACTTTTCTCTATGTGAATGTAATGTGCAGGAAACTAAGAGTAATGGAGAGTGTATGTGTTTATAAAGGATTCTTGAACTTGGTCCCCAAGTTCTTTCACTTATACTCAACAAAAGATTTAAATTTGTTAATATCATAAATATCAATTATGCACAGCACATATGTACATACATATACACATATACACAGATTCTAAACTGCAAATGTCTCCCAAATTGGTTGAAAGGTCATGTAGAGTACTAGGGGGCAACTGAAATTGTTTGGGAAAACAAGCTTTTGGCACAGGATCAACATATACCACATAAGCTTAACCAAACAAATCACCGACAAGTTGTCTAAGAATCACTTAACATGTTTGGAAAAATAGCTTATGGCGTAACAATATACATGTATACAAATGCATTCCCAAACAAGGCCCTCTCAATCATTAGTTGCCATTAATAGAAATAAAGAAAAAGTCATTTCACACTTTACGCCAATTCCAAACTCTGTGCAATTTTAACGCGGCGTGGACAGTTTTGAACATAAATTGGTATTTTCGTGGCGCGGTGGTCACCCCCAAAATACAGAAAATTCATTTTAACGTAGGAAGTACTTTTCCGATTTTATAAAAATACTGATTGAGTCAAAAGCAAACATTTCCACCGTTTTGAAATATAGTTTTAAAATCCAACACAGGTATTACTAATTTTCATAAAATTGTTGTTTGACCCCAATAAGAATTTCAATATGAATTTAGACAAGAAATAAGATTCCACATATGAGAATTGTAATTAATGACAGCAGACAATACATATTGATTTAAATATGACAATGCAAATACAGATTAATTATGAAAATGTCAATTTAAGATTAAATGAAAATGCAGGTTATTACAGATCTGGATTAGGAAGTATGGTGATTGTGTCAATAGAGAAGGAGATGCTAGGGTGCTGTTGAATCCTAAATTTAGCTTCTGATTCTATTTCTTCATTGGTAGTTGAGGCCAGTTTGGCCAGTGCATCAGTTTTGGAGTTCTATTCTCCTGCGATTTTATGTGTTTGCACATCCTTGAATGGAAGCATAAGCCCTCGAACTATCTCATTGAACTTCTTGATGTTGCTGACTTTGAACCTGTAGTCCCCGGTTAGCTGACTGACTATAACCTGGGTGTCGCAGTACAATTTAATATAGGGCTGCACGTTGGTTGAGTTGGGTTAGATCCGAAACAAACCCAGACCTGAACCAGACTCTGTGGTTCTTAATTATAGAGAATCGGAACCGAAACCAGAACATACGAACATTGGACTTGACCCGACCCAAAAATTTTCAGTTGTTTCCGGTCTACCCAGAGTTCTGTGTAATTTTTTTTGGGTAGCAGTTTGGTGGCTCGTATATAGGTAAGCATAAAAATGATAGATTTTAGGTTGTGAAATCACAACTGTCAACACTTCAGTTCACCAACATTTATTAATGTCCTTCACTTCACCTACTTTTATGAATGTCTTGTTTCCTTTCCTCTCTAAAAACGTGTCCAAGAGTCCCTTTTTTTTAGTGGGGGGTGTTAATAGTCCATTCTCTTTACCAAAAGTCGGCTCTAACTTTCTCTCTTTACTTTCGCACTCTATATCCACTATCTTTGCTACCCGTGTGAGAGACTATGATTCTTTAAGCATCTTCTTCATTCTACAATGCATTGCCTTATAAGCTCAATAATGTAGATGTTTTTGAAAGACAAGAACCTAGATATATGTTCTGCGATATTGTTGTTTGGGCTTCTTTATTATTTTTATTTTTTAGTTTTTTTATTTTGGCCTTCCGGTTAAGTCTATCCCTGCATATCTCTCTCTCTCTCTCTCATGCTCCTATATTGGTTCATTTCTCTTAGTTCTAGGAGTATCACAGTTCACATCAACATAGCATATTCATGAACTTTGGTTACGATGCCAGGGCATGCTATGATCAGATTTCAGTGCCAGCTGATGAGCGATTTATTTCTTATGAGTTGTGTAGTTACGATCAGAGGTACGAGTACGGAACCTACTATGGACCAGATTCCTACCGTACGAGATTTTAAAGATATTTTCCAGGATACTAATGGACATCCACCCAAGAGGAAAATAGACTTTTGTGTGAAATTGGTACCTGAAACACTACCGATATCCAAGACTCCCCATCGGATGACACCAACTGAGATGTTGGAATTCAAGAAGCAAGTTCAAAAACTTGAGGATCTAGAATTTGTTCGCCCAAGTATGTCAACTTGGGGAGCACCGATACTATTTGTAAAAAAGAAGGATGGCACATTTCGACTCTGTATCGACTATAGAGAGTTGAACAAGGTCACAATTAAGAATAAATATCCACTTCCTCAGATAGACGACCTCTTCAACCAATTGCAAGGATCAAAGATCTCCTCAAAGATTGATCTACGGTCAGGATATCACCAGTTATTGGTTCGACTGGGGGATGTGTTAAAAACTGCTTTCAGGATGAGATATGGGCATTATGAATTTCTAATTATGTCTTTTGGATTGACTAATGCCAGCCCTAGTAGTATTCATGGACTTAATGAATAGAGTATTCAGACCCTATTTGGATCAATTCATTATTGTATTCATCGACGATATCTTGATTTACTCCAAGACGGAGGAAGAGCATAAGAAAAATCTATAGATTGCACTACAAACACTACGAGACAATCAGCAAATGTGAATTTTGGCTACAAGAGGTCAAATTTCTGGGACATGTGATATCTCAGGACGGTATCTCGGTAGACTCATCTATTACCGATGCAGTCTTGAGTTGGAATAGATCGACCAATACAATTGAAGTTAGAAGTTTTCTTGGTCTGGTTGGATATTATCAAAGATTTGTGGAAGGGTTCTCCAAGATTGCAGGACCATTAACTAATTTGACAAGAAATGAGATGAAGTACGAATGGATAGATAAGCACGAGGGCGCATTCCAAGAGTTAAAAGGAAGATTGACCTTTGCACCGGTATTGGCAATACCCAAGAGCAGAGAAAATTTATAAAATACCCAAGAGTGAAGAAAGATTTATAATCTATAGTGATGCATCACACCAAGGACTTGGATATGTGCTTATGCAAGATGAAAATGTTATTGCGTATGGATCAAGACAACTAAAACTACATGAGAAGAATTATCCTACGCATGACTTGGAGTTAGCGACAATAGTGTTTACATTAAAGAGATGAAGACATTATTTGTATGGAGAGAAGTTCAATCTGTTCTTGGATCATAAGAGTTTGAGGTATATGTTCTCTCAAAAGGAGTTGAATATGTGACAAAGGAGATAGATGGATTTATTCAAGGAATATAACTTTTCATTGCAATACTGACAAGCGGGGGTATTTGTAAAATACAACCGCGTTAAAAGAGGAAAATACACTAGAAAAGTCTACAATTCCCCTGTTTATCTGCAGTTTGAATTACAATATCAGTTTCTACACATTTTGATTAATCTATGATAAGTTGTGTGTTTTAGCTGTAATTTGTGCAGATTACTGCTGCTGTGTACAAGATTGAAGACTGTTGATAAAAGGAAGTGCTTGGTCCTGATGAAGACAACTCAAAGCTGAAATACAGGGTTCGAGCGATCGCAGAAGTCTCGAGCGATCAAAGGTTCGAACGATCTAGTAATGTTCAAGCGCTCGAATTTTCCAAGAGTTCAATCGATTGAGAATGTTTCGATCGATCGAATGTGCCTTTTATCAGATTATACGCGCATGCAGCAGAAACGGGTTTTTAACCCTAGCATTAGGTTTAGGCTATATATAATCGTTTTGTTACGTCCCAAAGGACGCACACACTTTGTTTCATCAGTTTTCCATAGAGAGTAGAGAGTTTTATCTTATTTTGTAGGTTTTTTTATCAAGGATTTCATTGTAGCTTGGATTTCGTAAGGTTTAATAGTAGTTACTCTTCTCCAGGTTACTTCGTTTTATTTTGTTTACGTTCTGAACTTATTTATTCGTAGTATAATCTTTAATATCGTAGTATTGCATGCTAGATGAGTTAAAATCATTGATTTTCATAGTTTTCATGAAAAACTCGCAAACACACATGACTTTAATGAACCTTTACGTTAAAAATAAATCTGAGACTTCCCAGACCATGTCCGAGTAGTCCGGGGTTGGGAAATCGCGATGAAACCATGATTTCAGGCCTCTGCCATGTAGTATTTTTATTCCTGTGTTCGATCGATCGAATGTAGTTCGATCGATCGGACCAGAGACATAGTCGAGCGATCGAAGATATTTCGATCGATCGAGAGATGAAGAAGTTCGATCGATCAAAAGCGCGTCGATCGATCGAGACCTCTGATTCTTGAGGACATCTAATATAGTATTCCAAGACTTTCTGCTTTACTGATTCGTTATCAAACTGTCCCCAAATGCTCAGTTTGTCAAAACAGTCTTTAAACGTTAAGCCTTAAGGCATTTTCTTTCAATATATTTTGCAAACCACCCTCAATGCTAACACCATTGTAGGTGCGAGTCTTAACTATTGAATTAAACCACCTTTGTGTATTTCAAACTTAATTGTGATGATATAGTCCCGGTCATGAAAGGACTATTGATTCTATATCCTTAGAGAAGTACGGATACTGTAGAAGTTGTCCTCCGTTGAGCTTAATTGCACTTGCATGGTAGATGGCTGAGTCATAGGGGATTCACGTGATCCCAATACTTTCTTTTATTAAGAAAAACCATTTTCAAATCCTGCTTTAGTTAAATAGTTAATCATTAGTTAATTTAATTTAGTTGCTTTTAAGTTTAGTAGTTGTTAATTGTAGAACTTTGTGTTCTATACTTCTCTTAAAATTTTGAATTTTCTTTTCTTTTAGCGTCTAATCTAGGTGATTTAATCTCATCCTTCCCTGTGGGATCGACCTGGACTTCGTCAGGTTTACTACTTGCACGTCTACCTACACTTGGGTATTGCACAAGAGCACACAAGATTATTCGCGTGTCAAGTTTTTGGCGCCGTTGCCGGGGAAGGCGACGATCAATTCCTTAGATTACCTCAATCTTTCCTGATCTAATTCTGTTTTCCTTTTTCTTTGAGTTCTCTAGGTTTTCAATCTTCTTAGATTCTCTCATTAATGTTCGATAGTTCCATTTACGGAATTTTTGGAAATCTTCTATATTCATCTAATTCTTCCAGTTCTAGTTCTAGTAATCCCGTAGTCACTCCAACTGAATCAATGGATGATAATCAGAGTGAACATAGTGACAATATTGTGGTGCCAATTGATGATTCACTACGTCCGTTGTGCGATCTCATGCAGCCAGAACACGCACCTACTCCTTCTTGCATTCTCATTCCCCCACATGCTGGCGAATTTCAATTTCGCAATGGGATGATTCAACTCCTCCCAACATTTCATGGGATGGAAAGCGAGAAGGTATATCTACACGTTAAGGATTTCGAAGATGTTTGTAAAACATTATCCCAAACTTGTCCTGTAGATGTGACACACTTAATGTTATTTCCCTTCACCTTGAAGGATAAAGCGAAGGCGTGGTTACTCACCCTAAAACTGAATTCAATCTTCACATGGCATGCGATGAACACTGCATTTTTGAAGAAATTCTTTCCACCTCGCATGACCACAGAGCTAAAACGCCAAATAAGTTCATACAAGCAGAGGAGCAATGAAACCTTCACCCAAACTTGGGAGCGTTTCAAAGATTTGCTTCTCTCATGTCCCCACCACGGATATGAGAAATGGCGTACCATCAGTCACTTCTATGAAGGACTAAATGGTGAAACAAAGAAGTTGGTCGAAACTATGAGCTCTGGACCATTCCTTCAAAAGAACACTGAAGAGGCTGAAGCTCATTTTGAGTGGTTAGCTGAACATGCTCATGAATGGTCTAACTCTGAAGATACACCTCGAACTCAAATATCGAGTGTGGCAGATAAGAGTTTGTACCAATTGAAAAGTGAAGATCGTCTGATGAACAAATACGAAGAACTGACAAAGAAGGTAGAAGAACTAGGGATGCGAGGAGAGAACTCTAGGCAGGTTATGCCTGAGGAACCATGCGGCACATGCAACATGTTGGGACATACAAATCAATACTGTCCCAATGTGCCGTATTTTCAAGAGCAGGCCCCCATGGAGATGAATGCCATGCAAGGTTTCCGAGGGGCGGGGAATTCCAACAATAACTTTCAAAGTAACAATAGATGGAATCACCCCGGTTTTGATTGGAGAAATAATGTTGGGACCCAGAATCAATATCAACAGCAGCCCTACAACAACAATCAATATCAAGGGCAAAACAATACGCCGTCCCATCAATACAATCAAAACAGAACCAATAACTACAACCAAGCTCAATCCTCCAATGCACCACAGACCAATACCTATGTGCCACCACACAAGAAGGTACAAGAAGAAGAGCCACTTGCTAATGCCAATCTAACGCAGCAACTCATACAGATGATGAGTAGAATGTCTACCACGTTAGAAAGGATAGATGCACGGCAAGAAGATTTAGGAGGAACATTCCCTGCCTAACCACTTCTGAACCCCAAAGGACATAACAATGGTCCTAACAATCAAGAACATGCTAACGCCATGACTACACTGAGAAGCGGAAAAATCATAGAGAAAAGCATGCCTCTATCTATACCCGAAGTGTACAAAGAGGAGGAAGTGGTGGATAATGAGCTTGAGCAACCATCTACTCAAGAGGAGGAGCCGTTTACTGATGACGAGACAATAAAGGCAAACATTGAAGCTCCTAGAGTAGAGGAAGAATTTGAGCAAAGGCCTGGAAAGGAGTCTGTTGAGGATGAACCACCAAAATGCCCTTTTCCTGCACCTTATCCTCAACGGTTGAAGAAGCCCAAGAATGAGACAAAGAATCAGGAGTTTCTGGAATTGTTTAAACAAGTCAAAATTAACCTTCCACTCCTAGATGCTATCAAGCAAGTGCCGGCCTATGCTAAGTATCTCAAAGATCTATGCACGGTCAAGAGGAGGCAAAGCGTGAGGAAACATGCTTATGTCGCGTGCCAAGCAAGTGCGATCATTCAAAATGAGTTGCCTCCAAAACTCAAAGACCCCGATACACCTACTGTCTCATGTAGAATTGGGAATCAAAGGATAGATAACGCACTCCTCGATCTAGGAGCAAGCGTGAACCTGCTGCCATATTCAGTCTATAAACAGCTAGGGTTGGGTGAACTCAAACCCACCCGAGTCGCTTTGCAATTGGCAGACAGATCTGTGAAGTACCCTAGAGGGGTGTTAGAAGACGTCCTTGTCCAAATAGACTCTTTTGTCTTTCCGGTTGATTTCGTGATATTGGACACAGAACCTGTGTCTAATCCTGGTGCACACATCCCGGTTATCTTTCGACGTCCATTCCTCAACACTATTGATGCCACGATCAAGATTAGAAGTGGTATCATGACTATCGTATTCGGGAACATGACATTGAAAGTCAAAATTTTTTCTAATCCCCGATCTGAGGAATACGATGATGAGGAAGAAATTTATTACATTGACACAGTCATTGAAGATGAAGTTGACTTGGTTGACTACAAAGATCCTTTGGAAGTTGTGATGACTCAATTTGGCGATATCTATCAGCTTGTAGAGTCAACTCCATTGGATGCTGAATTGAACCAGATGTGTCTGATGATGGATACGATAGAGGAGGATAGAGCAGAATGCATGTGGGTAATGCCATATGAATAATTGCCTCCTAAAACTAAGTTGGCAATGCCTTCTTGTTTTTAGTTTCCGGAGTTAGAGTTAAAGGAGCTACCCAAAGAGCTAAAATATGCATTCCCAGGGACTGGAAAAACTTATCATGTGATCATTTCATCTGCTTTAACTCATGAACAGGAAGATAAGCTAGTGCAAATGCTGACCAAGCATAAGGATGCTATGGGATGGACGATTGCTGTCCTCAAAGGTATAAGCCCATCCATATGCACTCATAAGATATATCTGGAGGAAGACGCTAGACCTTCAAGACAAATGCAAAGGCGTCTGAATCCCAACATGCAAGAAGTAGTTAAAAAGGAAGTGCTCAAACTACTTGATGTTGGGATGATTTATCCGATATCTGATAGTCCTTGGGTCAGTCCAACCCAAGTGGTTCCAAAGAAAGCAGGCATAACGGTCATCCCAAACAAAGATGGTGAATTGGTACCAACATGTGTCCCCACTGGATGGAGGATGTGTATTGACTATAGAAAGTTGAATACTGTGACCCGAAAAGACCATTTTCCTTTGCCATTCATGGATCAAATGCTAGAACGTGTGGCAGGTCACAAGTATTACTGTTTTTTGGATGGATATAGTGGATATAACCAAATTGAAATTGCTCCTGACGATCAGGAGAAAATCACATTCACTTGTCCATTTGGTACATTTGCCTACCGTCGAATGCCGTTTGGCTTATGTAATGCACCGGCTACCTTTCAGCGGTGCATGCTAAGCATATTTCGTGACATGGTCGAACACATCCTTGAAGTCTTCATGGATGATTTTTCAGTGTTTGGCCAACCTCGAGCATGTATTAATGCGATGTGAGGATAAACACCTCGTTTTGAATTGGGAAAAGTGTCACTTTATGGTGACCAAGGGAATAGTCCTCGGCCATATAATCTCCGATGAAGGAATCCAAGTGGATAAGGCCAAAATCAACATAATCTCAAATCTACCTGTCCCCCGTACAGTGAGAGACATCCGTTCCTTCTTGGGGCATGCGGGATTTTATCGTCGGTTTATCCAGAACTTCAGTGCAATCTCTCGACCTCTTTGTCAACTTCTTGTCAAAGATGCACCATTCGAGTGGTCAGAGAATTGCCAAAAGTCTTTCGAGGATCTAAAAGAGCTCCTCACCTCCGCACCTATAATACAGGCACCCGACTGGAGTTTGCCTTTCGAAATAATGTGCAATGCTAGTGATTATGCCATTGACGCGGTCCTAGGCCAGAGAAAGGACAAGAAGCCATATGTGATATGCTATGCCAGCCAAACTTTGAATGAAGCTCAAATGAATTATACAACTACTAAAAAGGAGCTGCTGGCTGTAGTATTCGCCTTGGATAAATTTAGGTCTTATCTGATAGGGTCACCAATCGTCTATTTTACAGATCACTCGGCCCTCAAGTATCTGCTGTCTAAGAAAGACACTAAACAACAGCTCATTCGCTGGATACTCTTACTCCAAGAGTTTGATCTAACAATCAAAGATAAGAAAGGAGTAGAGAATGTGGTTGCGGACCATTTGTCACGGTTGACTTTTGTCGACAATACTGAACCCCAATCCATTAAGGATGAGTTCCCGGATGAACAACTACTGGCAGTAAGTGGTCTGCCTTGGTATGCTGATATCGTGAACTACCTTGTCACGGGAGAAACCCTGAACCATTGGTCAAACCAAGATAGAAAACGGTTCCTCTCGTTTGTGCGTCATTTCTTTTTTGATGACCCATATCTTTTCAAGTACTGTGCTGATCAGGTTATCAGGCGCTGCGTCACCAATGAGGATATAATCGTAATTTTAGCATCATGCCATTCTGAGGCATGCAGTGGCCACTTCGCTTCACAGAAGACCGCACAAAAAGTTCTACAAAGTGGTTTTTACTGGCCCACAATTTTTAAAGACGCGTATTCCTTTTGTAAGACATACCAACGTGTCAAAAGCTTGGAACTATTTCTAAAAGGAATTCTATGCCTCTAACCCCGATCATCACAATTGAGATATTCGATTGTTGGGGCATAGATTTTATGGGCCCATTTCCCAAGTCTAATAACTGTGAATACATACTCCTTCCTGTAGAGTATGTGTCAAAATGGGTTGAAGCGATGCCAACGAGACGCAATGACCACAGAACGGTCATGTCCTTTCTGAGAGAGCATATCTTGTCTCGTTTTGGAACTCCGAAAGCTTTACTAGTGACCAAGACAAGCATTTCTACAATAGGCCTTTGGAGTCACTTCTCAAGAAATACGGAGTCCACCATAAAATCGCTCTTGCCTATCATCCACAGTCGAATGGGCAAGCAGAATTGGCCAACCGAGAAATCAAGCATATTCTCGAAGAGACGGTTAGCTCCAACCGAAAGGACTGGGCATACAAGCTGACCGATGCTTTATGGGCATACCGTACTGCCTACAAGACGAATCTAGGTATGTCCCCATATAGATTGGTTTACGGTAAAGCTTGCCACCTCCCTATTGAAATTGAGCATAAAGCTTACTGGGCGACACGCTTATTGAACTTTGATATCCAAGAGGGAGGTCAGTTACGTAAGCTCCAACTTGCAGAGCTAGAGGAAATACGACGATCTGCGTATGACTCTGCAAAGCTGCATAAGGAAAGGTTGAAGGCTCGCCACGATCGTACGATCTTTCGTAAATCATTTGAGCCGGGGCAGAAAGTTTTGCTGTATGACTCTCGCCTCCACCTTTTCCCAGGAAAGCTCCGTTCCCGTTGGACAGGCCCGTTCATTGTAAAAACTGTTTTTCCACATGGGGCGGTTGAGCTCGTCAATCCAAAGAACGATGATTGTTTCAAGGTCAATGGCCAAAGGTTGAAACCGTTCTTGGAGAACTTCCAAACTGAAGTTGAGCACATCCAACTGGATGAGCCCAACTATTCTCCCACTTAAAATCCAAAGTGGAGTTCCATTTTATTGTTATATGTCTTATCTTTCCCTGCATTTTAGTTTCTCTCTTTTATTTTTAATTCTTTGTTCGTTCTTTTAGTGTTGTGATCTTGTTCTAATCCGCTATACCTTGAACCACTCAATTACAGGTGCATAGATGCGAGGTGATGATTTTCATTCTATCGGTTCATGGGCTGATTCAGAATGTCGTTGTGGCACCTGGACTGAGGGTGAACTCACACCCTGCTCTTTGCTTCATCAAGACCCTGAAGCTCACGCTCTCATTGATGCTGCCCAAGGGTACATTCCATACCCACCGGCCCTCCTTGACATCAATCCATATGAAAATATGAGATTTCATGATGACGATGATGTGGATGAAGAAGAAGACCTGTACATGGGGAGAATGGTGGATGATGCACTCATGGCACAATGGGAACATCATAACCTCCAGGATGTCGTCCCGGAACGTCACAATGCAGTTTTTGTTTTTGTTGACGACTTCCTTATTCCCGAGTTGGTCCCATACCGCTATGTGTACCTGAGTTTTCTGCTATTCAGGCTCCAATGCCCATTACCAGCTAGTGCATTTTGGGAATCTATGCCAATAGTGAGGTTGGAACTTAGTCACTTTTCTTTGTTTTTTGTTTCTGTTCCTTGTTTTTCTTTTCGTGTTTAATCCTTGTTTCTTGTGTTCCGTTATCTTAATATCGGTTTGTTTGTCTTTTATTATTTTTTTTTCCTTTGTCAGGATTGTCACTATGAATCCACCGTTCCCGCCACTTTACCTTCCACATCAACTGGTTCATGGTTTTGGGCCCTACATAAGGCCCCCACGTGCTCCGCCGCAAGAGGACAGTCCATTGCGCAATTACACTCCTTTATCCTTGTCTCCATCCGGATCACCTCTTGCATGGGCTTTCAATTCTTTAGAGCCGCCATACTTGCTCGATGATATCCTTGCTGCTTTCCGACTGTTCTAGGAAAGGGAATCATCAAGTTTGGACTCCACTTTTGAAAATTTGGCGGATCATGAAGCGATTGTGGAAGAGGAAATCTTCATGCTCGAAGAATAGTGCCACATTTCAGTTGTTTCCATTCATTTCATCTTTCGTTTATCAATTGGAGTGTAATCCTTGACAGAATATTAGTGGTTTTAGTTTTATTTTCGGTTTTCTTTAGTTAAATAAGGTTTTTAATACCATTTGGGGGAATTTTGTTGCACTACGGATGCTATTAAAATGATTTATTTATATCAAATTGCATTTTTTTATGAGGATGAGTTTTGGTTTACATGTCCTGGTTTTGAACTGCTTTTATTCTATTCTGTTTGTCCAGAACATTGTTGGCTTGTTGGGGGTGCTAAATTTCTTAATTCAGGGTTATTAAAAAATTTGGGCGTTCGATTGATCGAACTCATCTCGATCGATCGACCTTATCAGATATTCGAGCGCTTGATGAGTATTCAATCGATTGAACGTTCGATCGATCGAGACTTGTATTAAAATGAGGCGTCGTTCTGAAGTTTTATAAAATCTCATTTTGTCTCTTACACCCACTCAATCGCTCGAGAACAGAGATAGCATCCCACGAGCTTTGGCCTCCCATATCTATATCTCATGATTTACGGAGCTCTGGGTTCCCCTGATCATTAGTGGCACTGCGGGCAACCGTCACCTCGCGCGTCTCTCGAGGTGAGGCCCCACGTTACCCCTCGTAGTTCTTTTCTTTTCATATGTGCATGGGGGTGCCCCCGTTGGTTGTTTAACTCTTATTCTTAGTTTTCTTAGTGTTCTTGTCTTGTTCAGGCTCTTCCCTATCTCCATCGTTGTCGCTGCCATTTCGTTGTGTTCGATCGATCGAACTGGGTTCCGATCGATCGAACCTTCAATCGATCGAATAACCTTCGATCGCTCGAAGTGCGGCAGTTTTGTTTCTTTCTTCTTTTAGTTCTAACTCATTTCCTGTTTATTTCTTCTATTTTCAGGGCCCTACGATGAATCCTATCACGGGCTACCATAAGGCCAAGCCATTCGACCTCACCATTCCTGACCCGGTTCCAGATCATGGGTTCCGGAACGAGGAGGATCGTGTTTGGTATACATAGTATTTTCAGTCGCGGAAGGTGATGCTTGAGCGACCGTTGGAGACAATTTGGCTATCCACTCCCTGGTACCTGTCCAGGATTCGTGACTTGCCTCATTAGTACACGCTGCTCTCCCAGGCTAAGCACGTCAATTTATCCTGGATTCGAGAGGCGTGTGCGACTATGATCCGGGACCCGGTCGCCCCATTTACACTCCGATCATTTTTCTGGGGCCGAGAGATCATCTTCAGTCCGGCCACCGTCTCCGCTGCTATTGGGGTACCTGAAGTACCCGATTGTGTTTGCCCGCCCCGCCCCGACACACCATAACTCTCACCAACCCTGATTATCCGAGAGCTCACCAGGGGTGCTATTCCAGCTTGGGATGGCGAGGCTCTCATTCCCGACCTCCACCTCACAGACGATTATCACATGCTCCACCTCGCCCTTAGCAATTGCCTACTGGTGACCTCCTATAGAGAGAAGATCGCGGCGTGGTACGCTCGAGTCTTATATGCGATTGGGACAGGGCTACCGATCTGTCTACCTCGCCTGATCATCGATTTTATAAGGCACCCCACCCGTTTTATTCAGGCCAAGAAGCACCTAAAAGGTGCTTGGGCCATTCATAGAGTGATCAAGCAGGCTGGACTCATCCCGTTAGCTGCTGATGCGACTGGCCAGTCCCACAGTCATTTTAGAGAGACTGCCTCCCACCGATCTGATGCACAGAAGAGAAAGAGAAAGGGTAAAGGCAAGGCCAAGGTGGGGGAGAAGAGGAGACGTGGAGGCGGGACAGACACCAAGGGAGCTGCTTCTGGGACGCCCACTGAGGCTGAGGAGCATGAGTCTGAGGAGGAGGACGATCCAATTCAGGAGGTAGCACATTTTGAGCTGAGACAGAGATCTCAGGCTCCAGCCCAGGGAGAGTCTTCGTCCGCACCTCCCCCGACTATTCACCATTTACTTTTGGAGGAGAGGGCAGCCCGGATGAGACTCAAGGGCAAGGTGGATCACATATCCACGATGCTTACCACTCTGCTGGTGCAGCTTGGGTTCGACCCTATCATACCCCCATCTTCCATACCATCTGCACCTCCACCACCCACTACTGGCCCATCTTTCTCTACACCTCCTGGCCCATTTCCCCCTGATCTACCGGTTGATCCTTTGGTACCATCGACATCCTCGGCACCATTTGCCCCATCGACATTAGCCGCACCCACTGCTTTGGAGACATCACTTACACCTGCTCCTGTCATGGCCGACACATCAGTCACTACTACAGTTGCCACGACGAGCGATCCGGCTACCGCTACTACGGGAGTCGAGGGTGGAGTTATGATTGTTCCTGATTTATTGATAGAGATTCTGTTTGATGCTCCCGATGATGGGTAGTCACGTTATGTATTTTGTTGATTTTGGTTGTTATGGGTTGGTTCGGATATTGTTGATTCGTTCTGTTTCAGTTGGTCATTTGGATATTGTGGATAGTTGTTTTTTGTTGGTTGGTGTGGTTTGGCTGTACTTTCTTATCATTGATCTTTTAGTTTGTTTTATCTTTACAGTGATTGGTTATGTTATTATATATGGATCTTGTGCTTTATATTTCTGTTTATTTTTCTTTTGATCCTGTCCGCTTGGAGATTATCTGCTTCTTTACAGATTGTTATGCGCGGAGTTTTTACGTTGCTTTATCAGGTGATATCACTCTATCTATCTATTTGAAAATCAACTTCTGAGGTCATCGCAATTTTCAGTGGGGGGTAGGATGTAGATAGACCATCACCTGTGCATATCTATACTTAGCAATCTGTATCACTCCATCTATTGCAAATCTCCATTATAATTCAAAAATCAAAATTGCAAATTTTCAAATAATTAACCAAGTTTTGGAACTAAATTGGTAGAAAAATTTTGAATTTTTTCTCCTATTTAGCTGTTATCAAGCAATGACATATTCATATTCATCTCATCCCATTATGACTTAAGTTCACGCGTTTTTTTAGCTTCACTAAGAGGAATGCATTTGTTAACCATTCTAGTATCCAAATCATTTGCCCATGTTAAGAGCTATGCAGAAAACTGAAAATAGAGTTAATATGACTTTTATGCTTCAAGGAATAACTAGTGGAAACTAACAACCCTTAGTGAGCTTTTGAACCCAATCTTCAATTCTGAGGGAATTGTCACATTAATTCGAATTGTTTTTTCTTGAATATACTTTAAATTCGTTGGATAGTCTCAAAATTCTTCATTTAAGCTGTTTATTAGAGGAGAACGTTCAGGATTTACCAATTAAAACTCAGGGAACACTGAAATGCTAAAACTAAGAAGTTAAGAAAATGATTTAAGCCTTCGTTATTCATTCCTTACCTTTTTCATATACCTGTATAAACATCTAAGAATCTCTTGACCCCACACTGATTAAATATTGCCAATATGAAAGCCTAACCTTTTGTCTGATACTTTAACCTCTATAAACTCGATTGCACGACTGATATGATTAAAATTGTTGAAGTATTTGACAAGAAGGGAGTAGTTGTGGGAAGGATGTTATATAAAAAAAAAAAAGGAAGGAAGAAGGGTTAAAAATATATATATATATATATATATACATACGAGAATAGAGGATGGTTGGAATAAAGAAGAAATAAACGCAATCAAATGCCAAGGATGTGCAATTTCTTACCCCTCTTATCTTTATCTCACTAAATAAAAGCCGAATTGTCTAAGCCTTAATGATTCTTGACGACGTAGCTTGAATATGAAAGTGTAAGTTGAGTTATCCACGGTATTTCGCTCCTCTAGTAAGTGGTATTCCTTTCATGAGACTGTACACTCTTAATGTTCGTCCTTTATCGAGTTAGGTGTGAAACACTAGTAGCCAGAACATCACTCATATTAAAACTTTCACACCATGAGCGACCATTTCTAAACAAGTTTCTGTGAGATGTTCATTTTTGAGCGTAAACCCATGTGAGAATTGAGTTGAAACTACGAGTTCCAAGAGTATAATAGTCTAAACAATTCTAAATGAAGTTGGATGCATAACTGTTGATTTCACACACACACAGATACATGAATGTAATGCATATGTATATTTATCTTGGTGATATGAGGAACATGTGGATTTCTTCATGGTTTATATGAGGTTGATATGTTATGTGGAGCTAAAGTGATAGTCGAATAGGAAGAAATGTTGATAAGTTTTTCTATATCCTTTTGAGCTTAAAAATGGAGAATTTTGTGGGAATATTCACTGCAATCCCTCACGAGACAACACTCGTCCACTAGGGAAACTTAGGGGTTAAACGGCTTGTTGCATTTACTAAATGCAACCGCGATTCCTGCGAAAGTGAGTTAGGAAGTTTCTTTCATTTTACTAGATTAGTTGCTTTAGTCTTATTTTGTTATTTTAGTCGTTGTAGTATTAGTAAGCTTGTTTTATTTTTGCTTTATTGCTAGGGACTAGTAAATCGCTAGTTGGGGGTTGTGACAAGTGGGGGTATTTGTAAAATACAACCGCGTTAAAAGAGGAAAATACACTGGAAAAGTCTACAATTCCCCTGTTTATCTGCAGTTTGAATTACAATATCAGTTTCTACACATTTTGATTAATCTATGATAAGTTGTGTGTTTTAGCTGTAATTTGTGCAGATTACTGCTGCTGTGTACAAGATTGAAGACTGTTGATAAAAGGAAGTGCTTGGTCCTGATGAAGACAACTCAAAGCTGAAATATAGGGTTCGAGCGATTGCAGAAGTTTCGAGCGATCGAAGGTTCGATCGATCGAGTAATGTTCAAGCGCTCGAATTTTCCAGGAGTTCAATCGATCGAGAATGTTTCGATCGATCGAATGTGCCTTTTATCAGATTATACGCACATGTAGCAGAAACAGGTTTTTAACCCTAGCATTAGGTTTAGGCTATATATAATCGTTTTGTTTACATCCCAAAGGACGCACACACTTTGTTTCATCAGTTTTCCATAGAGAGTAGAGAGTTTTATCTTATTTTGTAGGTTTTTTTTATCAAGGATTAGCTTGGATTTCGTAAGGTTTAATAGTAGTTACTCTTCTCAAGGTTACTTTGTTTTATTTCGTTTACATTCTACACTTATTTATTCGTAGTATAATCTTCAATATCGTAGTATTGCATTCTAGATGAGTTAAAATCATTGATTTTCATAGTTTTCATGAAAAACTCGCAAACAAACATGACTTTAATGAACCTTTACGTTAAAAATAAATCTGAGACTTCCCAGACCATGTCCGAGTAGTCCGGGGTTGGAAAATCGCGATGAAACCGTGATTTCAGGCCTCTGCCATGCAGTATTTTTATTCCTGTGTTCGATCGATCGGACCAGAGACATAGTCGAGCGATCGAAGATATTTCGATCGATCGAGAGATGAAGAAGTTAGATCGATCAAAAGCGCATCGATCGATCGAGACCTCTGATTCTTGAGGACATCTAATACAGTATTCCAAGACTTTCTGCTTTACTGATTCGTTATCAAACTGTCCCCAACTGCTCAGTTTGTCAAAACAGTCTTTAAACGTTAAGCCTTAAGGCATTTTCTTTCAATATATTTTGCAAACCACCCTCAATGCTAACACCATTGTAGGTGCGAGTCTTAACTATTGAATTAAACCACCTTTGTGTATTTCAAACTTAATTGTGATGATATAGTCCCGGTCATGAAAGGACTATTGATTTTATATCCTTAGAGAAGTACGGATACTGTAGAAGTTGTCCTCCGTTGAGCTTAATTGCACTTGCATGGTAGATGGCTGAGTCATAGGGGATTCGCGTGATCCCAATACTTTCTTTTATTAAGAAAAACCGTTTTCAAATCCTGCTTTAGTTAAATAGTTAATCATTAGTTAATTTAATTTAGTTGCTTTTAAGTTTAGTCGTTAATTGTAGAACTTTGTGTTCTACACTTCTCTTAAAATATTGAATTTTCTTTTCTTTTAGAGTCTAATCTAGGTGATTGAATCTCATCCTTCCATGTGGGATCGACCTGGACTTCATCCAGTTTACTACTTGCATGTCTACCTACACTTGGGTATTGTACAAGAGCACACAAGATTATTCGCGTGTCAAGTTTTTGATGTTTCAATCGATTGAATGTCCCTTTTATCAGATTATACGCGCATGCAGCAGAAACGGGTTTTTAACCCTAGTATTAGGTTTAGGCTATATATAATCGTTTTGTTTACGTCCCAAAGGACGCACACACTTTGTTTCATCAGTTTTCCATAGAGAGTAGAGAGTTTTATCTTATTTTGTAGGTTTTTTTTTATCAAGGATTTCATTGTAGCTTGGATTTCGTAAGGTTTAATAGTAGTTGCTCTTCTCCAGGTTACTTCGTTTTATTTTGTTTACATTCTGCACTTATTTATTCGTAGTATAATCTTCAATATCGTAGTATTGCATGCTAGATGAGTTAAAATCATTGATTTTCATAGTTTTCATGAAAAACTCGCAAACAAACATGACTTTAATGAACCTTTATGTTAAACATAAATCTGAGACTTCCCAGACCATGTCCGAGTAGTCCGGGGTTGGGAAATTGCGATGAAACCGTGATTTCAGGCCTCTGCCATGCAGTATTTTTATTCCTGTGTTCGATCGATCGAATGTAGTTCGATCGATCGGACCAGAGACATAGTCGAGCGATCAAAGATATTTCGATCGATCGAGAGATGAAGAAGTTAAATCGATCAAAAGCGCGTCGATCGATCGAGACCTCTGATTCTTGAGGACATCTAATACAGTATTCCAAGACTTTCTGCTTTACTGATTCGTTATCAAACTGTCCCCAACTGCTCAGTTTGTCAAAACAGTCTTTAAACGTTAAGCCTTAAGGCATTTTCTTTCAATATATTTTGCAAACCACCCTCAATGCTAACACCATTGTAGGTGCGAGTCTTAACTATTGAATTAAACCACCTTTGTGTATTTCAAACTTAATTGTGATGATATAGTCCCGGTCATGAAAGGACTATTGATTCTATATCCTTAGAGAAGTACGGATACTGTAGAAGTTGTCCTCCGTTGAGCTTAATTGCACTTGCATGGTAGATGGCTGAGTCATAGGGGATTCGCGTGATCCCAATACTTTCTTTTATTAAGAAAAACCGTTTTCAAATCCTGCTTTAGTTAAATAGTTAATCATTAGTTAATTTAATTTAGTTGCTTTTAAGTTTAGTAGTTGTTAATTGTAGAACTTTGTGTTCTACACTTCTCTTAAAATATTGAATTTTCTTTTCTTTTAGAGTCTAATCTAGGTGATTTAATCTCATCCTTCCCTGTGGGATCGACCTGGACTTCATCCAGTTTACTACTTGCACGTCTACCTACACTTGGATATTACACAAGAGCACACAAGATTATTCGCATGTCAAGTTTTTGGCGCCGTTGCCGGGGAAGGCGACGATCAATTCCTTAGATTACCTCAATCTTTCCTGATCTAATTTTGTTTTCCTTTTTCTTTGAGTTCTCTAGGTTTTCAATCTTCTTAGATTCTCTCATTAATGTCCGATAGTTCCATTTACGGAATTTTCGAAAATCTTCTATATTCATCTAATTCTTCCAGTTCTAGTTCTAGTAATCCCGTAGCCACTCCAACTGAATCAATGGATGATAATCAAAGTGAACATGGTGACAATGTTGTGGTGCCAATTGATGATTCACTACGTCCGTTGTGCGATCTCATGCAACCAGAACACGCACCTACTCCTTCTTGCATTCTCATTCCCCCACATGCTGGCGAATTTCAATTTTGCAATGGGATGATTCAACTCCTCCCAACATTTCATGGGATGGAAAGCGAGAAGGCATATCTACACGTTAAGGATTTCGAGGATGTTTGTAAAACACTCTCCCAAACTTGTCCTGTAGATGTGACACGCTTAATGTTATTTCCCTTCACCTTGAAGGATAAAGCGAAGGCGTGGTTACTGTAATGTTTTGAATTTTTTTAAGGGTATTGTGGTAATTTTAGTGGTCAATGTATGGACCCATTGTGGACTTATACATTTTAATGCCTAACCTTTGGTCTTGTAGTACCACTTTGGTAATTGTTTTGGCACATAGGTGTGTATATATATATATATGTTACATATTTGTATGTGTGTGTGTGTAAGGGAGACAAGAGGGGGCCCACAAGTCACCTCCCCAAACCACTCCCAAACCACTCCCAAACCACTCCCAACCACCCCCAACAACTAAAGTCTCCTAGGAAGCTTCCTAGGAAGCTTCCCCCTCTCCTTCTCCCTCCCTTATATATCTCTCCCCCTCATTTTCTTTTCATTATTCTTCTCCTATCTCTATCTCTATCTCTAGCACCCTCATGTTTGAAAGAGCAAACCCCCATATTTACTTCAACCTTAAACCCTAATTTTGAGCCTCCATAACTTATTATTGGGAGCAAGCTATTAGTATCAAAAGTGACCCTCTTTACTAGAGCTTCCCATTGGTGTTCTTATTTTCTCCATTCATGTTCTCTACCTCAAGTTATGGCCTAAGGAAGGAGGATGAACTTTCTATTTTCTTGTTCTTGAAGATCTACTACTTGGGCTTTCTCAATCTCTCTTGGATTCTCTTTGCTTATACTTATATTCTCAAGGAGAAGGTAGATTACATTATTTATATACAAATGGTATTCTATATCTAACTTTGACATGTGATTAATTGCTAGAAATAGAGGTTTTGCGGAGTAAATTATAATTCTTTCCAAATGCACATGTTCATGTGACTTGCATGTCTAGTTTATGTGACTTGCATGTCTAGTTGTTAATTAGTTGCATAGATGCTTAAATGAGATTATGTGCTTATATACTTAGTTGCTAATTAATAACTAAAATATTCATATAAATTAAGTCTTGTTGCTAAGTTGAAAGCATGCTTGTGTGTTATTATTAATCCTCTAAATGGTAGAACTCATGCTTACTTTGATTATTGTCAAAGTCATAATGTTGCTAATAAATGATGAAATTTATTGATATCATTCTTGAAATTTGACACATGCATTAGAATCGTAGAAGTCACGTGCATTGTTGCCAAGTGGGCACACCTCATAGCATAGCATGATTTGCATATGAGAATTCCCAAAATGGGGATAAAAAGATGTGAAAAATCCGGATGTGGGTTGTGTGTGAGGACAGGGTGGACGTACCTAAGAACGTACCAAACTCCAACTTATATTCGACTAGCTATCGGAAAGTTGGTATGCTACATTCCCAGTGGGGGGTGGCTCACAGTCCGGTAACGAGGCGAGTGAACACGTATGCATAGCCCGAGGGCTCATTAGTTGAAAGGCTTAGGCATCATACATGGCATCACATCTCATTGGTAGTTATGGGATCCATCTTGTATATCTATAATGTTTTCTACTAAGCCGTCGTGCTTAATGAATCTATAAAAAAATTCTTTTTCAGGTGGTCTTGATAGGGGCAAGGCCCACGAGTAGCCGGATATCCTAGCCCCATGTTTTTGAAAGCTCCCCACGAGAAATTATATTCTTTTGGACTTACTAGCATAGTTCTTTTATTAAACTTGTAATAATTGTAATTCGATATCGTTCATGTTAGAATCGAATTATGGAACTTACGAGTACTTGGGTTTAAATCCTTCCATCTATGCTAATTTGTAAGCTATGACCTAGCTTGGGCACATGTTAGCCCCTTTATGTGTTTGGTAACATTAGTGGAGTCCTTGTATTGGAACTCTTTCACAACTTGTAATATTCTCATTGTTAATATTCGTTGTTATGTATCCGGGATCTTCGAATCCCCCTATGATCTATTCATGCTTTTGAACCATTTTGACATGTCGAAAGACTTGCTACCTGACTTATAAATTTGGACCTAACTCAAAAACTTTTAAACTCTGATTTGGTTTATACTAAGCCTATGGCTTGTACGTTGTGGGGAATATATTATTTTTAATTTCTAAAGGACCGTTCAGTCGTAAATTCTCAAACCTTGATTTCATTAAAACCTTCAATTAAACTTCTTCTTTTCTTCCACTCTTGACACTTCTTATTTCTATTCTTATAAAAACTTCCTTGAAAGCCAGAGTACTGTGGGTCGACCCTACTTGACTCGTTTGGTCTCAGCGGGTTGACCTTTGATTTTTCTTTGGAATCCATTAGGATTCTTCTGTAGCTTCCGCACTATTTGGTTGGTTCACGTAGGACATTTTCTTCTTCTTAACCTCTTTCTTTGACTCTTTGGCCCGTCCACATATCGTGGATTTTGGGGCGTTACAGTTACTCACCCTGAAACCGAATTCAATCTTCACATGGGATGCGATGAACACTGCATTTTTGAAGAAATTCTTTCCACCTCGCATGACCACAGAGCTAAAACGCCAAATAAGTTCATACAAGCAGAGGAGCAATGAAACCTTCACCCAAACTTGGGAGCGTTTCAAAGATTTGCTTCTCTCATGTCCCCACCACGGATATGAGAAATGGCGTACCATCAGTCACTTCTATGAAGGACTAAATGGTGAAACAAAGAAGTTGGTCGAAACTATGAGCTCTGGACCATTCCTTCAAAAGAACACTGAAGAGGCTGAAGCTCATTTTGAGTGGTTAGCTGAACATGCTCATGAATGGTCTAACTCTGAAGATACACCTCGAACTCAAATATCGAGTGTGGAAGATAAGAGTTTGTACCAATTGAAAAGTGAAGATCGTCTGATGAACAAATACGAAGAACTGGCAAAGAAGGTAGAAGAACTAGGGATGCGAGGAGAGAACTCTAGGCAGGTTATGCATGAGGAACCATGCGGCACATGCAACATGTTGGGACATACAACTCAATACTGTCCCAATGTGCCGTATTTTCAAGAGCAGGCCCCCATGGAGATGAATGCCATGCAAGGTTTCCGAGGGGCGGGGACATGAGAAGATAAAATCATTGTCTAAAAGTCAAAAATGGTATTTATACGGTCAAGAGCGGCTACCAAAGCACGAAGGACCCTTGCCCTAACAGTCATCCTCGTGGTCTAAGCTCCTCTCATCAACCCCAAACAGAAGTGTGGAAAGAAATCTGGAATATTAGGGTAGCCCCAAAGGTTATCACCTTTTTATAGAAGGTTTGTCACAATGCTATTCCCACCATTGAGAACCTAACCAAGAAGAGAATTTGCCAATCTTCAGTCTGTCCCCTCTGTAATGTGGAGTTGGAGACTATCGAACATTTGTTCTTACTATGCCTATGGACTCAGAACATTTGGTATGGCTCCTCACTTTAATTATCTCCTAGCACAATGAGGATTACAAGATTTTATCTATGGCTAACCCAAATGCTTCAATCCTTCCACAAAATGAGACCCAAAAATGACTACCTCAATGCATTACTTGCTTACATTTGCTGGGAAATTTTAGCCGAGTTTGACCTTCGGCTCTGGTCATACAACCGACTCTGATTAGTCATATCATAGAGGCTCAACGAACCACTAAGGATTTGAGACTCAGATTCGCTAAGATGTTAGCCAAGGAACCAGAGGTATGGAGCATAAGCGCGGATAGAGCTCTAAGATGTTGAGGTAGACTCGGTGTGCCTGATGAAGATTTTATCTGGAAAGACATATTGGACGAAGCACACAAGTCACGAATGATTGTTCGTCCTGGAGGTACGAAGATGTACAAGGACTTAAATGGAATTTCTAGTGGGAAGGAATGAAGAGAGAGGTAGCTGAGTATGTATCTCAGTGTCTCACTTGTAAGCAAGTGAAGGCGGAATACCAGAAACCACTCGGACTTCTACAGTCGCTACTGATTCCCCAATGGAAATGGGAACACATCAGTATGGATTTCGTGGTAGGATTGCCGAAGTCTCAGGAAACCACGACACTATTTGGGTGATAATGGATTGACTAACGAAGACGACACATTTTATCGCCTATAGTATGACGTACCTGGTAGAACGGTTGAGTCGAATGTACATTTAGCAACTTGTGCGACTACACATATACTTATTTCAATCGTGTCGAATCGAGATTCACAGTTCACTGTGGAGTTTTGGAAGAGTCTCTAGGCAACAATGGCAACGACATTAAGCTTAAGTTCAGCTTTCCATCCACAGACCGAGGGATAGACTGAACGAGTTAATCAAGTGATGGAGGATATGTTACGAGCTTGCATCATAGATTTTGGGAGCTTTTGGGAGACGCACCTGCCGTTAATAAAATTTTCCTATACCAACAGCTATCATACAAGCATAGGGATGGCGCCATTTGAAGCATTGTATGGATGATCTTGCCGATCGCCGTTATGTTGGGCCAAAGTTGGAGATATTCAACTTCTTGAGCCAGAGATGGTACGCGAAACTAGTGAGAAGATTCAAGTGGTACGAAGATGAGAACTGTGTAACCCAAATATAAGAGTTATGCTGACAAACGTTGTAAGGATTTAGAATTTGCAGTTGGAGATCATGTACTGGTCAAGGTTTTACCAGTTCGAGGGATTGTTAAATTTGGACATAAGAGAAGCAAGTTATCGCCTCGATTTATCGGACCTTTGAAATCCTAGAATGCGTTGGAAAAGTTGCCTATACACTGGCATTACCGCCTAAGATGTTGAGCGTGCACAACGTCTTTTGTATCAGTATGTTGCAAAAGTGTGCCCATAACCCAGTGCACGAGATTAACTTCGAGGACATAGAAGTTAATGATAACGTCACATTCAATGAAGGACTAGTGAGAATCTTGGATCACGAAATCAAGAAACTCAGAAACAAGGAGATTCCATTGGTAAAGATCCAGTGGAAACACCACGATGAAGGAGAAGCCTCGTGGGAGTTAGAGTCGGAGATGCGCAAGAAGTTTCCATTTTTGTTATGATCCAACACTACTTTAGATTTCAAGGACGAAATCTTTTAATAAGTGGTAGATGATGTAATACCATATATTTTTGGTATGTATAAATAATAAATAAGATTGTGTGTAATTGCCATTACAGTACTTAAAATCTCGTTCTTGATCAATTGAACTTTTTTAGTCGATTGAAAATGTGAAGTTTCAATTGATCGAATCCTTTTTGATCGCTTGAAACTCTGCCGACATAATTTATGACGTGGTCCCCCTTCCCAATCGATTGAGCCCTTCTCAATCGATCAAACCTGATCGACATGTTCTCAATCGATCGAACTTTTTTTTATTGATCGAACACGCAAAGATTTTTATCCCCAGTTTGCGGGGAAGCTGCCACCTTACACTCCAATTCTCTATATGTATGTGTTATAATTGTGTGTATGAGGTTTGTTTTGGCCCAGAGAAGTTAGAGAGAGAGAGAGAGATAGAGAGAGAGAGATAGAGAGAGAGAGAGAGAGGGGGGAGTGTAGAGAGAGGGGGAGTGGTGGTGTTTTGGTTATATATACACACACACACACACTCATATACACATATATATACACATACACATACACTATATATATACAATCTGTGGGAGAAGGAGAGAAAGATAGCAGAAGAAGAAGAAGAAGAAGAAGGAGAAGAGAAAGAGAGAGAGAGTGAGAGAGAAGGGGGGAGAGACAAAGGTAGAGAGAGGAAGAGGAGGAGGAGGAGGAGGAGGAGGAGGAGGAGAGAGAGCTCCATTAAAGCTTGAGCTTCAAACTCACACCCAAATGCACCCTCTACACTGTGGTGAGTTCTAAACTTACACAATAGCTAAGTTTAGTGCTTTTGCAAGTCTTGGACGTGAAGAAGTTTCGATCACTTTTATAATTCTTTTACCAGTGCTTACCATACCAACCAATGGAAAAAAATTTACAATCTATAGTGATGCTTCTTAGCAAGGACTTAGATGCATGCTCATGCAAGAAGGTAAGGTAATCGCTTATGGATCGCGACAACTGAAGCCGTATGAGGTGAATTACCTAACGCATGACTTGGAATTGGCAGCCATTGTTTTTGCTCTCAAGATTGGGAGGCATTACTTGTTTGGAGAAAAGTTTGACCTATTCTCTGATCATAAGAGCCTCAAGTACCTATTCTCTCAAAAGGAGCTAAATATGAGACAACGACGCTGGATGGAGTTGCTTAAAGATTACGAATTCACTTTCCCATACCACGCCGGTAAAGTGAATGTGGTCGTAGACGCTCTGAGTAGGAAACCCCGTAGCAAACTCGTCTCGTTAATGATTAGAGAGTGGCAAGCACTAGAAACCCTGACAGATTTTGATATTCAAGCTGCGCATTCAGAAGGAGGAAGGCATTTTTGGATGCCTTGTTATTGAACCAACCCTTATCAGCCACATTATCGAAGCTCAGAAGAAGAACGAAGGACTACGACAGTGGTTTGAGAAGGCAGCAGCCAAGGATCCAGAGGAATGGGAAATTGGATAGGATGGAAGTCTCTGATGTCGGAACTGACTTTGTATGCCCAAGGATGGTGGGTTAAGAGAAGAAGTGATGGACGAAGCACACATGTCAAGGTTGATAGTTCATCCAGGGAGTACTAAGATGTACAAAGATCTGAAAAGGAATTTCTGGTGGAAAGGTATGAAAAGAGATGTTGCGGAGCACGTGTCGAAGTGTTTCACTTGTTAGCAAGTTAAGGCTGAGCATCAGAAGCTGTCAGGACTTTTACAGCCATTGCCCGTACTAGGATGGAAGTGAGAGCACATCTCTATGGATTTTGTCACGGGGTTGCCAAGGTCGCAACGAAACCATGACGCGATCTGGGTGGTCGTGGATCGACTCACAAAGTCCGCGCACTTTATTGCATGTAACATGATATATACAGTTGAGAAGACGAGCTGACTGTATTTGCAACAGATTGTTCGGCTACATGGCATGCCCATTTCGATTGTTTTGGACCGAGATTCGCGTTTTTACAGTTAGATTTTGGGAGTCTTCAAACAACTATGGGGACTTCACTAAAGTTGAGTTCTGCTTTCCATCCCTAGATTGATGGACAAATAGAAAGGACTAATCAAGTGTTGGAAGATATGCTGCGAGCATGTGTAATTGACTTTGAAGATACTTGAGAGACACATTTGCCGCTCTTTGAGTTTGCCTACAACAATAATTATTATTCGAGCATCAAAATGGCACTGTTCGAAGCATTGTACGGGAGACCGTGTCGTTCGCCTCTTTATTGGGCGAAAGTTAGAGAAGCCAAACTTTTGGGACCAGATATGGTGCGAGAGACTAACAAGAAGATCGAAATAGTGAGAGAAAGGATGAAGGCAGCCCAGAGCAAACATAAAAGCTATGCGGACAAGCGTCCGTAAGAACTTGGAATTATGCGTAGGGGATCATGTTCTGCTAAAAGTTTCCCCAGTAAGAGGAATGGTGAGGTTTGGACAGAAAAGGGGAAAACTTTTGCCGCGCTATGTTGGACCTTTCGAGATTCTGGAATGCGTAGGTAAAGTTGCCTACAAGTTAGCATTACCGCCGAAGATGTCTGGAGTACATAATGTGTTCCACATCAGCATGCTAGGGAAGTACGTGCATGGATCAACGCACAAGATAGATTTCAAGGACATCGAAGTGGATAGTCGAGTGTCGTACACCAAGAGACCGGTGCGAATATTAGGGAGAGAGGTCAAGTAGCTAAGGAACAAGGAGATACTATTGGTGAAAGTGCAATGGAAACACAATGACAAGTGCGATGCTTCTTGGAATATGGAGTCTGCCATGCGTGTGAAGTTCCCGAAGTTGATAGCGAGTCTTAGCTCTGATTTCGGGGACAAAATCTTTTGTTGGATGGTGGAGAGATGTAACACTGCCCCTTTTATCTGTATTCATATAAATGGATATATTTTAGTATTTCTATATTCGTATATGTGAAATATAGTTGTTATGAATGAACATTGTTGATAGTTTAAACAGATGTTTATTTCCTTAACACTTAAACTCTTAAAATATAAGAAAGATTTCTAAACCAGGATCCCTGAGCGCTTGAGGCGTTGGAGAGCTCGCGATGGGAGCGCTCGAGCTAGCATAAGCGCTCGAGCTAAAAATATGTGAAAAGATAATTTTGCCCCTGGACTTGAGAACTCTTTAAATACCAGACCTCCCAGCATTTATTACGTTTTCAAAATTTTGTTAAAATAGAGAGCTTAAGAGAGAGGTCCTTGAGAGTTATACACATCAACACACTTCCATATACAAAACATACTTGCATGTCCCTCAATTTACCATCCATCACCTTCATTTCATGATTATACATACACATTTCACTACCATGATGTTCTAGGGTTGATCCTGAAGAATGAAGGAGGATTTTGGTTGATCAAAGCACCATTGAAACTTACATGTGAAGTTCTTGAAGATTATTGCACAATTCCTCACATATTTCATCATCTAGCATCATCTAGAGCAATCTAGATCTTGTGAGTATCTCTACTCACTCTTAAAACATATTTTCTTAAGTTTAATTATGATCCATGGCCATGCATGTGTTATAATTAAAGTAAAATCGAAGTTATGTTGATGAGCAAACTAATCTACTGGTACACTGTCAAACACGAGCACTCGGGCTAAACTCGAGCGCTCGAGCTTAATGAACGGGCCAATCCTGAGCGTTCGAGAAGTTCGAGCGCTCGAGTTCAGTAGTGTTTTAAAGAATGAGTTGTTGCATGTTAGTTTTATGCGGATTCATAATGTGTTAGTTGTTTTATGTGCTGTGAAAGTTGTACCTTGAGATATACTTGCTGATCTTGCTTGCATGTGCTCGGATAAAGCAGTACTATATGCTAATGGTGTTGTACTTTTCAAATGTACATCTTTTATACTGTTAAGAAGAAGGAATCCTGGAGTTTGCAAAGGCGAGCGCTTGAGCCCACTATTTTGTTAAAATGAACATGTTTTCTATAGTAAGTTAGCAACAAACGGAACTGGTAGAGTTGGTACATGTAAGATGCGCGAACTTAATTATGATCGAGATGTACCAGAATATGATACTCCCTCCGTCCCATTTTATGTTTCCATCTTGGGGAATCCAACTATTTAAGGGGACAAAAAGAATCTTGTAACAACCCTGAAATTTCTACGTAAATAATTATTTTAATTATTATTTTCAGTTAGCAATATTATATGAGTGTGCCTATGTAAGACATGTGTTTGGAAAATTTTAAGTGTTTGGTGGACATATAAATTAAATCATGAGTAAGCGCATTTAGTTTGACAGTTATATTTTATTAATTTATATTTGTTAACAAAAAAAAAGTGAAGGGTTGATATGTATTTTTGTTATACAGTGTTTACAAGCCCGCAAATATGTAAAATAGTGTATCTGGTATTAAAATTAAGTGCCTGGGGTATGGGTACCCTTTGGACTAGTTGTTTAAGTATTTTGAAATACATTTCGGGGTCATATGTGTGTCTTTTGGGAGCCCACAAGCCTAAACTCGGGAATTACTTTGATTATATCATTAAGAGTTATATGTATCCACCTTTAGAAGAAAAAAATAAACCCTAGCCCCCAATGCACTTCTAAACACACAGAGAGAGAGAGAGAGAGAGAGAGAGAGAGAGAGAGAGAGAGAGAAGAAGAAGAAGAAGAAGAAGAAGAAGAAGAAGAAGAAGAAGGAAGAAGAAAGAATGAGAAGAAGAAGAAAACAAGAGAGGACAATAGGGACTCCAAACCTTTGGCTTGCTTAATCATCATCAACCTTGAAGCCCTAAATTGGTGAGTTAACTTGTTATTTTCTTTCAATCTCGTTTTATTAAAATTTAAATGCATAGAATATTAAATTAGTATGGTTATGGATTATGAGATTTAGGTTTTTTTACAATGATTGAAGTTGTGATTTGAGATTTATAGATGATCATTGAATATATATTTGAGCAATTATTCAATTTTCAGATTTGGGGTTTTCATGGATCAGATTTGAGTAGAAAATTCATAATAAATCATACGTTAGAGTTTTTGTGATTTTGTTCGCCTAGGCCTATAGGAAACGCAATTCTGCACAACTTTTGTCTAATAGCATTTTTCCCAATTCTGCACCGTTTGGGCAGAAAATATACATTATAGTAGCAGTGAATGTTAACTCTGGATTTCAAATTTATGTTTATGAATATTGTTAGAGATGTTTTTTTGTACGGAATTGTTATGAGGAATAATTTTAGTCCATATTGATTTTGAGACTGTTTAATGTAAGGGTCTGTTTGGGACTGCTTTAAATAGTATTGTTGAGTTTCGATTTTATATGCTATGTGTTAAGAAACCCCAACTTATTCTATGTGTGGTATTAAATAATTATTATGAAAATACTACGCCCAAGACTTGAATAGAATTTTGGCAAAAAAAAAAAGGGCCTTATCGTGAATAATCGGATAATTATATTCCATGGAATAAATGATAAATTCCCGAAGTGGTTAATGACGTGATTAAACCCTCATGAATGGGTACTTATGACAATTAACGTAGATGGTAAGAAACTGGGAAAAGACCTTAGTGTTCACTACTCCCCGTTGTTGTGTTATTGTTTTTGGTAGCTCGCACTCTTTTGCCAGTGGCTTCGTGATCAAGTTGGCTTAAGACTTGTCTTGTTGAGTGTACTTTTTGCCAATGGTTGTGTGATCAAGCTGGCCTAAGCCTTATGCTCGACTTATATTGTATAGACGTCTTGACATATTGACCAGCCGTCCGTTGTGTATCCCTGGTTTGGTTGGGGTATTGGGTGTTGGTAGTATGCCTGGGCACACATGGGATATATGTGTGGGTTGTACCATGGAGGGTGGCCAAGTGGTGAACCTAGGGAACACAAAGATAAATTAAAGACTAATAAATATGAAAATTGATTATTTCATAAGACTGATAAGTTTGGAATAATGAATGCGACGTTTAAGTTAGAATGTGGAAATGTTGTTTACGGACTTGTTTGCTTGGTTTGTGATAACTATATATTACAGGATGGTGGGTCTACTAACTTTTATGCAGGGCTGACTCACCATAGATATCCGACCGGTAAGTATTCAGTTGTGTTTATTCGGGGTTGGAGCCACTGCCACCACATTGAAGGAAACTACCGTTCTGTCCTGAATGTGCGTGGAACTATTGTTCTAACCCGACATGAATTATGTGTGATGACATTGTTTATTTTCTGTGCAACGATATTGTATGATATGAGGTGATTATGTTTTTATTTGTGAGTACTTTTGGTAGTCTATGGGACACCTTTGTTCCCTAAGACTCGTTTTATATTTTTTTGTTAACTTACACCAGTATTTTATATACTGACCCGGGTGCGTAATGCATTCGGGGCGTTTCTATATGAAACGTAGTCGAATGTATATGCAGGTTTAGTATTTGGAGATTTTCTTTGGAGCTTCTGTTTGGGTGAAGAGATTGTCGCAGTATTGTTTATTATTAGAGTTGTACTTATTTTTTTGTTGTACTTTATTTAATTTCTGGCAGTGTGGGCTACATGTGTATAATTGTAATAAGGATTATATATTGGGTATTGGGAACGTTGTAGTTGCTCTGACCAATGCATGTATAGATTTTATGTTTATTTATTTTCTTTCCGCTAAACTCTGTAAAGAGGGTTTCATCGAATGAACCTAATATTTCTTTTGTAAATCGAAAGGATATAATATGTGTAATGGAGTTTAATTTCTTTTATAATGAAAATGAATGTGTGGGAATACAAGTTCAATAATAAAGAGTTTTTTTTAAACACAAAATCACATGTACTTATTTAATGAGTATAAATTACTGTTTTCAATAATCATCTATTAGTCTGTGTGAGGGTGTCACTCTCGGGGTTTTGGAAATTGAATATTAGTCTAGATACATGCTCTGGAATAAATATTTGGTTGTCCAAAAATCGGGGTGTGACAAATCTACCCCTACTTTCCACAATTGCCCATAATCATTGCACTTTCTTTTTTTGTTTTGTTTTGGTGTTGATTGCAAAGAAGGGTAGTTTAGGAAACTAAGTAAAATTTGCATACTAATTTAGGAAAGTGGACAACAATTTTGGGACATCCCAAAAAGGAAAGATGGACACATAAAATAAGACGGAGGGAGTATCATGTAATAATGTGCATTAATGACTTGTACTACGCACGTTAGATATAGTTATAGATCGTTATCAACGTGCATATATGTGGACACACGGAATTGATTTTTCTTTTGTTTTGAAATTGATTTGGAAAAAGGGTTTGTTGAAAACAGATACAGAGTCGCCACTTGGTCTTTAAGGAACCAAGAAACCTAATTTTGACTCACCCAAACAGATAAAGTGCACTGGCCCTTCATAACCAAAGAACTTGGCTCGGGGTTTTGGTACGAGAGAGGAAGGAGCCTTTGTCACAACTAAAACACCCTCAACTCGCCCCGTCTCTCGACGTGCCTCAATTAGCATCTAAATAATAATCTTATACTATGTTTGGTTCGACAATTAATACTATGGTAGGGTGTATTGAATGTGAAGTAAAGAGGAGTGAAAAAAGTAAAAAATAAGGTTGAGAACTCACTTTCTTGTTGAAAATCTAAGGAGGAAGCTCTCTCTCTCAATTCTAACCTTATCTCTACCAGTTTATCTCTAAAACTTCTACAAACTTGTATTTACCACCCCCAAAATGAGGAGTCAAGGGGGTTTATATAGGCCAATTTGGGGGGAGTTTGTAATTTGAAAAGTGCTCACATTGGTCTTAAACATCTGTGAACATAAAGTTATGTCGTTTTGGTTTTCAATTATTCAATTTGGGGCCACAAAACAAAATTACAAAAAATGGACTTCTGGGGGAGAGTGTCGCGGCGGCACTGGGCCAGTGCCGCGGTGGTAGTTGGCCAGTGCCGCGGCAACAATGCTCCTCAGACGCCTGGATTATATTGTTTAGGCCCCCAGAGGTTCCGGTATTCGCGAAAAGGCCCTATTTTGTCTGAAATTCACAGAAATGCATACGAACTCCAAACCAAAGTTGTGATATACTGTTGGAAAGGTAATGGAGTCTACTTTCATAAAAAATAGTTCGGAGATAGGTCACTTTGAAAAGTTTTGCGGTATTCGTGATAAAAGCCGATTTGATTGCCTTTTTCACCTTCAAAAATTCATAATAAATCCGTTCTAAATCCAGAAATTATGTGTGATATACCGTTGGAAATCTATTGGCCTCTAATATCCATGAAAATTGTTTGAAAAATGATATGGCGCTTCGGTTTCTAATTCAACTTTTAGGTCAAATCGGTCAAACTTGGGATCTCCAGAAAGTTTTGGGAACCTCTGGGAGCCCCAGGATCTGACGTTTTTGTCTGATTTTCTTTTAAAACTCGTTTTAGTCCTCACATGATCTAGGATGATCTCGGAATTTTTCGGTGAGTTCAGATGATTTCGGTCAAACCATGGTCAAACCTGGGTCAAACCAGGACTTTCTGGGGGTCTTTGAGAGTTAATTATTACATCTGATTTTTGCTTCAAACCCTTTTTCTTACTTTTCTTATGACAGCATGTTTCCAGAACTTTTGGTCCAAATCTGGGAGTATTTGATTTGTACCACTTTCTGAGTATTTTGAGAGATAAACTAACTTCCAAGAGTCCTTTTCGATCATTGTGAACCACCAAGCTATGAGTCTCCTAAATCTGATAACCGACAAAATGGGGTGTCTACAATATAATAGAATTTAATAACAAGATAATGTGTTTGTGGTCTGGTTCTTGTGTTGTGTTCGTAAAAGAATAATGAGTATCGTGCTGATGTGTGAGTGTTACCAAATGCCAAGTTGGGCAAGCGGTGTAGAAGTACCTCATCAGTAGTGCCATGAAAAGAGTACTCGGCCATTTGGGCAGTATGAGTGAGTTAGTCAAGTCTATCAGAACAAGATGGGGTTACCCAAGGCCAAGTTGGGCATAGTTTAAAAGGTCAAGTTGAGCATAGTTAAAAGGGTAACCTAACAGCCGTAAGGCGATGATGTTCCCATGGTTGAAAGGAATAAGATGGGGTTAGGTAAAAGGCCAAGTTGGGCATAGTTAAAAGGCCAAGTTGGGCATAGTTAAAAAGGGGTAACTTAATGACCGTAAGGCGGCAATGTTCCAGGCCCAACGGTATTTGCGCCGGATTGCATGCAAAGAGTCGAGTTGGTAAACTAGAACGAGTTAGGTCGTATGTGACTGAACCTGTGGTTCAAAGACTAGTATTCGGTCAGTTGGGTTGGACAGACAGTCCATTGTGATCAATTGGTCGAGGTTAGTTGTATCTCTCAAAGTGAGTATTGTCAATGAAAGTAACTTAACTTGTATAATTCGTCAAGATTGAGAACTGTAAGACTTAACGTGATGATTGCAAAGAATAAAATGGAACGTTTAATTTATTAAGCAGATTAACCATGTTTTCGGAGCTTGTTCGAGTGTAATAGGATTACTCACTCAGCTTGCAGTAAAGCTGACGACTTTCATGTTCTAGACAATCAAACATCCAGCTCTTGCAGAGGTAGAGAACCCAGAAAAGGAGTACGTTGAGGAGGACTATGGCTATGCGAGTTAGCTGGCAAGAGTGGATGAATTCTGCAGTTATTCTCTTTTGTTATTTTAGAGGCACTAGATACCTGTTTGTATTATTATTATGTTGTAGGGCTTATGCCCAAGATTGTAATCTTCTTTTATTTTCTTTCTCTTTCCTTAGTACTGTAATATTGAGGTATATAAGACTTGGATATTTATTATGTAAGTATGCCTAGACCACTACGCTTGTTAAAGTTGCTTGTTATTTATTTATCTGTTCTTTTATTGTGGACAATCATGAGATATTCAACCATTCACGTATTTACAGACCCATAAAGTAAATTTAAATTTTTTCCTATTTTTGGCTTTCTCCAGGGCGTGACAGTTCTATAGTAAATGCTATAACTAATCTGTTAATCTTAAATGCATAGAATGCGGGAACTCTAAGAATAGTAATGTGACATACATAAGCATAACAATTCAATAATAAGGTGCTATAACGATTTGTACAATGTGCGTCGGTTGGTTATAGCAAAGCTACGATAACGTTAATAATAATAAGACGATCGTATCTGTCAGTCTAGTTCTTGTGTTATGTTCTTGTGATCAATTAGGGAATATTTATGAGTTATGTTTAGTTGTTGAGATGTCACCGTAGCCATACGGGCAATGGCGACAACAGTAGTCGTACCTTGTCAGTACCATTTGTGAAACACAGAACTATCGTACCTTGTCATTACCGTTTGTGAAACACAGAACTATCATACATATACATGTCCCTCATATACATCTCAAGATATAACTTATTACAGCTCATAGTTGTGGACATGCGCGGGGGGCTTTGGCGTTTCTCGACAGTGTCCCGGGACGGATCCAAGGAGCACACTTGAAGAAACTAGAACTCATGTGGTCCTAGAGACAAAGAGTCGTCACCTAATTTTTATCGGGAATTAGGAAACCAAATTTGACTTGCCCAAAATTGAATAATGTTACTCACCCTTCATCACTAGAAACAAGATTCGGGGGTCTTGGTACGAGAAGGGAAGGAGCCCAAACAGGACTAAAGCACCCCCTCCTCGCCGTACCGAACGGTAGGCCTTGATTCAAATATCCTTGTTCTAAAATTCATAATAGGTGTTGTTTCCTCAAACATACTAGGTAGTATATACATGGAAAAAAGAATATCTAATGAAAACCATTTCAAGAGATTAAATCAAATAGCAATCAGATGCACATGCAATACAAGAGAGAGGTATACTCACAGTGGCTAGTCTCGCCCGGGAGCGATGCAAGTAAAGGAAACGTGTCAAGATATGCAAAAGGGAACAAGAAAACTTACATTGGGTTGATTCAAGCGGAGTCGCAAAAAGCAAAAGAAAGGAAACGTGTACTGCAAACATGCAACAATTCTAGATAAGATATCTCTAACATATAAGCATATAAATGGAGACTATCCTAAAGGAATCGTGTTGCTGAAAACAAAGTTGTAAACCTAGAAAAATTCTAAGAGAAAGGATAGAGATAATACACGATATGTAGATGAGACAAACCCACAAATCGAAGTCTGGATCCACGACATTCAGTTCTCTGCACTAAGACACCAAGGAATACCCAAGCATTGCAAAAATACAAGCAAACAAACGATATGAATGAAAAATAAGAAGATGTCATCAATCAAATTTCCAGATTCAGCAACCTCTAATGAATCCTTTCAAATGATCTTAAATATGAGCTGGGTTAAAACCCTTTTACAGAAAGTTAGATACATGTCTTAGGGAACTCCTCCAAAAAGTAGGACCTCATTAACAATTCCGTGCACTGTTTTTTCAGATTTTTGTAAAATTGCTTTTTAGTGTCCAAAATCGTCTGGAAGAATCGTCCTCAAGAGCTCCCTAGATGCAAAATCTAATACAAGTGATGCAATGTCTCGCTCTCACAGTTGAATATGTTCAAAGAGCAGTATGCTATATGTATCTTGGATGATTCTTGAAGTCTTGTCGGAGTCTTTATTCTGAGTTTGAGGCTTGTAGGTGTCATCTATATCTTGGACGACTATTGAAATAATGGAGTATCTTGGATGAATTCTGAATCATGTCAAACAACGTCTGCTAAAAGTGTCCTAGCCCCTGGACGATCGCTGATGTAGAGTCCTAAGCACTGGACGATTATTGATGTAGAGTTCTAACCTCTGGACGATTGCTAATGTAGAGTCCTAACCTCTGGACAATTGCTAAAGTAGAGTCCTAACTCCTGAACGATCACTGATGAAGAGTCCTAACCTCTGGATGATCGCTGATGAAGAGTCCTTTTGCTAGGGACAACTTTTCTGTAGCTGGATGAATCTCCTGAAACAGGTACTGCCTCTAGTTACAAAACTTCTGTTTTTTTGAAACAGTTCCTTCCTCTTGGGACAAATCTTCTGTAGTAAGTCTGGAGACAAATCTTCTGAAATAGGTCTGAAAAACACTGAATATTGCACTTTCATATGCCAATATAATAGATATAATGCTTATTTAATCCCCCAAATCCCTAGTTTTACCTGCATTTTTGAATTAATATAATTTAATGGTGATGTCACTCAAAAACTAAAATGTATCATAGTAAGAATCTTTTGCGCAAATAATTTACCCCCGCGCAAAAAGTTCTATTATATGACTCAAGACTGCATCTTTTTGGAGGAAAATGAAATCTCGATGGACTGGTCTGTATATAGTCAAAAATGTTTATTCTTATGGAACTGACGAGATTGAAGAGCCTAAAGATGGAAATACATTTAAAGTTAATGGGTATAGATTAAAGCCATTTTTAGAAAGATTTGAACCTGAGTTGAAGTCCATTCCTTTGGAGGACCCCAACTATAATATTCAATATCTTAAATCATATTTAGTATAGGATATAGTGTATCAGAGTATTTATGTTCTTACAGTCCTACACTCCTATTTAAATAACTTTTTATATGTATAAATTATTTTTGTCATTATTATTGTATCTTTTCTTTGTGTATTTCTTTTTATTACATGTGTTATCCTTGCATTATTTTTTCTCATCTCACTCATTGAGGACAATGTCAGACTCAGTTTGGGGGGGGGGGGGTTATTTCTTTTATCTTCATTTATTAAAAAACAAAATAAAAATTAGTTTTACTAGGGAGAGCTACACTGAAAAAAGAGAAAATGGCTATATATAGGGCTTAAACCCCCCTCTCTCTTTTTTCCGTTCTTTTTCTTCTCTTTTCTCTTCCCTCTCCTTCCGCAATCTCTCTCTCTTCTTTGCAACTCTCTCGCTCTCGGTCCAATCTCTCTCAATCTCCCATTTTCTTTGTTTTTTTCGTTCCAAAATCAAGATCCACTCTATCGATCACTAAAGGTAAGATCTATAATCTAGAGAAAAGCTTGATTTTGATTTCATTTTATATTTTTCCAATTTTGGCTTAAATTTTAATTTTAATTTTAGTTTTTGATTTTTATTTTCTCTCTTTTCCAATATTTAATAAAAATATAAAGCAAAAGTTGCAGATACTCACCAAAGAAGCTTGGAAATACCACTCGATCCACGATCCTGCTAGGTTCTCAAATTTTCAAGAGACGGGTGATATTTTTCTATTCTTTACAAAAAAAAAAGTGACGATGCGCTAATTATTGGTCTTATGAATTTTGAATTTTGTCTTGTTATTCTCCTAGTTCTTGCTATTATAATGTTGCATTGCCCTGGTTAAAAAAATATATATTTATTATTATTTTTCCTAATTTTCTGTTAAAAAAAATGAATGACAGACAAGTCACCGATCTTATAATTTTTGAAGTTTATACCATAATTCTTCTTCTTATTATTGTTGTAATGATGCATTGTCTTAAACTTTATTAAAAAAAAGAAAAAAAAGGAGAGAAAATTGTAGTTTTCTTGTTTTCTGTTTTTTTTTTATTAAAAAAAGTAGTTCTTAGAATTAAAAAAAAGTCATTTATTTTAAAATCCTAAATAGTGTATGTTTGTTGCAATTGGTCCACACTTTAAAACAATTCAGTCTATGGTCCACAACATAAAATCTGGACATTATTACCCCTGCCCGAATTTCGCATGCACTATATAATCTCCCGATTTAAAATGTGATTGAATATCCAACAACTTCTATTTACGGCTGAAACAATACACATCCCAAATTCAAGGCCCAATTTTAGGGTTTTCCAAATTTGAAAAAACCTAAATCAATTCCTCTTCTACCTAGAGAAAATAGCAAGAGTAAATGGTAGAAGAAATTGAACCATTCCAGACTCTTCCAATGCCATCAATAGAAAGTTGAAGAAATCAAAGAAAACCACTCAAGACACCTTCGCCGATGATAAAATGGGGAAGAATGGTAAGTGTGATACTTGAAAGAGAGTTGAAATCAAGTTTGGTATATGGATTCGGGCAAGAACAACAACCCATCAAAGCCATTGTGGTACTGGTTTTGGAGAACAGATCTTTCGACCACATGATTGGTTGGATGAGAAACTCCATTAACCCATCAATCAATGGAGTCACAGGAAAAGATTGCAACCCAGTTTCATCCAAGACCCAAAATTCACAATCAATCTGTTGATGATGCCGAGTTCGTGGATCCAGGTGATTCATTCGAAATCATTTTTTTTTTGGAAAGAAAAATGTTTGGGAAAAAAAGTTGGATATTTGACACATTGTTCTTGAGTCAGTTGACAATTGTTTCTGCTATTGTTTAATTTTTATTTGCACCTTCAAATACACATAGATATTAATTATCTTTCAAAATTTTTTTAAGGATCAATAGAAATTTTTTAGAATTTATTTGACATATTTTGTGAAAAACTGCAAATCTAGGGTTTATGCCAAAATTCTATAGATGGAGAACTCTTTATGTGTGTGAAATTTAACACTCTAGTTCATCCCCAATGATCACTCCATAAAATGTTGGTGATAAATTTAAAACTGGTATTGATACACAGGTAGTAATATTTAACACGTCTCGTGGTTCATTACATGAGGCGTCATAGTATTTTAATTTGACACTACTTTGAACATTTCACACAGTGTTAAATTCTACATTGCTACTCACCATTTGAAAATATCACACACAGAGTTTAGGTGTTAAAACCCTGTGTATGCATAAGGTGGACTTGCTTCTTGGTATACATTTTCACATTCATTGCAAATTAGTTGCAATGTGTTCATCCACATTTTCAAGGGGATTTAACACTCATGTTATTGCTTCAAAAGTTGTGATGTGAAATTGTACACTATGTTGTAGTTCAAAGGTTGTGGTTCAAAAAGTTATAGTGTAAACTTTAACACTCATGTTCTTTGTTCACATGATGTGGTGCGAAATTATATACTATGTAAAGAAAAATTGATATCAATGAAATGTTGCAGTTAGTGTAAAGTGAATGTGCAAATTAATTTGTGATAAGAGACAATGTTCCATTTATTGAATAACTCAATATGACTGTGAAATTTAACGATTCTAGTGTGAAATTTAACACTAATGTTCATTCTAGTGTGAAATTTAACACCAATTTTTGAATATATATATATATATATATTTGGGTGATGGATGATGAATGACTGTTAGTTCACCCACGAATGGTGAAAATGCGAAATTAACAAAATCTGTGTAATATTAAACAGAATTTAACGTATAAAGCCCTACAATCATGGTATTTAGTAACTTCCCAAAATATTACCAATATAATTTGGGATTTGATGAGATTTAATGAGATTTGGTCAGATTGTTAACTAATTCAAACTTCAAATCTGTTTTGTAATATATGTATATATATACAATTCTATATATACATATATAAGTTGAGGGTACAAAAGTCATTTAGTAAATCTATAATAGGATATTTTGGACTAATCTCTAACAATTCTACCAATTATAGGGTCTATCATTAGGAAGTACCAATTGGTGGGTTTAGTACAACAAACATTGGTAGGATGAGACTTTTCACCAAATTTTTCTAAAACAAAAGGAGAAAAAAATTATTTTTTTAGTTTATGAATATATATACATATTTCTTAATATAAATGATATGTCTGAAATAATCTAGCCATAAAGACAGTGCCACATCATCAAGAGGTGCCGGTTATTTTGGTAAAGGCGCAAAGAGCCGAGCAATCCCGAGGTGTTTATCAGGACCGGGCAGTTCGTACCAACTGGCCGGGCATGAAGGTCGTGGGTCCCGTGATCCCGTCCAATCTAGCAGTTTCCTAAACCAACTACAGGTCTACAAGATGGAAGGTGGCAGTTTCCTAAACCACTTACGAAACCTTACCCAAATTATGTCAATCAAATTGTAATTAGATTAGGCTTCCTAATCCAATTCACTTACCATGTAAGGGTGGACTCTTGCATCTATAAAAGAGCCCACCTACCCTGTCAATAGGGATCCGAAAAATAATTCTCTAAGCTCACAAGCACACAACAGAGAACTCACCATCAATACGCATATACCTGGCCGGTATTACTGGTAGTGCCGCCCATCCTTGTTGGCTCACCAGGCCCGCCGGTGATCTGCTTGTGAGAGCGCACAAACGCAACCGTGGACGTAGGTCACCTCGTTAACAGGACCAAACCACATACAAATTGCTCTTGTCTTATTTTCTCTCTAAACCCTTATTACCAGTTTTAGGCATCATCAGTTTGGCGCTGTCTATGGGAAAGACATAGTCTTCTCATCAACAAATTCGTGACTGACCAACATGCCGCTGAAGACGGGTAAGAAAACCACTTTTCCTACCGGTCAGGAGAACCCGCAGCTTGAACAGCAGGCTGCCTCCATGATCACCGAACAGATAACGGCAGCACTGGCGCAACTCTTGGAGGGCTAGTGCCGAACACAGGAGCAAATGGAGGCGCTTTTGTCCCGACAAGAGAAGCGTCCTGCATCGGAAAATTAGCCTGAGAAGAGCGCCCCTGTCCAAAGGCCCGCTCGGGCGCGCAGGCAAGCCCATTCCGCCGCAGTGTCTCCACCGGATCGGGAACACCCCGGTGATGGTGAGCGCAGCCAGGCTACCAGGCGTTCACAAAGGCTAGCTCGGCCTGATCCTCACCAGATAGAGGATGCCAGGACTATCATCAACCGACGGCGCGCGGCTAGAGGGGAGGAGTCCGGACGGAGAGCCCGGGAATCGGCCGAGGACCCTCCAGCCCTGAGCCAGGGGAATCTTAGGCACACGCTTTCCCAGACCCAGACCCGGGCCCTATCCCCAAAGTCGACGCGTTTTAAGGAAGAGGCCTCGTCATCTGATCCAACTTATCGCTCGGATATAGAGAGGAGAACCGGGCAGGATGACTTCAAGGCCCAATTTGAGCAACTGTAGTAGTAGATCGAGAGATTGAACCGCAAACTCGACCACGACTTCACCAATACGGAGACGGAATCACTCTATACCGCTCGGGTGACATAGTTTCCTATTCCACGGAAGTTCAAGCCCCCTCACCTCAGCTCCTATGACGGCAAAGGGAGCCCAGTGGACCACATCTGCACCTACAAAGTTCAAATGGCGCTGGTTACCATGGTGGACGAGCTACTATGCCTGGCCTTTCTCAGTACTCTCAAGGGGCCAGCCGCACAGTGGTTCCATGCTTTAAAGCCACGGACGGTCGACAACTTCAAAGCCCTCGACAAGCTGTTTATTAGCCAGTTTGTCGGGATGCTCGAACGGTCGTAATCAGACACTCAGCTGCTGACCGTCAAGCAGCGCAAAGGGGAGTCCTTGAGGGAGTATATAGACCGTTTCAACCAGCAAAGGCTCCTGATCAGCAATCTCAACGAAACGGCTGTAATTATGGCCTTCTGTTCGGGAGTTCAACACACCAAGGTTGCCACGTCATTCCATCGTGACCGACCGGCAACCCTGGTAGAGCTCTCGGAGAGGGTTGGAAAATACATAGATATTGAAGAATTCCTGAAGGCAAAGCGCGCCTGCCAGGCGGGAGACGAATCCCCAAAGGCCAAACGCAAGCGTGAAGGATTCGAGAAGGGCTCGGGAAAGAAGCCGAGGCAAGATCAGAAGGACGCCCGGGGTCAGCCCCCGATTGCTTTCACCCCCCTTTCCCGGTCCATACATGAAGTCATGGCCCCGCCGAGGCGCAAAGACTGCTCTAGCAGCCTGCAAAGCTCAGAGCCCTACCCGATAAAAGGAACCGGGACAAATTTTGCTGCTATCACAGGGATTACGGCCATGAAACGGAGGATTTCTTTAAATTAAAGATAGCAATAGAGAAGTTGACTGAGTAGGGACACCTCGCAGAGTTCGTCACAGCAGATAGACGACCCCGGCAGGACACCCGAGCTCCCGATCAGCCACCACCACTTGGCCACATCCACATGATCTTCGGAGGAACTTCAGGCGGAGGAGATTCACAGTCGGCACGGAAGAGGCATGCTCGGGCATCCCGAGCGGATGTCTGGCAGGTCCAATCCACCATCTCCTCCCCAACCGATGTTCTAACATTCACATCCGATGACTTACAGGGTGTCCACTGCCCCCATGATGACCCGCTAGTAGTGACGCTTTCCATAGCCAACTATATGGTCCAGAGGGTGCTAGTGGACATAGGCAGCTCATTTGACATTATGTTCACATCGGCCTTCGATCAGCTCGGGATCTCCAGGGATCGGCTCCGGCCGGTCACCACTCCCCTGGTTGGATTCAACAGCTCCAGCACACAACCGCTCGGTATAATTGAGCTCCCAGTCCTCTTGGGGATGTACCCTCAGTAGGCCTCCGTGCTGACCAATTTTGTGATCGTCGAAGCCCCATCGACCTACAATGTCATCCTTGGCAGGCCAACCCTCAACAAGGCCAGGGCGGTCGTCTCCACCTACAGCTTAATAGTGAAGTTCCCAATTCCTCAGGGACCGGGATGCTTGCGTGGAGATCAAAGCACCTCCCAGAGTTGTTATATCAGCTCGTTACGCCGGGGGGCAATCACAAAAGCATTGAACGTTCAAGAGATGGACCCCTGGGACCAGAGTGACACGATAGGTCCGATGGAAGAACTGGAAAAAGTGACACTGGACCTCGAGTACCCTGACCGTACGGTCAGCATTGGTACCTTACTGGAGCTCGGCCTGAAGGAAAAACTGACTCAGTTCTTGAGACAAAATCAGGATATTTTTGCTTGGGGCCATGGGGATATGCCCGGGATTGATCCCTGGGTAATGTCAGCCCAGATTGCCGCCCTATCAAGCAAAAGAGAAGGGGCATGGCCCCCGAGGGACAAAAAGCAGTGAGTGAGGAGGTCGAGAAGCTCCTAAAGGCGAAGTCTATAAGAGAAGTCCATTACCCCGACTGGCTAGCCAATGTGGTTCTTGTCAAGAAAAGCAGGGGAAGTGGAGGATGTGCGTGGACTTCACCGACCTCAACAAGGCTTGCCCCAAGGACTGCTATCCGCTGCCCAGGATAGACCTCCTTGTGGACTCCATGGCAGGTAACTCACTCCTCTCATTCATGGACGCCTACTTGGGGTACAACCAGATCAGCATGTACCCCGGGGACGAAGAGAAGACGACATTCATCACCGACCAGAGGATGTATTGCTACAAGCTTATGCCATTCGGTCTTAAGAACGCCGGGGATACCTACCAGCGCCTGGTCAACTACATGTCAAAGACCTCATTGGAAAGTCTATAGAGGTGTATGTAGATGATTTGCTGGTCAAAAGCCGAGACGAGGTCGACCAACTCGAGCATCTGGCCATGGCCTTCAGCATTTTGAGAAAATTCAGGATGAGGTTGAACCTGGCCAAATGCACCTTCGGCGTCTTGTCTGGGAAATTCCTAGGCCACCTAGTTAGCAGGCGGGGAATTGAGGCAAACCCCGAGAAGATCAGAGCCATCATCAACATGCGGTCGCCCAAAACAACGAAGGAAGTACAGAGCCTAGCCAGACGAGTGGCCACACTTAACAGATTTGTCTCTCGAGCTACTGACCGGTGCCTGTCATTCTTCAAAATCCTCCGCAAAGTGTTCCAATGGTCGAAAGAGTGTGAAGAGGCATTCTAGGAACTCAAGAAGTACCTGGCGTCCCCTCCTCTCCTCTCAACACCCGTGCCGGGGGAAGAACTATTCTTATACATGGCAGTGTGACCATCGGCGGTTAGCTCGGCACTTATTCGGGAAGAGCGAGGGATACAGTTCCTAGTGTACTACACAAGCCGGGCGTTACATGGTACACAGAGCAGATACTCCCGCATCGAGAAACTGGCATTCGCCCTTATCACCTCAGCTCGAAGGCTCTGCCCATACTTTCAGGCCCATGCCATGGTGGTCCTCACAGATCAACCTCTCCGCAGAATCCTCAGCTGTACAGACACGTTTGGGAGGCTCGTTAAGTGGGCATTGGAATTGGAAGAGTTTGAAGTGACCTACCGACCCCGGACAGCCATCAAGGGACAAGCTGTATCAGACTTTTTAGTCGAATTTACATATCCCGAGGACCCAGTCGAAGAGTCTGAGCCCCCGACCTTATCGCCCGAGCTACACTCTAATATCCCAACCTGGGTACTACATGTGGACGGTTCCTCCAATCAGCAAGGCAGTGGGGCAGGAATCATCCTGACTACCCCCAACGGTATCCAGCTCGAATATGCATTAAGGTTTGGGTTCCATGCCGCCAACAACGAGGCCGAATAAGAAGCCCTCTTGGTCGGGTTATAGTTGGCCATCTCTATGAGTGCACAACAGGTTCAGGGCTACAGTGACTCCCAGCTCGTGGTCAATCAGGTTAACCAAGAGAATGAACCGCGGGAAGATAACATGGTAGCCTACTTGGCCCTTGTCCGTGCGGTTTCCAAACAGCTCCGAGGATTCTCCATCACGCAAATACCCAGAGAAGAAAATACTCGAGCCGACCGGTTGGCTCGCCTCGCCTCGTCTTCTGAGTCAGACTTGCCCGGGATAAGGATACAATACCTACCCTAGCCAAGTGTGATCAACTCAGAGGGCATAGAGGTAGACCCGGTCACTCTGGAACCCAGCTGGATGGACCCACTCGTGACATTTCTGACAACAGGGACGCTAACAGACAACAAAGAAGAAGCCTGCCGGGTTAAATACCGGGCAGTACGATATCATCTTCTCGACGGCATCCTCTACAAGAGGGGATTCACTATCCCATACCTCCGCTGTGTTCACCTTGCACAAGTCCAAGCAATACTATTCGAAATCCACGAAGGAGTGTGTGGGAATCACATCGGAGGCTGGGCACTCTCCAGAAAGGCCCTACTACAAGGTTACTACTGGCCAACCATGGCCCGGGATTCCCAATAGTATGTCCGGAGGTGTGACAAGTGCCAAAGATACTCTCCCATGATCACCGACCGGGAGAACTCCAGACACCAATCCACAGCCCCTGGCCATTCGCTCAGTGGGGAATCGACATTGTTGGTCCCTTACCGATGGGAAAAGGACATGTCAAATTTGCTGTGATATCTGTTGACTACTTCACAAAATGGGCAGAGGACGAGCCCTTGGCGACAATAACCAAACGAAAAATGGAGTGCTTTGTGGAAATGAATATTCTTAGTAGATTTGGCATTCCCCGGGTCCTGGACAGCGACAATGGCAGACAATTTGACACCCCTATCTTCAGGCAATTCTGCTCGGGCTACGGGATACTGAATCATTACTCCTCTCCCGAGCACCCACAAGCCAACGGTCAAGCCGAGGTAACCAACCGAACAATCTTGTACTCAATCAAAACAAGGCTTGAAGGCGCCAAAGGGCTGTGGGCTGAAGAGCTACCAACCCTTCTGTGGGCCTACCGCACTACACCCTGAGCAGCAATAGGTGAAACACCGTTCTCTTTAACCTACGGATTTGAAGCAGTGGTCCCCACAGAGCTCGGGTTGCCTACGTATCGGGTGGCCAACTTTAGTGCACCGGATAACGAAGAAGCCCTTCGGTCAGAACTAGATCTGGTGGAGGAAAGGAGAGACCAACCCTACCTAAAGGTAGCAGCCTACATGCAAAGGGTCTCGCGGTATTACAATAGCAAGGTGAAGCACTGCAGTTTTCAAGTCGGAGACCTCGTCCTCAAGGTAGTGAACCAGTCTACCCGAATCTCGAGCCATGGGAAATTGGAACCAAACTGGGAAGGCCCATATAAAGTAACCCGGGTCAACCGACTGGGAACCTACTGGCTATAGGGCATGGACGGGCACGATCTCTCTCATCCTTGGAATATGCAACACCTCCGCAAGTATTATCACTAGCAACTGACCACGGGAATTCAGTACTGTAGAGAAATTTCTTTTTTTGTAGCTCTGATTGAGCAACCATTATAAATTTTTGTTTTTAAATAAAATTGCAAAGTTTAACTTGAAATTTACTCCTGTTAGTACACTGTGCAATGCTCAAAAGACCTCGGGCCTAACCCCGAGGCACCAAAGACCTTGGGCCTAACCCCAAGGCACTAAAAAGACCTTGGGCTCCAAACCCAGGCACTAAAAAGACCTCGGGCTTCGAACCCAGGCACAAAAGGACCCTGTAACCACCCATGTTCCAGGTCGGTTTCCTATGGTCGCTCCTCAATACGCCCCCGCCTTCACAGGACGCTTGGGGGCAAGGGGATACTAGACCTAAATAGGAAATTACTTAAAGCTTCGCTTAGGTCTAGTTGACGACGGGGCCAAACCCCTAGGTGGCCGACGATGGCAAGCTCTAAATGACCCTGTAACCACCCATGTTCCAGGTCGGTTCCCTACGGCCACTCACTCCTGCACTCCCGCCTTAGCAAAATGCTTGGGGGGCAGGGGAATATTAGGCCAAAACAGGGAGTCACACCGATCGCTACAAGAACTTGGAAGATATTCCCAAGTACTTATAGTGATCAGAGATATATCCCGGACGGTAAAATAGGATACACCTATGATACACTGGGACATTCTGGACGGTAATACAGGGTATTTCTATAATACACCCGGCGATCCCGGACGCTAAACAGGACCAGTTCCTACAGCACTGCTAGACAGGACCAGTTCCTACAGCACTCCGGGCAATTACCTTTTAAACAGGTCAGGAAGACTAGGTATTCTACTGGTTACGGTCCTAAAACATTTGCTAAGGCAGGTGTTAGGTTGGCCAAAAATCGAGCGGATACTAGCAATTATAAACAGGCACAGTGCATAGAAAGAAGATAGTTAATGGAAAGGAAATTTGACCTCAGGGGCCTTTTCATTAATTAAAAAGAAACTGTACAAAGCCTGGGGGGCAGTTGTAGTAGCCTCCCCAAAAAGAAAAAGAAAACTACAAAAAAAAACTAGTCTACAACCACTACTTCCTCCTCCTTCGTAGCCTGCTCATCAACAGAGGGGGCCCCGGCCGGTGCAGCTTCAGCAGCAACCTCAGCTTCGGCGGCGACCTCGGCCTCAGCGGCGACCTCGGAGTCAGCCTGGCCTTCCTTCCAGTAACCGGACTTGGCCTAGGAGTACCCAGACAGATCCCAGTAGGGATGGTCAGCAGCAGCCCGCTTCGCCAGGTCGGCGTAGCCTGTGAGGAACCCAACTTCAAATTCTTCCTCAGCTTCATTGGCTTCAGCCTCCCGAGCAGCAGTAAGCTTCGAGAGCGTGGCCGTCATAGCTGCGGTGATCCTCCCGGCCTCTGCAGCCTTAGCCTTAGCCTTAGCCTCCGAGGCTGCAACCTTGGCCTCAGCAATCTTCTCGGCGGTGATCCTCCCTGCCTCTGCAGCCTTAGCCTTAGCCTCCGCGACCTTCCGGGCGGCCCGCTCGGTTGACAAGGAGTCACGAACCTCCCCCAGCTCCAAGGCCGTTGCCTGGGATCTTTCTTCTTCCACGATGAGGGAAAACTCGGAAAGGTTAGCCTCAGCAGCGACCAACCTCTCAACAACGCCGGGAAGGGTGGTCTCAGCCCCGGCCGCAATACAGCCAACCTGCAAGAACAAGACGATGTCAGTATATGCATGGAGAAAAAAGTTAGTATTCACGTCGCAAAGAGACTCACCATATGGGTGATGCTGTATAGCCAATCGATGATGGCCTCGGGACTGAGCAGGGCGCACTTGTCAATCTGGCTCTGTAGCAGCCCTGGCCGTACCCTTCCGCGGACGTCGTCTGCCATCTTAACCTCTGGCCTGACAGAGGGGCCCGCGCGAGCTTCTTCCAGGGTCGAGAAGGAGACCTTGGTCGGTCTGGCAGCAGGAGGTGGTGGTGGTGGTGTAGCAATTGTGACCACGGGCGTAGAAGTAGCAGCAACTTCCTTCTCAGCCCGGATGGAGATCCCCCGGGAAATCTTCTTTAGGGGCTGGCCCTCAGCGAGGGCTGGTTTCTTCCTCTTCTGGCCAGTCTGGGCCATCAAGACTGCCTCTTTCTCCTTTAACGCCGCCGCGTTCTTGGGAGCCATTTCTGTAAAACCAAAAGCATGTCAGAATTTAGCAAAAGTATAGAGAAACCCGGATGGTCAAGAAATTGTATTTACCGGGGATAATCGCTGGGAGAATGGGAGCTGTGAATTCCTGGGGCTTGTAAGAGGTCTTCGGGCTCCTCAACCGGGTCAGCACTTTATTAATATCAGTTGGGTCCTCCACCAGAGATAAGACCTGTGCTTGAAGCTCGTCGGGAAGACTCGGCGGGTCCACATATCCCACTGCAAGACAAATGCACCAACGGGTTAGTCAAGGCAAGTAAAGAAACTAAGCAAGAAAGAAAGGGTGGTTGGGCTTACTCCTCAGCTTCCCCGCCCAGGAGGTCCTCAGCTGGACACCCAGCGCCTTCTCACATAGACCCAGGGTGGACAGTTGGAAGAACTTCTTCTTCTACCCTTTATTGTTGCTCGGGCAGTTCACAATTATCTTCCGCCCTTGCCTGGCCCCGAGCGAGAAGAAACCGGCCTCCCCGTGAACCTAGAAAGGCCGGTGGGTCCAGAAGAACTCCTGTAGTGTGAGCTCGTACCCAAGGACGTGGAGCCATAAGAAGATGCACCCCATCAGGTATCGCCAACTGTTCAGGGTGAGTTGCCTGGGAGAGATCTCGAGGTAGATGAGAGCGTCCCGGGCAACTAGAAGCAAAGGCCCGCCATGAAAGCATCCTCGTACAAGGTGACGAATCCCGACTCATGGAAGTGAGCTCCGCCATCGTGCACGGCAAGAGAAAAGGGACTGGGAAGTTCATACCTATCCCTGATCCAATCCAAGTTAGGGCCTCGCAGGGTACTAACGATGGACTCACACGAGAAGACGACCCCGGGACTGTTCGGCACGAACCCTTCATCGCCTGACCGCCGAGATGTCGAGGCCACGGGAGAATCCTTGCGCGTTTCCTCGTGAAACGCCCAAGCAGGTATTATTCCCTCACTATACTGGTCAGAGAGGGCCAGAGAAGGAGGGTCTGGGCTTGAGCTCATGGACCCTGATCGCACCTGCTCGTCTTCCGACTGGGATGACGAATTGAAATTTGAGTGACACATGACTACACCTGTGGAAGATCTAAAGGGCCGACGACCTAAGAATGGGTCAAGAACTCCTAACCTGGTGTACAGAGGAGGTAGATCTAACAACCTAAAGGGTAGGTCGTACAAGACTCTAGAAGAAGAATAACTCTCTCTCAAGACTGTCCCAGGAACACCCGCTCGGTCAAAATGCTCTAGCATACCCCCGGACTGAAAGATATGACAAAACCTAAAAAAGAAGAAATCCCAGGCTCGCTAAGCGGGTTCGCTCCCTCCAGCTTTGTTCAGATAAGAAGAAGAGAATGAAGAACTGCAGACGGGGAGAAAGGACTTACAAAAATTTGCGCGGAAAAGGACTCGGGAATCTTGCTCGGGATCTCAGTTGCTCTCGAACCGCTCGGTAAACTCTCTCAGTTGATAGCAGGGACTGAAGAAACGAACAAGTGTTTCTTACATAGAAGTAGCGGACGGTCCAGATCAACCAGATCCAACGGCTAAGGAATTTCCCTCCAAAAGTCACCGACAGCTGTCACCCCGGGCACGTGAAGGGTCGCCTCAAAAGATGCACACATTAAATGTGTGACGTGACGGTCCGGTTACCACACGACTGTTCAGTTACATCCAAACTGACTCCGCTGAACCCTGACCAGGCCAATTACTCCCTGACACGTGGCAACACCCACACCTGAGCCCCTACCTGTACCGGTCGGTTATTCCACCGAGTGACCTGGAGTATGGGCCCTATCCCGAGCAGCATTCCCGAAGGACATCTGGACGGTTTCTAAGGCAATACTGATTTTCGAATCCTCACCCGATGACGTATTCAGTCAGTTCCAAAAATGGGGGGCAGCTGATATGTCCAAAATAATCTAGCCATAAAGACAGTGCCATGTCATCAAGAGGTGCCGGTTATTTCGGTAAAGGCGCTAAGAGCTGAGCAATCCCGAGGTGTTTATCAGGACCGGGTGGTTCGTACCAACTGGTCGGGCATGAAGGTCGCGGGTCCCGTGATCCTGTCCAATCCAGCAGTTTCCTAAACTAACTACAGGTCTGTAAGATGGAAGGTGGCAGTTTCCTAAACAACTTAGGAAACCTTCCCCAAATTATGTCAATCAAATTGTAATTAGATTAGGCTTCCTAATCCAATTAACTTACCATGTAAGGGTGGACTCTTGCATCTATAAAAGAGCCCACCTACCCTATCAATAGGGATTCAAAAAATAATTCTCTAAGCTCACAAGCACACAATAGAGAACTCACCATCAATACGCATATACCCCGCCGATATTACTGGTAGTGTCGCCCATCCTTGTTGGCTCACCAGGCCCGCTGGTGATCTGCTAGTGAGAGCACACAGACACAACCGTGGATGTAGGTTACCTTGTTAACGGGACCGAACCACATACAAATTGCTCTTGTCTTATTTTCTCTCTAAAACCTTCTTACCAGTTTTAGGCATCATCAATAAAAATTTTTAGTTTTTAAATAAAATTCCCACCCACCCTCTCTAAGCTCTCTTTAATTAGATCTTAGTTGATAATTGGAAGGTGTAGAGGGTTGAGTCTAGGCTCTCTTATTGGCTGAGAGTATAAAAAATGGTCACGGCAGTTGATGACCAGACGTTAATGGGTCGCTCACTTGTTTCTGAGCAGAAGAAGCCCTTTGCTGGCACTAGCTTTCATGCCATCAAAAGGAAAGGAAAATGTTAGAATGGTGTTTGAATTATTATAGAGAAAAATGTCCTGGTTCAATTTCTCATAATGACACATCTTTAAAGTTTACTACTGTTACAAAAGACAATTCAAATCAAAACAAAAGAAATTTTGGTTGAGAAGAGGACTGGATCCATTGATACCCAAATAAATTTTGTTTTTCCACCCCTCATTTCTTTTTATTTTTTATTATTTGTTTTTAAATTTATTTTCAGTATATTTTATAATTTTCAGTCAGGTTAGACTTTAGAATGATCCTACATGTACATCTGGCTTTCATTAGCTGGTTCGATAGGAGTAATTTGCATGATCCCAACATCACCAGATATGTCTAGTGCGGTGATGACTCTAGAGGTAGCGAAAAATTAGGTAAAGCCAGAGTTATCTCCTAGACTGATGTTTTAGCTTGCTAGTGGTTCTAGACCCATCTCTTTTACTAGAGGTGGATGGGCGATCGTGATAACTTGGACGCTCTGGATTGCGTAGCCTCTTTTGTATAGGTGTAGAGGATACTAGTGTAGACACCCCATTTTGTCGGCTTTCAGATTTAGGAGACCCTTAGCTTGGTGGTTCACAATGATCGTAAAAGACTCAAAAGGACTCCTGGAAGTCAGCTCTATCTCTCAGAATGCTCAGAATGACCAAAATGCCGCTGAAAGCTCGAAAACTCCCAGATTTGGTCTCAAAGTTCTGGAAACATGCTATATCGTAAGAAAAATGATAAAATGAGTTTTTAAGCAAAATCGGATAAAATCGTCAGTTCCCAGAGACCCCCGGAAGTCCCGAAAGTTCCCGTAAAGTCCCCGTTGACCGGTTTGACCAAGGTTTGACCAGGTTTGACCAAGTTTGACCAAAATCGTCCGAATTCACCGGAATCATTTTAAATCATGAGAAAAGTGTTAAAACAAGTTCCAAAAGAAAATCGAGCGAGAACGTCAGCTCCCGGGAACTCCCGGAGGTTTCCAGAACTTCCCGGGAATCCAAGGTTTGACCAGTTTGACCGAGATTTGACTTTGGAACTGAGGCACCGAAACAATTTTCAAATATTTTTCACGGATACTAGAGGTCGATAGCTTTCCAACGGTATATCGCACACAATTTTCGGATTTAAAACGAGTTTATTATCAATTTCCGAAGACGAAAAAGGCGATCAAATCGGCTTTTATCGCAAATACCGCAAAACTTTTCAAAGTGGCCCATCCCCGAACTATTTTTTATGTAAAGTAGACTCCATTACCTTTCCAACGGTATATCACAATCTCAGTTTGGAGTTCATACGCATTTTCTGTGAATTTCGGACAAAATAGGGCCTTTTCGCGAATACCGGAACCTCTGGGGGGCCTAAACGTAAATTTCTGGGCGTCTGAGGAGCAGTGCTGCTGCGGTACTGGCCCACTGCCGCCGCGGCACTGGCCCAGTGCCACCGCGGCACTCAACCCTCGCAGAGTCCATTTTTGTAATTTTTTTGGGGGTCCAATTTGATTAATTGAAAGTCAAAACGACATAGTTTTATGTTCACAGTTGTTTGGGACCAATGGGAGTACTTCTAAAACCCCAAAACCACCCCAAATTGGCCTATTTAAACCCTCCATTGCTCTTCATTTTGGGGGGGCCAAGTGCAAAGCTTGAAAAGTTGTAGAGAAGAAGAGAGATAGAGATAGGTTTAGAAGAGAGAAAGGGAGCTTCTCCCATTGATTTCCCATAAGAAAGTGAGTTTTATTCTTGTTTTCTTCCATCATCCTTCTATATACTTCACATTCAAAGTCCACTCCAACCCTCATTCTTGAGCATTCATGAGATAGGAAGCTACTTCCATGTCCAAATGTCAAAATCTATGAGTGAAACACCAAGCTACAAGTCCAAAATCACATTGATTATCATCTATTGATTGCTATTTACTTGCTTGTTTATTTATTGCTCATCTCTTCTTATCTCATTTCTTCTTTATTTTCTTTATTTACTTACTAGTTCATCATCATCTAAGTGATGACATGAAGTTTGGGGTGAGTGAATCCTTATGGATAGTAGCTCTTGACCTCAAAAACATGTTTGATAGATGATGATCATAACCTCAATACTTCCAAGGTATCCTTGAAATGTATTGAAGTTATGTTAAAAAAAAAATAAATCTCTCCAACAATCTTGGAGGTTCTTAATGATAGGTTTGATGTTGGTATTCTAAGTGGCTATAATCCTTATTGAGTGTTGAAAATATGTTTTCAAAACATCTATTTCAAAACCCCTCTCAATCCCTCTCATTTGGTTTCAAGAAACAAAACTTTGTTTTCCCCAAAATCTCCAAAACAATGATCCAAAACAGTGAGCTGTTCAGATTCAAAGATTTGTTTTGAATTAAATACTCAAGTTATGATGATGAAACCACTTGGAAAATCTTCCTAATACATCATAGTTTGTCCCCAATTTTTCCCATCAATTATCGAGATGTGAAAGTATTTGTTTTGGATGTGAGAAGTTCATATTCATAATCTGCCTCTATTCTCACAGAATGTTCACCCAACTTCTTGCACTTATTCTGGATATTTTCATCACTGTACATATATCTTTTCTATTTTTTTTATAAAACTTGGGTGTCTTAGGAAACTTTTGGTATATAATGGGTCATCATAAACCTTTTCTTTGATTTATGAAAAATCATACAAAATCAGTCAACAGTGCAGCTTTTGTTTCTGAGTCATGTGTACATTCTGATTTATTCCTTTTAATCTGTGATAGCTATTGATGTTTGGCTTTTTGTGTTATTTTCTAGACACAATACGGATGATCTCTGATTCTTCTTACATTTTTCTAGGCACGTTTGACCTCCCATTATAATGTTACAAAGTAATACATGCAGTCTGTCCACTATTCACAGCAAGCACATTTCAACTTTCATTCTTTGATTTGATGCTCATATGCATTCCAAATTAGCTCATATCTTAGGAAGTAATTCATACTACATTTGTATATATCCCATGTTGATTTAATCTATTCATTCATGCACATTTTAGACTTCTAAGTCATTTTAGAAATCCATCTACACAAAACACACTACAACCTTCGCACATTTTTAGGTACATACAATACATTCATGCAAGATTTGGGGTTTTTGTAACTCTTAATCTAAGAAGATTATAAGGAATGAACTTGATCACACGTTCATGCTTCCCCTCGATCTAATCATCCTTTCTCATCCGTCCCGGGGATTGAGAGATCTTCTTTTCTCAAAGATTAACATGCATCACACTAGCTTGCTAAGCATATTTTGATTTCTTTGTTTATTTGTTTCAAGAACAATTCATGTCCCCTTTAGATTAGGAAGTCTTGATTATTTGATATATGATTAGACGATTTTTCCTAGGTTTATTTGTGTGATCTTTCACCTTACATTGTATGATATTTGACTTAGATCTTATGAATGATATCTTATCTTTAGATCTTCCATTTTCAAGTTTCTTATGTGATGTAATATATACTATCATAGTATTATTTGTCGAACCAAACATAGTATAAGATGATTATTTGGATGCTAATTGAGGCCCGTCGAAAGACGGGGCGAGTTGAGGGTGTTTTAGTCGTGACAAAGGCTCCTTCCTCTCTCGTACCAAAACCCCGAACCAAGTTCTTTGGTTATGAAGGGCCGGTGCCCTTATCCGCTTGGGTGAGTCAAAATTAGGTTTCTTGGTTCCTTAAAGACCAAGTGGCGACTCTGTATCTGTTTTCAACAGACCTTTCGTTTTCTTTCTTTGATTCAAATCAATTTCAAAACAATCTCAAACAAGAGAGAGAAGTGGCCCGATTCCGCGTGTCCACAACTAGTCACAACATATATGTATCCAACCTAATAGATGTGCTTAGGATTTTTCAGAAATTGTTCTTTTACTTCTATATAGAATAAGCTTTGACACGTTTATGTTATTTTGGGTATGTTAATAGCATATAACACATTGTCACATGTTTAACTATTTTTAAATGCTAAAAACTCTTTAAACTTTAAATATTTTAACAATGTGAAAATATTTACTGAATCTAAATGGATGAGTAAACATAAACTATGCAGTTTAAATACAAGTAGTGGAAACTAATTAACCTATGTGAGCTTTTGTGCCAATCTTCCTTTATGAGGGTTACTGTTCTTTTCAGTCTCATTTTTCATTCTTTTTATCATATCACTTGTTGAAAGTCTCATTATTTTTCTTTCTCTTTCACTGATCATTAGAAGAGAACATTCATGATTTATCATTAGAACTTCTAAATTGTTTGAATGAACAAAGTCAATCTATTTTGAAAATAATTTAGGCCATCTTTTCGTTCAAATACACCTCCCTTCTCCTAATATTGCCTTACTCTCAGTTCTCTCCAAATCAAGCCTTGCTCCACTTGGGAATATAAACCTCACTTTTATATCCAGGTATGTGATTGGACTGTAATGATATTGCAAGATGGGTAACAAAATAAAGGAGTTGATTTCAAAAAAAAAAAAAAGAAAAAAAATGAAAAAAAGAAAAAAAAAATGAGAAACTATAAAAAAAAAAGAAAAAGGACGGTACAAATAATAAAAAGGAGAAAAAGAAGAGGTTAGAATGAATTGCGCAAACACTCGAATCACATGCTTAGAACAAATACACCCCAAATCTCCTAATCATCTTAATTTCTAACCACCAGTCAAAATCCTAATGATTTGAAAGAAATTGATTTTTAAATTTAAGTGATAAAGATGTTCTCCATGGTAGATCACTCTTCTAATGCTAAGTATTTATTCATGAGACTTATTGTACTCCAAATGCCTTTCTATTTAAGTCATCAAAATGGAAGCAATTTCTCTATTTTTGCTTTTCTTATTAAGTGAGATGTTCTCTACACCGGTTTCTGAGAGTTTCTCATTAAAAAGTGAAATTCCAGTGAGATTTGAGTTAAAAGTACAAGTTTTATGACTGTTAATAGTTATGTAAACTTTGAAGTTAAGATCAGTTATTTGACTTTTTAAGCACACTGTGTAAGTTTAAAGAATATAAAAAATGCTACCATTGACGAACTGTGAACATATGTGTCGCATTGTTATTAAATACTTTGAAATTTCATTTTATTTGCCAAATTTAATTTTATCTGTTGTAAAAGGAGAAAATCTACCCTTATTTTTACTTAAATTTTTTTTTGTAAAATTAAATTTTGTGGGTATATTCACTGCAAACCATCATGAGACAACACTCGTCCATTAGGAGTGTAACCTAGGGGTTTAACGGCTTGTTGCATATGGTAAATGCAATCACGATTTCTGCGATTGTGAGTTATGTTATATTTTCCTTAGTCTATTTCTACTATTTAATAAAACTTTTAGAACAATTTGTCTTTCACTTCATTGCTAGGGCCTAGCAGTAAGGTAGTTGAGGGGTATGACAAACACTGAATATTGTACATTCATATGTCAATATAATAGATATAGTGCTCATTTAATCTCCCAAATCCCTAGTTTTATATGCATATTTGAATTACCATAATTTAATGGTGATGTTATTCAAAAGTGCTTTTGCATATTTGATATGTTTAGGTAAAAATGAAGTGAAATAAAGGAAAGAAAAGAAGTACGAATCACACTATAGTATCTCTCATATGTTAGTTATAATATGAATAGTAACATTTCAGTAAACTTCTAAAAATAAAAGAGGGGGGGGGGGGGGGGGGGGGGGAGAATCAACAATCAGACGGAGCAAGAGTCCAAAATGAAGGAAAAAAAAACCTATTGAAAGTGATGTTTGTTTTTTTGCTTCGTCTAACTCTCTTTCCCACTTTCTCTCTGTTCTTTTTTGTCTTTCCTTGCAGGTCCAATGTCAGAAGAGGAAGAAAATTGGGACGAAAGCGAAGAAAAATTTGGCAAACGCTTTGCTCGTCTCCTGTTCAAAGTGACGAAAGTGATGATGTATTTTTATCATTCCTTCGTCTATAAAATGAAGGCAGAGGAGAGGCAAACAGAACAACAATCACAACATACAATAGTTCACAATCACTTAAAGAGAATAGTTTAGGGAGGTTATCATGTGAGCACTTCATAGCATCCCTAGGAGTAGGAAATTTTAGTTTTTTTTTTGCTTTTTCTAGTTCTAATAGTTGTAAAAATTTCCTTTTATGTATTTAATGATTTCATGTTCAAAAATATGTAACAAAACTTTGTGTATTGTATATCTCAAATTAAAATATTTGTTTTCTTGTACAACCTTTGTCAATTTGTAGTAGTAAAATATTTCTATTAAAATTTAGATTTAATATTTTGTCTAGTTAGTACTTATATTGTCCCCTAAAATAGTTTAAAATCCCAAGTTTCCAGTTTTTATAGCAATAATTTCATTCACTAGAAGACATATTTTTTAAGTAAATGCCAGATTTCTTTATTACATAGTTGTTATAATCACCTACTAAAGTCCTAAGCACACTATACCCATATTCTACTCCCAAATTAGATTAGGATTTGGTTTGGCCTTACTTGTGTTCTTGCAGTTCAACCACTGTGACCCTACAAGAAGTCAAAGTTAAAGGTTTAGTATTTTATTTTTGTTCAGTATTTCCATTTATTTATGTTTTATGAGCCTAGTTGTACTAAACTCTGTTGTTTTGCAGATTCCACAAATTCAACCCCAACTCATGTTATGTGAAGAAAAAAAATGTATTAATATTATATTTTACTCTTACCTTGGTTTTATAACTTTAAATTTAATTGGACATACACTGTGTACATCTATTTATTCTTTCTTTAGAAATGTTATTTGGAATACAGTTTTAATTCTAAAATGGTAGGCTAAAACTTTAATTGGGGATATGCAATAAAAACTTAGAAAACACAGCTTCTGTGTACTAATCTTAAATAGGAAAAATTTATCTGGATGGGTTGTTTTTCCATTTATGGCCAAAAATATTTATGTATTTGTAGTATATAACTATTTAACAAGTTTATAAACTATGGCTATATTGGACATCAAAAGGTTACATATTTGAAATAATAATATAATTATGTGAATTGTCAAACTATGCCTTTTGTCATAAAAAATAACCTAACATACTCAAACAATTCATTTGACAAATTTTATATTTCAAATAAGTGTATATATATATATATTTCTATCAATTAATGGACAGTCAATTGTCTAGTGGCAGAGTTGTGGGGACTTGGCGTCGAATAACCCACGTCCGCGGCGAGTCACAGTTCGAACTAGCTACTGCCCAATTGCTTCTTTATTTTTCTTTAAACCAAACGACGTCGTTTCATATTAAACCTGACACACTTGATATGACATCAACCATTGTAAGTTTATTTTCAAATAAAGATTCACTCTATTTAGAAATGCCAAATCCTTTGCAAATGCACAAAAGTTGTGTGATCTAGTGTTAGTTTACATATTCCGAATTCTTTTAAATCATTTCTTCCAAATTAATTAATATTCCCTGCATTTAGATAACTTAGATTAAACATTTGTATTATTTCCATCTTTTGCTGTAATAAAATCCAAAAAGTTTATCTCATGAAAATCTAGTTTTTATTTATTTATTTTTTCTTCTTTTCTTACTAGTATCTTAGTTAATTCATTTTGCATTGTTAACATCTTTACCGTAAATTGTTGAAAGAAAATAGCTTTTAATTATGTTTTACTGCAAAAATTTAAAATCCAGTAGTTTTGGAAAAGCCCCAAAATCCATCATCTTTTATTTTCTTTTTAGGGACAAAATAGTTATTTTCTATCTTTATAAATTCAAGTTTCCGTTCCCTGTGGGTTCGACTTGGTCTTCCAGAACTTTATTACTTGTTCGATCACTTACACTTGGGTGCTGATAAGAAAACGCGTCACTAGGATGTCGTCAAGGTCCTTCCTCTGAGGACAAATCTTCTGTTCTTCTGAAGCACGTCCTTCCTCTGGGGACAAATCTTCTGTAACAAGTCTGGAGACAAATCTTCTGAAACAGGTCCTTCCTCTGGGGACAAATCTTCTGTAACAAGTCTGGAGACAAATCTTCTGAAACAGGTCTTTCCTCTGGGGACAAATCTTCTATTCTTCTGAAACAGATCCTTCCTCTGGGGACAAATCTTCTGTTCTTATGCACGATTTTGAGAGATACACGGATTCTGAGAGAAACCCTGCTTCTGGAGGCAACCCTGATACACGATTCTGAGATATACCCTTACTCTGGAGGTAATCCTGATGCACAAATCTAAGACATACCCTTCCTCTGGAGGTATTTCTGATACACGAATTCTGAGAAATACCATACCTCTGGAGGCAACCCTAATACACGAATCTGAGTTATACCCTTCCTCTGGAGGTATTCTGATACATGAATCTGAGAGATACCCTACATCTGGAGGTAACCTTAATACATGAATTTTGAGAGATACCTTTCCTCTGGAGGTAATCCCGATACACAATTCTGAGAGAAACCCCACCTCTGGATGTATATTTGATACACGAATTTTGAGAAATACCTTTCCTCTAGAGGTAACCCTGATACACGATTCTGAGGTATACCCTTCATCTGGAGGCAACCTAGATTATGAGAAATTCCTTTCCTCTGGAGGTAATTCTGATACACGGATGCTGAGAGACTCACGATGTTGAGAGATATACCCTTTCTCTAGAGGTAATCCTGATACACAATTCTGAGATACCTTTCCTCTGGAGGTAATTATGATGATATCTAAAATTTGTCTACTTGGGAGATTCTAAGATTCTTGAGATGTGAGCAAAAGGCTCATATTCTGGAGGTCCTGTTGATTCAATCTGAGACTCATATAGGTGCTTCGACCAGTTTGAACATTCTTGCAACACGTTGGGCTCATTCTGACCATTTTTTGAATTTTCTGATTGTGGTTTCGAAGATTCTGTATTCTGATTCATCTTCTGCAAATCCTTTTTAGATGTAATTCTCAAGTAATACTAGACCCAAATGTCCATTTTCTAAGAGAATACATAATTAATCCGAAAACAACGGGAGTTCACTGCAAGTCATAATTTCTCGGCTATTTTCAAGTTGTAGTGCCCTCGATTCTTCGTGTGTGGGGATTTTTCTTCAACTCTGAATGGTTTGTCAACCAAGATTCAAATTCCCAAGGGTCCTTTAAACCAGTTCCAACAAGTTTCAAGCACTCTTTATGCTTATATATCAAGATCAGACCAATCCAGTGTCAAAACAAGAGTTCCGGGGGCCAAAACGCGAATATAGAGCAAAATGGGGAATTGGCAGGAAGTGAACAGTAATTGGCGATTCTCCACACCCTCTTGGGAGTCGCCAGCCGCAAACATGGGATTAAAAACCCATTTTCTTCTTGTTCTTCATTTATCTCATCTTCAATGAATCACCTTTCTTCTCTAAGGTGCTCAAATCTTGTAGTTTCTTGATGTTTTGAGTGATTTCATGCATCAAAACCTCCAAATCCTTTGTTGATTTCATCAACTCCTCCTTTTTCTAGGAGATTTATGTGCCAAGGGCTTAACTATTCATTATCTTCAACCTCTATCTTCAAGCTTCAAGCATTAATAACCATGAGTTCCCATGGACAAGGTGAGAGTTCTAGAATGCGTAGAAATCAATTTCAAGCTAGTGGAGCTTCATCAACTCAAGCTGTGGAATATCCAACTATGAAGGAGCCACTAAATCACATCTCTAAGAGGGCTCTTCATCAAAAAGTAATCCATTTTTCAATTTTGCACTATTTCTCTACTTTATGTATGTGTGCTTCCAAATTACTTGCAAATACTTAGGAATCATTCTTCAATTTTCTTCTAGAATGTGCTAGGGCACCTTAAAGGTCATGGTAGCCACGGAAAATGCCTTCAATGGTTCAATGAATTGTCAGAATCACGTCCCCAAGTAGCAGTCAATATTAAACAAGCGGGTTTTGGGTCTTTTGTAACCTTGTTGGAGAGACCTGCCAATGATCTGGCTATGATTCAAGCTCTTGCTGAGAGGTGGTGGGATTCCATAAATACTTTCCACATGCCTTTTGGGGAGATAACCATGACCCCTGATTCTGCGATGATTACTAGTATCTCATTTGGTGGGCATCATCTTGCCTTCGCGAGGAATATCCATAGGCATCCTACTATTATTGAGCGACTTCTAGACATTATTCTGATTAAGAGAGATCTTCATGGATCGAGTGTGAGTGTTAATAGTTAATCAACAACTTTCACCCTTTTGAAAAAGTGGCTCAATTCATTGATATGTAACTTACCCGTGCTTTTATCTTATATTTGCTTGGTTTCTCTCTTCTCTCTACTCGAGCTGAGCAGATTACACTGAACATGCTTGATAGCCTTCGGAATCTTGAGGAGATTGCATACTTTGACTGGGGCTCTGCTGGCTTAGCTATTCGTTATAGTCATATAAGGGAGCATTCTCAAGGCAAATCCCCTAGATTTGGTGGCTTCTGGAGATCTTGGGAGGTACCAAAATATTTTCATTTCAAGTTTTATCATTGATAATCTGTATTTTGACCACTGCTATGTATTCATTTGGAGGTGTGGACATTTGAGTAATTTTCCATGACAGCTCCATCATTCTGGGAGAAAGAGATGCACATTTTTCCACGGGCCTTGAAATGGCGTTGCCAAGCTGTAGGTGTCAAGAATGGTGCACACAATGTTATTTCTTGTCAGGATTTTCTTACCCGTCTCAAGTTTGATCAAGTTAACTAGCATCCTTGGGCGACGAATGGTGATTTGACTGAGATCGGCGTGGCCAGATAGATGACGGGAGAGAGGATTCTTCTTGAGGGTCCATTGGTTCTTGAGTGGTATCTTAGAGAGAGAGTAGCTCCTCAGACTGATTTGGAGGATCGTCTCCTAGTGCTACAGAATCTGCCTTCTTGCATTCGGTCAGCACAAAATTTAGAAGACAATGATCTTGTCGATGATTTGAATGGAATCCCTTCTACTTCATTTACTCTGTTTGATGAAAACTATGATGTACTCAGGGCTACTTAACTGATGCCCAATTTTTCGATCTCGGAAGACCCATAGGTATTTCATGATTTCATCATTTATGATTAAATGCCTATTTTCTTATTTCTCATTATCATTTGCAGGGGAGCTTTTTTGTAGATGGCCATGGATGACCTTTACCTCCCATTCCTTCTTGTGATTAGCGAGTCTTGACTATATTGTGCGGAGTTATATCTTCAATGGAGATTCCCCATGATCTTATGGAACCTCAGCTAGTTTCAGAGCAATATGAGTCAGTTCCTCGAGCTATTTTTAATGAAGAGCGAGCTTATGCACAGAATTTGAGAGCTTGGAGCCTTACCCAAGAGGGACATGTGAGTACTTCTAAACTCATTACTTCTGATTCTCCTGATCTTTTTGATCTCGTCTTTCTTTAAAGTTTGGCAGCTTCAATCATAGCTGGAGCGAATGAATATAGGCCCTTCTGGTGGGGCTGGCGTGTCTAGGCGAAGGTGCCAAATTGATGATGATGATAGTTCTACGGCCTTAGATGTGCCTGCTTAGTACTCACGGGCTACTCGTCATCACTAATTCTAATGATTACCCCTTTTATATGCACTCATGACTGTCTTTCTTGCTTTTTCTGTACTGAGACTGATGTTGACGCATTCTGTTTGAGACTTGATGGGCTTGTACCCTTGACTTTGCTTGATGCTGCTTTATGCTATCCTTTGCTTTTGCATTTGCTTTGCATTCTTTGTCACGAGGCTAATTTGCTTGACACTTTGCACACTGACACACATGACTCAGTTATAGGGAAAGAAAACTTCCGACGACTCTCTTTCTCGATAATGTCTTTTGAATTTGATGTTTAAATTTCTAAGGATTTGTATGTTTGAAATGAAAATTCATCTTATAGTAGGACATTGTATCAGCTTTGCATGTAATCTTGAAGCTTTGAAAAATTTTCACATAATGTTTCAATCTTGACATTAGACTCACATCTCTAGATTGCTTAAAAAACTTTTTCAACTTAATATCAAGAATTACCAGATGTTTCACTTAGGTACTTAATTCTGATAGCTAAGTGATCCAGAAATGACAGGTAGCGAGGTATGGGCAAATGACAATTTGCCCCTAGTTGATAGAGATAAATGGAAGTTTGGGCAAACGTAGTTTTCCCCTAGTGTGGCAATGGCATCTTGAGGCTCTGGCAAACTTAAAAGTTTGCCCCTTATTTTCAAGGTTCAGGGACCGAGAGTCTGGAAAGCTTGCCTACTTATCCCCAAGTGGGAGTCAGGTCTAAAGTAGTTCGGGCAAGTCTTGAAAGAAGGTATTTGAGATGTGGCTGAGTGATTCTGGAGCAGTGACCGAACCAATAGGTTGCCTACGTATCTCCAAGTGGGAATCAGGTCAAGCGTAGTTCCTTGAAGGCTGGAGATTTTGAAAGAGCAAGGATTCAAGAATTGGGGGGTTTTTCAAGCCATGCCATCAAACAGATTTTCTGAAGCAAGTCACTTGTGGTAGCGTTGAAAGAAACTAAACTACCTCTTCTTTTTTTTTTGACGGTTAATTTGTTTTTACCTTTTCACTGCCAGCCAATTTTACATTTCTCATCATACATCATATATGTTTTTGGAGCAAGATTAGCCCTTCAAATCTTTGGGCTTACTTTAAGAAATTACAAATTAAAGCTTTGGAATAATTCATGTTCTCAATTTCTCGATCTTCTTCATCCTCCTCTTCTTTTCTTCATTCTTTTCTTTTCTCTCTAAAGTTTTGACTGGCTAGGATCAGGTTCTTGAAAACAACATGCAAATTTTTTTTTTTTTTTTTTTTATGCTCTAACTTTTGCCTAGGCACCCTTTCAAGTTTTCATCTTAGCAAGCTTCTTTTTTTTTTTTTTGAGAGAAGTTGTTCATTTGAAAGTTTTGGCTATAGTCAAGGACAAAGTAAGTGTACATGGCTTGCAGTTTAGACATGTTTGAATGGTTCATTTTTCTGGGCTCAAGATTTTGAAATAGGAAGATCAGGGATTTAAGCTAGTCTCGAGTTACTATCAAGCATATCTTTTCAAGATTTAAGCAAAAGCATCTCAAGATTTATAAAGTAAGACTAATCAATTTTTAGATTTCTTCGGCGTCAGTGCAAAATCAACTTTGATACTTTCAGGATTCTTTTCAATGCAAAAAAAACTTATCAGCAATGTATTTTTCATAATAATTAGAGAAGTGGCATTTTCAGCTTAGAGATTCATTCATTCATGACTAGGCACATTAAATCAAGCAAATCAATATTTTATTTCATTAACAAAAGGATAAAGATTATAGTACTCGACACAGACCAAAACACAACTTGATGATAGCCAGACTCAACAACAAGACCAAACTTCAAAGACTCAAAATATAAAATAAATTAGACTCAATTCGACTTGATCTTAAGTGGAGCGTCACTGTGATTTGCTTAGTCCTCTTTAAGCATCCACTTGGTTTCAATAAGCAGCTACTTCCAAACATCATCATTCAATCATTTACTTCTAAACTTCAAGCTCTCTATAATGCCCTTTCTAATGTCTCTACTAAATTTGGCTCTGCCTTTCAATCACCCTCTAGATCTCTAGAAAATACTCAACTGATAAGTTGATAGAGGCGGGAATTCATGGAAAAAGTGCCGCAATCCGCTCATGCCATGTACTGGTGAAAGTAGTAATCGATGAAGATCACATATTTGAATCTCTCATAACCCCTATGTCGTCCTCAGAGTGTCCTGTCTATAGCCATACTGCTTGGCTACTCGATATAGGATGGAAAATGTGGTAGCATGTAAACCAAGAAGCCATATCCTACTTCGCCTTGGAAATCTAACAGTAACCGAACAATATTCCCAATGGGCACAGACCCAACGGATGTCTTCGGTAGTGAGACCACTTAGCCAAACGAACCAATCCTCAAAATTGCTGAAAAATCTTCATACTTGCCTCTGATCTAAGGAAGGAATTCTACAAAGACCGCGAGGGTATACTAGTAAACTAAGTTGGTTAAGAAGACAAGTTTGTAGCACTAAAGGGGCACTACAAGGAGCGCTGTCCCATCAGTATGTGCTTGATCTAGACCTATTAGAGTTTCTGCTAGGGCCAACATCATGGGGTTTCGCTGAGAACGGAGCCCACAGGCAACTGGTATGAGGGCATGAGATGAAAAATAAAATAGGAAGTGCGAAATCATAGCCAATGTCAAGACACCCCATCCAGATATGGAATGATCGAAATGTCTTCTAGTGGTAGTACAATACTGGGCGAATAAACGAGGAAAATCAATCTCCTGATCAGAAATCAAAGTTCGGATGGTAGAAGGGGAACAACTGAGGAGTGATGATAAGTCCTTCACATGTCCAACTTGAATGGTGGGAAGGATCAGATCAAAGTAAGAGCTGAAATCGAGAATAGCACTGAATTCCTCAAATATTGGCGAGATCTCTTGATGTCCAAACCGAAATACATGGAATTCCGGATCCCAACATTGAATAGCGGCACACATAATGTCTTCTTCAAATTTCACATTTCTTAGCTAAAAGAGAGTACTAAGGCCAAAATATTTGAAATGTAAATGATTAATACCGGTGACCTCATCCATCCATGAAAAAAGAGTCTAAGAATCAAGAGGAGCCATCTGTCCGCAATGTTACTTCTTTTTGCTAAAATTTAGGGAGTTCAATTCTTAGGTCCCCATCTTCTCTTCTGGTTTATTAGGGATTTTCAAATAATCAGGTATTTTTATTGCAAAGGAATTTTCAAAGAAAGATATTTACAAAAGTGGATTTATAAAGATGGAAAATCAAAGATGGAAAATATTTTCCTTTTCAAAAACATTTTCTTAAAAATGAAAGAAATCTTTTTAAGAAAAAGTCACTTCAAGTTTCAAAATTCTAAGGAGAACAATTCTTTTCTTTTCAAAAGTATATTAGAGGTGTCACACTCATGAGTCGTATATGCAATGCTCGTGTAGTGTATGCAATGCAGATGATATGCAATCTAATCTAAATGCAATGCACCTTAATCTAGCTTGGGCCTTGCATATCAGCACATAAACACATAAGATTCCTGGAGTATGCTAATCACCCTCTAATCCAATCAATTTCCAAGGATCATTAGCTTTAAAATTCCTGATGGCTCAGATTTACAAAATTGAATTTTTCATGAAAATCTTGAAAGAAAGGGGGAGATTTGTAATTTTCAAAAGCACTTTTGAACCATCCATGCTTGAGGTGTAAATTCACGATTCTTGAAATTTGAGGTAAGAAATTTGAATTTCTAAAATCTGAGAGGGAAAATTTGAAATTGAATCATCAAAGCGCAAAATCACGATTTTTGAAAACCAACGTAGGAAATTTGAATTTCTAAAATCTGAGAGAGAAAATTTGAAATGGAATCATCAAAGCGCGAAATCATGATTTTTGAAAACCAAGGTAGGAAGTTTGAAATTCTCTAAAATCTAGGGAGACTTTTTTTTTGAAGCATTTTGTGAAAATGAATTTCAAAGAGAATTTTCAAGAGGGATATTACTGGAATTTTCCAAAGACTTGGGTTTTTCAAAGAAATGCTTGTATTTTCAAAATTTTCAAAAATCGCCCACGAATAATTATTGGATGTAGACACCCCGATTTTGACCAAACGTCAAATCCAGGGATTGGTTACTTCTTAAGACCAATGATGACGATGACCGGTGAAATTCGAAGATTTTCCAGAGAATTCAAATTCTTCAAAGATTCTTCAAGTAAAGTTTCGAAATCAAAGAAAAAACAAAGAAAAAGAAATTGGGTATTCAAAGAGAAACCTGAACGTTGAAGAACGTGTGAGGAAATCAGTTTGAAAATACCTTCAAAAAAAAAATATAGTAATGATAATAAGATATATAAAATAAAAAGAGAGAGAGAGAGAGAGAAGAAAAGAAAGAGTTCTAAAAATATATATATAAGGAGAAAGTGAAAAAAAGAATTTAAAAAAAAGTCTTGAAAAGAAAAGAAAAAAAAAGAAATAAAAGGATATATGGGAATGTATACCATGCATATGGGTACATTTTAATAAAGCACATTGCAAATATAAGTACATTAGTATATACTTTACTAGATAAATTAAGTTTATGTTAATATATATGTTGAAAATTAAAAAGAGGGTAAAATTTGTTAGCCGCGGCACGTGGGAAAGCCGGAGGCACTCACTGAGTGCCGCGCCGGCATTCAGTGAGTGCCGCTCGTCATTCAGTGAGTGCCGTAGGAAGTCATCGAGTGCCGTGAACTGTAACAGACTGCTTTTTTCACATGTTCTAGAAGAAAACTTTGCACATGGGTTTCCACCCGAATTTACCTATTTAACCTTGTCATATTGGTCTATATAAACAGACCTTCATCTCCATTATAGGAACCTTTACTTGACTTTTGAATTTTTCACTTAATCTTAGAGAGAGATACAAGAGTTATATACACAATAGAGAGAGAATTGAGAGAGTAAGAAGAATGTTTTCTTGAAGAAATTGAAGAATTGAAGAAGAACTTGAAGATTTTTAGAAGAGCTTCCCTAGAAAACGAAGAAATCCTTGAGGTCATAGGTACCCTTGGTAGAATTAGGTAAATTCAATCACAAGTTCATAGTTCTAGGAACTTTACACATTTTCAAAACCTCTCTTCCTACCCCATTTCATCACACACCACTTAGAGCTTGTGATTGAATCTCATAACATTTCATTAATTTTGGTCTAAATAGAGCTTTGGATTTAAGAATAAAAGAGTTTTGACTTGAAATTTTCAAATAACCTTTGATTTCATTTCTTTTGTTCATATTCTTCTCATAGGATCTATGAGATCTTCAATATCTCATTAGATCTCTTTGAATTTGATCCTCTAGTTCCTTATGATCCTATGATTTATATGGGGATTAAGATTGGTCATGGTCATAGCTACACATAGTTGTTTGTGTTTAAGTCTTAGCTCATGACTTGGATCTCCCTACTAGGAATCTTATGGAATCTATACTATATTCCATAGAGATTTGAGTAGATTTGAGTCTCATTTAGTCTCCAAGGACCATTAATTTGAGAGGAGAATAGCATATCATAATCCTATATTCCTCAAGGATCATATGTTTGAGAGAGGAATTAGATGTAGATTTTCATAGTTTACATTCAAAATTCATAAGATTAAGTAAGACCTTAGGATTCTCTTGTTGTGAGATCTATGTCGGAAATCCATTAAGGCTAAATCTATGAATCTCTTCATGTTTCATTATCTATTCCAATAATCATGGTCATACTTGATCCTAATTCTCTCTAGAATCATGGATCAAGTTTGATTAGAAATATGAACATCAATTTAACAAAGGTGCAGTGAATCCATAAACCAATCGTGATCAAAGATTTTTTATAGAGTCATGATTCATTGGAAATGGATGAGACCAATTGGAGGAGGTTCATAACTCATTTAAGCATCTCTGTAATTTTTGTTTTGATGAAATTCCATGTCTAAGATGGTTTGGTCTTATGATTTCAGAATAGTAAGTTCATTTTAAAATTAATAAATCAGAACCTTAAATGAATTTTTCGGGTCTTTAATAATTTTTTCTAAGTACCTTAATGTGTTAGGAAGATACCCTAAAAAGATCTAAGTGTTTCTCATTTTTTTTTTACTATTTTTAGAAAATCGTACAAGATCTCTGGACAGAGAGTTACAGATTCCTGAGTGATGTCTAGTGTTTTCCATATTCCCAGAGATCTAACCGTTCAAACCTTGATTTGCTTTTTTGGTTAGAAACTAGATTCACAGAGGCATATAATATCCAAAAATCATTAAGATCCAACCGATGGTAGTATGGTTTCTCTACCTTTTTAAATCTGGTCTGCTCTATGTAATTTAGGAAAAACAGTCACTGTTTTTGTCTAATCTCATTAATTTTAACTTAGATGGTTTCCTAATGTCTTGGAACCCAAATCATGTTTTGAATAGTGATAATTTAGCTTAAATCCAGAGGCTAAATGATCAAAATTAGTGAATAAATTCATATCTCATTCTTGTTCATATTCATTCATTCATTTATGTACATTGATGTTTATGATTAGAACTAGTTATTGAATAAAGTTGGACTTAGTTGAACCTAATTGAATGTAAACATGGATTCCTTATGATCGTGCTGGGATTATAGAACCCCTATATGGACATTACATTGGCTCCTAGTTGAGGTTTGTATATCTATAAAGGTACTATGACTCCAACTAATCAAAAGGAATTCATAGTTTTATCAATTCTTCCTCAAATGGATAGATCTAAGCTAGAGATTTAGGATTGATTATTTGATGTCATATTATTATGTGAAGCATGTGGACTAACCCTTGTTTTGTAGCGCTTTGGAGGTATGACTTCTCATCTTTTCTCTAGTTTTATTTCATTTGTTGATTTTATTGATTTTCAACTCCATGCGCGACACCTTAGCTTAGGTCTTGCCTTATGTGTATATGTGATTAGAGACATTTTTCCTAGGATTTCTTTTCTTTGTATGCATTGCACGTTTCCTATTTCGCGACTGGATCCCCGGTAAGTTCTTTAGTTCCCTTCTCACACATCATTTTGCTTGCTACTTGAATTATGTGGCTTATGAATGATATTTTACCGTTAGCAATTTGCACCCTTTTGACATGCTTGTGATATGTATACTTATATCTATGATTAATTGAGGGCATGCTTAGATTATTAATTCGATTAAAAAGGATGATGAGTAGAGGCCTATCATGAGATAGGATGAAAGGGGGTGTTTTAGTCTACCGGGCTCCTTCCCCTTTCATTCCATAATCCCCGGACCTAGAATTTCTGATTTCGCAAAAGATCAGTTTGCTTTTAAAATGGTTTCTTAATTTTCCTTTAAAAATTAAGTGACGACTCTTTGATTTTGATTTTGAATTTGAATTTAAAAATGATTATTTTTTAAAAAAACAACAAAAGTGGGCCCAAATGCCGGTATCCACAATCTGGCGACTCTCCTGGGGATCGAACCCAGAATTTCTGATTTTGGGTTCACTCGAGGATTAGACTTGAAAGCATCCTTTTAATCGAATTAATTCATTTTAGTGTGCCCATTGCATTGCACTTGCATATCTTGTCAGTCGATTGCACAGAACTATGACCTTGGAGGCTCGGGGCAACCCAGTCGGTCAAGTCATCATGGGACCGTGTGATCACCCTTGATCTTGTACCATGTGTTGGTATATGAAGCATCCTATCGAGTGTGTGTCAAGGGTCCCTTATTTGACCAAAACCTGGCCTTTGCATAATAGCTTCTATAGAACCCTTCGATATTAGGAAATCAATTCTCGATTAGGATTTATGTGCTAGGGAGATTTGTTTGCCCTAAAGGGATTATTTGAGATGATGACGATGCTTGCTTGATGAAAGATGTTTAACCCTTTAATTACCTTTTAGCAATTCCTTCTCATGTCCCACGACATTTGGGAACATGATGAATCTTGATTATATAATTACATCTCTTATATCTTGTTAGCTAAGCATCATTGACCTTGTATGCATCCGAATTCATGAAGAGTACGACAACAATCCGATCATGTGATCCTCCTACCCAAAGAATTTTAAATACGTCTTTTGGAAGCAAATATATTTTTGCTATCTTTAATTCTAAGGTATTCAATCGCTCTTTCAAAAATCTTTGGAGTTCACTTTTTGATTAAAATTTCAAGTCAACCATCTTTAAAGGAAGAACCCAAAATTCTTGAAATCCAAAATTCTTGAAAGATTTTGAAAAGTTTTACCAACTAAAGAAACACTTTTCAATGCAAAATTTTAACCCAATCACCTTTTGGTTAAGGAATATAATCCAAAATGTTGAAAATTGTATTTGAGAAATCTTCGCAATTAAAGAAATCCTTTTCAAATGAATTTCAAAGTAAAGTTCCAACCCAATCATCTTTTATTGAGAAATGTTGTTGCCTTCAAAGGAAAGCTTCCGAAGAATTTGAAAGATCCCATCATCTAGGGAAATGCTTGTCAAATGAATTTCACAAGTTCTAAAATTTTCAAACTTTGAAGGAGTGAAGAGGATCACAATGAAAGGAGAAATTAGCACACTCGACATGGGTGAGGATTTTATGTGCTTATGTGTTTATGTGTTAGGATTAGAATTTTCTTTCTTTGACATATAGAATAGGCACACACGCACACAAGCATTGCATCCGCATGACATATGGGCCATACATAAAAATTTCTGTTGCAAACAAAATGTCAAAATAAAGAAAGTTTCTTTGATTTTAAATAAAAGAATAAAATATGGTTGTAGGTAAAAGATAGAATCATCTACGAGCATGATCTGGTATAGAGATTCTACTGCAAGGTTAGTAAGAAAAGAGATGGCACAAGAAGCAAATGCAAGAGAGATAGCAGAACTGAGGGCCATGGTGGAATAGCAGGCAGGTCAAATGGCTAGGATGATGACCATGGTGGAAACACTAGCCCGACAACCACCAGTTGTTGATCCTCCCCCACATGGTAGGGAGGATAATTGGTTCGATAATCAAGAAAGGGCTGAAGCGCTGAGGGCAAAAAAGGAAAAGATGGAGAAAGAAAAGGCTCTGAGAGAGAAGTTGATGACCTAGAAAGTAGAGAAACTGGAAAGGGTAGTCCGAAAGGCCCAAGGAGTAGACACCTACTTGCTGGAACTAGAGGGATTATATAAAGGGGTTTGTGAGCTACTTCCTGCAAGATTCAAAATGCCTGTATTTGATAAGTTCGATGGCACGGGGAACCCCCGTAGCCATATTAGGATGTGTATAGGGGCTTTTCAGCCAAGCGGCTTGAGTACGACTATGATGGCTGTTCTATTTCAACAGACATTAACCGGAGCTGCCTTGTCTTGATACCTTACATTGGAGCCTGGTAAGACCAGAATTTGGGAGGAGGTTGTCAAGTTATTCATAGCCCAGTACGAGTATAATCAGGATTTGGATATTACCGTCAGAGATTTAGAGACTACTCGACAGGGAAATAAGGAATTTTTGCTGAATATTTGAGCCGTTGGAAGGGAAAAGCAGCCAAGATGGTACAGAGGCTAAGCGAGAAGGAACAAATCCGGATGTTAATGAAAAACATCCAGCCCGTCTATCAAGAGAAGATGAGGTTTCAGTCCATCAACACCCTTACTAAAGTGTTTGATGTGGGAAGAAGGATCGAGGATGCGATACAAGAAGGATCGATTAAAAGGGAAGAGCCGATGAACAGGTATAGGCGTCTGAATTATGGGACAGAAGGAGGGCATTCAGGGATTCATTCAAGTCCTACTGATGTGAATGCGCTAAGTGAACCAGAAAAGAAGTTTGATATAGTCAGGAGTTACCTGAAGAGAGGAGGAGATAAGCCTTTGAGGAGGTTCTCAGACTTGGGAGTGTCATTGTCCACCGCTCTAGATAGGCTACTAGCAAAGGGGCACCTTCACCTATTGGAGCCATGATCGAGACCAAATCTACCACCCCCAAATTTCAAAGCTGATCTATACTGCAAATTCCATCAAGAGTAGGGACACTCAACCGATCGATGCTTAAGGTTAAGACATGAAATCCAGAATCTGATAGATAAGAAGGTAATATCTGAACCACCCACCAACCCGCCGAACATCACCAAGAATCCACTACCAAATCATCATGCGGTACCGCCACTTGGAGTTTATTATTTGGAAAGTGAAGGAAGCTCTTTTGATCCATCAACATTGATCACTAAGTTAGGGTGCCTGAGGAAGTTTTATCAGATACAAGGGGATTCGAACATCTGCACTTTGGGAAAACTAACGAATGGAAACAAGGGAAAAGTGATAGAAAAGGCTCTCGCTGTGGATTGGTGGGCACTTGAAGATGATAGCTCTATTTGGTACAAAGGGGATGGCAGTCAGGGCATCAATGAAGTTAAGGAGGATCTTTGGTACGAAAGAGAGAAAGAAGAAGAAAATCCAGAAGTCACTAAAGCACAGGATGATCTTTGGTTTAAAGAAGAGGTCAGTCATTTAACACGATCAGGAAGGCACTTCAAACCACACAAACTTGAGGAAGATCACTCAGGCCAGGACTTGGATAAGGGAAAGGGGAAATTGAATGAGGAAGAAGAGAAAGATAGGGTCTTGAGACAGATGAAGAAGACACAAGCAAATATCACTATTTGGGGATTATTAATTGCTTCCAAGCGTCATAGATAAGCGGTCCTCGATGCTCTTAATCAATCTGATGTCTCCATCAACATCACCCCAGAAGATCTCGTCGGCATGATCAACAAGAGCTTACCCCCTGGGGGACCCGCTCATAATAATCCGTTGCACATTACCATCGAGTGTCTAGGGAATTCTTTGTCTGCTTGTCTCATTGACAACGGGTCCGCATTAAATGTATGCCCGTTTCGAACAGCTAAAAGGATGGGGCTTGATGAATCTACGTTTATACCATAGGAGCAAAAGGTAAGGGCCTATGACAATACTCAGCGAGCGGTTATGGGGATCATTTTTCTGAATCTCTCTATTGGGACCGGGGAAAAGGAAGCAGAGTTCCAGATTATTGATATTCCTACATCTTTCAATCTACTTCTGGGAAGGCCATGGCTGGACAGTTTGGGTGCCATCCCGTCAACCATCCATCAGAAAGTCAAGTACATCTGGAAGGGTAAAGTTTGTGATGTTCTAGGGGATAGTTGGATAAATGCATCTGGGGCTTCATCTAGTGCCCCAGTTTTGGAAGTACAAACGCAAGAGGAAGAGACAAGCTTAGGCGGGTTTGAATTCATCAATGTGACAGAAGACAGCAAGCCAAAAGAGTTTTTACCACTTTACTTTGATCAGTATGTAAACCCGTTGGTGGCCGAAATTATGAGAAAGGTGGGATTCTTCCCAGGGATGGGTTTAGTTAAGAAGCATCAAGGATTGTCCAAGTTTCCAAATATTATCATGCAAACGCATACCCGTGGATTGGGATATCAGCGACAAGGGAGGAAATGAAGAAAAAGAAGAAATCGGCCGATGCGCCAATAGAACCATACTCAAAGACTCTCAATGGATACTTCATCAAAGAAGGAGAGGATTTTCCATTTTGCAGATTCCCGGAGCCTTGGTTGGATAAAGTGGAAAAATGCATGAAGCCAGGGTTTGAGATTTTCTTCGCACACGACTTCTCTGACTATAAGGACCCTTACCTGGAAGTACCTACTAAATCCACCACTATTCAGGATTGGGTGTGCACTTTGGATGACTTGGCAATGAAGGACCTACTAGAAGAGGAGCATAGAGGGATTGGAAAAGGTAGTACCGGGGAAAGTGTGAATAAAGATGGGCAAAGCAGAAGTGAAGAAGAAAGCAAGGAAAAAGCAGGAAGGGAGAACTCAAAACTTGGAAAAGAACCAGAGGGAGAAGATATGGGGAAAATTACTCAGACAGAGGACCTGGAAGAATGCTTCATCACTGATCTTGGGGGAGAAAAGAAGAAGGAATGGGTTTTTGAGTCTAGTGATAGGTATCCCCCTCACCCAGAGTCTGTATTAGCCCAAATGAGGCGTCTTTCAATTTCTATGTCTGTTGTAATTGCTCCCAAGAAAGTTAATAAGAATATGACTAATTCTGCTTACTCGACTGCGCATAATAATTGTGATGTATGTAGTGAAATACCATATGAATTGCAAAAGTTAATTGAAAAGGAAAAAGAATGTGCATGTAAAATCATTAAAGGCACTTTAACGATTAATTTGGGAAATGAAGATAATCCACAAAATGTTTCTATTGGCTCCACACTTAGTAATGAGGAAAGCAAAGAGTTAATCAATTTATTAAATGAATTCAAATATATCTTTGCATGGTCCTATGATGATATGCCAGGGATTGATCCAGAAATAGTCCAACATCATATTCCCCTTTTCCCAAACTCAAAACCCGTAAAACAAAAATTGAGGCGAATGAGGCCTGAATGGGCGCTAAAAGTGAAAGAGGAAGTTGAAAAGCAGTTAGGAGCTGGATTCTTGATTGTCACTGAGTATCCAGAATGGGTCGCCATTATTGTACTGATCCCAAAAAAAAGATGGGCGCGTTAGGGTTTGTGTGGATTTTCGGGATTTGAATAGAGCCAGCCCTAAGGACGATTTCCCTTTACCTCACATTCATGTGTTAGTAGACAATACGGCAGGGCATGAACTCTTATCTTTCATGGATGGGTTCTCAGGGTACAACCAGATATTAATGGTACCTAAGGATAGGGAAAAGACTACCTTTATCATACCCTGGGGGACTTATTGTTATAAGGTTATGCCATTTGGGCTTAAGAACGCGGGGGCAACTTATCAAAGAGCAGCGACCACCCTACTACATGACATGATCCATAAAGAAGTAGAGGTGTACATGGATGACATGATAGTGAAGTCCAAAGAGAGGGAAGGGCACTTAAAGGCTTTAAGAAAATTCTTTGAGAGGTTAAAAAAATTCAGAATGAGATTAAACCCGCAGAAATGTACTTTTGGGGTTACCACGGGGAAATTGTTGGGATTTCTGATTACATAGAGGGGGATTGAGGTGGATCCGACCAAAATTCAAGCCATAATCGAAATGCCGTCACCCCAAAATGAGTAGGAGTTGAGGGGATTCTTAGGAAGAATACAGTTTATCAGCCGTTTCATGTCCAAACTCACCATGACCTGTGACCCGCTATTCAAGTTATTGAGGAAGGGGGAAAAGTTTGAATGAAATGACCAATGCCAGAAAGCCTTTGAGAAGATGAAAACTTACCTTCAAAACCCACTTGTCCTATCACCTCCCAAACCTGGGAAGCCTTTATTGCTATATCTATCTGTTACCGAGAATTCCATGGGGTGCATGTTGGCCCAAGAAGAGGAAGAGGGGTGTGTAGAGAAACCAATATATTACCTAAGTAAGAGAATGACCGGGTATGAATTGAACTATTTGCCATTAGAGAAAGCATGTTGGGCTTTGGTATGGTGTACACATCGCCTTAGATATTACATGTTAGCCTTCCCCGTCACCCTAGTATGCCGAATGGACCCACTCAAATACCTCTTTGAAAAACCTACCTTAACCAGTAGGATATCACGTTGGACCATGATGCTGGCTGAATTTGATATTAAATATGTCACTTCCAAATCTGTCAAAGGAAGAGCCGTCGCCGAATACTTAGCTGACCTTGTCATAGAATCTGAAGAAAGGGGAGAATTTAAGTTTCCTGATGAGGGGGTGATGAAAGTAGAGGAAGACCGGTGGAGAATGTATTTTGATGGGGCAGCCAATCAGGTAGGATACGGAGTTGGAATCATCCACATATCACCTAAAGGAGCCCCTACCCCATTGGCCGTTAAACTTAATTTTAACTCAACCAATAACACTGCAGAATATGAAGCATGCATAATTGGGATGGAAGCAGCCTTAGCCTTAAAAATTGATGAAATTGATGTTTTTGGGGATTCGAATATGATAATATCGCAAGTGAGGGGTGATTGGAGAATAAAGCATGAGAAATTAAGACCATACCATGAATACCTGGAGAGCCTAAAAGTACAGTTTAGAAAAATCTCATTCTATTACCTTCCTCGTGAGGAAAACCAACTAGCTGATTCTTTAGCAACCTTGGCCTCGATGATCCAAATCCCTATAGGAGTTACCATGATTCCTCCGTCCATAGAAGAGAGAACCCGGCCCTCATTCGAGACAATCGCAGCCATTGAAGGAGGAGAAGAGGCAGAAGTACCGTGGTACACAGATGTTTGGAGTGTTATTGAGAAAGAAAAGTACCCTGAGGGGGCGTCAGAAAAGGATAAGAAGGCAATTCGGAGGTTTTCAGCTCAGTTTGTGATTTATGCAGGAAAGTTGTGGAAAAAGTCCTATACCTATTATAACCTGGAATATCTATATGGAAGGGAAGCAAGAGAAATGATGGAAGAAATACATAAAGGAGTCTGCGGGCCCTACATGAATGGACACATGTTGGCCAAAAAGATAATTCGGCAGGGATTCTTTGGATGACTTTGGATAAAGATTGTTGTGAGTATGTTAGGAAATGCCATAAATGTCAGATCCATGCGAATCTTATGCATATCCCACCTTCCCAACTTTACAACATGACCACCCCTGGCCGTTCTCTGTGTGGGGTATTGATATCATCGGGGAAGTCGTCCCAAAAGCTTCAAATGGACACCGATACATAATCGTGGCAATATATTATTTCACCAAATGGGTGGAGGCGGCATCATATGCAACTCTGAAAGCCAAGGATGTGGCAAATTTTATCGAGAAGAACATAATCTGCAGAAACGGGGTGCCAAATGAGCTTATTTCTGATCATGGGAGCCACTTTCAAGGAGAAGTTATCCCACTCTTAGAGAAGTATAGGATTACCTACCACCAATCCTCACCATACAAACTCTAGATAAACGGAGCAGTAGAAGCTGCAAACAAGAATGTAAAGGCGATCCCGGAGAAGATGACAGATACATACAGGGACTGGCATGAGAAGTTACCATTTGCTTTATAGGGATACCAAACTTCTGTAAGAACTTAAACTGGGACTGCGCCATATTCATTAGTCTATGGGATGGAAGCTGTTCTACCAATCGAGGTCGAAAAACCATCTTTAAGAGTTTTGGCAGAGTGTGAGGTAATTGAACTTGAGTGGCTGCGGGGGATATATGAGGAATTGATGCTATTAGATGAGAAGAGATTGGTTGCTATAAATCACACTCGGGGATATCACAAAAGGATAGCTCGTGCTTTCAACAAAAAGGTTCACCCAAGAAAGCTTGCTGAGGGTGACTTGGTCCTCAAAGAACTTAAAGTGCCCGTTTATGACCCTTGAGGAAAATTCAAACCCAAATGGGTCGGACCATATATAATTAAGACGCTCATCTCCGGAGGAGCTGCTTATCTCATGGACCTAGACGGAGTCAAGTTTAAACAACTAATCAACCTCGATCGCCTCAAGAAATATTTTGCTTGAGACCTTGCATTTCAAAACCTCCAGAGTTGATGAACTACGCTTGACCTAATTCCCGCTAGGGGATACGTAGTCAGCCTGCTCGGTTCGATCACATAAATAAACTTGCCTAAAAGGCACTTCCCTTCTAACTTTAGCTGAACTACTACGGACCTGATACCCGCTCGGGGATAAGTAGGCGGGCCCACGAGGCCCTCGGTCAAAATAAAACCCAACTCTTGATGTAACCCAATATCCTGAGTTTCCTTATGCCAAACTAGGGGCAAACGTTGAACTAGAATCAAAGCCCTTATACTAGGGGCAAACTTCGTTTGCTAAACCAAAGAACCCAAAAAATACCTAAACCCATTTCTGGATCTATTGGCTGTCAAAATAGGTACTGTATGGATGTAAATGAGGATTCATAGTATAGAATGATTAAAACTCTAAAGCAAAACTCAAAGCAAAGTAATAAGACCTAAGAGAGACATTAAAATGAAAGTTTTCATAATTTGAAGAGATGGGAAAAGTGCAAACTATGATTCGACATGATTAGAACATTTTCCTGATATAAAGAAAATTTGTTTGAAAATCAGAAAATACATCACAAAATAAAAGCGCAATAAGAGTCAAGCAGGATTTGTTGGAAGTTTTTAGGATCTTATTTTTTACTTTTGTTTTGTTTGTCTAGAAGTTATTTCCCAATCAAAGTCTGAATCTCAAGAAGGTACTCGGCAGTGGGAACAACTGAAGAAGGGACCCTCCGGAAAGGAGCCGACACTCTGTCATGCCAAGCCTCGGTGAATAATCTCATGGTAGAAGGGCGTAGAGTGCAGCTCCTCGAAAAATCAACCGTAATAGTGTCCGGGACATCCTGAAGCAATCCAAACTGGCGAACCACCTATCCAGGGATGTAAAAAGTGGTGGCATGCAGACCAGGTAACCAAACTCCCAGTCGCCCGGGAAGCTGCACAGTGACAGAGTAATAAATCCATCGAGGGCACACCCAGCAAATGTCCCCACAATATAGGTTCTGAAGCCAAGTAAGCCAGCCCTCAATCGTGTAATAGAGGAAATGAACATCCAGGCAATCATAGGGAAGCAGTCTTCCAGTAGGAGGGTGAGCAAAGAGGCCTAAATGCTCGAGAAGCCAGATCTACAAAACATGAGGTGACCCTAAAAGCAACATCGATCTGGTGCTTTGTGCATAATCCAAACCCAGTAAGGTTTCTCCTAGAACAAGCATGATAGCACTCCGTATCTCTCAAAGACCACGAACGATTGGGATAAGGATGTCGGAGGAAGACTGGAATAGGAAATGGGAGAGCATAGCCAAAGAAAGGGCATTGCGTCTGATAATCTGATGTTCTCCGTCATCAGGATCACCAACGAGAGCATAAATAGAAGAAAGTCGGTCAAAGTCAATACGCCGGTCGCGAACAAAAGAGCTGGCGGCACCTCAGGATATACAAAGAAGAGCCACTAGATCTTGGATGTACCCTGCCTGTATCTAGGGGATGATCAAATCAGCATAAGGGTCGATATGGAGAATGACGCTAAATTCCTTGAAGAGCGGACAAACCTCCTCATGACCAAACTGGAAGACATGCAAAGAGGGGTCCGAACATGTGATAGCAGCTCGGAGTAAGATCTCATCTAGAACCATACGACAGAATGCGAAGAAGTCTGTCAATCTGTGACACTCGAAGTTGAGTCGGTCAATAATGGAAAGGGAATCCATCCACGGGAATAAAATGTCAGAACTTATGGGAGCTATGAAAAAGGAGAGTGAATATAGAAGAAGAGTGTTAAGGATGAAGATAAAAAGGGCCTTAGGAGTTTCAAAATGGGCATTGGAATGGGCAAATGGCACTTTATATAAGATAATGGCACAAACCGGCACTCGATGAAAAGCGGCGGCACTCACTGAGTGTCGGTCGACAGTCACTGAGTGCCGTGCGGCAGTCAGTGAGTGCTGGTCAGCCTCTCTGAGTGCCGACCAGAGTTTAAAATGTTCATGGGTTGATTTGTAAATTGAATCAGCCCAAACCTGCATAGAAATTTGAACAAAAGTATCACCATTCCATCATTCAAGCACCATTCATCAATAAGTAAATAAAGTTATTCATGTTTTAAGTAAATAAGGGGAATAAAGTCTAAAGCTAAAAAAAAAGTTATCAAGCATGAGTATAAACAAAATTCAAAATTGGCACACAGGCATAAGTAAATCCGCTAAAGAGAGAAAATTTTGGAGTACTTGTCCTCACAGGGACATAATATAAAAGAAAGAAGGGGTCAGCTATCCTCGTCAGCGACGAGGATTTCTTCTAGTTGCCTGCGGAGTTGTCTGACTTCCCCCAGCTCCGCCATCTCTGCCATCTCTACCATCACCATCATCCCCACCGTCACCACCTTGGCCGCTGCCGCCAGTACCTCCTTGATAGCCACCGCCTTGACCCAGCTGAAACTCTTGAATTTTCCTCCTCAAGGCAGCAAGCTCGGCCTCCTGAAAAGACAAAATAAAAAGTAAGTGAAATAAAGAAAGTTAAATAAAAAGAGAGAAGGAGAAGAAAATGAATAAAATAGTGATACCATAGCTCTGGCCTGAAGATCAGCAGTGGCCCTTATTCCATCAGCCTGAAAAAGAGTTTGGACACAGTCATCAGTATAAGGATAAAAATTGGAATTGTAAAGAAAAAAGAGAGAGAAGAAAGCAATAAGAAGGTTGTTTCCAGAAAGAGATTTACCCTCCATTCACGTCCGTGAACCCAATGCTGGACAGTGTGCGCATATGATAGACCCTCCTCTACATAATCTCTGGGGATGGTATCATATTGCAGAGGGATGGACGGAACATTCTGGGTATAAGGGACCAGCTGATACATGGTCTCTTGGCCTATGTGTACCATGGGAACATTCCAGTTCCACTGTGGGAGAGCTGGAGGGTCGGCAACCCCAGGGACAGGCTGTAAAAGGGGATTCAAGTCTATGTGAGTATTATTGCAAAATTAAAGGAAAATTTTAAAAGAAAATGAAAAGAATGAAATATCTATTACTCGGGTAACATCCATAAGCAGAAAGTTGTGCATGAGGGAATCCAATCTAAAAATTGGGTAGCTGTCTGGATCATCCAAATAATTTGCAATGTTCTCCCCACCTAGAGCAGTGATGAGGTCCTCATGATCCAAGGTCTCAGTGCTCCTCATAGTAGTAGGAGGAGCCCTAGGCACATAAAAGGCAGGGGCAGCAAGTGACTGCCTAGTTACCCTCTCGCCGAGGTACCACTCCCGACACGCCTCCCCCACCATCAGAATCCTCATCCTGGAGAAACCCACAGCAACTTGGATTTCTTCGCTAGCCTCTAGAAGGGCCGCCTCCCAAGGATTCAACACCACATGAACCTCACGTAAGTTGATAAGGAGGTTTCCGTAGCCTACAAAGTCATGAGCCCCGACCTTTTGACCTGTCACTCCCTTCCTCTATTTCAAACCCTGAGGCATGATCGCACCCTCACCTTCCTGAGTACTGGGAGCCCTTATGCGAAGGTATTCATGAGACCATATCTGCAAAACAAAAAAAAAGAGAGAAAATAAGAGGAAATGGATTCAGTTAGCAAAATAAAATCAAAAGAAATGAATGAAAAGAGTAGAAGGGTGTATGATTGAAATATAATAATAAAGTTTTACCTCCTAGGCTCTCCAGTACCCGCTAGTAGAGGGCGAATTTCCCCTAGAGACATCACTCATGTGGTTGTAAAGAGTAGCCAACCCCGCTCCTCCCCAGTTATATTGAGATATGCGGCCAATGTCTGCAAGAGAAGCTAGGTACCCCAGGTTGATTCTATTCCCCCTTGGTGCTCATTAGTGAGTAACCCAGCACATACATGATAAAGGCCCTAGCCATTTGGTCGTCGGTGCAGACCTGACCCTTGAAGGTATCCAGAAACCATTTTGCGGGCACTATGAACTCTCCTGGATGAGCCCCGAGCAAGTCAATAATCTCTTCATGACAATTTTGGAGATCGTCATAGCGAGCAACCGGGAGGCCGCCAAAGGGAATGCCAGTAATCATAGCAAAATCTAGAGGAGTCATCGTCATCTCCCCAAATGGCATGTGGAATTTATTTGTTGTATCCCACCATCTCTCTTCTAAAGCTTGAATACGGGTCCTATCGTTCGAGCTCTTCTCTAAGACTAATGCAAAAAGCCCAAACCCTGCATTGTTGACTGTTAGCCCCTTCCATTAATTGAATGGATAATTTTGACGATTAACAAACTACTTAGTAATGGTTTCTAATTATCTCAAGTTGATTAAGTTGCAGGGACATTGATCATATATCTTTTTCTCATACATGGTGATTTTTGTTCATTGATCCTAAGCCAAACGGAGCCTTACAAGTTGAAGAATCTTGTTATAATCATTATCTAGGTCTCTATGTAAGCAATTTATTTATGTGAACATCTTACTTAAGGGCTCAAAGTTGATTAATAAAGGTTTTACATAGTTAACCTAACCTTTCCTTGAAAATCTATAAAGAAGCAGTCGACTGTATAGTCGACCTGGGTACACAGAGTTTTTCAATATAAACATTCCAGTCGACTGCCATTGCGACACAGTCAACTGAGCTTTGTATTTCACTATACCCTTTTGAAAAGCAGTCGACTGCCCTGTGAAGTCAGTCGACTGAATGACTGCGTTAAACACAGTAACGGCTAGTTTATTGCATTTAATGTAGCATTAATTGCTCCCAACTACCCCCAACGATTGGAAATCAAAAGAAAGCTATAAATACATATATTTGAACTTCATTAATGTCTCTTCTTAAAAAAAAAAAAAAATCTAACCAACAATTTTATCACATTAATTTCTTGAGCCCTAGTTTGGTGAGATCATAAATTCTATTGCTCTAGCATTCATTTGTATTTATTGAGAGCAATTTATTGTGAGCTTAAATCTTGTATTCATCCACTCTATTGAGAGAGTCTTTAAATTCTTGTATCAAACCTTATTTATAAAGGTAGTGAGTATCAAGGGTTGGTGTAACCCTAGTTCAAGCGAAGAGGATTTTCTTCCTTGAAGAGATTGTAAGGGTTTAATCTTCACCCGAAGGAGATTGTGATAGTGAAATCCTCAAGAGGTGTTCTTGAGGGGTGGAAGTAGGGCGCGGCGTGCGGTTTCCCAAACCACCTAAAAATCGGTTTGCATAGTATCTCTATTTCTATCTCTTTACATTGCTTTTGTGATTTTTCTTGATTGGGCTATCAATTTGAACAAATTTCTAAATTATTTTTTAAACCTTATTCACCCCCCCCCCTCTAAGGTTTCCTCTTTGGGCCAACAATTGGTATCAGAGCCTCGGCTCAAATTTCTAACGTTTTTGAGTTAAAGATCAAATGGAAACCACCTCTAATACTATCATCTATAGTGAGGGACAATCCTCAAATAGACCTCCTTGTTTTAATGGTTCAAATTATGCCTATTGGAAAAATCGAATGAGAATCTACATGATTGCTCAAGATTTTGATCTTTGGCAACTTGTTGTGAATGGGCCTCACATTCCCATCAAGATTGTAGACGGTATTGAAATTGAGAAAACTATTGAGGAATACAATGACATTGATAAAAGGCTTATCAAAATGAATGCAAATGCCATGAATATTTTATATTGTGGATTAGACCCAAATGAGTATAATAGAATTTCTTCTTGCGAATCCGTAAAAGAAATTTGGGATAAACTTGAGGTTGCTCATGAAGGTACTAATCAAGTTAAGAAATCAAAAATAAATCTACTTGTTCAAACGTATGAGATGTTTAAAATGTCTTCAAATGAAACTATTAGTGAAATGTTCACTCGTTTCACCATTATTATCAATAGTTTAAAAAGTCTTGGTAAAACATATACTAATGAGGAGATGATTGAGAAATTGCTTAGGTCTCTTTCAAAGCATTGGCAACCTAAAGTGACGACAATCCGAGAGGCCAAGGAACTCTCAACACTCTCATTAGAGCAACTCTTGGGGTCTCTTGTTACTCACGAAATGGAGTTGTCGGTATTTGATAAGGAAGACAAGAAGAAGAACATTGCTCTCTGACACGACTAAATAGTTGTGCGCTCTTGTGCAACACCCAAGTGTAGGTGATCGTGCAAGTAATACTGGATAAGTCCAGGTCGATCCCACAGGGAAGGAATAGGAAGAATATATACTAAGTTATAACCTAAAGAAAAGAAAATAAAAATGAATAATTGGAGGTGTACTAACAAATCCTAATGAATTAAATTAAACTAAATAATGAACTAAAACTTATAGAAACATAACTAATTAAACATATAAACTAAAGGTGTTGAAAATACGAGAATCCACATTAATCCTAACCATCTACCATGCATACTCATTAACGTTCGATGGAGTTTATTCCTCTTCAGTATTCCGTATTTTTCTAAAGATATAGAATCAATAGCCCTTTCATGACCGGGACTACATCATCACAAATGATTTAAAATACATGGAAGACGGTTTAAAACAATGGTAATTACTTGCACTCTAAATGGTTTTAGCATTCAAAGTGGTTTTCAAAAGTCATTGAAGAAAAGGCCTTAAGGCTTTAAGTTCTAAAAACTGTCTTGACAAACTGATCTTATTGGGACAATTTGATAACATATTTCTAAAACAGAAAGTCATGGAATACTTAAAAGAATAATCTCAGGAATTAACATGTTCGATCGATCGAAGCGCTTTCGATCGATCGGACAGTCATCCTTCAATCGATCGAAGTGCCTTCGATCGCTTGACTAAGGCTCTGGTTCGATCGATCGAAATACCTTCGATCGATTGAGCCCAAGGTTTCTTAAGGTTGCATGGCAGAGGTTGGGAATCAATATTTCATCACATATTCCCAACCTCTAAACTACGGAAACATAATAAAACTATTGCAGAAATAGTAAAACAAGGCAATCATCAACATCTAAACTAATAAACAATCAAAGAACATAGATTGGAAAGAAAAAAACCTGTAAATAATCTGAATATAATCTGAATAAACTTAAAACAAACTTGAATCTTCAATCTACAATGGAAAAGGAGGAAGAAGAAGATTAATCTAACCTAAACTACTCCTAATCTAACCCTAAAACTACCCTAAACTGCTGTTTTTCGCGTTCTGGAGCGTCCCCCCTTCGTCTGGCGTCAAAACGACGTATATATAGGGTTCCCGCAGAGTTCACGCAACTTTTGGGTGATTAAAAAGTTTGATCGATCGAGCTTAGTTCGATCGATCGAAGGTTCGATCGATTGAACTCTTCTTCAATCGCTTGAACTCTCTGATTTTGACAACTCTGCACACCGATGGGAGAATGGCCATAACTTTTTACTCGGACCTCGGATTGACCTCCCGTTTACGGCCACGCGACCGTAACTCAAAGATCTACATTTCATGTCTCTGGGAAAATCTTCCAAATCTGAAGTCATCATTGTCAAAATTGGCGTTTTCCCAGCTACTTCTGTTGTTCTATCCACCAGAATCACTTTTCTTTAGCTCCATTTCATTGATTTACATCCTAATACCTATAAAACAATGCAAAAACATATAGTTTAGCATTAACACAATAAAAAGAACATTGTTATTAGAATGCAACTAACTATAGGGACTTTAGGGATAAAAGTATGCATAAAATACCACGTAATACACTATAAATATGCACTTTTCACCTCGAATCACACCCCCCAACTAGCTCGTTGCTAGTCCCTAGCAATGAAGCGAACTATAGCAGTGTTTATTTAACTCTAAAAATTGAAAACAAAAGAAAGTAAAAATCCTAAATCACTTTCGCAGGAATCGCGATTGCATTTAGCATATGCAACAAGCCTTTAAACCCCTAGGTTCCCCCTAGTGGACGAGTGTTGTCTCGTGAGGGTTTGCAGTGAATTTACCCACAAAATTCATGTTTATGGTAATGATTCTCATTTAAATGTTTTCAAGAAATTTTCCTTCTCATTTAGCAATATACTTAAGCTCAACAATCTCATGAAACTCTCTAGTATGCCATAGCCATGCAACACACACATTACAGTTAATCTACTATCAAAGTCATTAGAATGTTCCATACCTATTAATCTTCAAGTGTGTGTGTGAATGGACAACCAAAATACAAAACTTTAATTTCAAAGCTTGCATAACTTAAGATACTATCAAGACGTTCATTTTGACTCAACTCTCACCGGGATTACACTCAAAAGATGAAATCACTCCAAATTAGGTGTAATAATTATCACTCATGATATGGAAGCTATAAAGAGTAAATGTAAATGGAATCTAATGCTTCTCACATCTAAATGGAAAAACGGAAATTTTATATTGCATAAAGTCTCATGAATGGATACTTTTCACTAGAAGAGCGAGATACCGTGGATAACTCTCTCATTACCTTAACTTCAAATCCAATTTACTTAAAATCATCAGGACTTTGAAAAAGAGGTGTTAGATTAAGAAGAAAAAGGCTCGTGATATTCAATTGGGTTAAAGGATGTGATTGGAATGTCTACTATAACTTTTCAAACTTCCCACATCTCCAATCTCTCTCTTCTTCTTTTCTTTTATTTATTTTTTTTCACACTCTTCTTTTCATTCCTTTTTTTTTCTTTTGTAACAACCATTGGCATTTTTTTTTCTTTTTCTTCTCATGCTTTTCTTTTTTTTTCTTTGCCAACTTTCCCTTATTCACACTAACATACTTCTTGTTAACGCAACACATCCCAATCACACCTAAATAAAGAACTGATGCTTGAACTCCTAATTTGGAGTTTGGTATAGACTTTAGGATTATGAAGACAAGGCGATTATGATAAGCTCAAGAGGTGAAGTAAAGGAATAGCATAGAGGTAGGCCAAGGTTGTATTATCCATGTATGGTCAAAAGATGGCCTAAATCATCTTCTAAGTTAATAGGATAATTCATTTCAGTAAATTCAAGAGCTCTAAAGTTTGGTAAATCCTGAACGTTCTCTTCTAATGATCAGTCAAAATGAAGAAGAAAAATGAGACTTTCAACGAATTAATACGCTTTTCAAAAAGTAAGAGTAATTTTATAAAACCCTCAAAAACAAAGAATGGCACAAAAGCTCACTTGGGTTATTAGTCTCCACTATAGTCTCTCAAGACACTTAAACTATGCTTACTAATCCATTTTAGCTATGTACAAGGTTGTCACAACGTGCTCAAAGTATTTGAAGATTAAAAGGCATAAAACATACTATAAGTAAGATAGTAAAGAAACTACCATTGTGTATCACATACTAATGACATATAGAAAATAACACTAATGCATCATAACTAACTACATTAACTATGAGAGAAATACAAGAACCATTTTATTATCTTTAAAAAAAAATAAAAATTCAAAAATTTTTGCAGATTTTAATTTACTGAGTCACATGTTGCTAAGCAGGTATATGACACTAAAGTACAACAAAAAGATATGAGGCATGCAATGACTCACTCCCCCCCAACTAAAACTAAACATTGTCCCCAATGTTCTAAACTAAGCACATGGACATGTAAAGTAAAGCGAGAGAAGGAAGGATGTTACCTCGAGGCATTAATATCCAATTTTTTTTTTCAAGTTACCTGCAAAATCATTAGTAGCAACAAGGAAAAATAGAGAACATAATATAACAACTCAGTTAATAAATTCGGTTAATCAAGATACTTATCATAAAGTAACAACCGAAATTTTTGAGGATCTTCCCAGTAAAATAATTTAACAGTGACAAGACTTTTGAGATCCTCATAAAAATGCAACTCCCCCCAACTAATGTCAGGCTCAAGGTCAGAGGAGATGATGCAAAACCTATGGCTTCCAAATTTTTTTGGGACAGTTATAAGAGATATACCACACTTTTTAGGAATTATATGCATGAAACGATCTTTAGTGTTGATATTTCCTATAACAGCCTCTATTTTAATACTAAAAACAGGGGGAGGCCATGGTTCAATAAAAGGGGCAGGGTCGAAGTGATGTTTTAATGAAGCTTCACCACCCTCCGCTTGTCCTAGAACAGAATCTATGAAGATATAATCATAGGAATTGAATTTCTGTTCTATGCACATGGTTTTGGACTGGACTTGGATAAAGCTATCTATTTGGGCCTCAATGTCATAATCACTCAAGAAGGTCAAGCAGTCTAGAAGATTGCTAGCTTCTTGTTGAATTTTAAGATCATCTAAAGTGGGCCCAATATTTTCCAAGTCTTCTTTCAAAGAATTTTGAAAGTTAAAATTTTGTGAAGAACATGTGCTAGTATCCTTACCATCCTCTTCCACAACACATTCTGTTTGTTCACGAATAGGGCACACATAACATTCAAGCTCAGGACGAGAACTTTGATTGATAGCAAGGATAGGTGATGGGCAACTTGGTGACACCACCTCTTCAGTCGAAAGAGGTGAGGGTTCATGAATATCACAAGAATCTAAATCAGATTTAGATTTTTCAATTATGTCCTCTCTAGGGTCACTTTCAAAGGTAGGGGTAGAGTCAACAGGGGACTCTTCCTTTCCTAATTGCGTGCAATCACCTAAACTCTCGTCATCTTTTAAAAACTCATTCTCATCCTTGCAACTCTCCTCACTATATGTGTCATCTATTGAAGTACTCTGGACAAAGAGATTGTGCAACTTTATCAAGGCAGTGAAGGAGTTAATGTCTGGGGTTGTATGTTGAGGAGAAGATGGTTCTACAACTTCATGCTCAATGGTTTGGTTTTGGAGTTCTTGTTGGGTTATCACTTTCTCAAATGAGTTGTTAACCTCACTCGGTATGAACCCATCATTGTCCTCTAATTCCATTCCATTGTTAGTGTCTTGTCACGCCCCGGAGCAGCATAAATAGAGAAAAATAAATTTCCTTTATGGGTCCATAAGGAATGACAGGTGAAAGTCACTAATAATCCACACCACGCAGTACTAGTCCAAAAGAAAAGCAACAGTAAACAACTGAGAATAACACACAGTGCTAACTATTACAAAATATCAGAGTATGGTCCACAGGATCACAACAGGTCTGAAGACAACAAATGCCCAAGTACCCGTTAACAAATGTTTAACAGAACAACTGAAATTAAATCTAACTATAACATCTTCAGTCTTCAACTGGCATAAGGATAATCCTTCCTGGCGTAACCATCATCGGTGGGGCCTTCCTCTGGATAACACTCATCAGTGTACTGGTCAACACCTGTAAAACAAGGGGCAGGATATTCTGGACGGGGAATGTCCAGGCAATAAAAGGCCGTCAGCTTACTGAGAGCTGAGTGAGCATAAACTAACGAGGTACCAATTATCTGAAGTAAACACAAGCTTATGAAAACACGAGTTAACATCTTATTATAAAAATAACATTATCTTGTTCTTCTATTCATTCTCGTAAACCGACCCTTATCGTCTTGTTACTCAAATACCGAACTCAACACATTCTGATCTTCATGAACAGACTCAATCGTTTAACTCTAGGGATACACCCTTATTCTGTCCATCGCTTTTAAGAGCAATGGTCCTGCTCACCGCATGTCATGGACTCCACGTCAGTCTGTCCCCAGCTTTTAAGAACAATGGTCCTGTTCACCGCATTTCAGGGATATAACGTTTCGAACAAGGCATATCAATCTATTGCCACGACTTAACGTCATCTACTAGTGATCCCAGCTCACCGCTTTTAAGAACAATGGTCCTGTTCACCGCTTTTAAGAGCATATCACAGATCATCCAGTCTATCTTAAGACTTCTTGGTCCAGCTCACCGCTTTTAAGAGCATATCATGACCAATCGTCCATCCACGTACCACTCCCAGAACTTACCAAACCTACTTACGTTCCATTCTACATCGACACATGATAATTCCCAATGTGGCCTGACTACTCGGATTAAAAGAAAACGGATATCAAACTCATATCAGAATCAACACGTCACCCATGTCTTCATATTCTTTTTATTCATCCATTAACCATAAATCTTTGGTGTCACATTACCCCTGTCTAACCCATAGTCGCATAATAACATCCCAAATCAGAAATCGAACAACTAAAACCTCATATAAAATAAACAGGCAAAGGAAACTATATTCTGATCATGCCAATCGATTGGAACAGAGGTTCAATCGATTGGGACAAAAAGTTATGTCAATCGATTGAGAAACATGGCAATCGATTGGAATGTCAATCGATTGAAAAACATGGCAATCGATTGGGAATATGTCAATCGATTGGAAAACATGGCAATCGATTGGAATGTCAATCGATTGGAATCCTATCCAATCGATTGGGATACGACTGATGTCAATCGATTGAGATTATGTCAATCGGTTGGTACTACGTCTTCTCCAGCAGATTGTAAAAACAGCATATATAAACGTACACAACATGTATGTAACCCATCTAAACATCATAATGGCTTATATAAACTTCATATAAAGGGACCAAGTGAGTTATAAACTCACCTAGGGTGCGTTTGGGTGTGTTTAAGTTTGAAACTTCAAACTCTCTCTCTTTCTTTCCTCTTCTCTGTCCAGCCCTCTCTCTGTCTCCTCCTTCTTCTTCCTTCTTCTTTCTGCTTCTTCTCCTTCCTCCCAGCTGCCACGGCAGTGAGTGTGTGTGGGTGTGTATATATGTGTAGATATAGAGATATATATATAGGTATATATCTCACAAGAGGTATATTTCTCTCTCTCTCAAGCTGCCAAAGTGACCCAAGGCCACAAATGGACGAGTATATATAGGGATATGGGAGTGCCACACGTTTAAAGCTGAAAGAAAGAAAAAAATATTTCTCAGCTTATGGCAATCGATTGGACTCTATGGCAATCGATTGGAGACAGATATTTGTAGTCAATCGATTGGAAATAATGTCAATCGATTGGGATGAATGGCAATCGATTGGGATGTTTGACACGTCATCAATTTTAGTCGGTAGAATGTCAATCGATTGGAAACAATATCAATCGATTGGAATAAAATGGCAATCGATTGGGAATATGTCAATCGATTGGTATCAAAATTTCATCAAAAGGAAGAGAAAGTTTATACGAGTATAGAAATGAAATACCGGGTCTTATTAATATACCAAAATACAGGGTATTACATGTCTTGAAATTCAGGTTGTAGCGTTGAAGGACTGGTATAGTCTTCTAAAGGTTGGCTATCAAATGCTTGTTGATATCTAGCTCCTAATTTATCAATTGCACTCTCTAGCCTTTTCATTTCACTAAGCAGCAATTCTAACATACCATTATCCTCAACTTGGTTATTCTCCTCATTATAACTATATGAAGTTTCACCCCATTGTTGTTGGTAATAGTCCCCTTCCCATTGTGTTTGTGTGCAAGACTCCCCAGAAGGAAAGTCTTGGTGCATTTGGTAATCGTGGAAACTACTTCTATATCCTACACTATCATTTTGGTTATATCCCCATTGCGAATGATAGAACTCTCCAGGTGGAGGTTCTTGATACGTTTGATGACATGGGGGACTAACACGATGGTTTTCCCATTGTGGTGATTGGTAGCACTCAGGTTGATAATGTGCATCATATGTGGGTGCTTGCCAACTCGAGGTATAGTTCTCATTACCTAATGTGTACCCATTCGTGGTATTTGTGTTGTATGGAGGGTAATATGGATAAGACATGTTTACCCAAAATATTTAAACAAAAGAAATTTTTTTTTCCTTGTGAGAGAAGAAGTCCAATGCTTTTTTTTTTTTTTTTTTGAAAAGTAAGAAAAATTGGAAATAACTTAGTAAAATTCTAACCTAGTTGCCTTCCCCGGCAACGGCGCCAATAACTTGACACGACTAAATAGTTGTGCGCTCTTGTGCAACACCCAAGTGTAGGTGATCGTGCAAGTAATACTGGATAAGTCCAGGTCGATCCCACAGGGAAGGAATAGGAAGAATATATACTAAGTTATAACCTAAAGAAAAGAAAATAAAAATGAATAATTGGAGGTGTACTAACAAATCCTAATGAATTAAATTAAACTAAATAATGAACTAAAACTTATAGAAACATAACTAATTAAACATATAAACTAAAGGTGTTGAAAATACGAGAATCCACATTAATCCTAACCATCTACTATGCATACTCATTAACGTTCGATGGAGTTTATTCCTCTTCAGTATTCCGTATTTTTCTAAAGATATAGAATCAATAGCCCTTTCATGACCGGGACTACATCATCACAAATGATTTAAAATACATGGAAGATGGTTTAAAACAATGGTAATTACTTGCACTCTAAATGGTGTTAGCATTCAAAGTGGTTTTCAAAAGTCATTGAAGAAAAGGCCTTAAGGCTTTAAGTTCTAAAAACTGTCTTGACAAACTGAGCTTATTGGGACAATTTGATAACATATTTCTAAAACAGAAAGTCATGGAATACTTAAAAGAATAATCTCAAGAATTAACATGTTCGATCGATCGAAGCGCTTTCGATCGATCGGACAGTCATCCTTCAATCGATCGAAGTGCCTTCGATCGCTTGACTAAGGCTCTGGTTCGATCGATCGAAATACCTTCGATCGATCGAGCCCAAGGTTTCTAAAGGTTGCATGGCAGAGGTTGGGAATCAATATTTCATCACATATTCCCAACCTCTAAACTACGGAAACATAATAAAACTATTGCAGAAATAGTAAAACAAGGCAATCATCAACATCTAAACTAATAAACAATCAAAGAACATAGATTGGAAAGAAAAAAACCTGTAAATAATCTGAATATAATCTGAATAAACTTGAAACAAACTTGAATCTTCAATCTACAATGGAAAAGGAGGAAGAAGAAGATTAATCTAACCTAAACTACTCCTAATCTAACCCTAAAACTACCCTAAACTGCTGTTTTTCGTGTTCTGGAGCGTCCCCCCTTCGTCTGGCGTCAAAACGACGTATATATAGGGTTCCCGCAGAGTTCACGCAACTTTTGGGTGATTAAAAAGTTCGATCGATCGAGCTTAGTTCGATCGATCGAAGGTTCGATCGATTGAACTCTTCTTCAATCGCTTGAACTCTCTGATTTTGACAGCTCTGCACACCGATGGGAGAATGGCCATAACTTTTTACTCGGACCTCGGATTGACCTCCCGTTTACGGCCACGCGACCGTAACTTAAAGATCTACATTTCATGTCTCTGGGAAAATCTTCCAAATCTGAAGTCATCATTGTCAAAATTGGCGTTTTCCCAGCTGCTTCTGTTGTTCTATCCACCAGAATCACTTTTCTTTAGCTCCACTTCATTGATTTACATCCTAATACCTATAAAACAATGCAAAAACATATAGTTTAGCATTAACACAATAAAAAGAACATTGTTATTAGAATGCAACTAACTATAGGGACTTTAGGGATAAAAGTATGCATAAAATACCACGTAATACACTATAAATATGCACTTTTCACCTCGAATCACTCTCAAAACATCTCAAGACAATGAAGAAGATAGTGATAGCAATGAAGATGATGAGATGGCTATGATCACTAGGAAATTCAAAAGATTCTTGAAGAAGGATAAGAACTTCACTAGGAGAACTTCTAAGGCGATAGAAGCTAAAAAGGATCCAATTATTTGCTTCAAATGCAAGAAGCCGGGCCATGTCAAGGCCGATTGTCCTTTAATGAAGAATAACTACAAGAAAACCAAGAAAAGGGCAATGAAGGCTACTTGGGATGATTCCGATAGTGATTCATCAAAAGAAGACTCAAGTGATGAAGAAGTGGCAAATATTTGTCTTATGGCTCACTTGAATGAGGTAAATGATCCTACTCTCGATGCTTGTCTTGATTCTCAAAAATATGATGAACTCCAAAATGCTTTTGAGGAATTACATCAAGAATTGGAAAACTTGGGAGCAAAGTATGTTTCTCTTAAAAAGAATTTTTCATTACTTTCAAATGAACTAAGTGATTTGAAAATTCAAAATGATCTTTTGAGAAAGGAAAATGAAGCTCTAATTGACCTAAAATCTCAAAACAATTTATTGAGAAAAGAAAAGGAAGAGCTTTCATTAAACGATTTTTCTTCAAGTATCTTAAAGAAAGAAAATGAAGACTTGAAGAAGCAAGTGGAAGACTTAACCAAAACAATAACAAAATTCACTCTTGGGGAACAAAATCTAAATATGCTTTTGGGAAAACAAAGATGCGTTTTTGAAAAAGCCGGTCTAGGATTCAATCCTACCTTTAAAGAAAAGAAATTCAATAACTTCTTTTCAAAAGGTACTTCCACTAGCTCCAACAAAAATCAAGTGAAAAATTCTCATCAAAATTTCTTTGTAAAATAAGTCTCCTCAAGTATGTCCAATCCAAATATTACATGCCATTATTGCTTGAGAAAAGGACATGTAAACTACAAATGTCCAAACAAAAGAAAACTCAATATGGTGTGGATTGAAAAGGGAACAACACCTCCCTTTGCTAACAAAGTTGGACCCAACGAATATTGGGTACCAAAGAGGATCACTTAAGCTCGTCTTGTAGGTATGTCTCAAATCTTCTAGCAAGGATAGATGGTTCTTGGATAGTGGTTGCTCAAGACATATGACCGGAGACAAATCCAAGTTCTCATCTCTCTCTCCAAAGGATGGAGGAAATGTCACTTTTGGAGACAACTCTAAAGGAAGAATCATCGGTATAGGTAATATTGGTAAGAACTCCTCATTAACTATTGAAAATGTTTTGTTGGTTGAAGGTCTAAAACATAACTTGCTTAGTATTAGTCAATTGTGTGATAAAGGGTTTCAAGTTGTGTTTGAATCAAATTATTGCATGATTAAGTATGCTAGTTGCAATAAAACACTATTTATTGCTTATAGAGAAGACAATGTGTATACAATTGATTTTGATGATATTTCTTCTCAAGATGTTAAGTGTTTTGCCGCTTTGAATGAAACAAGTTGGCTTTGGCATAGAAGATTGGGTCATGCTAGCATTGACTTACTTTCAAATTTATCTAAAAATGAATTGGTCAAAGGTTTGCCAAAAACAAAATTTGTCAAAGATAAAGTTTGTGATGCTTGCCAACTTGGAAAGCAAATCAAAACATCTTTCAAAAAGAAAAAAGGAAATATCAACTTGTAGACCTCTAGAGTTACTTCATATGGATTTATTTGGTCCAAATCGAGTTGCTAGTATGAGTGGAAAAATCTATGCCTTTGTCATTGTTGATGATTTCTCTAGATTCACTTGGGTATTCTTTCTTGCACATAAGGATGAAGCTTTTACATTCTTTGTTAACTTTTGTAAACGTGTTCAAAATGAAAAAGGGTATGCGATTAACAACGTAAGAAGTGATAGAGGCCGAGAATTTGATAATAATGAGATTACTACTTTTTGTGAAGAAAATGGTTTTGGTCACAACTTTTCGGCACCTAGAACTCCTCAACAAAATGGGGTTGTTGAGAGGAAAAATAGATCTCTTCAAGAAATGGCAAGAACTATGTTAAATGAATTCTCTTTACCAAAATATTTTTGGGCCGAGGCCACTAGCACTTCATGTTATGTTATTAATCGTGTGGTCATTAGAAACAAACTTAATAAGATCCCATATGAGCTTTGGAAAGGAAGAAAGCCCAACATAAGCTATTTCAAAGTTTTTGGATGTAAGTGTTTTATCTTGAATACTAAGGATAACTTGGGAAAATTTGATGCTAAATCGGATGAAGGCATTTTTCTTGGATATTCTCAAATTAGCAAAGCCTATAGAGTTTTTAATAAAAGAACGTTGATTGTAGAAGAATCAATGCACGTTGTCTTTGATGAAGCAAATCCTTTTAAGAAAGTTTTAGACGATGACATTGACGCTCTCAAACATGTTTCAAATAATGTTGAAAACAATAGCTCAAACTCTTTACCTCTTGAAACTCTAAGGAAGAAGATTCTCTTTCCATTGAACCACCTAGAGTGGAATCTAGAAGTGATCTTCCCTTTGAATGGAAAAATGTGCCTAATCATCCTATTGATCAAATTTTAGGAGATCCTAGTCAAGGTGTAGCCACTAGATCATCTCTCAAAAATATTTGTAATAACTTAGCATTTCTATCTCAAATTGAACCCAAGAATTTTGATGAAGCCGAGATCGATGAGAATTGGTTATTGGCTATGCAAGAAGAGCTTAATCAATTTGAGAGAAATGAAGTTTGGACTCTTGTTCCTAAACCTATTGATCACACTATTATTGGAACAAAATGGGTTTTTCGAAACAAAAAGGATGAATCCGGCATTGTTGTGAGAAACAAGGCTAGATTAGTTGCCCAAGGCTACAATCAAGAAGAAGGTATAGACTACGAGGAGACCTATGCTCCCGTAGCTAGACTCGAAGCCATTAGGATGCTTCTTGCCTTTGCTTGTTATAAAAATTTCAAACTTTTTCAAATGGATGTGAAAAGTGCCTTTCTAAATGGCTTTATCTCCGAGGAAGTCTATGTTAAACAACCCCCCGGTTTTGAAAATCCACATCTTTCGGATCATGTTTTTAAACTTACAAAAGCTTTATATGGTTTAAAACAAGCTCCACGTGCTTGGTATGATAGATTAAGTAAATATATTATTGATCTTGGTTTTAATCGAGGAAAAATTGATACTACTCTTTTTGTTAAAACCTCAAATGAAGATATCTTGCTTGTTCAAATTTACGTGGACGATATTATATTTGGAGCTACAAATGAGAAGATGTGTGAAGAATTTGCATCATGTATGCAAAATGAATTTGAAATGAGTTTGATGGGGGAGCTAAACTTCTTTCTTGGACTTCAAATAAAGCAACATAAAGATGGCATTTTCATAAATCAATCCAAGTATATTAAAGATCTTTTAAAAAGATTTGGATTGGTAGGAAGCAAAGTTTTTCAAACACCTATGAGTTCTACTTTAAAACTTGATAAAGATGAAACCGGCAAGCCGGTAGATTGTAAGCTTTTTCGGGGAATGATTGGTAGTCTATTGTATCTCACCGCAAGTAGACCGGATATCATGTTTAGCGTATGCCTTTGTGCTAGATTTCAAGCTTCACCCAAGGAATCACATGTCATTGCGGTTAAACGTATCTTTCGTTATCTTCTAGGTACTATAGACTTAGGTCTTTGGTATCCTAAAAATACCTCTTTTGAATTAACAAGTTTTTCGGATGCGGATTTTGCCGGTTGTAAAATTGATCGTAAAAGTACTAGTGGCACATGTCATTTCTTAGGACATTCGCTTGTCTCATGGTTTAGTAAGAAACAAAATTTGGTAGCTCTATCTACGGCAGAAGCCGAATATATAGCTGCTGGAAGTTGTTGTGCTCAAACTCTTTATATGAAACAACAATTAGAAGATTTCGGACTTTATTATGATCATATTCCTATAAATTGTGATAATACTAGTGCCATTTGTCTATCCAAAAATCCTATTCAACACTCAAGAACTAAACACATTGAGATTCGTCATCATTTTATTCGTGATCATGTTCAAAAGGGGGATGTTGATCTTGTTTTCATCAACACCGATCGTCAATGGGCTGATATTTTCACAAAACCCCTTCCCGAAGAACGTCTTTGTGTTATTAGAAGAGAATTAGGTTTGTCCTATTTGAATGATCTGCTTTAATACTCTGTATCTGGACTGACATCCTTCTGTGTATTTTTTTTTGCCAAAGAAGTCGACTGACTTCCCGTCACAGTCGACTGGTTCTATCCATTCTCTTTTAATCACTTGTCTCTGACCACTTCAGTCGACTGATGCGTCGACTGTACCGTAGACTGTTTTTGCATTCTAAATCCCTACCTACTCCCATCGACTGGGGAGTCGACTGTTTCTGCACCATATTTCCCTGTCCACTCCCGTCGACTGAAGAGTCGACTGCTTTTATCCCTGCCCACTGTAGTCGACGACGGCGTCGACTGAGACTCTGATTGCCCCAAATTCTGAGCCCTAATTTGATAATCAGTCGACTGCTTATGCGACACAGTCGACTGCTTTCTTATATTCTATTTATATCGCGCCCCTCTCTCCTTTTCTTCTTCACCTTTTCTTCCTCCGGTGATTTCTGCTTTCCTTCTCTTCCGTTTTTCTTTCTTTCCCATTCAAGATCCTCCCTTTCCTGTCTATCATTTCCTCTCTATCCTCTCCCTTCTCTGAACCTTAGACCTCATCTCCTTCCTCTCCTTCCTCTGTATCTCTCCATCTCTGTACTCTCCCTCTCTTATCTAGCCTTCCTTGTTGGTATCTCATGGCTTCCAAGCTCAAGAGGAAGACCCCTGCAAGTGGTCCATCCTCTGCTCCTCAGGCAACCAAAGCCAAGCGCTTCCCTACTCAAGAGGAGCAAGAAAGCTTTGATGAAGTCTTTTCCCACCGACATGTAGTTTATGGTAAGATCCTTCCCGTTCCTTTCTCTAAATCGGCTAATCTTCGAATAGGATTTTTACTAGAACGTTTAGGATTTCACAACACATCCTATTTGTTCAACATTGGGGTACACATGACTTTCAAGCTCGGGATGAGAGCTTTGATTGATAGAGAGGATAGGTGATGGGCTACTTGGTGACACCACCTCTCCATCCGAAAAAGGTGAGGGTTCATAAATATCACATGAATTTAAACCGGATTTAGATTTTTCAATAATGTCCTCCCTAGGGTCACTATCAAAGGTAGGGGTAGAGTTAATAGGGGACTCCTCCTTTCCTAATTGCATGCAGTCACCTAGACTCTCATCATCTTTTAAAACGTTATTCTCATCCTCGTAACACTCCTCACTATGTATGTCATCTATTGAGCTACTCTAGACAAAGAAATTGTGCAATTTTATCCAAGCAGTGAAGGAGTTGGTGTCTGGGATTGTATATTGAGGAGAAGATGATTCTACAACTTCATGCTCAATGGTTTGGTTTTGGAGTTCTTGTTGGGTTATGACTTTCTCGAGTGAGTTGTTAATCTCATTCGGTATGAACCCATCATTGTCCTCCAATTCCATTCCATTCCATTCCATTGTTAGTGTCTTGAAATTTAGGTTGTAGTGTTAAAGAACTGGCATAGTCTTCTAAAGGTTGGCTAGCATATGCTTGTTGATATCTCATTTCTAATTTATCAATTGCACTATCTAGCCTTTTCATTTCACTAAACAGTAATTTTAACATACCATTATCCTCAACTTGGTTATTTTTCTCATTATTACTATAAGAAGTTTTGCCCCATTGTGGTTGGTAGTAATTTCCATCCCATTGTATTTGTGGACAAGACTCGCCAAAGGAAAAGTCTTGGTGCGTTTGGTAATCGTGGAAACTACTACGATATCCTACATTATTACTTTGGTTAAATCCCCATTGCGGTTGATAGAACTCTTCATGTGGAGGTTCTTTATACGTTTGATAATACGGGGGACTACCACTGTCACTTCCCCATTGTGGTGGTTAGTAGCACTCTGGTTGATAATGCGCGTCATAAGTGGGTGCTTGCCAACTTGGGGGATAATTAAATTGATTTTCATGTGTGTATTTATTGGTGGGGTTTGTGTTTATGTGTGTGTTGGATGGAGGGTAATATGGATACGACATGTTTATCCAAAATTTTTAACAATAGAATTTTATATATTTATTTATTACATATTTTTTTTCTTATGAGAGAAAAAAGTCCAAAGTTTTTGTTTTATTTTGTTTTGTTTGTTTGTTTTTTTTTTTTTTTTAAAGTAAGAAAATTTGAGAATAACTTAGTAAAATCCTAACCTAGTTGCCTTCCCCGGTAACGGAGCCAAAAACTTGACACGACTAAAAAGTTGTGTGCTCTTGTGCAACACCCAAGTGTAGGTGATCATGCAAGTAGTACTGGATAAGTCCAGGTCGATCCCACAGGGAAGGAAAATGTAGAATGTGTACTAAGTTATAACCTAAAGAAAAGGAAAAAGATGAATATACGGGTGGAGGTTCTAACAAATCCTAATTAATTAAATTAAACTAAATAACAAACAAAAGTGTAAAGAAACATAACTTATTAAACAAATAAATTAAAGGTGTTGGAAATACATGAATCCACATTGATCCTAACCATCTACTATGCAAATTCATTAACGTTCTACGGAGTTCATTCCTCTTCAGTATTTCGTATATTTCTAATGATATAGAATTAATAGCCCTCTCATGACCGGAACTATATCATCACAGTTGAGTTACAATACTTGGGAAATGGTTTAAAACAATGGTGTTTGCTGTAATTTGCGCGGCCGTGCCAGAACCAATCTGTGGTTCGGTGTGTGTGTGTGTGTATGTATGCAAACTAATTTCTTATCCGCTTGTGTGAGTGATACACAAGTCTTTGATGAATCTAACTTCTAAACAGGGTGATTGTGTATAGTGAGTAGGAAAGTACCCTCACTGTAAGTTCTTTAGCAGTACTGAAGCGCACAAGCTAAAAAGTATCAAGTTTAACAGGTAAACAAAATCACAAACGGTTTAATAAAACAAATTTTATTAAATGTTTGGAAAAACTTAACAGATCTTAGGAACACACCAGAAACGACTGAATATTCAAAAGAACAAAAGAAAAATAACAAAAGGGACAGACCTAATGGCTATTAAAGCTGAAAAAACAAAGACTTGGAGAAAGTGCTTTGAATGCTTCGAATACTCTGAATACTGTGTATGCTGTTTCGAGAGAGACGCGGAGTCCTTTTCTTGGATGGCCCGCCCCAATATTTATAGCGGCCTGGATTGATTTCCATTTGGACTAGGATTCCTTAACTTGCGCCCCAAGCTGCTTAATTGATGGGCTGATTGAAGAAGTCCTTCTATATCAACGATTCCTACCTTATCCAGAACTTAATTGAATTAATCCCTTTAATTTAGGGATCAGACGCCTCAATCCAGCTGGCAATGAATAGATCCTTTCCTAAACGGACTCTTGTTGCCAAAACTCCCCAAAGATGACGACATCCTGCCAGCTGTAGACAACACCGCCTTCACTTCAACCAATCGGCCTCATTACCGATTTTTCTGGATGAAATCGAGCTCTTTTGGTTTCCATGCCTGATTACCTTTCTTCAACCGCCCATAGCCAATCGAACTGTTACACTTCACGATGTCTGATTGCCTTCCTGTCGCTGCATTCCCAAATCGGGCTCTCTTCCATTTCTCCCAACAATATTGTGCCTTCCGTCGGTCTCACCTCTACGCTTAAGTCCGACGGTTTGATCATTACTTATCCTGGCCTCTCCTTTATTCAGCCCCACGTAAACCGAGCTAAAAAATCATTGACGGTTTTTGGGTGCAAACAATTGCCCCCCAAAAGGTCATATCAAACATCCCGCCTTGATTGATGTGACGTTTTGAATTTTAAACATTGCCACGCGTCAATCATGCAGTCATTGTCAGATTGGGGAGAATCCCACCAGTCACTCCCCATTTAATGCTTCATGATTACAACCTTGTAGTTTTAAATAGCCCTTCTTTCAAAACCCTTCACGCATTTGCATTCTCACGCTCTCTCTACCGTTCAAGCAAAAATAGAGCTTCTCTCTCTAGAACTCCATCTTTTCTGGCGACCTTTCCTCTCCTCCAGAATTATGGCTCCTAAAACTGCTCTGGCTACCTCCAAAGGAAAGAAATCCTTCGCAGACGCTCCACCACCGCAAAATCGATGCAGAGAGGTTAGGACCCTAGCAAAAGCTCATGCTGCTGACATCTCCACCGACTACCTCACCCCCTATGGCTCTTCTGATGGCTCTCCCGTCACACCAGGGCTAGGAGCAGCGATTCTTGGCCACCCTCCGGCAGCTTTTCTACCATTTTTCCCCCAGTAGAAAAATGAAGCATTCCTCCAAGTCCCTGCTCACTGGGGCAAAGTCCAAAGTGCTAACCAGCCTATTCGGGGATGGCCAACCCCTGCCGCGGACTGGGACAAATGGGTTACCAGGGTTTCGGCCTCTAAGGCCGCTGTCTGGAAGCAAACAGGCATTTATGATGCAATAATGCTCAGTCGGTCTCGAATAGAGATAGACCGACCTCTTCTTCTGTCAGCCTTATTATTCTGGTCCTCCTCTTGCAACGACTTCCTTTTCCGTTGCGGACCAATGGCTCCCACCGTCAAAGATATCAGTTATCTGCTCGACCTTCGCCCTCATGGACAAGAAATCATTCCCGGGCTTGACGTTGGGATAGCCAGCTTTGCCTATCCTCAACAAGCAATTGTCAGGGACGGGGCCGTTTCTCACAGGCCGGTTATAGCCTTTGGAGGCTTTTTGACTGCCTGCATCGGGGCAGATGACATGGCAGTATCCGACACAGAACACACTGCCTTCCTCATCTATTGGCTCAACAAATATCTCTTCTGCTCGGCCAGCCAGGCTATTACTAAAGAGTATACAACCTTGGCCTTGGCTCTTGCATCGGGACAGCCCTTGGCCATGGCTACACTAGTTTGGGCACAACTTGTCCGAGGCATAACAGATTTTGTCCATTCGGGCTTCAGAGCTGGTGGGAGCTCGATATGGGTGCTTCAATTGTGGCTCTATTCTTAATTCCCGGAGTTTCAACCCCCCATCCGCCAATTGGCTGACGTTCCCATCTCTGCCGTCCAACTCATGGACGTAATTCCTTCTTCCCACTCCTTCGAAGAGTGTTTTACTTTCTTTTATCAAGGTTGTTTCCCTCAGGATATCAACCTCTTTACCCCATTCTTTTCTCTTCAATTCTCTTCTTTCCTTTAGCTTTCCAATAATCCTTTTAACTGGGGTTCGGGCACCCAGTCCACTTACAATGAGATCTTCTCTAGCTACTTAGTAGCTAGAGACATTATTTTTAGCCCAAGCATCCCGTCGGCCAATAATAAATGTGGGGCTGAATATTACTTCGCTCTCCTATACGCCCGCCAATTCGGGCTTACACAACTCGTGTCCGTTCCCCCTGGCATTACTGTCAATGTTGACTGGGTTGAACATGGACTCATCGTTAATGATGGGTAGGTGAAGAAAATAAAAGAAAGGTCCGACCGGCTCAAAGCGGCATTCAACTTTACACCCTTCTCTGCTCGGCCCATGGTATCAGAGGAATTCACCCAGCGGTGGGGTGAACGGGCACATAACATTTTTTCAGGCACTGCTGCTAAGGCCCTTGTGCCTTTTACTGCCTCATCGGCTACTGAGGCCGATGCTCCTGTCCTGACGGTAGCTCCAGTCAGGCGCAAACAGGTAGCCAAAAAACCTGCCCGCAAAGCTGCCCCGAGCAAAGGTCCTTCTCAAAAGAGACAAAAAACAACACCGGTCTCCACCCAGGTTAGATTTTACCATCTTTTCACAACCAAGCCCGATTTTCCTTCATTCAGTGTTAACCCTTTGTTTTACAGCTCGTTGATGAAGACTCAGGAGAGGATCCAACTCCAACTTAGACTCTTCCTCCAACTCTCCCTACATCACCGGCGTCTGCAGCGGCCTATCTGGAATGGGTAGCCGTGCGGGTGATGCCACTCCACATCGTGCCTCCTCTCACCCCTTCTAGTGGAGATGAAGACCTTGCTCATACCAGCGAAGCTCCTGAGCAAGTTGTCCTCTCTTCCAGTACTGAGGGCGAGGCCGAAGCTGGGACTACCACAGAGGCAGTTGGAGATGAGGTAGATCAAGCTATTCCTCCTGAAATTGGAACTCTCTCCGGGCAAGGGGAACCTCCTGCAGCCACCGGATCTCCTGCTGACCCAATAGCAGAACCGGTAGTGGCCGAGGTCAACATTCCTGAAGAGTCTGCCATTCCGACCGGTGTTGATAATCCGGGCGCAGTCCCAAAGGCCAAAGTCTTGCAAGCGACGGCGGCCTTAATCAGTCCAGGGGCTGAGACCGACCATGCTTCCTCCTCTTCGGGGTTGGTTCAATCTCCTTCCCAACCAACATCTTCGCAACCCAGTGAGGTCGATGTTCGCGAAGCAATTTTGGCCTCACTTGGTCCTCACACCCAGGTATTTCAGTGTTTCTTTACTTTAATTTGTACAATTTTAAAGACCAGGTCTAACTGCATTCTCTTGAACAGGCCGATCCCATAGGTCCAGTGCCAATTCCCTTCAACGACTTCTTCTCGGGCCTGGACCTGGGAGCTTTTGACCTTGGCCCCCTAGAGCCCGAAGCAGTCTCACCTTCCCTCCTTCAACAAGCCAAGGACCTACTCTTCGGGCTCACTGACCAGGAACTATCCAACCTTCCTGCTGCTGCTGAACTTGACGCAGCCCTGACCACTCTCCTGGCCGATCCTTCACTTTCAGACGGGTAGCTATCATTACTCCTTGAGATAAAAGAGAGACTCCCCAGCGCCCGTCTTGTGGACCGATCGGCCTTAAAAATTCAGGCTGATGCAGAACTTCATTTAAGCTCACGGCAGAAAGCGTTGAAATTCTTGGAAGGAGCCAAAGCCAAGTTTGAAGCGGGGAAGGCCTCTCGGGCTCAGGTTCTAGCAAGGGACTCTTGGCTGCAGAACCGTATTGCTGCACTACAGGCTCAACTTGCCCAATGTGACGCCGAGGTCGTCACCAACAACGCTGGAGTCATCAAAACCTAGGAGGATCTGAAGCCAGTGTTTCGATATCCCGGGCAGGGGCACAAAAGCTAGAAAAAGCCAAACGGGATCGGTCTGGAGCCATCAAAACCTGGGAGGATCTGAAGGCCAGGCTTAGGAATTTTGAGTCGGCCTCCTATTTTGTATTTTGTAGAGAATCTTTTTCCTTTTTCTATCATTTTGTAAGTAAACTGTGCTCAGCCTATCAATACAAAAACACTATTTTATCTAAATCATTCAGGCTCAGGCTCATAGTTTATCAACTGATCATATTCCAACCTAGGATTCGGTTTATAATCCAGATCAATGGTCTCCCATAACGTAGGGTAATAAGACTTTAAATACTGACCATTGATTAGTCGGACATGAACAGTTCCATCTAAATCACGAAGCCTGTAAGCACCTCCTCTTTTGACTTAGTGGACGATGAACGGGCCTTCCCAATTGACCGACCATTTACCATAACGATTATCCTTGTCCCCAATTGGTAACACAGCCTTCCACACCAAATCATCAGTACAAAAAGACTTCTCCTTCACCCTCTTGTTATAAGCTCAGGCTGCCCGTTGATTCTGCACTCTTAATGAATCCAAAGCCGTTAGCCTTATTTCATCAAGTCCTTCCAATTTAGCTATCATAGCCTCTGTGTATTCAGCGGGCTCTAGCTGATTTTATAAAGCTCTTCTTGCCGATCAGACTGTTACTTCCATAGGTAACATCGCATCATGCCCGTAAGTCAGCATGAACAGTGTAATCCCAGTACTTGACCTTTTAGATGTCCGATAGGCCCATAACGCTTCGGACAAGAGCTTGTCCCATTCTCTAGGATTCTCAACAATCATTTTTTCAATGATCCCCTTGAGGATTTTGTTAGTGGACTCGGCCTGACCATTAGCCTGAGCATAATAGGGCGTAGAATTGAGAATTTTGATTCCCCTACTTTCTGCAAAGGCCGATGTTTCCGTCCCAGTAAACACGGATCCTTGGTCGGCCGTGATTGTTTCCGGAAGGCCGAACCTATGGATAATGTGTTCTTCAATAAACTTGATGACGGTGGCTTGTGTCACCGTTCTACAAGGTATGGCCTCGGCCCACTTAGTGAAGTAGTCCGAGCCACTATTATGAAACAATGCTGGCCCGGTGATGGCTGTAGGACTTTGCCAATTAAATCCATCGCCCATCCTCTAAACAGCCAAGGTTTGATTATTGGTTGCAACTCTTTGGCCGGCACATGTTGGATTGGACCATGCTTCTGACAAGGTTGACAACCCTTGGCATAACTAATACAATCTTTCAACATGCCGGGCCAGTAATAATTGTATCTTCTCAGCAACCACTTCATTTTGGTTCCGGCCTGATGTGCCCCACAAATACCTTCATGTACCTCGGCCATAACCTGCATGGCCTGTTTCTTCCCTAGACACCTCAAGACCAAGTCGTCACCGATTGGTTTCTTGAATAATTCTCCATCAAGTACCATGAATCGGACAGCAAATAACCTAACCCTTCAGTCTACCCTGACATTTGGGTGATTCAGGTATTCGATGATGGGGATTCTCCAATCGTCGTCCTCCATTAAGACCGAATTGGCAGTAGCATACCATCCTCTCTTTGCAACGGATGGTAATGATCGGACATGAACCGTGATAAGTTGGTCTTCTGCACTCTTCTGGGATGACGAGGCTGATCTATTTTTACCAACTTATCGGCCTCAGTATTTGTTGTTCTTGGGATATAGCTCACGCTAATGTCATCAAATGCCTCCATGAGTTGAGTGGCAACTGCGTGGAATGGGCATAGCTCCCAACTCCTTATCTGAAACTCCCCGGCTATATGTCCGATCACCAACCCGGAGTCTCCCTTTATGTGCACGGATGATGCTCCCATTTTAAGGAGTATCTCGAGTCTGATTATAAGTGCTTCGTACTCGGCCTGATTGTTAGAGCATTTGAAATTGAGCCGAAAAGACATTTTTGTCATCTTGTACTTGGGTGATACAATCACCACACCTGCCCCAGCACCTTCTGCGTTTTTGGAACCATCAAAGATCAAAGTCCATGGGACTAAGGATGTGTTCAGGACCTTGGGTGTTAAAGGCAGTTCCCCCAAATCAGTAGGATCTGGGTGATCGGCCAAGAAATTGTCTATGGCCTGACCTTTCACCGATTGCTGCGATCGGTATTGGATGGCAAACTCCATTAAGATCAAGGTCCATTTCCCAATTCGGCCTCTCATGATTGGTCTTGACAACATGTATTTTATCACATCAGTTTGACATATTATGTAAGTTGAAACAGAAAGCATATATGTTCTTAACTTTTGTGAAGAAAAATATAAAGCCAAGCATAACTTCTCAATCGGCGCATAGCGCTGCTCGATTGGAGTCAACACTCTACTTAAATAATAAACGGCCTGCTCGTTGCCTTGCTCATTTTCTTGAGCTAGCATACTTCCTATAGAGCAATCAGAGGCCGATATATATAATTTTAGGTACCTACCCTTCTTGGCTGGCATTAATACTGGAGGAGTAGACAAATACTGTTTGATTCCTTCAAAGGCTTGTTGATGGCTGTCTTCCCATTTGAAGTCTTCATCGGTCTTGATCTTCAATAATGGGGTCCATACTTGGGTCTTCCCTACACAATTTGATATAAATCTTCTCAAGAAATTGATCTGTCCGAGCAATCTCTGAAGCTCTTTCTTATTAGCAGGTGACCTTGCTGCCTGGATAGCCCGAGACTTATTCTTGTCAATCTCTATCCCCCTTTGATGTACTAAGAAACCTAAAAAGTTCCCTACTGTAACGCCGAATGCACATTTGAGAGGGTTCATCTTTAGTTTGTGCGCCCGCATTCTTTCAAATGCTTTTTCCAAACCCCTCAAATGATCGGCGTCACCTCCTGACTTCACCACCACATCATCTATGTAAACTTCCATGAACTGTTCGATCATGTCATGGAAGATTGAATTCATTGCCCGTTGATAGGTGGCTCTAGCGTTCTTCAGCCCGAAAGGCATGACAACCCACTCAAAGGTTCCAATTGCCCCCGGACACCAAAAAGCAGTCTTCGGGACATCCTCTTCGGCGATGTAAATCTGGTTATACCCCAAATGCCCGTCCATAAATGACAAAATTTTATGTTTAGCGGCCGAATCTATTAACTGATCGGCCATAGGCATGGGATACTCATCTTTTGGGGTAGCTAGATTTAAGTTCCTGAAGTCAATGCAAACCCTCAGCTTCCCATTCTTCTTTACTACTGGCACCACATTCGAGACCCATTCGACATATCGGGCTGTCCAAATGAAACCGGCGTTCAGTAGTCTCTCGATCTCTTCTTTCACCTTCAGTGTCACCTCTAGTGACATGTGCCGAGGTAGCTGTTTGAACAGCCTGAACCCCGATTTAATTGGTAATTGGTGTTCCACCAGTTCCCTAGATAAACCAGGCATCTCGTCGTATTCCCAGGCAAAACAATCTTTGTACTTATGTACGAGTGCAATCAACTCGGCCTGACACTGAGGCTCCAGCATCTGACTTACATAGGTAGGTTTGTGCTCTCCCTCCTTACCTAGGTTGACTTCCAAGAGAGGGTCTTGGACATCGGCCTTTAAACCATCAAGTTTCACCGTGGCCGTTTCCAATTCATCTATCTGGATCTCTTCTTCCTTCGATGCTTCTTCTTCGTAGATACAATCAGCCAGATTGGTCATTCCGTCACAAAGGCCGATTTCCAATCTTCGGTCGGCCAGGTATGCACACCATCTGGCCATGCTAGCCCTCAAGGCCAACAGCTTCTGCTCTTCAATTATCGGAGTCCCCATGAACATCTTCCTATTCAACGATCTCGATCGGCCTTGACTCCACTGTCCGACTGAGATTATGGAAATACGCTTTGATGTCCGACATACTTCCTTTTAGGAAGGTCCCTGCATTCGGTCTTCCCATTTTGTTGCACCCCAGCAACTTAACAGGCCCGATGTCATTCTCATACAAGACCGCATCGGCCGTCTGCACCCGGGCTACGAATGGCTTGGTGTCTGCCCCAACCACTTCCACCTCATCACCTCTCCAGAAAATCAACAACTGATGGAGCGTGGAGGGAATACAATAATTTGGGTATATCCAATCCCGGCCTAGTAAAGCATTATAGGCCAATGAGGTTTCTACTATGAAAAAAGCTATCATGACCGTTTTACTACCAACGGTCAGTTCAAGGGGTAGGATCCCCTTAGTCCTTGAAGGTGTCCCCGTGAAGCTTTGGACATTCATTTCGGTCGAAATTAGCTCCGACTCAGACTTCTGCAAGATCCTCAACATTATTTGAGGCATGATGTTAATGGTAGACCCCCCATCCATGGGGATCCTGTTTATCGGGACGCCTTCAATGTGTCCTTTCACATACAAAGGCTTCAGATGTTGGGACATCTGGTGTGTTGGCTTTTCAAACACCACTTTAACTGGTCCGGTCTTCACTCCTTCCTCAGTCTGCTGTCCTTTCGGCCTTAAGATAGTAATCTTAGGCCGATCGGTCTGTACGTTGGTGGCGTCCACATTTTTGTTCGTGGCGTCCACCACTTTAGGCTTAACGGTCTCTCCCCCGTTCCAAACGATATCTTCCATCACGGCGGAGTCCTTAGCTAGGCCTTTTACTACATCCCCCTCCATGGCCGATGGCTGGTCTGACTTGGCCATGAAGGACATGGGTAGCGTAAACACCATGTTGGATGACAAGCATAATGGGATAGTTCCGAATTGTATTAGCGAAAAACTTGAGTCCGACAGATCTCCATCGGACTCTACACTCATCTTGTCCGATGTAACTCTTCCTTTATACTTTTCTAGTCTGACTCTTTTCATTGTCTGCTCAGCGGATGCAGGATGGTTTCCATCCCGATTCAGGCGCTCTCGCTTGGCCCGTCTCATTCTCTGATATCTCATTTTCTAGGATTTACTATATTGTGGTCGTGCTGGAAATTTAGAGTGTTCAGCTCTGTGCCACTTCTGATCCTTCACCCGAGGTGGTAACACCATTCTCGGGCCCCTGTTTGAGGTTGATGCTTATATCTGAGGCGCTGGGATTATCCGAGAACTCCTTACCCCCAGTCGGCCAGATCCGTCTTGGCCGACTTGCTTTGCCAACAGGTGTTTTGCCCTCCACTCGGGCTTGGTCTGACCTTGCCATGGTATTGACAATCTCTTATGAACAGACCGTCTTGGGCTTGATTCTCGATTTTCATAGCTTCTTGGCCTCTTACTCGGGCTCGAGACTTCCTTCTTGACATCAGCCTTGCACTTCGGGCAAAGGCCTTGTTCGATGAATTCCAGTTGACGCCGCAAATCGGCTATCAGGTTACCCGTACTAGATTTGGCCATTTCTTCCTCGGCCTTACGTGCTTCTGCCTTGCGTTCTTGATAGCTCTTTTGGAGGTCATGTATTGTCACCTTCGGCCCTTCAGTGGCCGAAACAACGATTTGCTTACCTTCCCTTTGTTTTGGCACGAACTCCCCGTCAGACAAGTCTATCTTTGGTCTCGGCCTTGAAAGCTTGGTTAGATCGGGCATCACCATGTTTGTGCCCGTAATCTGAGGAAAAGGATTTGAATCGATCCCCATTGCTTTGTCTGAGAATTTAAAGACTCCCTTCTCGACGTTTTCCTGTATGAAATTGTGAAAAACAACACAATTGTTAGTAGAGTGCTTCCAAGAATTATGCCATTTACAGTACTCTTTATTTTTTATGTCGTCGGCCTTTGGGATCCGATGCCCTTCACTTAGCTTGATCACTTTATCGGCCAACAGGGCATCGAATATTTGATCAACCATTGTTATATCGAAAGTATAGTTTTTTCCCGCCTCGAATGCCATTTTCTTTGCAGCGGCGTTATTATTAACAGGCTTGTTCAAGGCGTTGCATATGATTGGCCGTTTGCAAATCAACTCGGCCATATCGCATTCTGTTTCAAGGTCGCACTCTGCCAAGTGGACCTCGTAATTGGGGTCTTTATAATATGTTCCCTTGGAAGAGTTCTTCTTCTCCTGCTCATCCAAGAGAATACGCTCGTACCAACCAGCCCGTGTGGCAAGCTCGAATAGGTCACGGAAGTCAGTTCCTTCAAACCTCTTGCAAAGCTCAAAGGATATGCCCCCCATAGCCATCTTTGCATACTCCTCCTCGGGCAAAACTGTCTTACACCGATATTTTTCCTTTCGGAAATGGGCTATGTAGGTTTCCACGGTCTCCCCTACTAGTTGTATCATCCTGGACAAATCTGCCAGTGATGTCTCGGGCTCAGTCCTATAGAACTGGCTATGAAGGAGTTCTTCCATCCCTTGCCAAGTTAACACCAAATTGGCTGGGAGATTAATGTACCACAAAAACACCATGCCCGTTAGCGAGTTTGGGAATAGTCTTAACTTTAATGGGTCACTGTGACCCACATGGCCGCATTGAACAATAAAACAGCCAATGTGCTCAACTGAGGACTGTTCACTCTCTCAAGAAAATAGAGTGAAATTCGGTACCTTGTACCCCTGAGGAAATATGACTTGGTCAATTTCAGGGGGGTTACGGCCGTCTGTAAATCGGCCTTTCAAGTCTTCGCATAAACGGGCCATACTCTTCGTGTATGGCCGCTACCAGCTCCTCCCTATTGATGGGTTGAACATTCCTTATCGGGGGTACCAACGGCGGCGGTCCGTGTAGTAACTCGTATTTTCATGTTTAAATTGACGATTTAGACTTCGTGTGCAATTTTAGCAAAAATTGGCCACAGGCGTATTTTGGTCATTTTTCCAATTTTGTAAGTCATGAACTGAAAATATAATTTTTGGGAAAAGTTGCGTAATATTAAATGATTTGCTATTCGTATTGAAAGTTAAGAGTTTTCGATTTCTATTCAGAAGACATCTCGATTTTAGTCATTTTGAGAAAATATCCGTTTTTGTATTTATACGACATTTTTGTAAATATACGACTTTTTAATTATATTATAATTACATGATTAATAATTATAATGAAAGATAATATTTACCTAACTAGATTTCCACTGTAATAAATATCATTTCGGAACCCATAATTATACCTGTGATTCCCCAAACCATGCTTATACCCAAAGCCAAATCCCCAAACAACTCCTATGAGGTGTTATGTGCTTGAGTGTTTTGTGAGGTGTCCTATGAGATGTCCTGTGAGGTGTCCTATTAGGTGTTATGTGCTTGAGTGTTTTGTGAGGTGTCCTGTGAGGTGTCCTATGAGGTGTCATGTGCTTGAGTGTTTTGTGAGGTGTCCTGTGAGGTGTCCTATGAGGTGTCTTGTGTATAATATATATATATATATTGGTGGCCTTTCCATTTTCCTATAAACCCCCCTCCCATTAGTTGTTGAAGGGAAGAAGAAAAATAGTAATAGAGAGTTAGCCGAGAGAGTGAAGGAGAAAGAAAAGAAAAGAAAGGAAAGGAAGAAATCCCAAACCACACCGCAACCCCGAACCTACGAGGAGCAGAAGGAGAGAAAGGAGAAGAAGAAGAAGAGAGAGAGAGAGACACCCACAACCACCCCGAACTCGCCGGCGTCACCATCTTTACCGGTGAGTGCCTATACTCACTTAGTAGCGTAGATATGTATGCTTATATATGTTTTGGCATGAAAGAATTAACGGACCCCGAACGTACGGGAAAGGTCTAGTTCAATTCTAGAATATTATTGCTCTCAATCGATCGAACTTAGTTCAATCGATCAAACTTAATAGAATGTTAATTGTTTAGTTGTTTTATATCTCATGAAATGTTAACATGTTTATTATCATATGCTGATGTTGGAGAACTGTATGGGAATAATACATACGTGGAATAATGGACTTAATGCATTGAAAAGTGGAACCCTTTGGTTACTGTTGAGATAATAATGAGATTGAAAAGCCGACGTGCATAGTAGTGGGTCTGTCGACCACAATGGTCGATACTATTTATGATTGGTACGTGTAAGTGCGGTCACGAAGATCGTATGATATAGGGCGGTGTGGCCAGTAGTAATGTATTGAGTGTGTTGGTTGGGCGTGTTGACCAAAGTATATCGGGGCTGCGTGCCGTAATAGTACCAAGTAGCTGGGTCCTATAGATGAGCTGTGTGCGATGGAATTAGCTATGTGCGATAATAGAGCTGTGTGCGGTGGTATGAGCTGTGTGCGGTAGTATGAGCTGTGTGCGATGATATGAGCTGTGTGCGGTAGTATGAGCTGTGTGCGGTGGTATGAGCTGTGTGCGGTAGTATGAGCTGTGTGCGGTGATATGAGCTGTGTGCGGTAGTATGAGCTGTGTGCGGTAAGATGAGCTATGCGCGGTGATAATTGCTGAGTGCTGTTGTATGACGGAGCTGCGTGCTGTGGAATGTCAGGGCTACGTGTTGTATCATATAAGGGCTATGTGTCGTAGTAACCATATCAGGGCGGGTTGGCCGAAACGTTGGGACTGCGTGTCAAGGGTGAACAGACCGTAAGTATGGGACTACGCGTCTGATTAATGTGGACCCAGGTGTCTATGTTATGTCCGTAGTTGGGATGACGTCGGTTGTTAGATATTGAGTTGGTGCATACATACATGCGAACGATAAAATGATCTTTTTAATGATGCTATATATGCTGCAATCTTTAGATACTCTGTTAGTGTTTGCATTCACTCGGCTTTCATAGCTGACGGTGTTTATACGGCTGGATATTCGACATCCAGCTGGCCAGGGTGATGAGTATTCAGTTGATGCATACATGGATAGGGGCTACAAGGAGGGAGCCTACGATGATGGAGGCTACGCTGGAGATGATTACTACGCAAGCTGAAGACTTGGAGCTTGCTGTTGATAGTTTATGCTTATATTTTTAGAGACTGTTGTAATAGTTAAGTTTGTAATCGGCATATGTTGTCGTAATGTTGTAGTTATATATTCTGCAAACACTTTGGTTTTGTAATAGTTAGTATTGAACTCTGATTATATAAATCAACCTTAGAACTTCCCAATGCGTGGTTTGAATCATTACTCTGATGGTTTGACTTTGGTTATGGACAATATGGTGACTTTCAACTGTCATGGCCTACGGGTCCAAAAAGGAATTTATTTTTCTCTATTTTTGCTACTGCGGGGCGTGACAGGATTTTTGGTATCAGAGCCTAGGTTTAGTGAGTACGTTAACCAATTGTCCGATACTTCTTGAGTCTTGAACCTTACGATTCCTTGAGATAGGGGTTGACTCTCTAAGTTAACATTTTTAAGTTGATCGTATAAAGTTTACTTGCTATTAATGTGATAGTAGCTATAACTATTATGTTTAGTTTCGAATTACTTTCTATAATTATTTTTGGGGTTGACGACTAACCGAGAGATGTCTGTATAGGTACCCAACCTTACTGCATCGATGGCAGGAATGCCTACTCGAAATCGTCCCGCTCAGATTGAAGATGTCTCCCAAGCACCCCCCGCTGCTGATCCGACTGGATTGTTCGAGGCCTTTGTGCGTAGGATGGAACGGATCAACAATCCTAACATGCACAACGGAAATAATCATGGACCACCCCCGCGGCCAGTTGAGGATAGAATAATAGAGCGTTTTCGTCACTTTCGTCCGGAGAAGTTTGGCGGGAATACTGAGCCGTGGCAGGCAGAACAGTGGCTCCGAGAGATGGAAGCAATCTTCGACACCCTGGGATGCAATGAGATAGAGAAGCGTCGACTGGCGACATTCCAGTTGACTTATGCGGCTGCCGATTGGTGGGAATCGGAGAAGGCGACCGTAGGAGAAGATGCTGCCGGAAGAATGCCATGGATCACCTTTAAGGGATTATTTTTGGAGAACTACTTTCCTCAGACAGAGAGGAACAGGAAGGAGAGAGAATTCATCGAGCTAAGGCAAGGGAACCTTACCGTAAGGGAGTATACGGTGCAGTTCGAACGATTGTCTCGATTTGCTCTGCATATGATTGATACTCCAAAGAAGAAGAACAGGCAATATCACCAAGGTCTTTCGTTGCCACTACAACGGATGACGTTGAATCATCAGGGTCAAACCTTCAAAGCCATGGTGGGAATGGCAATTGGTCATGAAGATATCAATGGTCGGGAGCAAGGACGTTTTGGGAATCGACCATTGAGGAGTAACCAAGGACCAAGACCTCCGATGCGGTTCCAAGGTAACAAGCGTAACTGGACTGGAGAAAGGAAGCAACAACCTGCGTTTCCTCAGAATCGCTATGGTGTGAACCAAGCTCCTCCCCCACAAGGACTCCCTGCTACTACTGGAGGCAATACCAGTGGATGCTTCAACTGTGAAAAGCCAGGCCATGCGGCTAAGGATTGTCGGGCTCCCAAGAACTTTAACCGGTCGGGCATTCGCTGTTATAACTGTGGCAATCATGGCCATATCAGCAAGGACTGTAGAGCACCTCGTAGGGCATACAACGGACCAGCTGCTCAGGGCCAAGTTGGACAGGCTCGTATGAATGCTATCCTCCCAGAGAATGCGGGATTTGATGAGACTGAACAGCAGAACATGGAAGGTACTCTTACATTATTCAGCACTCGAGTTAAAGTTCTATTTGATACTGGTGCTTCAAATTCGTTTATTGCTATCGGGATTGTTAAACTATTGGGTTTAGTACCCCAGGCGCTTGATGTAGCCCTAAATGCGGTATCACCTTTGGGAGTAACTGTAAGATTAGGAAAAGTGTGCAAGGGATGTGCGTTAACCCTAGAAGATAGAATTCTTCCTGCAGATCTAATCATTTTGTCAATGAAGGAATTTGACATCATCTTAGGATTTGATTGGCTCACGAAGTATCGTGCCAAGTTGGACTGTGCCAATAGGATGATTACCTTTTTGGTACCAGGAAGTAAGCCTTTTGATTTTCAGTGCAACCCCTCTAGCGATGCTTTTCTTACTAGCAGTCTAGCAGCTATCGAGAGCTCGACTTCAGAACTCACTATTGCACAGATTCCTATAGTCCGAGACTTTGAGGATGTGTTTCGGAGTATATTAGAACTACCACCTAAACGGGAGATTGACTTCTGTATCGAGTTAGTGCCTGGTACTTTACCACAATCGAAGGCTCCTTATCGGATGGCACCAACGGAGATGCAAGAACTGAAGAAGCAAGTACAGGAGTTAGAAGATCTCAAGTTTGTTCGACCCAGCACGTCGCCTTGGGGGGCACCAGTGTTGTTCGTCAAAAAGAAGGACGAAACTCAGCGACTTTGTATCGACTATAGGGAGCTCAACAAGGTTACGATTAAGAATAAGTATCCACTCCCTAGAATCGATGATCTGTTTGATCAGTTGCAAGGAGCGACGACTTTCTCGAAGATCGACCTACGATCCGGATATCACCAATTATTGGTTCGACCTGAGGATATTTCAAAGACTGCTTTCAGGACAAGGTATGGGCATTATGAATTCTTGGTTATGTCTTTTGGATTAACCAACGCCCCAGCGGTATTTATGGACTTAATGAACAGAGTATTTAGGCCCTACTTGGACCAGTTCATTATCGTGTTCATAGACTATATTCTGATCTACTCCAAGACCGAGGAGGAACATGAGGGACATGTAAGGATCGCACTACAGACCCTTCGAGATAACCAACTATATGCGAAGTTCAGTAAGTGCGAGTTTTGGTTGAAGGAAGTCAAGTTCCTAGGACATGTTGTCTCACGAGATGGAATAGCAGTAGACTCGTCAAAGACAGACGCAATTCTGGATTGGAATATACCAATGACTGCCACGGAAGTCAGAAGTTTTCTTGGTCTAGCTGGATACTACCGGAGATTTGTGGAAGGATTCTCCAAAATTGCAGCTCCTCTTACTGGACTGACGAAGAAGGATTTGAAGTTTGAATGGGGTAACAAGCATGAACGAGCATTCCAAGAATTGAAGGAGAGATTGACTACAGCGCCAGTGCTTGCAATACCTAAGAGCGGGGAGCAGTTCACCATTTATAGCGATGCATCACACCAAGGACTCGGATGTGTTTTGATGCAAGATGGGAAGGTAATCGCATATGGATCGCGACAATTGAAGCCTCACGAGTTGAATTACCCGACGCATGACCTCGAACTAGCCGCTATTGTTTTTGCTCTTAAGATTTGGAGGCATTACCTCTATGGTGAGAAGTTTGATTTATTCTCAGATCACAAAAGTCTGAGGTACTTGTTCTCTCAAAGAGAGTTGAACATGAGGCAACGACGTTGGATGGAATTATTGAAAGACTATGATTTCACGTTGCAGTATCACCCTGGGAAAGCGAACGTAGTAGCCGATGCTTTAAGTCGGAAACCCAGGAGGATAATAATAGCTTCTCTTATGATCAAAGAATGGCAAGCGTTGGGAACTTTGACTGAATTCAGTATTCAAGCCTCAGATTCAGGTGAAGGATGACACTTTGGATGTTTGGTAGTACAACCGACACTCATCAGTCGTATCCTTGAAGCACAGAGGAAGAATGAAGGACTTCAAGAGTGGTTTGCGAGCAATGCAGTGAAGGAACCAGAGAATTGGAGTATTGGTTCGAATGGAGCACTCAGATGCAGGGCAGACTTTGTGTGCCAGATGAAGATAATCTTAGAAAAGACATAATGGACGAAGCGCACAAGTCGCAAATGACTATCCACCCAGAAGGCACAAAGATGTACAAAGATTTGAAGAGAAACTTCTGGTAGGAAGGAATGAAACGAGAAGTTGCGGAACACGTGTCTCAATGTCTCACGTGCAAGCAAGTGAAGGCGGGACATCAGAAGCCTCCAGGACTTCTACAACCATTACCAGTTCCCGGATGGAAGTGGGAACATATAACTATGGATTTTGTGGTAGGTTTGCCAAGGTCTCAGCAAAACCACGATGCTATTTGGGTAGTTGTGGATCGACTTACCAAATCGACGCATTTCATAGCTTATAGTATGTCGTATCCAGTCGAACGTTTGAGTCGGATGTACATACAACAAGTTGTGCGACTGCACGGTGTACCAGTCTCAATTGTATCAGATTGCGACTCACGATTTACGGCTGAATTCTGGAAAAGTCTACAGACAGCTTTGGGGACTTCGTTAAGCTTGAGCACTGCCTTTCATCCACAGACTGATGGGCAGACTGAACGAGTTAACCAAGTGATGGAAGACATGCTTCGAGCGTGTGTTATTGATTTTGAGGGCTCATGGGAGACTCATCTACCACTGATAGAATTTGCATATAATAACAGTCATCATTCGAGCATAGGAATGGCACCCTTTGAGGCATTATACGGAAGACCGTGCCGATCACCTTTGTGTTGGGCAGAGGTTGGAGACAATCAACTGCTTGGACCTGAGTTAGTTCGAGAAACTAACGAGAAGATCAAGATCGTGAAAGAAAGGATGCGAACAGCGCAGAGTAGGCACAAGAGTTATGCGGATAAACGTCGCAGAAGTTTGGAATTCAGTGTTGGAGATCATGTGCTACTCAAGGTATCTCCAGTACGAGGCATTGTCAGATTTGGACAGAAATGAGGAAAGTTGTCACCACGCTACATTGGACCGTTTGAAATATTAGAGCGCGTGGGAAAAGTAGCCTATCGACTTGCATTGCCGCCTAAGATGTCAGGAGTACATAATGTATTTCATATCAGCATGCTTAGGAAGGTTATACATGATCCGTCACATGAAATTGACTTCACGGACATTGAGGTAAACAACAACGTGACTTACACTGAAGGACCAGTCCGAATTTTGGAACGAGGAGTCAAGAAGCTGAGGACAAAAGAAATTACTCTGGTGAAAGTTCAGTGGAGACACCATGCCGAACGTGAAGCTTCTTGGGAATTGGAATCAGAAATGCGCGAGAAGTTTCCAGTTTTGTTTAGTGACTAGCTAGCTCAGATTTCGGGACGAAATCTCTGTTAAGGAGGGTAGATTGTAGTAACTCGTATTTTCATGTTTAAATTGACGATTTAGACTTCGTGTGCAATTTTATCAAAAACTGGCCACAGGGGTATTTTGGTCATTTTTCCAATTTTGTAAGTCATGAACTGAAAATATAATTTTTGGGAAAAGTTGCGTAATGTTAAATGATTTGCTATTCGTATTGAAAGTTAAGAGTTTTCGATTTCTATTCAGAAGACATCTCGATTTTAGTCATTTTGAGAAAATATCCGTTTTTGTATTTATACGACATTTTTGTAAATATACGACTTTTTAATTATATTATAATTACATGATTAATAATTATAATGAAAGATAATATTTACCTAACTAGATTTCCACTGTAATAAATATCATTTCGGAACCCGTAATTATACCTGTGATTCCCCAAACCATGCTTATACCCAAAGCCAAATCCCCAAACAACTCCTATGAGGTGTTATGTGCTTGAGTGTTTTGTGAGATGTCCTATGAGGTGTCCTGTGAGGTGTCCTATGAGGTGTTATGTGCTTGAGTGTTTTGTGAGGTGTCCTGTGAGGTGTCCTATGAGGTGTCATGTGCTTGAGTGTTTTGTGAGGTGTCCTGTGAGGTGTCCTATGAGGTGTCTTGTGTATAATATATATATATATATTGGTGGCCTTTCCATTTTCCTATAAAAACCCCCTCCCATTAGTTGTTGAAGGGAAGAAGAAAAATAGTAATAGAGAGTTAGCCGAGAGAGTGAAGGAGAAAGAAAAGAAAAGAAAGGAAAGGAAGAAATCCCAAACCACACCGCAACCCCGAACCTACGAGGAGCAGAAGGAGAGAAAGGAGAAGAAGAAGAAGAGAGAGAGAGAGAGACACCCACGACCACCCCGAACTCACCGGCGTCACCATCTTTACCGGTGAGTGCCTATACTCACTTAGTAGCGTAGATATGTATGCTTATATATGTTTTGGCATGAAAGAATTAACGGACCCCGAACGTACGGGAAAGGTCTAGTTCAATTCTAGAATATTATTGCTCTCAATCGATCGAACTTAGTTCAATCGATCAAACTTAACAGAATGTTAATTGTTTAGTTGTTTTATATCTCATGAAATGTTAACCTGTTTATTATCATATGCTGATGTTGGAGAACTGTATGGGAATAATACATACGTGGAATAATGGACTTAATGCATTGAAAAGTGGAACCCTTTGGTTACTGTTGAGATAATAATGAGATTGAAAAGCCGACGTGCATAGTAGTGGGTCTGTCGACCACAATGGTCGATACTATTTATGATTGGTACGTGTAAGTGCGGTCACGAAGATCGTATGATATAGGGCGGTGTGGCCAGTAGTAATGTATTGAGTGTGTTGGTTGGGCGTGTTGACCAAAGTATATCGGGGCTGCGTGCCGTAATAGTACCAAGTAGCTGGGTCCTATAGATGAGCTGTGTGCGATGGAATTAGCTATGTGCGATAATAGAGCTGTGTGCGGTGGTATGAGCTGTGTGCGGTAGTATGAGCTGTGTGCGGTGATATGAGCTGTGTGCGGTAGTATGAGCTGTGTGCGGTGGTATGAGCTGTGTGCGGTAGTATGAGCTGTGTGCGGTGATATGAGCTGTGTGCGGTAGTATGAGCTGTGTGCGGTAAGATGAGCTATGCGCGGTGATAATTGCTGAGTGCTGTTGTATGACGGAGCTGCGTGCTGTGGAATGTCAGGGCTGCGTGCTGTATCATATAAGGGCTATGTGTCGTAGTAACCATATCAGGGCGGGTTGGCCGAAACGTTGGGACTGCGTGTCAAGGGTGAACAGACCGTAAGTATGGGACTACGCGTCTGATTAATGTGGACCCAGGTGTCTATGTTATGTCCGTAGTTGGGATGACGTCGGTTGTTAGATATTGAGTTGGTGCATACATACATGCGAACGATAAAATGATCTTTTTAATGATGCTATATATGCTGCAATCTTTAGATACTCTGTTAGTGTTTGCATTCACTCGGCTTTCGTAGCTGACGGTGTTTATACCGCTGGATATTCGACATCCAGCTGGCCAGGGTGATGAGTATTCAGGAGATGCATACATGGATAGGGGCTACAAGGAGGGAGCCTACGATGATGGAGGCTACGCTGGAGATGATTACTACGCAAGCTGAAGACTTGGAGCTTGCTGTTGATAGTTTATGCTTATGTTTTTAGAGACTGTTGTAATAGTTAAGTTTGTAATCAGCATATGTTGTCGTAATGTTGTAGTTATATATTCTGCAAACACTTTGGTTTTGTAATAGTTAGTATTGAACTCTGATTATATAAATCAACCTTAGAACTTCCCAATGCGTGGTTTGAATCATTACTCTGATGGTTTGACTTTGGTTATGGACAATATGGTGACTTTCAACTGTCATGGCCTACGGGTCCAAAAAGGAATTTATTTTTCTCTATTTTTGCTACTGCGGGGCGTGACAGTCCGTGCTGTTGGTTATGGGCCTGATGGGTCCAAAAACCACCGTTGTTCCTTTGCCCCCCATGGCCGTGACCTAGGGGCTATATGTGGTCGACTGAACTTTTAGTGTGGCCTGTGGATCTACCAATACCTGGTGTCGTCGATCCGTTGGGATCGGTGACTAGCACTCCGCTTGTCATGCCGGCCTGTGACTCAGACTGCCTACCTGAGCCATTACCATTCTTTAGGTTCGGACAGACATAAGGCTGGTCTTTCAGCTTATCGGACTCACGCGGTATGCCCGAGCTCGATCCGTTAACCTGTTCTGTGTTGCTTCCGACCTTATAGGTTTCAACCAGCACTCCGATTGCTTCCGTCAGGCGGTCCAACTTTATGTGGGTGGTCCTGGTTTCTAAGACCAATTCAGCCTGACTCTTATGAACATCGGCCGTTTGGTTCATGACCGATTTGAGATTTCCCATAGAGCATATGAGCACGTTGTACTCCTGCCACATGGGCTCAACGTTAGCCCTCATGGCCTCTGATATTGCCTCGAGTGTGACACTGCCATCTTGTGGAGAATGGCCGGTGCTCTCTTCCAGAGGTGGGTCCGTGGGCTGATCGTCCTGGCCATTTTTCGTCGTCTGCTTATCTTTCTTCGGCGGCATGGTTTGACACTCTGGGTCCTACCGGGCGTGCCAAAAATGTTTGCTGTAATTTGCGCGGACGTGCCAAAACCAATCTGTGGTTCTGTGTGTGTGTGTATGCGTGCAAACTATTTTCCTATCTGCTTGTGTGAGTGATACACAAGGCTTTGATGAATCTAACTTCTAAACAGGGTGATTGTGTATAGTGAGTAGGAAAGTACCCTCACTGTAAGTTCTTTAGCAGTACTGAAGCGCACAAGCTAAAAAGTATCAAGTTTAACAGGTAAACAAAATCACAAACGGTTTAATAAAATAGATTTTATTAAATGTTTGGAAAAACTAAACAGATCTCAGGAGCACACCAGAAAAGGCTGAATATTCAAAAGAACAAAAGAAAAATATCAAAAGGGACAGACCTAATTGCTATTAAAGCTGAAAAAACAAAGACTTGGAGAAAGTGCTTTGAATGCTTCGAATACTCTGAATACTGTGTATGCTGTTTCGAGAGAGACGCGGAGTCCTTTTCTTGGATGGCCCGCCCCAATATTTATAGCGGCCTGGATTGATTTCCATTTGGACTAGAATTCCTTAACTTGCGCCCCAAGCTGCTTAATTGATGGGCTGATTGAAGAAGTCCTTCTATATCAACGATTCCTACCTTATCCAGAACTTAATTGAATTAATCCCTTTAATTTAGGGATCAGACGCCTCAATCCAGCTGGTAATGAACAGATCCTTTCCTAAACAGACTCTTGTTGGCAAAACTCCCCAAAGACGACGACATCTTGCCAGTTGTAGACAACACCGCCTTCACTTCAACCAATCGGCCTCATTACCGGTTTTTCTGGATGAAATCGAGCTCTATTGGTTTCCATGCCCGATTACCTTCTTCAACCGCCCATAGCCAATCGGACTGTTACACTTCACGATGTCCGATTGGCTTCCTGTCGCTGCATTCCCCTATCGGGCTCTCTTCCATTTCTCCCAACAATCTTGTGCCTTCCGTCGGTCTCACCTCTACGCTTAAGTCCGACGGTTTGATCATTACTTAGCTCGGCCTCTCCTTTATTCAGCCCCACGTAAACCGGGCTCAAAACCCATTGATGGTTTTTGGGTGCAAACAAATGGTTATTACTTGCACTCTAAATGGTGTTAGCATTCAAAGTGGTTTTCAAAAGTCATTGAAGAAAATAGCCTTAAGGCTTTAAGTTCTAAAAACTGTTGTGACAAACTAAGCTTATAGGGACAATTTGATGACAGATTTCTAAAATAGAAAGTTAGGGAATACTTAAAAGAATTATCTCAGGAATCAACAGGTTCGATCGATCGAAGCGCTCTCGATCGATCGGACAGTATCATCCTTCAATCGATCGAAATGTCTTCGATCGCTTAACTATGGCTCTGGTTCGATCGATCGAAATGTCTTCGATCGATCGAGCCCAGGTTTTCTAAAAATTGCATGGCAGAGACTGGGAATCAATGATTCACAACGTCTAAACTACAGAAACATATATGAACTAATGCAGAAACAGTAAACTAAAGCAATCATCACAACTATATCAATAAACAATCAAATAAAGAAAAGAGAAAGTAAAACCTGGAATAATCTGATTATAACTTGTAATAAACTTAAAATAAAGTTGAATCTTGAATCTACAATGGGAAAGGGGGAAGAAAACATCAAACTAGACTAATCTCCTCCTAATCTAACCCTAAAACTACCCTAAAACTGTTATTATTTGCGTTCTGGAGCGTCCTCCTTCGTCTGGTATCAAAATTACTTATTTTTAGGGTTCCTGCAGATTGTACGCAACTTTTGGGGGGAAAATAGAGCTTAAGTGATCGAGCATAGTTCGATCGATCGAACTCTCAAGCGCTTGAAGTCTCCTCAAGTCCTTGAACTTCTCCGATTTTGACAACTCTGTGCACTGATGGGAGAATGGCCATAACTTTTCACTCGGACCACGGATTGACCTTATTGACCTTCAGCTTGCTGCCACACAACCATAACTCAAAGATCTACATTTTGTATGTTTAGGAAAATCTTCCAATTTTGAAGTCTTTATTGTAAAAAATGGCATTTTCTCAGCTACTTCCGTTGTTCTCTTCACCAGAATCACTTTTCAATAGCTCCAGTTCAATGAAATACATTATAATACCTATAAAACAATGCAAAAAGATAGATTTTAGCATTAACACAATAAAAAGAACATTGTTATTAGAATGCACCTAAATGTAGGGACTTTAGGGATAAAAGTATGCATAAAAGACCATGTAACACGCTATGATCATGCACTTTTCACCTCGAATTAGCTGTCTCCATCTTCTCACGTACAATCTGAATCTTCTCACTGGTTTTTCATACCATTTCTGGCCCAAGAAGTTGAGTGTCTCTGAATTCAGCCCAACATAATGGTGATCGACAAGGTCTTCCATATAGAGTTTCAAATGATGCCATCCCTATGCTTGTATGGTAACTGTTATTGTAGGCGAACTTGATCATATGCAAGTACGTCTCCCAAGAACTCTCAAAATTGATACCACAAGCGCATAGCATGTCTTCCATTACTTGATTGACTTGTTCAGTCTATTCATTGGTCTGCAGATGAAAGGCTGAACTCAAGTTCAGTGTTATTCCCATCGCTTTCTAAAGACTCTTCCAAAATTCTGTGGTAAAGCGTGAATCTTTGTCCAACATGATAGAAATAGGTACACTGTGTAACCGTACCACGTATTGGACATACATCCGGCTCAAACATTCTACTGGATACCTCATACTGTAGGTAATAAAATGTGCCATCGTCATAAGTCGATCCATAATTACCTAAATTGTATTATGGTTTTGCTGTGACTTTGGAAACCTTACCAAAAAATCCATGGTTATGTGCTCCCACTTCCATTGGGGAATTGGTAACGACTGTAGAAGTCCAGGTGGTTTATGATGTTCTGCCTTTACTTGTTTACAAGTAAGACACTGAGATACATACTCAGCTACTTTTTGTTTAATTCCTTCCCACTAGAAATTCCTCTTTAGATCCTTGTACATCTTTGTACCTCTAGGATGTATAGTCATCCATGACTTATGTGCTTCATCTAATATTTTATTCTGGAGATTTTCTTTGTCAGGTACACAGAGTTTACCTTTACATTATAAGGTTTTGTCTGTACCAATACTCCAGACTTCTGGTTCCTTGGCTGACATCTTGGGGAACCATAACTTTAAATCTTCAATTTTTTATTGAGCTTCTAAGATACGGCTGATCAAGGTTAGCTGTACCATAAGACATCCAAGGTGTTGTCCTTCCATTGGTTCCATTGACCGAAGATCAAATTCAGCTAACACTTTTAATGCTTACCATTCTTGAATTAATAGTGCAATGATCACTAATCGGGGTTTACAACTCAAAGCATCTGCTACGACATTTGTTTTACCCGGATGGTATTACAATGAAAAGTCATAGTCCTTGAGTAACTCCATCTATCTTTGTTGTCGCATGTTCAACTCCTTGTGAGAGAACATATACTTCAAGCTCTTATGATCGGAAAACAGATCAAACTTTTCTCCATAGAGACAGTGTCTCCAAATCTTCAATGCAAACACTATTGCTGCTAATTCTAGATCATAGGTAGGATAATTCTTCTCATGTACCTTCAATTATCTTGATCCATATGCAATAACATTGTTGTCTTGCATAAGCACACAACCAAGTCCTTGGTGTGATGAATCATTGTAGATTACATACCTTTCTCTACCCTTAGGTATCGCGAGTACTGGTGCTGAAGTCAGCCTTTCCTTTAACTCTTGAAATGCACCCTCATGCTTATCTGTCATTGGTACTTTATCTCATTCCTTGTCAAATTCATCAAAGTTCTTACTAACTTAGAAAATCCTTCAACAAACCTTCGATAATATCCTGCTAGGCCAAGGAAACTTCTGACTTCTGTTGCATTGGTTGGTCTGTTCGAGCTTAAAACTGCATCAATCTTAGATGAGTCCATAGAAATATCGTCCTGAGATATAACATATCCCAAGAACTTGACCTTTTATAGTCAAAATTCGCACTTGCTAACTTTGCATACAATTTGCTATCTCGAAGTGTTTGTAAAACAATCTGTAAGTGTTTCTTGAGATCTTTGTTCGTCTTTGAGTAGATTAGGATGTCGTCGATGAATACTATAATGAATTTATCCAGATATGGTCTAAATACTCTATTCTTTAAGTCCATAAATACTGCTGGAGCATTTGTCAATCCAAAAGGCATAACTAAAAACTCATAATGCCCGTATCTCGTCCTGAATACAGTCTTCGACACATCCTTCGGTCGAACTAACAATTGATGATACCCAAATCGTAGATCAATCATGGAAAAGATCCTTGATCCTTGCAACTGATCGAATAGGTCATCTATCCGAGGAAGTGGGTATCTATTCTTGATCGTAACCTTGTTCAACTCCCTGTAGTCTATGCAGAGTCAAAGCATTACGTCTTTTTTCTTCACAAATAGAACTGGTGGTCCCTAAGGTGACGTACTCGGTCAAAAGAATCCCAAATCTTCAAGTTCCTGAACTTGCTTCTTCAATTCCAATATCTTAGTTAGCACCATCCTATATGGAGTCTTAGATATCGGCAATGTACCAGGTGCTAGTTCTATGCAAAAATCTATTTCTCTTTTCGGTGGAAGTCTTTTAATATCATGGAATACATCCTTGAAATCTTGTACAACAGTAATCTAATCCATCGTGAGTTTGGTACTCGTACTCTCGATTGTAGCTAAACCACTTGTGAGAAACATGTTGGCACTGAAATCTTATAAAAAATACAATTGTCCTGGTAGGGCACTCCAAATTTGCACTATATGTAGTAAGCCAATCAATCCCTAGGATAATGTTGAATTCTAACATCGGCAGAACTACTAAGTCTGCTGGAAGATTCCAATCTCTCAAGGTCAATGGACAATCTTTCCATACTTTACCTAGCTTAACAGTCACTCCCAATGGTGACACAACAATAAGTGCTGGCTCAAGTGTCTGGGGTTCTAAACCCAACTGACACACAATTTTAATAGCAATAAATGAACGTGCAGCTCCAGTATCGAATAAAACTTTAACTGGACTATGAAAGAGTACAGGCGTACCTTCTAAATGTTGCTACTATCAGCATTAAAGCTTGCTTCTGTGGGAATGATGACATTCATCCTTATTTGATCTAGGGGTCCTTGGATTCCTTGAACTGGTGCCCCATAATACCCTCCGCGAGGTACACGACAATTCTTGCTCAAATGTCCTAGTTTGTTGCAATTTTGGCAAGTAGCATCCATTCGGCGATTACTTTTGGGGGCTGTACAGAACTTGGCAATGTGCCCTGGTTTTCCACAATTAAAACATCCTTCGTTATTACTTAGTGGGTTGTTAGTAGTGCCTGAGGCTGTGGTCCTCACTATTGATATTGTTGTTATCGAGGATAGCTTGACTGAGGCTTCCTGGATCCTTATCAGGTTCTCTTGTTCCCTTGAAAATTACCCTGAGGTCTCCAACCCTGGGTATTTCTTGGTGGTTGGTTATGGAAATTCTGTGATTGAAAACCTTTTGACGATGGTGGTTGATTTATTTGTGGTCGCTGTGATGGATAAGCATCCTTTTCCAATCCGATAGCAAATCTGACAATTCCTTTAAATGATTGATTTAGATGACCAACCATCATATGTTTGAGGTGGGAGTTGAATCCTTGGTGAAACCTCTTCACCTTCTTCTGTGGGGTGCCTATCATATGTTGAGTAAATCGAGATAATCAGTCAAATTGTGTAGTATATTCCCGTACAATCCATTCTCCTTGAACCAGATTGAGAAAGTTCCTCTCCTGTTAATCTCTCTCATTTTCTGGGAAGTGCTTTTCCATAAATCTGTTGGAAAAACAGGTTTAAATGGAAAGTTTAAACGCGCAGCGGAAAAATCAAGTTATGAAACTTTATTGGCATGCCTGGATCTACTACTCGTCAATTCTACAGATACGCACAAGAGGGGACACGAGTTATACCTTAGTGTCTTGAACCCAATTCTGATCTTCAACTTCCAGCAGCCTCCACTAGATGATCTTCACCCTTATGACTCCTGCGGATGCCTGCCAGAAAGACTAGGGTTGGTGGGAACCCTAATGGAGAGGATAGAGAAGGTTTTGGGACTCCAAAACAGTTTCTGCAGCTTCTGACGTTCAAAACGACGAACAACCTTTTCCAGAACGCAGCTGCCCTATTTATAGATTCCCAGAACCGACCTAGAATTCGAGCGATCGAAGTGCCTTCGATCGATCGAACATTCGATCGATCGAACCATCTTCGATCGATCGAACCTTCAGACTTCAATCGATCGAGACATCTTCGATCGATTGAACCTGTCTGGACATCATCCTCAAGCATCTTTCCAAGCATCCTGGCGGAGCTAAGAGTGGGACCTCCTAGGCTCTTTATTGTTGGCTCAGACCAGTTTGTTAATCACCATGACCAAACTCTTTGATCAGCAAACTAACTAACTGGTCAGTTAAAGTTTACTCCACTATAAAACGATAACTGAACTCCAACGCAAAAGAACATATCCGAAGCGATAACTAGACTTGTATGTTGTACTAATGTCCCTCTACCGTCAGCATTCGTAATCATATTCAGGTAATCGGATAACTGTTACTGTCAACCTGAATCATGATTACTTCTTGTATTCCTTGAGTCCCATTCACCCTTCATGATTACCAAACATGTTGATAACTCTTATCAACAAGACTGCAATACTCAGTAATCGACTTGGTGACATTCTCAAGGGAATGCTTACTCTGAAACAGAGGGTAGATTCTATCTTGACAATATATGTTCACAACCCTATGAATATGACATACCCAAGATACCCAGGTGTTGATCTTTTATAGACCTCACTGATTGGTAAGTCAAAGCAGCCATATCCACAGTCTGTGTTCATAATCGTCTCAAGATTAAGAACACGTACCTTATACAAGTTATGAGTTCCTATTGACTGTTTGACAGTCTTAAGCGTCAATAGGAAACTCAGGTCCGTCAATGCACTATAAGCACTAGCATATCAACTAAGAGCTACACTCTAGTGATTGAGATTAATCACTCCATCCAATGGTAGTTAATTATGCTACAGTGTAGACTTGATGAGGTATCCATTCTCATCATCCACTGTGACACATTCTAAGTATTAAAGAATAGTAATTCGTATCTCACTTGTGTGCATCTCATACACACACGAATTACTTACTATAATACTTAAGGATTAACAATCATCTCATGAAAAGAACATACACAATAAAATGTAAAGCTGATATCCATATATTAAAATGTCAATGTCTCATACAGAAAGTAATGGTTTGAGGGCACAAACCCAACAAAATCTTCCTTTGAACATTTCCCAAGGCATCGCCCTTGTAGCGTCTATCCCAATAGTGGCTCGTTCAGCTTCCTACCAATCTGCGGTGGCATCGGTGAGCTGAAATGCAACAAGACGACTCTTATTCCGTTCACTACATTCTAATGCTTCAAAAATCAATTCCATCTCTCTTATCCACTAATCAGCTTTCCATGGTTCTATTAATCCATCGAACGTTTTGGGATATAAACCACAAAAATGTGCTAGCAGTTTGTCTCCAGTTTGTCTTTGCTAAAATGGTGCAACTAGGAGTTGAATAGGTCATTAATTTGTAGCATGGTTGTAGGTATCGCATATATGTTCCATTCTCTCTGGATGGGTCCATTCCCTCTGGAATAGGTGCTCCAATATGTGCTTGATGATTTCTCAAAAGTCCCACCATAGTGGCTGGGGAGGTGTACCTACAGAAGACTCATCGATAAGCTAAAAGTCTTCTCATAGAAACGAAATCAAGATAGAGCGAGAAGCAACGAGAACTAGCAGTTCTACTCAATAGCATATAACAATCTAAACATACCATCGATATATCAAAAGTACTGCTTATATATATATATATATATATCAAAAGATGTACCACATAGTACTCACTAGTCAAACTATGTACTATGACACGAGTAAAATGTTGTGCGCTCTTGTGCAACACCCAAGTGTAGGTGATCGTGCAAGTAATACTGGATAAGTCTAGGTCGATCCCACAGGGAAGGAATAGGAAGAATGTATACCAAGTTACAACCTAAAGAAAAAGAAAAGTTTAATTGTAGTAGTGACTAAATCCTAATTAATTAAATTAAACTAAATAATAAACTAAAGCATAAAGAAACATAACTAATTAAATAAATAAACTAAAGGTGTTGGAAATACGAGAATCCACATTGATCCTAACCATCTACCATGCATACTCACTAACGTTCTATGGAGTTCATTCCTCTTCAGTATTCCGTATTTTTCTAAAGATAAAGAATCAGTAGCCCTTTCATGACCGGGACTACATCATCACAAGTGATTTAAAATACTTGGAAGACGGTTTAAAACAATGGTAATTACTTGCACTCTAAATGGTGTTAGCATTCAAAGTGGTTTTCAAAAGTCATTGAAGAAAATAGCCTTAAGGCTTTAAGTTCTAAAAACTGTTGTGACAAACTGAGCTTATAGGGACAATTTGATGACAGATTTCTAAAACAGAAAGTCATGGAATACTTAAAAGAATCATCTCAAGATTCTGCAAGTTCGATCGATCGAAGCGCTCTCAATCGATCGATCGAACAGCATCATTCTTCAATCGATCGAAATGTCTTCGATCGCTTGACTATGGCTCTGGTTCGATCGATCGAAATACCTTCGATCGATCGAGCCCAAGATTTCTAAAGATTGCCTGGCAGAGGTTGGGAATCAATGTTTCATCACATATTCCCAACGTCTAAACTACGAAAACATGATTAACTAATACAGAAATAACAAAACATAGCAATCATTAACATCTAAAGCAATAAACAATCAAATAAAGAAAAGGGAGAAGAAAAACCTGAAGATAATATGAATATAACTTGTAATCAACATCAATCTTGATTTTAACAATGAAAAAGGAGGAAGAAAAACAAGAATCTAACCTAATGTACTCCTAATCTAACCCTAAAACTGCCCTAAACTGCTATTTTCTGCGTTCTAGAGCGTCCTCCCTTCGTCTGGCGTCAAAACGACGTATATATAGGGTTCCTGCAGAGTTTACGCAACTTTTGGATGAACATAAAGTTTGATCGATCGAGCTTAGTTCGATCGATCGAAGGTTCGATCGATTGAACTCTGCTCAATCGATTGAACTCTCTGATTTTGACAGCTCTGCGCACCGATGGGAGAATGGCCATAACCTTTCACGCGGATCTCGGATTGACCTCCCGTTTGAGGCCACGCGACCATAACTCAAGGATCTACATTTTGTATCTCTGGGAAAATCTTCCAAATCTGAAGTTTTCATTGTCAAAATTGGCATTTTCTCAGCTGCTTCTGTTGTTCTATCCACCAGAATCACTTTTCTATAGCTCCACTTCATTGATTTACATCCTATTACCTATAAAACAATGCAACAACATATGTTTTAGCATTAACACAATAAAAAGAACATTGTTATTAGAATATACTTAAATTTAGGGACTTTGGGGATAAAAGTATGCATAAAATACCACGTAATACACTATGAATATGCACTTTTCATCTCGAATCACACCCCCCAACTAGCGCGTTGCTAGTCCCTAGCAATGAAGCGAACTACAGTAATGTTTAATTAACTCTAAAAATTGAAAACAAAAGAAAGTAAAAGTCCTAAATCACTTTCGCAGGAATCACGATTGCATTTAGCGTATGCAACAAGCCTTTAAACCCTAGGTTCCCCCTAGTGGACGAGTATTGTCTCGTGAGGGTTTACAGTGAATCTACCCACAAAATTCATGTTTATGGTAATGGTTCTCATTTAAATATTTTCAAGAAATTTTTCCTCTCATTTAGCAATATAGTTAGGCTCAACAATCTCATGAAACTCTCTAGTATGCCATAGCAATGCAACACATACATTACAGTTAATCTACTATCAAAGTCATTAGAATATTCCATACCTGTTAATCTTCAAGTATGTGTGTGAATGGACAACCAAAATTCACAACTTTAATTTCAAAGCTTGCATAACCTAAAATTCTATCAAGACGTTCATTTTGACTCAACTCTCACCGGGATTACACTCTCAAGATGAAATCACTCCGAATTGGGTGTAATAATTATCACTCATGATATGGAAGCTATAACGAGTAAATATGAATGGAATCTAATGCTTCTCATATCTAAATAGAAAAACGAACATTTTAGTGCATAAAGTCTCATGAAAGGATACTTTTCACTAGAAGAGCGAGATACCATGGAGAACGCTCTCATTACATCAACTTCAAATCCAATTTACCTAAAATCATTAGGATTTTGAAAAAGAGGTGTTAAGTTAAGAAGAAAGAGGCTCGTGATTTTCAATTGGGTTAAAGGATGTGATTGGAAAGTCTATTACAACTTTTCAAACTTTCCCACATCTCCAATCTCTCTTTTATCATTTTTTTTAATATATATATTTTTTTCACTCTTCTTTCTATTCTTATTTTTTTCTTCTATAACAACCATTGGCATTTTTTTTTTCTTTTCATCATTTTTTTTCCTTTTTTTTCTCTTTTTTTTCTTTCCATCATTTTTTTTCTTTACCAACTTTCCTTTATTCACACAACCAAACTTCTTGTCACGATAACACATCCCAATCATTCCTAGGTAAAGAACTGAGGCTTGAACTCCTAATTTAGAGTTAGGTATAGACTTTAGGATTGTGAAGACAAGGCAAATGTGGTAAGGCTCAAGAGATGAAGTGAAGGAATATCATAGAAGTAGGCCAAAGCTGAATTATTCATGTAAGGTCAAAAGATGGCCTAAATCATCTTCTAAGTTAATAGGATTATTCATTTTAGTAAATTCAAGAGCTCTAAATTTGGTAAATCCTGAACGTTCTCTTCTAGTAATTAGTCAAAATGAAGAAGAAAAATGAGAATTACAACGAATTAATAAGCTTTTCAAAAAGTAAGAGTAATTTTATAAAACCCTCAAAAACAAAGAATGGCACAAAAGCTCACTTGGGTTATTAGTCTCCACTACAGTCTCTCAAGACACCTAAGCTATGCTTACTAATCCATTTTAGCTAAGTACAAGGTTGTCACAATGTGCTCAAAGTTGTTTGAAGATTAAAAAGTATAAAATATACTATAACTAAGATAGTAAACAAACTACTATTGTGTATCACATTCTAATCGCATACAGAAAATAACACTAATGCATCATAACTAACAACATTAACTAAGAGAGAAATACAAGAACCATTTTATTATATTAAAAATAAAATTAAAAATTTTAAAATTTTTAACAATTTTAATTTACTGAGTCATGTTGCTAAGCAGGTATATTGCCATTAAATCATAAAAAGAAAGAAACGAGGCATGCAATGACTCACTCCCCCCCAACTAAAACTAAACATTGTCCCCAGTGTTCTAAACTAAGCACATGGACATGTAAAGTAAAGCGAGAGAAGGAAGGATGTTACCTCGAGGCATTAATATCCATTTTTTTTTTCAAGTTACCTACAAAATCATTAGTAGCAACAAGGAAAAATTGATAATATGATACAACTACTCAGTAAATAAATTCGGTTAATTAAGATTTTTATCATAAATTAATAACCGAAATTTTTGAGGATCTTCCCAATAAAATAATGTAATAGTGAGAAGAACGTTGGAATCCTCGCAAAATTGTAGCTCCCCCCCAACTAATGTCAGGCTCGAGGTCAGAGGAGATGATGCAAAACCTATGGCCTCCAAAATTTGGTTGGACAGTTATAAGAGATATACCACACTTTTTAGGAATTATATGCAAGAAATGATCTTTGGTGTTGGTATTTCCTATAATGGCCTCTATTTTAATACTAAAAACAGGAGGAGGACATGGTGCAATAAAAGGGACAGGGTCTAAGTGATGTTCTAATGAAGCTTTACTACCCTCCTCTTGTTCTAGAACAGAATCTATAGAAATATGATCATAGGAATTGGATTTCTATTCTATGTACATTGATTTGGACTGGACTTGGATGAAGCTATCTATTTGGGCCTCAATGTCAGTATTACTCAAGAAGGTCAAGCAGTCTAGCAGATTACTAGCTTCTTGTTGAAGTTTAAGATCATCCAAAGTGGGCCTAATATTTTCCAAGTCCTCTCTCACAGAATTTTGAAATTTAAAATTTGGTTAAGTACATGTGCTAGAATCCTTATCATCCTCTTCTACAACACATTCTTTTTGTTCAAGAGTGGGGTACACATAACATTCAAGCTCAGGATGAGAGCTTTGATTGATAGCAAGGATAGGTGATGGGCAACTTAGTGACACCACCTCTTCGGCCGAAAGAGGTGAGGGTTCATGAATATCACATGAATCTAAATCAAATTTAGAATTTTCAATAACGTCCTTCCTAGGGTCACTATCAAAGGTAGGGGTACAGTCAACAGGGGACTCATCCTTTCCTAATTGTGTGCAATCACCTAAACTCTCATCATCTTTTAAAACCTCATTCTCATCCTCGTAACTCTCCTCATTATATGTGTCATCTATTGAAGTACTCCGGACAAAGAGATTGTGCAACTTTATCAAGGCAGTGAAGGAGTTGATATCTGGGGTTGTGTATTGAGAAGAAGATAATTCTACAACTTCATGCTCAATGGTTTGGTTTTGGAGTTATTGTTGGGTTATCACATTCTCGAGTGAGTTATTGACCTTATTCGGTATAAACCCGTCATTATCCTCTAATTCTATTCCATTGGTAGTGTCTTGAAATTTAGGTTGTAGTGTTGAAGGATTGGTATAGTCTTCTAAAGGTTGGCTAGCATAAGCTTGTTGATACCTAGTTTCTAATTTATCAAATGCACTATCTAGCCTTTTCATTTCACTAAGCAGCAATTTTAACATACCATTGTCCTCAACTTGGTTATTCTCCTCATTATTACTATATGAAGTTTTGTCCCATTGTTGTTGATAGTAATTGCCATCACATTGTGTTTGTGGACAAGACTCGCCAAAGGGAAAGTGTCACGCCCCGGAGCAGCATAAATAGAGAAAAATAAATTTCCTTTATGGGTCCATAGGGAATGACGGGTGAATAACCGCATTGTCATCTAATCAACCAACAAACACCACGATAGGGAGGATACTATTCATAGAACATATCTTATTAACATAATTAGAGGCTACAGCGGAAACTATAAAAGGTATGAAAGCAACAGATGCCCAAGTACCAATTATAAAAGTCTACTAAAACTATTACAACAGCTGGCTTATAGTCTCAGGACTATAACAATACTAACAGCAATACAAAAGATATACCAACTAACTATTACAAGCAGCACGTCTTCTTCTCCAAGCCTTCAGCTCCAAGACCGGCAGAACATCAGTCTCCCGTCCTCAAGTCCTGCCAAGCTCTAGACATTGGAATGTCCAGGGCATAAACGCCATCAGCTTCGAATACAAAGCTGAGTGAGTACATTAAACAACACTCCTCACCGCTATTGTTCAGCATCTTAGAATGCGGTTAATCTCTTATCAAATGACGTCACTCACGGACATAGCAGAGGTCTTATTACACTATGCATGAATTCAACGATAACAGGAATCATATTAAATGAACTCAATAATAAAGATCATGGTATAAATATCTCATCACGTATTCACCAAATCCATGCATGTAACCCATGCAACCACCCATGCATATACCTTTACGTCGGGACGCTGGATCCACGACTGAACCATCTTCTTACTAGCCATTCTCATATCCATATCCATCTCTGTATCTGTACGTTGATACCATAATCCAAATCCGTATCCATACATAGATACCATAATACCAATCGGAATCACCCGACTAGGCAGTAGGTCCTACAATCCCTTGATAGGGTTACCGGTCGTCTACACGGTACCACCTATCTGTAAACGATGGAAGCGGCACAACGGACGTCTTCTACGCTGTGTATATCCTCACTGGTCGTCTACACAGCTGAGAATACATTAGAGCACTAGCCGGACGTCTTCAACGGTACACTGGACGTCTTCAACAGTGCATACGCATCACTGGACGTCTTCAACAGTGAGAGGCGCACTAGGAACTCTAACCATCCCACGTCCACCCGGCTCGTCAGCCGTTGATCCCACGGATCCAAAGTACCAATATCTCATTATTCCACATTGAAGCACATATCCCATTTCTCATCATATTCTCTTGTCTCGTCATAATACTATCCCATTTCTCATCAGATTCTCTTGTCTCTTTATAACACTATCCCATGCATGCTGACCACATGTTGTGAAATGCTCATATACTAAGTACAGGAAATGCCACATGCTCTGTATTAATCAAATCTACTCATTTCTGATTATTAGCATGCTGTCGTGTTCCATTCTACTATTCAGTTCAGCAATATTATCATGTAACAGTTAAACAATTCATCTCATAACAGTGTTGCACTATCTCTTAAATTAACAATATCGCATAATAAAAGCATGGATCAACATTTAATCAACTAAACAGTTCATATTATAATCAACAGGAAATAAACATGTTCTGCAAGGTTCGATCGATTGAGGTCCTCTTGATCGATTGAAGTCAAACGAAGTTCGATTGATCGAAGTCATTTCGATCGCTCGAGGAAAAGTCGTTTCGATCGATCGAAGTTCCTTCGATCGATTGAGGAAGCGGTAAGTTCGATCGATCGAGAATAGTTCGATCGCTCGAACATCATCTTCTACCCAGAAACTTGGCAGCGACGAATAAAGATCTCGGGGTCACAATATAAATGTTCTAAACAGCATATAACACCCTAGAATCATTCTTCGAGTGAGTTAATGAACTCACCTCTCTCCGGTGGTCCGGTGGCGGCGTTCCGAGCTTGACGGCGACGGCTATGGTGAGCTCGTTCTCTCTCTCCTTCTTCTCTTTCTCTCCTCTTCTCCTCTCTGTCTCTATTCTCCTCTTCTTCTGCTCCTCTTCTTGTTCTCTTCTTCTTCTTCTCTGCCCAAGCACATATATATATATCACACACACACATACGGTTACATATATATATATATATATGGAACACACATACACACACAAGCTCTCTCTCTCTCTAACTCTAAACTGCCAAACACCACACACACACAAAACACACGTATATATATAGGGAAACAAGAAGGGCAGGTGGCGACCACGTAAACTGAAAATACAACGTTCGATCGATCGAAGTGAGTTCGATCGATTGAGAACAGGTCGGTTAAGGTTCGATCGATTGAAAGAAGTTCAATCGCTCGGGAAAGGGTACACATCACAGAATCAGGTCGGCAGAGATTCGATCGCTCGAAGTATGTTCGATCGATTGAAAGCACAATGTTCGATCGATCGAAGTGAGTTCGATCGCTCGAGAAAGATTCTTCACCAAGGTTTCACACAAGCATACAGGGTCTTATTTATATAACCATGCATCCGAAAATACAGGGTATTACAGAAAGTCTTGGTGCGTTTCGTAATCGTGGGAGCTACTACTATATCCTACACTATCATTTTGGTTATATCCCCATTGCGGTTGATAGAACTCTCCATGTGGAGGTTCTTGATACGTTTGATAATGTAGGGGACTGTAACTATTGTTTTCCCATTTTGGTGGTTGGTAGCACTCAGATTGATAATGTGCGTCATATGTGGGTGCTTGCCAACTTGGGGGATAAATATTTTGATTTTCAAGTGTGTACCTATTATTGGTGCTTGTGTTGTATGGAGGGCATTATGGAAAAGACATGTTTATCCAAAATATTTAAACAATAGAATTTTTATTTTTGTATTTTTATCTTGTGAGAGAAAAAGTCCAAACTTTTTATTTTATTTTATTATTATCATTATTTTTTTATTTTTGAAAAGTAAGAAAAAATTGGAAATAACATAGTAAAATCCTAACCTAGTTGCCTTCCCCGGCAACGGCGCCAAAAACTTGACACGACTAAAAAGTTGTGCGCTCTTGTGCAACACCCAAGTGTAGGTGAGTAATACTGGATAAGTCCAGGTCGATCCCACAGGGAAGGAATAGGAAGAATGTATACTAAGATACAACCTAAAGAAAAAGAAAAGTTTAATTGTAGTAGTGACTAAATCTTAGTTAATTAAATTAAACTAAATAATAAACTAAAGCATAAATAAACATAACTAATTAAATAAATAAACTAAAGGTGTTGGAAATACGAGAATCCACATTGATCCTAACCATCTACCATGCATACTCACTAACGTTCTATGGAGTTCATTTCTCTTCAGTATTCCGTATTTTTCTAAAGATAAGGAATCAGTAGCCCTTTCATGACCGGGACTACATCATCACAAGTGATTTAAAATACTTGGAAGACGGTTTAAAACAATGGTAATTACTTGCACTCTAAATGGTGTTAGCATTCAAAGTGGTTTTCAAAAGTCATTGAAGAAAATAGCCTTAAGGCTTTAAGTTCTAAAAACTGTTGTGACAAACTGAGCTTATAGGGACAATTTGATGACAGATTTCTAAAACAGAAAGTCATGGAATACTTAAAAGAATCATCTCAAGATTCTGCAAGTTCGATCGATCGAAGCGCTCTCGATCGATCGAACAACATCATCCTTCAATCGATCGAAATGTCTTCGATCGCTTGACTATGGCTCTGGTTCGATCGATCGAAATACCTTCGATCAATCGAGCCCAAGATTTCTAAAGATTGCCTGGCAGAGGTTGCGAATCAATGTTTCATCACATATTCCCAACGTCTAAACTACGAAAACATGATTAACTAATACAGAAATAACAAAACATAGCAATCATTAACATCTAAAGCAATAAACAATCAAATAAAGAAAAGGGAGAAGAAAAACCTGAAGATAATATGAATATAACTTGTAATCAACATCAATCTTGAGTTTAACAATGAAAAAGGAGGAAGAAAAACAAGAATCTAACCTAATCTACTCCTAATCTAACCCTAAAACTACCCTAAACTGTTGTTTTCTGCGTTCTGGAGCGTCCTCCCTTCGTCTGGCGTCAAAACGACGTATATATAGGGTTCCTGCAGAGTTTACGCAACTTTTGGATGAATATAAAGTTTAATCGATCGAGCTTAGTTCGATCGATCGAAGGTTCGATCGATTGAACTCTCTGATTTTGACAGCTCTGCGCACCGATGGGAGAATGGCCATAACGTTTCACTCGGACCTCCGATTGACCTCCCGTTTGAGGCCACGCGACCATAACTCAAAGATCTACATTTTGTATCTCTGGGAAAATCATCCAAATCTGAAGTTATCATTGTCAAAATTGGCATTTTCTCAGCTGCTTCTGTTGTTCTATCCACCAGAATCACTTTTCTATAGCCCTACTTCATTGATTTACATCCTAATACCTATTAAACAATGCAACAACATATGTTTTAGCATTAACACAATAAAAAGAACATTGCTATTAGAGTATACCTAAATTTAGGGACTTTGGGGATAAAAGTATGCATAAAATACCACGTAATATATTATAAATATGCACTTTTCACCTTGAATCATACTACATGGGACATAGGCTAAAACAATACTAAAGTCAGCTATTTACAATACTACTTCTACTGGTAAAATCTATAAAAATCTATGGTCCAATAATAGCTATCTCTCAAGCTCCCAAAACTCATATGGATGACATGTCCTGATATAAAACTATCAAAAACTAAACTCTATAGATCCTGACTCAAAAATCGTCAGCGTCTAATCCTACTGGTGGTGCCTCATCCTCCAAAACGATATCCATCTCCTCAAGGGGAACGTCCTCAACTAGTACGGTAAGATCTCTGACTATCACTCCGACATCCCAATCCTCAACTACGTCCTCTACAATCATCGCCTGATTAGTGATGTCGACAGTTACAACAGCAAATCCTTTAGCTATGTTCAATGCCCCTATTAATGCAGCCTCTCCCATAATAAATCTAGCTGGCTGAACAACCATCTTAACTATCCATCCTACTACCATATCAGCCATGGCTGCCATATATACTATGGGTCCGGCTGGTAACTGAAGCATAATGGGTAGCTCTAGCACAACTATCTCCTCGTCAGGAACATCCTCCTATAATACTCCATGAACACGTCTCCCTTTACTGCTTCCTCTGGCTCAAACTCTAGCTCTAGCTCTACATCGGGAACATACTCTGGCTCCTCCAGGTCATCCTCCAGTTCCTCATCATCGTCATCATTTGCTGGCTCTTCCTCTGCTGGGTCCTCATCATCCATTATCTCCTCTTCTCCATCCGCGTCAATATCCTTGTCAGGATGCTCATTCTCTGGCTCTGGATCCTCCTCTCCCTGAATTAGCTCAGGCTCTAGAACTGGTACAGCGGGTACTAGTGATGGTGGAGCTACAGGTGCTGGTGCAGCTACAGGATCTGGTGGAACAGGCCGGGATAAAATCGCTCGTAACTCAATCTCGTCTACCTCTAATTTACTCTAGATCAACTTAGCCATCTCTTGGTATATGGCTGCTCGAGTCATAACATAGTGATACGCGTCCATACGTATCTCTATCGCATGTGTTGTGCCCACAACATAAAGATAAGTCCACATCCTATCCTCCAAGTAATGATTAACTGTCTAGCAAACGTGGCTCTGGTATATCTCTAGTATGGCTGGCTCCACTGTGTCGCCATGAATAACATTTGTGCTAAAAGAATCATCCACGAACATGTGGAAATCCATATCCATGCTGACCTGCAAAGGAAACTGTAGATACCCCATTTTGTCGGCTATCAGATTTAGGAGGCCCATAGCTCGGTGGTTCACAATGATCGTAAAAGACTCAAAAGGACTCTCGGAAGTCAGCTATATCTCTCAGAATGCTCAGAATGACCAAAATGCCCCTGAAAGCCCGAAAACTCCCAGATTTGGTCCCAAAGTCTTGAAAACATGCTACGTCATAAGAAAAGTGATAAAATGAGGTTTTTTGAGAAAAATAGGATGAAATCGTCAGCTCCCAGAGACCCCCGGAAGTCCCGGAAAGTCCTCGTTGACCGGTTTGAACAAGGTTTGACCAGGTTTGCCCAGAGTTTGACCAAGTTTGACCAAGTTTGACCGAAATCGTCCGAATTCACCGGAATCATTTTAAATCATGAGAAAAGTATTAAAATAAGTTCCAAAAGAAAATCGAGCGAAAACGTCAGCTCCCGGGAACTCCCAGAGGTTCTAGAACTTCCCGGGAATCCCAGGTTTGACCAGTTTGACCAGAATTTGACTTTGGAACCGGGGCACCGAAATAATTTTCAAACATTTTTCATGGATACTAGAGGTCAATTGCTCTCCAACGGTATATCGCACATAATTTCTGGATTTAAAACTAATTCATTATAAATTTCTAAAGGCGAAAAAGGCGATCGAATTGACTTTTATCACAAATACCGCAAAACTTTTCAAAGTGACCTATCCCCGAACTATTTTTTATGTAAAGTAGACTCCAATACCTTTCCAACGGCATATCACAACCTCAGTTTGGAGTTCATATGCATTTTTTGTGAATTTCGAACGAAACAGGGCCTTTTCGCGAATACCGGAACCTCTGGGGGCCTAACAGCATTATCTGGACAAAGGAATAGCAGTGCCGCCGCGGCACTGGCCCAGTGCCGCCACGGCACTTTCCTCCAGAACAGTGTATTTTTGTAATTTATTTTGGGGGTCCAATTTGATTAATTAAAAACCAAAACGACATAGTTTTATGTTTTCAGATGTTTGAGACCAATGGGAACACTTCTAAAACCCCAAAACCATCCCAAGTTGGCCTATTTAAACCCCCCATTGCTCTTCATTTTGGGAGAGTCAAATGAAAGCTTAGAAAAAGTTTGGGAGAGAAAGTTGTAGAGATAAGGTTAGAATAGAGAGAAAAATAAGCTTCCTTCTTTGATTTTCAAAACAAAAGTGAGTTCTAAACTTTGTTTTTACTTCATTACTCCCATTTACTTCAACATTCAATACATCCAACCACCATTTTAGTGAGCATTTAAGAGAGTGGAAGCTCCTTCCATGTCCAATGTCATTACATATGAGTGAAACACCAAACTATAAGTTCTATACATCATGAATATCATCTATTGATTGCTATCTATTGCTTGTTTGTTTATATAATGTTCATCTCTTCTCATCTCATTTCTTTTTTATTTTCTTTATTTACTTACTAGTCCATCATCATCCAAATGATGACATGATGTTTGGGGTAAGTGAATCCTTATGGATAGTAGCTCTTGACCTAAAAAACATGATTGATAGATGATGATCATAACTTCAAAATCTCCAAGGTATTCTTGAAGTTATGTTCAAAGTAAAATAAATCTCTCCAACAATCATGGAGGCTCTTGATGATGAGCTTGATGTTGGCATTTTAAGTGGCTATAATCCTTGTTGAGTATTGAAAATATGCTTTCAAAACATCTTTTTCAAAACCCCTCTCAATCCCTCTCATTTTGGTTTCAATAAACAAAACTTTGTTTTTCTCCAAAATCTTCAAAATAATGAGTCAAAACAGTGAGTGAGCTGAGTTCAAAGATTTCTCTAGAACTCAATAATCAACATATGGATGCAAGGCTACTTGGAAAGTCTTCCTAACTCATTGGAGAACACCCATGATTTTTGGTTTGACTTGGAAGTACTTGGAAATGGTCCATTTGGACCCAAACATTCCTTCCAGACATTCTGTCTTTGCTGTCACAGCAGCTAGGTCCACTTCCAACTTCTTTTCCAGAAAACTTTTCCAAAAGGGGTGGTCCTAACTTATTTTTCCCTTAACTTTCAATGTCTTAGGGAACGCTTTGTATAAAATGGGCATCTAGAGCATTAGTTTTCATTTTCTAAGATTTTTTAACATTTCAGTCGACAGTACGGACTCTGTTTCTGAGTGACCTTCATTGTTTATATGATTTCTCTCAATCTGTGGTAGCTATTCAAGATTGGCCTTTTGGGTAGTGTTCTAGACACACTAAGTAAGATCTCCATAAAAAAGCATGCATTGAAAACATTCCTAACCCCTCGTTTCCATTTTTACACGATAATGCTACTGTTCTGTCCACTATTCACAGCAAGCATATTTCAACTTTCATTCTTTGATTTGATACGTACATGCATTCCAAATTAGCTCATGTCTTAGGAAGTAGTTCATACTACATTTGTACACATCCCATATTGATTTCATTCATTCATTCATACACATTTTAGACTTCTAAGTCATTCTAGGAATCCATGTACACAAAACACACCACAACCTTTGCACATTTTAGATACATACATTGCATTCATGTAAGATTTGGGGTTTTTGTAACTCTTAATATAAGAAGATTATAAGGAATGGTCACGATCACACGTTCATGCTTCCCCTTGATCTATTCATCCTTTCTCATCCGTCCCGGGGATTGAGAGATCTTCTTTTTCTCAAAGATTAACATGCATCACACTAGCTTGCTAAGCATATTTAGATTTCTTTGATTATTTGTTTCAAGAACAATTCATGTCCCCCCTTTTAGATTAGGAAGTCTTGATTATTTGATATATGATTAGACGATTTTTCCTAGGTTTATTTGTGTGATCTTTCACTTTTCATTGTGTGATACTCGGCTTAGATCTTATGAATGATATCTTATCTTTTGATCTTCCAATTTCAAGATTCTTATGCAATGTAATATACTTATCATAAATTTTAATTGTCGAACCAAACATAGTAGAAGATTATTATTTGGATGCTAATTGAGGCTCGTCGAAAGACGGAGCGAGTTGAGGGTATTTTAGTCCCGACAAAGGCTCCTTCCTCTCTCGTACCAAAACCCCGAACCAAGTTCTTTGGTTATGAAGGGCCGGTGCCCCTTATCCGCTTGGGTGAGTCAAATTAGGTTTCTTGGTTCCTTAAAGACCAAGTGGCGACTCTGTATCTGTTTTCAACAGACCATTTTCTTTCTTTGATCAATTCCAAACAAGTTTCTAAAACCCAACAAAGAGGCAGAAGCCCGGTGTCCACAATCTGGCGACTCTGCTGGGGATATTTATTTTTAAAACAAAATAATACAGAGATTTGACTCATAAGAAGCATCCTTAAAATCATCTTTTTACTATGTCTGGTTCACCGCATTGCACGCTGCATTTCCCCTCCCGACTATGTTTGAAGCGCGGCGCTGACATTGTTCAGGTCTTGCTGTGCCAGGACATAAGTCACCGTTGATACTGTACCTTCTAAGGTATATCAAAAAGAGTAAAAACCTCCGTACTATCTCTTTGATGGTATATTGGAACTCTCGTCAACGGACCCTCTTTGACTAAACCCAGCCTTTGCATATAGATTCCTGTAGAACCTTTCATAGGACTGTTCATTTATCTTTTCAGATAGGACAATATGGTATAACTGCTGTATGCCCTGATGGGGTTACCTGCGCGGTGTAGATGCTTATGTGGCATAGAATAGAACATCTTTCTTATGATTCCCAAGGCAACCACTCACATGTGATCACATTGAGTTGACCTGCCTAGGCACCATGACAAGGATGTCTGCTCCATGCTCACAAAGATATACACCGCAAACCTTGTTTGTCGGTCCTAAGACATAGGAGTATGAAAACCTGCTAGAAAGAACGATCACTATCACCATATTAACCCGTTTCTCCCAGAAACTCTGCCCAGATATCCCAGATATAACCGTACTAACCCGTTTCTCCCAGAAACTCTGCCCAGATATCCCAGATATAACCATACTAACCCGTTTCTCCCAGAAACTCTGCCCAGATATCCCAGATATAACTATATTAACCCGTTTTTCCCAGAAACTCTGCCCAGATATCCCAGATATAACCATATTAACCCATTTCTCCCAGAAACTCTGCCCAGATATCCCAAATATAACCATATTAACCCGTTTCTCCCAGAAACTCTGCCCAGATATCCCAGATATAACCATATTAATCAGTTTCTCCCAGAAACCCTGCTCAAATTTCCCAGAAATGCTAGAAACTGTGTCCAGGATATCCCAGTTTCTCCCAGAAACTCGGTCCAAATCAACCGAAAATGTCCAGTCTCTCCTAGAAGCCTTCATAAAAACCTGGAAACCCCTGTTATCCCTTGGTGATCGTACTGGAAAGTAAGATTGGCACACTCCATATGGTTAGGGCCTTATTTGTTTAACTGCTATCTGTTAGAAATAGAAGCATCATATAGATTAGGGCTTACATCCGCCTGTTTGTCCCACATACATGCACCATCTATCTGCACGCACTGCCTCGAGTCAGTCCACATCACTGTCTTTGTTTGTCTAAAGTCGTCGCTATCAAAATCTGATACACCCCTTTCTCTCGAAATCTGTCAGGTCAGTATAGATTCCCAAGGTCAACAACTAGGATCCTCATTGTGGGTCAGGAGTTCAGATAACCGTTTGGTCAGAATCAGCCTGACATCCTACTTCAGCATGAATAGAGAAGAGTTGGAAAACAAGGTTACTGAGTTGGGAGCAACCATAAGCCAGCAGTCCGACAGCCTAGCCCAAGTTCTGAAGTTCATAGAAGAACTGAAGCAGCAGCAGCCGCGACCTCTGCCCGGGTTTCCACCACCAGGGTTTGAACCACCCCCACCTGAGAATAACGGGGAGGAAGACTGGCTTCAAGGGGTCCCACCATTTGCGTATGAGAAGAAGCTCCAAGAGAAAATGGATAAGGTCGACAAGCTAGAGAGAATACTAAGGAAAAGTAAGGGGGTCGATGATTACATGCTAGACCTGGAAGGCCTCTTTAAGCCTGTTAAGCTGAAACTGCCAGAGAACTTCAAAATGCCTGCCATTGACCGCTTTGATGGAACTGGGAATCCGAAAGGTCATGTGAAGCTGTGTATGAGTATCTTCCAGTCCATGGGTTGTACCCACGAGCACATTGCGATGCTGTTTCCACAAACTCTCACAAAGTCCGCACTATCATGGTTCCTAACCTTGGAAGCCTCCAAAACCCGAGCATGGGAAGACATTGTTCGAGTCTTCGTCGATCACTACTCCTACAATCAAGAACTGGATGTCACTATCAGGGATTTGGAAACGACTCGGCAGAACAACAATGAATCCTTTGCTGCATTTCTGAGCAGATGGAGGAGCAAGGTGGCCCAAATGACCCACCGGCCGATTGAAAAGGAACAAGTAAGGATGCTCATCCGGAACCTGCAACCACTTTACCATGAGAAATTGTTCTACCAGTCCATCTCCACCTTTGAGGAGTTGTTTGAAGTTGGAACTCGAATTGAGGACGCTATCAGAGAAGGAAAGATCAAAAAGGAAGAGCCTCCGAGCCAGTCAAGAAGACCCAACTACTCCCAGAATCCCCAAGATGTCAATGCCCTTAGCAGCCAACGCATGGCATACCCTCCAAGGCAATACCAACTCCCCAACCAAGCAAATTCATCCAATCGCCCTTTTCAGAAAAAGCCCCCTCACTACTTTGCCAAGTTAGAAATCTCTCTCTCCTCAGCCTTAGACCGCCTCCTCAAAAAGGGTCATCTCCAACTACTCCAGCCTCGAAATACCCCGCCCCCGCCTAACTGCGATATGTCCAAACGATGTGCCTACCACCAAGCCCCAGGCCATAACACTCATGATTGTATGCGCCTCCGCCATGATATCCAAGACCTCATTGACCAGAATATCATTGAGCTGCCTCCAAAGCAGCCCCATATCACTCAAAATCCTCTGCCAAACCACCAAAATATCAGCCTCATCGAGTCCAGCCCTGTATCCTTCAACCCCGCTACCTATATCACCCCCCTAGGACAGCCCTTACCCCTCATTAACATCCCGGATTCCGTGGGAGTTCATCTGATTGAAGGGGAGAATGACGAGTGGCAGCAACAGCTAGACGATAAGCAAGACTTGTTCTTTCTGGAAGAGCATGATCTAGGGGTGGTAGACCTCAAATGGTACGACCCCAACAACGAGAGAGATGCTTCTATCTAGAGCGAGCCCGAGAAACCATTTGTGGGAACGGATTGTGATTGCTTCAAAAAGGATGGGACTGTAGAAGGGCCTACTCCTGCCGAGATTGATCATCTGACCAGGTCAGGCTATCATTATCAGCCTCCACAGCCTGCCACCGGCGCAACCGAGAAAGGTCCAGTCAAAGACAAGGGGAAGGGTAAGATGGATGAGATCATCGAAGAAGATAATGAGGTGATTAAATAGCTAAAGAAAACCCAAGCACATCTCTCGATGTGGGACATCATGGTAACATCCTACAAGCATAGGCAAGCCGTGTTGAATGCCTTGGCTGGAATTGAAGTCCCTATCGACGCCGCACCGGAGGACATGGTAGCTTTCTTGGGCGCACTTACCCCCGACCCAATCATTACATTTTCTGATGAGGACCTGCCACCAGAAGGGTCTGCACATAACAAAGCATTGTACATCACTGTCGGGTGTAAGGGGCAGTGATGTTGTCAGTATCAAGATATAAAAGTATTCTTTACTTTTCAAAAGATTTGTAGTGTGGAAGTAAAGGTCGAACCCACAGAGATTGATTAACTACCGCGTTTTAATTTTAAAACCTAAATTTAGATAATTTAAGAAAACGGATTTTAATTTGATTTTAATTAAACTAAGAACATAAAAATAAATCTAGACTATGAAAGCAATTTAAATATTTGTTTTTAAATAATGTTTAAGGAAACCTAGGATTGCAAATCCACCACTAGCTTCATAATAGGAATATTTATGAATTACTTTAGTTTATTTCGTTGGATGAATATGGGGAATTGTAGCTACAAGCCCAATTCCTCCGACAAGAAGATAATCATGGTTCAAGCACCAACATAATCCATCTGCAGTTAGCACGAATTATCCCACACTAAACTAGGGTTGTGATCTAATCCATCTAACCTAGGCATGGACTATTCGGATACTTGATAGCACGAATCAATAAAGCACCATCACATGTAAACAACCTAAACAAGCACAGCAAGAATAGATCGTTGAGCACATCACAGTCAAAATAGATCTAAGACAAGAATGAATTCTGAAAACAATGATTTAATCAATGTAAGTACGATTTATTTATAAAAATCCTCGGAACATGTGACTGTCATCCATACACAATAAACTAAAATAAAAGCATAAATAAAACCCTATTACTCATCTAGGGCTTCATTGAAACCCTAGATCAATGATCTAGCCGTCCATGGAAGTAGTAGATAGCAAGAGGTTGATGGAGGAGGCCATGGAAACCCTTGGTCTTCTTCTTCTTCTCCTTGCTTCCCTCTCTTCAATGGCTGGAAGTATGGTTGTAGAATGTGTATAATAATTGCCAACCCCATAATTGAGTAGATTTGGAGTTTATATAGAGTTTGTACAAGCTTTGGAAGGCTTCCTAACCCGAAACGAACTGAAACGCATGTAATTTACAGTCTGGACGTCGTTTAGCAGTCTCGTTTGCACAGGAGTCTTCAGTATACTGAAATACGCAACATTGATTTTTGGACATATCGCGCGAGCGGGTCGCGCGAGCGCGACAATTGGGCCTTCGCGCGCGCGGGTCACGCGAGCGATTCTGGGTTCTCGCGCGAGCGGATCGCGCGAGCGATTCTCGAATTTTCGCGGGCGCGGGTCGCGCGCGCGGCTTGGCTTTTTCAGCTTCTTTCTTTATGCTTTTTCACCCTGTTTAGCCTGATATACTTGATTTCTTCCAAAACCTGTCAGAAAATAGAAAACGAAGTAAAAATATACAAAAACAGGATAAAAAGGTACTAACAAACGCTCGTTAAGGCGTATAAATAGGATTAGTTCTCTCCCGATCAGGCAGCAGGTGCCTTTTTATCTGGTTGATACGGGTTCTGCCTTAAATGTTTGTACCCTAAGGACTGCCACCGCTTTGGGGGTCAATATCCTTGACATCACGCCATCTATGCAATCCGTGAGGGCCTACAATAACACCAAGAGGAATGTGATGGGAACTGTCTCTCTACAAATCCAGGTAGGATCTTTGGTAAGCACCGAAGTCTTTCAAGTCATGGACATACCTGCCTCGTTCAACTTACTGATTGGGAGGCCCTGGCTGCATGCCAACAAATCCGTATCGTCCACTGTGCACCAAATGATCAAGTACATTCATGAGAATGAGGTGAAAATCATTCTCGGTAATAGTTGGGGTAACGAAGCTTTCCCAAATTACGCTCCCATCTTTTAAATCCAAATATCTGAGCTAGAAGAAGGAGAAATCGGGGGATTCTTCATGGAAGAAATCCACATGATCAATGGCGAAGATAGGTTCCCCGAGGTCCACTCCGCAGTTGTCAACATTGTCCGCAAGATGAACTACTTCCCCGGAATGGGATTAGGCCAACGCCAGCAAGGGATTCGTAAGTTCCCTCAGATCAAAGGGCAACAAGGCACTTTCGGGTTGGGGTACAAGCCCACTGAAGAAGATGTCGAGCTACAGAGGCCATGGAAGAAAAGGGTAAGGGGTCTCCCACCATACCGCAAAACCTTGAATGGACAATTCATCAAAGAAGGGGATGATTTCCCCTACTTCGGATTCCCTGAACCCTGGATCCATCAAACCACTGGAAAAATGCACCCCGGGCTTGAAATCTTCGCTGACTGCGAAAGGCCCCTATATCAAGATTCGTTCTATCCCAAAGAAGTTGAGAAGACCCTGGAGGAAGACTGGTTGAAATACCTGGACACTAAAGCCATCAAGAAAATGTGGGAGGAATCCGCTGAGAAGAAGGAAAAAAAGAGGGCCGAGAGCCAGATAATCAGATCAAGCCAACTGAGGAGGGTCTGAGCAACCAGGCTGTAGAGTCATCTGTCCGTGTCTCCCTATCCCCTGTTCCCCCAGAGTCTATACTGCCAATCATTTAGTCTGTACCAGAGTCGGCTGCTATAAGCCCACCACTGTCCAATGTAATCAGTTCACCTGACATGAATGAAATGAAAGATGATTCTGCTTACTCCTCTGTGTCTAACACTTGTGAATGCACAGATCCCTCCGAGGATCTCCCAATTGAACTTAAGCAACTAATTGAAAAACCACCTGCTTATGAAATAATCGAGGATACTTTATCAATTAATCTAGGTGAAATAGATAATCCTCAAATTGTGCAAATTGGCTTGACTCTTAATAAGGAAGAAAAAGAAAAATTAACCCTCTTGCTAAAAGAATTCAAAGATGTTTTTGCTTGGTCTTACGAAGACATGCCTGGGGTCGATCCCAATATTGTCCAATATCATATTCCCCTCGTCCCCAATTCTAAACCTGTCAAGCAGAAACTGAGGCGCATGAGGCCAGAATGGACACTCAAGGTTAAGGAAGAAGTGGAGAAGCAGTTCAAGGCAGGGTTCATCATTGTCACCGAATATCCGGAATGGGTTGCCAATAGCGTGCCAGTCCCGAAGAAGGATGGAAAAGTTCGTGTGTGCATCGACTTCCGTGATCTAAACAAAGCCAGTCCCAAGGATGAATTTCCGCTTCCCCACATTGATGTCTTGGTGGACAACACCGCTGGACATGAGCTACTTTCATTCATGGATGGCTTCTCAGGGTACAATCAGATTCTAATGGCGCCAGAAGATCGGGAAAAGACAACATTCACCACCCCTTGGGGGACCTACTGTTATAGAGTAATGCCTTTCGGACTCAAGAATGCTGGGGCAACCTACCAAAGAGCTGCCACCACTCTACTACACAACATGATTCACAAGGAAGTAGAAGTATACGTAGACGGCATGATTGTGAAATCTAGGGATAGAGAAGGACACCTGGTAGTGCTGGAAAAGTTCTTCGAAAGGTTGCGTAAATACAAGATGAGGTTGAATCCAAAGAAATGCACTTTCGGTGTGACCTCCGGTAAACTCCTGGGTTTTCTCATCACACAAAGGGGAATAGAGGTGGACCCCTCTAAGATCAAGGCAATCCTCGAAATGACACCACCGCAGAACGAAAAAGAAGTGAGGGGGTTTCTCGGAAGAATCCAATTTATCAGCCGCTTCATTTCCAAGCTCACGACTACATGTGATCCTTTGTTCCGATTGCTGAGAAAAGGGGAGAAGTTCCAATGGGATGACCAATGCCAAGCCGCTTTCGACAAAATAAAAGCCTACCTTCAGAACCCGCCTGTCCTCTCACCACCCACTCCTCATATGCCCTTATTCCTTTACCTATTTGTCTCCGAAAGTGCCATGGGTTGCATGCTAGCCCAAGAAGGAGAAGAAAGCCACTCCGAAAAAGCCATAAACTACCTCAGCAAGAGGATGACTGGGTATGCTTAACTACTCTACCCTCGAAAAAACATGTTGGGCTTTGGTTTGGTGCACTCGCCGACTAAGGCACTACATGCTGGCCTTCCCGGTTGTGCTCATATCTCGCATAGACCCTCTAAAATACCTCCTCGAGACACCCGCCCTGACCAGTCATATATCCCATTGGTTACTCCTACTATCCGAATTCAATATCAAGTATGTCACGAGCAAATCGGTAAAAGGGAGAACCGTAGCCGAGCATCTCGCAGAACATGCCGTTGAATCCGAAGAAAGTAGAGACTTTCCGTTTCCAGACGAAAGTATCATGGAAATCAAGGAAGAATAGTGGAAGCTGTACTTTGATGGAGCAGCCAACATGAAAGGATATGGAGTAGGAATGATTCTCGAATTACCAAGCGGGGATCATACTCTATTGGCAGTCAAGCTCAATTATAACTCCACCAATAACACAGCTGAATACGAAGCATGCATTATGGGAATGGAAGCAGCCATAGAGCTGAAAATTCAGAAGTTGGATGTCTTCAGGGATTCAAACCTCATCATATCACAAGCTAGAGGAGAATGGAAAGTAAAAGAAGAAAGGTTGAAGCCCTATCATGATCATCTTGACCAACTCAAGAGGCAGTTCAAGAACGTCACGTTCCTCTATTTGCCTAGGGAAGAGAACCAGCTAGCAGATTCATTGGCTACCTTAGCCTCCATGATCAAGATTCCTGTGGGAGTCAGGATGATGCCTTTGGTAATTGAGCAGAGGTACGAGCCTTCGTTCAACATGATCGCCGCAATCGAAGGAGAAGAGAATGAAACGCCGTGGTATCAGGATGTCTGGGATTTCATAGAACAGGGGACATACCCCCAAGAATCTACTGAGAAAGACAAAAGGGCTATTCAAAGATTTGCAGCACAATTCATCATTTGCGGTGGGAAACTACTGAAGAAAGGATACAACGGTCACAACCTGACTTGCTTGTTCGGAAAGAGCTCCAAAAGAATGATGGAGGAAATACACGAGGGGGTATGCGGTCCGCACATGAACGGTCACATGCTGGCTAAGAAAATCATAAGACAAGGGTACTACTGGACAACTTTGGAGAAAGATTGTTGCGAATACGTAAGAAGGAGTCACAAGTGCCAGATCCATGCAAACATGATGCACGTACCACCATCTCTTCTATACAGCATGACCTCGCCTTGGCCATTCTCCACCTGGGGAATCGATATTATTGGTGAAATCATCCCGGAAGCCTCAAATGGAAATCGGTACATCCTGGTGGCCATAGACTACTTCACAAAATGGGTAGAAGCTGCATCTTACACCAAGTTGGGGGCCACTGAAGTGGCCAAATTCATCAAGAGAAATCTCATCTGCCGTTATGGAGTTCCCCATGAGATTATTTCGGATAACGGAAGTCATTTCAAGGCAGAAGTTAGGGATCTGTTCGAGGAATACAAAATCACTTATCACAAGTCATCACTGTACAGACCACAGACTAATGGGGCAGTCGAAGCTGCAAATAAGAATGTCAAGGCTATATTGCAGAAATCAGCTGATACCTACAAAGATTGGCATAAAAAGCTACCATTCGCTCTTTGGGGATACAGAACATTGATAAGGACATCCACAGGAGCAACGCCCTACTCACTAGTGTATGGGATGGAAGTGGTACTTCCGATCGAGATAGAACTACCGTCCCTACGCATGATGGGGGAATGTGAAGTTTCAGAATCAGATTGGTTGAGAGGAAGATACGAAGAATTGGCTCTCATAGATGAAAAACGCCTAGCGGCAGTTGACCATGTCCAAATCTATCAGAAGAGGATAGCCCGTGCTTTCAACAAAAGGGTTCGTCCGAGGAAGATTATCAAGGGCGACCTTGTCCTTAAGGAATTGCGAGATCCGATCTTTGATCCCCGTGGGAAATTTAAACCTAAATGGGTAGGCCCTTACATCGTCAAGACCATTCTTTCCGGAGGAGCAACTTACCTCATGGACCTCGATGGTGTCGAATTCAAAGAACCAATCAACATGGATCGCCTCAAGAAGTACTATGCTTGACCATTCCATAAACCATTTTCTTGAAGCCTTGCCTTGAACTACGCTCGACCTGATTCCTACTCGGGGATACGTAGGCAACCACATTGGTTCGGTCGCCCCACCAAATTAACCTTTTCTTTCAAAACTATGGCCCGAACTACGTTGGACCTGATCCCCGCTCGGGGGTACGTAGGTAGACTTTCAAAAAAGAAAAGAAGGGTGGCTCGCTAGGTTGAAAATCCGAAAGGACGCTTAGGCAAAAATTAGAGCTAAACCCAAGGTGAGCAATAACAAAGGAGAGAAAATAGCTCGCTAGGTCACCTCCTTGGTGCCTAGGCAAAATTATGAGCATATGAGAAAAATAAAGTCGCGGTCCTTACCATAACCCAGCAATCACCCTCCCCACTAGGGGCAAACTTCGGCCACGCGCCTCGTTTGCCTAAACCTTTTCTAAAACTAGGGGCAAATGTCGGTCATCTACCTCGTTTGCCTCACAACCATACATACCCCAAACTAGGGGCAAACTTCGGCCACTCGCCTTGTTTGCCTCTAATCACCCTAGCATGCCTAAGTAAGTACCAAAAGCAACAACTAATTGAAATCTCGGTTACAAAAAGCTAAAATGCATAAAATGAGATTCCCAAAGTAACCAAGGTTCACCGATAAAAAAACTTTGAATATTACATAAGCAGGAATGATCAAAGAAATAAAAGTCTTTCAAAAAGCAATCACACATGTTCAAAGACACTTGGAGGAATGAGCAGAATCAGTCAGGTCTAGTTTTATCTTTGTGTCTTTTATTTCTTCAAAGGTCTTTAGAAGTAGGCCTTTACTCGGTCAGTCCAACCAACAATAAAAGCAGCAATAGTGGTAGCCCTGATCCTGGAAGCGAAGACCCTCTCAGTAAACCCCCGGAGAACCTCCTAAACCTTTCCATACTGTCTGGCCAAACGGCGAGGATGATAAAAAGAAGTCTCTCTCAGACCCATCAACCACACTCTCTGATGACCCCTGAGGCTCGTGGTAACAGCATAAATGCCCCAACGCCTCACGATCCAGCAAATGTCAACCTCAGATAAGGCACCCATCATGCCCACCCAATCGGAAAAAGTATAGTGAGAGTGAAGCACGGCTCGACGAAAGTAAACCGGTGGTATGCGGCCCGTCCACAGTTGGAGCCGCTCGTATAACCAGGCCTGTAACACCAAAGGTGCCCCAGGAAGAAGAGGAGTCCCTTGATTGAAGGCATTATCCAAACCATTCAAGGTTTCAGCCAGAACCATGGCCATGGGATTCCTGCTAAGCTTTAGTCCGAGACACACATGCACCAAGTCACTGGAAGTACTCGAGAATAAGAAGTGCGAAGTCATGTACAATATCAAAGCAGCCCCTCGGGTAGCATCATACATGTTGGGATTCCCAGGACTGGCGTATCGGGCAATAATGGAGGCAATGTCAAGAACCTCACCTTGAATCAGTCGGCGGGAGATAGTAATGGAACAGTTCAGATATTCAGCCAAGCCTCGCGTAGGACTAAGGGTATCAGCAGAAGGGAGAATCAGGTCAGAATCAGAATCGTAGTCGAGAATAGCGGACAGAACTCCTCAAACGGGGGGCACATTTTCAGGCCATTAAAATTGAAAACATAGTTCACCGGGTCCCAGTGGGCAATAGCAGCACGCAAGAACTCAGTGTTCAGGGTCATCTGGCGAAGAGAGAATAGTTCAGTCAAGCCGTAGTTGAAGAGATTGATCCGCTCCACACCATCCGTGATGTTCAGCTAAGCTGTGAGGTGAGCGGGATCATACAAAGCCATATTTTCTGTCGCGGCTCTAGCGAAATTCGAAATTTCGGCAGCACCTCCCCGTTTCATGGACTATCCCACCTGCAAGGCAAAAATACTCACTATCACAAAACTGCCCATCGCAGTAACATCCAATAATCACAGTGCACATATATCATCACACGACTATCAACTAAAGACAAGCACACAACTGCGCCTCCAAACCGGAAGCTATCCGGCCTAAGAGGCGAAACATCATAATACTCTGTTAGAAGTCACAAATTGTTCCGCACATCGTCCTACACTGTCCAAATAGTCATATCCCCAGTACAATCCAATCAAAAACATTAAAAGAAAAATAATAATTCCTGCTTGGGAGGCCTCAGTCCTCCTCCTCTTCGTCCTCTGTCGGACCGCCCGGAGTGTATGTCGGCGACGACCTTCTCCTACCACCTCTGCACCTTGGACCAGTCCTCGATGAGCTAGCTCCGCCTCCGCGGTACTGCACACACAAATATAGTGAAGGCGATCAGTAGAAAAACAACAAAAAGTACAAAAATAGAGTCGAGTCAGAGACTTACCAAGGACGCCATCTGATTGGTGGCAAATTGCCGTATACCGTCCATCTGTCAAGGGTAAAATCTAGGGTTAGAACCTCATAACCTTAAGAAAGTGTAAAATTAGAGACGTACCCGATGGTCGCGCGTAAGGACCAAGGACCGTAAGCTAGCCGCCAAGGCGTGACCCTCCTCAGCATAACTCCAAGGAACATTGAGGACGCCCGCTGGCTGAGTAGGGTACCCACATATGACTCACGACACCTCCATCACTTGGGGAGTGCCATCAGTGCCTAGGACGTTGACGGTCTAATCCCAAGTAGGAATAGGATTGGGAGTCGGAGGAGCCTGTCTTCTGTACATCTCACAGAGCTGTAGGCACAAAACAAGTTAGGAAAAGATGAATAAAAAAAACATAGGCAACAAATAGAGACAAAAATATAAAAGGAAAATTACCTCCAGGAGCGGGAAGTTGGGCATCAGAAAATGGCCACGGTAAGCCTCATAGCCGGTCTCAGAGAGAAAATGATCCCAAACGTTAGTGCCAGCTAAGGCCTCCAGCAAAGCATCACCAGAGAGGTCACTAGCATCCATCACAGGCGGATTATGAGGGACGCGATACCTGGAACTGTCAACCACCTGCCGGGACACCCGCTCGCCAAGGAACCACTGCCTACACTCAGTACTCTCCATCAGGAGTCGGCAAGAGGAAAGGGCTTTGACTGCTTGAATCTCCTCTGGGGCAGCATAGGCGACGCACTCCCAAGGCGTCCAATCAACACTAGCAGTCGTCAGCTCGGTTAAGAAGTTTCTGAACAAAACAATCCGGTGGGCCCCGCTCTTCACCCCGACAACATCCCTCCGCCATCTCAAGCCTCGTGGGAACAGAGGCACAGGAGCTATGCCATCCTCATCCTCGCCTGATTCATCCGCAGGGGAAGGAGCCAACATCTTCAGGTATTCAAAGCTCCAAAGCTACACAGATAAAGGAGAAAATCAGAACAAGTATAGAAATCAAAAAGATAAAAGATGAAAGAAGATGCAATACGTACCTCCCAAGCTCGCCAAAATCCCCAGTCGATTTAACATCACCCCGAGAGACCTCGCCCATATGCTTATAAAGATGGGCCAAGGCAGCACCGCCCCAGTCATAGGAGGGGATCTCATCGATGGTCGCCAGGCAAGAAAGGAATCTCAGGCTCACCCGATCATTCCGCGACGCAAAGATCGAGCAACCAAGGACATACAGAAGATACACCCTCAAGAGCTGGGAATTGTTCAGGTTATGATTCCCTCTGCCATAGGCCCGGTAAAGCCAGCCGCAAGGAAACCAATGCCTCTCCAGGTTAGGGGGAATAGCCCCAATCAGCATCTCTATAGCCTCCGGGTCGATCTCATAGAAGTAGTCCAGAATCAGGCGCTTCCCGCCAACCCTCAAGCTCGTAATCATGGAGAAGTCAAAGGGCGTCATGGTCATCTCACCAAATGGCAGGTGGAAAGTATTGGTGGTGTTCCACCACCTCTCAGCCAGAGCATAGAAATGAGCCAAATCGTTGCTGCTCTTCGAAACTAAACGGACGAAGCCTCCGAACCTGGCATCGTCTACCATCCTCTTGACGGTGGGCGAGAGTGGAGTATACCATAAGAAAGCATGGGCGAGGCTACCGTGGCCCTTCAACGTAACTTCTGGCACCTACACACAACAAAAACAACAAAAAGATGCACAAAATCACTATTCACGACCCGAGAGCCAAATTCACAAAATCAACATTTGAGCACAAACCGGACTTCTAACGATCTCTAGGTGCACACTAAGGCTCACAAAACTAGCATAATGCATGAAAGCAGTCCTAAACTGTCGAAAGTTTCACATACCAAGCTCGCTAGAGCCGCGGTCGAAAGATGGCGTTGGGGGTCCCGTAAAATCAAGTCCAGGATTTGCATCTCAGCCTTCATCCGTTCCTTGGCCTTCATAGACGATCTCCTTGAGCTCGAAGCCATGGATCTACAAGGAAAATGGAAGTCAAAGTTAAACTTTCTTCTTGAAAATTTGGGCTAACCAAAACACCAATCAAAAATCCAACTACGGGGAAAGATTACTCACCTGAGTGCGTACAAGCTGCATTTTGACGAATTTTGGCTCCAAAACACCCCAAAATGGCCAAGAATGAGCTTGAAAAGCTCAAAAACCCGAGATATACAAAGATAGAGTCCGGCCACCCAGTGCCGCCGCAGCACTGCTCCCCGCGGGCCCCGCTTCGCTCCATTTTGCTCCGTTTTGACCCATTTTGACCTTTTTCGGCCCATTTTTGGCCCCGATCAGCCTCGGTGGCCCACTCCAGTCAAGATTTGTGGGGTTTTACCCCCAACAGTCCCAAAAGTCATCAAAGTTACCTTCAGTGGCAGAAACTGGGAAAAATTGACTCCCGAAGACCTGAATCGGCTATTTCGGGACGACCGTCGCAAATTTTGATCAAACACGAGAATTCTGATAACGAATCCTGGATCTTGGCTGATGCACCCAAGCAAAAGAAAAGAGATTCTCTGAGAACACCTACATCATCCCCCGAGGATAGAAGTAGACAGATACCTACTCCCGAAGGACCTGACCGGCCCTCTTGGTTTGAGCGCCGAAAGATATGATCATTTGTGAGAGATTCAGAAATGGGTTCTGGTTCCTGATCAAGAAAAGAGATTCTCCGAGAACACCTACATCATCCCCTGAGGACAGAAGTAGACAAACACCACCTCCCGGAGGCCTTGACCAACCCTCTTGGATTGAGCGCCGAAAGATTTGATCAACCGTGAGAGATTCAGAAATGGGTCATGGTTCTCGATCAAGAAAAGAGATTCTCCGAGAACACCTACATCATCCCCCGAGGACAGAAGTAGAAAAACACCAGCTCTCGGAGGCCCTGACTAGCCCTCTCGGATTGAGCGCCGAAAGATTTGATCAACCGTGAGAGATTCAGAAATGGGTCCTGGTTCCCGATCAAGAAAAGAGATTCTCCGAGAACACCTACATCATCCTCCGAGGACAGAAGTAGAGAGATACCAGCTCCTGAAGGCCCTGACCGGCCCTCTTGGATTGAGCATCGAAAGATTTGATCAACCGAGAGAGATTCAGAGATGGGTCCTGGTTCCCGATCAAGTAAAGAGATTCTCCGAGAACCCTGCGTCATCCCCCGAGGACAGAAACCAAAAGATATCAGCTCCCACTACCATCAGCAAAAATTAACAAAAAAGGAACCGACTCCCGAAAATCAGCCATCAGGAACAATCAGAGCGTGTCCCACATCCTGATCTCCCGATTATCACAAGCTTTCTCATCTGTCCACTTTCATCACAAAATCCCTCGGTCACCTTTGGTTGTCGTCTGCTAAACGAAGCGCATCTGATCTATCTCACTCGTTTGCAAGACACACTTCCAAGTTTTAGAAGTTTTGCCCTTAGACCCAGAGCCTCCTAAACCTTGGTGTCCTTATCCGAGTCATCCGCCACATCATAGTCACCAGCACAACACCGGCCCACTCGGAGTGGCGCACCCTACAGCACCTGCTTATACTAGGATCATAACAATAGGCATAATAGGACTCATGACACAATTGATATCACATCCATGCATTGCATATCATCCTCATAGCATAGCATCCGCATGTCTTGTTGTGCATGTGTGATTTGTTCCTTTGTGCCCCGAATTACGTCCTGGTCTGATTCCCCTTCGTATACGTAGGCAGCTCACGCAGAGCACGACCAGCGCTGACCTCAGCACATTGCATCTTTTGCAACGCTTCTTATCCTAAATCTATAGCCTCCAAAAAGGTCCTGTCTCTTCAAAGGTTTGGCACTCGCTTGCGACATGCGTTGCCTCGTAAGTTCATGCCAAAGAGGGGCAAACTGTAGACACCCCATTTTGTCGGCTATCAGATTTAGGAGGCCCATAGCTCGGTGGTTCACAATGATCGTAAAAGACTCAAAAGGGCTCTCGTGAGTCAGCTCTATCTCTCAGAATGCTCAGAATGACCAAAATGCCCCTGAAAGCCCGAAAACTCCTAGATTTGGTCCCAAAGTCCTAAAAACATGCTACGTCGTAAAAAAAGTGATAAAATGAGTTTTTTAAGAAAAATAGGATGAAATCGTCAGCTCCCAGAGACCCCCGGAAGTCCCGGAAGTTCCCGGAAAGTCCCCGTTGACCGATTTGACCAAGGTTTGACCAGAGTTTGACCAAGTTTGACCAAGTTTGACCGAAATCATCCGAATTCACCGGAATCATTTTAAATCATGAGAAAAGTATTAAAATAAGTTCCAAAAGAAAATCGAGCGAAAACGTCAGCTCCCGGGAACTCCCGGAGGTTTCCAGAACTTCCCGGGAATCCCAGGTTTGACCAGTTTGACCAGTTTGACCAGAATTTGACTTTAGAACCGGGGCATTGAAACAATTTTCAAACATTTTTCATGGATACTAGAGGTCAATAGCTCTCCAACGGTATATCTAATTTCTAGATTTAAAACGAATTCATTATAAATTTCTAAAGGCGAAAAAGGCGATCGAATTGGCTTTTATCGCAAATACCGCAAACCTTTTCAAACTGACCTATCCCCGAACTATTTTTTATGTAAAGTAGACTCCAATACCTTTCCAATGGTATATCACAACCTCAGTTTGGAGTTCATATGCATTTTCTGTGAATTTCGGACGAAATAGGGCCTTTTCGCGAATACCGGAAGCTCTGGGGGCCTAAACATCATTATCTGGACGAAGGAAGAGCAGTGCCGCCGCGGCACTCTCCTCCAGAACAGTGTATTTTTGTAATTTATTTTGGGGGTCCAATTTGGTTAATTAAAAACCGAAACGACCTAGTTTTATGTTTTCAGATGTTTGGGACAAATGAGAACACTTCTAAAACCCCAAAACCACCCCAAGTTGGCCTATTTAAACCCCCCATTGCTCTTCATTTTGGGAGAGTCAAATGAAAGCTTCGAAAAAGTTTGGGAGAGAAAGTTGTAGAGATAAGGTTAGAATAGAGAGAAAAATAAGCTTCCTTCTTTGATTTTCAAAACAAAAGTGAGTTCTAAACTTTGTTTTTACTTCATTACTCCCATTTACTTCAACATTCAATACATCCAACCACCATTTTAGTGAGCATTTAAGAGAGTGGAAGATCCTTCCATGTCCAATGTCATTACATATGAGTGAAACACCAAACTATAAGTTCTATACATCATGAATATCATCTATTGATTGCTATCTATTACTTGTTTGTTTATATAATGTTCATCTCTTCTCATCTCATTTCTTTTTTATTTTCTTTATTTACTTACTAGTCCATCATCATCTAAATGATGACATGAAGTTTGGGGAGAGTGAATCCTTATGGATAGTAGCTCTTGACCTCAAAAACATGTTTGATAGATGATGATCATAACTTCAAAACCTCCAAGGTATTCTTGAAGTTATGTTTAAAGTAAAATAAATCTCTCCAACAATCTTGGAGGTTCTTGATGATGAGCTTGATGTTGGCATTTTAAGTGGCTATAATCCTTGTTGAGTATTGAAAATATGCTTTCAAAACATCTATTTCAAAACCCTTCTCAATCCCTCTCATTTTGGTTTCAAGAAACAAAACTTTGTTTTTCTCCAAAATCTTCAAAATAATGAGTCAAAACAGTGAGTGAGCTGAGTTCAAAGATTTATCTAGAACTCAATACTCAACATATGGATGCAAGGCCACTTGGAAAGTCTTCCTAACTCATTGGAGAACACCCATGATTTTTGGTTTGACTTGGAAGTACTTGGAAATGGTCCATTTGGACCCAAACATTCCTTCCAGACATTCTATCTTTGCTGTCACAGCAACTAGGTCCACTTCCCTTAAAATTCAATATCTTAGGGAACTTTCTGTATATAATGGGCCTCTACATCATTAGTTTTCATTTTCTAAGATTTTTTAACATTTCAGTCGACAGTACGGACTCTGTTTCATAGTGACCTTCATTGTTTATATGATTTCTCTCAATCTGTGGTAGCTATTCAAGATTGGCCTTTTGGGTAGTGTTCTAGACACAATAAGGAAGATCGCCATAAAAAATCATGCATTGAAAACATTCCTAACCCCTCTTTTTCATTTTTACACGATCATGCTACTATTCTGTCCACTATTCACAGCAAGCATATTTCAACTTTCATTCTTTGATTTGATACCTACATGCATTCCAAATTAGCTTATGTCTTAGGAAGTAGTTCATACTACATTTGTACACATCCCATGTTGATTTCATTCATTCATTCATACACATTTTAGACTTCTAAGTCATTCTAGGAATCCATGTACACAAAACACACCACAACCTTTGCACATTTTAGATACATACATTGCATTCATGCAAGATTTGGGGTTTTTGTAACTCTTAATATAAGAAGATTATAAGGAATGGTCACGATCACACGCTCATGCTTCCCCTTGATCTAATCATCCTTTCTCATCCGTCACGGGGATTGAGAGATCTTCTTTTTCTCAAATATTAACATGCATCACACTAGCTTGCTAAGCATATTTAGATTTCTTTGATTATTTGTTTCAAGAACAATTCATGTCCCCCCTTTTAGATTAGGAAGTCTTGATTATTTGATATATGATTAGACGATTTTTCCTAGGTTTATTTGTGTGATCTTTCACTTTGCATTGTGTGATACTCGGCTTAGATCTTATGAATGATATCTTATCTTTTGATCTTCCAATTTCAAGATTCTTATGCAATGTAATATACTTATCATAAATATTAATTGTCGAACCAAACATAGTAGAAGATGATTATTTGGATGCTAATTGAGGCCCGTTGAAAGACGGGGCGAGTTGAGGGTGTTTTAGTTACGACAAAGGCTCCTTCCTCTCTCGTACCAAAACCCCGAACCAAGTTCTTTGGTTATGAAAAGCCGGTGCCCCTTATCCGCTTGGGTGAGTCAAATTAGGTTTCTTGGTTCCTTAAAGACCAAGTGGTGACTCTGTATCTGTTTTAAACAGACCATTTTCTTTCTTTGATCAATTCCAAACAAGTTTCAAAAACCCAACAAAGAGGCGGAAGCCCGGTGTCCACATAAACTATCTATCGTCAGAAGGACGAACTTATCTTAAACTCATATCTTATCTTATGGATCTTAAAATACTAGAATCAGATGGTATGGGATCATTAGTGAACGAAAGAATCACAACCTGGCTCTGATACCAAAAATCCTGTCGTGCCTCGGAGTAGCAAATTGAGAAAAAAATAAATTTATTTTATGTGTCCATAGGGAATGACAAGTGAAAGTCATTAATTATCCACACCATACAATACTAGTCCACAAGATAAATAGGAACAATAATAAAATCAACTGGATATAAAAGTAGTGTTACTATTACAAACATCAGAGTGGTCCTCAGGATAACAATAGGTCAGGAGACAACATATGCCCAAGTACCCGCTAAACTAATAAAGTTCGACAGAAAATAACAGAACTATAATCTAGATATAACTATCTTTAGATCTTCAACTGGCGTAAGGGTAGTCTTCAGCGTAGTAGGCGTCAGTGGCATAACCGTCATTAGTAGGGCCATCCTTTTCATATCCCCTTTTAGGATAGTAGCCGTTGTCCCACGCTCCATCGCTTGTATTATTATGAATAGGGTAGTCTGGATGGGGAATGTCCAGGCAATGAAGGTAATCAGATTACTAAAAGTTGAGTGAGAACTAACTAACACAATCTCATAGAAATAAGGTAATTATCAGTCATCAACTATATATAGAAATGATATTAATAATATCTTTTCCTCTTTTATTCAGACACATCATTAACCGATTCTAAATCATCTTCTAACTCTAATATTGACTGTACCAATGCCAACTGACTATACTAAACTGATTATATCATCACTGACATGACTAAATAGTTGTGCGCTCTTGTGCAACACCCAAGTGTAGGTGATCGTGCAAGTAATACTGGATAAGTCCAGGTCGATCCCACAGGGAAGGAATAGGAAGAATGTCTACTAAGTTATAACCTAAAGAAGAAGAAAATAAGAATGAATGATTGGAGATGTACTAACAAATCCTAATTAATTAAATTAAACTAAATAATAAACTAAACATAAAGAAACATAACTAATTAAATAAATAAACTACAGGTGTTGGAAATACGAGAATCCACATTGATCCTAACCATCTACCATGCATACTCATTAATGTTCTATGGAGTTCATTCCTCTTCAGTATCCCGTATTTTTCTAAAGATATAGAATCAATAGCCCTTTCATGACCGGGACTACATCATCACAGTTGATTTAAAATACTTGGAAGAAGATTTAAAACAATGGTAATTACTTGCACTCTAAATGGTGTTAGCATTCAAAGTGGTTTTCTAAAGTCATTGAAGAAAAGGCCTTAAGGCTTTAAGTTCTAAAAACTGTTGTGACAAACTGAGCTTATTGGGACAATTTGATGACAGATTTCTAAAACAGAAAGTCATGGAATACTTAAAAGAATCATCTCAGGATTTAACATGTTCGATCGATCGAAGCGCTCTCGATCGATCGGACAACATCATCCTTCAATCGATCGAAATGTCTTCGATCGCTTGACTATGGCTGGTTCGATCGATCGAAATACCTTCGATCGATCGAGCCCAAGTTTTCTATAGATTTCATGGTAGAGGATAAGAATCAATATATCATCACATATTTCCAACGTCTAAACTACAGAAACATGATTAAACTAATACAGGAATAACAAACTAGAGCAATCATAGCATATGAACTAATAGCAATCAAATAACAAGGATTGGAAAGAAAAACCTGGATATAATCTGAAATAAACTTGAAATAAACATGAAAGAACTTGAATCTTCAATAATCTTCAATGTAACAATGAAAAAGAGGAAGAAAGTGATGAATCTAACCTAATCTGCTCCTAATCTAACCCTAAAACTATCCTAAAACTGCTGTTTTCTGCGTTCTGGAGCGTCCTCCTTTCGTCTGGCATCAAAATGACGTATATATAGGGTTCCCACAGAGTTTACGCAACTTTTGGATGAAAATAAAGTTTGATCGATCGAGCTTAGTTCGATCGATCGAAGGTTCGATCGATTGAACTCTTATTCAATCGCTTGAACTCTCTGATTTTGACAGCACTGCGCACCGATGGGAGAATGGCCATAACTTTTTACTCGGACCTCGGATTGACCTCCTGTTTGCGACCACGCGACCGTAACTCAAAGATCTACATTTTATATCTCTGGGAAAATATTCCAAATCTGAAGTCTTCATTGTCAAAATTGGCATTTTGCTCAGCTGCTTCTGTTGTTCTCTTCACCAGAATCACTTTCTATGCAATGGTTGCTTCCTATAACCTGCAAAATGGTGTAAAAACACATATTTGAGTCTCAACATCATAGAAAACACTTAATCATTGATGTGCATCTAAATCTAGGGACTTGGGGATAAAAGTATGCATAAAAGACTATGAAATACGCTATGAATATGCATTTTTCACCTCTAATCAATCACGACATACTAGTGCTCTTGTTCACCGCTTTTAAGAACTCGTACTATTCACCACTTTAAGAACTCTTGTGAACATTAGTCATCGTTCTCATATAACGACTAGTCTATGGACGTATCAATGCTCCTGTTCACCACTTTTAAGAACTCTTACTATTCACTGCTTTTAAGAACACTTGCGAGTACTATACATACATAGCTCTGGCAAATATAAACTAAGGGTGTGCCACAACTACTCTTGTTCACCACTTTTAAGAATTATTACTGTTCATCGCTTTTAAGAACGCTTGCGAGTGTTGTGCACCCATTACGATCCTGGTTAAATCCTTGTTGCACGCTTATCAGATTTAACCTGAGCGAATCATTAGCTCGACCAAACACAGCCTTAAAAGTAACTAATAGCCCAGTAACTCAGTCACCATACTATCCCATGTTATTCACCGTCATATCTTATCTTGTTATCGTGTCGTATTAATACTAATGCTCCGAACCCTACTACATTTCTCACCATATTATCTCAATCTCATTATCGTATCCCATTACCTCCGTAATCCATAATATCGCATAATAGGAAAATGGAACATCAATAAAATAGCAAAGCATTATGACTTATAAACTTAAAGGAAACATCCAAGTTCTGTTTTGTTTGATCGATTGAAGTCATCTCAATCGCATGAAGAAAGTGAAGTTTGATCAATTGAAGAATTCTCGATCGATTGAGGTAAAGATGTTCTCGTTCGATTGAAATCATTTCCATCGATTGAGACTCAGGTGTGTTCGATCGATTGAACTTCGTTCGATCGCTCAAACGTCGTCTTCTCCAGATTCTGGCAGTGAATGTCCAGAATCTGTTTAGGCATGTTTTTTTTATTATTAAACGTCCAAAACTTGTAATATATCATAGCTAAGCTACTGATTGAGTTTAGAACTCACCGAACGATTGTAAGGGCACGTTTGGCAAGGTTGAAGCTCTGAGCTTCTCCAATGACATCCTCCTTTCTCTCTCTGCTCCTCTCTTTCTCTTCTCATTCTCCTTCTCCTTTGTTGTCTGTCTTCTTCTGTCTCTCTAACTATGTATATATATAATAAATGAGTATATATATAGATGTGTGAATATCATATGTATATAAATACAAGCATACTCTCTCTTTACTCCCTTAGGTTTTAACAACCACACACACACACACGGAATACCCATATATATAGGGAAAGGTAAGTGCAAGGTGGCATTCCAGTGCACAAACTAAGATCAAATATTCAATAATGTGCGATCGGTCGAAGTAAGTTCGATTGCTCGAAATCAGATCGGTCAGGTTTGATCGATTGAAAAGGGGTTTAATCAATTGAAGTGGGGACCACGTTGTAAATTCATGTCGGCAAGGAGTCAACAAAGAATGGGTCTTCGAGTCTTGTGATAAGTGCCCCCCCTCCCCGGAGTCTATAATGACCCATATGAGGTGTCTTACTATTGTTATGTCTATTGTAATCACCCCGAACAAAGTTAATGAAAGTATGATTGATTCTGCCTACTTGAATGCACTTAATGAATGTGATAACTCGAAAATATCAAGCGAATTGCAAAAAATAATCAAAACAGAAAAAGAATCTGCATGTAAAATCATTGAGAACACTCTAACGATAAATTTAGGAAATGAAGATAATCCCCAAAATATTTTTATTGGTTCTACACTTAGCAATGAAGAAAGCAAGGAATTAATCAATCTATTAAATGAATTCAAAGATGTTTTTGCATGGTCTTATAGTGATATGCTAGGTATCGATCTAGAGATAGTCCAACATCATATCTCCCTCTTTTCTAATTTAAAACCAAAAAAACAAAAATTGAGGCAAATGAGACCTGAATGGGCACTTAAAGTAAAAGAGGAAGTTGAATAGCAATTAAAAACTGGATTCTTGATGGTCACCGAGTACCCCGAATGAATTGCCAACATTGTCCCGGTCCCGAAGAAGGATGATCGTGTTAGGGTGTGTGTTGACTTTTGAGATTTAAACAAAGTAAGCCCCAAAGACGTCTTCCCTTCTGTTTGGACTCAAGGACACATGGCGGACCACCACTACATTGTTACACAACATGATTCATAAGGAGGTGGAGGTATATGTAGATGACATGATCATGAAGTCTAAGAAGAGAAAATGACACTTGGCGGCATTTGAGGAAGTTCTTTGAGAGATTGAGAAAGTTTAGAATGAGGCCGAATCCACAAAAATGCACTTTCGGAGTTATTACTGGGAAGTTGTTAGGTTTCCTTATCACCCAAAGGGGAATAGAGGTGGACCTGACCAAAATTTAAACCATAGCTAAGATGCAGCCACCGAAAAATAAAAAGGAGCAGAAGGGATTCTTGGGTAGGATACAATTCATTACCCACAAAACTTACCTTGACCTATGGCTTGCTGTTTAGATTGCTTAGGAAAGGAGAAAAGTTTGAGTGGGATACTGTATGCTAACAAGTCTTCGATAAAATCAAAACCTATCTCCAAAACCCACCTGTCCTATCACCAGCCATACCTGGATGGCCTTTGTTACTATAACTTTCAATTAACACAAGAGGGAATCAAAGTCAAAGGTATTCAAAAGAGAAAAGAGAATTTTCGATTTAGGAATGTCGCTAAGCACTGCACTTGAGGGAATGCTAAAAAAGGGGCATTTGCAAAAATTGGAACCTAAATAAGAGCCAAATCCGCTTCCATCGAGTTACAAAACTGAATTATATTGTGACTTTCATCAAGGCCATGGACATAGCACATATAGATGCTGGAGACTTCGTCATGAGATTGAGGACTTGATTGAAAAAGTGGTCATCTCCCCTCCTCACGTTCAACCAAATGTTTAGAAGAATCCTCTCCTTAATCACAAGGGGAACTTGCCAAATGTCAATTTCGGGGAAGAAGGATCTCAGATTTATAACCCTATGATCTACATCACATCCTTAGATCAACCAACCGTGGATGTTCAGCCCCCGGACAATGCTACAATTTGTATCTTGAAAAATGTGGAAGAATAAGAGTGGTGTAGACACCCCATTTTTTCGGCTATCCGATTTAGGAGACCCATAGCTTGGTGGTTCACAATGATCGAAAAGACTCAAAAAGGACTCCTAGAAGTTAGTTCTATCTCTCAAAATGCTCAGAATGACCAAAATACCCCTGAAAGCCCAAACACTCCCAGATTTGGACCAGAAGTTTGGGAAACATTCTGTGTCATAAAGAAAGTCATACAATGAGTTTTTAAGCATAATCAGATGAAATTGTCAGCTCCCAGAGACCCCCGAAAGTTCCGAAAGATCTCGGAAAGTCCCCATTGATCGATTTGACCAGGTTTGACCAAAATCGTCCGAATTCGCCAAAAAGTTCCGAGATCATTCTAGATAATGTGGAAAGTACTAAAACAAGTTTGAAAAGAAAATCGGACGAAAACGTCAGCTCCTGGGAATTCCTAGAGGTTCCCAGAACTTTCTGGAGGTCCCTGATTTAATCGATTTGACCAAAAGTTGACTTTGAGACCAACGCACCGCATCATTTTTTGAACATTTTGCATGGATATTAGAGGTTAATATTGTACATAATTTCTGGATTCAAAACGAATTTATTATGAATTTTCGAAGGTGAAAAAGACAATCAAATAGGCTTCAATCGCGAATATCGCAAAACTTTTCAAAGCAACGTATCTCTAAACTATTTTTTTTATAGAAAGTAGACTCCAATACCTGTCCAATAGTATATCACAAGCTCAGTTTGGAGTTCGTACGCAATTTTTGTGAAATTCGGACGAAATGGGGCCTTTTCGTGAATGCCGGAACCTTAGGGGGGCTAAACAGCATTATCTGCACAAAGTAGGAGCAGTGCCGCCGCGGCACTGACCCACTGCCGCCACGGCATAGGCCCATTGCCATCGCGACAATTTCCCCAGAATAGTCCATTTTTGTAATGTTTTGGGGGGCTCCAAATTGAATAATCAAAAACCAAAACAATATAGTTCTATGTTAAAAGATGTTTGGGACCAATGGGAGCACTTTTAAATCCCAAATTCACCCCAAATTAGCCTATATAAACCCCCTTTGACTTATTATTTTGGGGGGCAAACAAAAAGCTTAGAGAAAGTTGTAGAGAAAAGGTTAGGATAGTGAGAAAAGAAATTTCTTCCTTTGATTTTCAACTTGAAAGTGAGTTCTAAACTTTGTATCTACTTCATTACTCCCATTTATTACACATTCAATACATCCAGCCACTCCCAGATTTGGACCGAAAGTTCTAGAAACATTCTGTGTCATAAAAAAGGTTATAACATGAGTTTTTAAGCAAAATCAGATAAAATTGTCAACTCCTAGAGACCCCCGTAAGTCCCGGAAGATCTCGGAAAGTCTCCGTTGACTGGTTTGACCATGTTTGACCAAGGTTTGACCAAAATCGTCCAAATTCACCAAAAATTTATGATATCATTCGAGATCATGTGGAAAGTACTAAAGCAAGTTTTAAAAGAAAATCAAATGAAAACGTCTGCTCCTGGGAGCTCCCAGAGGTTCCCAGAACTTTCTGGAGGTCCCTTATTTGACCGATTTGACCAAAAGTTGACTTTGAGATCAGAACACCGCATCATTTTTCAAACATTTTTCATGGATACTAGAGGTCAATAGCTTTTCAATAGTATATCGCACATAATTTCTGGATTCAAAACAAATTTACTATGAATTTCCGAAGGTGAAAAAGACGATCAAATCGGCTTCTATCGCGAATACCGCAAAACTTTTCAAAGTAACCTATCTCCGAACTATTTTTTTTATTGAAAGTAGACTCCAATACCTTTCCAACTGTATATCACAAGCTCAGTTTGGAGTTTGAACACATTTTCTGTGAAATTCGGACGAAATAGGGCTTTTTCGCGAATACCGAAACCTCAGGGAGCCTAAACAGTGTTATTTGGACAAAAGAGGAGTAGTGCTACTGCGACACTAGCCCGCCGCTACTGCGGGACTCTCCCTTAGAATAGTCCATTTTTGAAATTTCCTTTGGGGCTCCAAATTGAATAATCAAAAGCCAAAACGACATAGTTCTATGTTAACAGATGTTTGGGACCAATGAGAGCACTTTTAAAACCGCAAACTCCCACCAAATTAGCCTATATAAGCCTTCCTTGACTTCTCATTTTGGGGATGCAAACAAAAAGCTTAGAGAAAGTTGTAGAGAGAAAGTTGTAAAGATAAGGTTAGGATAGTGAGAAAGGAAGTTTCTTCCTTTGATTTTCAACTTGAAAGTGAGTTCTAAACTTTGTTTTCTACTTCATTACTCCCATTTATTACACATTCAATCCATCCAACCACCATTTTAGTGAGCATTTATGAGATAAGAAGCTGCTTCCATGTCCAAAGTCACCATACATGACTGAAACACCAAGCTACAAGTCCAAAATCACATTGATTATCATCTGTTGATTGTTATTATATGCTTGTTAATATGAATGTTCATCTCTCGTCACCTCATTTCTTTTTTATTTTTCCTTATTTACTTACTAGTCCATCATCATCTAGATGATGACATGAAGTTTGAGGTGTGTGAATCCTTATGGATAGTAGCTCTTGATCTCAAAAACATGTTTGATAGATGATGATTTCAACTTCAATACATTTCTCTGTATTCTTGAAGTTGTCTTTAAAATGAAAACAATGTTCTCCAACAATCTTGGAGGATCTTGATATGAGTTCAATATTGATATTTCAAGTGGCCATAATCTCCATTTAAGTGCTGAAAGTATACTCCCAAAGCCTCAATTTCAAAACCCGTCTCAAACCCCTCATTTTGATTCCAAAGAATAAAACACTAGTTCTTCCCAAAATCTTCAAAATAGTTAACAATCCGAGTTCAAAGATTTCTCTAGGACTCAATACTCAAACTATTAACATGAGATTACTTGGAAATTATTCTTAGCTCATTAGAGAACACCCATGATTTTTTATTTGACTTGGAAACACCCCAAACATTCCTTCCAGACATTCTGTTTTCGCTGTCACAGCCGCTTGGCTGACTTTCAACATGTTTTACTAAAAACTTTTCCAAAACGAGTGATACCATCTCATTTTTTTCTTCAACATCAGTGTCTTAGGGAACTTCTGTATAAAAGGGGCCTCTAGATGTTTTGTGTTTTTCATTTTCTAAGATGTTTCGACATTTCAGTCAATAGTACGGATTCTCTTTCTGAGTGACCTCCATTGTTTATATGATTTCTCTCAATCTGTAATAGTTATTGAGGATTGGCTTTTTGATTTGTCTTATAGACACAATAAGGATGATCTTCATAAAAACTCATGCATTGAAAACATTCCGAACCCTACTTTTCATTTTCCACAAGATCAGTCACTATTCTGTCCACTATTCACAGCAAACATTGTTTTACTTTTGATTCTTTGATTTGATGCTTATATGCCTTCTAAATTAGCTCATGTCTTAGGAAGTAGTTCATACTACATTTGTATATATCCCATGATGATTTCCTTCATGCACTCATGCATATTTTAGACTTCCAAGTCACTTTAGAAAGTCCATGTACACAAACACACTACAACCTTTGCACATTCTAGGGTCATACATTGCATCCATGCAAGATTTGGGGTTATGTGACCCCTAATCTAAGAAGATTATAATGAATGAACTTGATCACAAGTCCATGATTCCCCTCGATCCAACCATCCCTTCTCATCCGTCCCGGGGAACGAGAGGTCTTCTTTTCTAAAATATTAACATGCAACATTCTAGTTTATTAAGCATATTTTGATTTCTTTGATTTTCTTTGATCATTTGTTCCAAGAACGATTCATGTCCCCTTTAGATTAGGAAAACTTGATTACTTGATATGTGATTAGACGATTTTTCCTAGGTTTATGTGTGTGATCTTTCACTTTATATTGTGTGATATTTGGGCTTAGATCTTATGAATGATATCTTATCTTTCGATCTTCCATTTCAATATTCTAATGAAATGTAATATACTACTATTGTATTAATTGTCGAACTAAACATAGTAAAATATGATTATTTGGATGCTAATTGAGGCCGGTCGAGAGATGGGGTGAGTTGAGGGTGTTTTAGTCGCGACAAAGGCTCCTTTCTCTCTCGTACCAAAACCCCGAGCCAAGTTCTTTTGTTATGAAAGGCCGGTGCCCTTTATCCATTTGGGTGAGTCAAATTGGGTTTCTTAGTTCCCTAAAGACCAAGTGGCGACTTTGTATCTGTTTTCAAAAAATCTTTTTTTTCTTTCAAATCAATTTCAAAACAAAGGAAAATCAATTCCGAAACCTCGCCAGAAACAAGAAACGGGGGGTGGGCTCACGAAGGCCGCGTGTCCACAATCTGTCGACTCTGCTGGGGACTTTATTTCAAAACACAATAAATATAGAGGTTTGAATCATAAGAAGCATCTTTAATATCATCATTTTACTGTGTCTGGTTCACCGCATTGCACTCTTGCATTTCCCCTCTGACTGTGTCTGATATGTGACGCTGATATTATTCAGGTCTTGCTATTCCAGGGCACAAGTCACCGTTGATACTATTCCTTCTAAGGTATATAAAAAAGAGTAACAACGTTCGTACTGTCTCCCTGACGGTTTATTGGAACTCACGGCAACGAACCCTCTTTGACTAAATCCAGTCTTTGCATATAGATTCCTATAGAACCTTTCATAGGACTGCACATTTATCTTTTTAGATAGGACAATGTGATATAACTACTGTATGCCCTGATGCGATTACCTGTGCGGTACAGACGCTTATGTTGCACGAGGGATAACCTCTTTCATATGATTCCCACGGCAAATCACTCACATATGATCACATTGAGTCGACTTGCCTAGGAACCATGATAAGGATGTCTGCTCCATGATCAAAAAGATATACACCGCAAACCTTGTTTGTTGGTCCCAAGTCATAGGAGTATGAAAACTGGATTGATAGTATTTTCACCATCGTCAACTGCTTCCGTCATATGACTTGTCTCTCCTAAAAACTCTGTCCAGATATCTTAAATATAACCTATTTCTCCCAGAAACTCTGATATAACCTATTTCTCCCAAAAACGCTGTCTAGATATCCCTGATATAACTTGTTTCTCCCAGAAACGTTGTCCAGATATCCCAGATATAACCTGTTTCTCCCAAAAACTCTGTCCAGATATAACTTGCTTCTCCAGATATCCTAGATATAACCTGTTTCTTCAAGAAACTCTCTCCAGATATCCCAGATATAACCTATTTCTCCCAGAAATTCTGTCCGGACTCCTCAAAATATCCTGAAAACCCCTATTATCCCCTGGTGATCATACCAGAAGGAAAGGTTATCACATTCTATATGGCTAGGACCTTACTTGCTTAACTGCTATCAGCTAGAAGTAAGAGCATCATGTAGATTAGAGCTTGCATTCGCATGTTTGTCTCATTTGCATGCACCGTACCTATCAGTCCACACGCACTGTCCCAGTCAGTTTGTACACGAGTCAATCCACATTTGTTAACATCACTGTCATTGTCTGTCTAGAGTCATCATTGTCAGAACCTGATATAATCCTCTTAAATCTGTAGGGTCACTATAGATTCTCAAAGTCAGCAGCTGGGATCTTTATCCTAGGTTAGAAATTCAGATAATCGTTTGGTCAGAATCAGCCCGACAAGTTATTTCAGCATGAATCAAGAAGAGTTAGAAAACAAGGTAACCTAGTTGGGAGCAACCATAAGTCAGCATTCCGACAGCCTAGCCCAAGTCTTGAAGTTCATAGAAGAATTGAAATAGAAGCAACTGCAGTATCCGCTTGGTTTCCCTCCGCTATCGGGTGTCATGCCACCTCCACCTCCAGGGTTTGTACCACCTCCTAAGAATAATGGGGAAGAAGATTGGTTTTAATTGGTCCCACCACCTGCATATGATAAGAAGTTCCAAGAGAAAATGGATAAGGTTGACAAGCTAGAAAGCATACTGAGAAAAAGCAAAGGGGTTGATGACTACATGCTAGACCTGGAAGGCCTTTTTGAGATTGTTAAGCTGAAATTACCAGAAAACTTCAAGATGCCTGCCATTGACCATTTTGATGGAACTAGAAATCCGAAAAGTCATGTGAAGCTGTGTATGAGCATCTTCCAGTCAATGGGTTGCACTCATAAGCACATTGCAATGTTGTTCCCATAAACTCTCGCAAAGTCTGCGCTGTCATGGTTCCTTACCTTGGACGCTTCAAAAAGTCGGGCATGGGAAGACATAGTTTGGGTATTCGTTGATCAATATTCTTACAATCAAGAGCTGGATGTCACAATCAGGGATTTGGAAACTACTCGATAGAACAACAATGAATCTTTCGCTGCATTTCTGAGCAGATAGAGGAACAAAGTGGCCCAAATGACCCACCGACCGGTTGAAAAGGAACAGGTGAGTATGCTAATCCGGAATTTGCAACCACTCTACCATGAGAAACTGTTCTATCAATCCATCTCCACCTTTAAAGAGTTGTTTGAAATCAGGTCTCGAATTGAAGATGCTATTAGGGAAGGGAAGATTAAGAAAGAAGAGCCTCCAAGCTAGTCAAAAAGGCCCAATTACTCTCGGAATCCTCCGGATGTCAATGCCCTCAGCAGTCAACCCATGGCATATCCTCGTAGACCGTACCAACCCTCTAACCAAGCAAATTCCTCTAATTGCCCTTTCCAAAAAAAGACTCCTCGTAATTTCGCCAAGCTAGAAATCTCCCTCTCCTCAGCCTTGGACCGCATCCTCAAAAAGGGCCACCTCCAACTCCTTTAGCCTCGAAACACCCCGCTACCGCCAAACTATGACATGTCCAGACGTTGCACCTACCACCAAGCCCCTGGCCACAACACCGATGATTGTATGCACCTTCGCCATGATATCCAAGACCTCATCCAACACCGATGATTGTATGCATTTGTTAGTACCTTTTTATCCTGTTTTTGTATGTTTTTATTTTATTTTCTATTTTCTGACAGGATTTGGAAGAAATTAAGTATACCAGGCTAAACAGGGTGAAAAAGCATAAAGAAAGAAGCTGAAAAAAGACAATCGCGTGAGTGGCCCGCTCGCACGAAAGTCAAAAATTGCTCGCGCGACATCCCAATATCGCGCTCGCGCGGTCCGCTCGAGCGACCTGTGTAAAAATCAAATACATATAATTCAGTATTCTGAAGACTCCTACGCGAACGAAACTGCCTAATTACGTCTGGAAAGCTAAATACAGCAGTTTTAGTGCGAATTGGATCAGGAAAGCTTCTAAAACATGTTATAAATCTATAAACACCCTATTTTACTTCAATTGAAGGGTTGTCAATTAATATACACACAATATACAACCATACTTTCAGCCATTGAAGGGAGGAAAGCAAGGAGACGAAGAAGAAGACCAAGGATTCCCATGGCCTCCTCCATCAACCTCTTACCGTTCATCAATTATATGGCCAACTAAACTCAAGATCTAGGGTTTCAATGAAACCCTAGCCAAGTAATACGATGTATTTTATGTTTTTATTTTAGTTTTGTTATGTATGGATGACAGTTACATGTTCCGAGGATTGTTATAAATAAATCGTGCTTTTATTGATTAAATCATTACTTTCAAAGTTTATTCTTGTCTTAGATCTATTTTGAATGTGATGTGCTCAATGATCTATATCTGCTGTGCTTGTATAGATTATTTACATGCAATGGTGCTTAATTGAATTATGCTATCGAGTGTCCGAATAGTCCATGCCTAGGTTAGACGAATTATGTCACAACCCTAGTTTAGTGTGGGATAATTCGTGCTAATCGAAGATGGATTATGTTGGTGCTTGAACCATAGTTATTTTCTTGACGGAGGAATTGGGCTTGTAGCTAAAATTCCCCATTATCATCCAACTTAATAAGCGAAAGTAATTCGTAAATACCCTTATTATGAAGTTAGTGGTGGATTTGCAATCCTAGGTTCCTTAAACTTATTATAAAAACAAATATTTAATTGCTTTCAAAATTTAGATTTACTTTTATTATTATTAGTTTAATTCAAATTAAATCCAAAATTCATTTTTCTTAATTAATTAAATTTAGGTTTTAAAAATTAAAGTGCGTAGTATTCAATCTCTGTGGGTTCGGCCTTTACTTCCACACTGCAAATCTTTTGAAAGTAATGCATAAGTTAAGCATACTTTTATATCTTGATTTTGACGAGATCAGCCATGGAGAAAGGGCCAGTCAAAGACAAGGGGAAAAGAAAAATGGACGAGGTCATCGAAGAGGACAATGAGTTGATTAAGCAGTTGAAGAAGACTCAGGCATATCTCTCGATGTGGGACATCATGGTAACATGTCCCATGGTAACATATTACAGGCATAGGCAGACCGTGTTGAATGCCTTTGCTGGAATTGAGGTCCCCATTGACCTTGCACTGGAAGATATGGTGGCCTTCTTAAGTACACTCACCCCCAATCCAGTCATCACCTTCTCGGATGAGAATCTGCTACTGAAAGGATTTGCGCATAACAAAGCTTTTATACATCACTGTTGGATATAATGGGCAGCAAGTGCCGTTCTGTCTGGTCGATATAGGCTCTACCTTAAATGTTTGTGCTCTAAGGACCGCCACTGCCATGGGGGTCAACGTCCTTGACATCACACCATCCATGCAATCCTTAAGGGCCTACGATAACACTACAAGAAATGTGATGGGGACTATTTCTCTCCAAATCCGGGTAGGGTCTTTGGTTTACACTAAACTCTTAAAGTCATGGATGTACCTGCCTCATTTAACTTACTGATTGGTAGGCCCTGGCTGCATGTCAACAAAGTGGTGCCATCTACTGTGCACCAAATGATCAAATACATTCATATGAAAGAGGTGAAAATCATCCTTGGCAACAGTTGGGGAAATGAGGCCTTTCCAAGCTACGCTCCCATCTTTGAAATCCAAATACCTGAACTAGAAGAAGAAAAAATCGGAGGATTCTTCATGGAAAAGATCCATATGATTAGTGATGGAGATAGGTTCCCTGAGGTCCACTCCGCGGTGGTCAATATCATTTGCAAAATGAACTACTTCCCTAGAATCAGATTGGGCCAATGCCAACAAGGGATTCATGAGTTCCCTCAGATCAAAGGACAAAAAGGTACTTTTAGATTGGAGTACAAGCCCACTGAAGAGGACATCGAGCTCCAAAAGCCATGAAAGAAGAGAGTGAGGAGTCTCCCACCATACCTCAAGACCTTGAACGGTCAATTCATCAAAGAAGGGGATGACTTCCCCTATTTTGGGTCCCCTGAACCTTGGATCCACCAGACCACCGAAAAAAGGCACTCGGGCTTGAGATCTTCACTGACTACGAAAGGCCCCCCTATCAAGATCCGTTCTATCCCAAACAAATTGTGAAAACCCCAGAGGAGGACTGGTTGAAGTACTTGGACACTGAAGCCATCGAGAAAATGTGGGAAGAGTTCGCTGAAGAGAAGGAAGGAAAGAAGTCCAAGAGCCAAGATGATTAGATCATGCCAATTGAGGAGAGTCTGAGCAACCAGGCTGTAGAGTCATCTGTCTGTGTCTCCCTATCCCCTGTTCCCCTGGAGTCTGTACTTTCGATTATCAAGTTTGTACTAAAGTCGGCTATTGTAGGCCCACCAGTGTTTGATGTAATCACTCCACCTGTTATGAATGAAAGACGGTTGTACTTACTCCTCTGTGTCTAATACTTGCGAATGCACAGATCCCTCTGAGGATCTCCCAATCGAACTTAAGCAACTAATTGAAAAATCACCTGCTTATGAAATAATCGAAGATTCTTTATCAATTAACCTAGGTGAAAAGGCTAATCCAAAAATTGTGCAAATTGGCTCAATGCTTAATAAAGAAGAAAAAGAAAAATTGACTCTATTGCTAAAAGAATTCAAAGATGTTTTTTCTTGGTCTTATAAGGATATGCCTGGGGTCAATCCCGACATTATCCAACATTGCATTCCTCTTCTCCCTAATTCTAAACCTGTCAAGCAGAAACTGAGGCGCATGAGACCAGAATGGCACTGAAGGTCAAACAAGAGGTAGAAAAATAGTTCAAGGCAGGATTCATCATTGTTACAGAGTATCCGAAATGGGTTGCCAACATCGTGCTAGTCCCTAAGAAGGATGGAAAAGTTCGCGTGTGCATTGACTTTCATGATCTAAACAAAGCCAGTCTAAAGGACGACTTCCCGCTTCCCCACATTGATGTCTTGGTAGATAACACTGCGGGACATGAGCAACTGTCGTTCATAGATGGTTTTTCAGCGTACAATCAGATTCTAATGGCACAGGAAGATCAGGAAAAGACAACATTCACCATGCCTTAGGGGACCTACTGCTACAGAGTGATGCCTTTCAGACTTAAGAACTCTAGAGGAACCTACTGAAGGGCTGCCACCACTCTGTTGCATGACATGATTCACAAGGAAGTAGAAGTGTATATAAATGACATGATTGTAAAATCCAAAGATAGAGAGGGACACTTGGTGGCATTGGAGAAGCTTTTTGAAAGGTTGCGCAAATACAAGATGAGGCTAAATCCAAAGAAGTGTACTTTAGGTGTGACCTTTGGAAAGCTCCTGGGTTTTCTTATTACGTAGAGGGGGATAGAGGTCGATCCTTCTAAGATCAAGGCAATTTTGGAAATAGCCCTGCCACAGAATGAAAAAAAGTGAGAGGATTCCTTGGAAGGATCCAATTCATCACCCGCTTCATCTCCAAGCTCACAACTACATGCGATCCCTTATTCCGATTACTGAGGAAAGGAGAGAAGTTCTAATGGGATGACCAATGCCAAGCTGTATTGACAAAATAAAAGCCTACCTTCAAAATCCGCCCATCCTTGCACCACCCATTCCTCACAAGCCCTTGCTTCTTTACTCATCTGTCTTTAAAAATGCCGCAGGTTACCTTAGCAAGAGGATGACCGAGTATGAGCTCAATTACTCTACCCTCAAAAAAATGTGTAAGGCCTTAGTCTGGTGCACCTGCCGATTAAGACACTGCATGCTAGCCTTTTTGATTATGCTCATATGCCGTATGGATCCTCTAAAATACCTCCTTGAAAAAACTGCCTTGACCGGTCGTATATCCTGCTGGCTACTTCTACTATATGAATTCGATATCAAGTATGTGACAAGCAAGTCGGTAAAAGGGAGAACTATAGCTGAGCATCTTGCGGAACATGCCGTTGACTCTGAAGAAAATGGAGACTTCCCGTTTCTGGATGAGAATATCATGGAAATCAAAGAAGAATAGTGGAAGTTGTACTTTGATGGGGCAGCCAACATAAAAGGCTACAGAGTAGGAATAATTCTGGTATCACCAAATGGGGACCATACCCTACTGGCAGTCAAGCTCAATTTTAACTCCACCAATAACACTGCTGAATATGAGGCATGCATTTTATGGATGGAAGCAGCCATAAAATTAAAAGTTCAATAATTGGACGTCTTCGGAGATTCAAACCTCAATTGTATCGCAAGCTAGAGGAGAATGGAAAGTGAAAGAGGAAAGGTTGAAGCCCTATCATGACCATCTCGAAGGACTCAAGAGATAGTTCAAGAACATAACATTCTTTTACCTGCCCAGGGAAGAAAACCAGTTAGCAGATTCATTGGCCACTCTAGCCTCCATGATCAAAATCCCTCTGGGAGTCAAAATGATGCCTCTGGTAATCGAGCAAAGATGCGAACAGTCGTTTACCATGATCACTGCAATCGAGGAAGAAAAGAATGGAACACCATGGTACCGATATGTTTGGGACTTCATAGAAAAGGGAATGCATCCCCAAGAATCTTCCGAGAAGGACAAAAGAGCAATTCAAAGGTTCGCGGCACAGTTCATCATTTGTGCAGGAAAAATGTTGAAGAAAGGGTACAATGGTCACAATCTGACTTGCTTGTTCAGAAAGAGCGCCAGAAGAATGATGGAAGAAATACACGAAGGGGTGTATGGTCCACACATGAACGATCACATGTTGGCCAAGAAAATTGTAAGATAAGGGTACTACTGGACAACATTAGAGAAAGATTGTTGTGAATATGTGAGAAGGTGCCATAAGTGCCAGATCCACGCAAACATGATCCATGTACCACCATCTCTGCTCTATAGCATGACCTCACCATGGCCATTCTTAATCTGGGGAATCGATATCATTGGACGTTGAGGATGCCAGCTGGCTGGGTGGAATACCCGCACGTGACTCGTGGCACCTCCATGACCTGCGGAGAGCCATCGGCACCCAAAATATTGACGGTCTAATCCCAAGGAGGAACAGGATCAGAAGCTAGGGGAACCTGTCTCCTTTACATCTCGCGAAGCAGTAGGCACAAAATAAATTAGGGAAAATATGAGTCCAAAAATAAATATAACGGATAGAGACAGAAATGTAAAAGAAACTCACATCCAGGAGTGGGAAGTTCGGCATCAGAAAGCAACCACGGTAGGTCTCATAACTAGTCTCGGAACGAAAATGATCCCAAGCATCAGTACCGGCCAAAGCCGCCAGCAAAGCACTGGCAGAGAGGTCATCAACATCCATCACAGGAGGGGCATGAGGAATGCGATACCTCAGATCGCCAACCACCTGCCGGGACACCCGCTCACCACGATACCACTGCCTATGCTCAGTACTCTCCATCAGGAGTCGGCAAGAAGCAAGAGTCCTCACCGCCTGTATCTCCTTAGGGCAGCATAGGAAACATGCTTACAAGGTGTCCAATCAACGTTAGCGACTGTCAGCTCGGATAAGAAATTTCTCAGGAGAACGATCTGGTGGGCCCCGCTCTTGACCCCAACAACATCCCTTCTCCATGTCAAGCCCCGAGGGAACAAAGGACAAGAACCATGCCATCCTCATCTTTACTCGACTCATCGGCGGGAGTAGGAGCCAACATTTTCAGGTACTCGAAGCTCCAGAGCTACACAAAAAAGTGAAAGTCAGAAAACAGAAACAAGAAAGGACCAAAAGGAGAAGAAAAGTAACAAAACATACCTCCCAAGCTCGTCAAAACCCTCCAGTGTATTTAATGCCGCCGCAAGAAACCTCACCCATATGCTTATAAAGATGGGCCAGGGCAGTACCACCCTAGTCGTAAGAGGAATCTTGTCAATGGTCACCAAGCAAGTGAGGAGCCTCAGGCTCACCCGGTCATTCCGTGTCGCAAAAATTAAGTAGCCGAGAACATATAGGAGAAAGGCCCGTAGCAGCTGCTGGTCATTCAGAGTGTGCCCCCCTGCCATAAGCCCGATAAAGCCACCCGCAAGGGAACTAAGGCCCTCCAGATTCAGAGGAACAGCCCCGATCATCATCTCAACGGCTTCAGGATCAATCCTTATAAAATAATCCAAGATCAGGCACTTCCCGCCGACTCTCAAACCGGTGATCATGGAAAAGTCGAAGGGCGTCATCGTCATTTCACCAAACGGCAGGTGGAAAGTATTCATCGTGTCCCACCATCTCTCCGTAAGAACATAGAAGTGGGTCAAATCATTTGTACTCTTTGAAACTAAGCAGACAAAGCTGCCAAACCCGGTCTACCATTTTCTTGACGATAGGCGAAAGTTGGGTGTACCACAAAAAAGCATGGGCAAGACTACCGTGGCCCTTTAAGACCACCTCCGGTACCTACACACATCAAAAACAACAAATGAGCACAAAATCACTATTCAGAACCCGAAGTCCAACTTCACAAAATCAACAAACGAGCGCAAAACAAACCTCCAACGACCTCTAGGCGCGCACTTCAATTCACTAAACTAGCATAGCACATATAAATAGTCCAGAACTACCGAAAGATTCGCATACCTAACACGCTAGAGCCGCGGCCGAAAGACGACATTCAGGGTTACATAAAATCAACTCCGAGGGTTGACTCTCGGCCCTTACCCGTTCCTTTGCCTTCTTGGAATGCCTTCTTGGAAAGCCTTCTTGAGCCCAAAGCCATAGATCTACAAAGAAAATGAAAGTTAAAGCCGAACTTTTTTCTTAGAAATTAGAGGAAAATAAAACATTAATCAAAATTCCAATTGTGGGGAAAGATTACACACCTAAGCACGTACAAGCTGCGTTTTGACAGATTTTGGCTCCAAAACATCCCAAAATGGCCAAAAATGAGCAATTGGAGATCAAAACTCAAGATATACAAACATGGAGTCTAACCACCCAGTGCTGCTATGGCACTGATCCCTGCGGGCCCTGTTTTGCTCTATTTCAGCCCGTTTTAGCTCGTTTTGGCCCATTTTAGCCTGTTTCTAAACCCGATCAGTCCCAATAGTCCATTTCAGTCAAATTTTACAAGGTCTTATCTCCATTAGGTCCAACTTATTCCCAGAGGATAGTTATAGAGGAAAAATAGCTCCCGGAGGCCTGAACAGGTTTTTTCAGAATAACTGTCACAAAAGTTGATCAATCGTGAGAGGTTCAGGTGTAGCTCTTGGTTCCTGATCGACATTCAAGAAAGACTCTCAAAAGAGCCCCCCCCACTATCCCCAGAGGAGAGTTAAAGAAAGAAATCAGCCCCCAAAATGCCCTAACCGGCTCTTTCGGATTGGGCCCTAGAAGGTTCGATCAACCATGAAAGATTTAGACATACGTCTTGGTTCCTGGTCGAGAAGCAGTCGAGGAGAGGTTCTTAGAGAATCCAATACCATCCCTCGAGGACAAATTTGGAAACATATCAGCTCCCGGAGGCCCTTACCGGCTCTCTTGGATTGAGCATTGCAAGATTTGATCAACCGTGAGAGATTTGGTTATGGATTCTGGTTCTCGGTCAAAGAAATTCAATCAACCATGAGAGATTCAGAGATGCATCTCGGTTCCTGGTCGATAATCAAGAAAGATTCTTAGAAGGAATCCCCTAATATCCCCGGCAGAAGAATAATAGAAAATCAGAACCAACCTTTACGACCCCGCGTCCGTTGATAAAACTTTCCTCATCTATCAGTTGCCGTGAGCTCCCTCACTTGTCAGTTACCATGAGCTTCCTCACTTATCGGGAGCTTCCTCACTCCGATTATCCCACCTGTCAGTTATCACAAGCTACCTCACTTAATGTAAGCCTCCTTACTTATCATAAGCTTTCTCACCTATCGGTCGTCGTGAGGTTCCTCATTTATCATAAGCCTTCTCACTTTGATTATCGTAAATTTTCCCAAACTATCGGTTATCGTGAGCTCCCTCACCTATTAGTTGTCTTAAGTTGTTATCCTCAAAGACCCCACATCCGATCCCATTCGCTTGTGAAGCACACTACCCGTAATTCAAGAAGTTTGCCCTCAAGTCCTAGAGTCTTCAACATTTTGGTATCCTTATCAACCAACGCATTAGAGTAAACGCTACCATAACACAAGCCCACTCGGAGTGGCATACCCCACAGTATCAGTTCATAATAGGATCAGAACACTAGACATGATAGGACTCATGACACAATTCATATTGAATCCATGCACTACATTTCGCCCTTGTAGCATGGCATCCGCATGCTTTATGGTGCATGCGTGACTTGTTCTTTTGTGCCCTGAACTACATCTTGGTCTGATTCCCCTTGGGATACGTAGGCTGCTCACATAGGGTGTAACCAGCACTGACCTCAGCACTATGTTTTTCTTCATTGCATCTTTTGCAACACTTTTATCCTAAATCTATAGCCTCCAAAAGACATGTCTCTTCAAAGCTTTGGAACTCACTTGAGACATGCGTTGCCTCGCAAGTTCATACCAAAGAGGGACAAACTGTAGACACCCCATTTTGTCAGCTATCCAATTTAGGAGACCCATATCTTGGTGGTTCACAATGATCGAAAAGACTCAAAAAGAACTCTTGGAAGTTAGTTCTATCTCTCAAAATGCTCAGAATGACCAAAATACTCCTGAAAGCCCAAACACTCCCAGTTTGGACCGAAAGTTTTGGAAACATTCTGTGTCGTAAAGAAAGTCATAAAATGAGTTTTTAAGCAAAATCAGATGAAATTGTCAGCTCCTAGAGACCCCCGAAAGTCCCAGAAGATCTCAGAAAGTCCCCGTTAACCAGTTTGACCAGGTTTGACCAAGGTTTGACCGAAATCATCCAAATTTTTCAAACAGTTACAAGATCATTCTAGATCATGTGGAAAGTACTAAAACAAGTTTATAAGAAAATCGGACGAAAATGTCAGCTCCTGGGAGCTCCCAGAGTTTCCCAAAACTTCTTGGAGGTCCCTGATTTGATCGATTTGACCAAAAGTTGACTTTGAGACCAGAGCACTGCATCATTTTTAAAATATTTTTCATGGATACTAGAGGTCAATAGCTTTCCAATATTATATTGCACATAATTTCTGGATTCAAAATGAATTTATTATGAATTTCTAAAGGTAAAAAAGACGATCAAATTGGCTTCTATAGCGAATACCGCAAAACTTTTCAAAGCAACCTATCTCTGAACTATTTTTATAGAAATTAGACTCCAATACCTTTCCAATGGTATATCACAAGCTCAGTTTGGAGTTTGTACGCATTTTCTATGAAATTCGGACGACATAGGGCCTTTTCGGGAACACCGGAACCTCAGGGGGCCTAAACAGCGTTATCTGGCCAACGAGGAGTAGTGCCGCCATGGCAATGGCCTATTGCCGCCACGGCACAGGCTCAGTGTTGCCGCGGCACTCATCCTTAGAATAGTCCATTTTTGCAATTTCTTTTGGGGCTCCAAATTGAATAATTAAAAACCAAAACGACATAGTTCTATGTTAACAGATGTTTGGGACCAATGGGAGCACTTTTAAAACCCCAAACTCGCCCCAATTTAGCCTATATAAACCCCCCTTGACTTTTTATTTTGGGGGTGCGATGCAAACAAAAAACTTAGAGGAAGTTGTAGAGAGAAAGTTGTAAAGATAAGGTTATGATAGTGAGAAAAAAAAGTTTCTTCCTTTGATTTTCAACTTGAAAATGAGTTCTAAACTTTGTTTTCTACTTCATTACTCCCATTTATTACACATTCAATACATCCAACCACCATTTTGTTAGTGAACATTTATGAGATAAGAGCTACTTCCATGTCCAAAGTCACCATACATGAGTGAAACACCTAGCCACTAGTCCAAAATCACATTGATTATCATCCATTGATTGTTATTATATGCTTGTTTATATGAATGTTCATCTCTCCTCACCTCATTTCTTTTTTATTTTTCTTTATTGACTTAGTAGTCCATCATCATCTAGATGATGACATGAAGTTTTAGGTGAGTGAATCTTTATGGATAGTAGCTCTTGACCTCAAAAACATGTTTGATAGATGATGATTTCAACTTCAATACATTCCTATGTATTCTTGAAGTTGTCTTCAAAATGAAAACAATGCTCTCCAACAATCTTAGAGGTTTTTGATATGAGTTTAATATTGATATTTCAAGTGGCCATAATCTCCATTTAAGTACTGAAAGTATACTCCTAAACCCTCTATTTCAAAAACCCCTCTTTAACACCTTATTTTGATTCCAAAGAATAAAATCGTAGTTCTTCCCAAAATCTTCAAAACAGTGAACAATCTGAGTTCAAAGATCTCTCTATGACTCAATACTCAAAGTATTAACATGCGATCACTTGGAAAGTCTTCTTAATTCATTACAGAACACCGGTGATTTTTTATTTGACTTGGAAACACTTGGAAGGGGTCCATTTGAACCCAAACATTTCTTCTAAACATTCTATTTTTTGCTGTCACAGCAGCTTGGTTGAATTTCAACTGGTTTTACAGAACCCTTTTCCCAAAGGAGTAGTCCCAAATTATTTTTCCCTTGAACTTCAGTGTCTTAAGGAACGTTCTACATAAAATGGGCCTCTATAAGTTCTTTTTTCATTTTCTAAGATTTTTTGACACTTTAGTCAATAGTTCGGATTCTTTTCTGAGTGACCTCCATTTTTAATATGATTTATCTCCATCTGTAATAGTTATTGAGGATTGGCTTTTTGATTTGTGTTCTACACAAAATAATTATGTTCTCCATAAAGTATTATGCATTGAAAATATTCCTAACCCCACTTTTCAAATTTCACAAGATCAACTCATTGTTCTGTCTACTATTCACAACAAGTATACTTTTACTTTCATTCTTTGATTTTATGATTATATGCCTTCTAAATTAGCTCATGTCTTAGGAAGTAGTTCATACTACATTTGTATATATCCCATGATGATTTCCTTCAAGTACTCATGCATATTTTAGACTTCCAAGTCACTTTAGAAAGTCCATGTACACAAACACATTACCAACTTTGCACATTCTAGGGTCATTCATTGCATCCATGCAAGATTTGGGGTTTTTGTGACCCCTAATCTAAGAAGATTATAAGGAATGAACTTGATCACACGTCCATGATTCCCCTCGATCCGACCATCCATTCTCATCTATCCCGGGGATCGAGAGGTCTTCTTTTCTCAAAGATTAACATGCATCATTCTAGTTTGTTAAGCATATTTTAATTTCTTTGATTTTCTTTGATCATTTGTTCCAAGAACGATTCATATCCCCTGTGGATTAGGGAAACTTGATTACTTGATATGTGATTAGAGGGTTTTTCCTAGGTTTATGTGTGTGATCTTTCACTTTACATTGTGTGGCATTTGGGCCTAGATCTTATGAATGATATCTTATCTTTCGATCTTCCATTTCAATATTCTTATGAAATATAATATACTACCAAACATGGTAAAAGATGATTATTTGGATGCTAATTGAGGCTTGTCGAGGGATGGGGCGAGTTGAGGGTGTTTTTGTCGCGACGAAGGCTCCTTCCTCTCTCGTACCAAAACCCCGGGCCAAGTTCTTTGGTTATGAAAGGCCAGTGCCCTTTATCCGTTTGGGTGAGTAAAATTGGGTTTCTTGTTTCCCTAAAGACCAAGTGGCGACTCTGTATCTGTTTTCAACAGACCCTTTCTTTTATTTCAAATCAATTTCATAACAAAGAAAAATCAATTCCGAAACCCCGCCAGAAACAAGAAACGGGTGTGGGCTCACGAAGGCCGCGTCCACAAGTGGGTTGAAGAATCACTAGCCTTTTAAGAAGAAATAGCCGCCAGAAATCTCATAATTGAATGGTGGGATCCTAATACCATCACTGATGACTTGATCTGGTATGAAGAAGAAAAGTCCATTGAAGCAATCACCGAGAAAGAAAGCACTAAGCCAATAAAAGGACTAATTAGTGGGGTCCGTCGGCTTTTGAATTCAAAGAAAATAATCTCATTAGAATGATGGAAGAAGAAGAAGACTGGTGGTATGATGATGAGGATGATTCCATTAATAACACGATAATCGCTGATGATTCTGTTTGGAAAGTCACCGCTGGTACTAAAAAGTTAGCCCAAGAAATTGAGTCTATCTATATCACCAATGAAACTAACCACTTGGCCCATTCTGAATGTCATTACAAACCTCATGAGTTAGAAAATTGTGGGAAAGAAGCTTAGAATGAAAAAGGAGTCGTCAAAGAAAAAGAGGATGAAATCCTAAACCAGTTGAAGAAAACACAAGCCTACATCTCAGTATGGGGATTACTTATGACTTCTCACAAACACATGCAGGCTATGCTCAATAGAATGGATGTCTCTATCAACACCACTCCCGATGATTTGGTGAACATGATCTCTGCAAAACCTCATAAGCCTGTAATCACATTCACAGATGAAGATTTATCGTCAGAAGGGGCACACCGCAAAAGGGCTCTCTACATTATTATACACTATCTTGGACATAGAGTACAAGTTTGCTTGGTAGACAATGGATCGACTTTAAATGTATGTCCTCTCCAAATAGCTCTCAGAATGGGACTATCTATTTTAGAACTCTAGCCATCAACACAAACAGTGAGGGCCTATGATAATACTAAAAGGGCTATCGTAGGAATGATTAAGCTAAAAATTAAAGTTAGGCCATTGAACAAAGAAGCTGAATTCCAAGTGATTGATATTCCAGCTAGCTTTAATCAGCTATTGGGATGCTCGTGGTTACATGTAAATGATGTAGTCACCTCCACTCTCCACCAGAAAGTCAAGTTTATATGGAAAGAGGATGTAGTTACAATCTTTGGGGATAGCTGGATCAAGAAAGAAGGGACAAGCGATGGCCCTGTGCTAGAAGTCCAAACACCAAACGAAGAAAATGAGTTGGGAGGATTCAACTTTGTAGGAATGCTAGATGAAGAAAAGAACCTATGTGGGATCTAACAAAAGAAATCCATTTGGGATTGACTCAGCTATAACAAAGAGAAGAGATTTCCTGATGCATCTATCTAGGGCGAAGAAATAACTCCGTTCAAGAAAAAAGAAACAATTCATCACCGGACGTGAATATAGAAAGATGTTTGAGATTGGAAACCCAGTTGCTGAGGATTTACAAGAAGTGGGACAAAAGTGGATCCCTGAAACAATGCCATTGTACTTTGACCAGTATGCAAATCCTAAGGTGGCTCACATGGTGCCAAAGATGAATTATTTCCCTAGAATGGGACTGGGTCGTCAACAAGGAATGACCAAACCACCTAACTTCCATTAGCAGAAAGATAAATCTGGGCTTAGGTATCGATTAACCGAAGAAGATGCGAAGAAGATGATAAGAGGAAAAGAAGCAATGGTTATTTCTGGGCCAAGAATCCTGAATGGATATTTTGTAAAAGAAGGTGATGGCTTCCCCTTTTGTGGATTTCCTAAACCGTGCTATGATCTAGTTACCAAAAGCATCAAGCCAGGATTTAAAATTTTCTTCAAGCATGAGTTCTCCAACTATGAGGATCCGTTCTTGTGTGTTCTACCTGCCAAGAAAGATGGGAAGGATTGGGCTGGTCTGATGACGAGTGATGATTTGAACACGCTAATGGGTGAAGAAATGAACATGTTGATGGATGCTGAAGAAGCACCGACAAATGTAAAAGAAATTAAGCTAATAGAGGGAGCTCTGAACAATTGGGTGATAGAATCAGCAGTCAACAAATCCCCTCCCCCACTCCCCCAAAAGCATGTAAAGGCTAATATGAGCCATGATGTTGAGTCTTCTTTTGCTTTTGATGTACTGAAAAATGTTAATGAAATGAATGAAGATTTTGCATACTCTTCTGTGTCTGATGATCTTGATTTTGAAATTTATGAGTATTTACAAAAATTAATTGAAAATAAAAATGAATCTGCATGCAGATTATTGAAGAAACCTTGCTAATAAACTTGGGTAATTAAGATAATCCACAAAATGTTCATATTGGCACCACACTCACTTCACAAGAAAGCAATGAACTAATCAATTTATTAAAATAATTTAAAGACGCTTTCGCTTGGTCTTATGAAGGTATGCCAGACATTGATCCAGAGATTGTCCAACACCATATCCCTCTCTTTCCTAAATCAAAACCAATTAAGCAAAAATTGAGACGCATGAGGCCGACTAGAATGGACTTTGAAAATTAAAGAAGAAGTTGAGAAACAGTTGAAAGCTGGATTCCTGATGGTAACCCAATTCCCAGAATGGATAGCCAACATAGTTTCTTTGCCAAGTATGTGTTGACTTCAAAGATTTGAACAAGGCTAGTCCCAAAGATGATTTTCTGCTTCCACACATATATGTCTTGGCAGATAACACGGTAGGGCATGAGCTGTTATCGTTCATGGATGGTTTTTTAGGGTACAATCAAATTTTAATGGCTCCTGAAGATAGAAAAAATACCACATTCACTACTCACTGGGGGATGTATTGCTACCGAGTGATGCCATTTGGATTAAAGAATGTCAAAGCAACCTATCAGAGAGCTGCTACTACTTTATTGCATGACATGATCCATAAAGAGGTAGAGGTCTATGTGAGGACATGATTGTCAAGTCTAAGGAAAGGAGCAGACGTTCAGCTGCTCTCACCAAGTTTTTTGAGAGATTGAGAAAATACAGGATGAGATTGAACCCATAGAAGTGTACTTTTGGAGTAACCACTGGGAAGCTACTAGGATTTCTCATTACGCAAAGGGGAATTGAGGTGGACCCCACGAAGATCAAAGTAATTATAGATATGCCTCCTCTAACAAATGAAAAGGAAGTAAGAGGATTTTTGGGACGAATCCAATTCATCAGTCGCTTCATATCTAAGCTCACTGCTACTTGTGATCCATTTTTAGTCTATTAAGAAAGGGGAAGAAATTTGAATGGGATGATCAGTGTCAAGAAACTTTCAACAAGATCAAGACTTATCTTAAACACTCCAGTTCTTTCACCCCCGAAGTCAGGGAAGCCTTTGGATGAGTGCAAAGAATGCTATAGAATGCATGTTAGCACAAGAAGGAGATGAAGGGTATACAGAGAAAGCCATTTACTACTTGAGCAAGAGAATGACTGGATACGAGCTGAAGTATTCTCCACTAGAAAAGATATGTTGGGCTTTGGTTTGGGCCACTCGTAATCTAAGGCATTATATGTTGGCCTTCCTGGTTGTTTTTTGATCTCCCGAATGGATCCTTTGAAGTACCTCTTTGAAAAACCAGCATTCATCGGTAGAATTTCTCAATGGACTTTGATGCTATCTGAGTTTGACTTGACACATGCTACGAGCAAATTTGTTAATGGAAGGGCTGTCGCAGAACATTTGGCAAAATATTCGATAAATCCGGAAACGAAGAAGAATTCATGTTCCCTGACGAAGGATTGATGGAATTAAGAGAAGATGTGTTGAAAATGTATTTTGATGGAGCTGCAAACCAGAAAGGATATGGGGTAGGGATCATCCTTGTATTTCCTAAAGGAGCACATACCCCGCTCACTATCAAGTTGAAGTACACCTCTACCAACAACACTGCTAAGTATAAAGCCTGTATCTTGGGGTTAGAAGTCGCATTAACTTTAGAAGTAAGGAAACTTGATGTATTTGGGGATTGCAATCTGATCATATCTCAAGTTTGAGGAGACTGGAAAGTCAAAGAAGAAAAGTTATAGCCTTATCATGAGTACCTCGATTCTCTACGAACCCACTTCTTGCATATCATGTTCTTCGACCTGCCTTGAGAAGAAAATTAGCTAGCAGACCCTTTGGCTACTTTAGCTTCAATGATTGAGATTCCCATGGGGATAAAGTTAACTCCGTTAATGATTTAACAGAGAGAAAAGCCATCTTACGAGATGATCGGGGAAATATATGAAGTAGAAGAACTTCCGTGGTACACCGACATATGGAATTTCATTGAAAATGAGATATATCCAGAAGGTGTGTCCGAGAAAGACAAGAGAGCTATAAGAAGATTCTCAGCTTAGTTCATGATTTGTGGTGGAAGTCTGCTAAAGAAATCTTATAATGGGTTCAACTTGACCTGTTTATAGGAACAGTACAAAGAAAATGATGGAGCAAATTCACGAAGGGGTGTGTGGTCCTCAAATGAGTGGACATATGTTAGCCAAGAAGATTATTTTATAGGGATATTATTGGACTACGATGGACAAAGACTGCTACGAATATGTCAGAAAATGTCACAAGTGTCAGATCCATACCAATATGAAGCATGTGCCGCCATCACTACTATAAAACATCACCTCCCCTTGGCCGTTCTCAATTTGGGGAATATATGTTATTGGAGAAGTATTCCCAAAGGTGTCTAATGGACATTAATACATCCTGGTAGCAATTGATTACTTCATGAAATGGGTGGAAGGAAAGTCCTATGCGGCATTGAAGGCTAAAGATGTGGCCAGATTTATCAGAAGGAATATAATATGTCGGTACGGGGTCCCTCATGAGTTGATATCCTATCGTGGCAGTCACTTCCAGAAAGAAGTTTTCGATCTACTAGAAGAATACAATATCATGCATCACATGTCAGCACCATATAGACCACAAACAAATGGGGCAGTTGAAGTAGCTTATAAGAATTTGAAGACGATTCTGAGAAAGATGATTGATACATACCGAGATTGGCATGAGAACCTACCATATGTATTGTGGGGATACAGAACATCTATCAGGACATCTGTAGGAACCACTCCTTACTCTTTGGCTTACGGAATGGAAGCAATACTCCCAGTCGAAATAAAACTACCATCGCTAAGAATTGTGGTAGAATCCGAGATTCCAGAATTTGATTTGCTAAGAAACCAATTTGAAAAGCTAATGTTACTTGTTGAAAAGAGATTGACTGCAATTGATCATGTGCATGTGTATCAGAGAAGAATAGCCCGAGCATTCAACAAGAAGGTCCGTCCAAAGAAAACTTAAAGAAGTCGACCTTGTGCTTAAAGAATTAAAAGCACCAGTTTTTGATCCTAGAGGGAAGTTCAAGCCAAATTGGGTTGGTCCGTATATCATCAAGATACTTCTCTTTGGACGAGTAGCATACCTGATGGATCTAGATGGAGTTGAATTTAATCAGCCAATCAACATTGATCGTCTGAAGAAATACTATGCTTAAAACCTTTCTTTCAAACCTGTTCTTTCAAAACCTCCAGCCTTCGAGGAACTACTCTTGACCCGATTCCCACTTAGGGATACGTAGGCAACCTAATCGATTCGGTCACTACTCCTGAAATACTCAGCCATACTTCAAATACCTTCCTTCAGACCTCAGCCGAGCTACTTTGGACCTGATTCCCAGTTAGGGATAAGTGGGCGAGCTTTCCTGGCTCTCGGTCCCTGAACCTTGCAAACTTGGGGCAAACTTTCAGTTTGCCTAGAGCCTCAAGATATCATTGCTACACTAAGGGCAAACTGCGTTTACCCAAAACTTCCATTTATCCCTATCAACTAGGACCAAACTATCATTTGCCCATACCCTGCTACTTGTGCTCTCTGGATCATTTGGCTATCAGAAATAAGTACCTTAGTGAAAAATCTGATAATTCTTGTTATTAAATTGAAAAGTTCTCAAGTAATCTTAAGATATGAGTTTAATGTCAAGACTGAAATATTATGTGGAAAATTTTCAAAACTTCAAGATTACATGTAAAGCCAATACAATATCCTACTACAAGATAAAATTTTCATTTCAAAAATGCAAATCCTTAGAAATTCAGGCATCAAAATCTAAAGACATTGTCGAGTAAGGGAATCGTTGGAAATTTCCTTTCCCTGTAACTGAGTCCTGTGTGTGCAAAGTGTCAAGCAAATCAACCTCGTGACATGGAATGCAAAGCAAAAGCAAAGGATAGCATAGAGCAGCATCAAGCAAAGTCAAAGATATAAGCCCATCAAGTCTCAAACAAAATACATCAACTTCAGTCTCAGTATAGAAAGCAAGAGAACAAGAAAGATAGTCATGGGTACATATAAAAGGGGTAATCATCAGAATCAGTGACGACGAGTAGCCCTTGGATATCAAGTAGGCATATCCGAAGCTGTAGAGCTATCATTATCATCATTTTGGTGCCTTCACCTAAACACACCAGACACACCAAAAGGGCCTGCATTAATCCGTTCCAGCTGTGATTGAAGTTGCCTGACTTGAGCCACCTATCAGAAGAAAAAAATCAGTACAGGGTTGAAAGTGCAATATAAGAAAGAGAGGTCAAGGAATTTACCAAAGCTGCATCTCGATCTATATAAGTCTGGCACATGCCATCCCACTACAAAAGAAAAGATAAAATCAGAATGATCAGAAGAATCAAAAGTAATTAGTTCAGAAGTATTCACATGTCCCTCTCGGGCATGGCTCCAAGCTCTCAGATTCTGTGCATAAGCTCGCTCTTCATTAAAAATAGCTCGAGGAACCTACTCATATTGCTCTGAAACTAGCTGAGGCTCAAAAAGATCATGAGGGATCTCTACCGAAGATATGAATCTACACATCATAGTCGAAGCTCGCCAATCATAAGAAGGAATGGGAGGTAAAGGTCGGCCAGGGCCATCCAAGAAAGAGCTCCTCTGTAATTGACACTGAGAAATGAAAAACAAGCATTTAATCATAAATGAAGAAACTGTGAAAATACCTATGGGTAATCCGAGAGTGGAAAATTGGGCATCAGATGAGTAGCCCTGAAGACGTCATAGTTCCCCTCAAAAAGACTAAATGAGGCAGAAGGAATTCCGTTCAAGCATCAATAAGATCTTCATCTTCCAAATTCTGTACCGACCTCATGCAAGAAGGCAGATCCTGTGGCATTAAGAGGCGATCCTCCAAATTAGCCTAAGGAGCTACTCCCTCCCAAGATACCACTCAAGAACAGAGGGACCCTCAACAAGAATCCTCTCTCTTGTCATCTGTCTAGGTAAATCAATCTCTGTCAATTCACCATTGGTTGTTCAAGGATGCCAGTTAACTTGATTAAATCTAAGACAGGTCAAAAAATCCCGGCAAGAAATAACATCACGAGCATCATTATTAACACCTACGACTTTACAATGCCACTTCAGAGCTCGTGGAAAAATGTACATCTCTTCCTCCTGGAATGATGGATCTATCATGGAAAATACTCGAAGGCCCACCTGCAAGAGAATGTATAGCAGTGGTCAAAATATAGAATATCAAAGATAGAACTAGAAATGAAAAAATTTCAGTACCTCCCAAGCTCTCTAGAAGTCACCAAATCCAATGGATTTGCCTTGCGAATGTCTCCCCATATGATTGTAAAGAAGGGCTAGGCTAGCAGAGCCCCAGTTAAAATCTGCAATCTCCTTAAGATTTCAAAGGTATCAAGCATGTTCAGTGTAATCTGCTTAGCTCGAGTAGAAAGAAGAGAACAACTAAGCAAATACAAGATGAAAACATGGGTAAGCTGCATATCAGTAAGTTGAGCTGCTTTTTCAAGATGCTAGAAGTTGTTGATAAACCATATGATGCCCACACTCGATCCATGAAGATCTCCCTGGGTCGGAATAATGCCTAGAAGCCGCTCAATAATAACAGGATGTCTGTGGATGTTCTTCGCAAAGGCAAGACGATGACCACTGAATGAGATACTAGTTATCATTGCAAAGTTAAGTAGGGTCATGGTTATCTCCCCAAAAGGCATGGGGAATGTATTTGTGGAATCCTACCACCTCTCGGCAAGAGCTTGAATCATGGCTAAATCATTGGCAGGGTTCTCTAACAAGGTTATGAAAGACCCAAAACCTGCATGTTTTATGTTGGCTACTACTTAAGGACGTGATTCTAACAATTCATTAACCATTCAAGGCATTTTCATGGCTACCATGACCTTTGGGTACCCTAGCACATTCTAAAAGAAAATTGAAGGATGATTCCTAAGAAATTGCAAGAATTTAAAAGCACACGTGATGTAGAGAAATAGTGCAAAAAATTGAAAATTGGGTTACCTCTTGACGAAAGGCCCTTCTAGAAATATGATTTTGTCGCTCCTTCATAGTTAGATACTCCACGGATTGATTTGATGAAGCTCTACTAGCTTGAAATTGGCTTCTACGTGTTCTAAAACTCTCACCTTGCCCATGGGAACTCATGGTTGTTAATGCTTGAAGCTTAAAGATAAGAGGTTGAAGATGATGAATAGTGAAACCCTTGACACTTGAATCTCTTAGAATATGGAGAAGATGATGAAATCAACAAGGTTTTTGGAGGTTTTAATGTAAGAAATCCCTCAAAATATCAAGTATTGCAAGATTTGGACAGTTTAGAATAAAGAAGTGATGCATTGGAGATGATGAGATAAATGAAGAACAAGAAGAATAATGGGTTTAAAACCCATAAATTGCGGCTGTCAACTCCTAGGATGGTGTAGGGAGCTGCTATTTACTATTTATCTCCTACCATTTCCACATTTTTGCTCTATATTTGCGTTTTGACCCCCAGAACTCTTGTTTTGACCCCGGATTGGTCCAATCTTGATATATAAGCCTTAAGAGTGCTTAAAACTTGTTGGAATTGGTCTAAAGGACCCTTGGGAATTTGAATCTTGGTTGAAAACCATTCAGAGTTACAGAAAAGTCCCTAAACACGAAGAATCGAGGGCACCCAACTTGAAAATAGTTGAGAATTGATGATTTGCAGAGAACTCCCGTAAATTTAGGGTGATTGTGTGTTGGACATTCGGGTCTACTGTCACTTAAGAATTATATTCATAACGGATTTGCCGAAGATGAATCAAATTACAAAATCTTCCAACCATGAGTAAGATATTCGAGAAAGGGTCAGAATAAGCCCGACATGTTGCAAGAATATTTGAATTGGTCGAACCACCAATATGAGCCTCAAATTGAATCACCAGTGCCTCCAGAATAGGGTCTCACATCTCAGAAATCTCAGATATCTCCCTAAGCAGAGAACTTTCAGATATCAAAATCACCTCTAGAAGAAAGGTATACTTTAGAAAATTCATGAAATTAGAACCTATACATCTCTCAAAATCATATAATCTCCCCAGCAGAGTCGCCAGATTATGGACCACGCGTGCGAGTGTCCTGGCATTTTCCCTGAAGTGTGCTCCTTGGGATCCGTCTCAGGACACTATCGAGGGAGAATGCCAGGACACCCACACTCGTCGTCCACATCTGATTTTACCGCCCGATCTATAGCCTGACACCCCGACCTAGGTACTTTATGTGGACGGGTCTTCCAATAAACAAGGCAGTGGGGTAGGGATCATCCTAACCATGCCTGACAAGATCCAGTTAGAGTATGCACTAAGGTTTGGGTTCCGAGCCCCTAACAATGAGACTGAGTACGAGGCCTTGTTGGTTGGATTACAGTTGGCTACTTTGATGGGTGCACAACAAGTCCAAGGTTAAAGCGACTCCCAGCTCGTGGTCAATCAAGTTAATTAGGAGTATGAAGCTCGAGAAGACAACATGGTAGCCTACCTAGCCCTCGTCTACATAGTCTCAAAGAAGCTTAAGGGTTCTCGATCACACGGATCCCGAGGGAAGAAAACATAAGGGCCGACCGGTTAGCCTACCTTATTTCATCCTCTGAGTCAGACCTACCCAGGATAAGGATAAAATACTTACTCGAGCCCAGTGTGGCCAACTCAAAAGGCATGGAGGTCAAACTGGTCGCTTTAGGGTCCAGCTGGATGGATTCGATTGTGACGTTCCTCACAACTGGAGGCTTAGCAGATGGAAAAAATAAAGCCCGACGAGTAAGATATTGGGCGGCCAGATATCATATCGTCGGCAGTGTGCTCTATAAAAGAGGGTTCTCTATCCCCTATCTCCAATGCATCCACCCTGCCCAAGTTCAAAGAATATTATATGAAATCCATGAAGGAATGTGTGGAAGCCACGTAGGAGGTCAGGTGCTTTCTCGCAAAGCTCTATTACAAGGTTACTATTGGCCGATGATGGCCTCAGATTCTCAGGAGTACATCAAAAAGTATGACATGTGTCAGAGGCATGCCAACATGATCAACTGCTTGGCGCAGTTCCAAACACCAATCCTCAGCCCTTGGCCATTTCCTCAGTGGGGCATTGATATCGTCGGTCCCCTCCCAATGGTAAAATGCCAAGTCAAATTTGTCATCATCGCCGTGGACGATTTCACTAAGTGGGCAGAAGTTAAGCCCTTGGCAACGATCACCGAGAAAAAGATGAAAAGTTTCGTTGAGATCGAAAAACATTCTCAGCAGGTCTGGCATCCCCCAGGTCCTGGTCAGCAACAACAGCAGGCAGTTTGACACCCTGGTATTCAGGCAGTTTTGCTCGGGCTACAGAATATCAAACCACTACTCTTCTCCCGAGCACCCTCAAGTCAATGGCTAAGCCGAGGTAATGAATTGGACAATTATGCAGGCAATCAAAACCAGACTTAAAAATGTCAAAGGGCTTTATGCAATAGAACTACCAACCCTTCTGTGGGCCTACCATACTACTCCTCGAGCGACCATAGGGGAGACCTCATTCTCCTTCACCTAGGGCTTTGAGGCGCTGGTCCCCACTGAGCTTGGATTATCAACGTACCTGGTGGTGAATTTTAGCGAGCAAAGTAATGAAGAAGTCCTTAGGGGGGAGCTCGATCTGATATAGGAAAAAAAGGATCGGGCATACCTAAAAGTGGCAGCCTATAAACAATGAATCTCTCGGTATTTCAATAGCAGAGTCAAGAATCGCAGCTTCTAGGTGGGAGACTTGGTCCTTAAGGCAGTAAACTAGTGTACCAAGGTCTCGAGTCATGGAAAGTTGGGCCCAAACTGGGAAAGACCCTACTGGGTCACCCAAGTTATCCACCCAAGAACCTACTGGTTACAGACTCTAGACGGGCAGGACCTTTCTCACCCTTGGAACGTGCAGCACATTTGCAAGTACTTTCAATAAAGAATTGATTAGAATGGAGTAGCATTGGTTTGGAAATTTGTTGCTCTTCTCGAGCAACTATTATAGTTTTCAAAAGAAATAAAGATTTTCTTTTGTCACAATAATGTTCCCTACCAGTATTCCGTGAACAAAAGACCACAAGATCACACCCAAAGCACGAAAGACCTCGGGATCACACCTGAGTCACCAAAGGCCCCGGGATCACATCCCGAGGCACCAAAAGCCTCGAAACCACACCCGAGGCAAAAAAGATGTCACACCCCGATTTATGGAAAGCCAAATAATCAGCATAGAACTAAATCTAGACTACTATTCGACTGTCCAACTATTGGAGTGAACACCACGAAGCCCATCCTAATAAAACTTTTTAATGGAAATAGATGTTCTTAAAAACTTGATTAAAACATTTGTAATAAATCTCCATTTAAGTTTTTAAAACAAAACCACCACATTTCCATTTTAAAAATTCCGAAAATAATCAAATATATTTGATTAAAGCTACAACTACTAAATCACTTATATTGAAAAGCGGAAGCTGAATAAACATTTCTAAATTCTCATTAAGAATAAAAATCTTCTCATTTACAATTAAAGCTTTGAAAGAATAACCTCTATTACAACCTTTGGTTAGAGCTACTAAACGTTCCAATACCAACTACAATAATGGCCCATAATGCCAAATAAATGAAAATAGCAAATGAACAGTAAACGTCTTCATGCCCTCAAGCAAATCCATGCAATCCAATAGTCATACCGGCCTACTCCTTAATCTGCAAAACGGCTGCGTTTCCCAAGCAACGCCCCCGCATAATAAACATCACACGGGTCAGTATTGTATAACAACACTGGTATGAGTAAACACGCCCCAGTCTCAAGGATCACTCGTGGTCCCCTCGACTCCAACTCAACAATAATCAATTAACATAATAATGCCCAATAAATTTCCCGGAGGTTGGGAATCTGCTGGACTCCCTCCCTCTCTTGACCACAAACACATATAGAGTTGTAGGCAGAACTGTAGTTCCACACGTGAGTGAGGACAAGCGGTAGTTTCCTCGAGTCACGGCGGCAGTTTGTTCCACCCACAAAGTAAAAGAAACACTTACTCTTAAATGACATGGTGAGCCAAAGCCTGCATACAATGGTTAGTGGGCCCACCATCCTGCAACTCGAGAGTTAGCACAAATCCTTAGTATCATAATAAACAATTCTCCAATACCAAATCATTTAATCAATTTTCTTCGCATTATACCACAGTAACCATTTCGAGTTTTCAATTTCATGTTTCGCAACAGTTTATCCATTTGCATTTAACGCTCTACAATCACTGTCATTTTTTTCTTGCCCTAGGTTCACCACTAAGGTCACCCTACTCATGGTTAACTTACTTTTTATGAACGATTCATTATTCAATTTCCTAGCTTCACCACTTGGTCACCCTCCATGGTACACCCACACATATATCCCATGTGTGCCCGGACATACTACTAACATCCACTCTGGTGCTAGTTTGGTTGGGGTACATTGGCAAAAAGTACACTTAACAAGTCTTAAGCCAGCTTGATCACGAAGCCACTGGCAAATGGGTACACTCAGCAAGTCGAGCTACCAAAAAAAAATATCACATAACGGGGAGCGGTGAGCACTAAGGAACTTGAAACCACTTATTTTTTTACCATCTACATTAATTCACATAAGTACCCATTCATGAGGGTTTAATCACGTCATTAACCACTTCGGAAATTTATCATTTATTACATGGATTATCATTATCCGATTATTCACAATAAGGCCCTTGCGCCAAACTTCTATTCACGTCTCTAACGTAGTATTTCCACAATCATCATTTAATACCGCACATATAAGTTATAGCATTTAAAATCGGCATTCAATAGCACTATTTAAAATTGTCCCAAACAAATCTTATATTAAACAGCCCCAAAACCAGCATGGGTTGAAATTGTTCTTCATAATAATACCGTACAAAGAAACATCTCTAACAATTTACATAAACATAATTCAAAATTCGGAGTTAGCATTTACTGCTACTGTAATATGAATTTTCTGCCCAAACGGTGCAGAATTGAGAAAAATACCATTAGACGAAAAACGTGCAGAATCACGTTTTACATTGACTCATGTGAACAGTTTTACCAAAAACAAAACGTATGAATTAATACGAATTATTTTCTAAAACAGATCTGAGAGTTTTCTTCAATTTTACCCAAATCCGAATTTGTGTTAGTCTTCTTTTTTTTTTTTTCCCTCAATTTTCTAAATAACTTATATCTAACCTTTGATATATATAAATATATATATATAAATGTATATGTATATATCACTATAAATCCGTATTATATAAACACCCATCCATACGATTTATTCAAACTATAATAAACACAAATCGAAAATCAATCAAACTACGAATCAACCCTACAAATCTAAACGTTTACTCACCAAATTGGGAAAAGCAAGATTATGTTAATGATGGTAAACTCCCTTCTTTTCTCTTCTCTTCTCTTTTTCTTCTCCTTCTAGGTGGCTAGGGTTGCCTCTTCTCTCTTTGTCTCTTGTTCTCTCTCCCTCTCTCTCTCTCTCTCTCTCTCTCTCTCTCTATTGCGGCTGACAATGAGATTCTATTACTGTTGTGTTGAAAAATCAACTAACCCTAATATAATATAATATTATGTATATAACTATGGTACATACACTCAACATATAATTGTAACACTCACACAAACATTACTAATCCCGTTTTTCTTCTTATGGGATCACCAAAGAGACCTATATGAGCCCAGAATGCAGTGCAAAGTATTAAAATGAGTAGCCCAATGGGTACCCATGACCCCGGTACTAAGTTTTAATATTAATTACATTATTTAACACATTCGCGGGCATGTAAACACTATATAACAAAAATACATATCAACCCTTCACTTTTTTTTTAACACATATAAATTAATAAAATATAACTCCCAAACTAAACGCGCTCACTCATGATTTAATTGATACGTCCACCAAACACTTAAATTTTCCAAACACATGTCTTACATAGGCACACTCATATAATATTGCTAACTGGAAATAATAGGTAAATAATTATTTACATAGAAATTTTTGGGTTGTTACAAAAGACCTCGAACTCAAACCCAAGGCACATAAGACCTTGGGGTCACATCTAAGGCACCGGCTTCGCTTAGGACCATAACCGACAATGGGGGCATGTTCTCCTAGGTGGCTAATGATAGCAAGCTTAAAAAGACCCTACAATTACCAACGTTCTAGGTCGGTTCCCTACGATTACTGCCTCTATCGACGCCTGCCTTAGCAAAAGTTTGGGGGGCAGGGGAACACTGGACTAAAACAGGGAATCACACCGAGCACTAACAGGACCAGTGGAACTCTAGAAACATTCCTCAGTACCTACAGTGCCCAGAGAAGCAGTCCGGGCAGTAACAGGACCAAAATCCTACAGTATACTGGACAGGACCTCCAAACCCAAGTTGGTTTGTAAGTACAGGTCCCTAGAAGACCAATTGTTCTTTACTGGTCATAATCCTAAAGCTTTTGCTAAGGTAGGATTTTGGCAAGACTTACAACCGACTGGGCACATGCAATTATAAACGCAGGCATATAAAGTGTAAAAATATAGAACAGTTGGTACAAAGGTGGCCTCAGAGGGCCTTTTCATTAACAACAAAAACAAATATGTACAATGCCTAGGGGGGCAATTATAGTAGCCTCCCCAAAAAAAACAACAAAAAAATAAGCAAAAAGGCTATTGCATAACCGCAATCAGCACCTCATTGGTCTCCTCGACCTCATCAGCCGGAGTGACTCCACCCTCCTCCTTAGTAGCCGAGGATAGCTTCCAGAAATCAGACTCGACCCAAGAGTATGCCAAGAGATCCCAGTCGGGATGGTCTATAACCGTCCTCTTTGTTAGGTCGGCGTAGCCCTTGAGGAAGCCAGCTTCAAATTCTTCATCAGCCGCCTTAGCCGCCTCAACCCAGGTGGCTTCCACGTCAACAGTGACTTTTTCCTCAGCAGCCCTTTGGGTCTCCTGCTTAGTGGCAAGATCTACCTGAGCAGCTCTAAGGTCCAAGGCTAGAGCCTTAATTTTCTCCTTCTCCGCCCTAAGGGCAAAGTCGATAACTTCCCGAGCCACCTTCTCTGTGGACATAGTAGCTGTAGTACTAGCCAACCTCTCGGCCATCTTGAGCAAGAGAGTCTCGATTCTCGCTGCAAAACATCCGGGCTGAAAAAGGAAAAAAAATACACCGATCAGTCATCCGAGCCGAGATAAAGGAGGTAGAGGAAGATGAATTACATACTAGATGGGAGATGTTATACAATCACCCCGACAGAGCCTTAGTGTCCAGCCCCCCACATTTCTTGACCAGGCTCGGGAGCAGCACCGACATAATCCTCGTTCAAGCATCCTACGCCACCTCAGCCAAGGGTACTTCGAACGGTATGTTCGCCGGTGGGCGCATCGAAGGGTGTACTACTTCGACCTTAGGGACCGAAGTTCCTACCCAGTCTGGGTGAGGCCCACGTAGAAGCCGCTTCAACTGGGGGCTAGCAGGGGAAATGTCCTACCTCTTCCTCCTCTGTCCTGCGTGGGCTGCCAATGCCTCCTCCTTCTAGTTCAAAGTGGCCATGTCCATAGGTGCCTTCTCTGCCAAAAAAAAAGTGTCACGAAAGGCATGAATCAATAGAAGGGCAGAAACTAAGTTCGAGCAACAATAACTTACCAACAGTGTTAGGAGGGAAGACTGGAGGGGTGAGAACTTTGTTCTGGCGGTATGTAACAACTGGTTCTCTTGCCTGGGACAGTACGTCAACTATATTGGTCGGGGCTTGAACAAGCAGCCTTATCCGGTCCTAACACTCCTACGAGAGGTTTGGCAGATCAGCCTAGCCCATTGAAAAATGAGATAGAAGTTACCCTACATTAAAATGCCGAGGGGTAATAGTCAAATACAGACTCGTGATAACTTACTTCTTAGTTCACTCGCCCAGGATGTCCTTAAGGTAAGTCTTGGGGCTTCCGCGCCAAACCCGCGGGTGGATACTCAAAAGAACTTCTTCTTCTACCCCTTGTTGTTACTGGGGGCACCCTCCAAGATTTCATCCTTTACCGGGAAAGAAAAAAAAATTGACCTCCTTTTACAGCGAGGACGAACGATAGGTCCACAGGAATTCATGGAGGGTCAGCTCGTATTCGAAAACTTGGGGCTAGAGGGATATGGCCCCCATTAAAAATATCCATATGTACGGGGCAAGTTGCCCGAGAGTTGTGCCCAAGTAGATCAGTAAGTCCTGGGCAAGAGGATATAGGGGTAGACGAAGCCCCGTAAAAAATGCGTCCTCATATAGCGTGGTGAATCCCAGCCAGTTAACGTGCGCCTCTTCATCCAGCATGGCAAAGGAAAAATCATCAAAATAGCGATACTTCTGCCTAATCCTGGCTAAGTCTGGCACATCCAAAATGATGGGGGTTCCCATGCTAGAAAAGAGGATCTCAGAGCTGCTCAAAGTCGACGCCCTATTTCCTCGACTCCCTTGAGTCTAAAACCTCAACGTACGACTAGTTTGGCCCCTCGTCAGGTGTTCTGATAGAAATTCTACCCTTGCTATGGCAATCGGACTGGGAGGCTGAAGGCTGATCTAAACTAGTACCCGGGGTCCTTGATCGCGACTGTTCATCTTCTAACCAGGAAAGTGAATCGAAGCTCCTGTAGTTGGAAGGGGGTGTAGCTGACAACCTAGGTAGGGATTCGGGACTCCAAGTCTGAGATACAGAGGGGGCAAGACTAGAAACCTAAAAGGGAAGGTGTACAAGGTCTTCAGGGTAAGGTGACATTCGGTCCGAACCGCACCTGGATAACCCAATCGGTTAAAGAGCTCTGTCGCACCACCCGATCTAATGACAAACCTAAGGAAAAAAAAGTCCCACTCCCTCGCGAGTCCTAAAGGGTTCCCGTTCTTTAGCCTCGGACGGGATCGTTCACAAAAACTGCTCGGTAGTCTCTATCTCTGGATAGTAGGAATGAAAAAAATGAGCAAGTGTCCCTTATATAAGAAACATGAATGGTCCAGATTAGATCTGATCCAGCAGCCAGGAAATCCTCCTACCTAAACCATACGACAGCTGTCACCTCGGGCACATGAAGCAATATCTCAAAAGGCGCGCACATTAAATGCATGACATGATGGTCCGGTTGTGATTCGATTATTCGATTCTAATTACACTGGTCTTGTGGGCTCCTAACCAGACCAGTCACCAACCAATACGTGGATGGCACCGAACCTGGGCCCCATGGCTTTACCGGTCTGTCCAGACTCCGGTTGACTCATGCGGTCGATCTTACCCTCAGCAAGGTCCCAACTCTGTTCCTAAATAGTATTTGGATTAGTACTAATTTTTAATCCTCATTCGATGAAGCGTCGCATTAGCCTTGAAAATGGTGGGCAGCTGATATGTACAAAAATATCAAGTCAAAGTCAAACTACCACCTTAGCAAGGAAATGCCAAGTCATCTGGAATGGGCGCTTACTACTCAACCATGCCGGGTCGCTCGACTGAGACTGCCCGGTTTGGTCTAGCATCTTGGCAGTGCGGTCCGGGTCATCGACCAGTAGATGAAGCCCGGTTGTATCACATGGCTTACCCTACAAGGTTCTGGACAGTTGCCTATCTCAGTTAGAGGACTAATGGAAAGTGTAAGTTACTTCCTAATCTACTTAGGAAACTCCCATAATTTGTGTAAATCAATTATGATTAAGTTAGGTTTCCTAATTAGCTCAGTTACCTTCTATGAGTGGTCTCTTGCACCTATAAAAGAGACCACTCACCCCCATGAAAGGGGATCAAATTGTTACTTCATAGAATAGCAATATATATCATTCATACGCATACACTCGACCAGTTTTCTGGTAGTGCTACCCTCTTTGTTGATTCACCAAAAACTGCCGGTGATTTGTTAGTGAACGCTCTCCGTCGCACACCTGGATGTAGGTCACCTAGTTAACGGGGCCAAACCACATACAAACTTTCTTTATCTTCATCTTCTTGTGCTTACTAATATACTAATTTTTGGCATCATCAATGTGTATAAGTGTACAGGTGTATGTTTTGAAGGTTGTATGCAAGGAAAAAAAGATGAACTCTTTGGTTTTCTCCTAATTTCTCTTCTAACTTTCCATGAACAATAATTCTCCTAGGTCTCTCTATGAATGCAGATTATAATCCTCCAAAGACTAGAAATGCATGTGCATGGAGGCTTATATATTACAAGGTGGATTCTAGGTGTCACCATGCATGGTACAAGCTAGGACACATGTCCTTGGGGTAGACAAGTGTCACATGGGGTGGTGACATATGGAGGGGGTTTGCATGTGCCACTAAGTGATCAACCATGTGGGGTCTACCTTGGTTTTTGTGCCACTATCTCAGTTTGTGTGCAAAAGTTCTTGATATATGTGTCGATCTCGAATTACGTGCTAATAGGTATTACTTCTAATGTTCAGGTCTGATTACGGAACTAAGCTAAGTCCTATTATGGTCGAGTTGGTGCAGTAACTACAGTCTTATTAGTAATACTACAACACGTCGATACCGCCACACAGTTAAAATTATAATAACTAGTCAAAATGGAAAATTCAGAAAATTGATATTATTAGAAGTAGAGGGAAATTACAGGTATTACATCTTCTACCACCTATTACAGGATTTTGTCCTTGAAATCAAAACTAACAAATATTGAAAAGAATTGGAAATTTTTCTCGCATCTCCGATTCCAGCTCCCAAGAAGCTTCTCCTTCATCATGGTGCTTCCATTAAACCTTTAACAGTAGAATCTCTTTGATCCTCTGCTTCTTGACTCCATGATTCATAATTCTTACAGGTCCTTTGATGAATGTAGCATTTTTGTTTACTTTGATATCTTTAAAATCAATCTCATGTGCTGGACTATGAAGGCATTTCCTCATCATACTCACAAAGAATACATTATGAACTCCCGACATCTTTGGTGGTAACGCCAATCTATAGTTGACTTTTTCCACGCGTTCTATAATTTCAATGGTCCAATGCAGCACGGTGATAGCTTTTTCCTCTTCTGTCCAAACCGTACAATGCCTCGAACCAGGAAAATTTTCAAGTACACATAATCTCCAACTTCAAATTCTAGGTCTCGACGTTGTTTGTCTGTGTAGCTCTTGTATCTGCTTTGCGCTGCTTTCATCCTTTCCTTCACCATATTGCTTCCTTTATTGGTTTCTTAAAATAAGTTTAGTCCTAACAGTTTGCCATCCCCAACTTTAGCCCAACACAAAGGTGATCAGCAAGGTCTTCTGTATAGTGCTTCAAATGGTGCCATCCCTATGCTTGAATGAAAACTGTTGCTGTAAACGAACTCAATCAATGGTAAGTGAGCTTCCCACAAACTTTCAAAATTGATTACATATGCTCAAATCATGTCCTCTATTACTTGATTCGTCCTTTCTATTTGTCTATCAGTTTGTGGATGAAATACAGAGCTCAACTTCAGAGATGTTCCCATTACTTTTCTAGAGAGTTTCCCAATATCCAACGGTGAATCTCGAATCTTGGTCTGATACGATTGATACTGGCACTCCATACAATCACACAACTTATTCTAGGTATAGTCGACTCATCTTCTCAATCGGATGGGTCATGCTGTAGGCAATAAAATAGGCTGATTTGGTCAATCGATCAACAACTACCCAAATAGCATCATGGTTCTACTGAGATTGGCAATCCCACAACAAAATCCATGGTAACATGCTACCATTTCCATTCTGAGACAAATAGATGTTGTAGTAATCCTGGAGATCATTGGTGTTCTGCCTTAACTTGCTGGCATGTAGGGCCTTTGGCTACATACTCAGCGACTTCTCTCTTCATGCCAACCCACCAGAAGTTCTTTTTTAAGTCTTTGTACATCTTGGTTCCGCGTGGGTATATGGTCATTCTCGACTTATGTGCTTCATCCAGAATATCTTTCCTCAAACCATCCATATCGGGTACACATAACCTGTCCTTACATCTAAATCCTTCGTCTATTCCAATGTTCCATTCAGCCAGATCCTTTGCTTTGTCCTTCTCGAACCATCTCCTCAATCCTTCGTCCTTCTTTTGAACTTCGAGTATTCGATGAATAAGGGTTGGTTATGCCATAAGCTATCTAAAAGGTTGTCCATCGCCTGGTCTTGTAGCCTGAATGTCAAACTATGTTAACGCTTCTAAGGCTTCCCATTCCTTGATTAAAGTGAGGCAATTAACCTTCAAGGTTTTTTGCTCAGAGCATCTACGACCACGTTTGCTCTACCGAGGTGGTACTGTAAATTAAAGTTACAGTCCTTAAGTAGCTCCATCCAGCGTCATTGCCTCATGTTTAGTTGCTTTTGAGAGAACAGGTATTTTAAGCTTTTGTGATCCGAAAATAACTCAAACTTCTCTTTGCAGAGATGCTGCCTCTAAAATCTTAAGCGCAAAGACAATTACAGCCAATTCTAGATCATACGTAGGGTAGTTCAATTCACGTGGCTTTAATTGTCTGGATCCTTAAGCAATCACCTGACCATTCTGCATAAGTACACATCCTAGTCCTTGATACAAAGCATCACTATGGATAGTGTACTATTCACCATTCTTGGTTTTCTAAAAGGCGCGTTCATGCTTGTCCTTCTACTAAAACATTGAACCCTTTTTCGTCAGTCTGGTTAAAAAAGACGTAGTCCTTGAGAATTCTTCCACGAATCTCCCATAGTATCTAGCCAATCTAAGGAAACTTCGTATTTCTAATGCATTGGTCAGTCTATTACAATTAGAAACTGCATCCGTCTTGGTTGAGTCTACCGAAATCCCATTCTGTGAAACTACATACCCCAATAATTTAACTTCTTTTAGCCAAAACTCGTACTTACTAAACTTGGCATAGAGGCAATTTTCTCTAACTATCTAGAGTACAATCGATACATGCTTTTTGTATTCTTCATCACTCTTTGAATAAATGAGGATATCGTCGATAAATACAATGATGAATTGATCCAAAAGGGCCTGAACACCCGATTCATCAAATCCATGAATACCGTCAGGGCACTAGTTAACCCAAAAGGCATAACCAAGAACTCATAATGCCCATATCTTGTTCTGAAAGCCATTTTTGGTATATTTTCCGGTCTAATAGGTAACTGGTGGTACCCGGATCGTAAATCAATCTTTGAAAAGGTAGTCACTCCTTGAAGTTGATTGAATAGGTCATCTATTCTGAGAAGTGGGTACTTGTTCTTGATAGTGACCTTATTTAATTCTCTGTAGTCGATACAGTTTCGAAGATTCCCATCCTTCTTCCTAACTAACATGACCAGGGCTCCCCAAGGTGACGTGCTTGGTTTAATGAATCCAAGATATTCCAAATCTTGCACTTGCTTCTTTAGCTCCAGCATTTCCATTTGGGCCATACGGTAAAGGGTCTTGGATATTGGTGTCGTTTTAGGTACTAACTCAATACAAAAGTTGATCTCGCGCTTAGGTGGTAATCCAAAGATGTTCTGAAAGACGTCTTTATAGTCTCGAACTATCGAAATCTAAGCGATCGACAATTTTCAGCTTATGGTTTCCATAGAGGCTAAGTGACTTGTAAGAAAGGCGTCTCTAGTAGGGTTGCATTGGAAACTGAAGGGTGTCCTCCCAGGTACTAAAAATGTGATTAACATACTTGCACAATCTAACTTTACATGGTACTTAGTAAGCCAGTCAAATCCAAGAATCACATTGAATTCCTTCATGGATTGAACAATTAAGTTTGCAGGTAGCTTCCTATCCTCCAATGTCAAGGTGCAGTCCTTGTACACCTTTTCTAGCTTCACGGTCACACCCAAAGGTGATACCATATTCAGAGCTACCTCAAGTTGTCACGCCCCGACGTAGCATAATTCAGGAAAGCATTTAATTTCCTTTATGGACTCGTAGGTCTTGACAAGTGAGAATGACCAATTGTCCCTGCAACAGATAACTTAAAAGCATTTCTAAAGAGAAGGATACTAAATAAACATAAGCTCCAAAGTTAAACTTACTAAACTATTACATCAGTCCAGGTCTTAGGCACAAACGCCCTTATTCAAATGTCTAAAACTAGTTTATTACAACCCGAATTAAAAAGACATAGGAAAATATAAAGCAGCCTCCTGGAAAGTTCCTCCTCTAACTAGCATAGTCAAAATACCCTGGCTGCTCCTGACCCTAAAAATCTGGACATACAGTCCAGGATGCATCAACGCCGTCAGCTTATGAAAGCTGGTGAGCAAAATAAACAAGTGCTCGCAATGTATATATAAGCATATAAACAACAGTGCAAATTAACTTTAAAAGCAATAGATTCAAGGTTCCAATTCCAACATAAGTCACGGGGGAATAAAGTAAGCAATAAATATGCGACCGTGCATGAACAATGTAACATCTCATCTTTCTGACTCTTTTCTCTCAACAAGACCCGACTCAACCAAACCATTACCTCAGATACCAGGAATAATATCCGATCGATATCCAAAATAGCACACCATACCATTGCTTCAGATACCAGGAATAATATCCGATCGATATCTAAGCCGCACTAAATACCATCGTTTCGGATACCAGGAATAATATCCGATCGATATCCGAAACAAGCGCCCTAGATACCAGGAATAATATCTGATCGATATCTAAGCCGTAACTCAATACCATCATTTCGGATACCAGGAATAATATCCGATCGATATCCGAAACAAGCGCCCTAGATACCAGGAATAATATCCGATCGATATCTAAGCCGTACACAACACTGTCGCCTCCAATACCAGGAATAATATCCGATCGATATTGAGGTCGTACATCAGACCGCCACTCTTTACTCTTTTCACACTTTCTCACATACCATGCATGTCGACTCCACCTCAACCCTATCATGCATGTCAATGTCCATGAAATATAACACCAAACAAAAGTACGAGAAATCAAGTCTTTTTATTCTTCTTTATTAACAAGGTACAATGTACTTAGAATCATTGAGTTAGCAGCCACAATATAAATTATCAAGTCATATATGAAACAAGAGGTAAATTCATCAAAAACTACCTTAATACGCTTTTTACAGCTACTAGTACACAAGCAGATCCACTTTAAAGGAATGCCCTTAAAATGAGTTATAATTTTTATGGATGAATTACACATCAAAAGAAAGGTCTTTGAGTCTAGTTTCCAACGCTTCAAACGGTGCGCGTTTTTGAGTTTCCTAGAGGAAGTTATGACCGTTTTAGTAAAAGTCGTCAGTGCTGAAAAAGTGTCAATCGATTGACAAAAGTGTCAATCGATTGGATGACATGTCAATCGATTGGATGACATGTCAATCGATTGGATATGTTTCCAATCGATTGGTATCAGCAGTTTCTCCCCTATTACGAATTTGAAGTCTGTTTTTGACCCATTTCTCAATTCTGCTTCAACCAAGACATGTAATATATGGATTTCTTCATTTTTCCGCAAGGATTATGAATACGTGATCGGTTTAAACTAATTTCAATCGTAGCTCTCGGATTTCACGTAAAACCGAGAGGTGACAAAACTTTAAATTAACGGTACGTCGCGATACGGACGAATTACTGCGTAGGATTCGAACCGTAGCTTATTGGGACAAAGATCTTCCATTCCCAATTCACGGAATTGAATTTGGTTGAGTTTTACAAAACTCCAATTTTAAGCTTCCATGGTGTATCTATATATATACACATGTATACACACATATATGAACTGAAATATACATATATAAACATGGCGAGTGAGTTTATAATACTCACAGAGGTTAATTAGACCGAGAATTCGAGACCGATAAATTTCCGCCGAGAATTCCGTCGTCCAATTCTACTCCTCCGTTTTCTTGATTGATATATGTATATAGATATGTATGTGTATATGTATAAGTATATACTGTATGTGTGTTATGTGTGTATGATCTTGAGAGAGCAAGAGAGTGATAGAGAGAATTGAGAGAGTTTGAGGGAGATACAGTGAGTGAGAGAGAGACATTGATATACATATATATAAACTGCCCAAAATTGGGCTCCAAGCAATGGGTAGAAATTACCCGGTGAGGTTGAGCTCACGTGCTCCCTCACCCAAGACGCGGTATAAAACGCAGGTTTAAAACAAAACTGGTATTTTACAGTGGATATAAAAATACAGAAAATTACATTAGCGTAGGAATAAATTCCGGGTTGTACAAAAATATAGATATCGATTTTGAAACCATAGAAAATATTTTGGAAATTACAGTTTGACCCCAGATGTATATCAAAAAGAAATTAAATTAAAATAAACATTTATTAATGGAAAAGAAATACTGGGTGTTACACAAGTGTTTGGGAAACTAAGCCCAATCGTCATACAACCTCAAAGGCACTCAATGAATTTGTAGCACCAGTATCAAAAAGCACTTTAAATCGTCTAGCATATAATGAGAGTGTACTTTCCAAGTTTTGTTGCTCCTTTTCGTAATAGCTGGCCGCCTCGGGTATGATAACATTGAGTCGGGCCTTACCAGATTGACCTTGAGTAGTGGGCCTATGATAGTTTCCTCTCGGTGCCTTGCATTCTTAGCTCATGTGTCCCCTCTTTCCACAGTTGTAACAGACAACATTAATTTGATAGTTGTCCCTGGGGGCTGTGCAGTCTTGTACAATGGCTGGTACTTATGGTGCGGAAGGTGCTGCATTCTTATCCCGGGGAAGGGTGGGTCCTGGTTTCTTGCCACTATTCAATGGATGATTGTTTCCTTGGTAACGAGTCGAAGGTATTCCTCGTGGTCCATTCCTTGATAGAGGTGGTCGGTGTACCTTTTGCCTCGGGCCTTGGTAGCCATCTCTTTCCAATCCTACCACCAACCTAACCAAAACCTCAAAAGTTTGATTCAGGTGTCCCAATGTCAAATGTCGAAGCTACAGATTGATTCCTCGGTGAAACTTCTTGATCTTTTTCTGAGGGGTCTCAACAATGTGAGGAGCGAAGCAGGACAAGCGTTCAAATTGTATTGTATAATCTCTCAGAGTCCTATTTCCTTGAGTCAGTTCGATGAATCCCTTCTCTCTCTGGTCCTTTTCATTAACGGGGAAATACTTTTCCAAAAACTTCTCCCAAAAGATGGTCCATGTCATCCTTCTTGAAGCTTCTACTGTGATAGTTGCCCTCTCGACTTGCCACTAATCGGCCACCACATAAGTGAGTCAAAAAGTAGCGAGACGGTGCTTCTCTTTCTCGGAGCATTAGATTGATTTTTAGCCATTGCTCTGCTCGCTAGGATTCACCAATGCCATCAAACCTATCAGGATGCAAAGCTCTAAATCCTTCCATTAGTCTATCAGGTGTCTGTGGTGGGGGTGTAATGGGGTTGTTTTTGTTGCCGTGGTTGTTGCCTATATGGTCCAGACGCTATAGAAATGCGCCAAAGATTCCAATAGGATCGATTCCTTCAAGAATGGGATCTGGTGGCCCTCTAATATGATTTCTTCTTGGTCTTCTCGCCATTGTGCTTGTGTGCTTATGTACCTACATGAATATCTATTGGTTACTCTCCAATCCTAATCATGGTTACAAGATATAAATATGACTGAATATAGAGATAGCAATTCTAATATAAGCACATATCACATCATGCATATCACTCCATTAAGTAGATGAAGCAAGTCTTCATTGATAACTTCAAATATTTACACGGTACAACATAGTTACAAAAACATTTATATAGGAAAGTGCACACGCTGAATATACATAGTAGGAAAAATAGTACTAAAAGCATGTACATAGAAAAATATACACATGGAAAAGGCGTACACGTTACTAATAACACGTGTTATATGCCTGAGTACAACTATATACACAAAAGATGGGCTACTAGCCCTATTACAGTAGAGCTATAGATCCTGGGGATCCTATCCCAGAAGTCCTTTATATCTGACTCATAAGGTGGACCATCATCCAGAATCAAAATCTCCTCAGGTGGAACCCAGTCTAAGTATGGGTCAAACTCATCGATCATCTCATTGTCCCCGTCGTCCTCTAGGTCATCCTCAACCTTTGGTCCTCCATCATCTGTAACTACCATCGCTCCATCCTCGTCGGCATCCTCTACCGGATCCTCGTTGTCACCAGCCTCTACCGCCTCTTCCTCAGCTATGTCATCCTCGGGTGGCTCCCCCCTCCTACACCCTCAGTTGGGTCAACATCTGTAGCTCGGCGGTGTTAATGTCCTCTGCGGGATCCTCTCCATCATCAACCTCCTCTATGACCAGGTTTGGCTCATTGTCATCGTCAACATGGGACTTGTCCTCACTATCAAACCCTGTAACTGGCTCTGTGGCTATAGGTGCATCAACTATGGGCTCCTCTGGTGTTGATAGTGGTATAAAAGGAGGTGGTCTAGCGGGCAATGGTGGTGGTGTCAACTCCACTTGAAAAGTAATGACTCTAAAGGTATGGCGGTCCTGAGTCATCCCGACTGTCTCCTGATGAACGAGTGTAAGTGTGCTCTCTCGGTAGTATGCCTTTATTCGTAATATCATTGGATCCTGAATCCCCAATACATCTATGTTGTGCCACATATTATCGTCCATATGCTGCAGGGCACTCTATCGAATTTTCTAGTGATACAACAACAGGTCTGCGGGCTCTATGTGATCTGGGTATATCCCATGTCCTCCAAATCAATCCTGGATGTAAAAAGGTTCCATGCCAACCTGTCCAATATAAAACTATCATAAGGTTAGTATCTTCATAGGTGGGAAATTTCTAATGGTTTATAACATAAAGATCATAGTATAATCGATGTAAAGGTCTTAACCTAAGGCTCTGATACCAAAAATCCCTGTCACGCCCCGGTTTAGCCAAAATTGGGAAATTTTTAAATTTTCCATCTTGAACCCTAAGGCACATGACTGGTTACGTCATCGAATTGTCCATGACCAAATACTAATAATAAATAAGCAAAAATGATAGTGATACACACTAAACGACACACTAAACGACACACCAGCTTTAAATGCATGTACTCTGTGCTGTGTAAGTGAGGCGCAGAAAAGTGTGAAAAATTCAAACAACACAGGGTGCATGCATTTAAAACACAGTGTGTTGTTTGGTGTGTCGTTTGGTATGTATCCCTATCATTGTTGATAAACAAGATAACTAAAAGGATAAAACCAACGTCTGCTTACATGAATATATTACAATAAGAAGCCATAGCACTTAGCTAGCTATTACATCATTATATATACATTAGTGTCTTATGGCTTTCTGGCCTCACGAAAACTGTTACAACAGATAAGATATGTCTTTGGTTATAAACAAAACATTTACAAAAGATAACTTTTAGTCTTCCCTCTAACTCGCATATCCATAGTCATCTTCAATGTACTCTTCCTCCACGTTCTCCTCCTGCGTAGCATCAAAACATGTGTATCATCACCTAGATAAGCTGGACATGGGAATGTCCAGTGACATGACGTCGTCATCTTATGAAAGTCGTGTGAGAAAACTAATTCAAATGGAACGTATAAAGCCACAAACAACAAGAATACGCTTACTACTTTTAATATGTCTTTTAGGATCTTCGCGATCTCGCCATCGAACTATGACCACTAACGTGTCTGACTAAGTATTCGAAAAGAATACGAACAAACAACTTGACTCATCTCAACATCCTTAATGCCACTACTATCCATTACTATCATTCGGCATCATTCACAAACCAAAGTGCCTCTCACTAACCACTTCATCACGAAGAACCGAAGTGTTGAGGAGTTCAAGAATATCAATTTTATCATGAAGTACCAAAATGAGTCTCAACTGTACGAACCATCACTTCATCACGAAGAACCAAAGTATTCAATATATCAGTTTCGTCATGAAGAACCAAAAAGATACTCATTTACCATTACTTCATCATGAAGAACAAAAGTATTCACCATATCCATTTTGTCACGAAGAACCGCAAGGATACTCAATAACCATCACTTCATTGCGAAGAACCGAAGTATTCACCATATCCGTTTTGTCATGAAGAACCAAAAGGACACTCAATAACCATCACTTCGTCATGAAGAATCGTTGTATTCACCATATTTGTTTTGTTACAATGAACCGAAAGGATACTCAATAACCATCACTTCATCACAAAGAACCAAAGTATTCACCTCATCCGTTTTGTCACGAAGAATTGAAAGGATACTCAATAACCATCACTTCATCATGAAGAACCGAAGTATTCACCATATCCGTTTCGTCACGAATAACCGAAAGGATACTCAATAACCATCACTTCATCACAAAGAACTGAAGTATTCACCGTATCCATTTGGTCGCAAAGATCCGAAATGATGCTTAATAACCATCACTTCGTCATGAAGAACCGAAGTATTCACCATATCCATTTCATCACAAAGAACTAAACGGATACTCAATAACCATCACTTAATCATGAAGAACCGATGTATTCACCATATTCGTTTCATCACGAAAAACCAAAAGATGAAGAGCTGAAGTATTCACCATATCCATTTCGTCACGAAGAATTGAAAGGATGCTCAATAACCATCACTTTGTTACGAAGAACCGAAGTACTCACCATATCCATTTTGTCATGAAGAAACAAAAGGATACTCAATAACTATCACTTTGTCAAGAAGAACCAAAGTATTCACCATATCCATTTTGTCACAAAGAACCGAAAGGATACTCAGTTTCATAACCCAACAGCTCTACCCCTTTTTCTCACCATCCCAACCTCCACGGCCTAGCTTACCTATCTGACACTTATCCTCAGCATAAGATGCTTCAGATATAGCATAACTGATCCTTGCATATCCCCGACTGTACATGCATCACGTATTTTAGAGTTTAGTTCATTCATGACTTCGGATTATACTTTCAAAATTAAGTTCATACGTCCGTCGTTTTGTTTTACGTCATATACTTACAAAATTAGAATAAACATTAATATTTAGTTCACTGCCTCGATTGTTCATTAAGGAAACTTTTTCAGAAAATGTTCCCAGAAACTGGTTACTCCCACTAATCGATTTCTGAGTTAGGCTCTAGAAATTGGTTTCTCCCAACAATTCAATTTCTGATGCCCTTTTCTAGATTTCTTTGTTTCTTGCAATGTACAACACATTGAGCTTAGGGTATTATGCATAAAGACTACTATAGATGGTACAATACTTCCACAGTTATACTTGTAATTCGTATAGTTCTATTTCATGAATCAATGGTACAATTATTAAAGCATGTATCATAAGTTCAAGCATCATAAAATGCATTTAACCCATAAGCAACATGCATAAGTTCCTTTACACGTCTATGATACCATCGTGCAATCTTTAAGACTCATAAAACAAGCTCTTATGTAAATACAAGTAAAGTACAAACCATCTAGATTCAACTTGAAGTCAAGGTACAACTATCAAAGTTCACTCATAAGCTTCCAAGCATATAATGTAAGTTTAATATATAAAACACATATATTAGTTGCTTACTAAGGTTAAGTTACTAACATGCAGCTTCCAACAAACATATAACCAGGTTTCATGTTTACAAAATTGAGGTACAACAAAACAAAGCATAAAAATCAACACAAACGACTCTGTTACCCAGAAACCGATTTCTCCCCATAAACTGGTTCCTCAACCCATTCACCTGTTTCTTATGCCATTTAGCAGTTTTCTTCACAGCACTGCTATACTACGGATTTAACCTAAAAAATTAACCTACATGGCATGGAAACCTTACAATAACATCCTCAAACATATACTAAACATGACTGTATACATATTATATAGGTTCTAAATTGAGCTAGAAATCTCACCAATGCATGGAATTAAGCTTGGTTGTTGATTTGAGCTTAGGAAGCTTAAACACAAGCTTCAATGGTAGAACTTCTTCATCTTCTAACTTCTTGACTTTTCTTACTTTTGGGAATCTTATTTATAATCACAACTCTTAAGTTTCCATGGTAGTGTGTATAAGTGTATGGGTGTATGTTTTGAAGGTTGTATGCAAGGAAAGGAAGATGAACTCTTTGGTTTTCTCCTGATTTCTCTTCTAAGCTTTCCATGTACTGTAATTCTCCTAGGTCTATTTATGAATGAGGATTGTAATCTTCTAAAGACTAGAAATGCATGTGCATGAAAGCTTATATATTGCAAGGTGGATGATAGGTGTCACCATACGTGTGCAAGGCTAGGATACATGTCCTTGGGGTGGACAAGTATCACATGGGGTGTTAACATGTGGAGAAGTGGCCGGCCATGTGGGGCCTACCTTGGATTTGTGCTACTACCTCAATTTACGTGCATAAATTATCGATATACGTGTCAGTCTTAAATTACGTACAAATGGTATTATTTCTAATGTTCGGGTCCGAGTACAGAACCATTTTAAGTCTTATTACAGTCAAGTCAGTGCAGTAACTACAGTCTTATTAGTAATGCTACAACTCATCGATACCACCACATAATTAAAATTATAATATCTGGTCAAAAATGAAAAATTCTAAAAATTGAAATTATTAAAAGTAGAGAAAAATTACAGGTATTACACATGATGTCACGCCCCGGAATAGCATAAATAGAGAAAAATAAATTTCTTTTATGGGTCCATAGTGAGTGACTGGTGAATGTCACTAAACTTTCACACCACGCAGTTCTAGATAACATAACAAGAAAAAAACAACCCACAGTAATATAAAGGAAACCTATTATATTACCAACATCAGAGTTATTACAACAGTAAAGCTACAGCGGAAGTATATAAGGTTTGGAAGCAACATATGCCCAAGTACAAAATATAACAAAATAACTAAACAAAAATAACATAAACTGTCTCCAGGTCTTCTGCTAGCATAAACATCAACGTTATAGTCCTCCCTGGTATAAACATCATCAGTGGGGCCACCCTCGGTGTATTCTCCTCCTGGATAGGAACTATCGTTGTAGACTTCGTCACCTGTAAAATGATGTATAGGATAGTTTGGACGTGGGAATGTCCAGGCAATGAAGGCCGTTAGTTTACTGAGAGCTGAGTGAATATAAACTAACAAGGTACCAGTTATTTGAAGCAAACACAAGCTAATGAAAAACACGAGTTAACGTCTTACTATTATAATAATAATAATATCTTGTTCCTTTATTCAACCTCGTAAAGAAACCCTTATCGTCTTGTAAATCAAAGATCGATATTAACATATCTTGACTGAATGGAACAGACTCAATTATTTAACTCTAGGGATACACCCTCATTCCGTCCATCGCTTTTAAGAGCAATATATCCTGCTCACCACATGTCATGAACTCTACGTCAGTCCGTCCCCAGCTTTTAAGAACAATGTATCTTGTTTATGGTAGTTCAGGGACATAACATTTTGAACAAGGCATATCATCTATTGCCATGACTCAGTGTCATCTATCAGTACATCCCAGCTCACTGGCTCTTTAAGAACATTTATCCGTTCACCAGCTTTTAAGAGCATATCATGAATCCTCTAATTTATCCTAGGACTACTTGGTCCAGCTCACCGCCTTTTAAGAACATTTTACAGTTCACCGGCTTTTAAAAACATATCATGACCAAATGTCCGTCCATGTACCATTCCTAGAACTTACCAAACCTACCTAAGTTACATTCTAATATCGACACATGACTATTCCCAAATGCGGCCTGACTACTCTAATTAAAAGAAAATGGATATCGAACTCATACATGAATTGATTGGTATAAGGTCCAATCGATTAGGATAAAAATTATAACAATTGATTGAGAAATCATGGCAATCAATTGGGTCTAACACAATGTCAATCGATTGCTAGCATTGGCAATCGATTGGGATGTCGAAATCCAATCGATTGGCTCCTAACTGATGGCAATCGATTGGCACTTCGTCTTCACCAGCAGATTGTAAAAACAGCATATATAAACATCAAAACCATGCATTTTCTACATCTAAGCTTCATATAAACTTGTATAGACCTCCAATAAAGGGACCAAGTGAGTTAGGAACTCACCAACGGTGTGTTTGGCTTGTGTGAGTTTTAAAAGTCAAGCTCTCTTTCTCTTTCTTCTTCTCTCTCCTTCTCCTCTGTCCAGCTTTCTTTCTCCTTCTCTTCTCCTTTCTTTTCTTCTTTTCCTCTTCTTCTTCTCTCCTTTTCATCTACTATGAGAGTATGTGTGTGTGTGTGTGAGAGTGTATAGATATATAGATATAAGGATATATATACAAGACACAAGATATGTGTCTCTCTCTCTTTTCCAAGGCTGACAAAACTGGCCCAAGGCCATAAATGAAGACATATATACAGAGAAACAAGAGTGCCACACGTTTAATTCTCAAGAAGAAGAAAACTTATCTCAGCTTATACCAATTGATTAGTATAGATGGCAATCAATTGGTAATAGATATTTGAAGGAAATCGATTGGAAAAGATGACAATCAATTAGGATGTTGCCACGTCATTACTTTTAGTCGGTATAATGGCAATCGATTGGGAACATGTCAATCGATTGGTATATAAAAAGTGGCAATAGATTGAGAATTAAGGAAATGGATTGGTAACCAATTTTAACCAAAAGAAAGAAAAGTTTATAGAATGAAGTTTTATTTATATGTACTCTCCAAAAATTCAGGATATTACATCATCCACCACTCAACAAAAGATTTCATCCTCAAAATCAAAAGCAAATGAGGCTAAAACAAAAATGGAAACTTCTCTCGCATCTCTGACTCTAGCTCCCACGAAGCTTCTGCTTCATCATGATGCTTCCACTGAACCTTGACTAGCGAAATCTCCTTGTTTTTGAGCTTCTTGATCCCTCGATTCAAAACATGAACTGGTCCTTCGTTGAACGTAACATTGTCGTTGACTTCAATATCTTTGAAGTTGATCTTGTGCGCTGAGTTGTGGGTACACTTTCTTAGCATACTGATGTGGAAAATGTTGTGTACTCCTGACAACTTTGCCAGCAACATAAAGCGATAAGCAACTTTTCCAACATGCTCTAGGATCTCGAACAGTTCGATGAATTGTGGTGATAACTTACCTCTTTTCTGACCAAATTTGATGATGCCTCGAACAGGTGAAACCTTGAGTAGCACGTGATCTCCAACGTAAACTCCAAGTCTTTGCGTCGCTTGTCAGCATAATTCTTGTGTTGGATCTGAGCTATCTTCATCTTTTCATGTATAATCTGGATCTTCTCACTGGTCTCTCATACCATTTCTGGCTCGAGAAGTTGAGTATTTCTGACTTTGGTCCAACAAAGCGGCAATCGGGAAGGTCTTCCGTATAAAGCTTCGAACGGGGCCATTCCTATGTTCAAATGATAACTATTATTATAGGCAAACTCAATCAAAGGTAAGTTTGTCTCCCAAGAACTCTCAAAATCAATGACACAAGCACGTAACATGTCCTCCATCACTTGAATAACTCGTTCAGTCTAAACATTCATCTTCGGTGAAAAGCTGAACTAAAGTTTAGCGTTGTTCCCATCACTGTTTGGAGATTCTTCCAAAATTCTATGGTAAAACACGAATCTCGATCTGACATGATAGAAACAGGTACTCCGTGTAATCGTACTACATGTTGCAGATACATCTGGTGTAAACGTTCCACTAAATATGTTATACTGAAGGCAATAAAATGTGCCGTCTTGGTATGTCAATCCACAATTACCCAAATAGAATCATGGTTTTGCTGTGACTTTGGCAATCCTACCACGAAATCCATGGTGATGTGTTCCCATTTCCATTAAGGAATTGGTAATTGTTGTGCAAGTCCAGTTGGTTACTGATGTTCTGCCTTTACTTGTTTATAAGTAAGACATTAAGATACATACTCAGCTATTTCTCTCTTCATTCCTTCCCACCAGAAATTTCTCTTCAGATCCTTATACATCTTTATACCTCCTGGATGAATAGTCATTCGTGACTTATGTGCTTCATCTAATGTCTCTTTTTGAAGATTTTCTTTGTCAAGTACACAGAGTCTACCTTTACATCATAGGGCTCTGTCTGTACCGATACCCCAAATCTCTGGTTCTTTGGCTGACATCTTGGCAAACCATAATTGTAAATCTTCTGTCATCTATTAAGCTGCTATGATACGAATGATCAATGTCGGTTGTACCATCAGACATCCAATGTAGTCTTTTCATTGGTTCCACTAGCTGAAGCTTGAATTCAGCTAACACTTCTAATGCTCTTCATTCTCCAATTAATAATGCAGCGATTACTAGTCGAGGTTTATGACTCAAAGCATCTGCCACAACATTCGCTTTACCTGGATGGTATTGTAATGAAAAGTCATAGTCCTTGAGTAACTCCATCCATCTTCGTTGTCGCATGTTCAACTCCTTCTGAGAGACAAATACTTCAAACTCTTATGATCAGAAAATAGATAAAACTTTCTCCATAGAGATAGTGTCTCCAAATCTTTAATGCAAACATTATTGCTGCTAATTCCAGATCATGCGTCGGATAATTCTTCTCATGTACCTTCAACTGTCTTGATCCATATGCAATTACATTCCCATCTTGCATTAGTACACACCCAAGTCCTTGGTGCGATGCATCACAATAGATCATATACCTTTCTCCACTCTTAGGTATTATAAGTACCAGTGCAGAAGTCAATCTTTCTTTTAACTCCTGAAATACACCCTCATGCTTGTCTGTTCATTCGTACTTTATTTACTTCCTTGTCAAATTTGTCAAAGGTCTGGCTAACTTGGCAAATCCTTCTATAAATCTTTCATAATATCCTGCTAAATCGAGGAAACTTCTAACCTCAGTTAGTCTATTCCAGCTTAAGGCTGCATCAATCTTAGATAAGTCTACTAAAATACTATCTTGAGATATAACATGTCCCAAGAATTAGACTTCTTGTAGCCAAAATTCACACTTACTGAACTTTGCATACAACTTATTATCTCGAAGCATCTATAAAGCAATCTGCAAGTGGTCTTTGTGATCTTCTTCCTTCCTTGAGTAGATTAAAAATCATCGATGAACACTATAATGAATTTATTCAGATATGGTCTGAATACTCTATTCATTAAGTCCATGAATACCACTGGTGTGTTTGTCAATCCAAAAGGCATAACTAGAAACTCGTAACGCCTGTATCTCATCCTAAATGCAATCTTTGACACATTCTCTAATCATACTAACAACTGGTGATATCCCAAATATAATTCGATCTTGGAAAAGATTCTATATCCTTGTAACTGGTCGAATAGGTCTTGATGATGCCAAAATTTGGTAAGAGGTAAATGAAGCAGATTAAAGAGAGAGAGAGAGAGAGAGAGAGAGAGAGAGAGAGAGAGAAAGTCTTTTTTTTGTATGTGGTTCGACCCTGTTAATGAAGGTACCTACGTCTACGTGTGTGTCTGAGCATGTTCACTCTACTATAAAAAGCCAGGGACCTGTAGTGAACCAATAATAGTTTGGAGCTACCGTAGGTTGGCCGGGCGTGTTGGTGACCGCTATAGAGTTCCTGTAGAGACTGAAAAGTCAGTCCCTTTGAAGGGGGGTAAGTGGTCTCTTTTATAGATGCAAGAGACCTACTCATACATGAATAAGGAAATATAATCCAATTAAGCTTGATTGGCATTAATTGTGGGGGTTTCCTAATTAGATTAGGAAATAATTTGCTCTTTCCATTAGTCTTCTAGTTTGAATAAGAAACTACCTGGAATATTCTGGGGCGTGCCTTCTGGGCCTGGGTTGACTACGCCTGTATGGACCGGCCAGTGTGGTCTTCCCAACCTATTGGTCTGGTCGTGAATGAATTGCTCGGGATGGTGAGTCTCGGGTAGACTAGACCGCTCGGGCTGATGCTTGTTCATGGAGTTATGCATGATTTGACAGGGACATGGATCGGCTACTGATTTGAACTGCTCTATCATAGGATAGAGCCAATTTTGGGTGTATCCGCTGCCCCTCCATTTCCAAGGTTGGCTGGATGCTATATCGGGACAAGTTTGGAAATTTGTTTGATGCCACTTGCCACTATCTGAGTGCTCGGGGAAGCTGCCATGGAGCTTCTGAGTCTCGTGAGTGCTCGAGAATTGACTAAGAGTTGAGACTTAGCCTAGCTCGGAGTCTTTAAGTGCTCGGGAATTGGCCAAGAGTTGAGACTCGGCCTAATTCAAAGTCTTTTGCTTGAGTTAGCTCCCAGGATGATTATCTTCTACCTATAAACCTTCATCAAGGTTGTGGGCAAAAGAATTTGACCATTTTGGAAAATCCGTCCTAAGAGATTTTAGTCACCTCTATCGTCGGTTTGGACCTAAGTAGAGTTATTGCCTTTGAGTATTGTAGGCGCCCGAGTTGTTGGACTTTGTTACCACAAGGCTTGTAAGTACCCGGTGTGATTGCCTGTTTAGTCCATCATGCCTTTTTACTCCCCAAGCTTTCGCTAAGACGAGGGTCTTATGGAGTCTAGGACTATAGGTAACCGACCTGAAATATGGTGGTTGTAGGGTCTTTTGAAGCTTGCCATCATCAGCCACCTAGGGGGATTTTCCACCCATCGTAGGTTGGACCTAAACGAAGCAGATGCCTTGCGCGTGACCCCGAGGTCGTTTGCCTCAGGTGCGATCCTGAGGTCTTTAGTGCCTGGGTTCGGAGCCCAAGGTCTTTATGCCTGGGTTTAGAGCCAGAGGTTTTTTGTGCCTGGGTTCAGAGCTCGAGGTCTTTTGTGCCTGGGTTCGGAGCCCGAGGTCTTTTGATGTACCTCGGGTGAGGCCTGAGGTCTTCTGATGTGCCTCGGGTGTGACCCGAGGTTTTCAAGAGCTCTCTGACAGTCTACGGAGCCTCATTTGATGATCGGACAAGTATCATTGTAGTTGGATTGGTCGAGACTGTTAGAGACGGGAGGTCAGGCTGGGATCACCGGACTGCCGATTACTCTAAGCTGGATTCAAGGTCGGGATCATTGGATCCTAATTATTGCGAACTAGAGGTCGGGTCGGGGCTGTAGGACTCAGACCGCTACGAAGTGGAGGTCGGGTTGGGACTACTGGACCCTGCCTACTGTGAGCTTGAAGAACTGTCAGAACTCCCAGGCTGATCTTGCTTTCGCTTACTTCTGGAAGACTCATTGTTTACGTGCCTGGGTCTTTGGTCTTTAGAAGTTCTTCAGTGTAAATGTATTTTCCAACCCTCTTTGTGAGTTTAACGAAGGTTACTGATCAGTTTTTGTGAAACGACGTGCTATAATAACGGCAATTTCGTCATGATCATAGATGCCGAGCTTCTCTTTATTAAACTGGTCGGTGAATTCCTTGAGGGTCTCATTATTCCTTTGTATAATTGTCAATAGATGTATGTCAGGCTTTGGCCATTCATGCATACCGATGAAGTGGTTGATGAACTGCTTGCTGAGTTGCTTGAAACTGCGGACTAATCGGGGCTCCAAGGAGTAGAACCATTGCACGATAGAGCCTTTTAAATTGCTGGGGAAGGCTAAGCAATGTAGTTCATCAGAGTCGGTGGCTAGGGCCATCTGATCCTTGTAGGTCCGGACTTGGTTGACCGGGCTTATCGAACCGTTATAGGTATCTAGGTGAGGCTGCTTAAATTTGTGTGGGATGGCAAACCTTATGATCTGGCTAGAGAATGGTGACTTTGTCTCGATATTGGTGTGATTCTGAGTAGGGTTCTGGCCCAACCTTTTGGCCACTTCATCAATCTGTTTCTGGAAGTCCTTGATACATGCCACCACACCTTCCGGACCGGTATTCGGGCCATAGGTTGGGTTAGTGGAGCAGGCTTCCTTCTCATGGTGGTGTAATGTCCCCTGGGATTGGGTTTGGCTATGACTCCGGTTCATCGTGTGCCTAGGGACACCTCGGCTCTTGACCGAGTGACCCTGGACTGATTCTCGGGCTATATACTCCTGCCTTTTCTCTCGGGCCTACTGCGATGTCTCTGGCGTCCTTAGTGCGGGACGGGTTGGCTCGGGCACGTTATCTGGTCTGGATCGATTCCCGACATGTGCAACATTCTCGGGTCATTTCCTGGCCACTAGAGGACTGCTTTGCTGGGCCAGCAGGGCTTTGATCTGTTGTTGAATTGGACGTTGGCCCTCCAAGACTTGTGTGAGGGTCGCGGTGATTTGCTCAGATGTCATGACTGCCGCAGCGGGTGCTAGGGCCGATGGAACATCCCTGTTGGCCTGCTGTGCAGTCTTCTCACTCTTCTTCGGAGGCATGGCTATCAGCCAAGTGATTTGCTTTTGGAAAACTGTCATTTCCCACAAACGGCGCCAAGTGGATGATGCCAAAATTTGGTCAGAGGTAAATAAAGCAGACTAAAGAGAGAGAGAGAGAGAGAGAATGTTTTTTGTATGTGGTTAGGCCCTATTAATATAGGTACCTACGTCCATGTGTGTGTCTGAGCACGTTCACTATATTGTAAAAAGCCGGGGACCTGTGGTGAACCAAAAATAGTTTGGAGCTACTATAGGTCGGCCGAGCATGTTGGTGACCGCTATAGAGGTGCTGTAGAGACTGAAAAGTCGGTCCCTTTGAAAGGGGGTAAGTGGTCTCTTTTATAGATGCAAGAGACCTACTCATACATTGATAAGGAAATATAATCCAATTGAGCTTGATTGGCATTAATTGTGGGGGTTTCCTAATTGGATTAGGAAACAAATTGCCCTTTCCATTAGTCTTCTAGTTTGAATAGGAAACTGCCTAGAATATTCTAGGGCATGCCTTACGGGTCTAGCTTGACTGTACCTATATGGACCGTGCCAGTGTGGTCTTCCCAACCTATTGGTCTAGTCGTGAATGAACTACTCGGGATGATGAGTCTTGGGTAGACTAGACCGCTCGGGCTGATGCTTGTCCGAGGAGTTGTGCATGATTTGACAAGGACATGGACTGGCTGCTGATTGGAACTACTCGATTATAGGATAGAGCCGATTTTGGGTGTATCAGGTCGTCAATCTGAGGAAGTAGATATCTATTCTTGACTGTAACTTTGTTCAACTCCCTGTAGTCCATACAGAGTCAAAGTGTCCCTTCCTTCTTTTTACAAATATAACTGGTGCTCCCTAAGGTGATGTACTTGGACGTACAAATCCTAAATCTTTAAGCTCCTAGACTTCCTTCTTTAGTTCCAACATCTCAGTTGGTTCCATCCTATACAGAGTCTTAGATATCGGCAACGTATCAGGTACTAATTCCACACAAAAGTCTATCTCTCTCTTTGGTGGAAGTCCTTTAATATCCTGGAATACATCCTAAAAATCTTGTACAGTAGGAATTTGATCCATCTTGAGTTCCGTATTTGCATTCTTGATTATAGCCAAACTACTTGTAAGAAACATGTCGCTCGTTGTCTGACACTGAAATCTAATCGTCAATCGTCTGGGTATTGGAAACACAATCGTCCTAGTAGGGCAATCTAGGTTGGCATTATACTTAGTCAACCAATCCATTCTTAGGATAATGTCAAACTCTGACATTGACAGAACTACCAAGTCTGCTGGAAGATTCCTGTCTCCTAAAGTTAGTGGACAATCCTTACATACTTTACCCAGCTTAATAGTCACTCCTAAAGGAGACACAACATTAAGAGTTGGCTCAAGTATCTGGGGTTCTAAACCCAACTAACGTACTATCCTTACAGCAATAAAAGAATGTGCAACTCCAGTATTGAATAAAACTTTAATTGGACTATGAAAAAGTACAAGCGTACCTTCCAAATGATGTTGTTCATCAGCATTAAAACCTGCTTCTCCTGAGATTATTGCATTCATTCTTGTCTGATCTGGGGGTCCTTGAATTCCTTGAACTGGTGCCCCGTAGTGTCCTCCTCATGGTGCACGACAATCCCTGCTCAAATGCCCTGGTTTATTGCAGTTGCGACAGAAAATATCTGGCCTACGATTAGGTCTATGGACAGTGCAGTTCCTTGCAATATGTCCTGGTTTTCCACAGTTAAAACATCCTCCAATGTTGTTTGGCGGGGCTGTTAGCAACGCTTGAGGTTGTGATCCTCGTTGTTGATACGACTAGGTCGAAGATAAATTTGCTGGGGTTTCTTGGCTCCTTCCCAGGTTCTCTTGTTGCCTTGAAAGTTTCCCTAAGGTCTCTAAGCTTGGGTATTTCTCGATGGCTGTGCCTGAAAATTCCTCTGTTGGAAGTTCATTGATAGCTGGGGTTAACTCATCTGTGGTCGCTGTACTGGATGTGCATCCTTCTCCAGACTTACAACAAGTCTGACCAATCCTTCAAAACTCTGGTTCAGGTGACCAATCATCATATGGCGAAGATGGGGATCCAGTCCCTGGTGAAATCTTTTTACCTTCTTCTGTGGTGTATCGATCATATGCTGAGCAAATTGAGATAGTCGTTCAAACTGTGTAGTATATTCCCTTACCGTCCAATCTCCTTGAACTAAGCTCAGGAAATTCTTCTCCTGTTGATCCTTTTCATCTTCTAGAAAATGCTTCTCTAGAAATCTTCCCTTGAATATTTCCCAAGACATTGCTCTTGCAGCATTTATTCCTATAGTGGCTCGTTCAGCTTCCCACCAATATGCGTCAGCATAAGTGAGCTAAATATAGCAAGGCGACGCTTCTCCTGCTCGCTGCATTCTAATGCTTCAAAGATTAACTCCATTTCTCTTATCCATTGTTCTGATTTCCATGGTTCCGTCAGTCTATCGAACTTCTCGGGACGTAACTCACGGAAATTTGCTAACAACTTGTCTCCTATTTACCTTTGCTGGAATGGTGCAACTGGGGGTTGGACAGGTTGTTGATTTGTAGCATTGTTGTAGGTATCACCTACATGCTCCATTCTCTGCATGAAAGCTTCAAATACTCCGGACGGGTCCATTCCTTCCGGAATAGGTGCTCCAATATGCGCTTGGTGATTTCTCAAAGGTCCTACGATAATGATAACGAGCATTGCCTATAAGAGATACAACTATCAGCTGAAAGTCTTCTCGCAGAAAAAAAAAAGATAGGGCAAGAAGCAACAAGAATTAACAGTTCTAAAAACAACACATCAAAGAAACCACATAATCAATAACAAAGTACTGCTCGTATAAATCAAAAGATGTACCACATAGTACACACTAGTCAAACTGTGTACCATGTGGGACAAAGCAAAAATAGTACTAAGGTCAACTATTACAACTACAACTATTACTGGTAATACTATACAAAGCTATGGTCAAATAGCTATCTCTCAAGCACCCAAAAATCTGGTGGACAACATGTCTTGATATAATCTAACAAAAACAAAAACCCCCTGCAGATCCTGACTCAAAGATCGTCAACATCTGATCCTGGTGGTGGCGCCTCATCCTCCAAATCGATATCCATCTCCTCGAGTGGATCATCCTAAACTGGTGCGACCAAATCTCTGGCTACCACTCCAATACCCCAATCCTCTATCACCTTTGCATCAGCGTCCTCCGTCGCATCTGCTATTACCTGGTTGGCGACCTCGACTGCTACTATGGCGAATCCATCAACTATAGCAAGAGCTCCTACTATTGCAGTCTCTCCCATAGCAAAACCTGCTGGCTGGGCTACCATCCCGGCTATCCATCCTACTGCCATATCAGCCATGGCTGACATATGCATAATAGCACCTACCGATATCTGAAGCATAATGGTGCCTCTGGTACAACGATCTCCTCATCGGCCATGTCCTCAACTACTACGTCATCCTCCACCCCTATGTCTGCCTCTATAGCCTCTGGGTCTTGTACTGATTCCTTTGGCTCGAATTCTAGCTCCTCCAGATCATCCTTTGGCTCATCGTCAATTGGGTCGACCACATGCTCATCCTCTGTTGGCTCCTCCTCTCCATCCCCTTCAATATCCTTGTCGGGATGCTAGTCCTCTAGCTCTGGATCCTCCTCATCCTGAATTAGCTCAGGCTCCAGAACTAGTACATCGGCTACCGGTGATGGTGGGGCTGCCAGTGCTGGTACACCTATAGGCTCCGGTGGGATGACTAAAATGGCTCTTACCTCAATCTCATCCATCTCTGGCTTACTCCGAAGCAACCGTAATATCTTCTGACAAATGTCTCTACCAACTCTCGCAAAATGGTAAGCATCCATACGCATCTGTGTTTGGTGAATGCTCCGGGTCACATAAAGTGTCCTCCACATATCTTCTTCCAAATGTCGACTAGCTATCTGGCACACTCGCTCACAATAAAACTCTAGGTCAGCTGGCTCCACGGAATCCCCATGGATCACATGTCCTCCATAAGCATCAGTAATAAACTGATGAAACTCGGGATCCATGCTATCCTGCAAAGAGACTATCCATCGTCAGAAAGATGAACTTATCTTAAACTCATATCATATCTCAAGAAAATATTAACATACTAGGACCAGATGGTGTGGAATAGGTAGTGAACGAAAGTATCACAAACCCAAGAGCTCTGATACCAAAAATCATGTCATGCCCCGAAACAACATAAATAGAGAAAAATAAATTTTGCTTTATGGGTCTATAGGGAATGACTGGTGAATGTCACTAACCTTTCACACCACGTAGTTCTAGATAACATAACAAGAAAGAAACAACCCACAGTAATATGAAGGAAACCTATTATATTACCAACATCAGAGTTATTACAATAATAAAGCTACATTGGAAGCATATAAGGTTTGGAAGCAACATATGCCCAAGTACCAAATATAACAAAACAACTAAACAAAAATAACATAAACTATCTCCAAGTCTTTACCTGGCGTAAACATCAACGTTATAGTCCTCCATGGTATAACCATCATCAGTGGGGCCACCCTCGGTGTATTCTCCTCCTAGATAGGAACTATCGTTGTAGACTTTGTCACTTGTAAAATGAGGTACAAGATAGTCTGGATGGGGGAAAGTTCAGGCAATAAAGGCCATCAGCTTACTGAGAGTTGAGTGAATATAAACTAGCACAGTACCAGTTATCTAAAGTAAACACAAGCAAATGAAAAACATGAGTTAACGTCTTACTATTATAATAATAATAATATCTTGTTCCTATATTCATCCTCGTGAAGCAACCCTTATCGTCTTGTAAATGAAAGATCGATATTAACATATCCTGACTGAATAGAACATACTCAATCGTTTAACTCTAGGGATACACCCTCATTCCGTACACCAGTTTTAAGAGCAATATATCCTGCTCACCACATGTCATGGACTCTACGTCAGTCTGTCCCCTGCTTTTAAGAACAATGTTTCATGTTCACCGTATTTCAGGGACATAACATTTCGAACAAGGCATATCATCTATTGTCATGACTCAACGTCTTCTATCAATACATCCCAGATCCCTGGTGGGATTACCTGCGCGGTGTAGACGCTTATGTGACATAGAACAGAACCTCTTTCTTATGATTCCCAAGGCAATCGCTCACATGTGATCACATTGAGTTGACTTGCCTAGGCACCATGATAAGGATGTCTGCTCCATGCTCACAAAGATATACACCGCAAACCTTGTTTGTTGGTCCTGAGACAAAGGACTATGAAAACATTCTAGAAAGTATGATCACCATCATCACCTATTCCCGTCGTATATCCCTATTTCTTCCAACAGAAACTCTACCCAACTCATCAGGATATCCCTGTTTCTCCTAGAAACTCTGTCCGAATCACCAAGATTTCCTAGAAATCCCTATTTCTCCCCCAGAATACCCAGAAACCTCAATTTTTCTTAGAAATTCCGATATACTTGTTTCTCCCAGAAACTCTGTCTGACTTACCCAGTTATATCTGTTTTCCCAGAAGCTCTGTCCAAATCTCTCAGATTACTCAGAAATCTCAATTTCTCCCAGAAATTCCGGTATACTTGTTTCTCCCAGAAACTCTGTCCAACTTACCCGAGTTTTCATGTTTTCCCATAAGCTTTATCCAAATCTCCAAGATTTCCCAAAAATTCCAACAACTCCATCCAAACTTCCCAAAAATGCCTAGATGTACCAATTTCTCCCATAAATTCTGATTTCCCAATTTCTCCTAGAAGCTCAGTCCAAATCAACCAGAAATCCCTATTTCTCCTAGAAACTCAAATGACTTCTAGAAATTTCTCCGAATCTTCCAAATCCCTATTTCTCTCAGAAACTCTGTCCAAAATTTCCGAAGTATCCCGGAAATCCCTGTTGTCCCTTGGTGATCACACTGGAAAGTAAGGTTAGCACACTCTGTATGCCTAGGACCTTATTTGTTTAGCTGCTATATGTTAGAAATAGGAGCATCATATAGATTAGGGCTTGCATCCGCATGCTTGCCTTATATGCATACACAATTCGTGTCAATCTACATGCACGTACATCTCGTCAGTCTTACATGTGTCAGTCTCTACACATCAAATGCATATATGTCATCATCTTCAATCATGTCAATCATTATATAGGGGTCATATACATATTGCGACCGTCATCGGTTCACATTGATGAATTCTTCAAAATCTCTGATCATCTCTCCCTGATAGGAGTCCATAAGAAGTGTTTCGCGCCTCCGCTAATTTGGACTTTTACTTCTATTTGCAGAAAAATCGTAGCCCCGGGTAAAAACACTATTGTACCTCCCCAAATTCATTATCGTGATCACGGGGTAGCACAGACCATCATCGATCCACCAATGGCCTACAAAGCTCTGGAAGAGAAAGTGAACAAGCTACAAACAACTGTTGAGCAGTTAAGTTTAAGGGTGAGTCGATTTGAGAAGATGGCACAGAGCATTAGCAAAGAACTGCTTGAAATGGGGACCAGAATTGAGGATGCCATCATAGAAGAAAAGTTCAAGAATGATGAACCCCAACACCAGTCCAAGAGGCCTAAATACTTCCGACACTCCCCGGATGTCAACGCCCTGCGCAGCCAACCCATGGCATACCCTCATCGGCCATACCAATCCTCCACCCAAACCACTAGTTGCCCTTACTAGAAAAAGCAACCCCGTACCTTTGCCAAACTAGATATCTCCCCCTCCATAGCCTTAGGCCGTCTGCTAAAAAAGGGACACCTCCAACTCCTTCAGCCTCGTGCCGATCCCCCACCACCTAACTGTGACCTGCCCAAACGATGTGCCTACCACCAAGGCCCAGGCCATGACACTGACCAGTGCATACGTCTCCGCCATGATATCCAGGACCTCATCGACCAAAACATCATTGAGCCACCGCCCATTCAACCCCGTGTCACCCAAGCCCCTGGCTTACCTATTCGAATGATCCTCTTCGCTGAGGCCGATGAATGTTGAACTTGTGCCGGTGAAGTGACGGTGTTTGGGACTCTTGCTAGAAAACCAAATGAAGATGCTCTTTAGAAAAAAAAAAGAAATAGAAATAATAAGTGAGTCACTGTGACATTCGATTTGAGACCAGGTCGAGTCTAGTCGAGTCTGTTGTATGTTTATTCTTGTGGTCGAGTCTGTCTGTCATCAAGTTGTTAATGAGTCTGTAATCCTTCTCTACTGATGGAACAAAGTCTCAATTTGCCTAATCTAATGTGCCTAGTCATAGATGCATGAATCGCTGAACTGAAGTGTTACTTTTTGAATTGCCATGGATATTACTATGCTAAAAAAAAGGGGTAATTTTTTTTACTCAAACAAAAAATTCCTGAAAGGTCAAAGTCAATTTTGCGCTGACACCGATGAAGAGCCGAGAATTGAATAGTCTTACTTTAAGAATTCAAAGATGCTTTTGCTCAAATCTCGAAAAGACACACTTGGAACTGATTTGGGGCTTGCCCAACACCCCTTTCCATCATTTTAAAGCCTTGAGCCCAGTCCAATCAAGAGCCATGCAATCTGTCCGATTGAAAGCAATGCAAAGTTAGCCCTTGATGGTAGCCAAACATTTCAGTGAGTTTCATCTCCACTTTCAAAAAAAAAAAAAAAAGAGAGAAAAAGAAAAGAAAAGAAAAAGCTCGCTAGGTTGAAAACCCAAAAGGGCACCTGGGCAAAAATTAGAGCTAAAAAAGGTGTTGATTTCCAAAATTTGACCCTAGCTAGTCAAAATGTTGGAAAAAAATTTTGATGAGAGAATCATACGCTTCAAGATACATCTTAAGAACGTGCCAAGATCACATTTCAAACGGCACAGAATGACCACAAATAAATTCTGAGAGCTGACATGCACATTCTGGAATTCTAAGATTACGATTGAAAGATCTCACAAGAATCTACTACATTAAAAAGAAAAATTGACTGGCTAGGCGAAAGTGTCAAAACAAAGAGAAAAGAAAAAGAAAAAGAAAAGAAAGGGAGATTGAAACTGAATCCTTTTATTCAAAGCTACCATAAGTAACCCAAGTTTGAACTTCTTTGACGATTGGTTTGAAAAACCCTCATACCCAAACTTAGGGCAAATGCGAATTTAGGGCAAACTCCCTTTCTTAGGCGTCAGCATGAGAAGCGTCCAAATTTAGGGCAAATGCGAACTTCATCCCTTTCCAAACCATCGAAAGTTGACCACCATCTCCTTGCAACATAAGTCCATGAGTGGCTGTTGATCTTCCTTCATGCAACATAAGTCCATGAGTGGTTATTGATTACCTTCCTTTGTTCATGCAACATAAGTCCATGAGTGGCTGTTGATGATCTTCTTTCATCCTAGCAACATAAGTCCATGAGTGGCTGTTGATCTTTTATCTTTCTTCATACAACATAAGTCCATGAGTGGCTGTTGATGATCTTCCTTCATCCATGCAACATAAGTCCATGAGTGGCTGTTGATCTTCCTTCATGCAACATAAGTCCATGAGTGGCTGTTGATTACCTTCCTTTGTTCATGCAACATAAGTCCATGAGTGGCTGTTGATGATCTTCTTTCATCCTAGCAACATAAGTCCATGAGTGGCTGTTGACCTTTTATCTTTCTTCATACAACATAAGTCCATGAGTGGCTGTTGATAATCTTCCTTCATCCATGCAACATAAGTCCATGAGTGGCTGTTGATGATCTTCCTTTCTTCTAGCAACATAAGTCCATAAGTGGCTGTTGCTCATCTTCGTTCATGTAACATAAGTCCATGAGTGGCTGTTGATGATCTTCCTTTCTCCTAGCAACATAAGTCCATCACTCTCCTCTTTCAATATCAAAACCTTAACTGTCGCAGGCCATCTCCGTATCCCTCATCACAAATAGAATGATACCTTGACTCCCATTTAATGGACGTATTTCTTTCTTCCTAGCAGAGTACATTGTCCACCAGCTCCCGGAGGCCCCGACCAGCCCTCTTGGATTGAGCGCCGAGATCTGACCAACCAAGAGAGATTCAGAGATGGATCCTAGTTCTAGGTCAAGAATTGAAGAGAGATTCTCAGAGAGTCCATCAGCTCCCGAAGGCCCTAACCGGCTCTTTTGGATTGAGCATTGCAGAATCTGACCAACCAAGAGAGATTCAGAGATGGATCCTGGTTCTAGGTCAAGAATTGAAGAGAGATTCTCAGAGAGTCCATCAGCTCCCGAAGGCCCTAACCGGCTCTTTTGGATTGAACATTACGAGATCTGACCAACCACGAGAGATTCAGAGATGGATCCTGGTTCTAGGTCAAAAATTGAAGAGATATTCTTAGAGAGTCCATCAGCTCCCGAAGGCCCTAACCGGCTCTTTTGGATTGAGCATTACGAGATCTGACCAACCATGAGAGATTCAGAGATGGATCCTGGTTCTAGGTCAAGAATTGAACAATAAGCATAATACGACTCATGACACAATTCATATCACATCCATGCATTGCGTATCATCCTCATAGCATAGCATCCACATGTCTTGTTGTGCATGTGTGATTTGTTCCTTTGTGCCCTGAACTACGTCCTGGTCTGATTTCCCTTGGGATACGTAGGCAGCTCACGCAGAGCACGACCAGCACTGACCTCAGCATCTTTTTTTTTCATCATTGCATCTTATGCAACGCTTTTATCCTAAATCTATAGCCTCCAAAAAGACCTGTCTCTTTAAAGCTTTGGCACTCACTTGCGACATGCGTTGCCTCGCAAGTTCATGCCAAAGAGGGGCAAACTGTAGACACCCCATTTTTGGAGACCCATAGCTTGGTGGTTCACAATGATCGTAAAAGACTTAAAAGGACTCTCGGAAGTCAGCTCTATCTCTCAGAATGCTCAAAATGACCAAAATGCCCCTGAAAGTTTGAAAACTCCCAGATTTGGTCCCAAAGTTCTGAAAACATGCTACGTCGTAAGAAAAGTGATAAAATGAGTTTTTAAGAGAAATCGGATGAAATCGTCAGCCCCTAGAGACCCCCGGAAGTCCCGGAAGTTCCCAGAAAGTCCCCGTTGACCGGGTTGACCAAGGTTTGACTAGGTTTGACCAAGGTTTGACCAGGTTTGACCAAGTTTGACCAAAATTGTCCAAATTCACCAGAATTATTTTAAATCATGAGAAAAGTGTTAAAACAAGTTCCAAAAGAAAATCGAGCGAAAACATCAGCTCCTGGGAACTCCCGGAGGTTTCCAGGACTACCCGGGAATCCCAGGTTTGACCAGTTTGACCAGAATTTCACTTTGGAACCGGGGCACCAAAACAATTTTCAAACATTTTTCATGGATACTAGAGGGCAATAGCTTTCCAACGGTATATCGCACATAATTTCTGGATTTAAAACGAATTTATTATGAATTTCCTAAGGCGAAAAAGGCGATCAAATCGGCTTTTATCACGAATACCGCAAAACTTTTCAAAGTGACCTATCACCGAAATATTTGTTATGTAAATTAGACTCCATTACCTTTCCAACGGTATATCACAACCTCAATTTGGAGTTCGTATGCATTTTCTGTGAATTTCGGACGAAATAGGGCCTTTTCGCGAATACCGGAACTTCAGGGGGCCTAAACAGCATTATCTGGACGAAGGAGGAGCAGTGCTGCCGTGGCACTGGCCCACTGCCACCGCGGCACTCCCCTCCAGATCAGTGTATTTTTGCAATTAGTTTTGTGGTCCCATTTTGATTAATTAAAAGCCAAAACGACATAGTTTTATGATTTCAGATGTTTGGAGCCAATGGGAATACTTTCTAAAACCCAAAACCACCCCAAGTTGGCCTATATAAACACCCCATTACTCTTCATTTTGGAGGAGTGAAATGAAAGTTTAGGAAAAGTTTGGGAGAGAAAGTTGTAGAGATAAGGTTAGAATAGAGAGAAAGAAGCTTCCTTCTTTGATTTTTCAAAACAAAAGTGAGTTCTAAACTTTGTTTTTACTTCATTACTCCCATTTACTTCAACATTCAATACTCCCAACCACCATTTTAGTGAGCATTTAAGAGAGTGGAAGCTTCTTCCATGTCTAGTGTCATTACATATGAGTGAAACACCAATCTACAAGTCTCATGCTTCATGAATATCATCTATTGATCATCATCTACTTGCTTGTTTATTTATTGTTCATCTCTTCTTATCCCATTTCTTTTTTTATTTTCTTTATTTACTTACTAGTTCATCATCATCTAAGTGATGACATGAAGTTTGGGGTGAGTGAATTCTTATGGATAGTAGCTCTTGACCTCAAAAACATGTTTGATAGATGATGATCATTACCTCAATACTTCCAAGGTATTCTTGAAATGTATTGAAGTTATGTTCAAAAATAAAAATAAATCTCTCCAACAATCTTGGAGGTTCTTGATGATGAGTTTGATGTTGGCATTTTAAGTGGCTATAATCCTTATTGAGTATTAAAAATATGTTTTCAAAACATCTATTTCAAAACCCCTCTCAATCCTTCTCATTTTGGTTTCAAGAAACAAAAACTTGTTTTCCCCAAAATCTTCAAAATGATGAGTCAAAACAGTGAGTGAGTTGAGTTCAACGATTTCCCTAAGACTCAATACTCAACATATGGATGCAAGGCCACTTGGAAAGTCTTCCTAACTCATTGGAGAACACCCATGATTTTGGTTTGACTTGGAAGTACATGGAAATGGTCCATTTGGACCCAAACATTCCTTCCAGACATTCTGTTTTTGCTGTCACAGCAGCTAGGGCCACTTCCAACTTGTTTTACAGAAAACGTTTCCAAAAAGAGTGGTCCTAACGTATTTTTTCCTTAACCTTCAATGTCTTAGGGAACTTTCTGTATAAAATAGACCTCTAGATCATTTGTTTTCATTTTCTAAGATTTTCTAACATTTCAGTCGACAGTACGGACTCTGTTTCTGAGTGACCTCTATTGTTTATATGATTTCTCTCAATCTGTGATAGCTATTCAAGATTGGATTTTTGGGTAGTGTTCTATACACACTAAGGAATATCTCCATAAAAAAATCATGCATTGAAAACATTCCTAACCCTCTTTTCAATTTCCAAAAGATCATGCTACTGTTCTGTCCACTATTCACAGCAAGCACATTTCAAATTTCATTCTTTGATTTGATACCTACATGCACTCAAAATTAGTTTATATCTTAGGAAGTAGTTCATACTACATTTTTATATACCCCATAATAATTTCATTCATTCATTCATACACATTTTAGACTTCTAAATCATTCTAGGAATCCATGTACACGAAACACACTACAGCCTTTGCACATTTTAGATGCATGTATTGCATTCATGCAAGATTTGGGGTTTTTGTAACTCTTAATCTAAGAAGATTATAAGGAATGAACTTGATCACACGTTCATGCTTCTCCTCGATCTAATCATCCTTTCTCATCCGTCCCAGGGATTGAGAGATCTTCTTTTCTCAAAGATTAACATGCATCATTCTAGCCTTGCTAAGCATATTTTGATTTCTTTGATTATTTGTTTCAAGAACAAATCATGTCCCCCTTTAGATTAGGAAAACTTCATTACTTGATACATAATTAGATGATTTTTTCTAGATTTGTTTGTGTGATCTTTCACTTTACATTGCGTGATACTTGGCTTAGATCTTTGAATGATATCTTATCTTTAAATCTTCCATTTTAAATCTCCTTATGTGATGTAATATACTATCATAGTATTAATTGTTGAACCATACATAGTATAAGATGATTATTTGGATGCTAATTGAGGCCCGTCGAAAGACGGGGCGAGTTGAGGGTGTTTTAGTCGTGACAAAGGCTCCTTCCTCTCTCGTACCAAAATCCCGAACCAAGTTCTTTGGTTATGAAGGGCCGGTGCCCTTATCCGCTTGGGTGAGTCAAATTAGGTTTCTTGGTTCCTTAAAGATCAAGTGGCGACTCTGTATCTGTTTTCAACAGACCTACCATTTTCTTCCTTTGATCAATTTCTAACAAGTTTCAAAACCCAACAAAGAAGCAGAAGCCCGGTATCCACATTGAGTTGAACACTTCGGTTCTTCGTGATGAAGTGAAGGGTTGTGTGAACAATTCAGATCTTCATGGCAAAGTGAACGATAGTGTGAACACTTTGGTTCTTTGTGATGAAGTAGGTTGTGTGAACACTTCAGTTCTTTGTAACGAAGTGAAGGATTGTATGAACACTTCGGTTCTTCGTGATGAAGTGAAGCATTGTATGAATACTTTAGCTCTTCGTGACAAAATGAAGGGTTGTGTGAACACTTTGGTTCTTCGTGACTAAGTGAAGGTTGAGTTAAACACGTTGGTTCTTTGTGACGAAGTGAGGGTTAGGATTTATACTTCCGTTCTCGGTGAGAAAGTGAAGGTACACTTCGGTTCTTCGTGACGAAGTAAAAGTTAGTGTAAAGTGGGCAGACTCTATTTTTGTTGTTGTTTAGCGTTGAGATTTCGAGTCAGGCTCTAGTAATAGGTTGTTATAGTATCTTTGGGATGTTGAGATTGGTTATGTTGATTGTCTGTATTCTCTTCGAATACTTAGTCGAACAAGTTAGTGATTGTGAGAACATAAAAGGACTTTAAAAGACATAATAGAAGCAATAAACATGCTTTATTGTGTGTGCCTATATAAGTTCTGATGATGCCAAAATTTGGTAAGAAATATTAAAGCAGTTTAAGGCGAGAGAGAGTGAGAGACTAGTTTTTTGTATGTGGTTCGGCCCTGTTAATGAAGGAACATATGTCCACGTGTGTGTCTGAGCACATTCATTATACTACAGAAAGTCGGGGACCTTTGGTGAGCCAACAAAAGTTCAAAGCTATTGTAGGTCGGCAGTGCTATGCAGACTAGAGATTGATCCCTTTCTATGGGGTGAGTGGTCTCTTTTATAGATGCAAGAGACCTACTCGTACAAAAAAATTGGGCAGATTAAGTAATCCAACCCTGATTACGATGTGATTGATATAAATCAAGTGAGTTTCCTATTTATATTAGAAAACTTTCCATACATGCCATTAGTCTTCTTACTTGAGTAGGAAAGTGCCTGGAATATTTTGGGGCGTGTCTCGCGGGCCTGGCTGGACTGCGCCTATACGAACTGAGCCCATATTGCATTCCCAACCTATTTGTCGGGGCCTATTGATACTGCGTGTACCGCTCGGGATGGGACTACTAGCCTGTTCTAGACTGTTTGATTAGAAGCTGCTACCCCAACTCAGGGGTTGGTCTTCCCCTCTGGCAGAGCCCTATACTATATGATCAGAAGGCCCGAAAGAATCCTCAACCGCCTGGGAAATCAGGATAGGTGCTGGTCGCTGAGTATAACTACTCAGTCACAGAGTAGAGCCAAGTTTGGGCGTATCAGTTGCCCCCCATTTCCAAGGTTGGCTTGATGCTATATCGAGGCAAGTTTAGAAATCTATTTGAAGTCGTTTGCCATTGTCTGAGTGCTCAAAAAAGTTATCTTGGAACTTTTGAGTCTTTTGGATTGTCCAGAATTGGCTAAAAGTTGAGACTCAGCCTAATTAAGAACTTTATGCTTAAGTTAACTCCCAGGATGGTTATCTCCTGGCCGTAAACCTTCTTCAAGGTTGTGGGTAAAAAAATCTTACCATGTTGGAAAAGCCGACCTAAAGCATATGGCTTTAGGGTCCTTTTATGTTAACTCCCCAAGATGGTTATCTTCTACCCAGCCAACCTTCATCAAGATTATCAGGAGAAGAGCTTGACCATGTTAGTGGAGCCGACCTAAAGTGTTTTTTTTAGGGTCCTTTTGCTCCTCTATCGTGGGCCAACCTAAGAGGATTTCCTCTATCGTCAGTTTGGACCTAAGTGGAGTTGGTGCCTCTGAGTATTGTGGGCATTCAGGATATCTAAGAGTTTGACTCAATTAACCCCAAGGCTTGTAAATACCCTGTGTGATTGCCTATTTAGTTCATTATGCCTTCTTGCCCCCCAAGCTTTGCTAAGACGGTGGTATGTAGAGGCTATGGCTGTAGATAACTGACTTAGAATTTTGGTATTTCCAGGGTCTTTTGAAGTTTGCTATCATCAACCACCTAGAGGGATTTTCCTCCATCGCATGTTATGGACCTAAGCGAAATCGATGCCTCGTGAGTGATCGCGAGGCCTTTTTGGTGCCTCAAGTGTGATTTTGAGGTCTTTTGGGTGCCTCAGGTATGATCTCAAGGTCTTTTGCCAACTGCGTAACAGTGGTCTTTGGTTACCTCAAGGTTGAGCCTGAGGTGTTTTTAGTGCCTCGGGAGTTGAACCCGAGGTCTTTTTCTTGTGCCCCAGGGATTGACGAGGAGTTGATAGGCGATCGTAATCTTTGTAGCAACCCTTTGGCAGTCTGAGATTTGTTCTATGGTCGGGAGAAAGTACCATAGTAGTTGGACTCGATGGGTCTGTTGAAGCCAGGAGGCCGGGTCAAGATCACCGGGCTTTTGAATATTCTAAGCTGGAGGCAAGGTCGAGATCACTGGATCCTGACTACCGTAAACTGGAGCTCGGGTCAGGGCCGTCAAATCTAGACCGATGTGAACTGGAGGTCATTTCGGGGCTGTCGGTCTCAAACTGATGTGAACCGAAGGTCGGGTAGGGGTTGCTAGACTCAGACTGCTATGTGCTGGAGGTCGGGTCAGGGCTACTAGACCCGGACCGTTGTGTACTAAAATAACTGCAACTATCGAGCTTCTTTGCGTTGCTCCTTTCGGGCTGATCTCGCTTTCGCTTATTTCTTGAAGGTTTTGGTGTTTAGAAGTTCTTCAGTGTCAACAAACTTTCTGACCCTCTTTGCATGTTTAACCAGGGTTTTTGGTTAATTTCTGTGAAACAACGTGGCATACTTGGTGTGTTGAACTCCCGAGAAGAAGGCTGTAATTACGATAGTTTTGTCAGGATCATAGATCCCGAGCCTCTCCTGGTTGAACCGGTCGGTGAACTCCTTGAATGACTCATTATTCCTTTGCTTGACAATCATCAACTATATGTCAGGCTTTGGTCGTTCATACATACCGATGAACTGGTTGATGAATTCCTTGCTTAGTTGCTTGAAATCTTTGAATGGGTTTCAGGGAGTCGAACCATTGTGCGACTGGGCCTTTCAAAGTGCTGGGGAAGGCCAGGGCCATCTTTGCTTTATAGGTCTTGACATGGTCAACTGGGCTTCCTAAGCTGCTGTATGAATCTAGGCGAGGCTGCTTGAATTTTTGTGAGATGGCGAACCTCGTGATTTGGCTAGATAATGGTGACTCCGTCTCGGTATTAACACAATCTTGAGTAGGATTCTAGCCCAGGTCTTTGGCCAGCCCGTCAATCTGTTTCTCCAAATCCTTAATACGGGGGACTACTACACTTTCCCAACCGGTATCCGGGACGTAGGTCGGGTTAGTGGAAGAGGCTTTGTTCTCCTGGCGGTGCACTGTCCCCTGGAATCGGGATCGGGCTCGGCAATGACTCTGGTCCATTGTATGCCTAAGGACACCTCGGTTCTTGACCGAGTGACCCTAGACTGATTCCCGGGCCATATGCTCCTGCCTCGCAGCACACCTACCGTTGATGGTTCTAGTGTCCTACACACGAGACGGGTTAGCTCGGGCACGTTGTCTGGTCAAGATCAATTCTCGACCGTGCTCAAAATTCCAGGTTGTTTTTTGATCATCAAAGGATTGTTTTGTTGGGCCAATAGGGCTTCGATCTGCTACTTTGTTGGGCCAGCTACTCCAATGTCAGGACCACCAGGGCCGAAAGGATAGCCTGGTCAGCCTACTGTGCAGCCTTCTTACACTTCTTTGGAGGCATGATAGTTAGTTATGAGATTTGTTTTTTGAGAAATCTGTCGATTCCCACAGACGATGCCATGCTAATGATGCCAAAATTTGGTAAAATAAATTAAAGCAGTTTAAGGAGAGAGGGAGAGAGAGAGAGAGAGAGAGAGAGAGAGAGAGTGGTTTTTTGTATGTGGTTTGGCCATATTAATGAAGGAGCCTACGTCCACGTGTGTGTTTGAGCACGTTCACTATACTATAGAAAGTCAAGGACCTTTGGTGAAACAATAGTTTGGAGCTACTGTAGGTTGGCCGGGCATGATGATGATTACTAAAGAGGTGCTATGCAGATTAGAGATTGATCTCTTTTTATGGGGGTGAGTGGTCTCTTTTATAGTTGCAAGAGACCTACTCGTACAAGGAAATTGGGCAGATTAACTAATCTAACCCTGATTAGGATGTGATTGATATAAATCATGTGAGCTTCCTATTTGTATTAGGAAACTTTCAATACCTGCCATTAGTCTTCTAACTTGAGTACGAAAGTGCCTGGAATATTTTGGGAAGTGTCTCGCGGGCCTAGCTGGACTGCTTATATACGAACCGAGCCCGTATTGCATTCCGTACTTGTTGGTCGGGGCTTGTTGATATTGCGTGTACCGCTCGGGACTAGACTGCTGGCCTATTCTGGACTACTTGACTTGAAGATGCACCCCAACCAAAGGGTTGGTCTTTCCCTCTGGCAGAGCCCTGTGCTATAGGATTAGGAGGACCGGGAGAGTCCTCAATCGTTCGGGAAATAAGGATAGGTGCCGGTCGCTGAGTATAACTGCTCGGTCATAGAGTAAAGCCAAGTTTGAGCGTATCAAGTTCCATTTGATTTAGTTTTCTTACTCAGCTTTCATCAGTTGACGGCATTCATGTCGCTAGACATTCCCATGTCTAGCTTATCCAAGTGACAAGTACACAGGTGGTAATGCTGGCCAGGAGGAGTGCGTGGAGGAAGAATACACTGAGGAGGATTATGGCTATGCTAGTTAGAGAGAAGAGTAGTAGTTACAATCTTGTAAATGTTTTTTTTTTGCTGTAAGAACTATCAGAAGACTTTATGTCTTTTGTAATAGCTCCAGTAAGGCCCTAGAGCCATAAGACAATGCTGTATCCATGGAGTTGTAAAAGCTAAACTAGCATTTCCTTTTCCTTTGTAATATAACTGTGAATGTTACGGTTGGCTTTATCTTATGATTAGTCATGTTGCTCTTATTATTGATGAGTTATGGACAATTCGGTGATTCAACCAGTCACGTGCCTAAGGGTCCAAGATGGAAATTTTATTTTTTTTTATTTTGCTATACCGGCGCGTGACCGAGATTTTTGGTATCAGAGCCCTAGTTTTAGATGTGTACACCGATTGTCCTACACACTTAAGTTATAAACCACTAGACTTTTTCCCACTTATGAAGATATTAATCCTATGATAGTTATGGAGGGCGGATGGCCAGTGTTGGATGATGACTTTGAGGACGTAGAGCTTGAGCCTTTGGATGAGGACGACGATGAGATGGTTAATGAGTTTGACCCGCACTTGGACTGGGTTCCACCTGAGAAAATTCCAATCCAAGATGATGCTCCACTATATGCGTCAGACATGAAGGACTTTTGGGATAGGATTCCCAGGATCTAGAGCTTTACTTTTATTAAGGCTAGTAGCTCATTTTTGTGTATATAGTATGTACCTAGGCATGTAACACGAACTAGTAGTAGCGTGTATGCCTTTCTATATAAATATTTGAAGTTATCTATGAAGACTTGTTTCCTCTACTTGATGAAATGTGTACTTGATGTCTTCTATACTTATATTAGAATTGTTATCTATACAACCTGTCATTTATATATATCTAATAACCATGGTTAGGATTGGAGAGTGACAAATAGATATTTATGTAGGTACATAAGCACACAGACATGATGACGGGCAGACTAAGAAAAAATCGTAACGGAGGGCCACTAGATCCCATTACCGAAGGAATAGATCCTACTAGAATCTTCGGTGCATTTCTACAGTACTGTCTTGACCATATAGGAAACAACCATGGCAATAACAACGATAACTGCCCTAGACCACTAGCCCAGACTAGAGCTAGATTACTTAAAGGATTTAGAACCCTACGTCCTAATAGGTTTGACGGCACAGGTGAATCTTGGCAAGCAGGGCAATGAATGAGGGATATGGATCGTATTTTTGAATCGATAGAATGCTCTGAAATTGAGAAGCATTGTCTCGCTACTTTCCAACTCACTTACACGGCAGCTGATTAGTGGGAAGCCGAGAAGGCAACTATCAGAGTAGAAGCTCAAGAAGGGTGACATGGACCACCTTCTGGGAAAAGTTTCTAGAAAAGTACTTTCTCGACGATGAAAAGGATCAGAGAGAGAAGTAATTTATCGAATTCATGTAAATAAGACAGTGAGAGATTACAAAACATAATTTGAATGCTTGTCTCACTTTGCCCCCCACATGGTTGAGACCCCTCAAAAGAAGATCAAGAAGTTTCACCGAGGACTCAATCCGCACCTTCGGCATCTAACATTGGGACAATTGAATCAAACATTCAAGACATTGGTCAGGTTGGCGTCAAAACTAGAAAGAGATGGCGGTCAAGGCTCAAAACCAATGGTACACCGACCACCCCCACTCAGGAATGGACCAAGAGGAATACCACCATCTCGTTTCCAAGGAAACAAATGTCCATGGAACAGTGGCAAGAAATTAGGACCCACCCTTCCCTGGGATAAGAATGCAGCACCTCCTGCACCACAAGTATCATCCACAGCCATTAGGAACAACAATGACGAATGTTTTAATTGTGGGATCCCTGGACATATGGCACGAGACTAGATAGCCCCCAGGATCAACAACTGAGTTAATGTTGTCTGTTATAACTGTGGCAAGAGAGGGCACATGAGTAGAAAATGCAAGCTACCAAGAGGAAACTATCATGGGCTTACTACTCAAGGTCAAGCTGGTAAGGCTTGACTCAATGCTATCATACCCGAGGCGACTGGCTATCATGAAAAGGAATAGAAGAACTTAGAAGGTATACTCTCATTATATGCTAGTCAGTTAAAGTGCTTTTTGATGCTGGTGCTACAAATTCATTTATTGCCTTTGAGATTGTAAGGCGATTGGGTTTAGTACCCCAAGCACTCAAAGTAGCTCTAAATGTGGTGTCACCTCTAGGAGTGACCGTGAAGCTTGAAAAGGTGTGCAAGGACTGCACTTTGACACTGGAGGATAAGAACCTACCCAAAAACTTAATTATTCTGTCAATGAAGGAATTTGATGTGATCTTAGGATTTGACTGGCTTACTAAGTATTATGAGAACTTAGATTGTGCTAGTAAGTCGATCATGTTTTCAATACTAGGGAGTCTAACCTTCAATTTTCAATCCAACCCTACTAGTGATGCTTTTTTTACAAGTCGCATAGCTGCTATGGAAACCACAAGCTTAGAATTGACAGTTGCTAAGATTGGAATAGTTCGAGACTATGAAGATGTCTTTCAGAACGACACCATTATCTAAGACCCAGAACTTTTGTATTGAGCTAGTACTCGGAACGACACCATTATCTAAGACCCCTTATTGTATGGCCCCAACAAAATGCTAGAGCTGAAGAAGCAAGTGCAAGAGTTAGAAGATCTTGGATTCATCAGACCTAGCACGTAACCTCGGGGAGCCCCTTCCCAGGATAGACAATTTATTCAATCAACTAGAAGGAGCAACAACCTTTTCAAAGATTGATTTACAATTTGGATACCACCAATTACTTGTTAGACCTAAAGATATATCGAAAACAACTTTCAGTACAAGATATGGGCATTATGAGTTCTTAGTTATTCCTTTTGGATTAACCAATGCCCCGATGGCATTTATAGTTTTGATGAATCAGGTGTTCAGGCCCTTCTTGGATCAATTCATTATCATGTTCATCAACGATATCCTCATTTATTCAAAGACGGAAGAAGAGCATGAGAAGCACATACTGATTGTACTTAAGACACTTAAAGAAAATCGCCTCTATGCCAAGTTTAGTAAGTGTGTTTTTTGGCTAAAAGAAGTTAAATTCTTGGGACACGCAGTTTCTCAAAATGGGATTCTGGTTAACTCAACAAAGATGGACACAATTTCTAGTTAGATTCGACCAACCAACACATCTGAAGTATGAAGTTTCCTCGGACTGGTTGGATATTGCTGGAGGTTCTTGGAAGGATTCTCTAGGATTGCGTCTCCTTTAACCCGACTAACAAGGAACGATTCAAAAATTGAGTAGAAGGACAAGCATGAATGCGCCTTTCAAGAACTAAAGGAAAGATTGACCTTGACGTCAGTGCTAGCTATACCCAAGAATGGTGAATATTACACTATCTATAGTGACACTTCGTATCAAGGATTAGGATGTGTACTTATGCAGAATGGTAAGGTGATTTTATATGGATCCAGATAATTGAAGCCATATGAGTTAAACTACCCTACACATGACCTAGAATTGGCTACAATTATCTTTGCACTTGAGATTTGGAGGCACTATCACTACGGAGAGAAGTTCGACTTATTTTCGGATCACAAAAGCTTGAAATACTTATTCTCTCAAAGGAACGGCCCCTGTAAGAGGCACTTCCAGGTGAGGATTGAAAACAATCAAACGAAGTTGGCCATCGCTGGGAATTCTTGAGATAGGGAAAACTTTTTCATTCCTTGTCGAAGTAAGAAGTGCTATTCGACCATTTTGATGGACCAGAATGGAAAGATTGGTTTTGGCTATCTTAAACCAAAGACTGGATTGGCCTGACGGATCAATGAATAAGGCTAAAGGACAGCAAAGGCAGATTTAAATGTTGCACGCAAGATGCATACTTCTAAAGTCAGTCTGAATAGAGATTGAGCTTTACGGAACAACAACAGAAAGAATCTTTATTTAATAATACAACTTCGAGAAACTAGAAAACTCAAACTTCCGGTTGTGCGAGGCGGAGGACCTACTGGATGCTCCTCATATTTCTTATAGAATATGAACCCTCTTTCATGAAAGTTGCAAGTTCGGATTCTGATAGCAAATCCTGAGACTGTTGGGCAGATTGCTCTCTTGGGCGTCGCTGGATGGGCTGCGTTGTTGTCCGTGGTAGGCTCAGAACGAAGCTTTATTTGTAGACTTGGATCCTTATATGACGAGTTAGCTTGGAAAAAGGCTTTCTCGGCTCAACCGGTGAAATGGAACTAAACATAAGACAATGATGCTGGATGGAACTACTTAAGGACTGTGACTTTAATTTGTAGTACCACCCTAGTAAAACAAATGTCGTCACAAATGATTTGACAGGATACCCTAAAGGTTAATCGCCTCACTTTTAATCAAGGAATGGAAAGCCTTAGAAGATTTAACAAAATTCGACATTCAAGCTGTAAGACTAGGTGATGGATGACCTTTTGGATGTCTTATGGTACAACCAGCCCTCGTTCATCAAATACTTGAAGCTCAAAAGAAGGACGAAGGATTGAGGAAATGGTTTAAGAGGGTAAAAGCCAAGGATTCGACTAAATTTAATATTGGAACGAATGAAGGACTCAAATATAAGGATAGGTTGTGTGTACCCAACACAGGTGATTTGAGGAAAGACATTCTGGATAATGCAGATAAGTCGAGGATGACCATACACCCAAGCGGAACCAAGTTGTACAAAGACTTGAAGAGGAACCTTTAGTTGGTAGGCATGACGAGAGAAGTTGCAGAGTATATGGCCAAGTGCCCTACTTGTCAGCAAGTCAAGATGGAACACTAATGACCATCGGGATTATTATAACTACTACCGATCCCAGAATGGAAATGGGAGCATATCACCATGGATATTGTTATAGGATTGCCAAGATTTAAGCAGAACCATGATCTGACCAAATCAGCCTACTTTATCGCTTATAGTATGACTTATCCTATCGAGAAGATGAGTAGACTATATCTGCAACAAGTTTTGTAATTGTATGGAGTACCAGTGTTGATAGTATTGGACCGAGATTTATGGTTCACCGTTGGGTTTTGGGAGAGCCTTCAGAAAGGAATGGGGACATCCTTGAAGCTATGTTCTACATTTCATCCATAGACCAACGGATAAACAGAAAGGACAAACCAAGCAATGGAGGACATGCTCCGAGCGTGTGTAATCAATTTTGAAAGTTCATGGGAAATGCATTTACCTTTGATAGAGTTTGCTTACAACAACCGTTATCACTTGAGTATAGGGATGGCACCATTTGAAGCACTGTACGAAATATTGTGCTGATTACCTTTGTGTTGGGCTGAAGTTGGGGATGGTTAACTGTTGGGACCAGACTTAGTTCAAGAAACCAATAAAGGAATCAATACAGTAAAGGAAAGGATGAAAAGCAGCACAAAGCATATACAAGGGCTATGCAAACAAATGGTAACTAGATTTGGAATTTAAAATTGGAGATCATGTGTATTTAAAAGTTTCTCTTGTTCAAGGCATTGTAAGGTTTGGACAAAAGATGGGAAAGCTATCACCATGCTACATTGGACCATTGAAATTATAAAACGTGTGGAAAAAGTCAATTATAGATTAGCGTTACCACCAAAGATGTCGGGAATTCATAATGTATTCTTTGTGAGTATGCTGAGGAAGTGCCTTCACAACTTGGCACACGAATTTGATTTCAAAGATATTGAGGTGAATGACAATGCTACATTCATCGAAGGACCTGTAAGAATTCTGGATCATGGAATCAAGAAGCTGAGAAACAAAGAGATTCTTCTGGTAAAGGTTCGGTGGAAGCATCATGATGATGGAGAAGCTTCTTAGGAGCTGGAATCTGAGATACAAGAGAAATTTCCATTTCTATTTAGTATTAGTTAGTTTTGATTTCGGAAACAAAATCCTGTAATAGGTGGTAGAAGATGTAGTACTTGCAATTTTCTCTATTTATAATAAATCAGTCTTCTAAATTTTTGCATTTGGCCTATTATTATATTGTGTGATTGTATTAATGTGATGTGTTACTAATTAGACTGTAATTACCACACCAACTCGATCATAATAGGATTTAACTTAGTTCCATACCCGGACCTGGACATTAGAATATTACCGAGTTGCGTGCAAATCAAGATCGATACAATATTGAGGACTTTGGTACGTAAACTGAGAAAGTGTCACAAAACCCGAGATGGACCCTACATGGCCGGCCAGATGGCAGCCCATGCAACATCACCTCTATATGTCACCACTTCCCTAGACATTTGTCCACTACCATGACACTTGTCCTAACATGAACGCATGCATGTGACATCTAGCACACATTTTTAACTATATATATGCATGACTTCATGCATAACACTCTTTTAACACTTACAATATGTATATATAAGATTAGAGAAAGAGTTGGAAGATGAGTTCCATAGAGAAAAAGAAGAATTATAGGAGAAACCCAAGCATATATTCATTCCTCTTCTCTTGAACACACCTCCATACATACACCCATACACTTATACATATACTACCATGCAAACCTAAGAGCTATGAAAAGAAGTTTTAGAAGACCAACAAGAATCCAGAAGTGAAGAGATTAGAAGAAGAAGGAGCTTTTACCATTGAAGTTTCAAAGTCAACATTCAAGCTCAATTTCAAGTGTTTGTGAGTTTTCTAACTCACTTTAGAACCTATATAGCATGTAGTAATGTTTAGTTATGTTTCAGGGTTATTATTTTGAGGTTTCCATGCCATGTAAGTAGATTTTTAAAGTAAAACCCGTCAGTGCTGTGAAAAGCTATAGAAAGGCACGAGAAACCAGTTTGTAGGAGAAACCAATTTTTGGGAATAGGCATGAGAAACCAGTTTATGGGAGTAACCAGTTTCTGGTAGCAGATTCATGTTATGTTGATTTTTACGCTTTTCTTGGTTGTACCTCAACTGTATTAGTATGAAACCTTGTTATATGTTTATTAGAAACTGCATGTTAATATCCTGGACTTATTAACGAACTTATGCATGTGTTTTATGTGTTAAAGTTACATTATATGCTTTGAAATTATAGAACATGCTTTGACAGTTGTACATAGACTCAAGAATGAATCTATGTGGATTATTAGAACTGCTGTGAAGATGTGGATTATTAGAAAATGCTTTGACAGTTTAATGTGGATCGATTAAAGTCAAGGCAAGTTTGATCGATCGAAAGTGGTTCAATCGATCGAAGGTTCGATTGATCGAAGCTACTTCGATCACTCGAAGGCTTAAAGTTGGTTTTGGAAATTTACAAATAGGACAGCTGCATACAGAGTTTAATAATCGTCATTTTAATATACCAGAAGGTATAGAAACTATTTTAGGGTTCCCAAACCTTCTTATCCTCTCCAATAGAGATCCCACCATCTCTAGCCTCTCCGGGAAGCACTCATAGGAGATATAAGAGTGAAGACAACCTAATGGAGGCTGTTGCATAATCAAGATGATTAAAGATTTCAAAATTGGGTTCAAGACACAAGGGTATAATTCTTGTCCCCTCTCATACGAATCTATAGAGTTTACAAGTAGCAGATCCGAGCTAACAATTAGTTTTTATAAACTATATTTTCCGTTGTGCATGATTTAATATTTTTTGAAACCTAGATTCCTACAATTGGTATCAGAGCCATGCTTGTTTGGATCTGTAGATTCATTTTTGGAATAATAGTTTTGATTTGCATGTTGATTTTAGAACTGTTTTCGAAACTGCATCGTCACAGATCTATTTCTGTAGCAGTCCCGCAGTAGAATACAAATCTGTGATTGCATTGATTGCATGATGGGTTCGATCGATCGAAGTAGGTTCGATCGATTGAACCTTTCTGTTCTCAAGCGATCGAACTGGTTTCAATCGATCGATCGAGCTATAGTTCGATTGATTGAAAAGGGTTCGATCAATCGAGAATGATTCTCTGTCCAGGTATTTGGTTCACAGTTTTAAAGGTTTTAAAAATATATACTTTAATTTTACATTATTCTGTAAATTTTTCAAAATCATTCTATTAAACTGTAAGTTCAATCGATTGAACATAGTTCAATTGATCGAAGGTTTGATCGATCCATCAAAGTGTGACAGAGATTTGAGATGTTGTTTATGTTCTAAATCATTATATAAAGAGTTTATGTACTATGTGAATCAATTGGGGGTTTCAATAGACATATATTTATTAAATATGCATGGATGTGTATACGACTAACCCTCTTGTAGCAAGATTAGTCCACTATCTCGTATGGTACCAAATCCTTTTAAACTCGGTATTTAATTGTCTAAGATTGGTGTATGTTGTATTTATTTTGGTTTGATTTTTAAGGCATGTGTAAAGAGCGTTGCGACTTCAATCCTACGAATAGGAAAGTCACACCGGTTTCCCTAGCCTTTTATTTTTTTGTTGTTTTCTATTTCTAGATAAATTGTAAGCTTCGAAATAAGCATAGGACCAAGGTAATAGAATTAGAAAATCCATGAAGATGGAGGAGCAATTTGTTATCCATGAAGATGGAGCCAGAGGCGATCAAACCAAGAAGGAGGTTCTATGGAGATGGAACCATGGAAGATAGAGGCATATCAATGCCTTTATTTTGATTTTAGTTTTTTCGTTTTATGTGCTTGGTTTGGGAATGGCATTTAATTATATTGTTACTACTTGCATGCATGTAAAACAATTTTTCTAAAATAAAATTCAAAAACTGTTTCAACGCATTAGTAAACATTGGATGTTTATGGGTAATGTGTGGAAACAATTTTTCCAAAAGTAAAATTGTTAATTATTAAAACTAGTGGGAGATGGTCTTATTAATAACATCCACGATCATCCATTAACGGTTCATTGTAAAATGAGTAGTGCAATCTGCTCATTGGTTACTAGATGTGAACTTCTTATGGATAGAATCAATCAGACGTGTTAGAGGGTGACCACCATACGGAGGCACTACTTGAGGTGGTTGTGATTGGATCCTAGTTAATGGTATACACTAGCTAAGCTATGGATAAGGGATCCCACACGGGACATTATTTAGAAATTTAGAGATCAAATAGGTTCGGGAGTCATTACTTGTTTTACAAGAATTGCATAGTGGATAAGTCATGATTAATTGAAAGATCGAACATTAACCACCACACAGAGGCTTTATTCTTTCGTTTCGATATTCCGATGACTTTGTTTTAAAATAAGAGTTTTTTTAAGGATTCTTTTATTTCAAATAGTCAAATTATGATATCTATATTTATTTTTTCTGTTTGATTTTTTCAGTAAATCATAATGTCTGGATCTGCATTTAGTTCACTTGCCACTATACTCACTCAGAACAAGTTAATTGGATATAACTACACTAAATGGAAATGAAACCTTGACATAATTTTAACTACAGAGGATCACATATATGTCCTCACCACCCCATGCCCCAAAGAACTCGATGCAAATGCTTTGGCAGCTGCTAGATGCGTGTTCGACAAATGGAAGAAGTCGAATGGGATGGCTCGTTGTTGCATATTGGCCTCTATGACTAATGTGTTGCAACAACAATACCAGTTGAATGATTCTGCTAGTGCCATTATCAAATCCCTAAAATAGATGTTTGGAGATCAAGGCAGACTTACCAGACAGGTTGCCATGCAGAAGATAATGAGTGCCAAGATGTTGAAAAGGACTCTAGTCAAAGAATATGCTTAAAAATGATTGGTTATTTAAACGAACTGGAGACCTTGGGAGCCAACATCGACGCACAGACCCAAGTTTATATGATCCTCAATTCAATGTCGTCGTCATTCACTCAATTTAAACTTAACTATAATATGAATCAAATGAATTTTTCAATGAGTGAATTAATGAGTTCTTTACTGGTAGCAAAAGGAGTGATCAAACCTAGGGGCAACGTTTTAAACATTGAGAAAAGCACTTCTTCTTATCGATCTAGATCGAAAGGTAAGAAAGGGAAGAAAAAGGCTGGCACTGGTGGTCCAAGTGTTGGACCAATCTTGAAGGATTGTAAAATCTAAGGGAAAGGTTAAGGGCAAAGGGAAGGTAGGTGGCAAAAGCAAAGTAAAGTGTTTCCAATGCGGTGAGAAGGGCCACTGGAAGAGAAACTGTCCAGAATTCTTAACTACAAGAGTTCAAGGTATAATTGAATCACATCTGATTGAAGTAAGTTATATTACGGATACTTCAAACACTTGGTGCATTGATTCTGGTGCGATTAACCATATCTGTAATTCATTACAGGGGGTTCAGATCAACCAAGAGGTGTAGTGATGGGAAGATTGCACTTACGCTAGGATCTAGTTCAACCATTTTTGCAGTTGCAATAGGAGTAGTAGCTTTAGAATTCTTAGACAATAAAGTTTTGATTTTATCAGATGCACTTTACCCTTCAATGAGACGTAATTTAATCTCACTTTCAAATTTATCTAATAATGGTCATTCTTTTCATTTCAGAACTGAAGTTGTGATAAAAAAAAATGGTTCTTTTGTGTGTTCTAGTGTTAAATCAAATGGATTGCATGTGACTACTCCTAATATTTCTAAAGACTCTTGCATGGAACTTAATAACGCAGTGGTAACTGTACCATCTAAAAGAAAAGAACCCTTCACTAATCCAACAAGGCTTTGGCATATAAGGCTTGGCCATATCAATCTAAATAGGATTAGCAGACTAGTCAAAGAAGGGGTCTTAGGCGGTTTGGTTCTCGAACCAATAGAAGTCTGCGAACCAATAGAAGTTTGTGAGTCTTGTTTAGAGGGTAAGATGACCAAAAGGGCCTTTCCTGCAAAGGGCAGTAGGACCAATGCATTGTTGGAATTAGTTCATACTGATATGTGTAGACCAATAAATATTAGAGCAAGGAATGGTTATGAGTATTTCATCACATTTACTGATGACCACTCTAGGTGTGGATATGTGTACCTAATGCAGCACAAGTCTGAAGCCTTTAAAAAGTTCAAAGAGTTTAGGGATGAAGTGGAAAAGTAATTAGGCACACATATCAAGGTCATTCAATCTGATCGAGGTGGCGAGTACCTCTCTAATGAGTTTATTGATCACCTCGTACAGAATGGGATTCTATCACAGTTGATTGCACCGGGTACACCTCAGCAGAATGGTGTAGTCGAGAGAAGGAACCAAACTCTTTTAGACATGACTAGGTCGATGATGAGCTATTTGGAGTTATCATTATTCCTTTAGGGCTATGCTTTGAAACCTGCTACGTATATACTGAATCTAGTACCAAGCAAGTCTGTTACCAGGGCACCACCGGAGATGTGGATTGGGTGCAAGCCTTCTTTGCAACATCTTCGACTATGGGGGTGTCCGTCACATGTGCTGAAAGGAAAGATGAGCAATTTGGATTCTAGATCGAAAGTATATAGCTTTATAGGGTATCCACAGGGTACTTATGGATGGTATTTTTTATGATTCAAGAGAAATAAAGTATTTATCAGTACAAATGCTGTTTTCTTGGAGGATGATTACATCATGAACCATAAACCCAAGGGAAGGATAGATCTGAGAGAAATAGAAGGGGATCCCTCAGTTCTACCCACAGTTGATAACAATGTATCACAATACCACTTCTTCACCAACTTCTGCACTAGTACCTCATCGTAGTGGGAGGATTATCAACCGGCCTGATAGTTTTTGAAGTTGTCTCCATTGAATCTGAATCTGATCCTACCACGTACGAAGAGGCAATGGCTAATGTAGACTCAGCTCATTGGGTTAAAGCTATGAAAGCTAAATTAGAATCGATGGATTCTAATCAGGTCTGGGATCTTGTAGAACTTCCAACCAATATTAAACCCATTGGCTGTAAATGGGTCTATAAAAGGAAAAGAGGATGTGATGGAAAGGTTGAGACCTTTAAGGCAAGGCTTGTACCGAAAGGTTATACTCAATGGGAGGGCATTGACTATGTGGAAACCTTCTCGATGGTAGCCATGCTCAAGTCCATCAAAGACTCTTATCCATTATTGTATGCCTAGATTATAAGATCTGGCAGATGGACATCAAGACTGCATTCTTGAATGGCAATCTTGAAAAGAACATCTATATGCAGCAACCAGAAAGGTTCATAGCTAGTGGGAAAGGTAACTTGGTATGCAATTTACAAAAGTCCAAATATGGACTTACGCGAGCATCCAGGAGTTGGAATATACGTTTTGACCAAGCGGTCAAATCGGTTTCATACAAAATTTGGATGAACCTTGTGTATACAAGAAGTGTGAAGGAAAAGTGGTGACTTTTCTCGTTCTCCATGTTGATGACATTCTACTCATTGGGAATAATGTAGCGGCATTGTCAACGATCAAGGTTTGGCTAGCTAGTACTTTAGATGTAAAGGATCTAGGATAGGCGAGCTATATTCTTGGGATAAAGCTCTTTTGGGATCATAAGCGAAAGATAATTTTCTCAAGCTGGTTATATCGATAAAGGTCTAACTAGGATTTCAATGGATAATTTAAAGAAAGTCTTATTACCCTTCAGGCATAGTTTAGTGTTCTCCAGAACCAGTGTCCAAAGACACGGGATGAGAGGAATCGGATGGCAGGAGTTCCCTATGCTTCGGCAGTGGGAAGTCTCATGTATGTGATATTGTGCACTAGACCAGATATCTGCTTTTCCATTGGCATGGTCAACAGATATCAATCAAATCCATGTCCAGAGCACTAGACAACCGTTAAGCACATTCTTAAGTACTTAAGAAGGACTAAATATTAGATGCTTATGTATGGTGGTGATGAGTTAATTCCAGTGGGATATACTGACTCGGACTTTATGTCAAATAAAGATTCGAGGAAGCTGATGTTCAAACATCTTTTTACCTTGGGAGGTGGTGCTGTTTGTTGGAGGAGCATTAAGTAGAAGTGCATTACAGACTTAGCTACAGAAGCTGAGTATGTGGCTGCTTGTGAAGTCACAAAGGAAGCTGTTTGGCTTAAGAAGTTCCTTATGGATCTCAAGGTGGCACCAGCGTCGCTGTCACCTATCACGCTATACTGCAATAATAGTAGGTCAGTGGTTCAGTCCAAGGAGCCAAGGAACCACAGAAAGGGAAAGCAAGTAGAGCGAAAATATCATCTAATTCGAGATATTGTTCAACGTGGAGATGTGACTGTCAGCAAGATTGCCATTGTTGACAATCTTTCGGATCCGTATACAAAGGCCTTGCCACAAAAGGTCTTTGATCATCATGTAGATAGTCTAGGTCTTAGATGTAGTCCTGAATGGTTATGAGTGCAAGTGGGAGTTTGTTGGGTTTGTGCCCTCAAACCATTACTTTATGTATAAGACATTGGCATTTAATAGATGGATATTAGCTTTACATTTCATTATGTATGTTTCTTTCATAAGATGATTGTTAATCCGTAAGTATCTGTAATACCCTGTATTTTCGTTGTATTTTATAAATACTTTTTATATAAATAATATTCAGAGTGCTTGTCTTTACCTTCCCTGCATTTTCATTTTCGAGCGATCGAACAAGTTTCGAGTGATCGAAGAGTTTCATACTTTGATCGATCGAGCCCGTTTTCGAGCGATCGAACCTCTGCCGACCTGAAATCATGATGTGTCCCCTTGTTCAAGCGATTGAACTGTTCTCAATCGATCGAACGCTGACCGACCTAAATCTCGAGCGATCGAACTTACTTCGATCGATCGGACCCTGGAATTTCAGAATACGTGTTTTGCCACCTTCCCACCCCCTTTCCCTATATATATGTTATGTTTGTGTGTGTGTTTGGGTTGCTGAATCATTGAAAGAGTTTAGAGAGAGAGATATATAGCTTTTATATATATATACACACTCATATATATATATATACATACACACACACACACCCGGATATATATATACACAAACACTCACACACTCTCAGAGAAGAAGAGAAGAAGGAGAGGAAGAAAAGAGATCAGAGAGAAGGAGAAGAAAAGAGAGAGAACTCACCCCGAGAGACCACCCGCGGCCACCCCGAGCTCGCCGGCATCGTCGACGTTAACAGTGAGTATCCATACTCACTTAGTAGCTTTGATATGTATGTTTATATATGTTACATCAAGATTGAATGGACCCCGAACGTGCGTAAATGGTTCAGTTTCAATTCTGGAATAATACTGTGCTCAATCGATCGAACTGCTTTCGAGCGATTGAGCATTGACCAATCTCAAGCAATCGAACTTAGTTCAATCGATCGAACATTTTATTTCCTCGATCGATCGAGATGACTTCGATCGATCGAACCCAGTCTTTCCTCAATCGATTGAAATGAGTTCAATCGATCGAACATTTCAGAATGTTAAATGCTTAGTTGCTTTATATCTGATGAGCTGTTAACCTGTTTATTATCATACGTTGATTGTTGGAAAGCTGTGTTGGAATAATACACCTGTGGATTAATGGACTTAATACATTGAATAATGGAACCAATGACATAATAAAGATATAATCAGATTGAGAAGCCGACGTGCATAGTAGTGGGTCTTTGACCGCAGTGGTCGATACTATTTATGATTGGTACGTGTAAATGCGGTCATGAAGATCGTATGATATAGGGCATGGTGGCCAGTACGTGTTCGAGCGTAGTGGCCGTAATGTTCTGAGAAACAAAAGTGCTGTGTGCTGAGAAACAAAAAGTGCTGTGTGCTGAGTATCAAAAGTGCTGTGTGCTGAGTATCAAAAGTATTGTGTGCTGAGAAACAAAAGTGTTGTGTTGCTGTGTGCTGAGAAACAAAAGTGCTGTGTGCTGAATATCAAAAGTGCTGTGTGCTGAGTATCAAAAGTGTTGTGTGCTGAGAAACAAAAGTGCTGTGTGCTGAGTATCAAAAGTGTTGTGTGCTAAGTATCAAAAGTGCTGTGTGCTGAGTAACAAAAGTGCTGTGTGCTGAGAAACAAAAGTGCTGTGTGCTGAGTAACAAAAGTGCTGTGTGCTGAGTATCAAAAGTGCCGTGTGCTGTAGTATGTCAGGGCTGCGTGCCGTATTATATCGGGGCGGGTTGGCCGAAACGTTAGGACTGCGTGTCAAGAGTAAACAGACCGTAGGTATGGGACTATGTGTCTGATTAATGTGGACCCAAGAGTCTATGTTATGTGTGAGACTACATGTCGAGGATAATTGAGTCATGAGGCGTTGGGCTACGTGCTAGATGGGAAAGGGGATGATGTCCGTATTATATCTTGGATTGGTGCATACATGCATACTAACGATGAGATGATCCTTTTTATTGATGTTGTTGTTATATGCTACATATCTGTAGATACTCTGTTAGTATTTGCATTCACTCGGCTTTCGTAGCTGACGGTGTTTTATGCCGCTGGATATTCAACGTCCAGCTAGCCAGGGTTATGAGTATGCAGGTGATGCACACATGGATAGGGGCCACGAGGATGGAGCCTACGATGACGGAGGCTACGCTGGAGATGACTACTACGCAAGCTGAAGACTTGGAGCTTGCTGTTGATAGTTTATGCCTATGTTTTAGAGACCGTTGTAATAGTTAAGTTTGTAATCGGCATATGTTGCCGTAATACTTTATTTGTACTTCTGCGATACTTATGGTTTGTAATAGTTAGTATTGAACTCTGATTTTATATATCAACCCTAGAACTTTCCAAAGTGTGGTTTGAATCATTACTCTGATGGTTTGACTTTGGTTATGGACAATATGGTGACTTTCAACTGTCATGGCCTACGGGTCAAAAAAGGAATTTATTTTCTCTATTTTTGCTACTGCGGGGCGTGACAGGATTTTTGGTATCAGAACCTAGGTTTAGTAGTCGCGTTCACCAATTGTCCAACATTTCTTGAGTTGAACCTAAGATTCCTTGAGATAAGGGTTGACTCTAAGTTTGTGTTTTGGAGATCATCCCTATGGAATTCTCCGTGCTATTAATGTGATGCTAGTTATAGCTACTATTATGTTTAGTTGCGAATTATTTTTCTATGACTATTACGTATAATTTCAGAATTATTTTCTATGACTATTTTGGGTTGACGACTAACCGAGAGATGTCTGTATAGGTACCCAACCTTACTGCATCGATGGCAGGAATGCCTACTCGGAATCGTCCCGCTCAGATTGAGGACGTCCCCCTAGCACCCCAAGCTGCTGATCCGACTGGACTGTTCGAAGCCTTTGTGCGTAGGATGGAAAGGATCAACAATCCTAACATGCACAACGGAAATAATCATGGACCACCCCCGCGGCCAGTTGAAGATAGAATAGTGGAGCGTTTTCGTCACTTTCGTCCGGAGAAGTTTGACGGGAATACTGAGCCGTGGCAGGCAGAACAGTGGCTCCGAGAGATGGAAGCAATCTTCGACACCCTGGGATTCAATGAGATAGAGACGCATCGACTGGCGACATTCCAGTTGACTTATGCGGCTGCCGATTGGTGGGAATCGGAGAAAGTAACCGTAGGAGAAGATGCTGCCGGAAGAATGCCATGGATCATCTTTAAGGGATTATTTTTGGAGAACTACTTTCCTCAGACAGAGAGGAACAGGAAGGAGAGAGAATTCATCGAGCTAAGGCAAGGGAACCTTACCGTAAGGGAGTATACGGTGCAGTTCGAACGATTGTCTCGATTTGCTCTGCATATGATTGATACTCCAGAAAAGAAGAATAGGCAGTATCACTAAGGTCTTTCGTTGCCACTACAACGGATGACGTTGAATCATCAGGGTCAAACCTTCAAAGCCATGGTGGGAATGGCAATTGGTCATGAAGACATTAACTGTCGGGAGCAAGGACGTTTTGGGAATCGACCACCAAGGGGCAACCAAGGACCAAGACCTCCGATGCAGTTCCAAGGTAACAAGCGTAACTGGACTGGAGAAAAGAAGCAACATCCTGCGTGTCCTCAGAATCGCTATGGTGTGAACCAAGCTCCTCCTCCGAAAGGACTCCCTGCTGCTACTGGAGGCAATACCGGTGGATGCTTCAACTGTGGGAAGCCAGGTCATGCAGCTAAGGATTGTCGGGCTCCCAAGGGCTTTATCCGATCGAGCATTCGCTGTTATAACTGTGGCAATCATGGCCATATCAGCAAGGACTGTAGAGCGCCTCGTAGGGCGTACAACAAACCAGCTGCTCAGGGCCAAGTTGGACAGGCTCGTATGAACGCTATCCTCCCAGAGAATGCGGGATTTGATGAGACTGAACAGCAGAACATGGAAGGTACTTGATCTTGTCAGAATCAAGATATAAAAGTATTCTTTACTTTTCAAAGGATTTGCAGTGTGGAAGTAAAGGTCGAACCCACAGAGATTGATTACTACAGCAACTTAATTTTAAAACCTAAGTCTAATTAATTAAGAAAAACGGATTTTGATTTGGATTTAATTAAACTAATAACAATAAAAATAAATCTAAACTATGAAAGCAATTAAAAGTGTTTTTAATGAATGTTTAAGGGAACCTAGGATTACAAATCCACCACTAGATTCATAATAGGAATATTTATGAATTACTTTAGCTTATTACGTTGGATGAATATGGGGAATTGTAGCTACAAGCCCAATTCCTCCGACAAGAAGATAATCATGGTTCAAGCACCAACATAATCCATCTTCGGATAGCACGAATTATCTCACACTAAACTAGGGTTGTGATCTAATCCGTCTAACCTAGGCATGGACTATTCGGATACTTGATAGCACGAATCAATAAAGCACCATCACATGTAAACAATCTAAACAAGCACAGCAAGAATAGATCGTTGAGCACATCACATTCAAAATAGATCTAAGACAAGAATAAACTTTGAAAGCAATGATTTAATCAATAGAAGTACGATTTATTTATAAAAATCCTCTAAACACGTGACTGTCATCCATACATAATAAAACTGAAATAAAAACATAAATAAAACCCTATTACTCGTCTAGGGCTTCATTGAAACCCTAGATCAATGATCTAGCCGTCCATAGAAGTAGTAGATAGCAAGAGGTTGATGGAGGAGGCCATGGAAACCCTTGGTCTTCTTCTTCTTCTCCTTGCTTCCCTCCCTTCAATGGCTGGAAGTATGGTTGTATATTGTGTGTATAATAATTGCCAACCCCATAATTGAGTAAATTTGGAGTTTAAATAGAGTTTGTACAAGCTTTGGAAGGCTTCCTAACCCGAAACGAACTGAAACGCATATAATTTATAGTCTGGACGTCGTTTAGCAGTCTCGTTTGCACAGGAGTCTTCAGTATACTGAAATACGCAACATTGGTTTTTGGGCATATCGCGCGAGCGGGTCGCGCGAGCGCGACAATTGGTCCTTCGCGCGCGCGGATCGCGCGAGCGATTCTGGGTTCTCGCGCGAGCGGATCGCGCGAGCGATTCTCGGATTTCGCGGGCGCGGCTCGCGCGCGCGACTTGGCTTTTTCAGCTTCTTTAGCTCTGCCTTTTCACCCTGTTTAACCTGATATACTTAATTTCTTCCAAAACCTGTCAGAAACTAGAAAACAGAGTAAAAATATACAAAAACAGGATAAAATGTACTAACAAATGCGCGTTAAGGCGTATAAATAGGATTAGTTCTCTCCCGATCACACCCCCAAACCTACATTTTGCTAGTCCTCGAGCAAAACTAAAATAAAAACTACTACTAATAAAATACTACACCATTTTCGTATGGATCACGATTGCATTTAGCGTATGCAACAAGCCTTTAAACCCCTAGGTGTCCCTAGTTGGACGAGTGAAGTCTCGTGAGGGTTCTCGTCAACAAGTTACCCACAACCATCTTTATTAACTTCTAATTTTAAAAACTTTTATTAAAAATAAAGAACATAATATTCAATACTCCTTATTATACAACAAAGATTTGAAATAGAATAACGAACATAAAGAAACGGAATCAAACATCCACTTATATCATAAAAAAAAACAATCTCAAGTACATACATCGTATAAATCAATAGTGTTTCTCATAAAATTGCACGTGTGTGATGTGGTAGTCAAATGAACACGCGCATGTCATGAACATGGAATATAACTCGGATGACCATCTAACTATGTCTTGACTACGAATCTCACAATGAATTACACTCTCAAATAAAACACTCAGAAACATGTGTAATTTTTCTAAAATATGTGAGTAAAGGAAATATCTTTTCAAAACGAGAAATGCTCACATATGACTCGAAAAAGACGCATGACACGACAGAACAGTAGTCTCATGGATAAGATGCCAACAATCAAGAAATATTAATCATGACCATATTTTAATCCCCTCCCATCGTTTTCATATCCAAACCATGTTTCCTAAGATCAAATAGGACTTTTCAAAGGTTGTAATGTGGCTCAGGCTATGAAAAAGGATAGAAAAGATTAACTGGGTAAGTTTAGAATGGCATTGTAAGGCATGTTCGATTTCTTTCATTCTTCTTCTACAAACTTTCATCTTTTCTTTCTCTTCATTCCTTTTCATTCATTTTTCTTCTTTTCTTTCATTTTTCATTTTTTTTTCAACCTTCCTCTTCTGTATTATGTTTCTTTTCCTTTTTCTTTTCTTGCTTCTCAAATGATTATTCATCGAATACCAAGCAACTACCCCAATAGCATCTTATTTTCTTCTTCTCAATCAACACATCACCTTAATACTACTAAAAGTTGATCACTCTTCCAGTGGTATACTCCAAGTTGATCAAGTTGGAGCTTTTAAAGAGGATAATGGTGAACAAAGAAAAAGAGGCATTGTAACGGTTCAAAGGGTGAACTAAGGAAATTTTTATCTTTTATCGGTCGGTAATAAACAAAGAAGGCCTACCATCATTTCCTAGGGTGATATGGTTCTTCAATGCTTACGACGGAAGATTATTTAGCATGGTAACAACTATTTTAACTTGACTATCAACCAAAACAATAATAATGAGACTAAACAACAAATAGATGCGCTATTTCAATGAAATTCGACAAACACAATGTATTTATAACCCTCTAAAAAGAAAAGATAGGCTCAAAAGCTTACTGGGTTTAGTCTCCACCTTGTGTTATCTAGAAATCCGAATCATATTATAGTTCACAACCAACATGTATTCAAGCGACTACGTGCAGTGCACAGTTTTATGTGCAAATCTATGATATAAAACTCCGATTCAAATGATACATAACCTAAAACATTTCATCATGACTTCAGCAAATATTTAATTACATCTTCTCTTGTTTATCATTCTATAACAATCCAAATTTTCTAACAAAGAGTATCAAATTGATATTTAGATTGCAAAAACATAGGTAAAATCGTTTATTTAAACACACTTATTGAAAATTTTAAAATTTTGTTGTATAAAATGATGTGCCTGTGTGTGCATACCCCCAAACCTAAACCTTTCGTTGTCCCCAATGAAACAATGAAACGAAAGAAAGGAGAGTACATAAGGAAAGAACGATAGTACCTCGATCTCGGCAATGACAAACAGGTGAACACAAAGGAATATGGCTATACAGTTCAATGTTACCTGTTACTAATAGATATACGAAAAGAAACTAACAAAAGAATATTAAAAATAAATGAAACATAAATATAAAATGTAAATCGATAAACTAATCTAAACTAAACTAAACTAGCAAATGAAAAAGAAATAAAATGAAAAAGTATAAATGTAACAAGGAAAACAACAACTAACTCGATCTAAAATTGCTTAATAAACAAAAACAGAAACGAAAACATTGTCAGAACAAGTATGGAGGAAAAAGACAGAAAACAAAAGAGAAAAACAAACAAAAAATTGGGGAATCGCGCTAGCGGTCCGCGCGAGCGACCGTCGCGCGCGCGAATCCTGAAAATTTTATTTTTTTATTTTTTTTTATTTTATTTTATTTTTTTTTTTTAATCAATATCGCGCCAGCGAGGTACCTCGCGCCCGCGATTCCAGACGCGAGGAGAACCTGAGGCACCATATAAGAAAAAGAAAGGAAAAACGTCTAAGGCACATTCTCGCGCCAGCGGGCCGCGCGAGCGATGTCTCGCGCAAGCGGGCCGCGCGCGCGAGAATGGTATTTTCCACTGGTTTATTTAATTTATGCATATATATCAAAAACAACTTAATTCCAACCCCCAAACCTGTTCAGAACCACAAAAACAGACTGAAATCACCCAAAAACAAAGGAAAATGAATGAAATAACGCTTGGGTTGCCTCCCAAGAAGCGCTTTCTTTTACGTCTTTAGCTAGACCTTCCTAGCACAAGACTCATGGAGGCTAAAAATCAGAATTTGTGCCCAATAGGATATCAGGAAGAGCTCGGTGGTAAGCAGAAATAACATCGCTTTGAATTAAATCGATTGACGGTTTGTCATTATATTCGAATTGATTTCTTACCTTCCGAGTAGATTCTGCATTAGGGTCCACGGGATTAGGATTCATCCACTCATCATCGTCCGATATATTCTTTTTCCCACTCACCTTTATTTCTTTGGTAGGCTCAATATTCCGTGTTACCTCACCTTCCACCTCACATAGGGAATCGTCGTTTTTAGGAGGTTGATCCATAGCATTAAAAACGTTTAATTTTAAGTTCATGTTCCCAAATGACACTTTCATTACCCCCGTCCTACAATTTACACGTGCGTTGGCCGTGGCTAAGAATGGACGGCCTAGAATGACAGGAGTGTGTTTTCTAGCATCTAGCACGGGCTCAGTGTCAAGGACCATGAAATCGACAGGATAGTAGCATTTATCAACTTTAACCAAGACGTCCTCGACGATTCCTCTAGGAATTTTAATAGAACGATCCGCTAATTGTATAGTAGCGGCCGTAGGTTTCAGTTCACCTAGTCCTAGTTGTTGATAGACGTGATAAGGTATGAGATTAACACTAGCTCCTAAGTCAAGGAGAGCCCTATGAATGATAGTGACACCTATGACACATGAAATCGTAGGCGTACCGGGATCCTTATACTTCGGAGGAGCGTGTTGAAATATTGAGCTTACTTTTTTCGTGAGGAAGACCTTTTTAGGAGTATGACTCCGTATTTTTGCGCTTTTGAGTACAAAGGTCTTTTAGACATTTAGCATAAGCGGGAATTTGCTTAATAGCGTCGAGGAAAGGAATATTAATTTTTACTTGTTTAAACACCTCGAGTATATCTTCCATTTTTGCCCCTTTCTTGGGCAAATGCGACGGTCCCTCAACGTTCGGTGGATATGGCATTCTCGGAATATAATTTGTTGGGTCCGATTCTTTTTCTTTCTTATTTTGGCTCACGTCCTCACCCTTCTTCGTATTAGAGTTGATATTCATATCTTTCACATTCTCATTCGGAATTTCTATTACCTCTTCCTCTCGTGTAGTCATCCTAGTTGATACGGCGTTTACTTGCTCATTCGACCCCTTAACCTCATATTGTCCCTTAGGGTTTTGAATTGTTTGACTCGGCAACGTCCCCTCATTTCTACGACTCACTACAGTAGCTAGTTGTCCCATTTGGGATTCAAGCTTCGCAATGGATTGTGTGTGTGAGTGCACTATTTGTGCTTGTGCTTGTACTTGTGTTTCAATATTCTTAAGGGATGCCAACACTTTTTCCTCAAAAATATTACCCCTTGAAGGATTCGCATTAGGAGGCGGTTGTTGGTATTGACCTTGTTGAGATCTATAAGCGTTAGGGAAATTAGTCGCCTCATTAGGATTATTATTATTATTTTTCCACGAGAAGTTAGGATGATTTCTCCATGGCGCATCCGGATTATTAGTAGTTGCATTATAATTATTTCGTGGGTATTGTTGAATAGAATTAATGTGTTGCTCCACGAATTCCGGAAATTGACTTGCCGATGGACATGCAAGGATAGAATGTGAAGGATCAGAACATAATGCACAAATTTCATGAGCGGGTGAGGCTGTCATTTGGTTCATTGTTAAAAGTCGGTCAAGTTTGTTAGATAGTTCTTTTATTTCAATTGATTGACTTGACTCGAATTTTACCTCCCTCTTAGGTTGTGGGTATCCCTCAGAACGGACAGACACCGCTTGGTGCATCGAATTCTCGCTTAAAGTTTCAAATATTTTCCAGGCCTCGTCGGCGCTTTTGTGTAGGAAGGTTCTCGCACAAACGGCATCGACGGTATTCCTAACAGAGGGAATAAGCCCCTCATAGAAGACCTGAACAAGTTGCCACTTAGGAACCTGATGATGTGGACACGAGCGTAATAATTCTTTAAATTTTTCCCACGTGTCGTAGAGTGATTCCCCATCTTGCATTACAAAATTGGTTATTGATTTCCTTATCTGGTTTGTTCGCATAATAGGGAAAAACTTTTGTAAAAATGCGGTGTGTAAGTCTTCCCATGTTCTAATTGTGTTTGGCTCCAAAGATTGGAGCCAATATTTAGCTTTGTCCTTTAATGAGAATGGAAAGAGCCGCATTTTTAATTCATCATCAGTAAGATTTTGAATTTTCAAAGTGGAGCATATGTCCTGAAAATCTCCTAAGTGTTTATAAGGGTCTTCATTTAGACGGCCATGGAATGATGGAAGCAGCGAGATGGTAGACGACTTTATCTCAAAGTGAGATGCCGTCGCCTCCGGTAATTCAATACATGTTTGTGGCGTGTAAGTCGTCGGAATAAAATAATCTTTAAGTGGAGGAGGTGGAGGGATATTAGGATTATTCATATTAGCTCCGTTGTTATTTTGGTTATTTTCGTTATTATTGCCAATGTCTGCCATTTTAATCGGTTCTATGTTATGAAAGCGTGGTTTCTTTAGTTTTGTAAGAGTACTACGTATTTCGGATTCAAATAATGACGTTGGTTTTGGTGTCAAATCGTCGTCTATTAAAAATTCTGTTCTAGAAGTTAAGTTTGAGGACTTGTTAAGTCTTAAGGTACGTTCAAGTTCAGAGTCAAAAGGTTTTAATTCCGGTCTGTTTGAACGTGTACCTAACATAAACTAAAACAAAAGAAAAGAAAATAAAAACAAAAACTAATTAAACAAAAGAAACAAATAGCAAGCAATCACGCAACTAAAATAACACGCACTCAACTACTATGATGCATGCAAATTGTCCTGTAATGCAATGACCGCGTCAAGCCCAGCGCCCCGGGTTTCCTAGCTAATGCAGTGCAATTAACCCTAAACTAATGCAAATAGTGCGTCACAGCGCCCTGACTTACAGTGGTTTAAAGCGAGTTTCACAAGAAGCAATTTATTTTATTTTATTTTTGTTTGTATTTGCGTAAGCTCCTTTGATGTAATTAGCTACTCCACTCGGAAACGTTGGAATTTGATGACTCGGAAACCTATAAAATAAAAGAACAAATTAGTAATTAAAAAAAACAAAAACAGAAAATAAAAAACTAATCTAATATTTACGAATTAACTAAACTAAGTTTATAAAACTAAAGGTAGTAATGCAATCCCCGGCAACGGCGCCAAAAATTGATCTTGTCAGAATCAAGATATAAAAGTATTCTTTACTTTTCAAAGGATTTGCAGTGTGGAAGTAAAGGTCGAACCCACAGAGATTGATTACTACAGCAACTTAATTTTAAAACCTAAGTCTAATTAATTAAGAAAAACGGATTTTGATTTGGATTTAATTAAACTAATAACAATAAAAATAAATCTAAACTATGAAAGCAATTAAAAGTGTTTTTAATGAATGTTTAAGGGAACCTAGGATTACAAATCCACCACTAGATTCATAATAGGAATATTTATGAATTACTTTAGCTTATTACGTTGGATGAATATGGGGAATTGTAGCTACAAGCCCAATTCCTCCGACAAGAAGATAATCATGGTTCAAGCACCAACATAATCCATCTTTGGATAGCACGAATTATCTCACACTAAACTAGGGTTGTGATCTAATCCGTCTAACCTAGGCATGGACTATTCGGATACTTGATAGCACGAATCAATAAAGCACCATCACATGTAAACAATCTAAACAAGCACAGCAAGAATAGATCGTTGAGCACATCACATTCAAAATAGATCTAAGACAAGAATAAACTTTGAAAGCAATGATTTAATCAATAGAAGTACGATTTATTTATAAAAATCCTCTAAACACGTGACTGTCATCCATACATAATAAAACTGAAATAAAAACATAAATAAAACCCTATTACTCGTCTAGGGCTTCATTGAAACCCTAGATCAATGATCTAGCCGTCCATAGAAGTAGTAGATAGCAAGAGGTTGATGGAGGAGGCCATGGAAACCCTTGGTCTTCTTCTTCTTCTCCTTGCTTCCCTCCCTTCAATGGCTGGAAGTATGGTTGTATATTGTGTGTATAATAATTGCCAACCCCATAATTGAGTAAATTTGGAGTTTAAATAGAGTTTGTACAAGCTTTGGAAGGCTTCCTAACCCGAAACGAACTGAAACGCATATAATTTATAGTCTGGACGTCGTTTAGCAGTCTCGTTTGCACAGGAGTCTTCAGTATACTGAAATACGCAACATTGGTTTTTGGGCATATCGCGCGAGCGGGTCGCGCGATCGCGACAATTGGTCCTTCGCGCGCGCGGATCGCGCGAGCGATTCTGGGTTCTCGCGCGAGCGGATCGCGCGAGCGATTCTCGGATTTCGCGGGCGCGGCTCGCGCGCGCGACTTGGCTTTTTCAGCTTCTTTAGCTCTGCCTTTTCACCCTGTTTAACCTGATATACTTGATTTCTTCCAAAACCTGTCAGAAACTAGAAAACAGAGTAAAAATATACAAAAATAGGATAAAATGTACTAACAAATGCGCGTTAAGGCGTATAAATAGGATTAGTTCTCTCCCGATCAGTACTCTTACGTTATTCAGCACTCGAGTTAGAGTTCTATTTGATACTGGTGCTTCAAATTCGTTTGTTGCTATTGGAATTGTTAAACTATTGGGTTTAGTACCCCAGGCGCTTGATGTAGCCCTAAATGCGGTATCACCTTTGGGAATGACCGTACGATTAGGGAAAGTATGCAAGGACTGTGCCTTAATCCTTGAGGGGTAGAATTCTTCCTGCAGATCTAATCATTTTGTCAATGAAGGAATTTGACATCATCTTGGGATTTGATTGGCTCACGAAGTATTGTGCCAAGTTGGATTGTGCCAATAGGATGATTTCCTTTTTGGTACCAGGATTTCAGTCTTTTGATTTTCAGTGCAACCCCTCTAGTGATGCTTTTCTCACTAGTCGTCTAGCAGCTAATGAGAGCTCGAGTTCGGAACTCACTGTTGCACAGATTCCTGTAGTCCGAGACTTCGGGGATGTGTTTCAGAATATCTTAGGATTGCCACCTAAGAGGGAGATTGACTTTTGTATCGAGTTAGTGCCTGGTACTTTACCGTAATCGAAGGCTCCTTATCGGATGGCACCAACACAAATGCAAGAACTGAAGAAGCAAGTTCAGGAGTTTGAAGATCTCAAGTTTGTTCGACCCAGCACGTCACCTTGGGGAGCGCCAGTGCTATTTGTTAAGAAGAAGGATGGAACTCAGCGACTTTGTATCGACTATAGGGAGCTCAACAAGGTCACGATTAAGAATAAGTACCCACTCCCTAGAATCGATGATCTGTTTGATCAGTTGCAAGGAGCGACAACTTTCTCAAAGATCGATCTACGATCTGGATATCACCAACTGTTGGTTCGACCCGAGGATATTTCAAAGACTGCTTTCAGGACGAGGTATGGGCATTATGAATTCTTGGTTATGTCTTTCGGATTAACCAATGCTCCAGCGGTATTCATGGACCTAATAAACAGAGTATTTAGGCCCTATTTGGACCAGTTCATTATCGTGTTCATAGACGATATTCTGATCTACTCCAAGACCGAGGAGGAACATAAGGGACATGTAAGGATCGCACTACAGACCCTTCGAGATAACCAACTGTATGCGAAGTTCAGTAAGTGCGAGTTTTGGCTAAAGGAAGTCAAGTTCCTAGGACATGTTGTCTCACGAGATGGAATAGCAATAGACTCGTCAAAGACAGACGCAGTTCTGGATTGGAATATACCAACGACTGCCACGGAAGTCAGAAGTTTTCTTGGTCTAGCTGGATACTACCGGAGATTTGTGGAAGGATTCTCCAAGATCGCAGCTCCTCTCACCGGACTAACGAAGAAGGATTTGAAGTTTGAATGGGGTAACAAGCATGAACGAGCATTCCAAGAATTGAAGGAGAGATTAACTACAGCGCCAGTGCTTGCGATACCTAAGAGCGATGAGCAGTTCACCATTTATATCGACGCATCACACCAAGGACTCGGATGTGTTTTGATGCAAGATGGAAAGGTAATCGCATATGGATCGCGACAATTGAAGCCTCACGAGTTGAATTACCCGACGTATGACCTCGAACTAGCCGCTATTGTTTTTGCTCTCAAGATTTGGAGGCATTATCTCTACGGCGAGAAGTTCGATCTGTTTTCAGATCACAAGAGCCTGAGATACTTGTTCTCTCAAAAGGAGTTGAATATGAGGCAACGACGTTGGATGGAATTATTGAAAGACTATGATTTCACGTTGCAGTATCACCCTGGGAAAGCAAACATAGTAGCCAATGCTTTAAGTCGAAAACCCAGGAGGATAATAATAGCTTCTCTTATGATCAAAGAATGGCAAGCATTGGGAACTTTGGCTGAATTCGGTATTCAAGCCTCAGATTCAGGTGAAGGACGACACTTTGGATGTTTGGTAGTACAACCGACACTCATCAGTCATATCCTTGAAGCACAGAGGAAGAATGAAGGACTTCAAGAGTGGTTTGCGAGCAATGCAGTGAAGGAACCAGAGAATTGGTGTATTGGTTTGGATGGAGCACTCAGATGCAGAGGCAGACTTTGTGTGCCGGATGAAGATAATCTTAGAAAAGACATAATGGACGAAGCGCACAAGTCGCAAATGACTATCCACCCAGGAGGCACAAAGATGTACAAAGATTTAAAGAGAAACTTCTGGTGGGAAGGAATGAAACGAGAAGTTGCTAAACACGTGTCTCAATGTCTCACGTGCAAGCAAGTGAAGGCGGAACATCAGAAGCCTCCAGGACTTCTACAACCATTACCAGTTCCCGGATGGAAGTGGGAACATATAACTATGGATTTCGTGGTAGGTTTGCCAAGGTCTCAGCAAAACCACGATGCTATTTGGGTAGTTGTGGATCGACTTACCAAATTGGCGCATTTCATAGCTTATAGTATGTCGTATCCAGTCGAACGTTTGAGTCGGATGTACATACAACAAGTTGTGCGACTACACGGTGTACCAGTCTCAATCGTATCAGACCGTGACTCACGATTTACGGCAGAATTCTGGAAAAGTCTACAGACAGCTTTGGGGACTTCGTTAAGCTTGAGCATTGCCTTTCATCCACAGACTAATGGGCAGACTGAACGAGTTAACTAAGTGATGGAGGACATGCTTCGAGCATGTGTTATTGATTTTGAGGGCTCATGGGAGACTCATCTACCGCTGATAGAATTTGCGTATAATAACAGTCACCACTCGAGCATAGGAATGGCACCCTTTGAGGCATTATACGGAAGACCGTGCCGATCACCTTTGTGTTGGGCAGAGGTTGGAGACAAGCAACTGCTTGGACCTGAGTTAGTTCGGGAAACTAATGAGAAGATCCAGATCGTGAAAGAAAGGATGCGAACAGCGCAGAGTAGGCACAAGAGTTATGCGGATAAACGTCGCAGAAGTTTGGAATTCAGTGTTGGAGATCATGTGCTGCTTAAGGTATCTCCGGTGCGAGGAATTGTCAGATTTGGGCAAAAGAGAGGAAAGCTAGCACCGCGTTTCATTGGACCATTTGAGATCCTTGAACGTGTAGGAAAAGTTGCCTACCGACTCGCGTTACCGCCTAAGATGTCGGGAGTACACAACGTGTTTCATGTTAGCATGTTAAGAAAGTGTGCTCACAATCTGAGTCATGAGATTAACTTTGAGGACATTGAGGTTAACGATAATGTGTCATTTCATGAAGGACCAGTGCGAATTCTGGATTGGGGAATTAAGAAGCTGAGAAGTAAGGAAATTCCGTTGGTGAAGATCCAGTGGAAGTTTCACGACGAAGGAGAAGCATCATGGGAGCTAGAGTCAGAGATGCGTGAGAAGTATCCAGAGTTGTTCAGTAATGCTTAGTTCGGATTTCGGGGACGTAATCTTCATTTAGTGGGGGATGATGTAATACCCTGTATTTTCGTTGTATTTTATAAATACTTTTTATATAAATAATATTCAGAGTGCTTGTCTTTACCTTCCCTGCATTTTCATTTTCGAGCGATTGAACAAGTTTCGAGCGATCGAAGAGTTTCATACTTCGATCGATCGAGCCCGTTTTTGAGCGATCGAACCTCTGCCGACCTGAAATCATGATGTGTCCCCTTGTTCAAGCGATTGAACTGTTTTCAATCGATCGAACGCTGACCGACATAAATCTCGAGCGATCGAACTTACTTCGATTGATCGGACCCTGGAATTTCAGAATACGTGTTTTGCCACCTGCCCACCCCCTTTCCCTATATATATGTTATGTTTGTGTGTGTGTTTGGGTTGCTGAATCATTGAGAGAGTTTAGAGAGAGAGAGATATATAGCTTTTATATATATATACACACTCATATATATATAAATACACACACACCCGGATATATATATATATATACACAAACACTCACACACTCTCAGAGAAGAAGAGAAGAAGGAGCAGAAGGAGAGGAAGAGAAGAGATCAGAGAGAAGGAGAAGAAAAGAGAGAGAACTCACCCCGAGAGACCACCCACGGCCACCCCGAGCTCGCCGGCATCGTCGACGTTAACAGTGAGTGTCCATACTCACTTAGTAGCTTTGATATGTATGTTTATATATGTTACAGCAAGATTGAATGGACCCCGAACGTGCGTAAATGGTTCAGTTTCAATTCTGGAATAATACTGTGCTCAATCGATCGAACTGCTTTCGAGCGATTGAGCATTGATCAATCTCAAGCGATCGAACTTAGTTCAATCGATCGAACATTTTATTTCCTCGATCGATCGAGATGACTTCGATCGATCGAACCCAGTCTTTCCTCAATCGATTGAAATGAGTTCAATCGATCGAACATTTCAGAATGTTAAATGTTTAGTTGCTTTATATCTGATGAGCTGTTAACCTGTTTATTATCATACGTTGATTGTTGGAAAGCTGTGGATTAATGGACTTAATACATTGAATAATGGAACCAATGACATAATAAAGATATAATCAGATTGAGAAGCCGACGTGCATAGTAGTGGGTCTTTGACCGCAGTGGTCGATACTATTTATGATTGGTACGTGTAAATGCGGTCACGAAGATCGTATGATATAGGGCGTGGTGGCCAGTACGTGTTCGAGCGTAGTGGCCGTAATGTTCTGAGAAACAAAAGTGCTGTGTGCTGAGAAACAAAAGTACTGTGTGCTGAGTATCAAAAGTGTTGTGTGCTGAGTAACAAAAGTGCTGTGTGCTGAGTATCAAAAGTGTTGTGTGCTGAGAAACAAAAGTGCTGTGTGCTGAGTATCAAAAGTGCTGTGTGCTGAGTATCAAAAGTGCTGTGTACTGAGTAACAAAAGTGCTGTGTGCTGAGTAACAAAAGTGTTGTGTGCTGAGTATCAAAAGTGCTGTATGCTGAGTATCAAAAGTGCTGTGTGCTGAGTAACAAAAGTGCTGTGTGCTGAGAAACAAAAGTGATGTGTGCTGAGTAACAAAAGTGTTGTGTGCTGAGTATCAAAAGTGCCTTGTGCTGTAGTATGTCAGGGCTGCGTGCCGTATTATATCGGGGCGGGTTGGCCGAAACGTTGGGACTGCGTGTCAAGAGTAAACAGACCGTAGGTATGGGACTACGTGTCTGATTAATGTGGACCCAAGAGTCTATGTTATGTGTGAGACTACGTGTCGAGGATAATTGAGTCATGAGGCGTTGGGCTACGTGCTAGATGGGAAAGGGGATGACGTCCGTATTATATCTTGGATTGGTGCATACATCCATACGAACGATTAGATGATCCTTTTTATTGATGTTGTTGTTATATGCTACATATCTGTAGATACTCTGTTAGTATTTGCATTCACTCGGCTTTCGTAGCTAACGGCGTTTTATGCCGCTGGATATTCAACGTCCAGCTGGCCAGGGTTATGAGTATGCAGGTGATGCATATATGGATAGGGGCCACGAGGATGGAGCCTACGATGACGGAGCTACGCTGGAGATGACTACTACGCAAGCTGAAGACTTGGAGCTTGCTGTTGATAGTTTATGCCTATGTTTTAGAGACCGTTGTAATAGTTAAGTTTGTAATCGGCATATGTTGCCGTAATACTTTATTTGTACTTCTGCGATACTTATGGTTTGTAATAGTTAGTATTGAACTCTGATTTTATATATCAGCCCTAGAACTTTCCAAAGTGTGGTTTGAATCATTACTCTGATGGTTTGACTTTGGTTATGGACAATATGGTGACTTTCAACTGTCATGGCCTACGGGTCCAAAAAGGAATTTATTTTCTCTATTTTTGCTACTGCGGGGCGTGACAGTATCATAGTAAGCAATTCATGTGTGTATGAGATACATACAAGTGAGATACGAATTACTATTCTTTGACACTTAGAATTTGTCACAGTGGATGATAAGACTGGATACCTCATCAGGTCTACACTGTAGCATGATTAACTACCATTAGATGGAGTGATGAATCTCAATCTCTAGAGTGTAACTCTTAGTTAATATGCTAGTGCTTGTAGTGCATTGACAGACCTGTGCTTTCCTATTGACGCTTAAGACTGTCAATAGTCGATAGGATCTTATAACTTAAGGTACGTGTTCTTAATCTTGAGATGATTATGGACACAGACTATGGATATGACTACTTTGAATTACCAATCAGTGAGGTCTATTAAAGATCAACACCTGGGTATCTTGGGTATGTCATGTTCATAGGGTTGTGAACATATATTGTCAAGATAGAATCTACCCTCTGATATAGAGTAAGCATTCCCTTGAGAATGTCACCAAACTGTAGTTTTGTTGATAAGTAGTTATCAACATGTTTGGTAATCATGAGTGGTGAATGGGACTCAAGGATTACAAGAAGCAATCATGATTCAGGTTAACAGTAACAGTTATCCAACTACCTGAATATGATTGTGAATGCTGACGGTGGAAGGACATTAGTACACCATACAAGTCTAGTTATCACTTCGGATATGTTCTTTTGTGTTGGAGTTCAGTTATTGTTTTATAGTGGAGTAAACATTAACTGATCAGTTGGTTAATTTGCTTATCAAAGAGTTTGATTATGGGAATTAACAGCTGGTTTGAGCCAACAATAAAGAGCCTAGGAGGTCCATTCTTAGCTTCTCTAGGATGCTTGGAAAGACACATAAGGATCTTGTCAAGACAGGTTCGATTGATCGAAATAGTTTGATCGATTGAAGTCAAGGCAAGTTCGATCGATCGAAAGTGGTTTAACCAATCGAAGGTTCAATCGATCGAAGCCACTTCAATCGGTCGAAGGCTTAAAGTCGGTTTTGGAAATCTATAAATAGGCCAGCTGCGTACAGAGTTTAATAATCGTCGTTTTAATATACTAGAAGCTGCAGAAACTGTTTTAGGGTTCACAAACCTTCTTATCCTCTCCATTAGAGATCTCACCATCTCTAGCCTCTCCAGGAAGCACTCATAGGAGACATAAGGATGAAAACAACCTAGTGGAGGCTGTTGCATCATCAAGAAGATTAAAGATTTCAGAATTGGGTTCAAGACACAAAGGTATAATTCTTGTCCCCTCTTGTACTCATCTATAGAGTTAACGAGTAGTAGATCCGGGTTGCCAATTAGTTTTCATAAACTATATTTTCCGTTGTGCATGATTTAAAGTTTTTCAAAACCTAGATTCCCATAGTAACTTGGGTTGCTTCGACCAGGTACAGAACATACATTATTGTTAACCTTAAGGTATATTAAGGCATATTTAAGTTTTGATGATGTCAAATATGCTATGGGAATTACATGATTCATATTGATTCATTCTTTGTTGTTATCATAGTCATTTTTATGCTCATATATAATCTCATGCACACAAAGATGTTAAAACATTGATATAATATTAATACATGAGATTATATATGAGCATAAAAATGACTATAATAATAATTAACAAAGAATGAATCAATATGAATAATGTAATTATCATAGCATATTTGACATCATCAAAATATAATTAAATATGCCTTAATATACCTTAAGGTTAACAATCTCCCCCTTTTTTATGATGGCAAACAACCAATGAAGGATATGCCAATATAAGCACATTTGGGTAGTTATCATTCATGTTCTTTAACATATGATATCCATTATGAATGATAATATGAAAATGAAAGGATCAAGCTTGAAGACTTGAAGATATTTCATCCTTGCTTGAAGTCTAGGACCATCATTGTAAGGCATCTTGATCTCACACTCATAGGGGCTCAAACAAATTCTAAAAGTTAAAGTATTGGAAATAAATTTTAAGTAGGTCATATTTAAAGCAATGCCCTAACCAATCCGAAAACAATTAAATGTTGAATTCTTATATGGTTGGAAAGGTATTTGAATCTAGTTTCCAAAACATCAAACGGAGCGAAAATCTGAGTTTTGTATAGGGAGTTATGGCCATTTTAGTAAAGATGTGTCAGGCCGTCAAACAGGGAGGGGCAGTCGACTGAGGGCCCGATGCAGTCAATCAAAGTGAGCAGAATTCAAGCAGAACCCTCTGTAAACACATCTCAGTCGAATGCTTCAAGGCCCAGTCGACTAAAACGACCTGGAAGGCAATAACGGCTAGTTTTTAGAGGGGGTTTTTAATTACCAAACTTGCCACCAACGGCTATAATCTTCCAAGCCCTATCTATAAATACATGTTTTCCCAATCTATTTGGGGTTGAGATTTTGATTGGAAAACATAGTATTGATCACACATCTCTTTGATCTTTAAACATTATCACTTGAGCCCTAGTTGTGTGAGTTTATGAATTTGCTCAAAATCTTTCATTTGTATTTCTTGAGAGAGCAAAATTGTAGTGAGCTTTATTTGTTGTCACGCCCCGGAGCAGCATAAATAGAGAAAAATAAATTTCCTTTATGGGTCCATAAGGAATGACAGGTGAAAGTCACTAATAATCCACACCACGCAGTACTAGTCCAAAAGAAAAGCAACAGTAAACAACTGAGAATAGCACAAAGTGCTAACTATTACAAAATATCAGAGTATGGTCCACAGGATCACAACAGGTCTGAAGACAACAAATGCCCAAGTACCCGTTAACAAAAGTTTAACAGAACAACTGAAATTAAATCTAACTATAACATCTTCAGTCTTCAACTGGCATAAGGATAATCCTTCCTGGCGTAACCATCATCGGTGGGGCCTTCCTCTGGATAACACTCATCAGTGTACTGGTCAACACCTGTAAAACAAGGGGCAGGATATTCTGGACGGGGAATGTCCAGGCAATAAAAGGCCGTCAGCTTACTGAGAGCTGAGTGAGCATAAACTAACGAGGTACCAGTTATCTGAAGTAAACACAAGCTTATGAAAACACGAGTTAACATCTTATTATAAAAATAACATTATCTTGTTCCTCTATTCATTCTCGTAAACCGACCCTTATCGTCTTGTTACTCAAATACCGAACTCAACATATTATGATCTTCATGAACAGACTCAATCGTTTAACTCTAGGGATACACCCTTATTCTGTCCATCGCTTTTAAGAGCAATGGTCCTGCTCACCGCATGTCATGGACTCCACGTCAGTCTGTCCCCAGCTTTTAAGAACAATGGTCCTGTTCACCGCATTTCAGGGATATAACGTTTCGAACAAGGCATATCAATCTATTGCCACGACTTAACGTCATCTACTAGTGATCCCAGCTCACCGCTTTTAAGAACAATGGTCCTGTTCACCGCTTTTAAGAGCATATCACAGATCATCCAGTCTATCTTAAGACTTCTTGGTCCAGCTCACCGCTTTTAAGAACCATGGTCCGGTTCACCGCTTTTAAGAGCATATCATGACCAATCATCCATCCACGTACCATTCCCAGAACTTACCAAACCTACTTACATTCCACTCTACATCGACACATGACAATTCCCAATGTGGCCTGACTACTTGGATTAAAAGAAAACGGATATCAAACTCATATCAGAATCAACACGTCACCCATGTCTTCATATTCTTTTTATTCATCCATTAACCATAAATCTTTGGTGTCACATTACCCCTGTCTAACCCATAGTCGCATAATAACATCCCAAATCAGAAATCGAACAACTAAAACCTCTTATATAATAAACAGGCAAAAGAATCCATATTCTGATCATGCCAATCGATTGGAACAGAGGTTCAATCGATTGGGACAAAAAGTTATATCAATCGATTGAGATTATGTCAATCGATTGGAATGTCAATCGATTGAAAAACATGGCAATCGATTGGAATGTCAATCGATTGGAATCCTATCCAATCGATTGGGATACGACTGATGTCAATCGATTGAGATTATGTCAATCGATTGGTACTTCGTCTTCTCCAGCAGATTGTAAAAACAGCATATATAAACGTACACAACATGCATGTAACCCATCTAAACATCATAATGGCTTATATAAACTTCATATAAAGGGACCAAGTGAGTTAGAACTCACTTAGGGTGCGTTTGGGTGTGTTAAAGTTTGAAAACTTCAAACTCTCTCTCTTTCTTCTTCCTCTCTGTCCAGCCCTCTCTCTGTCTCCTCCTTTCTTCTTTCTTCTTCTTTCTTCTCTTCTTCTTTCTTCTCTTCTTCTCCCTACTGCCGAAGTAGTGTGTGTGTATATATATGTATAGATATAGATATATGTATGTATATATCTCAAGAGGTATATCTCTCTCTCTCTCTCAATGGTCTGAAAAACAGCCCCAAGGCCAATAAATGAGACATATATATAGAGATATGGGAGTGCCACACGTTTAAAGCTGAAGGAAAGAAGAAAACATTTCTCAGCTTATGTCAATCGATTGAAACACAAGTCAATCGATTGACTACAAAGAAGTCAATCGATTGGCAACAGATATTTGTAGTCAATCGATTGGAAACAATGTCAATCAATTGGAATAAATGGCAATCGATTGGGATAATGACACGTCATCACTTTTAGTCGGTAGAATGTCAATCGATTGGGAACATGTCAATCGATTGGTATCTGAAAAGTGTCAATCGATTGGGAATATGTCAATCGATTGGTATCTGAAAAGTGTCAATCGATTGGGAATATGTCAATCGATTGGTATCAAAATTTACCAAAAGGAAGAGAAAGTTTATACGAGTATAGAAATGAAATACCGGGTCTTATTAATATACCAAAATACAGGGTATTACATCATCCACCACTCAACAAAAGATTTCGTCCTCGAAATCAAAAGGCAACAAGGTTTAAAATAAAAACGAAAACTTCTCGCGCATCTCTGACTCTAGCTCCCACGAAGCTTCTCTTTCATCATGATGTTTCCACTGAATTTTGACTAACGGAATCTCCTTGTTCCTGAGTTTCTTGATTCCTCGATCTAGAATACGAACAGGTCCTTCATTGAACGTAACGTCGCTGTTGACTTCGATATCCTCAAAGTTGATCTCGTGCGCTAGGTTGTGAACATACTTCCTCAGCATACTGATGTGAAAAACGCTGTGCACTCCTGACATCTTTGGTGGCAACGCAAGGCGATAAGCAACTTTTCCAACACGCTCCAGAATCTCGAATGGTCCGATGAAACGTGGCGATAACTTGCCCCTTTTCTGACCAAATCTAACGATTCCTCGAACAGGTGAAACCTTGAGTAATACGTGATCTCCAACGGCAAACTCCAAGTCTTTGCGTCGCTTGTCAGCATAACTCTTGTATCTGGTCTGGGCTGTCTTCATCTTCTCACGTACGACTTGAATCTTCTCACTGGTTTCTCGTACCATCTCTGGCCCAAGAAGTTGACTATCTCCGACTTCGGTCCAACATAACGGCGATCGGCAAGGTCTTCCGTACAAAGCTTCGAATGGCGCCATATCTATGCTCGAATGATAACTATTATTATATGCGAACTCAATCAGAGGTAAGTGTATCTCCCAAGAACTCTCAAAATCAATGACACAAGCGCGTAATATATCTTCCATCACTTGATTAACTCGTTCCGTCTGTCCATCTGTCTGTAGATGAAAAGCTGAACTCAAGTTCAATGTTGTTCCCATCGCTGTCTGGAGACTCTTCCAAAATTCTGCAGTAAAGCGCGAATCTCTGTCTGACACAATAGATACAGGCACTCCATGTAATCGTACAACATGTTGTAGATACATTCGGCTCAAACGTTCTACTGAGTATGTCATGCTATAGGCAATAAAATGTGCCGTCTTAGTAAGTCGATCCACGATTACCCATATAGCATCGTGATTCTGCTGTGACTTCGACAATCCTACCACGAAATCCATGGTTATGTGTTCCCATTTCCATTGAGGAATAGGTAACGGCTGTAGCAGTCCAGGTGGTCTCTGATGTTCTGCCTTTACTTGTTTACAAGTACGACACTGAGCTACATGCTCTGCCACCTCTCGCTTCATTCCTTCCCAGCAAAAATTTCTCTTCAGATCCTTGTACATCTTCGTACCTCCAGGATGAATAGTCATCCGTGACTTATGAGCTTCATCCAATATGTCTTTTCGGAGACTTTCTTCATTAGGTACACAGAGTCTACCTTTACATCGTAAAGCTCCGTCTGTACTAATACTCCAGACTTCTGGTTCCTTGGCTGACATCTTGGCGAACCATAACTTCAAATCATTTGCTGTCTGTTGAGCCTCCATGATACGACTGATCAAAGTCGGTTGTACCATAAGACATCCAAAATGTTGTCCTTTCATACTTCGTCTCCTTCCTTGTTAAATTCGTCAAAGGTCCTGCTATCTTGGAAAATCCTTCTACGAATCTTCTGTAATATCCTGCTAAACCGAGGAAACTTCTGACTTCGGTCGCATTCGTTGGTCTGTTCCAGCTTAAGACTGCATCAATCTTAGATGAGTCCACAGAAATACCGTCCTGAGATATAACATGTCCCAAGAATTTGACTTCCTGTAGCCAAAACTCACACTTGCTGAACTTTGCATACAACTTGCTATCTCGAAGTGTTTGCAAGGCAACTTGTAAATGCTCTTTGTGATCCTCTTCTGTCTTTGAGTAGATCAGTATATCATCAATGAACACAATAATGAATTTATCCAGATATAGTCTGAATACTCTATTCATCAAGTCCATAAATACTGCTGGCGCATTCGTCAATCCAAAAGGCATAACTAGAAACTCGTAATGCCCGTATCTTGTCCTGAATGCGGTCTTCGATACATCCTCTGGTCGAACTAACAATTGGTGGTATCCTGAACGCAGATCGATCTTGGAAAAGATCCTAGATCCTTGTAACTGGTCGAATAGATCATCTATCCGAGGTAACGGATATCTATTCTTAATCGTAACCTTGTTCAACTCCCTGTAGTCTATACAGAGTCGAAATGTTCCGTCCTTCTTCTTTACAAATAGAACTGGTGCTCCCCAAGGCGACGTACTCGGTCGAACAAATCCTAGATCCTCGAGTTCTTGAACTTGCTTCTTCAATTCCAACATCTCGGTTGGTGCCATCCTGTATGGAGTCTTAGAAATAGGCAATGTACCAGGTACTAATTCCACACAGAAGTCTATTTCTCTTTTCGGTGGAAGTCCTTTAATATCCTGAAATACATCCTGAAAGTCTCGTACAATAGGAATTTGATCCATCTTAAGCTCCGTACTTGTACTAATGATCGTAGCTAAACCACTCGTAAGAAACAGGTCGCTTGTCGGTTGACACTGAAATCTGATCGTCGGCTTTCCTTGTATTGGAAATACAATCGTCCTAGTAGGGCAATCCAAATTGGCACTGTACTTAGTTAACCAATCCATCCCTAGGATAACATCGAATTCTGACATCGACAAAACTACCAAGTCTGCTGGAAGATTCCTATCTCCCAAAGTCAAAGGGCAATCTCTACACACTTTACTCAACTTAACTGTCACTCCCAATGGTGACACAGCATTCAGTGTTGACTCAAGTGTCTGGGGTTCTAAACCCAACTGACGCACAATCTTAACAGCAATAAAAGAACGTGCGGCTCCAGTATCAAATAAAGCTTTAACTGGACTATGAAAGAGTACAAGTGTACCTTCCAAATGTTGCTGCTCATCAGCATTAAAGCCTGCTTCTTCTGGAATAATAGCGTTCATCCTCGTCTGATCAGGAGGTCCTTGAATTCCTTGCACTGGTGCCCCGTAGTATCCTCCTTGTGGCGCACGACAATCCTTGCTCAAGTGTCCTGGTTTATTGCAGTTGCGGCAGACAATATCCGGCCTGCGATTAGATCTATGGGCTGTGCAATTCCTTGCAATATGTCCTGGCTTTCCACAGTTAAAACATCCTCCACTATTGCTAGGTGGGGCTGTTAGTAATGCCTGTGGCTGTAGTCCTCGCTGTTGATTTTGCTGGGGTCGATTATAACTCTGCTGTGGTTTCCTGGTTCCTTCCCAGATTCTCTTGTTTCCTTGAAAATTTTCCTGAGGTCTCCATCCTTGGGTATCTCTCGGTGGTCGATTAGGAAAATTTCTCTGTTGAAACCCTCGTGATAACTGAGGTCGATTCGTCTGTGATTGCTGTACTGGATTAGCATCCTTTTCTAATCCTGTAGCAAATCTAACAATTTCCTCATACGACTGGTTCAGATGACCAACCATCATATGTCTGAGGTGGGGGTTCAGTCCTTGGTGAAATCTCTTCACCTTCTTCTGCGGCGTGTCTATCATGTGCTGAGCAAATCTGGATAAACGCTCGAACTGTGTTGTGTATTCCCGTACATTCCATCCTCCTTGGATCAAATTGAGAAAGTTCCTTTCCTGTTGATCTCTCTCATCTTCTGGAAAATACTTATCCAAAAATCTGCCTTTGAATGTCTCCCACGACATAGCTCTAGCGGCGTTGATCCCAATAGTGGCTTGTTCAGCTTCCCACCAATCGGCGGCGGCATAAGTGAGCTGAAACGTAGCAAGGCGACGTTTCTCTTGTTCGTTGCACTCCAATGCTCCAAATATTAACTCCATCTCTCTTATCCATTGCTCTGCTTTCCATGGTTCTGTTAGTCCATCGAACTTTTCGGGACGTAACCCACGAAAATTGGCTAACAGCTTATCTCCAGTCTGTCTTGGTGGCGGGGGTGCAAAAGGTCTCTGGTGGGTGGAGTGATTATATGTATCCCCCACATGCTCCATCCTCTGCATAAATGCTTCAAAAATTCCGGTTGGGTCCATTCCTTCTGGAATAGGTGCTCCATTACGCGCTTGGTGATTTTTCAAGGTTCCTACCATGATGATAACGAGTATCGCCTACAAGAGACATATCGATTAGCTGAAAGTCTTCTCGCAAAAACGAAACCGAGATAGAATAAGAAACAGCTAGACTAACAATTTTACTAAACAACACATCACAATGCAACAACCAAAAAAAATATAACAAAGTACTGCTCGTATATATATATATCAAAAGATGTACCGTATAGTACACACTAGTCAAACTGTGTACCATATGGGACAAGAGTTACAACAACTAAAGTCAGCTAATACTATACAAAGCTATGGTCAATAGCTATCTCTCAAGCTCCCAAAAATCTGGTGGACAACATGTCCTAATATAAACTAACAAAATCTACACCCTGCCGATCCTGACTCAAAAGTCGTCAGTATCTGATCCTGCTGGTGGTGCCTCGTCCTCTGGGTCAATATCCATCTCCTCGAGTGGATCGTCCTCGACTGGTGCAACAAGATCTCCAACTACTACCCCTATATCCCAATCCTCTATCATCTCTGCATCATCGTCCTCCATCACGTCCACTATCGCCTGGTTAGCGACATCGACTGCTACTGCGGCGAATCCGTCGGCTATATCAAGAGCTCCTGCTATAGCCACCTCTCCCATAACAAAATCTGCTGGCTGTGCTACCATCTGAGCTATCCATCCTACTGCCATATCGGCCATGGCTGCCATATGCATAATCGGTCCGGCTGGTATCTGAAGCACAATGGGTACCTCTGGCACAACTACCTCCTCATCGGGCGCCTCCTCATCTACTACTACGTCTGCCTCGATAGCCTCTGGGTCTGGCACTGGATCCTCTGGCTCGAACTCTGGCTCCTCGGGGTCATCCTCAGGTTCATCATCATCTGCATGCTCATCCACTACTGGGTCCTCGTCATCTATTGGATCCTCCTCTCCATCTCCATTCATGTCCTCATCGGGATGCTCATCCTCAGGCTCTAGATCCTCCTCATCCTCAATTGGCTCAGGCTCTGGCTCTAGGGCGGGTACTGGTGATGGTGGGGCTGCTGGAGCTGCTGCTGGTGCAGCTACGGGCTCTGGTGGACCGGCTACAATGGCTCTCAACTCAATCTCATCCATCTCTGGTTTACTCAAAACTAGTCGCAACATCTCCTGGCAAATATCTCTACCGACTCTCGCTAAGTGGTAAGCATCCATGCGCATCTGGGTCGGGTGAGTACTCCTGGTCACATAAAGTGCTCTCCACATGTCCTCCTCTAAATGTCGACTAGCTATCTGGCACACACGCTCATGATAAAAATCTGGGTCAGCTGGCTCCACGGTATCTCCATGGATAATATGTCCTCCATAAGCATCAGTCACAAACTGGTGAAACTCCGGATCCATGCTATCCTGCAAAGGAAACTATCTATCGTCAGGAAGACGAACTTATCTTATACTCATATCTCATCTCAAAGAATCTTAACACACTAGGACCAGATGGTGTGGAATGATCGGTGAACGACAGTATCACAACCTAGAGTACGAAACGCAGGCTCTGATACCAAAAACCCTGTCACGCCCCGGAGCAGCATAAATAGAGAAAAATAAATTTCCTTTATGGGTCCATAAGGAATGACAGGTGAAAGTCACTAATAATCCACACCACACAGTACTAGTCCAAAAGAAAAGCAACAGTAAACAACTGAGAATAGCACAAAGTGCTAACTATTACAAAATATCAGAGTATGGTCCACAGGATCACAACAGGTCTGAAGACAACAAATGCCCAAGTACCCGTTAACAAAAGTTTAACAGAACAACTGAAATTAAATCTAACTATAACATCTTCAGTCTTCAACTGGCATAAGGATAATCCTTCCTGGCGTAACCATCATCGGTGGGGCCTTCCTCTGGATAACACTCATCAGTGTACTGGTCAACACCTGTAAAACAAGGGGCAGGATATTCTGGACGGGGAATGTCCAGGCAATAAAAGGCCGTCAGCTTACTGAGAGCTGAGTGAGCATAAACTAACGAGGTACCAGTTATCTGAAGTAAACACAAGCTTATGAAAACACGAGTTAACATCTTATTATAAAAATAACATTATCTTGTTCCTCTATTCATTCTCGTAAACCGACCCTTATCGTCTTGTTACTCAAATACCGAACTCAACATATTATGATCTTCATGAACAGACTCAATCGTTTAACTCTAGGGATACACCCTTATTCTGTCCATCGCTTTTAAGAGCAATGGTCCTGCTCACCGCATGTCATGGACTCCACGTCAGTCTGTCCCCAGCTTTTAAGAACAATGGTCCTGTTCACCGCATTTCAGGGATATAACGTTTCGAACAAGGCATATCAATCTATTGCCACGACTTAACGTCATCTACTAGTGATCCCAGCTCACCGCTTTTAAGAACAATGGTCCTGTTCACCGCTTTTAAGAGCATATCACAGATCATCCAGTCTATCTTAAGACTTCTTGGTCCAGCTCACCGCTTTTAAGAACCATGGTCCGGTTCACCGCTTTTAAGAGCATATCATGACCAATCATCCATCCACGTACCATTCCCAGAACTTACCAAACCTACTTACATTCCACTCTACATCGACACATGACAATTCCCAATGTGGCCTGACTACTTGGATTAAAAGAAAACGGATATCAAACTCATATCAGAATCAACACGTCACCCATGTCTTCATATTCTTTTTATTCATCCATTAACCATAAATCTTTGGTGTCACATTACCCCTGTCTAACCCATAGTCGCATAATAACATCCCAAATCAGAAATCGAACAACTAAAACCTCTTATATAATAAACAGGCAAAAGAATCCATATTCTGATCATGCCAATCGATTGGAACAGAGGTTCAATCGATTGGGACAAAAAGTTATATCAATCGATTGAGATTATGTCAATCGATTGGAATGTCAATCGATTGAAAAACATGGCAATCGATTGGAATGTCAATCGATTGGAATCCTATCCAATCGATTGGGATACGACTGATGTCAATCGATTGAGATTATGTCAATCGATTGGTACTTCGTCTTCTCCAGCAGATTGTAAAAACAACATATATAAACGTACACAACATGCATGTAACCCATCTAAACATCATAATGGCTTATATAAACTTCATATAAAGGGACCAAGTGAGTTAGAACTCACTTAGGGTGCGTTTGGGTGTGTTAAAGTTTGAAAACTTCAAACTCTCTCTCTTTCTTCTTCCTCTCTGTCCAGCCCTCTCTCTGTCTCCTCCTTTCTTCTTTCTTCTTCTTTCTTCTCTTCTTCTTTCTTCTCTTCTTCTCCCTACTGCCGAAGTAGTGTGTGTGTATATATATGTATAGATATAGATATATGTATGTATATATCTCAAGAGGTATATCTCTCTCTCTCTCAATGGTCTAAAAAACAGCCCCAAGGCCAATAAATGAGACATATATATAGAGATATGGGAGTGCCACACGTTTAAAGCTGAAGGAAAGAAGAAAACATTTCTCAGCTTATGTCAATCGATTGAAACACAAGTCAATCGATTGGCAACAGATATTTGTAGTCAATCGATTGGAAACAATGTCAATCGATTGGAATAAATGGCAATCGATTGGGATAATGACACGTCATCACTTTTAGTCGGTAGAATGTCAATCGATTGAGAACATGTCAATCGATTGGTATCTGAAAAGTGTCAATCGATTGGGAATATGTCAATCGATTGGTATCTGAAAAGTGTCAATCGATTGGGAATATATCAATCGATTGGTATCAAAATTTACCAAAAGGAAGAGAAAGTTTATACGAGTATAGAAATGAAATACCGGGTCTTATTAATATACCAAAATACAGGGTATTACATTTGTATTATCCAATCTATATAGAGAGTTTCAATTTGTATTCAAATCAATTTGTAAAGAGTGAGGGTTAGTAACCCTTGATTGCAAAGAAGAGGTTTTCTTCTTTGGGAGAGATTGGAGGCTCTTGTAACGGTTTGGTCTACACCCGTAAACTTGATCGGAGTAAAGGAATCCTCAAGAGGTGTTCTTGAGTGGTAGATGTAGGCCGCGGGGTGCGATTGCCGAACCACTTAAAAAATTGGTTTGCAAGTATCTTTTCCTTTATCTCTTTAGATAATTGTTTGTGATTGTGTTTAATTTGCAATTTTGTTTTTAAAAGGTTAATTTTCGCTAAAACCTTATTCAACCCCCCTCTAAGGTTTCCACATTTGGGCCAACAATTGGTAGCAGAGTCTCGGCTCTTCTTTTTCAAAAGATTTTTGAAAATCTAGAGATAAGATCCAATGAAAACTGACTCTTCTTGCATTTATTATTGTGAGGGTCAATCAACATTAAGACCACCATGTTTTAATGGCTCAAACTATGCCTATTGGAAAATTAGAATGAGAATCTATATGATTTCTCAAGATTTGATTTATGACAAATCGTGGTCAAAGGGCCTCATCTACCTACAAAAATTGAAAATGGTTTTTCTATTCCAAAGACGGTAGATGAATATAATAATGCCGATAAGAAACTCATAAAAATAAATGCTATGGCAATGAATTTATTATATTGTGGTTTAGACCCAAATGAATACAATAGAATTTCATCTTGCGAATCTGCAAAAGAAATTTAGGATAAGCTTGAAAATGCTCATAAGATTAAAGCCAAGTTAAAAGTCTAAAATCAATTTGCTTGTTCAAACTTATGAAATGTTTAAAATGTTTCCATATGAATCTATTGGAGATATGTTTTCTCGTTTTACCATTCTTATTAATAACTTGAAAAACCTTGGTAAAGTTTATACTAATGAAGAAATGATTGAAAAAGTGCTTAGGTCTTTACCAAAGGATTGGCAACCAAAGGTCACGGCGGTTCGTGAAGCAAAGGAGCTTTCAACACTCTCATTGGAACAACTCATGGGTTCTCTCATAACTCATGAAATGGAATTGGCCGTCTTCGAAAGTGAAGACAAGAAATTAGTAGTGAAAGAGGCCAAAAGGGGAGACATGGCTTTAAAATCCTCAAGCTCAAAGAAAAAGAGGAAAGATGTTGAGAGTGATGAGGATGAGGAAATGACAAAGATCGCCCGAAAATTTGCATAGTTTCTAAAGAAAAAAAATCGAGAAAGAAGTCACCCAAGGAGGAAAAACACAAAAAGAAGACAATCAAGGCCACTAATAGTAGTTCCGAGAGGGAATCATCAGACAACGAATGAAATGGTGAAGAGATTGTCAATCTTTGCCTCATGACATTGGAAACGGTCTCTCCTACCACCTCGGCAAATGGAGCATCCAAGAAATGCTGGGACAAATGTTAAGTATTGATTTGGTAATGGTAGGTTAGTAGGTAATTTTGTTTTTGATTTGTTTACATCATTCTACTTAAGTTTTAATAATGGTTAGACTAAATGATGTTTTGTGAATCATTCAAATTTTTGCTGCTGAACTGTCATTTTTTATGGACTGCTGAACAAAGTAGTCGACTGGTACCCCGACACAGTCGACTGATGCTTTTTTGTTTTCGTCGACTGAGGCTTATTTAAATTTGATTTCAAAATTTCTTTTTGGTTCAGACGACTGACAAGTTGACCCAGTTGACTATTTTTTATTATTTTTAACTCTTTACCTAGGGACGTCGACTAAAGGAGTTCTCCAGTCGACTGATCCGACTGAATTGTTGTTTATCTTATATTTTGAGTTCTCCAACTTTATTATTGGTATCTTTTAGGAGAATATGCTTTCTATTCATATCTTTTGGTATCTTTTATCATTGCGCATGCTTAGGGGGAGCACTTTCATGTATTCATTTTCTCACATGTGGTTATATTTGTTTATTTTTGGTATTATTTTGGCCTTTTGATTTGTATGCCTATTGTGAGGGGAAGCTTTGTGTTTTATCCCCAAATCTTTTTGATAATGTCAAAGGGGGAGAAATATGAGAAGTATTGGTGAGAAGTATTTGGGTAGTTATCATTCATGTTCTTTAATATATGATATCCATTATGAATGATAATATGAAAATGACCAAATGTGCTTATATTGGCACATCCTTCATTGGTTGTTTGCCATCATAAAAAAGGGAGAGATTGTTAACCTTAAGGTATATTAAGGCATATTTAATTATGTTTTGATGATGTCAAATATGCTATGATAATTACATTATTCATATTGATTCGTTCTTTGTTATTATCATAGTCATTTTTATGCTCATATATAATCTCATGTATTAATATTATATCAATGTTTTAACATCTTTGTGTGCATGAGATTTAATTAATGTAGAACAAGATCACAAGGAACTCAACAAGGATTAAGCTTGAAGACTTGAAGATATTTCATCCTTGGTTGAAGTCTAGGACCATCATTGTAAGGCATCTTGATCTCACACTCATAGGGGCTCAACCAAATTCTAAAAGTTAAAGTTTTGGAAATAAATTTTAAGTAGGTCATTTTTAAAGCAATGCCCCAATAAATTGGAAAATAATTAAATTTTGAATTCTTATATGGTTGGAAAGGTATTTGAATTTAGTTTCCAAAATATCAAACGAATCGAAAATCCGAGTTTTGTAGAGGGAGTTATGGTCATTTTAGTGGAGATGTGTCAGACTGTCAAACAGAGAGGGGAAGTCGACTGAGGGCCCGATGCAGTCGACCGAAGTGAGCAGAATTCAAGCGGAACCCTCTGTAAACACATCTCAGTCGACTGCTTCAAGGCCCAGTTGACTGAAGCGATCTGGAAGGCAATAACGACTAGTTTTTAGAGGGGTTTTTAATTATCAAACTTGCCACTAACGGCTGTAATCTTCCAAGGCCTATAAATACATGTTTTCCCAATCTATTTGGGGTTGAGATTTTGATTGGAAAACATAGTATTGATCACACATCTCTTTGAACTTTAAACATTATCATTTGAGCCCTAGTTGTGTGAGTTTATCAATTTGCTCAAAATCTTTCATTTGTATTTTTGAGAGAGCAAAATTGTAGTGAGCTTTATTTGTATTATCCAATCTATATAGAGAGTTTCAATTTGTAAAGAGTGAGGGTTAGTAACCCTTGATTGCAAAGAAGAGGTTTTCTTCTTTGGAAAGATTGGAGGCTCTTGTAACGGTTTGGTTTACACCCGTGAAGTAGATCGGAGTAAAGGAATCCTCAAGAGGTTTTCTTGAGGGGTGGACGTAGGCCGCGAGGTGCGATTGTCGAACCACTTGAAAAATTGGTTTGCAAGTATCTTTTCCCTTATCTCTTTTGATAATTGTTTATGATTGTGTTTAATTTGTAATTTTGTTTTTAAAAGGTTAATTTCCACTAAAACCTTATTCACCCCCCCCCCCCCTCTAAGGTTTCCACATTTGGGCCAACAATTATGATAACTACTCAAAACTAAGACTGACTCAAACGAATGAAGCAAAGAAATAATGCAAATAAAGAGACCAGACGCACAACACTAATATGATGCATGCAATTATCCTATTATGCAGTGATTCGCGTCAAGCCCAATGCCTCGGGTTTCCTAGATAATGCAAGTGTAAATCACCCCAAAACTAATGCAAATAGTGCGCCTCAGCGCCCTGACTTACAGTGGTTTGAAGCAAATTTTAAAGGAAGCGATTTACTTAAATTTTTAATTCTTTTTTTTTTTTGCAATTTTTTTTGATTGATTCGCGTAAGCTCCTTTGATGTGCTAAGCTCTTTCACTCTGAAATGCTAGAATTTCATGACTCGATAAACTACAAAACAAAAGGAAAAGTTAGTGACTCAAAACAAAAATGAAAAATAAGAAAAAGAAATCATAATCTAATATTTATGAATTAACTAAACTAAGATTATAAAACTTAAGGTAGTAATTTGCAATCCTCGGCAATGGCACCTCGTCAAAATCAAGATACAAAAGTATACATTACTTCAAAAGATTTGTAGTGTGGAAGTAGAGGTCGAACCCACAAAGATTGAAATACTAAAGTACTCTAATTTTAAAACCTAAACCAATTACTCCCTCCATCCCATATTATGTGTCCCCTTTCCTTTTTGGGATGTCCCAAAATTGTTGTGCACTTTCCTAAATTACTATGTATATTACTTAGTTTCCCAAATTACCCTTCCTTATAACCAATACCAAAACAAAACCAAAAAGAAAGTGCAATGATTATGGGCAATTGTGGAAAGTAGGTATAGATTCTTTTTGTCCCCTTAAATAGTTGGATTCCCAAAAAGGGACACAAAAAATAAGACGGAGGGAGTGATTAAGAAAATAGAATTTTGATTTTTATTGTAATCAAACTAAGAAACTAAATAAATAAATTTAACTATGAAAGCGATTAAAAGTTGTTTTAATAAATATGTGTATTGAACCTAGAATTGCAAATCCACCACTAGCTTCATAATAAGGGTATTTATACATTCAATTAGTTTATTACATTGGATGATAATGGGGAATTGTAGCTACAAGCCCAACTCCTTCGTCAAGAAGATAAACACGATTCAAGCATCAACATGATTCACGATTGGCACGAATTGTCTTACACTAAACTAGGATTGCGGCACACTCCGTCTCCCTTAGGCATGAACTATTCGATTACTTGATATCACAATTCAAATAATCACCATTACATGTAAATAATCCATACAAGCACGGCAAATATAGATTATTGAGCACATAACATTCAACATAGATCTAAGACAAGAATAAACTTTGAAAGCAATGATTTAATCAATAGAAGTACGATTTTATTATTCAAAATCCTCGAAACATTTAGTCATCATCTATATATAATAAATCTAAAAGAAAAAAATAAATACACCCTATTACTTGGCTAGGGTTTAATTGAAATCCTAGATATCGGTCTAGGCAGCCATAGAATCCATCAATCTGGCTATACCATGCTCGAGGGGCTTGCTTAAGACCACATGAGGCCTTTTTCAACTTGTAGACTTTCATTTCTTCACCCTTGATTACAAATCCTTGTGGCTGCTCAACATACACTCCTTCTTCCAATTCTCTATTCAAAAAAGCTGATTTGACATCAAGTTGGTGCAAAGACCAATTTTTATGGGCTGACAAAGCAATGAGAGCTCTAACGATGCCAAGACAAGCTACCAGAGCAAATGTTTCATGGTAGTCTATCCCGGGCTGCTGAGAGTAGCCTTTTGCAACAAGTCTTGCCTTGTTCCTTTGAGCTGACCCATCAACATTGCTTTTTAAGTTTGTAAATCCACTTCAATTCAATGATTTCCTTGTCTTGTGGCTTGTCAACAAGCTGCCATGTTTTGTTTTTCTCAATAACTTGGTTTTTTTCTTTCATAGTTTCCTTCCAGGATTCCTCTTTTATGGCTTCTTCAAAGTTTTCTGGTTTAACAACATAAAAATTGCACCTTTGATAGACATCATTCAAACTCTTCATTTTCCTTGGAGCTGAACTAGGAGTGGATGAACTTGGACTTGGACTTAATGTAAGACAGCTAGGTGATGATAGTGGACTTGCCCTTGGAGATGAATCTTCAACATTTTAAACATCAATTGATGGTTGTTCTTCCATTTCATCAACAAGAACGGCCCGCTTTTCAATATTGTTCTCTTCCCAATTCCATCTAGCATCTTCATCAAATAACACATCTCAGCTTATGATCACTTGGTTACTTTTCAAAGAAAACAACCTATAGCCCACAAATATACACTTTTCACTTGTTTCATCCAACTTTTACCTTTTTTTCTTTTGGTATTTGAGCATAACACACACACCCAAACACTTTGATATGATTCATTGAAGGCTTTCTACAACTTCAAGCTTCTATAGGTGTTTGGTTCCACACGACCTTGGTAGGACACCTGTTAATCAATACACTGTAATATACACAGCTTCTGCCCAACATACTTTAGGAAGTTTCTTTTCATACAACATTGACTTGGCTATCTCGATCACAGTTTAGTTTTTCCTTCCAGAAAATCAATTTTTTTGTGGTGTATATCCAACTATGAGTGGCCTTTTCATTCCTTCTTCTTCACAAAATTTGTCAAATTCATTTGAGCTATACTCTTTTCCTCTATCACTTCTCAAAGTTTTTTATGAAAAAACTACTTTGTTTCTCAACAAGATTTTTACACTAAAACAAAATGGGCTTTAGCGATAAATAGATTTCGTCGTCAAAAGTCCATTTTTTGTCACTAAAGGCTTTAGTGACGAAAAAATTTCGTCGCCAATTTTGTCGCCTTTGCTTTGTCGCCAAAGGCCCTTGGCGACGAAATTTATCTTTTTTCACCATAGACAATAATGGTGACGAAATTATTTCGTTGCTATTGATCACAATTTTCATCACCATTGATGCACATTTTGTCGTCAAAAGAGTCATTTTTTGTAGTAATTTTGCATTAGTGACGAAAACATTTCATCGCCAATTCATCATATTCAATGGCAACGAATTTTTTTCATTGCCAATTCATTCTCAGCATATGCTATGGCGACGAAATAATTTTGTCTCCAATATAAAATGGTTTGCTTGTATTAGTGACAATAAAAGTTCGTCGCCAATTCATCATATGCAATGGCGACGAAATGTTTTCATCGCCAATTCATTTTCAGCATATGCAATGCCAACCAAATTATTGTCGCCAAAGATGTAAAATGGTTTGCTTGTATTAGCGACGAAAAAAGTTCGTCGCCAATTCATCACATACAATGGCGACGAATGTTTTTCGTCGCCAATTCATTTTCAGCATATGCAATGACAACAAAATAATTTTGTTGCTAAAATTATATATTCTAGTAAATAAAATTATTTGAATATGCTATAATCCTGTTCATTCCTGTTTATGACAATAATTTTCAAAACCAAAAAAGACAATCATATAAACATAAAAAGTTTCAATGTTTCTGAATATTTTCATTAAACAACAAGAATTAATATCGTTAATTGTTCACGTACCCAACAAAAAAACTAAAGATTAACAAAAGTACATTGTTCACTACATAATAAATTATTCGACTACATAACAAAAATAACAAGATATGACCGACTATCTAGCGATGCACCATATCCACACCCAATCTGCATGAAAACAATGAAAAGCATTAGTATCTTTTAAGTTAATGAACGAACATAAAATATGCGATATATAAAGTAACTAGGTATAACCTGTGCCTAAAGGCACTACTATATAATTCTAATCATACGTGCCTTCGGCAGTGACTAAGTCTGCATGCTTTCGACACTCAATAACATGGTGAGCCTTCAACGCTCAATTCCTAAGACAGAAAGCCAAAACTCAAACAACCCATGAACCAAAAATGCAATATGCTAAGACAACATCCAAATTTTTCCATAATAACGGAAAACAAACTACCAATGGGCAGACAACATCGAAATTCATTTTTATATAATAATAAATAATAAAAAAAAAGAAACCAATATGGGAACACAAAAAGAAACAAAAGGACTTGACGCTCAATTCCTGTAGTTCCACTGTCCCACTTCTCTCTTATTGCTAGGAATAGGCATCTTGAGATTATAAATTAAATGTGGCACTGACTTGATAATAATGAATCACAATTTTAAAATGGAAAACTTGTAGATATGAATAAGTTTTCAAATCACCATCCATAGTTTTTTAGGTTGCTTGTAGCCTCAGTTCTTCAACCTGTTCAAAATACACTCAAATATAGTTCAAATCAGAGTGTTTATTCATTAAAAAAAATAAAGTTGTTTGTTCAAATGAAATACAATATGGCATAACTAAATTGAGTAAGTGTCAAAGTGATCCAATTAAAGTCATAGATTGTACTTAGCTATGTGACAAACTGATATTATAGAGCAAACTAAGAGAAATTAGAACTAAAAAATACATTTCAAGATTGCACCACATATGGGTTAGTAATGGGTGTCCACAATGACAAACCACTGACTGTTTATATTAAAACTAACTGTTCAAATGCAAAATTGTAGACTAAAGATAGATAGTTAAATTCAACATTGAAATAGACACATCAATTACATAAAATCAATGGGTAAGTAGACAAAATCATATGCCATGTGAGGGGCTAATTTGAGGAAAACAAACTGAAAAGATTTAATCATGCGTCATAGGTATTTTTCCTTGTAATCAATATTGACTCCATTTACTGCTCTTGGTGACTTTTTGATTTGGCTTTGTAGACACCCCATTTTGTCGGCTAACAGATTTAGGAGGCTGCAAGCATGTCAAATCTCAATGATTTTAAAGATCGGATTTTCAGAGATTGCCTCTAACTCTCAAGAAATAAAAAAAATGGCCAAAATGCTTCTAAAAGCTCAAAACTCTCCGGATTAGCCCAGAATCTCATAAATCATTCGATGTTGTTCAAAACAAAAAAAATGTATATTAAAAGATGATTATTTGAAATCGTAAGCTCCCAGAGACCCCCGGAAGTCCCGGAAGTTCCCAGAACGTCTCCGTTGACCGGTTTGGCCAAAGTTTGACCAAGTTTGACCAAGGTTTGACCAAAATCATCCAAATTCTTCTAAAAGTTCCGAGATCATCCTAGATCATGTGAAAAGTCTTAAAATATGTTTTAAAAGAAAATCGGAGAGATACGTCAGTCTTTGGAGGCTCCCAAAACTTTCGAGAATTTCTTAGAACTGCACTGTTTGACTGATTTGACTGTAAGTTTGACCAAAAATCAAAGTCTCCTTTTTGAAGTTGAAATAATTTTATCAAATATTAGAGGTCAATAGCTTTCCAAAGGTATATCGAACATAATTTCTGGATCTAGAACGAATTTGTTATGAATTTCTGAAGGTGAAAAATGCGATCAATTCGGCTTTTATCGCGAATACCGCAAAACTTTCCAACGTGACCCACCTCCAAACTATTTTTTATGAAAAGTAGACCTCAATACATTTCCAACGGTATATCACAATCTCAATTTGGATTTTGTAAGAATTTTATGTGAATTTCGGACGAAATAGGGCCGTTTCGCGAATTCAGGGAGTTTCGGGGGCCAAAATATAATTTTTGGTCAACGGGGTGTTGACTATCGCGATGGCACTGGCCCACTGCCACGGCGATAGTGACCGAGTGCCACGGCGGCACTCTGAGTGATTTTTCATTTTTGTTTTGTAATTTTTGGTTAATTTTTGTGTTTTAATTCAAATTTCCAACAAATAAAACGACATAGTTTTGATAATATGAAGATTTTGGACCAATTAGAGACTTTTTAAAACCCAAAATACCTCCCCAAGTTGGCCTATAAAGGAGACCCATTTGCTTCTGTTTGGGGAAGAACTTGGAAGCCATTAGAGAGAGATATAGAGAGTTAGGGAGAAAGAGAGAGAGAAGTAGAGATTTTCTTCTTCCAAATCCAATCCAATCCAAAATGTGAGTTTCAATTAGTTTTCTAAAAACTAAACTTTTATTTTCAAGCTTTCAATCCATCTTGTTCATCTTCTTTGAGTTTCCTATGAGTTAGAGAGTGATGTACTCACCCATATACACACATATGAGAGGTTGAATGCTTGTGGTTCCACCATTGAATATCATCTATTGATTTGTTCATTTGCTTGCTTATATACAATGTCCATCTCTTCTTACCTCATTTCTTTTTTTTTCTTTATTTACTTACTAGTTCATTATCATCTAGATGATGACATGAAGTTTGAGATGAGTGAATCCTTATGGATAGTAGCCCTTGAACTCAAAAACATGTATGATAGATGATGATTATAACCTCAATACATCCCTATAAATTCTTGAGGTTATCTCCAAAATAAAGCAAACCTTTCCAATAATCTTGGAGGTTCTATAAATGAGTTGGAGGTTGATATTACAAGTGGTTTTAATCCTCTTTGAGTGTTCAAAATATACTTTCAAAACCCCTATTTCAAAGCCCTCCTAAAATCCCCAATATTTGGATTCCAAGAAATAAACCTTATTTCTCTCAAAAAATCTTCAAAACAGTGAGTTGTTTAATTTCAAAGAATTATTCTGAGTTCAACACTCAATGTATGGATGCAAGACCACTTAGAAAGTCTTCCTAACTCATTATAGAACACCCATGATTTTTGTCTTGACTTGAAAGCAATTGAAAGTGGTCCATTTGGACCCAAACATTCTCCCCAGATATTCTATTTTTGATGTCACAGCAGCTTAGTTGACTTTCAACTTATTTTACAGAAAACTTTTCCAAAACGAGTGGTCCAAACTTATTTTTCCTTTGAACTTCAATGTCTTAGAGAACTTTATGTATAATATGGGCCTCTAGATCTTTTTTTTTTTTTTTCATTTTCCAAGATTTTCTAACATTTCAGTCGACAATACGGACTCTGTTTCTGAATAACCTCTATTGTTTATATGATTTCTCTCAATCTGTGATAGTGATTAAAGATTGGCTTTTTGGGTTGTGTTTTAGAAACAATAAGAACGATCTCCATAAAAAAATTATGCATTGAAAACATTCCTAACCCCTCCTTTCAATTTCCAAAATATCATGTTACTGTTCTGTCCACTATTCATAGCAAGCCTACTTTTACTTCCATCTTTTAATTTGGTGCTTACATGTACTCCAATTTTGTTCATGTCTTAGGAAGTGGTCCATACCATATTTGTACATATTCTATGATGATTTTCCTTCATCCATTCATGCATATTTTAGACTTCTAAGTCACTTTAGAAAGCCCATGTACACAAAACACATTACAACATTGGCACATTCTAGATACATACATTGCATCCATGCAAAGATTTGGGGCTTTTGTGACTCCTAATCTAAGAAGATTATAAGGAATGATCATGATCACACGTTCATGCTTCCCCTTGATCTAATCCTCCTATCTCATCCGTCTCGGGGATTGAGAGATCTTCCTTTCTCAAAGATTAACATGTAATATTCTAGCTTGCTAAGCATATTTTGATTTCTTCGTTTATTTGTTTCAAGAACAATTCATGTCCCTTTTAGATTAGGGAAACTTAATTACTTGATATGTGATTAGACGAGTTTTCCTAGGTTTGTTTGTGTGGTCTTTCACTTTTGCATTGTGTGATATTTGGCTTAGATCTTATGAATGATATCTTATCTTTTGATCTTCCATTTCAAAATTCTTGTGTGATGTAATATACTATCATATTGTTAATTATCGAACCATGCATAGTATAAGATGATTATTTGGATGCTAATTGAGGCCCGTCGAAACACAAGGCAAGTTGAGGGTGTTTTAGTTGCGACAAAGGCTCCTTCCTCTCTCGTACCAAAACCCAGAGCCAAGTTCTTTGGTTATGAAGGGCCGGTGCCCTTTATCCATTTGGGTGAGTCAAAATTAGGTTTCTTGGTTCCTTAAAGACCAAGTGGCGACTCTGTATCTATTTTCAACAGACCTTTTCTTTTCCTTTCAAAATAATCTCAAAACCAAAACCAAAAAGAGGTGGAATTCTGCGTGTCCACAATCTGGTGACTTTACTGGGGACTTTCATTTTAAAACAAAATAATACAGAGGTTTGACTCATAAGAAGCATCCTTAAAATCATCTTTTTACTGTATCTGGTTCACCGCATTGCACTTTTATATTTCCCCTCCGACTGTGTCTGAAACGCGGCGCTGACATTGTTCAGGTCTTGCTGTACCAGGGCACAAGTCACCGTTGATACTGTACCTTCCAAGGTATATCAAAAAGAGTAAACACTTCCGTACTGTCTCTCTGACGGTATATTGGAACTCTCGTCAATGGACCCTCTTTGACTAAATCCAGCCTTTGCATATAGATTCCTGTAGAACCTTTCATAGGACTGTTTATTTATCTTTTCAAGTAGGACAATGTGATATAACTGCTGTATGCCCTGGTGGGATTACCTACGCGGTGTAGACGCTTATGTGGCATAGAACAGAACCTCTTTCTTATGATTCCCAAGGCAATCACTCACATGTAATTACATTGACTTGACATGTCTAGGCACCATGATAAGGATGTCTGCTCCATGTTTACAAAGATATACACCGCAAATCTTATTTGTTGGTCCTAAGACATACGAGTATGAAAACTTGCTAGACAATATGATCACCATCATCACATGCTCCTGTCATATACACCTGTTCTCCTTGAAACTCTGCTCAACTCATCCAGATATCCCAGTTTCTCTCAGAAACTTTGTCTAAATTTCCCAGAAATTCCCAAATGCACCAGTCACTTAGATTTCCCAAAAATTCCCAAAACACTCAGAAATTACCAAGTATACAAATTTTTCCCAAAAACCCTGTCTAAATTTCTCAAAAGTTCCCAAAATACCAGTTTCTCCTAGAAACTCTGTCCATAGTTCTCAGAAATACCCAAAATAATAGTTTCTCCCAGAAACTCCGTCCAAATTTCTGAGAAATACCCAAAATGCCAGTTTCTCCCAGAAACTCCGATTTCCCAAAATACATCAGTTTTTCCCAAAAACTCTGTCCAGATATCCTAGAAACTCTGCCCAACTCCCAAACATAACCAAAAATTCTGTCCGGATATCCCAAAAATACCCAGTATAACTAGTTTCTCCCAGAAACTCCATTCAGATATCCTAGATTTCCTAAAACACCAGTTTCTCCCACAAACTCTATCCAAACTTCTCAAAATATCCTGGAAACCCCTATTATCCCCTAGTGATCATACTAGAAAGAAAGGTTAGCACACTTTGTATGGCTAGGACCTTACTTGCTTAACTGCTATCTGTTAGAAATAGGGGCATCATGTATTAGGGCTTGCATCCGCATGTTTGCTTTATCAGTCTGCATACACGGTGATAGTCGGTCTGTACACAAGTCAATCCTCACTTGTCACTATAGTTCTCATCTCAATCATCACTGTTAAAAGTCTGACACAGTCTTTTCACACCTATATGTCAGTACAAGTTTTGAGCACCCATTATTTGCATTTGTGAGTTAGAGGATTAGGGAGTCACCTTGTTAGAATCACTCAGCCGAAAGTCAGCTTTATGGATCCAGAAGGTTTGGAAGCAAGAATGACAGAAATGATCAACCAACAGTCTATGACCGGTTGGCCCAAGTTTTAGCCTTTATGGAAGAACTGAAACAACAACAGCACTTAATAAGAAAATTCTGATAGGGGTTTATACCACCACTACCGCCACCACCACCGCCTGGGTTTGCACCACCTCCCGAGAATAACGTAGATAACGATTAGTTCAATGGGGCCCCACCACCTGTACTTAATAAGAAAATTCAACAAAAACTGGATAAGGTCGACAAGCTTGAGAACATACTAAGAAAGAGTAAGGGGGTCGACGATTACATGTTAGATCTAGAAGGATTATTTGAGCCCAACAAATTCTAGCTACCTGAGAACTTCAAGATGCCTGAAATTGATCGTTTCTATGGAACTGGAAATTCGAAGAGCCACCTAAAGTTCTGCATGAGTGTTTTCCAATCATTGGGTTGCACCCATGAGCACATTACAATGTTGTTCCCTCAAACCCTCGCCAAGGCTGCTCTATCCTGGTTTCTGACCTTGGAAGCTTCTAAGATGCGAACTTGGGAAGATATAGTCCAGGTCTTCGTTGATCATATATAATCTCATGTATTAATATTATATCAATGTTTTAACATCTTTGTGTGCATGAGATTTAATTGATGTAGATCAAGATCACAAGGAACTCAACAAGGATCAAGCTTGAAGACTTGAAGATATTTCATCCTTGGTTGAAGTCTAGGACCATCATTGTAAGGCATCTTGATCTCACACTCATAGGGGCTCAAACAAATTCTAAAAGTTAAAGTTTTGGAAATAAATTTTAAGTAGGTCATCTTTAAAGCAATGCCCCAACAAAATGGAAAATAATTAAATGTTGAATTCTTATATGGTTGGAAAGGTATTTGAATCTAGTTTCCAAAACATCAAACGAATCGAAAATCCGAGTTTTGTAGAGGGGGTTATGGCCATTTTAGTGGAGATGTGTCAGACTGTCAAACAGAGAGGGGAAGTCAACTGAGGGCCCGATGCAGTCGACCGAAGTGAGCAGAATTCAAGCAGAACCCTCTGTAAATACATCTCAGTCGACTGCTTCAAGGCCCAGTTGACTGAAGCGATCTGGAAGGCTATAACGGCTAGTTTTTAGAGGGGTTTTTAATTACCAAACTTGCCACTAACGGCTATAATCTTCCAAGGCCTACAAATACATGTTTTCCCAATCTATTTGGGGTTGAGATTTTGATTGGAAAACATAGTATTGATCACACATCTCTTTGAACTTTAAACATTATCATTTGAGCCGTAGTTGTGTGAGTTTATCAATTTGCTCAAAATCTTTCATTTGTATTTTTGAGAGAGCAAAATTGTAGTGGGCTTTATTTGTATTATCCAATCTATATAGAGAGTTTCAATTTGTATTCAAATCAATTTGTAAAGAGTGAGGGTTAGTAACCCTTGATTGCAAAGAAGAGGTTTTCTTCTTTGGAAAGATTGGAGGCTCTTGTAACGGTTTGGTCTACACCCGCGAAGTAGATCGGAGTAAAGGAATCCTCAAGAGGTTTTCCTGAGGGGTGGACGTAGGCCGCGAGGTGCGATTGCCGAACCACTTGAAAAATTGGTTTGCAAGTATCTTTTCCCTTATCTCTTTAGATAATTGTTTATGATTGTGTTTAATTTGTAATTTTGTTTTTAAAAGGTTAATTTCAACTAAAACCTTATTCACCCCCCCCCCCCCCCTCTAAGGTTTCCACATTTGGGCCAACAATTATGATAACTACTCAAAACTAAGACTGACTCAAACGAATGAAGCAAAGAAATAATGCAAATAAAGAGACCAGACTCACAACACTAATATGATGCATGCAATTATCCTATTATGCAGTGATTCGCGTCAAGCCCAACGCCTCGGGTTTCCTAGATAATGCAAGTGCAAATCACCCCAAAATGCAGATAGTGCGTTTCAGCGCCCTGACTTACAGTGGTTTGAAGCAAATTTTAAAGGAAGCGATTTACTTAAATTTTTGCTTCTTTTTTTTTTTTTGCAATTTTTTTTTATTGATTCGCGTAAGCTCCTTTGATGTGCTAAGCTCTTTCACTCTGAAATGCTAGAATTTCATGACTCGATAAACTACAAAACAAAAGGAAAAGTTAGTGACTCAAAACAAAAATGAAAAATAAGAAAAAGAAATCATAATCTAATATTTATGAATTAACTAAACTAAGATTATAAAACTTAAGGTAGTAATTTGCAATCCTCGGCAATGGCACCTCGTCAAAATCAAGATACGAAAGTATACACTACTTCAAAAGATTTGTAGTGTGGAAGTAGAGGTCGAACCCACAAATATTGAAATACTAAATTACTCTAATTTTAAAACCTAAACCAATTACTCCCTCCATCCCATATTATGTGTCCCCTTTCCTTTTTGGGATGTCCCAAAATTGTGGTGCACTTTCCTAAATTACTATGTATATTTTACTTAGTTTCCCAAATTACCCTTCCTTATAACCAATACCAAAACAAAACCAAAAAGAAAGTGCAATGATTATGGGCAATTGTGGAAAGTAGGTATAGATTCTTTTTGTCCCCTTAAATAGTTGGATTCCCAAAAAGGGACACAAAAAATAAGACGGAGGGAGTGATTAAGAAAACAGAATTTTGATTTTTATTGTAATCAAACTAAGAAACTAAGTAAATAAATTTAACTATGAAAGCGATTAAAAGTTGTTTTAATAAATATGTGTATTGAACCTAGAATTGCAAATCCACCACTAGCTTCATAATAAGGGTATTTATACATTCAATTAGTTTATTACATTTGATGATAATGGGGAATTGTAGCTACAAGCCCAACTCCTTCGTCAAGAAGATAAACACGATTCAAGCATCAACATGATTCACGATTGGCACGAATTGTCTCACACTAAACTAGGATTGCGGCACACTCCGTCTCCCCTAGGCATGAACTATTCGATTACTTGATATCACAATTCAAATAATCACTATTACATGTAAATAATCCATACAAGCAAGGCAATTATAGATTATTGAGCACATAACATTCAAAATAGATCTAAGACAAGAATAAACTTTGAAAGCAATGATTTAATCAATAGAAGTACGATTTATTATTCAAAATCCTCGAAACATTTAGTCATCATCTATATATAATAAATCTAAAAGAAAAAAATAAATACACCCTATTACTTGGCTAGGGTTTCATTAAAACCCTAGATATCGGTCTAGGCAGCCATAGAATCGAAGATTGGCTAGAGGTTGATGGAGAAGACCATGGAAATCCTTGGTCTTCTTCTTCTTCTCCTTATTTTCCTCTTTTCAATGATTGAAGTTTTAGTTGTAAAAGGATGTGTATAATATTGTGTAACCCCCAATTTGACATCAAAGAGGATATACATATTTGGAGCAAGTTTTCGAGGCTTTCCCAAACCTAATCGCACTAAAACTGCTTTATTTACGTTTTTGGACATATTCAACCAATTCGAATCTTACAAGGTTCTTCAGTACATCCAAATACGTGTTTTTGGTTTTTTCAACAAATCGGTCGTGCGGGCCGCTCGCGCACGATGCTACAAAATCACACGAGCGGGCCGCTCTAGCGACATGCCTAATTTTTAATTTTTCTCAAATTTTCTCAACTTTGCGTAGCGATCGTAGAATTGCGATAACCTTTGACTCAGACCTCGTATTGACTCACCATTTAGGGTCACGCGTCCATAACTCGAAGATCTGCATTTTATATCTGGAGAAATTTCGTAAATCCTAAGTCTTCCTTATCAAAAATGCAATTTACTGAGACTGCCACTGTCTTAAGCTTTCACCAGAATCACCTTTTGAGCACAGAATGTCTTCTAAAGCCACTAATCATTAGATTTTAGTGCATTTTCAATTAAAGCCCCAAAACCTACAAAACATAGAATAATTATTAGTAACAATAAATAACCAAATGAAGTAGGCTAACAAAGCGTGTCTTCGGGACTATAAATAGGAACTATTCGTCGTCGATCACATCCCATAATTGCATGCAGGAAGTTTGAATCGAGAATCGAACAATCGAACCCTTTATATAATAAACAAGATGAAGTAACTATGTTCTGCCATTGCCAATCAATTTGGACAAGGGTCCAATCGATTGGGATAAAAACGATAACAATCGATTGAAGAAAATGACAATCGATTGGATCCAAACCAAGACATTAATCGATTGATGACTTTGGCAATCAATTGGGTTATAATTCATAACAATCGATTTGAAATATATCCAATCGATTAGGACTCAACTGATGTCAATCGATTGGGAAAACCCAAATCGATTGGTACATTGTCTTCTCCAGCAGATTCATAAAATAGAAAATGTAAACTTCTTAAGTACATATTTAATACATCTAAACATCACCAAAACTTGTAACAACACAGTATATTAAAGAGACCAAGTGAGTAAAGACTCACCTAAGGGTGTGTGTTTAGGTGTGTGTTGAGCTATAGAGCTCCAAGCTTCTCTCTCCTCTTTCTCTTGCTCTCTTCTATGTCTCTCTTTTTCTTCTGTCTCCTTCTTTCTTCTCTTCTGCTTCTCCTTCTCTTCCTTCGTCTCTTCTTTCTCCCAATCCAGAGAGTGTGTGTGTATGCTGGTGTGTATATATATATGTAGGGATGTGTGTGTTTGTATATGATATATATATAACTCTCATTTCTCTCAAGACTGAACCAAATAGAGCCACGGGTATAAAATAGATGAATGCATATATATATAGAAAATGAGTTCCCATGTGTGTCAACACACGAATCAAAGTTGAAAATAAGTCTCTGTAGATGCCAATCGATTGTTTATAGACATTTTTTGTAAATCGATTGTGAGTCAAGGGCAATCGATTGGTATATGCCACGTAATGAATTCAGGTCGGTAGGATGGCAATCGATTGGAAAAGATGACAATCAATTGGAATGCAAAGGCAATCGATTGGTAACCAAAATTACCAAATGAAGGGTAAGGGTCATACAAGTACAAATACGAAATCTTATTTATTAATACGCACTCCAAAAATACAAGGTATTGCAACTTCTTAGTTGTGGCGCACTGTATACATCACAAATAAGGTCCAGTAATTGGTTAATCAAATTTTTTTGTGACATCTACAAGTGCGTCATAAATAGGAAACACGCGTCATAAATAACGTTATTTGTGACGCGTTTGTATGCCACAAATAGTGTGCATCACAACAACAAAAAAAAATTTAAAAGAAAAAAAAAAAAAAAAAAAAAAAAAACAGATCTATTGTAGTGACTCCTACATCAACCACATTTTTGTCTTGTCTTCCTCCAAACTTTTTTTTCCCCTCATTCTATTGATTCTTTTGTGGCTGTGGTGTCTTAATTTTAGAAAATGAGGCCGATAGAAACCATCCAATTTTATTGTTATAGTATTATCTAAATGTCGGTGCTTGGAAAGTTTAAATGCATTTGTTATACTTGTTTATGTCACGGTGTTACAACATATTGTAACTTTTGTTACAATAACCCGTTACTTTTGCTAGTTCTTGGCCTGAATGCTTAAATGCTCTTGGTTACAGTTTTTTTGTTATGGTGTTACAATATATTGCAACATCGGTAATTAAAATCGTGTCCCTTTATTACAGTTTTTAGTCATGGTTGTAATTATATAGTGGGACAATGGTCAGAATCCTACACAAATCCTACAATTCTTCTCATGAGATTGCAATCGGTTGGTGACAAATCCTACACAATTACTTAGTAACTGGTCCCCAATGTCAATTTAATGCGGGTCCTCCACATGGCAACCTGTGAGTGGCTGTTTACAGTCCCGGTCTCTTTGGCACGAGAAATTACTCAGTGAGCCTGTCACGCCACATCAGCATACTGACTTGGTGTGACCATTTAATCTTAACCACCCACTTACCCCCTCCTTCTGGGGGATCATGACAAGTGGTTAACATATTTGAAATTTGAAATTTTACTAATTAATTGTCATGATCTCCTTAAAAATAAGGGGCAAATAGGTGGTTAAAATTAAATGGTCACACCGCTGACGTGACGTGACGGGCTCACTGAATAACTTCTCCGCCACAGAATTTTTCAACACAAATCAATTGAAGTCCTCTTGCACAAGGAACCAATCTGCAAAATTATGTTGAATTGTCAATCGATGAAACAGTCGGTACGACCATCGAACGGTCAACTACTGTATCTACATATGCAACACACCGTCCCAACGGCTAGCTACAGGACCATCGAGGCACAACGGTGCTTTGGGAGATTTTTAGTGACAACTCCAACAAAAAGGACTTCACGGAGAAAGTGAAACTAGGTTTTTTGGATTTGTTAGGAAGAAAGGATATGATTTCTGTTCGCTGTGTTTTGGGTTATAATTATGTGTATGTTGCATTGTTTTATTTGTGGTAAACCTTACAGATGGGACCAATTATAGAACCAAATTTTAATGAGAACATGGTGTTAGGTTCAGGAGAAAGGGAAATGAACATGTAAATAGGGAGAGTCTATAATCTGCTATGACACGTGACACTGAAAGGAAAAACAGAAAAGAAATTCAACCTATCTTCTGTGTTTGGTTTCCACGTTGACTTTCTTTAATAAAGCTTGTGAAAAGGGTAGTGACTCAGCTTTGCTAGGTAGATCAACGAGTGAAAAAAGTGCCTGCTTCCTCTTTAAGCACCATGTATATAATGACTCACATAATCATGTCACTATTTCAGAGGTTCATACAGAGAGAGAGAGAGAGAGAGAGAGAGAGAGAGAGCCATGGGAAGGCCTCCTTGCTGTGATAAAGTTGGTATCAAGAAAGGTCCATGGACCCCTGAAGAAGACATCATTCTAGTTTCCTATATCCAAGAACATGGTCCTGGCAATTGGAGATCAGTGCCTACAAACACAGGTAAACTCAAAACCCAATTCGAATTTAATTTAGCGGTGATTTTTATTTTTTTTTCATATTGTAATGCTTTTGATATATATATATATATATATATTTTTTTTTTTTTCCTTTTGTGGATATTTAATTTTGGTCTTTGAATCAAATTTCTTATCACATATTCTAATGAATTGACATATTTTGTTCGAAAAAAGGTTTGTTAAGGTGCAGCAAAAGTTGCAGGCTGAGATGGACTAACTACCTCCGCCCGGGAATCAAGCGGGGCAACTTCACATCTCATGAAGAAGGAATGATAATCCACTTGCAAGCGCTACTGGGTAACAAGTAATTATTTTCAAAAATCAAACTAAATTTCATGATATATATGTATATAAATATCTCTCTCTATGTTTATAGTAATTCGCTCCGTCACAATATCTACATGCATGAGAAAAGCTCATACCCATATTAAAATTTTTGTTTCTTTTCACTTTTAGGTGTATGTAATTCTTAGTTTGAATATATATGTTTTTTATTTATTTTTTTGATGGGGGCATGCAGATGGGCAGCCATAGCTTCGTACCTCCCACAAAGAACGGATAATGACATTAAAAACTATTGGAACACCCACTTGAAGAAGAAGATCATAAGATTTCAATCAGCTTTAGACCAGTCCCCATCAGTGGGTTCAGATTCAAATTCCTATCAGATTGTACCCAAGAGTTTCAGTGACAACAAAAGTAGTTATGGGGCAGCTAGTCTTAGTTTGAACAACCACATGAGCTCTTCAAGTTCAATGTACGCCTCGAGCACTGAGAATATTTCAAGACTCCTCCAAGGTTGGATGAGATCTTCCCCGACAAGGATTAACAAGATTGACAACAATTACGTCACTTCTCCAAATTGTGGAATCAAAGAGAATAATTCCTCTATTCTTGATCACTATTACCAACATCCCAAAGCCGAGCAAGAAGGCGGTCATGATCATCATTTAATGTCTGGCGAAGAGCTTGAATCTATCTTATCATTTGATAACTTGAACAGCATTGATAATAATTGGGACAAGTCGACGTCGTGTGATTCGGCTCTTACCGGCTCTCAAGTTGCTGCAAATGATCATCATCATCATGAGAAGCATCATGTACTTATGCATGAGAAGATGAGGCAAAAGTCGGATAATAATAATAATAATAGTAATAATAATAATAATAATAATCCTCCCTTATCATTTTTTGAGAAATGGCTTCTGGATGAAAGTGCTGCTGCTGGGCAAGTAGAAGAGATGATGGAATTGCCTCCAATATTCTAATAATTCCACACACTCTCTTATTTCTATAATTAATTTCAGCTTTCAGTTGAGTCAAAAAAAAAAATTTCGATTCTGAAAAAAAAGAGAAGAAAACAAAGGTGTTTGATCTCTTAGAAGGTTAGTCCACTGTTGGGATTCTGAAAATTTGGAATCTCTTTGAAAATTGTATCTGAACCAAGTTAAGTTTTATGTTAGTTTTTTCTTTTTAGTGGTTAAATGATTTTTGTCTCAATAAAAGCAGCTAATTATATATACATATGTATACGATCAATTTAGATACATGTATTCTAATCCACCCAAGTTGTCCATTTCATCCAACGTGTATCAGAGAATGACTAAAGCACAAATTGCATTCCCACCCACTCTAAATCGGAATTTAAAGAAATAAAAAGCTCAATTGTCATAAATTTTGTCACTCATATCACATATTGAAACTAATGCTTTTTTAGCATATGAATTTTCAAATATTTTTCCGGTAAGAGTACTTGTATTTGTTAATTACTTATAAAAATAATGAGAGAGAGAGAGAGAGAGAGAGAGAGAGAGAGAGAGTGATCACGAAAGTCATGCAACCAAATAGGGTAAATAGTTGGTTTCAGTATCTTTTTACAGAAACGGACGAAGGAAACATGTGAGGTCTTTTGACCTTTCGGTGTGGGAAGCTCATGAAAATGATAGATTTTATTGCTACCATACCATATAAATGTGATAATGTAAAGACCTTCACAGAACGTTGAATACGATTTTGCTTTGGTGTAGTACTGTATTTAAAGCTAAGCTTCTTCACTACCAAACAAAGTGTGCCATCTCGTGTTGTGGTGATCCATTTCACCTAAAAAAGATCAAAATTAAAAGAGACAAAAAAATATACTCATAATTAACATACGCGTCTGTGTTAGAAATAGATGTTTAATCTTCTTTACTCCATTAGGTGGCCATTAACTGTGATATTTATGGGAATGCGATCATGCAAGTTGCATATGTATGGTAGGTATGTGAACACAGTTGACTATTTCAACGTCATCTAATCAAAATCATATTTAGAAACCATAGCGTGACTCTTCCTAATAAATTGTGGCTTAATGTGTGCGTGCACATATTTAGCCACAAATACCTTATTTAGTTATATCGGGTTCTGCAATATGAAGGTTCTTTTGTTTTTTCGCTGAATCCATAACACAAGGTGTGGGAGTAGAGCGGAACAAACTAAGGCTCTGTTTATGAAAGCTCAAGTTGGATTTGTGGTTTATACGTAAGCCGACATCATAGATTCTAAAACTATTTTATCGGCACTTGAAGTAAAACCACTCTTGAAAAGGGTTCTTTTTTTTTCAAATCAATATGATGCTCGTTAAATTTATTATGAAATACTTCATTTGACCCATTTTATGTGTCTCTCATGAGTAATCCAATTATTTAAGGGGACAAAAATAATTTACACATATTTTCCACAATTGCCCATAATCATTATATTTTCTTTTTTTTGTTTTGTTTTGGTGTTATTGATTGCAAGGAATGATAATTTGATAAACTAAGTAAAATTTACATTATAATTTAGGAAAGTGGTAAATAATTCTGGAAAATTTCAAAAAGGAAATAGGAACACATAAAATGGGTCGGACGGAGTAAAACATAAAATGAAAATAATACTATATGTGCTCTTATTTTATGCATATTCTCAAGCAGACACTTAATCCTAGATTTTATTTTTGAACCAAAAAATGTCCAATATATATATACATATACATATATACAGTCAGGCTCTAAAGAGGGCTCCCTCTCTTTATTAAATAAAGGGTCTCTGTTTTGGCCGTCAGATCCAGTTTTTAAACACGATCCAATGGTTAAAACAGAGGCCCTCTCTTTAATAAAGTGAGGGCGCCCTCTCTGGAGAATTTTTGTACATATATATAGTCGACATTAACAAAGATGATTACTTGTCTAGTGTGAGAAATTACTATGTTTGTTAAGTTGATTCAACATATTAGTCGAGTTGATTAACCTGAGATTGTACTATAAAATTCTTATTTTCCTAATTAATTATATTCATCTGTAATTGGCAAACAAAATTTAATTAATTTCTATTTGATCACTCATCACTCCTCAGGGCACAGGGAGGTTTCCAATATTTTTGGGGTCAAATTGTTATGAACCCATCAAATAAAGCTTATCTTTAAACCGACTTGGAAAGGGGGGTACCTTGTCAGGGGTAATGCATTACTAACCAATAGCATACTTGATCGATGTGGGATGTGATCCTAACCGAATCCCTCTATATAGTCATATGCAAGGAATAATATTACATAAAATACTTGTAGCTAAAATAATGTAACAATACGATTTAAAGTAAAAAGGAAACTCCAGTACTTGCTTGTTTATTTGTTTTAAAGTTGTTGGACTCAAAATAGTCACAACATGCTGTATCAGTTGGATGTCTTTGTAAGTAAAATTTGTTTGTGTCTTTCTTACGTTGTCTGTCTACTATTTATTGCCTACCAAATGTATTCGTGCATATATTAGTTACATGTACGCTTCTCCATATACATATACTTACATTATACTTATTTATTAAATTTGCTTAGCTTTCATACTGTTTACCAGAAAAGAAAAAAATCGATAAATGCGTTGATAACATAAAACTATTTCTTACTATTATTTTTGACAACCGGCGCAATGTGAGAGTGACTCTCTCTCTCTTTCTCTCTCTCTCTCTCTCTCTCTCTCTCTCTCTCTCTCATCCCTTTTGCAAAATGACGCGTGAGCTTACCCAAAAAGTGCAAAGATTGGTTAGCTGGAAATTGAATGAAAATATAGACTTGAATAGAATGTGTTGGACTCATTTATACGCCTTGCATCTGCTTCATAACTTTTCTTAATTACACAATCACTTTACAAATGGCACTGTGGATCAGATAATTTTAGTGACCCTACAGCGCTACTCAAAAGAGAGATAGACAGTTTGTGTAACGTGTTTATGCCCCTAGCATTACCGTTCGGGTAAAAGATGTGTTGGGTTTTGTTTAAAAACTCAACTGATTTAGAAGAGAATGAACTAAGGAAAAAATAGAGCAATGGCAGAGAATATTTTCGGATGAAAAAATGCTGGAGCAGCTTGTTTACTCACTATTTTTTTCTTTTCTTTTCTCGTTACATTCACAACACAATCCAGCAACATATATAATATATTCTAACAACAGACACCCAAAAGTGTTGTAACAACCCTAAAATTTCTATGTAAATAATTATTTAATTTTTATTTCCAGTTAGCCATATTATATGAGTGTGCCTATGTAAGACATGTGTTTGAAAATTTTAAGTGTTTGGTGGACATACAAATTAAATCATGAGTGAGCACGTTTAGTTTGGGAGTTATATTTTATTAATTTATATTTGTTAAAAAAAAGTTAAGGGTTGATATGTATTTTTGTTATATAGTATTTACAGGCCCGCAAATGTGTTAAATAATGTAATTAACATTAAAACTTAGTACCGGGGTCATGGGTACCCATTGGGCTACTCATTTAACACTTTGTACTGCACTCTTGGCTCATATGAGTCTCTTTTGTCTCTTTTGTGAGCCCATAAAAAGAAAAACGGAATTTATATATTTGTGTGTGTTTTATTGACATGTGTTGTGTGTAGTATACATATATACTTATATTAAAAACCCTAGCCCCCATATTAAAACAAAAAGGAAAGAGAAGAAAAGAGAGAAGAAGATAGAACAGACGTTGTGTGTGTGTGTGTGTGTGTGTGTGTGTGTGTGTGTGTGAGAGAGAGAGAGAGAGAGAGAGAGAGAGAGAGAGAAGAGAAAGAAGAAGAAGAAAATGGAGGAGAAAGGAGAAGGGTCCCGAGTTCGTGGGCACATAGGGAATCACGGAGCATTCGTGGGTGTCGATTTTTTATCAACGAGGTGAGTTAAATTTTTGTGTATCCGAATAAATATATACACGTATGTATATATACATGTACACGGGAGTAAATTAAATTAGTGTATGTTTAATTTAATTATTAGGGTTAAATCTTTGTAATGGATACGTTGTTATTGTTGAAGTAATCTAGATATTTTCTTTTCCCTTCGTGTGACTTTGTGATTATGACATTAGGGTATTCGAAAGGGTTAGGTAAACAGTTAGTTTGATAAAACCATATGTGAAATATTCATGGTGATTAAGAAATATATGTAAAATTCATTTTTTTGTAATTTATACAGTTGCAGAAACTTGAGAAAATTATTAGAAAATCGTAGCTTTGAATTTGAACATTCTGTCGGCGTTGGCCTATAGGAAACGCGATTCTGCACACTTTTGTCTAATGGTATTTTTCATGATTCTGCACTGTTTGGGCAGAAATTGAAGATTTCAGTAGCAGTTTTTAGTATATTAAAATGTACGAAATTGGAGAAATATGATTCGTTGTGTTTTTTTTATTCATTCGTATGACTTAACGAAAATTACTTAGAGATACATGAATTCTCATTTAATGTTGAGCTATAAAAAAAATGGGTGATAGTCATTAACGTTGAGTCCGATGAAAATATTGTGGAACGATTGTTATAATACTTTACGATATGAGAATTTGAATTTTTATTGTGGGTTTCATGTAGGCTGATATTGAATGTTAGGTTGAGGTTATTGTAGCTGAAATAACTGACCTTATTGTGTGGTCATTTTGATAAAAATGAGTAAATTAGATACGTTGAATAGTATATTGGGGATCTTGTAATTTGATTGGAAATTTTTGAGGAAAGATTGTTATGGGTTAATTGATAAAATCCTTTGTTGTAAGAAATTGGAATACATCTAAAAGTTAGAGATGTAATTGGATGATGAGACGGAACTATGTGATAATCGTGAAATTCACAATTATTGGGATAATACGAACGATATGTGATAATTGCAACATAGTTCTTTAGTGTTCACCGCTCCCGTTGTTGTGTTATTGTTTTTGGTAGCTCGCACTCTTTTGCCAGTGGCTTCGTGATCAAGCTGGCTTAAGACTTGCTGAGTGTACCCTTTTGCTAGTGGCTTCGTGATCAAGCTGGCTTAATTGTATAGACGTCTAGGCCTATTGACCAGCCGTCTGTTGTGTTTACCTGGTTTGGTTGATACCCCAACCAAACTAGCACCAGAGTGGGTGTTGGTAATATGTCCGGGCACACATGGGATATATGTGTGGGCTGTACCATGGAGGGTGGCCAAGGGGTGAACCTAGGGAACACAAAGATAAATTTAATACTAATAAATAATGAAAATGGATTATTTTATAAGACTGATAAGCGTGAAATAAGGAACGCGACATTTAAGTAAGAATGTGGACGACTTATGTATGGAATTATTCGCCTAGTTTGTGATCATTCGATTTACACGATGGTGGGCCCACTAACTTTTATGCAGGGCTGGCTCGCCATAGATATCCGAGGTAAGTATATAAAACTCATAGTAACTTTGGATTTTGGGCAAGAAACTACTTGCCATCACATAAATGGAAACTACTCTTTTGTCCAAATATGTGTATGGAACTACCTGTCTTGGCCCAATAGTGTTGTAATGTGGTTGTAGTCTACGGGTTCAGATTGGAGCCCTCAGATTTTGTTATTTTTGTTTAACTCATACCAGTCATTTGACTGACCCGAGTGTGTTATGCATTCGGGTGCGTTTCTATATGAAACGTAGTCGAATGTATGTGCAGGTTTAGTATTTAGAGATTTGATTTGGAGCTTCTGTTTGAGTGAAGAGATGGTCGCGGTGTTGTTTAGTATTAGAGTTGGACTTATTTTGTTATTGTACTTTATTTTATTTCTGGCAGTGTGGGCCACATGTGTATAATTGTAATAAGGATTATATATTGTGTATTGGGAACGTTATAGTTGCTCAGACCAATGGATGTATGGATTTTATGCTTATTTATTTTCTTTCCGCTGAACTCTGTAAAGAGGGTTTTATTGAATGAACCTAATATTTCATTTGTAAATCGAAATGATATAATATGTGTAATGGAGTTTAATTTCTTTTATAATGAAAATGAATATTTGGGAATACAAGTTTAATAATAAAGAGTTTTTCTTTAAACACAAAATCACATATACTTATTTAATGAGTATAAAATAATGTTTTCAATAATTATCTATTAGTCTGTGTGAGTGTGTCACTCTCGATATTTTGGAAATTGAATATTAGTCTAGATACATGCTCTAGAATAAATATTTGGTTGTCAAAAAATCGGGGTGTGACAGTTTGGTATCAGAGCATATGGTTAACTTAGCGAGTCTAGGTGATCCTCGGATTGTGGAATAGATGTTGGTCAGAGCTATAGGTCGCGGACTTATTTGAGTTTCGGGTCATGTGTACTTATGTATTATCCATGTGTTGCCTACATGTTATTTAATTATTTTCAATCGATTAATTGCATAACTTTCCGAGCATATCATTACAAGTTAATTTGTTGAAATCATTTGCTATATTATGAGTCGCATAGTAGTGCATGCATATTTTGTGACATGTTGGAGAAGTAGCGGGGAGTTGGAGTTTTGAACAAGCAGTGGAATTCTGGCGTGATATCGAATTATCTTCTTCAAACTATTCTTATCGGACAGTTATCTAATTATCATCCAGCTGAATTATTATTCTATCGGACGATCGGGATTTCTATTATTATTCACAAGACTTCTATTCTTTATATTATTCTTATCTGGCCATTTTTTGTGGACATTATTATTATTGGCACTCTGGATTTCTTATTATGAAGCTGTTATAATCGATTGGTGTTCTACTACTGCATCTCTCTCGAATAGCTCTGTGTGGAAATTCTATACTTTTTCGAGAGCATATATTGAGCCGGCAGTATTCTTATATCTACAACATCTTATGGATCTAGACGGGTATTCTTATTCTTAGTGCAACCTTAAAGTTATCGGTTTGAGTGGTAAGTATTGGGTATCCTGATGAGAAGTGGTACGGGACAAGGTAAGAGGTCAACATGGGCATATAGTTAAATCTTTGATTAACTGTGAGCATGTTGCATGAATAGTTCGTATTCACATGGTTTGCATCAATCTCTGTGTTTTGGAATATCTATTAACGTTTGACGATTGACTATACGAGAATAAGGTATATATATGAGGGTTTCCTTGTTTGGATTAGACGCTCGACGTACTTGGTCTCGTATGGTTGAAAGTCAAACGTAATACATAGTTGTATGAAATTGCGTGCCTAACTTTATTTATAACTGACTTGTGTATTTACCGTTGCTACAAATTTCGGGACGAAATTTCTTTAAGGAGGGTAGAATGTAACAACCCTAAAATTTCTATGTAAATAATTATTTTAATTATTATTTCCAATTAGCCATATTATATGAGTGTGCCTATGTAAGACATGTGTTTGAAAATTTTAAGTGTTTGGTGGACATATAAATTAAATCATGAGTGAGCGCGTTTAGTTTGGGAGTTATATTTTATTAATTTAGATTTGTTAAAAAAAAGTGAACGGTTGATATGTATTTTTGTTATATAGTGTTTACAGGCCCGCAAATGTGTTAAATAATGTAATTAACATTAAAACTTAGTACCGGGGTCATGGGTACCCATTGGGCTACTCATTTTAACACTTTGTACTGCATTCTGGGCTCATATGAGTCTCTTTTGTGAGCCTATAAAAAGAAAAACGGGATTTATATATTTGTGTGTATTTTATTGACATGTGTTGTGTGTAGTGTACATATATACTTATATTAAAAATCCTAGCCCCCAGATTAAAACAAAAAGGGAAGAGAAGAAAAGAGAGAAGAAGAGAGAACAGACGTTGTGTGTGTGTGTGTGTGTGTGTGTGAGAGAGAGAGAGAGAGAGAGAGAGAGAGAGAGAGAGAAGAGAAAGAAGAAGAAGAAAATGGAGGAGAAAGGAGAAGGGTCTCGAGTTCGTGGGCACATAGGGAATCACGGAGCATTCGTGGGTGTCGATTTTTTATCAACGAGGTGAGTTAAATTTTTGTGTATCCGAGTATATATACACGTATGTATATATACATGTACACGGGAGTAAATTAAATTAGTGTATGTTTAATTTAATTATTAGGGTTAAATCTTTGTAATGGATACGTTGTTATTGTTGAAGTAATCTAGATATTTTCTTTTCCGTTTGTGTGACTTTGTGATTATGACATTAGGGTATTCGAAAAGGTTAGGTAAATCGTTAGTTTGATAAAACCATATGTGAAATATTCATGGTGATTAAGAAATATATGTGAAATTCGTTTTTTTGTAATTTATACAGTTGCAGAAACTTGAGAAAATTATTAGAAAATCGTAGCTTTGAATTTGAATATTCTGTCGGCGATGGCCTATAGGAAACGCGATTCTGCACACTTTTCGTCTAATGGTATTTTTCATGATTCTGCACCGTTTGGGCAGAAATTGAAGATTTCAGTAGCAGTTTTTAGTATATTAAAATGTACGAAATTGGAGAAATATGATTCGTTGTATTTTTTTTATTCGTTCGTATGACTTAACGAAAATTACTTAGAGATACATGAATTCTCATTTAATGTTGAGCTATAAAAAAAAATGGGTGATAGTCATTAACGTTGAGTCCGATGAAAATATTGTGTAACGATTGTTATAATACTTTACGATATAAGAATTTGAATTTTTATTATGGGTTTCATGCAGGCTGATATTGAATGTTGGGTTGAGGTTATTGTACCTGAAATAACTGACCTTATTGTGTGGTCATTTTGATAAAAATGAGTAAATTAGATACGTTGAATAGTATATTGGGGATCTTGTAATTTGATTGGAAATTTTTGAGGGAAGATTGTTATGGGTTAATTGATAAAATACTTTATTGTAAGAAATTGGAATACATCTAAAAGTTAGAGATGTGATTGGATGATGAGACGGAACTATGTGATAATCGTGAAATTCACAATTATTGAGATAATACGAACGATAAGTGATAATTGCAACATAGTTCTTTAGTGTTCACCGCTCCCGTTGTTGTGTTATTGTTTTTGGTAGCTCGCACTCTTTTGCCAGTGGCTTCGTGATCAAGCTGGCTTAAGACTTGCTGAGTGTACCATTTTGCCAGTGGCTTCGTGATCAAGCTGGCTTAAGTCTTATGCTCGGCTTATATTGTATAGACGTCTAGGCATATTGACCAGCAGTCTGTTGTGTATACCTGGTTTTGTTGATACCCCAACCAAACTAGCACCGGAGTGGGTGTTGGTAATATGTCCGGGCACACATGGGATATATGTGTGGGCTGTACCATGGAGGGTGGCCAAGGGGTGAACCTAGGGAACACAAAGATAAATTTAATGCTAATAAATAATGAAAATGGATTATTTCATAAGACTGATAAGCGTGAAATAAGGAACGCGACATTTAAGTTAGAATGTGGACGGCTTATGTATTGAATTATTCGCATAGTTTGTGATCATTTGATTTACAGGATGGTGGGCCCACTAACTTTTATGCAGGGCTGGCTCACCATAGATATCCGAGGTAAGTATATAAAACTCATAGCAACTTTGGATTTTGGGCAAGAAACTACTTGCCATCACATAAATGGAAACTACTCTTTTGTCCAAATATGTGTGTGGAACTACCTGTCTTGGCCCAATAGTGTTGTAATGTGGTTGTAGTCTACGGGTTCAGCTTGGAGCCCTCAGATTTTGTTATTTTTGTTTAACTCATACCAGTCATTTGACTGACCCGAGTGTGTTATGCATTCGGGTGCGTTTCTATATGAAACGTAGTCGAATGTATGTGCATGTTTAGTATTTAGAGATTTGATTTGGAGCTTCTGTTTGAGTGAAGAGATGGTCGCGGTGTTGTTTAGTATTAGAGTTGGACTTATTTTTTTGTTGTACTTTATTTTATTTCTGGCACTGTGGGCCACATGTGTATAATTGTAATAAGGATTATATATTGTGTATTGGGAATGTTGTAGTTGCTCTGACCAATGGATGTATGGCTTTCATGCTTATTTATTTTCTTTCCGCTGAACTCTGTAAAGAGGGTTTATTGAATGAACCTAATAATTCATTTGTAAATCGAAAGGATATAATATGTTTTATGGAGTTTAATTTCTTTTATAATGAAAATGAATGTTTGAGAATACAAGTTTAATAATAAAGAGTTTTTCTTTAAACACAAAATCACATATACTTATTTAATGAGTATAAAATAATGTTTTCAATAATTATCTATTAGTCTGTGTGAGTGTGTCACTCTCGATGTTTTGAAAATTGAATATTAGTCTAGATACATGCTCTAGAATAAATATTTGGTTGTCCAAAAATCGGGGTGTGGCAAGTCTTCACCTAGAGCTCATCAAAAGTCTTCTTAAAACTCTAGGAGTAGTTGGCATAGGAAAAACAAACATTGGCAACTTGCAAGCATTTGGAAAATTACAAACCTTGACATGACATTTTTTGATACACGTGGCATTACACTTTCAACACTCCCCCTTAATGCCATATCTTAACAACCAACATTTCTCTGAGTTATTGGAACTTATCTCTCTGAGTTATTGGAACTTATCTCTTGGAAGTGCCTTTGTGAAAATATCTGCAATTTGTTCTTCGGACATACAAAACTTCAATTGAATTTCACCTTCTTTGATTGCTTCTCTTATGAAATGATGTTTGATTGCAATGTATCTTGTTTGGCTATGATGAACTGGATTTTTTACCATGGCAATGGCTAATTTGTTGTCACAAAACAACTCGGTTCTTTCTTCTTGCTTCTCTCCAAAATCTTCAACAATTCTTCTTAAACAAATGGCTTGAGATGTTGCTAAAGATGCTGCCACATACTCTACTTCAATTGAGGATTGAGCAACTGCTTGTTGCTTCTTTGAAACCTAAGAAAATATACCAGAACCAAGAGTAAATGTATAGCCAGAAGTACTTTTCATATCATCTATACTACCACCCCAATCACTATCACAATAGCCTTTCAACTTTGGTTCACAACATTTTTCATACATGATACCAAAGTCGCAGGTGCCATAATCGTTGCTCCAAAATGAATTTGGCTAGGTGAGTTCATGAATCTTGAAAGCAAACTTGAAGCAAACATTATATTCGGCCTTGTGGCTGTGAGACAAAGCAAATTTCCAACCAAATTTCTATACAAGGTTGCATCATTTTTTTCTTCTCCATCTTTTTTCAACAATTTTTCATTTGCTACAAGCGGTGTAGCTATTGATTTACAATTTTCCATTTTGAATTTCTTCAAAATATTTTTAGCATACTTCTTTAATTTGTCAAATAAACGCACCTTCTTTCTCTTGATATATCTCAATACCAAGAAATTGATGTAGCAACCCCATATCACTCATTTTATACCTTCTCATCATTTCATTTTTAAATTTTTTGATCATATTATCATTATTTCCTGTGAATACAAGATCATCAACATAAAGTGTAACTAAAAGAGTATCGGATTACCTTGCTTCTTCACATATAGAGTCGGCTCACTCTTGCTTTTCTTGAATCCCTTTTTAAAGAAATATCCATCAATCTAGCTATACCATGCTCGAGGGGCTTGCTTAAGACCACATGAGGCCTTTTTCAACTTGTAGACTTTCATTTCTTCACCTTTGATTACAAATCCTTATGGCTGCTCAATATACACTCCTTCTCCAATTCTCCATTCAAAAAGCTGATTTGACATCAAGTTGGTACAAAGACCAATTTTTATGGGCTGGCAAAGCAATGAGAGCTCTAACAGTGTCAAGACGAGCTACTGGAGCAAATGTTTCATGGTAGTCTATCCCGGGCTGCTGAGAGTAGCCTTTTGCAACAAGTCTTGCCTTGTTCCTTTGAGTTGACCCATCAACATTGTATTTAATTTTGTAAATCCACTTCAATTCAATGATTTCATTGTCTTGTGGCTTGTCAACAAGCTGCCATGTTTTGTTTTTCTCAATAACTGGGATTTTTTCTTTCATAGTTTCCTTCCAGGCTTCCTCTTTTATGGCTTCTTCAAAGTTTTCTGGTTCAACAACATAGAAATTGCACCTTTGATAGACATCATTCAAACTCTTCATTTTCCTTGGAGTTGAACTAGGAGTGGATGAACTTGAACTTGGACTTAATGTAGGACAGCTAGGTGATGATAGTGGACTTGCCCTTGGAGATGAATCTTCAACATTTTAAACATCAAATGATGGTTGTTCTTCCATTTCATCAATAAGAACGGCCCGCTTTTCAATCTTGTTCTCTTCCCAATTACATCTAGCATCTTCATCAAATAACACATCTCGGCTTATGATCACTTGGTTACTTTTTAAAGAAACAACCTATAGCCCACAAATATACACTTTTCACTTGTTTCATCCAACTTTTACCTTTTTTTTTCTTTTGGTACTTGAGCATAGCACACACACCCAAACACTTTGATATGACTCATTGAAGGCTTTCTACCACTTTAAGCTTCTATAGGTGTTTGGTTCCACACGACCTTGGTAGGACACCTGTTAATCAATACACTATAGTATACACAGCTTCTGCCCAACATACTTTAGGAAGTTTCTTTTCATACAACATTAACTTGGCCATCTCGATCACAGTTTAGTTTTTCCTTCTAGAAAATCCATTTTTTTGTGGTGTATATCCAACTGTGAGTGGCCTTTTCATTCCTTCTTCATCATAAAATTTGTCAAATTCATTTGAGCTATACTCTTTTCCTCTATCACTTCTCAAAGTTTTTTATGAAAAAACTACTTTGTTTCTCAACAAGATTTTTACACTACAACAAAATGGGCTTTAGCGATAAATAGATTTCATCGCCAAAAGTCCATTTTTCGTCGCTAAAGGCTTTAGCGACAAAAAAACTTTGTCGCCAATTTTGTCACCTTTGCTTTGTCGCCAAAGGCCCCTGGCGACGAAATTTATCTTTTGTTGCCATAGAGAACAATGGCGACAAAATTCTTTCGTCTCTATTGATCACAATTTTCATCACCATTGATGCACATTTTGTCGCCAAAAGAGTCATTTTTTTGTAGTTATTTTGCATTAGCGACAAAAACATTTCATCGCCAATTCATCATATTCAATGGCGACGAATTTTTTCGTCGCCAATTCATTTTCAGCATATGCAATGGCGGCGAAATAATTTTGTCTCCAATATAAAATGGTTTGCTTGTATTAGCGACAAAAAAAGTTCGTCGCCAATTCATCATATGCAATGGCGACGAAATGTTTTCATCGCCAATTCATTTTCAGCATATGCAATGGCGACGAAATAATTGTCGCCAAAGATATAAAATGGTTTGCTTGTATTAGCGACGAAAAAAGTTCATCGCCAATTCATCACATACAATGGAGACGAATGTTTTTCGTCGCCAATTCATTTTCAGCATATGCAATGGCGACAAAATAATTTTGTTGCTAAAATTATATATTCTAGTAAATAAAATTATTTCAACATGCTATAATCCTGTTCATTCCTGTTAATGACAGTAATTTTCAAAACCAAAAAAGACAATCATATAAACATAAAAAGTTTCAATGTTTCTGAGTAATTTCATTAAACAACAAGAATTAATATCGTTAATTGTTCACGTACCCAACAAAAAAAACTAAAGATTAACAAAAGTACATTGTTCACTACATAATAAATTGTTCGACTACATAACAAAAATAACAAGATGTGACCGACTATCTACCGATCCACCATATCCACACCCAATCTGCATGAAAACAATGAAAGCATTAGTATCTTTTAAGTTAATGAACGAACATAAAATATGCGATATATAAAGTAACTAGGTATAACCTGTGCCTAAAGGCACTACTAAATAATTCTAATCATACGTGCCTGCGGCAGTGACTAAGTCTGCATGCTTTTGACACTCAATAACATGGTGAGGCTTCAACACTTAATTCCTAAGACAGAAATCCAAAACTCAAACAACCCATGAACCAAAAGTGTAATATCCTAAGACAACATCCAAATTTCGCCATAATAACGAAAAACAAACTACTAATGGGCAGACAACATCGAAATTCATTTTTATATAATAATAAAAAAAAAAAGAAAAAAGAAACCAATATGGGAACACAAAAAGAAACAAAAGGACTTGACGCTCAATTCCTGTAGTTCCACAGTCCTACTTCTCTCTTATTGCTAGGAATAGGCATCTTGAGATTATAAATTAAATGTGGCACTGACTTGATAACAATGAATCACAATTTTAAAATGGAAAACTTGTAGATATGAATAAGTTTTCAAATCACCATCCATAGTTTTTTAGGTTGCTTGTAGCCTCAGTTCTTCAACCTGTTCAAAATGCACTCAAATATAGTTCAAATCAGAGTGTTTATTCATTAAAAAAAATAAAGTTGTTTGTTCAAATGAAATACAATATGGCATAACTAAATCGAGTAAGTGTCTAAGTGATCCAATTAAAGTCATAGATTGTACTTAGCTATGTGACAAACTGATATTATAGAGCAAACTAAGAGAAAAGAGAACTAAAAAATACATTTCAAGATTACACCACATATGGGTTAGTAATGGGTGTCCACAATGACAAACCACTAACTATTTATATTAATACTAACTGTTCAAATGCAAAATTGTCGACTAAAGAAAGATAGTTAAATTCAACATTGAAATAGACACATCAATTACATAAAATCAATGCGTAAGTAGACAAGATCATATGCAATGTGAGGGGCTAATTTGAGGAAAACAAAATGAAAAGATTTAATCATGCGTCATAGGAATTTCTCCTTGTAATCAATATAGACTCCATTTACTACTCTTGGTGACTTTTTGATTTGGCTTTGTAGACACCCCATTTTGTCAGCTAACAGATTTAGGAGGCCACAAGCATGTCAAACCTCAATGATTTTTAAGATCGGATTTTCAGCGATTGCCACTAACTCTCAAGAAATCAAAAAAATGACCAAAATGCCTCTAAAAGCTCAAAACTCTCCGGATTGGCCCAGAATCTCAGAAATCATTCGATGTTGTTCAAAACGAAAAAAATGGTATTTTAAAAGATGAATATTTGAAATCGTAATCTCCCAGAGACCCTCAGAAGTCCCGGAAGTTCCCAGAAAGTCTCCGTTGAACGGTTTGACCAAAGCTTGACCAAGTTTGACCAAGGTTTGACCAAAATCATCCAAAAGTTCCGAGATCATCCTAGATCATGTGAAAAGTCTTAAAATATGTTTTAAAAGAAAATTAGAAGGAAACATCAGTCTTTGGAGGCTCCCAGAACTTTCCGGAATTTCCTGGAAGTGCACTGTTTGACTGATTTGACTGCAAGTTTGATAAAAAATCAAAGTCTTTTTTTTGACGTTGAAATATTTTTATCAAATACTAGAGGTCAATAGCTTTCCAACGGTATATCGCACATAATTTCTTGATCTAAAACGAATTTGTTATCAATTTCTAAAGGTGAAAAATGCGATCAATTCGGCTTTTATCACGAATACCGCAAAACTTTCCAACGTGACCCAACTCCAAACTATTTTTTATGGAAAGTAGACCTCAATACCTTTCCAACGGTATATCACAATCTCAATTTGGATTTCGTATGAATTTTTTGTGAATTTCGGACGAAATAGGGTTGTTTCGCGAATTTAAGGAGTTTCGGGGGCCAAAATGCAATTTCTGGTCAACGGAGGGGTTGACTTCTGCGGCGGCAATAGCCGAGTGACGCACCGGCACTCTGGGTGATTTTTCATTTTATTTGTAATTTTTGGTTAATTTTTGAGTTTTAATTCAAATTTCCAACAAATAAGACGACATAGTTTTGATAATCTAAAGATTTTGGACCAATTAGAGACTTTTTAAAACCCAAAATACCTCCCCAAGTTGGCCTATAAAGGAGACCCATTTGCTTCCATTTGGGGAAGAACTTGGAAGCCATTAGAGAGAGATATAGAGAGTTAGGGAGAAAGAGAGAGAGAATTAGAGATTTTCTTCTTCCAAATCCAATAAAAAAATGTGGGTTTCAATTAGTTTTCTAAAAACTAAACTTTTATTTTCAAGCTTTCAATCCATCTTGTTCATCTTCTTTGAGTTTCCTATGAGTTAGAGAGTGATGTACTCACCCATATACACACATATGAGAGGTTGAATGCTTGTGGTTCCACCATTGAATATCATCTATTGATTTGTTCATTTGCTTGCTTAATACAATGTTCATCTCTTCTTACCTCATTTCTTTTTTATTTTCTTTATTTACTTACTAGTTCATTATCATCTAGATGATGACTTGAAGTTTGAGGTGAGTGAATCCTTATGGATAGTAGCTCTTGAACTCAAAAACATGTTTGATAGATGATGATCATAACGTCAATACATCCCTATGTATTCTTGAGGTTATCTCCAAAATAAACAAACCTTTCCAATAATCTTGGAGGTTCTATAAATGAGTTGGAGGTTGATATTATAAGTGGTTTTAATCTTCTTTGAGTGTTGAAAATATACTTTCATAACTCCTATTTCAAAGCCCTCCTAAAACCCCCAATATTTGGATTCTAAGAATTATTCTGAGTTCAATACCCAAGGTATGGATGCAAGACCACTTGGAAAGTCTTCCTAACTCATTATAGAACACGTATGATTTTTGGCTTGACTTGAAAGCACTTGAAAGTGGTCCATTTGGACCCAAACATTCTCCCCAGATAATTTTTTTTGCTATTACAACAGCTTAGTTGACTTTCAACTTGTTTTACAGAAACCTTTTCCAAAACAAGTGGTCTCAACTTATTTTTTCTTTGAACATCAATGTCTTAGGGAACTTTATGTATAATATGGGCCTCTAGATCGTTTTTTTTTTTTTTTTTTTTTTTTCATTTTCTAAGATTTTCTAACATTTCAGTCGACAGTACGGACTCTGTTTCTGAATAACCTCTATTGTTTATATGATTTCTCTCAATCTGTGATAGTTATTCAAGACTGGCTTTTTGGGTTGTGTTCTAGACACAATAATAAAGATCTCCATAAAAAAATATGCATTGAAAACATTCCTAACCCCTCTTTTCAATTTCCAAAATATCATGTTACTGTTCTGTCCACTATTCACAGCAAGCCTACTTTTACTTCCTTCTTTTGATTTGGTGCTTACATGTACTCTAAATTTGTTCATGTCTTAGGAAGTGGTCCATACCATATTTGTACATATTCTATGATGATTTTTCTTCATGCATTCATGCATATTTTAGACTTCTAAGTCACTTTAGAAAGTCCATGTACACAAAATACACTACAACATTGGCACATTCTAGATACATACATTGCATCCATGCAAAGTGTTGGGGCTTCTGTGACTCCTAATCTAAGAAGATTATAAGGAATGATCACGATCACACATTCATGCTTCCCCTCGATCTAATCCTCCTTTCTCATCCGTCCCGGGGATTGAGAGATCTTCCTTTCTCAAAGATTAAAATGCATCATTCTAGCTTGCTAAGCATATTTTGATTTCTTCGTTTATTTGTTTCAAGAACAATTCATATCCCTTTTAGATTAGGGAAACTTAATTACTTGAAATGTGATTAGATGAGTTTTCCTAGGTTTGTTTGTGTGGTCTTTCACTTTTGCATTGTGTGATATTTGGCTTAGATCTTATGAATGATATCTTATCTTTTGATCTTCCATTTCAAAATTCTTGTGTGATGTAATATACTATCATAGTATTAATTATGGAACCATACATAGTATAAGATGATTATTTGGATGCTAATTGAGGCCGGTCGAAAGACGGGGCGAGTTGAGGGTGTTTTAATCGCCACAAAGGCTCCTTCCTCTCTTACCAAAACGCCGAGCCAAGTTCTTTGGTTATGAAGGGCCAGTGCCCTTTATCCATTTGGGTGAGTCAAAATTAGGTTTCTTGGTTCCTTAAGACCAAGTGGCGACTCTGTATCTGTTTTCAACAGAGCTTTACTTTTCCTTTCAAAACAATCTCAAAACCAAAACCAAAAAGAGGTAGAATTTCGCGTGTCCACAATCTGGCGACTCTGCTGGGGACTTTTATTTTAAAACAAAATAATACAGAGGTCTCACTCATAAGAAGCATCCTTAAAATCACCTTTTTACTGTGTTTGGTTCACCGCATTGCAATTTTGCATTTTCCCTCCCATTGTGTCTGAAAAGCGGCGCTGACATTGTTCAGGTCTTGCTGTGCCAGGGCACAAGTCACCGTTGATATTTTACCTTCAAGGTATATAAAAAAGAGTAAACATTTCCGTACTGTCTCTCTGATAGTATATTGGAACTCTCGTCAATGGACCCTCTTTGACTAAACCCAGCCTTTGCATATAGATTCTTGTAGAACCTTTCATCGGACTGTTCATTTATTTTTTCAAGTAGGACAATGTGATATAACTGCTGTATGCCCTGGTGGGATTATCTGCGCGGTGCAGACGCTTATGTGGCATAGAACAGAACCTCTTTCTTATGATTCCCAAGACAATCACTCACATGTGATTACATTGAGTTGACATGTCTTGGCACCATGATAAGGATGTCTGCTCCATGTTTACAAAGATATACACCTCAAATCTTGTTTGGTGGTCCTAAGACATAGGAGTATGAAAACTTGCTAGACAGTATGATCCCCATCATCACATGCTCCTGTCATATACACTTGTTCTCCTAGAAACTCTGCCCAACTCATCCAGATATCCCAGTTTCTCTCAGAAACTTTGTCTAAATTTCCCAAAAATTCCCAAATGTACCAGTTTCTCCCAGAAACTCCACTTAGATTTCCTAAAAATTCCCAAAACACTCAGAAATTACCAAGTATACCAATTTCTCCCAAAAACCCTGTCTAAATTTCTCAGAAGTTCCCAAAATACCATTTTATCCTAGAAACTCTGTCCAAAGCTCTCAGAAATACCCAAAATAGCAGTTTCTCCCAGAAACTCCGTCCAAATTTCTCAGAAATACCCAAAATGCCAGTTTCTCCCAGAAACTCTGATTTCCCAAAATGCATCAGTTTCTCCCAAAAAATCTGTCCACAAATATCCTAGAAACTCTGCCCAACTCCCAAACATTACCAGAAACTCTGTCCGGATATCCCAAAAATACCCAGTATAACCAATTTCTCCCAGAAACTCCATTCAGATATCCTAGATTTCCTAAAACACCAGTTTCTCCCACAAACTCTATCCAAACTTCTCAAAATATCCTGGAAACCCCTGTTATCCCCTGGTGATCATGCTGGAAAGAAAAGTTAGCACACTCTGTATGGCTTGGACCTTACTTGCTTAACTGTTATCTGTTAGAAGTAGGGGCATCATGTAGATTAGGGCTTGTATCTGCATGTTTGCTTCATCAGTCTGCATACACGGTGATAGTCGGTCTGTACACAAGTCAGTCCTCACTTGTCACTATAGTTCTCATCTCAATCATCACTGTTAAAAGTCTAACACAGTCTTTTCATACCTATATATATGTCAGTACAAGTTTTGAGCACCCAGGATCTGCATTTGTGAGTCAAAGGATTAGGGAGTCACCTTGTTAGAATCACTCAGCCGAAAGTCAGCTTTATGGATCCAGAAGGTTTGGAAGCAAGAATGACAGAAATGATCAACCAACAGTCTGACCGGTTGGGCCAAGTTTTAGCCTTGATGGAAGAACTGAAATAGCAACAACCACAATACCCACCTGGGTTCCCACTGCCACCGGGGATTATACCACCACCACCGCCTGGGTTTGCACGACCTCCCGAGAATAATGTAGATGATGATTGGTTCAATGGGGCCCCACCACCTGCACTTAATAAGAAAATTCAAGAAAAACTGGATAAGTTCGACAAGCTTGAGAACATACTAAGAAAGAGTAAGGGGGTCGACGATTACATGTTAGATCTAGAAGGATTGTTTGAGCCTAACAAATTCAAGCTACCTGAGAACTTCAAGATGCCTGAAATTGATCGTTTTGATAGAACTGGAAAATTGAAGAGCCACGTAAAGTTCTGCATGAGTGTTTTCCAATCAATGGGCTGCACCCATGAGCACATTGCAATGTTGTTCCCTCAAACCCTCGCCAAGGCTGCTCTATCCTAGTTTGTGACCTTGGAGGTTTCTAAGACGCGGACTTGGGAAGATATAGTCCAGGTATTCGTTGATCATTACTCTTACAACCAAGAGCTTGACGTCACCATCCGGGATCTAGAGACTACCCGGCAGAACTTCAATGAGTCCTTCGCTACGTTCTTGAGCAGATGGAGGAGCAAAGTGGCCCAAATGACCCACCGACCAGTCGTTTAGGAACAAGTCCAGATGTTGATCAAGAATCTACTACCGCTGTACCATGAAAAACTATTCTACCAGTCTATCTCAACATTTGAAGAACTGTTTGAGATTGGGACTAGAATTAAGGATGGAATCAGGGAAGGAAAAATCAAGAATGAAGAATCACAAAGCCAGCCCGACTACTCCCGAAACCCTTCGGATGTCAACGCCCTTAGTAACCAACCCATGGCCTATTCTCCCCAACCATACCAGCTCACAAGCCAAACCAGCTTGCCTAGCCACCCTTACCCCCTTACCAAAATAGGGTACCCCATGAATTTTCCAAGATAGATATCTTCCCCTCCGTAGCCTTAGGTCGCCTGCTAAAAAAGGGACACCTCCAACTCCTTCAGCCTCGTGCCGATCCCCCACCACCTAATTGTGACTTGTCCAAATGATGTGCCTACCACCAAGGCCCAGGCCATGACACCGACCGGTGTATACGTCTCCACCATGATATCCAAGACCTCATTGACCGAAGAATCATTGAGCCACCACCCATTCAACCCTATGTCACCTAAGCCCCTGGCCGGTCCTTTCAAATCATCCCCTTTGCTGAGGCCAATGATTGTTGAAGCTACGCGATGAGTTGATAGTGTTTGGAACTTTTGCCAATAAAAAAAGAAGAATAAGCAAGTCACCGCGACACTCTATTTGAGATCGGGTCGAGTCTGTTCTATGTTTTGAGTATATTTCAAGTTTAGTCTTGTGGTCAAGTCTGTCTGTCATCGAGTTGTTGTGAGTCTATATCTAGTAATGTAATCCTTCTCTTCTGATGGAATGAAGTCTCATTTTGCCTAATCTGATGTGTATATTCATAAGTGCATGAATCGCTGAACTGAAAATGTCACTTTTCAAATTACCATGGACATTACTCTACTAATAAATTTTTACATCAAACAAAAAAAAAGAGAATCCTAAAAAGGCCAAAGTCAATTTCGTGCTGACCCCAAAGAAGAGCTGAGAATTGAATAGTCTTACTTTAAAAATTTAAAGATGCTTTTGCTCAATCTCGAAAAGAGATACTTGAGACTGATTTGGGGCTTGCCCAACACCCTTTCCACCATTTCTACCATTTCAAAGCCTTGGGCCCAACCCAATTGATAGCCATGCGAATCGGTGCAAACTTGGTCCTTGATGGTAGCCAAACATTTTAGTGAGTTTCATCTCCACCTTCAAAAAAAATAAAAAGAGAAAAAAAAAAAGAAAAAAAAAATCTCGCTAGGTTGAAAACCCGAAAGGGCACCTAGGCAAAAGTTAGAGCTGAAAAGGTATTGATTTCCAAGATCTGACCCTGGCCAGTAAAAATAATTTTACAAATGAGAGAATTGTACGCTTCAGGGTACATCATAAAAACATGCCTAGATCACATTTCAAAAGGCTCAAAACGACCACAAATAAATCTCGAGAGTTGACGTGCACATTCTGGAATTTCGAGATTATGATCGGAAGATCTCACATGAATCAACTATGTGAAAAAGGAAAATTGACTGGCTAAGCGAAAGTGAAAAGGATCAATCCTCAAAACAAAAGAAAAAGGAAAAGAAAAAGAAAAGGAAAAAGAAAAAAGAAAAAGCAAAAGAAAAAGAAAAAAAGAAAAGAAAAGAAAGGGAGATCGAAACTGAATCCACTTATTCTAGGCTACCACAAGTAACCCAAAGTTGAACTTGTATGACGATTGGTTTGAAAAACCCTCTTTTTCTTTGAAGCCTTCCCTTGAATTAGGCTCGACCTGATTCCTACTCGGGATACGTAGGTAACCGCATCGGTTCGGTCGACACCAATATTAACCCCTCTTCTTTCAAGGTCCTGACCCGAACTACGTTGGACCTGATTCCCGTTCGGGGTACGTAGGCAGACTTTCAAAGAGAAAAGAAGGATGGCTCGTTAGGTTAAAAATTTGAAAGGACGCCTAAGCAAAAATTAGAGCTAAATCCAAAGTGAGCAATAACAAAAGAGAGAAAAGAGCTCACTAGGAGACCTCACTGGTGCCTAGGCAAAGGTTATGAGCATTTGAGAGATTAAAGTCACAGTCCTTGCCAAAAAATCACCTTCCACACTAGGGGCAAACTTCGGCTACCCGCCTCGTTTGCCTGAATTTTACTGTCTACCCTTCATATCAGGGGCAAACTTCGGTCACCTACCTCATTTGCCAAAAACCTCGAATAAACCATTGTCCAAACTAGGGGCAAACTTCGGTCCCCCACCTTATTTGCCTATGAATTCCACTCCCTACACCTCAAACTAGGGGTAAACTCCGTTTGCCTAACGCAATCCCTTCACACCAAGGGCAAGTTTTCAAGTCACCAAGTTATTTTTGAAAATTTTTGAAATGGAGTATCTTTTGTTCTATAATCTAAGGCACTAATTCTAAGCACATCTTGGGAGAATCAAAGGATTGATTAGATCAATAGGGAGGAACTTTCAAAAATCCGATTTATCAGCAAAGTGCTATCATATTAAGATGAGAAGCGAATATAAAAGATGAGCGGTACATCATTCATGAAGAAGGCACATTGGATCATGGCATTTTGAGAATTTCATGTTTGAGTCAATCCTTCTTTGTTTGAGTCAGTAGTAATCTAATCACAGTGTGTCAGAGATCGAGGTTTCATGCAAACTAACCCAACTTTCTTTATCATCGTCATTCGTGTTAAGTCCATTCGTCCTGATGGTCTCAAATGTGTGGGTTTAAGGTGATTCCCAATTAAAAAAAAATGTGGATATAAGCAGAAGTACCAAACATCATTAATACACCAGTCAAGATCGTAATATGTGAAGTGTCCCGAGTAAAAGTGGCATAAACTCATTAGTGGTTGCAAACTACAAGCCCATAGTTATTTCTCAAGATGGCTGATCGGAGGAAATATCGCCAACTCCAAGAAATTATTGCTGATGTATTGATGAGGTGTGTCGATGAGATGTGTTGCTGAGGTGTTTTATGGCCCAGAGTCTAGATGTGTTGATAAGATGTATTATTGAGGTATCTTAGGGCTCAGAGTCCAGGTTTGTTGATGAGATGTTTTTATGAGGATGTTTTAGAACCGAGAGATTAGAGGAACATCAAGAGAGTTGATTAGCATTGTTGGAGCATCGAGGAACATCAGAAGAGTTGAGAAGCATTGTTGGAGCATAGAGGAACATCAGAAGAGTTGAGAAGCATCGTTAAAAAGTGGAGTAATATCGAGGAACATCAGAAGTGTTGAGGAGTATTGTTGAAGAGGAGCATCAGGTGTGTTGAGGAGCATTATCGAAGAATGGAAGAACATCAAATATGTTGAGGAGCATCAGAAGATTTGAAAAGCATCATTGAAAAGTTGAGGAGCATCATAATGATTTGAGGAGCATCGTTGAAATTTGAAGAACACCATTGAGAATCAAGAAGCATTGAGAAGCACCGCTAAAGATTTGAGGAGCAACATAAGCACTGTTGAGAATTGAGGTTCATTATTAAAATTTGAGAAGCACTGTTGAGACTTTGAGAGTCACCGAGTCCATAGTATCACGATTAAGGGGAGCACGAGTCAAGTCTAGGGGGTCACTTCACCCAGCACAACAAATTGGGCATAACATGACACAGACACATAGCCCATCGGTCGCGGCACACACAAATCACAAAGCCCACTAGGAGTGACAAACATACCACAAGCATCCTTTGAGCACCATGCTCTTCCTTGGGTAAGACCTCAGGGTCGAAATCCCTCACAAGTCTATTAGTCGTAGCGAAGCGTAGATCACCAAGCCCACTTAGAGTGGCGAATACATAGAACACGTGTACTAGGACCACAAGCACTTTAGAACATAACATCAGGCATGACACATATCATTTTAGCTCATCAGAACATAGCATCAGTCCCGCATAGCATCTGCCTGATTGTTGTGTATTTGCATGTGTTTATTTCTTTGTGCCCCGGACTATGTCTTGGTCTGATTTCCCTTGGGATACGTAGGCAGCTCACGCAAAGCGCAACCAACACTAGGCTCAGCAATAGTTTCTTTTTCTTGAATTTTTTGCAACGCACTTGTTTTTATACTAAATCTTTTAGCCTCCAAAAGTCCTGTCTCTTCAAAACTTTGGCACTCGCTTGCGACACACGTTGCCTCAGAAGTTCATGCCAAAGAGGGGCAAACTGTAGACACCCCATTTTGTCAGCTAATAGATTTAGGAAGCTACAAGCATGTCAAACCCCAATGATTATAAAGATCGAATTTTCAGAGATTGCCTCTAAATCTTAAGAAATCAAAAAAATGACCAAAATGCCTCTAAAAGCTCAAAACTCTCCGGATTGGCCCAGAATATTAGAAATCATTTGATGTTGTTCAAAACTAAAAAAATGGTATTTTAAAAGATGAATTTTTGAAATCGTAAGCTCCCAGAGACCCCCGGAAGTTCCGGAAGTTCCCAGAAAGTCTCCGTTGATCGGTTTGACCAAAGCTTGACTAAGTTTGACCAAGGTTTGACCCAAATCATCCGAATTCTCCCAAAAGTTCCAAGATCATCCTAGATCATGTGAAAAGTCTTAAAATATATTTTAAAAGAAAATCGAACGGAAACGTCAGTCTTTGGAGGCTCCTAGAACTTTCCGGAATTTCCTGGAAGTGCACTATTTGACTGATTTGACTGCAAGTTTGACCAAAAATCAAAGTCTCCTTTTCAATGTTGACATATTTTTATCAAATACTAGAGGTCAATAGCTTTCCAAAGGTATATCGCACATAATTTCTGGATCTAAAACGAATTTGTTATGAATTTCTGAAAGTGAAAAATGCGATCAATTCGATTTTTATCGCGAATACCACAAAACATTCCAAAGTGACCCAACTCCAAACTATTTTTTTTTATGGAAATTAGACCTCAATGCCATTCCAACGTTATATCACAATCTCAATTTGGATTTTGTATGAATATTCTGTGAATTTCGGATGAAATAGGGTCGTTTCGAGAATTCCTGGAGTTTCGGGGGCCAAAATGCAATTTCTGGTCAACGGGGGGGGGGGGGGGGGGGGGGGTTGACTGCCTTGGCGGCACTGGCCCACTGCCGCGGCGGCAGTGGCCGAGTGCCGCAGTGGCACTCTGAGTGATTTTTCATTGTTTTTTATAATTTTTGGTTAATTTTTGGGTTTTAATTCAAATTTCCAACAAATAAAACGACATAGTTTTGATAATCTGAAGATTTTGGACCAATTAGAGACTTTTTAAAATCCAAAATACCTCCCCAAGTTAGCCTATAAAGGAGACCCATTTGCTTCCATTTGGGGAAGAACTTGGAAGCCATTAGAGAGAGATATAGAGAGTTAGGGAGAAAGAGAGAGAGAGAAGTAGAGATTTTCTTCTTGCAAATCCAATAAAAAATGTGGGTTTCAAATAGTTTTCTAAAACTACACTTTTATTTTCAAGCTTTCAATCCATCTTGTTCATCTTCTTTGAGTTTCGTATGAGTTAGAGAGTGATGTACTCACCCATATACACACATATGAGAGGTTGAATGCTTGTGGTTCCACCATTGAATATCATCTATTGATTTGTTCATTTGCTTGCTTATATACAATGTTCATCTCTTCTTACCTCATTTCTTTTTTATTTTCTTTATTTACTTACTAGTTCATTATCATCTAGATGATGACATGAAGTTTGAAGTGAGTGAATCCTTATGGATAGTAGCTCTTGAACTCAAAAACATGTTTTATAGATGATGATCATAACGTCAATACATCCCTATGCATTCTTGAGGTTATCTCCAAAAACAATCTCATCTTCGGGATAATCAACAATATGAAACAAGCATTTCCAATAATCTTGGAGGTTCTATAAATGAGTTGGAGGTTGATATTACAAGTGGTTTTAATCTTCTTTGAGTGTTGAAAATATACTTTCAAAACCCCTATTTCAAAGCCCTCCTAAAACCCCCAATATTTGGATTCCAAGAAATAAACCTTATTTCTCTAAACAAAATCTTCAAAACAGTGAGTTGTTTAATTTCAAAGAATTATTCTGAGTTAAATATTCAAGGTATGGATGCAAGACCACTTGGAAAGTCTTCCTAACTCATTATAACACACCCATGATTTTTGGCTTGACTTGAAAGCACTTGAAAGTGGTCCATTTGGACCCAAACATTCTCCCCAGATAATTTTTTTTTGCTATTACAACAGCTTAGTTGACTTTCAACTTGTTTTACAGAAAACTTTTCCAAAACGACTGGTCTCAACTTATTTTTCCTTTGAACATCCATGTCTTAGGGAACTTTATGTATAATATGGGGCTCTAGATCGTTTTGTTTTTCATTTTCTAAGATTTTCTAACATTTCAGTCGACAGTACGGACTCTGTTTCTGAATAACCTCTATTGTTTATATGATTTCTCTCAATCTGTGATAGTTATTAAATATTGGCTTTTTGGGTTGTGATCTAGACACAATAATAAAGATCTCCACAAAAAAGTATGCATTGAAAACATTCCTATCCCCTCTTTTCAATTTCCAAAATATCATGTTACTGTTCTGTCCACTATTCACAGCAAGCCTACTTTTACTTCCATCTTTTGATTTGGTGCTTACATGTACTCCAAATTTGTTCATGTCTTAGGAAGTGGTCCATACCATATTTTTACATATTCTATGATGATTTTCCTTCATGCATTCATGCATATTTTAGACTTCTAAGTCACTTTAGAAAGTCCATGTACACAAAACACACTACAACCTTGGCACATTCTAGATACATACATTGCATCCATGCAAATATTTGGGGCTTTTGTGACTCCTAATCTAAAAAGATTGTAAGGAATGATCATGATCACACGTTCATGCTTCCCCTCGATCTAATCCTCCTTTCTCATCTGTCCCGGGGATTGAGAGATCTTCCTTTCTTAAAGATTACAACACATCATTCTAGCTTGCTAAGAATATTTTGATTTTTTCGTTTATTTGTTTCAAGAACAATTCATGTCCCTATTAGATTACGGAAACTTAATTACTTGATATGTGATTAGACGAGTTTTCCTAGGTTTGTTTGTGCAGTCTTTCACTTTTGCATTGTGTGATATTTGGCTTAGATCTTATGAATGATATCTTATCTTTTGATCTTCCATTTCAAAATTCTTGTGTGATGTAATATACTATCATAGTATTAATTGTCGAACCATACATAGTATAAGATGATTATTTGGATGCTAATTGAGGCCCGTCGAAAGACGGGGCGAGTTGAGGGTGTTTTAGTCGCGACAAAGGCTCCTTCCTCTCTCGTACCAAAACGCCGAGCCAAGTTCATTGGTTATGAAGGGCTAGTGCCCTTTATCCATTTGGGTGAGTCAAAATTAGGTTTCTTGGTTCCTTAAAGACCAAGTGGCGACTCTGTATCTGTTTTCAATAGACCTTTTCCTTTTCTTTTTAAAAAACAATTTCAAATCAAAGCAAAGAGGTAGAATTCCGCGTGTCCACACCAGGTACAGTCAACTATGACAGAATCCCATTCTGTACGAGGTGATCAATAAACTCATAAGAGAGGTACTCGCCACCTCAATCAGATCGAATGGCCTTGATATGTGTTCCTAATTGCTTCTCCACTTGAGCCCTAAACTCTTTGAACTTTTCAAAGGCTTCAGACTTGTGCGACATTAGGTACACAAATCCATACCTAGAGTGGCCATCAGTAAAAGTAATGAAATACTCATAACCACCTCGTGCTCTAATATTTATTGGTCCACACACATCAGTATGAACTAATCCAACAATGCATTAGTCATATTGCCCATTGCGAGAAAATGGCCTTTTGGTCATCTTACCCTCTAAACAAGACTCGTAAACTTCCATTGTTTTGAGAACCAAATCGCCTAAGACCCCTTCTTTGACGAGTCTATCAATCCTATTTAGATTGATATAGCCAAGCCTCATATGCCAAAGCCTTGTTGGATTAGTGGAAGGTTCCTTTCTTTTAGATGGTACAGTTACCACTGAGTTATTAAGTTACATACCAGAGTCTTTAGAGATATTGGGAGTAATCACATACAAGCCATTTGATTTAACACCAGAACAAATAAAAGAATCATTTCTTTTAATCACAACTTCATTTCCAAAATGAAAAGAACAACCATTATTTGATAAATTTGAAACTGAAATTAATTTACGTCTCATTGAAGGGACGTAAAGTACATATGATAAAATCAAAACTTTATTATCTAAAAATTCTAAAACTACGACTCCTATAGCAACTGCAGATACTGTTGCGCTAGAACCTAGAGTAAGTACGATATCCCCATCACTGCATCTCCTGGTAGATCTGAACCCCTACAAGGAATTATAGATATGGTTAGTCGCACCAGAATCAATGCACCAAGTGTTTGAAGTATCCGTTATAAAATTTACTTCAATCACATAATGTGATTCAATCATACCTTGAACTCTTGTAGCTAAGAATTCCGGACAATTCCTCTTCCAGTAGCCCTCTCACCGCATTGGAAACACTTTTCTTTGCCTTGGCCACCCACCTTCCCATTGCCCTTACCTTTTCCCTTTGATTTTGCAATCTTAGGGACCGGTCCAACACTTGGACCACCAGTGCCAACCTTCTTCTTTCCTTTTTTACCTTTCGCCGTAGATCGGGAAGAAGAAGAGCTTTTCTCAATGTTCATAACGTTGCCCCCGGGTTTGATCACTCCTTCCATTTCCAGTAAAGAACTCATTAATTTGCTCATTAAAAAATCCATTTTATTCATATTATAATTCAATTTAAATTGAGCAAATGACGGCGACATCGTATTAAGGATCATATCAACTTGGGTCTGTGCATCGATGTTGGCACCTAGGGTCTCCAGCTCATTTAAATAACCAATCATTTTTAAAACATGTTCTTTGACTGGTGTCCCTTCTGACATCTTTGCACTCATTATCTTCTGCATAGCTACCTGCCTGGCAGGCCTGCCATGCTCCCCAAACATCTTTTTCAGGGATGCGATAATGTCATTGGCAGAATTGTTTGACTGGAATTGGTGTTGCAACACACCATACATTGAGGCCAGAATGTAGCAACAGGCCATTCCATTCAACTTTTTCCATTTATCGAACTCATGTTTGGCAGCTGGCGAAGCATTTACCGCGGGTTCTTCGGGGTATGGGGTGGTGAGGACATATATATGATCCTCCGCAGTTAATACGATGTCAAGGTTTCGTTTCCATTCTGTGTAGTTATTTTCATTTAACTTATTTTGAGTGCGTATGGTGGCAAGTGGACTAAATGTAGATCTAGACATTATGATTTACTGAAAAAATCAAAAGACAAAATAAATATGGATATCAGAGTTTGACAGTTTGAAATAAAAAAAATCCTTACAACTCTTATTTTAAAACAAAGTCGCCGGAATATCGAAACGAAAGAATAAAGACTCTGTGTGGCGATCTTTCGATTAATCATGACTTTTCCGCTATGCAACTCTTGCAAAACAAGTAATGACTCCCAAACCCTTTTAATCTCTATGTTTCTGAATAATGCCCTAGGTGGGATCCCTTATCCATAGCTTAGCTAGTGTGTACCATTAACTAGGATCCAATCACAGCCGCCTCAAGTAGCGCCTCCGTATGGTGGTCACCCTCTAACACGTTTGAAAGATCCTATCCATAGGAAGTTCATATCTAGTAACCAATGAGTAGTGTACCCTTAGTATGGAATGATCACCCCAGGCTAGGTGACACAGAATGCACTACTCATCTTACAATGAACCATTAATGGAAAATTGTGGGTGTTATAAATAAGACCCTCTCCCACTAGATTTGGTAGTAAAGGATTTTGCTTTTGAAAAAATTGTTTCCACACATTACCCATAAACATCCAATGTTTACTAATGTGTTAAAACGATTTTTGAGTTTTATTTTAGAAAACTTGTTTAACATGCATTCAAGCAGTAACAATATAATTAAATGCCAATCACAACTAAGCACATAAAATAAAATAAAAAAACTAAAATTGAAACAAAGGCATTCATGCATCTCTATCTCCCATGGCTCTATCTTCATAGAACCTCCTCCTTGGTTTGATAGCCTCTAGCTCCATCTTCATGGACAACAGCTTGCTCCTCCATCTTTATGTATATTCTAATTCTATTACATTGGTCCTATGCTTCTTTCGAAGCCTACAATTTATCTAGAAATAGAAATCAACAATAAGAAAATAAAGAAGGCTAGGGAAACCGGTGCGACTTTCCTTTTCATAGGATTAAAGTCGCAGCGCCCTTTACACATGCCTTAAAACCAAACCAACGATAAATACAATTTACAATCATCCACCAATCACAAACATCTTAATACAAAATTAAAACTTTGATCTTAGTGCCATGGGAGAAAAATATTAATCTTGCGGCAAAAAGGTTAGTCGTACGCGCATCCATGCATATATAACAAATATGTGTAACTATTGGAACCCCTAATTGATTCACACAGTACATAAACTCATTATGCACTGAATTAGAACTCAAAACACCATCTCACTTTTCTGTCATAATTTGATCGATCGACAAAGGTTCGATCGATTGAACCTTCGATTGATTGAACTTTCAGCTTCACAGAAAGGTTTGAAATTTTTTTTACAGAATAATTAAAAAATAAAAGTATATTTTTTAAAATCTTTAAAATTTTAAACTGAACATCTAGACAAAGAATCTCTCTCGATCAATTGAACACCATTCGATCGAACATAAACAGAGCTCGATTGATCGAAACTAGTTCGATCGCTTGAGAACAGACGAAGTTCGATCAATCGAAACTTCTTCGATCGATCAAATCCATCATGCATCCAATGCAATCACTGATTTGTATTCTACTACGTAAACACTGCAGAAATAGATATATGACGATGCAGTTTCAAAAATAGTCCTAAAATCAGCATATAAATCAAAACTAGTGTTCCAAAACGCATCTACAGATCCAAACAAACATGGCTCAGATACCAATTGATGGAAAAATAGGTTTAAAATTATTTTTAAATGGGCAATATAAATATTGGGTTACAAAAAAACTTAATTAGTATGCCCAGGATCTACTACTCGCCAATTCCATAGATGTGTACTAACAAGAGGGAGAAGAGCTATACCTCAGGTCTTGAACCCCATTCTGAAATCTTCAACCTTTGTGATGCAGTAGCCTCTACTAGGTTATCTTCACCCTCATGACTCTTGTGGATGCTTTCTGGAGAGACTAGAGATGGTGGGATCTCTAATAAGGAGGATAGCAAGGTTTGGGAGCTCTAATATAGGTTCTGCAGCTTCAGGCGTAGTAAAACGACCAATTCTAATTTCTGGATGCAGCTGCCCTATTTATAGCTTCCCAGAACCGACCTAACGATCGAGGGATCGAAGTGGATTCGATCGATCGAACCTTCGATCGATCGAACCATCTTCGAGCGATCGAACCTGTCCAGGCTTTAATCGATCGAGATAACTTCAATCGATCGAATCTGTCTTGACATCATCCTCATATACCTTTCTAAGTATCCCGGCGGAGCTAAGAGTAGGACCTCTTTGGCTCTTTATTATTGGCTCAGACCAATTGTTAATTCCCATGACCAAACCCTTTGATCAGCAAACTAACAAACTCATCAGTTAACGTTTACTACACTATAAAACGATAACTAAAAAGAACATATCCAAAGCGATAACTAGACTTGTATGGTGTACTAATGTCCCTCTACCTCCAGCATTCGTAATCATATTCAGGTAGTCGGATAACTATTATTGTCAACCTGAATCATGATTACTTCTTATATTCCTTGAGTCCCATTCACCTCTTATGATTACCAAATATGTTGATAACTACTTATCAACAAGACTGCAGTTCTTAGTAATCAACTTGGTGACATTCTCAAGGGAATGCTTACTCTGAATTAGAGGGTAGATTCTATATTGACATTATATGTTCACAATCCTGTGAACATGACATACCCAAGATACCCAGGTGTTGATCTTTTGTAGACCTCATTGATTGGTAAGTCAAAGTAGCCATATCCACAGTTTGTGTTCATAATAGTCTCAAGATTGAGAACACGTACCCTATATAAGTTATGAGTTCTTACCGACTGTCGACAATCTTGAGTGTCAATAGGAAATCTTAGGTCCATCAATGAATTAAAAGCACTAGCATATTAACTAAGAGTTACACTCTAGTGATTGAGATTAATCACTACATCCAATGGTAGTTAATCATGCTACAGTGTAAACCTGATGAGATATCCAGTCTCATCATCTACTGTAACAAACTCTAAGTATCAAAGAATAATAATTCGTATATCACTTGTGTGTATCTCATACACACACGAATTACTTACTATGATACTTAAGGATTAACAATCATCGCATGAAAGAAACATATACATTGAAATGTAAAGCTGATGTCCATATATTAAAATTTTTATGTCTCATACATAAAGTAATGGTTTAAGAACACAAACCCAACAGGTGCAATGATTGGTATCATGGCCATGTTCTTGATGGAAGGTATAATATTTGGTAGGGTCATATCTCGGTGTGAGAGGATTTGGAGTCAGTCTTGGGTTCAAGGGATTGAGGTGGCCTTTTTGGATGAGGTGAGTCAATATGGAGGATAATGGTAGGTTGAGGACTGTGAACTTTCTTAGCTCAGTATGGTTATTTCTTTGGTAAGATGGGCTGGCATTTTGTTTATCAGTCAGAACATTGACATCGGGCGCATCGTTGTTGTTTGAGTGCTTTCTTCCTGTTGTTCTCCTCCTTGGGTTATTCTCTTCTATTTTGAATTTCCCATCCCTCAAGGCATCCTCTATCTTGGTTCTTACATCAAATAGCTTTTCAAATGTAGTGATTAGCATAAATCACATGTGTTCATTGTAGGTGGGTTGCAAATTCTTAATGATCATATGGACCTGCTCCTTCTCGGTTGGCCTATTTGCCATCTCAGCAGCCTTCTTTCTCCAACGGGTCAAGAATGTAGCAAAGGATTCTCAGTGTCTTGCTTAGTGGTCTCAAGGTCCCAGATAGTAACATCGATCTCAGTGTTATAGGCATACTGCTTCACAAATTCAGTCACAATATCCTCACATAGACGGGTCTTTGAGGATTTGATGACTTGGAACCATTGTAGGGCTCCCTCAAATAGATATCATGAAAATAGTTGAGCCAAGTGCTCATTCCCTAATCCCATAAGCCTGAGGGCGGTGACATACATCTTTAAATTGCTCTTAGGATTCTCAGTCCCATCAAGCTTCTCTAGCTCAAGTATCTTAAACTTGTTAGGCATTTTGAGCTTTGAGGGTTCGAAGAAACCCTCGAGGTCTAACAAGTAATCATTGACTCAACGGGACTTCCTCACTACATTTTCCAGGTTGTCCAATATATCTATCATTATCTTTCTAGAATCTCTGTGTACACTATCATCGAACCATTCCTCTTCCTTGATAGGATTTGGATCAATGGGGTTCTTAGGTGCAATAGGTAGAAGAGGTGGTATGAGTGGGTCAACAATAGCTACTCCTTACAAGTCGACGGTGGTTTGCCCCAAACGGTCTATGATCAACTATAACTGTTGGTCCTAATGGGACAAGGTTTCCTCTAGCTATTTAATTCTCTCTTGTTCATCGGCCATAGGTATCCCAATACTTGTAGCTCATAATCTTCCTAAACTAGGGGGATGGATCCAAGAAGGTGTGCTTACGGTCTTCTTTGAAGCTATCTCTAGATAGTCTGCATACCAATACATCCCTGATTTAGGAAAATCATTTTTAGTTTTTCATTATCTTTTTCATTTTAGGTTCTCTCAATGCTATATATGCTCATGAGAAGGGAACAGATCGAACAACCACATAATTACACATAGCCATGTAAGTACTAGTCGCATCATCGAGTGTTCCTTCTTATTACATGGCCACCATAATCAGAGTTACGTTAGTCATTCTATGCTTAGAACTCCTTATATGACAAGATTCATTATAGTACATATCTAATCAGGACTAGCTCTAAGGAATAGGATGCAAACAAGGTTATGATTCATAGTCCTACGGACTCGTGGCATATAATCGTAGTATAACACCTAAGAACACCATCCTCATGTCATGTGGCGAGCATTTCATTTAGGCAGTGTGCTTTTAGTGTTAGATAAGACTATGTATCACATGTCGTATAGGCTTCCTTATCATGTCACATGATACCAGTGGGAAAATAAGACGTGTGTGCACATATTGTCATAACAGGTCAAGCCCTAAAGGATTAGGATCTATGGCTACTATATGCATCAAGGTGGATAGAGTCCAAGTGTCCCCCAACAAGATGTCCTATATACCTCCCATTACAGGGTTTGGTGTGGTATATGGACATGCTTTTATACCCATAGGTACATGTTAGGGAATGAAAGTCTTCCATGGGGGTGGTCTGGCGATGTTGCAGGCCCTGGCTTTGGTCCTCCCAACCTTCCTAAAGCTAATGCACATGTGATCTTCATATTATAGAGTTAAAGAACCTTGAAATTTTTGGAGTCTAACTTTTTTAGTCCGTCCCCAGCAAAGTTGCCAATTGTAGGTACCCAAACCAAGTTTAGGGCCTAGAAGGATTAAGCCCAGTTGATTGATCCCATTACATTCCTCAGGTCATCAACCACGAGTGAGGTTCCCCACCCTTTATTAGCCTTTTATCAGATCTGACCGGTTTGGATTACTCGTATTGGATTTCATGGGGCTTTATATCTGACCCGAGGCAACATCGATGCCCATGATCCATATTCGAGGCTACACGAGTGAGTAATCCAATGTATAGCGAGAGATCCTCGCTAGTAAAGTTGCCAATTGGTTTGATAAACGAAACCAAGAAAACTAAATCTATCAAGTCCAATGGATAGAGAGCACCACCCCGTCATCACCAAAGAACTCGGTTCGGGGGTTAACGTACGAGAGAGGGAGGAGCTAGATCATGCTAAAACACCCCCTCTCACCCCATCGTGAGATGGGCATCTACTCAACTTTCAGGTGTTTGACTAGAGATTATGAAGACCGTTTCATTTATTTCTAATGCAATCCTAATTCAAGTTATAAATAGCTAAAGAAAACAAAAGCGTGCAAGAGAACATACCTATACCACACAATGCATATGCTAAAATAGTCATTCAGGGTCTAAATGTATTACTACGCTCCCCTATGCATGCAAAAGGAATATAAAGGAAATAAACGTGCAAATCACACTAAAACCCTAGAAAATAGGAATTCTAAGCACAAGAACCATATAAGGAAATCAAGCCATTTTTATCCCCCTTGTCATGCTTCTAGGTGATTAGGAAAGCAATAAATAAGAAAAGTATAAGGACTTACCCGGGATAGTGCAACATTCCTTATAGCATCCTAATTAGCCATGGTTAGGATAATATAAGCATAATAACATGAGCACTATGTGCATGTGTTACCCTTAATCAAGATATCCTACTATTCTATGTGTGGATAATATGTATGAGTATGCATGGATGCATGGATAAGCATGAATAAGTTATAATAGATTAGATATGGAATAAACATTACTAAAAATATTAGGGTTTCATGGTCCCTAGTGAGATTGACATAGCCATGGCTTGGCTACCAATCCCACTAGTGGTGGCTATTTTATGGTTGGGAATAGTGACCACTAGGGATAGCCTATCCACAAATGGGATAGTAGGCTAACCTAGAAGCCTGGAAGATCTAAACTACTAAGAAAGGAAGAACTATAAAGAACAAACAAGAAAACGAATCTAAACTAAGAATTATAAAAGATCAAAACTATGGAAAACAATAAAAACAAAGAAAGAAAAGAAGAGGAAGAAAACTTACCTCAAGAACTTCCCTTAGAATCTTCCTCTGGCAGAGCTCTACTAATAGCACGATCTCTAGTATCAAAACCCTAAAGCTAAAAGATTAAACTAATCCGAAGAACATTGATGAGTGCTTCAGAAATCTCCATTGTGGTTTCCTTGAGCTCTCAAGTTCTCAGGATTTTCTATTTTTTTTTTTTTTGGATGGAGAGGGGAAGGCCCCTATTTATAGATTCAATTCTAGGATATGTTTTATGTGTTTAAGCGATGTGGGACAGAAGTGCAAGCTTTAAAGGCTTGTACCTAGGCTATTTAAGGTGTACCTAAGTTGTTTTGGACATACTAAACTCTAATTGGTCGAATTGGTGTGGTCCGGGATCTTAAATAAGGGCTAAAAATCAATTTGGGGCCGAGAGCCATAGTGGCCCTCTCTGAGAGCCATGCGGCACTGTTGAAGTGCCACTATGGCACTCAGCCCTAGAGGTTGTATTCTCTCACCTCGGCTCTAAAAAAAAGGCTTGTGATATACTGTTGAAAACATATGGAAGTCTAGTTTAAGATGCTTTTAGTCTCATTCAAAAATAATTTGGAGATTTTGAGTTATGATAAAAAAAAAAAAAAAAAAGGTGAGACTGACTCCGAAAAGGAGCTAACCAGATATGTGTAGAAGGGCTATTTTGGCACGAAAATTATCATAACCAGGTTTTGGTCAACGTGAGGGCTTGGGGTATCATTTTAATCTAATTTAGGAATATTTTGTAAAGGGAGCTCTCGGGATACCACCCCGAGGTCTGGAATTTTCTCGGTAAAAGGTAATTATCGTCATTTCATGTGAAAATGTTGTCCTAACTTGGGTTTTTGTCTCTAGATTGAGTTTCTAACATACCTAAGTCTTCCTAGAGGTTATTCTAATGTGTCTAAGAGACCAAGGTGCTTCACGGAGTTCTGCTTCAAAAAATCAATACATTCTATTTCCAGTCATAGGTTGTTCTTGAGGCAGGGTTCCTTCTGTCGAACGGATGAACCAAAATAGGGCGTCTAAACCACTCCTGGGCCCTCATCTGGATACATTGTCAATAAAACACGGGATTAGCGGCCACTACTCTGTTGGCATAAATTGTATATCCTCCCAGTTTGTTCTCTACCTTAAGTCAGTACTAGCACAAGGTATCTTAAGGCTCAAAATGTGTAGGACAATCAACGAGTTGTATGACTAAACCTAGTGCTCTGATACCAAAACACCCTATCACGCCCTGGCGTAGCAAAATATGGAAAATTTTAATTACCACTTTTGGACCCATGGATACGTGATAAGTTTGAGGATTGCATGATTGTCCATAGAAAGAATGAACCAAGATGAAAGTAATAAATAGTAATGGAAGCAACATTAGTAAGCATGGTGATTCTAGGCATAAATAATATTAAATATTAGAGTCTTAAGTCCCATTATTACAATCTCACAGAAAAGGGAAAAGAAAGAGAAGATACTATCTGGGGCATAAAGCCCTACAACATAATAATAATAATAAGATCGACATCTAGTGCCTCAACTACAAACAAAAGATAAACAAACAAAAGCTTTCACTTCCGCCAGCTAGCTTGCAAACCCGTATCCTTCATCGGCATACTCTTCGTGCGGGTAATTAGCCTCTGCAAGATTTGGACGTTTGATTGTTCAAGACATGAAAGTCGTCAACTTTATTACATGCTGAGTGAGTACACTTACTACACTAAACAGGCTCAAAAAATGTTTGTTAGTACATTAGAAAAGTAAGATGCTCTATTTCAATTTCCTTTTTAAAATTATTTTAGTAAAAGTCTCGCATAATCTCAATTTCGATGTATCTCGTGGATTCAAAGTCGTTCACTGACAATGCGCAAATTTGAAATACAACTAACATCTATTGATTGATCATTTTGGACTACCGGTTCAATCTTTACAAACTTAACAATTTACTTTGAATCACAAGTTTAATCTATACAACTTGACTCTTTGGATCATCGATCCAATCTTTTGACCACAGGCCCAATGTCGTACCGACTCGACTCTTGCAAGCATCAATCACGAGTGCCATTGGCCTAGAATATCACCGCTTTTTGGTCATGGATTACCATCTTGTCATCTTTGCCCCAACTGGCCACTTGCTTGATATCTGCCTTACGGCCTCATTACTTGGTAATCTCAATCCTTTTCCATTCGGCCTCGGTTAACTTGTCATCTTTCCCCAATTGGCCACTTGCTTGACATCAGCCCACAAGGTTATTAACCATCTCACAACCAAACTAGAACTCTTTACTCTTTCTTAGACTGACCATAGGAATGAAACATAAGGAACAGGCCGACGGATTTGATCATCTCGTTAGCAATTAACACATGTGGTGGCAAGCAACGGATATTGCATATCCAGGATTGCTAATAAGATGTATTATATATGTTTTCATCCATAATTATAAATATTTATGCTTATTTTAATACAAATGCACAAGTGAGGCAGAGTTGCTAAGATTTACATAAGTACGCTATTTTGCAGAATAAATGGCATACAAAAAATGAAGTGGTTGATGGTGATGAAGAGAAAGTTTATAAGAAGAATAAAAGGAAGAAGATCCTGAGGGAAGCCTAGGACTAGTCCCAAAACTTGGGCAGGACCAATCTCAGCCAGGACTGGTCATGAAACATACTTGGGACCGGCCGCGCTCTACAGAGCGGGAAGTAGAGTTTTTTAGATTTAATCTTCCTAAATCTATATATATATATTAGATAATTCATAGAAAAATGGGACAATACATACTATATACTAGTTTTAGAGCAACTTAGGAGATCCTAGGGTTCCTCAAACCCTAGTTTTCATTCAACTTATGTTGGTATGGATTCAAGCTATGTTTTGGGAGATTTCTTCATTCGTGTTCATAATATTCAATTAATTCAGGTTTTTCTTAGTTTCTCCTTAGATTTATATTCTAAATCTGTTTTCTAATTGATTTCATCATGTCTTCCTTCAGCAGAGTGATTAGATCCAATTTTACTATGCTAGCCTAAATCTCTAGTTAGGGAAGAGCAATGACAAGGTAAACGACTTGATTTCCATGCATGTTTTTAACGGGCGGTCCAAAATCTGAGGGTTAATGAATGTTTAAGTAGAGACTCATAGGATTTCACGTTTCTAATGTGAACAATGTTAACAAGCATGACATTAATGACTTTCGACTTGGATTTTCACCGGTTTGTGAACTTACTTCATGGTTTTAGTTTAGTCTAATTTGTTTAAGCATCATAGAGTAGTTCTCGCCATGAATCGTGCTTATAAACAATCTGCCCATACTTCTTTAAAATGGGATAATTAAATAGTTCTATGTCTTTAGGTCGGCTATAGGGTATTTTATTATTTTAATGAAACATATACATTAGATGCATGACTTTGGATGATTGGGAGTGCCACATCTTTTCGTAGGCATGGGTGTTAAGAAGTTTACAGTGAATTTGTGATTTCCTCACATTTTTCTCATATTTATAAGTCTCTTAATTAAATTCATTGATTTAACTAATTTTTAATTAGTAGTTAATTTACTTAGTTAAATCATTCTAGAATTTAAATTATAGTATAATTAATTAGCACTTTCACGTAGTTAGTAAATTTTATTAGTTTATTCTTAATCCCAGCAATTCAATAGGTTCAAAAGCTTCCATTAGTTTATAGTCTTTATATTTACAAAAAAGAAGTAATTAGAATTATTTTCCCAAAGAAATCATCTTTTCTTTACTTTAAAATTAAAAAAATTGGGTAACGTTAATCAAGTAAAATTAAAACTCTCCCTTGGGTTCAACCTACGCTTACTAGAAAATATATTACTTGAATGATCACCTATACTTGGGTGTAGCATTTGGAGTGCATAATTTTATTCGTGTCAAGTTTTTGGCGCCGTTGTCGGGGAGAGGCGATTTGCTTAATTTTATTTAGTATGTTAGTTTATTTACTTTTATTGTTTTACGTTATATTACACATTTCATGTCACAAAACTCTAACAAAGGAATATTTCAACAATTACAAATTTTTAACAATTCCTCCAATTCATCTGTTAATCCGATAGTTACACCTCAACATTCTGACCCAATGGTTGGTTTTCTACCACCTAATCTTAATGGCCTTAATGGGAACAATGAGAATAATGGAGAAAATAACTTAGCCCTAAATGCAGACATTGAAAGTCAATACAACTTCAACCCTAGGGAGAGGATAAATGATAATACACGTCCACTAAGGGACTTACTAGCCCTGATAGGAACACAATTCCTTCATGTATAACCAGCCCACTACATCATGGTACTTTCCACTTTAGAAATGGTATGATACAACTCTTACCTAATTTCTATGGGATGGAGAATGAGAGGGCATATGTCCATTTAAAAGACTTTCAATCTGTGTACAAAACATTTGCTGACCAAACGTGTCTGCAAGAAATTACTAGATTGAAACTTTTCCCATTTTCATTAAAAGATAGAGTAAAAGCTTGGCTTTTAACTCTTAGAGCTTGCTCAATTAGCACATGGGTTGCTATACATGAGGAGTTTTTGAAAAAATTCTTTTCAAAGCATATTACTGATGACCTCATGCGACAAATCAAGCTCTTTACTCAAGACGATAATGAAACGTTTGCTAAAATTTGGGAACAGTTTGAAGATGTACTTCTATCTTGCTCATACCATGGTTTTGAAAAATGGCTTCTCATGAGTTTCTTTTACGAAGGGTTAACCCTAGAATCTAAAAAGTTAGTTCAAACAATGTGTTAAGGATCATTAATGCATAAAAGCGTGGATGAGGCTAAAACATAATTTGCTTGGCTTGCTGAAAATTCACCTCAATGGGAACCACGTGAAGTAACGCGCGCACCTCCTAGTGAATCCGATCGGGCTAAACAAAAGAGTACATTCTTGCTATAGGCTGAAGATGAACTATCAACTAAATATAACCAACTGGCTAAGCAAGTTAAGGCATTAGCAATAAGAATAACAGAACAATCTAAAGTTACGTGTCAAGAAGACGTGTTTAGTAATTGCCATATGGTAGGACATTAGGTGTATACATGCCCTAACAGACCTGTTTATCAAGAAACACCACTCGTTGATGTTTATGCGATGAATAACTATAACGGTCCTACAAATGCATATGGGGGGTATAATTGGAAGAACCATCCTAATTTAAATAATTGAAAAACCGGGGCGATCCAAGCATCGGATAGTTTTAATCCACTACCCCAACGGAATCAGTTCTTCCAACCGAATCAAAGTCAATGCCAACCACCTCCTCAACAACATAATCAGCAATATAATCAACCATATCAACCCCCACAACAACAGACTTATCAAGTTAATAATCATAATAACTCTAATATTTATGTGACTCCTCATAAGAAAGCACAAGAAGATCCCAAAGATGCAATGATGCAAAAAAATGGTTCAAGCTATAGGAAAATTATAGTTAACTATAGAAAGAATAGGTAACCAATTCAAAAGTTGTCAAAGGGAGTGTTCCAAACGCAACCACAATCTAATCCTAGTGGTGAACCACAAAACGGTGCTTCAAATACAAATTCAGGTAATCATGAACAAGCTCAAGCTGTAACAATCTTGAGAAGTGGTAGAGTTATAGGGGAAGATATCTCTCCCCCTGAAATAGAACAAAATAATGAGGAGAACAATATTGAAGAAGATAATGTAGAGGAAATAGTTGAAAGCGATAATGATAAGGAAGCGAATAAAACCCACCAAGAAGAGAATGAGAAACAAGATGGTGAGAGAGAAGAAACGGAGTCACTTAAATTCACTCCTCTAGCCCCTTACTCACAAAGACTTAAAAAATGCCAAGATGTTAAGCACCAAGAATTCTTGGAACTCTTTGTCATGCTCCAGAGCAGTAAAAATAGAGAAAAATAAATTTTATTTTTGGGTCCATAGGGAATAACTGGTGAATGTCACTAATTATCCACACCACACAGTACTAGTCCAACTGAAACAACCAGAATAGCAAATAACTGAATATATAAAACGATTCTATCTATTACAAAACATCATAATGTTGTCCACATGATCACAACAGGTCTGGAGACAACATGTAACAACCCTGAAATTTTTAAGTGTGTAAATAATTATTTTAATTAATTTTTTTTCCATTTAGCAATAATATATGAGTGTGCCTATGTAAGACATGTGTTTGAAAAATTTAAGTGTTTGGTGGACGTATCAATTAAATCATGAGTGAGCGCGTTTAGTTTGGGAGTTATATTTTATTAATTTATATTTGTTAAAAAAAAAAGTGAAGGGTTGATATGTATTTTTGTTATATAATGTTTATAGGCCCGCGAATGTGTTAAATAATGTAATTAACATTAAAACTTAGTACCGGGGTCATGGGTACCCATTGGGCTACTCATTTTAACACTTTGTACTGCATTTTGGGCTCATATGAGTCTCTTTTGTGAGCCCATAAAAAAAAAAACTGGATTTATATATTTATGTGTGTTTTATTGGCATGTGTTGTGTGTGTAGTGTACATATCTACTTATGTTAAAAACCCTAGCCCCCATATTAAAACAAAAAGGGAAGAGAAGAAAAAGAGAGAGAGAGAGAGAGAGAGAAGAAAAAGAAGAAGAAGTAGGAAGAAGAAGAAAAGGGAGAAGAAGGAGAACGGTCCCGGGTTCGTGGTCACGTGTGGATCGTGGGGTATTCGTGATTGCCATTTTTTATCAACTCGGTGAGTTAAACTTTGTGTATTCATATATACATACACGTATGTATATGTATATACGGGAGTAATTAAATTAGTACGTACATGTTTAATTTAATTATTAGGGTTAAACCTTTGTAATGGATACGTTGTTATTGTTGAAGTAATCTAGATATTTTCTTTTCCCCTTCATGTGATTTTGCGATCATGACATTAGAGTATTCAAAAGGATTAGGGGAATCGTTAGTTTGATAAAAACTATATGTGAAATATTCATGTTTGTTAGAAAATATATGTGAAATTCGTTTTATGTGTAGTTCACATAGTTGCAGAAACGTTAGAAAATTATTAAAAAATTGTGATTTTGAATTTGAATATTCTGTCCGCGCTGGCCTGTAGGAAACGCGATTCTGCACACTTTTCGTGTTTTAAGTTTTCCTTGATTCTGCACCGTTTGGACTGTAGATTTAAATTTCAGTAGCAGTTTTTAGTATATTAAAATGTACGACATTGGAGAAATATGATTAGCTGTGTTTTTTTTTTATTCATTCGTATGACTTAACGAAAATTACTTATAGATACATGAATTATCATATAATGTTGATAAAAAAAAGGGTAATAGTCATTAACGTTGAGCCCGATGAAAATATTGTGGAACGACTGTTATAATACTTTACGATGTGAGAATTTGAATTTTTATTATGGGTTTCACGTAGGCGGATATTGAATGTTGGTTTGAAGTTATTATACCTGAAATAACTGACCTTATTGTGTGGTCATTTTGAGAAAAATGAGTAAATTAGATACGTTGAATAGTATATTGGGGATGTTGTAATTTGATTGGAAATTTTTTAGGAAAGATTGTTATGGGTTAATTGATAAAATCCTTCATTGTAAGAAATTGGAATGCATCTAAAAGTTAGAGATGTGATTGGATGATAAGACGGAACTATTTGATAAATGTGAAATTCACAATTATTGGGGATAATACGAACGATAAGTGATAATTGCAACATAGTTCTTTAGTGTTCACCACTCCCGTTGTTGTGTTATTGTTTTTGGTAGCTCGCACTCTTTTGCCAGTGGCTTCGTGATCAAGCTGGCTTAATACTTGTTGAGTGTACTTTTTTGCCAGTGGCTTCGTGATCAAGCTGGCCTAAGCCTTATGCTCGGCTTATATTGTATAGACGTCTTGACATATTGACCAGCCGTCCGTTGTGTATACCTAGTTTGGTTGATACCCTAACCAAACTGGCACCGGAGTGGGTGTTGGTAGTATGTCTGGGCACACATGGGATATATGTGTGGGCTGTACCATGGAGGGTGGCCAAGGGGTGAACCTAGGGAACACAAAGATAAATTTAATGCTAATAAATAATGAAAATGGATTATTTCATAAGACTAATAAGCGTGGAATAATGAACGCGATGTTTGAGTTAGAATGTGGACGGTTTGTATACGGAATTGTTTGCTTGGTTTGTGATCATTCAATTTGCAGGATGGTGGGCCCACTAATGTTTTACAGGTTTGGCTCACCATAAGTAGATGGGTAAGTATGAAATCGTAGTAGCTTTGGGTTTTGGGCAAGAAACTACTTGCCATCACATAAATGGAAACTACTCTTTTGTCCAAATATGTGTGTGGAACTACCTATCTTGGCCCAATAGTGTTGTAATGTGGTTTGTAGTCTACGGGTTGAGGTTGGAGCCCTCAGATTTTATTATTGTTGTTTAACACATACCAGTCATGTGACTGACCCGAATGTGTTATGCATTCGGGTGCGTTTCTGTTTGAAACGTAGTCGAATGTATGTGCAGGTTTAGTATTTGGAGATTTTTATTTGGAGCTTCTATTTGGGTGAAGAGATGGTCGCGGTGTTGTTTAGTATTAGAGTTGTACTTATTTTTTTTGTTGTACTTTATTTTATTTCTTGGCATTGTGGGCCATGTTGTATTTTATTATTTTGGGGTTATGGGACGATTGTAGTAGCTCTGATTCAAGTTTTGTAAAAGTGTGGATTTCTTAATTTGTTATGGCAACAGAATACTCTTTATTATTGTAAATTGTAACTTAGAATTTATCATGGAGATATCAATGAAAATGATTATATTTTGTTACTTAAAGTTTGTGAATTATTTTAAAGAGGAACATTTTTCAGCAAAGTTTACTATTTCAAATGTGTGACAAGTTGATTGGTTTTCACTCTCAGATTTTTGGGCAATTAAATACTGGTTGGGATATTATTGAATGGGTATTTGGTTGTCTAAAAATCGGGTCGTGACACAACATATGCCAAGTACCCGTTAACACGAAGCAAAACAGAGTTCAACAGAAATAACTAAATGTAACTATCTTCAGATCTTCAGCTGGCGTAAGGATAGTCATCAACATAATACTCCTCTCCCGAATAACCAGCATCAGTGGGGCCATCCTCTGCATAGTCTAACTCGGTATAGCCATCACCGTAAGTTCCAGCATCTACATTGTTAAGGACAGGGTAGTCTGGACGGGCAATGTCCAGGCAAATAAAGGTTGTCAGCTTACTAAAAGATGAGTGAGAACTAACTAACACAGTCTCGTAGAAATAACGCAATTACCAGTCTTGAACGATAATAATCAGCGATATTAATAATATCTTTTCCTCTGTTATTCAGACACATCATAAATCAATTCTCAACACCTTCCAACTCTAAGACTGGCTGTACTCAACCTAATTGACTATATCGAACTGGTTATATCATCACGACATACTAGTGTTCTTGTTCACCGCTTTTAAGAACTCTTACTGTTCACCGCTTTTAAGAACTCTTACTGTCCACTGCTTTTAAGAACTCGTGCGAACACTAGCCATCATTCTCATATAACTAGTCTATGGACGTACCCATACTCTTGTTCACCGCTTTTAAGAACGCTTGTGAGTACAATACCTACATAACTCTGGTAAATATATACCATGGGCGTGCCACAACTACTCTTGTTCACCGCTTTTAAGAACTCTTACTGTTCACCGCTTTTAAGAACGCTTGTGAGTACAATACCTACATAACTCTGGTAAATACATACCATGGGCGTGCCACATCTACTCTTGTTCACCGCTTTTAAGAACTCTTACTGTTCATCGCTTTTTAAGAATGCTTGCGAGTTCTGTGCACCCATAGCTTCCACAATTCTGGTCAAATCCTTCGGACTCCCTTATTGGATTCAACCTGAGCGAATCATTAGCTCGACTCATACAACCTCAAAAATAACTAATAACCCACTGACTCAATCACCAATTACTCAATGCTACCCAGTGTAATTATCTCAAACCTATCTCGTTATCGCATCATATTATTTCCAACATTCTAAACTTGACTGTGTTACTCACCATATTATCTCAGTCTCATTATCGTATTCCATTACCTTCGTAATCCATAATATCGCATAATAGAAACAATGAACGACATTTAAATAACTATGCATTATGCATTATAAACTAAAGAAACACATCCATGTTCTGCTAGGTTCGATCGATTGAAGTCATCTCAATCGGTTGAAGGAAAGTGATGTTCGATCGACCTAAGTATTCTCGATCGATTGAAGTTAAGGTGATCGATTGAAGACTTTCGATCGATTGAGATTCAGTGATGTTCGATCAATTGAACTCAGTTTGATCGGTCGAACTACGTCTTCTACAGATTCTGCAGTGAATGTGCAGAATAGGATAGGGGGTGTTTGGGTCCATATTAAAATGTCCAAAACTTGTAATACCTCAAAACTAAGATACCGAGTGAGTTTGCAACTTACCACAAGTTGCTAAGGGCGCGTTTTGGCAACGTAAAACTTTGAAGCTTTAATGGTGGCCTCCTCTCTCTTCCTCTATCTCTGTGTCCCTTCTGTCTGTCTCTCTGCCTCTTCTCTTTTCTTTTCTTTCTCTGCTTCTTTTTCTTCTTCTATATATAGGTGCGTGTATATAAATAAATGGATGTGTATATACAAATATTTGGATGTGTATATATAAATATAGCAGAAGCACAACCACAAAATCTTTCTCTCTCAAACTCTCAAGTGTTCTAAACTCACCCAGACACGAATAAGTTGTATATATAGAGGGAAGGAGTGCAGATGGCAAGGTTTACGGGAAACCTGGAATTCAAATGATTACAAAGTTTGATCGATCGAACGGAGTTCAATCGCTCGAGAGCAGCTCGGTCAGTCTGGATCAATTGAAAAGAGTTTGATCGATCGAGGTGGTGACCACATATTAAATTCAGATCGGTAGGGTTTCGATCGCTCGAACTTGTGAGATGCTCGATCACTCAAAATGACTTCGATCAATCGAAAGTTAAATTTCTGGAATGAACATGGAAAGTATATAGAATCTCTGTGCATAAATACTTATTGAAAAAACGGGGTATTACATCATCCACCACTCAACAAAAGATTTTTTCCTCGAAATCAGAAGCATGCAGAGTTAAAACAAAAATGAAAACCTCTCACGCATCTCTGATTCTAGCTCCCACGAAGCTTCTCCTTCATCATGATGCTTCTACTGAATCTTTACTAACGAAATCTCCTTGTTCCTGAGCTTCTTGATCCCACAGTCTAGAATGCGAACCGGCACTTCGTTGAATGTAACATTGTCATTGACTTCAATATCCTCGAAGTTGATCTCATGCACTGGGTTATGGGCACACTTTCTCAGCATACTGACATGAAAAATGTTGTGCACTCCTGACATCTTTGGTGGCAACGCAAGGCGATAAGTAACCTTTCCAACACGCTCTAGAATCTCGAATGGTCCGATGAATCGCGGTGATAGCTTGCCTCTCTTCTAACCAAATCTGACAATGCCTCTAACAGGCGAAACCTTAAGTAGCACATGTTCTCGAACGGTAAATTCTAAGTCTTTGCGTCGCTTGTCAGCATAACTCTTATGTCGGGTCTGAGCTACCTTCATCTTCTCACATATAATTTGAATCTTCTTGCTGGTCTCTCGTACCATCTCTGGACCAAGAATTTGAGTATCTCTGACTTTAGCCCAACACAACGGCGATCGACAAGGTCATCCATACAAAGCTTTGAATGGCGCCATTCCTATGCTCGAATGATAACTGTTGTTGTAAGCGAATTCGATCAAAGGTAAGTGCGTCTCCCAAGAATTCTCAAAATTAATAATGCAAGCGCGTAGCATGTCTCCATCACTTGATTGACTCATTCAGTCTGACCATCGGTCTATGGATGAAAGGCTGAACTCAAGTTTAATGTTGCTCCCATTACTGTTTGGAGACTTTTCCAAAATTCAGCAGTAAAATGTAAATCTCGATCTGACATGATAGAAATAAGTACTCTGTGTAATCGTACTACATGTTGCAGATACATTCGGCTTAAACGTTCTACTAGTTAAATCATGGTATATGTGATAAAATGTGCCGGTTCCAATTTCCATTGAGGAATCGAGAACGGCTGTAGAAGTCCAGGTGGTTTCTGATGTTCTGGCTTCACTTGCTTACAAGTAAGATATTAAGCTACATACTCAACTACTTCTCGCTTCATTCCTTCCCACCAAAAATTTCTTTTCAGATCCTTGTACATCTTTATACCTCCCGGATGAATAGTCATTCGTGACTTATGTGCTTCATCTAATATTTCCTTCTAGAGATTTCCTTCATCAGGTACACACAGTCTACCTTTACATCGTAAGGCTCCGTCTGTAGTGATACTCCAGATTTCTGGTTCCTTTGCTGACATCTTCGTGAAACATAACTTTAAATCTTCCGTAGTCTGTTGAGCTGCTATGATAGGACTGATCAAAGTTGGTTGTACCATCAAACATCCAAACTGTTGTCTTTCCATTGGTTCTACTAGCTGAAGCTCGAATTTAGCTAACACTTCCAATGTTTTCCATTCTTGAATTAGTAATTCAACGATCACTAGTCGAGGTTTATAACTCAAAGCATCTACTACGAAATTCGATTTACCTGGATGGTATTGCAATGAAAAGTCATAGTCCTTGAGTAACTCCATCCATCTTTGTTGTCGCATGTTCAACTCCTTTTGAGAGAACAAATACTTCAAACTCTTATGATCGAAAAATAGATCAAACTTCTCTCCATAGAGATAGTGTCTCCAAATCTTCAATGCAAACACTATTGCTGCTAACTCCAGATCGTGCTTATGATAATTTATCTCGTGTATCTTTAATTATCTTGATCCATATACAATCACGTTCCTGTCTTGCATAAGTATACAACCAAGTCCTTGGTGCGATGCATCACTGTAGATCACATACCTTTCTCTACTCTTCGGTATTGCAAGTACTGGTACATAAGTCAATCTTTCTTTTACTCCTGAAATGCACCCTCATGCTTGTCTCTCCATTCGTACTTCATCTCCTTTCTCGTTAAATTTGTCAACGGTCCTGCTATCTTGGAAAATCCTTCGACAAACCTCCTGTAATATCCTGCTAAGTCGAGGAAACTTTTGATGTCCGTCGCATTAGTTGGTCTGTTCCAACTTAAGACTGCATCAATCTTAGATGAGTCCACTGAAATACCGTCCTGAGATATAACATGTCCTAAAAATTTGACTTCCCGTAGCCAAAATTCACACTTGCTAAACTTTGCATGTGACTTATTATTATCTTTAAGTGTCTGCAAAGCAATCTGTAAGTGTTCTTGGTGATTTTTCTCCGTCTTTGAGTAGATCAAGATGTCGTCGATGAACACTTTAATGAATTTATCTAGCTATGGTCTGAATACTCTATTCATTAAGTCCATAAACAATGCTGGCGCATTCGTCAAACCGAAAGGCATAACCAAAAACTCGTAATGCTCGTATCTCGTCCTGAAGGAAGTCTTCGATACATCCTCTGGTCGAACTAAAAGTTGATGATATCCCGAATGTAGATCAATCTTTGAAAAGATCCTTGATCCTTACAACAGATAGAATAGGTCATCTATCCGAGGTAGCGGATATCTATTCTTGATCGTTACTTGTTCAACTCTCTGTAGTCTATGCAGGGTTGAAGTGTTTTGTCCTTCTTCTTCACAAACAGAACTGGCTCTCCCCAAGGTAATGTACTCGGAAGCACAAATTCTAGATCTTTAAATTCTTGGACTTGCTTCTTCAATTCCAACATCTCAGTTGGTGCCATTCTATATGGAATCTTGGAAACAGGCATTGTTCCAGGTACTAATTCTAAACAAAAGTCCATCTCTCTCTTTGGTGAAAGTTCTTTAATATCCTGGAATACATCTTAAAAGTCTTGTACAGTAGGAATCTGATCCATCTTGAGTTCTGTACTCGTACTCCCGATTATAGCTAAACTACTCATAAGAAACATATCGCTCGTTATCTGACATTGAAATCTGATCGGTGGTCGTCCTGCTATCAAAAACACAATCGTACTAGTAGGGCAATCCGAATTGGCACTGTACTGAGTTAACCAATCCATTCCTAGGATAATATCAAATTCTAACATCGACAAAACTACCAAGTCAGCTTGAAGGTTTTGATCTCCTAAAGTCAATGGACAGTCCTTACACAATTTACCCAACTTAACAGTCACTCCCAAAGGTGACACAGCATTTAGTGCTGGCTCAAGTATCTGGGGTTCTAAACCCAACTGGCGCACCATCTTAACAGCAACAAATGAACGTGCAAGGCCAGTATCGAATAAAGCTTTAACTAGATTATGAAAGAGTATAAGCGTACCTTCCAAATATTGCTGCTCATCAGCATTAAAGCCTACTTCTACTGGAATGATAGCGTTCATCCTTGTCTGATCAAGGGGTCCTTGGATTCCTTGAACTGGTGCACCATAATACCCTCCTCGAGGTGCACGACAATCCTTGCTCAAGTTGACCAGGCTTGTTACAATTTCAATAAACAGTATCCAGTCGACGATTAACTTTGGGGGCTGTGCAGAACTTTGCAATATGCCCCGGCCTCCCACAATTAAAACACCATCCACTGTTGTTTGGCAGAGCTATTAGCAGTGCCTGTGTTTGTGATCCCTACTGGCGGTATTGCTGGGGTCACGAATAACCTTGCTGAGGCTTTTTGGTTCCAGTTTATCTCTGTTGGAACGGTGCAACTGGGAGTTAGACTGGTCGTTGATTTATAGCATGATTGTAGGAATCCCCTACATGCTCCATCCTTTGCATAAATGCTTCAAAAACTCCAAATGGGTCCATCCCTTCTGGTATAGGGGCTCCAATACGCGCTTGTTGATTTCTCAAGGGTCCTACCGTATTGGTAACGAGTTTCACCTACAAAAGACTCGCGGATTAGCTCAAAGTCTTCTCAAAGAAAGGAAAACAAGATAGGAAGAGAAACAACAAGAACTAACAGTTCTATAAGTCAGCAAACAATAAACAAACATACTCTTGATATCCAAAGTACAGCTCATATATCAAAATATGTACAATGAAGTACACAATAACCGTACCATGTACTACATGGGACACAAGCAACACAGCACTAAAGTCAGCTATACTATACTACTACTACTACTACTACTACTACTAATATCTATACAAGGCCATGGCCAAATAGCCATCTCTTAAGCTTCCCAAAAATTTGGTGGACAACATATCCTAATATAAAACTAACAAAAAGCTACACCCTGCAGATCCTAACTCAAAACTTGTCAGCATCTGATCCTACTAGTGGCGCCTCATCCTCTAAATCGATATCCATCTCCTCGAGTAGATCATCCTGAACTGGTGCGACAAGATCTCCGGCTACTGCTCTAATATCCCAATCCTCTATCACCTCTGTATTAGCATCCTCCATTGCGTCTGCTATTGCCTGGTTGGTGACCTCGACTGCCACTACGGCGAATCCATCAGCAATATTAAGAGCTCCTACTATCGTAGCCTCTCCCATAGCAAAACCTGCTGCTTGGGCTACAATCCTAGCTATCCATCCTACTGTCATATCGGCTATGGCTGCCATATGTATAATAAGTCTGGCTGGTATCTGAAGCATAACGGGTGCCTCTGGTATAACGATCTCCTCATCGGTCTTGTCCTCAACTACTACATCGGCCTCCACCCCTATGTTTGCCTCCACGGCCTCTGGGTCCTACGCTGGATTCTCGTGCTCAAATTTTGGCTCCTTCAGATCATCCTCTGGCTCATCATCATCTGCGTCGTCCACGTGTTCATCCTCTGCTAGGTCCTCATCGTCTATCAGCTCTTCCTCTCCATCCCCGTCAATATCCTCGTCAGGATGCTCATCCTCTGGCTCTGGATCCTCCTCATCCTAAATTGGCTTAGGCTCCAGAATTGGTACATCAGGTATCTGTGATGGTGGGGCTGCCAGTGCTGGTACAGCTACAAGCTCTGGTGGGACAGCTAAAATGGCTCTCCGCTCAATCTCATCCATCTCTAGATTACTCTAAACTAATTATAATATGTCCTGATAAATGTCTCTACCAATTCTCGCAGACTGGTAAGCATCCATACGCATCTGTGTCGGGTGAGTCCTCTCGATCTCATAAAGCGCGCTCCACATATCCTGCTCCAAATGTCGACTAGCTATCTGACACACTTGCTCATGATAAAACTCTGTGTCAGCGGGCTCTACGGTATCCCCATTGATCATGTGACCTTCATAAGCATCGGTAACAAACTGATGAAACTCTAGATCCATTCTATCCTGCAAAGAGACTATCCATTGTCAGAAAGACAAACTTATCTTAATCTCATATCTCATCTCAAGAACTCTTAACATACTAGGACCAGATGGTGTGGAACGAATAGTGAATGAAAGTATCACAACCTATAGCTCAAAAACCAAAAACCTGTCACGTCCCGGTGCAGCAAAAATAGAGAAAAATAAATTTCCTTTTTGGGTCCACAGGGAACGACTGGTGAATGTCACTAATGATCCACACCACACAATACTAGTGCAACTGAAATAACTAGAATAGTAAATTGCTGATAAATTAAAATGATTCTATCCATTACAAAACATCAGAGTATGGTCAACAGGATCAAAATAGGTTTGGAGACAACATATGCCCAATTACCCGTTAACACAAAGTAAAACAGAGTTCAACAGAAACAACTAAATGTAACTATCTTCAGATCTTCAACTGGCATAAGGATAGCCGTCAGCATAACACTCCTCTTCCAAATAACTAGCATCAGTCGGGCCATCCTCTGCATAGTCCAACTCAGGATTGTAGCCATCACCGTAAGTTCTAGCACCTGCATTGTTAAGGATAGGGTAGTCTGGACGGGGAATGTCCAGGCAAATAAAGGCTGTCATCTTACTGAAAGCTAAGTGAGAACTAACTAACACAGTCTCGTAGAAATAACGTAATTACCAGTCTTGAACGATAATAAGTTGTGATATTAATAATATCTTTTCCTCTGTTATTCAGACACATCATAAACTAATTCTCATCACCTTCCAACTCTAAGACTGGCTATACTCAACCCAACTGACTATACTAAACTGGTTGTATCATCACGACATACTAGTGTTCTTGTTCACCACTTTTAAGAACTCTTACTATTCACCACTTTTAAGAACTCTTTCGAACACTAGCCATCATTCTTACACAACAACTAGTCTATGGACGTACCCATACTCTTGTTCACCACTTTAAGAACTGTTACTGTTCATCACTTTTAAGAACGCTTGTGAGTACAGTACCTATATAGCTTTGGTAAATATATACCATAGGCGTGCCACAACTACTCTTGTTCACCACTTTGAAGAAATCTTACTGTTCACCGCTTTTAAGAACGCTTGCAAGTCCTGTGCACCTATAGCTTCAACAATTCTGGTTAAATCCTTCTGACTCCCTTATTGGATTCATCCCGGGCGAATCATCAACTCGACTCACACAACCTTGAAAATAACTAATAACACCCTGACTCAATCACCAGTTACTCAATGCTACCCAGTGTTATTATCTCAACCTATCTCATTATCGCGTCATATTATTTCTAACATTTTGAACCTGACTGTGTTATTCACCATATTATCTCAGTCTCATTATCGTATTCCACTACCTTCGTAATCCATAATATTGCATAATAGAAACAAGGAACGATAATTAAATAACTACGCATTATGCATTATAAACTAAAGAAACACATCCATGTTCTGCTAGGTTCGATCGATTGAAGTCATCTCAATCGCTTGAAGGAAAGTGATGTTCGATCGATCGAAGTATTCTCGACTGATTGAAGTCAAGGTGGTCTCGATCGATTGAAGACTTTCAATCGATTGAGATTCAGTGATGTTTGATTGATTAAACTCAGTTTGATCAGTCGAACTACGTCTTGTACAGATTCTGCAGTGAACGTGCATAATATGATAGGGGGTGTTTAGGTCCATATTAAATCATCCAGAACTTGTAAAACATCAAAACTAAGATACCGAGTGAGTTTGGAACTCACCAAAAGTTGCTAAGGGCACGTTTGGCAACATAAAACTTTGAAGCTTTAATGGCGGCCTCCTCTCTCTTCCACTGTCTCTCTGGCCCTTCTGTCTCTCTCTCTGCCTCTTCTCTTTTCTTTTTCTTCTCTGCTTCTTCTTTTTCTTCTTTTGTATATAAGTGTGTGTATAAAAATATATGGATGTGTATATATAAATAAAACACAAACACAACCACAAAATCTCTCTCTCTCTCTTAAAATCTCAAGTGTTCTAAACTCACCCACACACGAATAAGCTGTATATATAGAGAGGGAAGGAGTGCAGATGGCAATGTTGGCAGGAAACTTGGAATTCAAATGATACAAAGTTCGATCAATCGCTCGAGAACAGTTCGGTCAGTCTTGATTGATTGAAAAGAGTTTGATCGTTCGAGGTGGGGACCACGTATTAAATTCAGGTCAGTAGAGTTTCGATTGCTCAAACTAGGTTCGATCGCTTAAACTTGTGAGATGCTCGATCGCTCGAAATGACTTCGATCGATCGAAAGTTAAATTTTAGGAATGAACAAGGAAAGTGTATAAAGTCTCTGTGCATAAATACTTATTGAAAATACGGGGAATTACACTCTTTAAACAAAAAAATTAATTTGCCTCTCTTGAATGCTATTAATCATGTTCCTACTTATGCAAAATACTTAAAGGATTTGTGCACTGTTAAACATAAGCAGAGTGTGAAAAACAAGGCTTACTTGGCCGATCAAGTAAATTCGATTATTAAGAATAATTTGCCATCGATATTTCAAGATCCTGGCACACCAACAATAACATGCATCATTGGAAATCACAAGATCGACCATGCACTATTAGATTTAGGAGCTAGAGTCAACTTGTTGCCATATTCAGTTTACCAATAGTTTGGCTTAGGAAAAATTAAACCAACTAGGCTCACACTACAACTAGCAGATAGATCAATTAAGATGCCTAGAGGTATTTTAGAAGATGTAATTGTTCGCGTAGAGAACTTTAGTTTTCCTATAGACTTCGTAGTACTAGACACAGAGCCTGTACCTAATCCAATTATAAAAGTTACCGTAATTTTTGGTAGATCGTTCTTAGCAACAATAGACGCCACCATCCGCATAAGAAGTGGTACAATGACATTGGTTTTTGGTGATATGATGCTAAATGTTAAAATCTTCTCTAATCCCCATCACAAGTTGGAAGAAGAAGAAATGGAAGAGTAAATTACTTAGACTCGTTAATATAAGAAAGTGTCCAACTCATTAGGGAAGAAGAGGAAAATAACACAAGTGAAGTAACTAAGTATCTTAAAGAATAAGATGAAGAAATAATTAAGGAAGCTATATGGGCGACACGTTTCGAACCCTTACCACCTAAGACTTCATTAGTCGTGCCATCAAGCTAGATTTAAAAGAGCTCCCTAACAATCTCAAATATGCAAATCCCTCAGTTAGATTTAAAAGAGCTCCCTAACGATCTCAAATATGCTTTCCTAGGGGATAATAGTACTTTTCCTGTCATCATTTCATCTACATTAGAAATAGAATAAGAAGGTTAATTAGTAGCATTACATAAGCAATGTAAAAGTGCTTTTGGGTGGACCATAGCTAACTTAAAAGGGATTAGTCTAGATATATGCACACATAAAATTTATTTAGATTATGATTCTAAACCATCTTGTGAGATGCAAAGACATTTAAACCCTAATATGCAAGAAGTTATAAAGAAAGAAGTCCTTAAGCTCTTTGATGTAGGAATAATTTATTCCATATCTGATAGCCTTTGGGTGAGCCCTACACAAGTTGTACCTAAGAAATCAGGGATTACTATAGTGCCCAATGTTGAAGGTGAATTAATTTCTAAATGTGTTAATACTGGATGGAGAATGTATATAGACTATATAAAGCTTAACACTATTACTAAAAAAGACCACTTTCCTCTACCTTTCATGGATTAGATGTTAGAACGTGTAGTCAGACATAAATATTTCTGTTTTGTAGATGGGTATAGTGGTTATAACCAAATTGAGATAGCACCTGAAGACCAAGAGAAGACTACCTTTACATGTCCTTTCGGAACTTTTGCTTATCGTAGAATGTCGTTTGGACTTTGCAACGCATTTGTGACCTTTCAAAGGTGTATGTTGAGTATTTTTAGTGACATGGTTGAAAAGTACTTAGAGGTCTTTATGGATGACTTCTCTATTGTTGGCAAATCATACGATGAATGCCTAGGTAATTTGGAAAAGGTACTAACTAGATGTGAGGATAGGAATTTGGTTTTGAACTAGGAGAAATGCCACTTTATGGTGACGAAGGGTATTGTGTTAGGACATGTCATATCTGAGGATGAAACTCAGGTAGATCAAGCTAAGATAGATCTAATCTTAAATTTACCTACCCCTCATTCTATTCATGACATACGTTCAATCCTAGGCCAAGCAGGATTTTATAGGTGCTTCATTCAAAATTTTAGTGCAATTTCGCAACCTTTGCATAACCTCTTGGATAAGGATACACCATTTGAATGGACAATTGAATGTCAATCATCTTTTGACAAACTAAAACAACACCTTACTATGGCACCTATAATGCAACCCCTGACTAGAACTTACCTTTTGAGTTAATAGGTAACACAAGTGATAACGCTATAGGTGCTGTGTTAGGACAAAGAAAGGATAAGAAGCCATCCATAATTTATTATGCTAGCAAGACGTCAGATGGAGCTCAAATGAATTATTCAACTACAGAAAAAGATATGCTCGTAATGGTTTTTACATAAGATAAATTTAGATCGGATTTAATATGGTCACCTATAGTTTGTTTTACATACCATGTAGCCTTAAAGTACTTGTTATGTAAAAAAGATACAAAACCACACCTAATAAGATGGATTCTACTCTTGCAAGAATTTGATATAACTATTAAAGACACAAAAGGGGCTGAAAATGCTGTTGCTGATCACCTGTCTAGGTCGACATTTGAGGATAAGTGTGTGCAAGACTCCTTACCAATTCAAGAATCATTTATAGACGAACAACTATTGGTGGCTGCTACTTTGCCATGGTTTTCTAACAACGTTAATTATCTAGTAACTGGAAAGCTCCCAAGTCACTGATCTTCCCCTAATAAGAAACGGTTTATGGCGATAGCAAGACATCTTTATTTTGATGAATCTTATCTATTTAAATATTGTGCCGATTAGGTAATGCAAAAATGTGTACCAAATGAAGAAATTCAACAAGTGTCACATTTTTGCTCTGCTCATTGCAAAGGACATTTTTTCGATGAGAAAACTGCTATGAAAGTTTTGCAAAGTGGTCTTTTTTGGCCTTTTTTATTTAAAGATTCATATTTATTTTGTAAAATATGTGCGCATTGTCAAATGTTAGGAAGTTTATCAAGACATAACCAAGAACCTTTAACACCAATTATTACTATAGAAATATTTGACTATTGGAGAATTGACTTCATGGGTCCATTTCCCCCATCTTCCCGAGTTGAGTATATTTTACTAGCTATAAAATATGTTTCTAAATGGGTGGAGGCGATACCCACTCGGAGAAATGACCACAACACCGTCATTGCATTCATTAAAGAAAATATTTTATCCAAGTTTGGTACCTCGAAAGCAATAATTAGTGATCAAGGATCCCATTTTTGTAATAAACCATTCGACATCTTAATGAAAAAGTAAGATGTCAACCTTAAAGTGTCTACTGCATATCATCCTCAAACGAACGGTCAAGGAGCTCGCCAATAGGGAGATAAAGCATATTTTGGAAAAAACTATAAATTCTAACCGAAAAGATTGGTATTCACGGCTTTCCGATGCTCATTGGACATATAGGATAGCCATAAAAACCAATTTAGGAATGTCTCCTTATAGGCTAGTATATGGGAAAGCATGTCACTTAACCATTCAGTTAGAACATAAAGCATATTGGGCAGTTAGATCCTAAATTATGATATCCAAGAAAGCGGTGTGGTAAGGAAGTTACAACGAGTGAGCTAGAAGAATAAGAAATGATGCGTATGAAAATGCAAAAAAAAAAAAAGCAAAAAAAAACCAAGCATGCACCAAGGTTTATCATAATAAAAATCTTCAACGAAAGCATTTTACACCCGTGCAAAAAGTTTTGTTGTATGATTCACGATTACATCTTTTCCCGGGAAAATTGAAATCACGATGGCATTGCCCTTACATAGTTAAAAACATATTCCCATATGGCGCAGTTGACATTGAGAATCCAACAACTAATGAGGTTTTTAAAGTAAATGGACATCGACTGAAGCTGTTCTTAGAAGGATTTGAACTGGAGTTGGAGTTAATCCAATTGGAGGACCCTAACTATGGTCAATCGTAAAAGCATTAATAACATCACAACTATTGTATATTTGTAAAGTAGTACATTAGTTTTTCTATTTATTTACTTTATGCATTATTTTACTATCACCCGAGATTTCTAGTTGATCGCGGTATCAAATTGCAGGTTATATAATACATGTTCCCTTTCCCGCCAGTTTTTGTACCCCATTAGCTTATTCACTGACCTATCATCTTTTGACCAAGGACTCCGTCTCCTACTCGAGATAGGTGATCTATTATGGATCTGCTTACTCCTCTTGGTTCTCCTTCTTCGGAGAGCACCCACTCTGCTGGTAGTGATAATAGCCTTTTCGACAATCTTGGGCCATTACCAGATGATTTTGTTCCTTACTGGGAGAGGGAGCCTTTGTTGTTGATGCCGGGTGTATTGGATGAGTTGATCCAGCAGGAGATTTCAAAGCATAGCCCTAAGCTTGAGCCCACTATCTATGCACGTGATCGGATCTCTCCGCTCCAATTTATTTCTACTCCACCTTAGCAACTGGATAGTAGTCTGGTCACTCAGTACTTCTGGGAGCACGACTCTGATTATTCATCTTCCTATGCTATTTTGGAGGGTACCGATGTGTTTTCCATGGATGACCCCGTGTATGATGATAATCCCACAATTCATGACTTACCACCTAGTATCCCCGAGGTAGTTTGCCACCTCATTGTACACTCGGATTAGCTAGTCGAGGATATTGTGGAGTTCTTTGCTCAGTTCGATGGACCTACGGACGATTTAGATTTTACACTGTTTGATCCACAGTTTTATCCTGATTCGGAGTTGGCAAATGCATTCTTCCATCCAGATGCTGTTGTTGTTCCACCACCTCCTCCCCATGCAATCGAGAGATACGATGCGTTTTTCATTGTTATCATTGCATACCTTTGCCATGGGGTGCATTTCTTTTTCATTTTTATTTTTTAGCCCCATGCCTGTTGTCGTTGGCTTCTTTGAGTTATCATTTAGGACATTGTGGACACGTGGTGTTCCACATCTTTTGTTTGTTTCTTGTTTCGAAATTGTTCTGGATTAAAGAAAGAAAGAAAAGGTCTGTTGAAAACAGATACAGAGTCGCCACTTGGTCTTTAAAGAACCAAGAAACCTGATTTTGACTCACCCAAACGGATAAAGGACACCGACCCTTCATAACCAAAGAACATGGCTCTGGGTTTTGGTACGAGAGAGGAAGGAGCCTTTGTCACGACTAAAACACCCTCAACTCGCCCCATCTTTCAACGAGCCTCAATTAGCATCCAAATAATAATCTTCTACTATGTTTGGTTCGACAATTAATATTTATGATAAGTATATTACATTGCATAAGGACCTTGAAATTGGAAGATCAAAAGATAATATATCATTCATAAGATCTAAGCCAAATATCACACAATGCAAAAGTGAAAGGTCACACAAACAAACCTCGGAAAAGAAATCGTCTAATCACATATCACGTAGTCAAGTTTTCCTAATCTAAAGGGGACATGAATTGTTCTTGAAAAAAATAAATAAAGAAATCGAAATATGCTTAGCAAACTAGTATGATGCATGTTAATCTTTGAGAAAAGAAGACCTCTCAATCCCCGGGACGGGTGAGAAATGAAGATTAGATCGAGGGGGAAGCATGAACGTGTGATCATGATCATTCCTTATAATCTTCTTAGATTAGGAGTCACAAAAACCCCAAATCTTTGCATGGATGCAATATATGTGTCTAGATTGTGCTAAGGTTATAGTGTGCCTTGTGTACATGGATTCCTAGAATGACTAAGAAGTCTAAAAGGTGTATGAATGAATGAATGAAATCAATATCGGATATATGAAAATGTAGTATGAACTACTTCCTAAGATATGAACTAATTTGGAATGCATATAAGCATCAAATCAAAGAATGAAAGTTAAAATGTGCTTGCTGTGAATAGTGGACAGAATAGTAACTAGATCTTTTGAAAATTGAAAAGAGGGGTTAGCAATATTTTCATTGCATGATTTTTTATGGAGATCTTCCTTATTGTGTCTATAACACTACCCAAAAAGAAAATCTTAAATAACTATCACAGATTGAGGGAAATCATATAAACAATGAAGGTCATTCAGAAACGGAGTTCGTACTGTCGGCTGAAATGTTGAAATATCTTAGAAAATGAAAACAAATGATCTGGAGGCCCATTTTATACAGAGAGTTTCCTAAGACATTGAAGTTTAAGGGAAAAATAGTTTGAGACCACCCCTTTTGGAAAAGGTTTTTGAAAAAGAAGTTGGAAGTCAAACAAGCTGCTATGACAGCAGAGACAGAATGTCTGGAAGGAATGTTTGGGTCCAAATGGACCATTTTCAAGTATTTCCAAGTCAAACCAAAACTTTTGGGTGTTCTCTAATGAGTTAGGAAGACTTTCCAAGTGGCCTTGCATCCATACATTGAGTATTGAGTTCTAGAGAAATCTTTGAACTCAGATCACTCACTGTTTTGACTCACTATTTTGAATATTTTTGGGAAAAACTAGAGTTTTCTTTCTTTAGATCAAAATTAGGGGTTTTAAGAGGGGTTTTGAAATAGAGGTTTTGAAAGCATATTTTCAATACTCAATAAGGATTATAGCCACTTAAAATGTCAACATCAAAATCATCATCAAGAACCTCCAAGATTGTTGGAGAGATTTATTTTCTTTTGAACATAACTTCAAGGATACCTTGGAGGTATTGAAGTTATAATCATCATCTATCAAACATGTTTTTGAGGTCAAGAGCTACTATCCATAAGGATTCACTCACCTCAAACTTCATTTCATCATCTAGATGATGATGAACTAGTAAGTAAATAAAGAAAAATAAAAAAGAAATGAGATAAGAAGAGATGAACATTGTATAAACAAGCAAGTAGATAATGATCAATAGATGATATTCATGATATATTGAACTTGTAGTTTGGTGTTTCACTCATATATGATGACATTGGACATGGAAGAAGCTTCCTCTCTCTTAAATGCTCACTAAAATGGTGGTTGGGTGTATTGAATGTTGAAGTAAATAGGAGTAATGAAGTAAAAACAACTTTCTCTCTATTCTAACCTTATCTCTACAACTTTCTCTCCCAAACTTTTTCAAAGCTTACATTTGACACCCCTCAAATGGAGAGCAATGGGGGGTTTAAATAGGCCAACTTGGGGTGGTTTTGGGGTTATAGAAGTATTCCCATTGGCTCTGTGGACACCGGGCTTCCACCGCTTTCGTTATGTTTTGAAACTTGTTTAAATTTGATTTGGATCAAAGAAAAGAAAATAGGTCTGTTGAAAACAGATACAGAGTCGCCACTTGGTCTTTAAGGAACAAAGAAACCTAATTTTGACTCACCCAAATGGATAAAGGCCACCGGCCCTTCATAACCAAAGAACTTGGTTCGGGGTTTTGGTACGAGAGAGGAAGGAGCCTTTGTCGCGACTAAAACAGCCTCAACTCGCCCCGTCTTTCGACGGGCCTCAATTAACATCCAAATAATCATCTTATACTATGTTTGGTTCGACAAATAATAATATGATAGTATATTACATCACATAAGGAAATTTGAAATGGAAGATCTAAAGGCAAAATATCATTCATAAGATCTAAGTCAAATATCATGCAATGTAAAGTGAAAGATCACACAAACAATCCTAGGCAAAATCGTCTAATCATGTATCAAGTAATTAAGTCTCCTAATCTAGAGGGGGACATTGTTCTTGTAACAAATAAATCAAAGAAAGTAAAATATGCTTAGCAAGCTAGTATGATGCATGTTAATCTTTGAGGAAAGAAGATCTCAATCCCCGGGACGGATGAGAAAGGACGATTAGATCGAGGGGAAGCATGAACGTGTGATCATGATCATTCCTTATAATCTTCGTATATTAGGAGTCACAAAAGCCCCAAATCATTGCATGGATGCAATGCATGTATCTAGGATGTGCTAAGGTTGTAGTGTGTTTTGTGTTCATGGATTCCTAGAATGACTTTGAAGTCTAAAATGTGTATGAATGGATGGATGAAATCAATATGGGATATGTACAAATGTAGTATGAACTACTTCCTAAGATATGAACTAATTTGGAATGCATACAAGCATCAAATCAAAGAATGAAAGTTAAGGTATGCTTGCTGTGAATAGTGGACAGAACAGTAGCATCATCTTTGGAAATTTGAAAAGAGGGGTTAGGAATGTTTTCAATGCATGAATTTTTATGGAGATGTTCCTTATTGTGTATAGAACACAACCCAAAAACCAAATCTTTAATAACTATCACAGATTGAGAGAAATCATATAAACAACAGAGGTCACTCAGAAACAGAGTCCGTACTGACGACTGAAATGTTGAAATATCTTAGAACATGAAAACGAATGACCTAGAGGCCCATTTTGTACATAAAGTTTCCTAAGACATTAAAGTTTAAGGGAAAAATAAGTTAGGACCACCCCTTTTGGAAAAGTTTTCTGGAAATGAGGTCGGATGTGGACCTAGCTGCTGTGACAGCAAAAACCGAATGTCTGGAAGGAATGTTTGGGTCCAAATGGACCATTTCCAAGTACTTCCAAGTCAAACCAAAAATCGTGAGTGTTCTCCAATGAGTTAGGAAGACTTCCCAAGTGGCCTTGCATCCATATGTTGAGTATTGAGTTCTAGAGAAATCTTTGAACTCGGCTCACTCACTGTTTTGACTCATTGTTTTGAAGATTTTGGAGAAAACAAGGTTTTGTTTCTTGAAACCAAAATGAGAGGGATTGAGAGGAGTTTTGAAATAGATGTTTTGAAAGCATATTTTCAATACTCAATAAGGATTATAGCCACTTAAAATGTCAACATCAAACTCATCATCAAGAACCTCCAAGATTGTTGGAGAGATTTATTTTATTTTGAACATAACTTCAATACATTTCAAGAATAACTTGGAAGTATTGAGGTTATGATCATCATCTATCAAATATGTTTTTGAGGTCAAGAGCTACTATCCATAAGGATTCACTCACCCTAAACTTCATGTCATCACTTAGATGATGATGAACTAGTAAGTAAATAAAAAAATAAAAATAAATGAGATTAAGAAGATATGAACATAATATGAACAAGCAAGTAAATAACAATCAATAGATGATAATCAATAGGATTTTGGACTTGTAGCTTGGTGTTTCACTCATAGATTTTGACATTTGGACATGGAAGTAGCTTCCTAACTCAAGAATGCTCAAGAATGGTGATTGGGGGTGTTTGGAATGTGAAGTATAAGAGAGGTAATGGAAGAACACAAGATTAAAACTTACTTTCTATAGCAAAATAGTAGGAGGAAGCTCCTTTTCTCTCTTCTAAACCTATCTCTATCTCTCTTCTTCTCTACAACTTTTCAAGCTTTTGCACTTGGCCCCCCTAAAATGAAGAGCAATGGGGGGTTTAAATAGGCCAATTTGGGGTGGTTTTGGGGTTTTAGAAGTGTTCCCATTGGTCCCAAACATCTGAAAACATAAAACTACGTCGTTTTGGTTTTTAATTAATCAAAATGGACCCCCAAAATAAATTACAAAAATACACTGTTCTGGAGGAGAGTGCCGCGGCGGCACTGGGCCAGTGCCGCGGTGGCACTGCTCCTCCTTCGTCCAGATAATGCTGTTTAGGCCCCCTGAAGTTCCGGTATTCGCGAAAAGGCCCTATTTCGTCCGAAATTCACAGAAAATGCGTACGAACTCCAAATTGAGATTGTGATATACCGTTGGAAAGGTAATGGAGTCTACTGTACATAAAAAATAGTTCGGGGATAGGTCACTTTGAAAATTTTTGCGGTATTCGCGATAAAAGCCAATTTGATCGCCTTTTTCGTCATTGGAAATTCATAATAAATTCGTTTTAAATCTAGAAATTATGTGCGATATACCGTTGGAAAGCTATTGACCTCTAGTATCCATGAAAAATGTTTGAAAATTATTTTGGTGCCCCGATTCCATAGTCAAATTCTGGTCAAACTGGTCAAACTTGGGATTCCCGGGAAGTTCTGGAAACCTCTGGGAGTTCCCGGGAGCTGATGTTTTCGCTCGATTTTCTTTTGGAACTTGTTTTAACACTTTTCTAATGATTTAAAATGATTCTGGTGAATTCGGGCGACTTCGGTCAAACTTGGTCAAACTTGGTCAAACCTGGTCAAACCTTGGTCAAACCGATCAACGGGGACTTTTCGGGAACTTCCGGGACTTCCAGGGGTCTCTAGGAGTTGACGATTTCATCCGTTTTTACTTAAAAACTTCATTTTATTGTTTTTCTCATGACGTAGCATGTTTTCAGAACTTTTGGTCCAAATCTGGGAGCTTTTGTGCTTTCAGGGGCATTTTGGTCATTCTGAGCATTCTGAGAGATAGAGCTGACTTCCGAGAATCCTTTTGAGTCTTTTGCGATCATTGCGAACCACCAAGCTATGGGTCTCCTAAATCTGATAGCCGACAAAATGGGGTGTCTACAGTTTGCCCCTCTTTGGCATGAACTTGCGAGGCAACGCATGTCGCAAGCGAGTGCCAAAGCTTTCAAGAGACAGGACTTTTTGGAGGCTATAGATTTAGGATAAAAACGTTGCAAAAGATGCAATGAAGAAAAAAAGGTGCTGAGGTCAGTGCTGGTCGTGCTCTGCGTGAGCTGTCTACGTATCCCAAGGGGAATCAGACCAGGACATAGTTCAGGGCACAAAGGAACAAATCACAAATGCACAACAAGACATGCGGATGCTATGCTATGAGGATGATATGCAATGCATGGATGTGATATGAATTGTGTCATGAGTCCTATCATGTCTAGTGTTATGTTCCTAGTATGAGCAGGTGCTGTGGGGTGTGCCACTCCGAGTGGGCTGATGTTGTGCTAGTGTTTGCGACTGTGATGTGGTGGATCACTCGGATAAGGACATCAAGGTTTAGAAGACTCTGGGTTTAGGGGCAAACTTCTGGAATTTAGGAAGTGTGCTTTGCAAGCGAATGTAGTCAGATGTGGGGTCCCTGAGGATGAGAACTAAGGATAACCCATAGGTGAGGGAGTTCATGATAACCGATAGTTTTACAATAACCAAAGTGAGGAGGCTCATAATAAGTGGGGTAGCTCACGATAATTGACATGTGAGATAACCGGAGTGAAGAAGCTCACGATAAGTGAGGAAACTCATAATGACTGACAGGTGAGAAAGCTCATGATAATCAGTGGACACGGATCCTTAAATTGTGAATAGACAGTGCTTGCCCTGGGAATCGGGGTGATTTGAATGCGGGTGATGTTTTGGCCGATCCTTATGATGACAAGTCCGAAGAATCGGTTCGGACTTCTGTTATCTTCTGCTGGGGATGGTAGGGGGCTCTTTGAGAATCTCTCTTCAATTCTTAACCTAGAACCAGGATCCATCTCTGAATCTCTCGTTGTTGTTCAGATCTTGTAATGCTCAATCCAAAAGAACCGGTTAGGACCTTCGGGAGCTGATGGACTCTCTCAGAATCTCTCTTCAATTCTTGACCTAGAACCAGGATCCATCTCTGAATCTCTCGTGGTTGGTCAGATTTCAATGCTCAATCCAAAAGAGCCGGTTAGGGCCTTCGGGAGCTGATGGACTCTCTGAGAATCTCTCTTCAATTCTTGACCTAGAACCAGGATCTATCTCTGAATCTCTCGTGGTTGGTCAGATCCCGTAATGCTCAATCCAAAAGAGCCGGTTAGGGTCTTCGGGAGCTGGTATCTTTTGGTTCTGTCCTCAGGGGATGATGTAGGGTTATCGGAGAATCTTTTTTCTTGATCGGGAGTCAGGACCCATCTCTGAATCTCTCACAGTTGATCAAATCTTTCGGCGCTCGATCCAGGAGGGCCAGTCGGGGCCTCCGGGAGCTGAAGGATAATGTACTCTACTAGGAAGAAGGAAATACGTCCTTTAAATGAGAGTCAAGGTATCATTCTATTTGTGATGAGAGATACGGAGATGGCCTGCGGCACTTAAGGTTTTGATATTGAAAGAGGAGAGTGATGGACTTATGTTGCTTTAGGATGAAAGAAGGTCATCAACGGCAACTCATGGATTTATGTTGCATGAAGAAAGATGAAAGATCAAAAGCCACTCATGGACTTATGTTGTTAGGAGAAAGGAAGATCATCAATAGCCACTCATGGGCTTATGTTGCCTGAAGAAAGACGAAAGATCAACAGGCACTCATGGACTTATGTTGCATGAAGAAAGATGAAAGATCAATAGCCACTCATGGACTTATGTAGCTAGGAGAAATGAAGATCATCAACAGCCATTCGTGGACTTATGTTGCATGAGTGAAGGAAGACAGTCAACAGCCACTCATGTACTTATGTTGCATGGATGAAAGAAGATCATCAACAGCCACTCATGGACTTATGTTGCATGAGCGAAGGAAGACAGTCAACAGCCACTCATGGACTTATGTTGCTAGGAGAAAGGAAGATCATCAACAGCCACTCATGGACTTATGTTACTTGAGCGAAGGAAGACAGTCAACAGCCACTCATGGACTTATGTTGCTAGGAGAAAGGAAGGTCATCAACCGCCACTCATGGACTTATGTTGCATGAACGAAGATGGTTAACTTTTGACGATTTGGAAAGGGATGAAATTTTTCCCAAGTTTGGACGCTTCTCATGCTGACGCCTTGACTGGTGCAGTAATAGTGTTTGGTACTCCTGCTTGCATTGTCCTTGGAACACTCTTAAAAAATTTATAACTTTATTTGGAAAATTCATTATTAGTCACTGTCAACTCACTTATTTGAGACTACGACAGACTTGACGACTAACAAACATTGACACACGAGGACGACACATTCGACACTGAAATGGAACAAGCTTGACTTGCCAAAATTTAATGTGCTCTTGTCATAAATGATGTACCATTTCTCTTTTGTGTTTACTTCTCACCTTAACGTGGCATCACTTTGATGGTGAATCTTATTTTTGAAAATTCCTCCCTACTGATCTAATCAATTTCTTTGCTTCTCCCAAGATGTGCTTTAAATTAGTGCCTTAGCTTGTAGAATAAAAGATGCTCCATTTCAAAATTTTCAAAACAACTTGGTGGCTTGAAAACTCACCCTTTGGTGTGAAGGGATCGTGTTAGGAAAAGAGAGTTTGCCCCTAGTTCATAGGCAAATGAGGTAGGTGACCGAAGTTTGCCCCTAATTTGGAAGATGGTTGTTTGAAGGGTTTGGGCAAACGAGGTAGGTGACCGAAGTTTGCCCCTTATATGAAGGGTAGATAGTAAAAGTCAGGCAAACGAGGCGGGTAGCCGAAGTTTGCCCCTAGTGTGGAAGGCAATTTTTTGGCTTGAGGCATGGACCGTGACTTTAATCTCTCAAATGCTCATAACTTTTGCCTAGGCACTGGTGAAGTGACCTAGCGAGCTATTTTCTCTCTTTTGTTATTGCTCACTCTGGATTTAACTCTAATTTTTGCCTAGGCGTCCTTTCAGATTTTTGACCTAGCGAGCCATCCTTCTTTTCTTTTTAAAAGTCTACCTACGTACCCCCGAGCAGGGACCAGGTCCAACGTAGTTCGGGCCATGGTTGGAAAGAAGTGGGTTGATTTTTAGGTAGGTGGGGTGACCGAACCGATGTGGTTGCCTACGTATCCCCGAGTGGGAATCAGGTCGAGCGTAGTTCAAGGCATGGTCTTGAAAGAAATTGGTTTGATTATGATGGTGTCGACCAAACCGATGTGGTTGCCTACGTATCCCCGAGTGGGAATCAGGTCGAGCGTAGTTCAAGTCAGGGCTTGAAAGAAATTGGGTATGAGGGTTTCTCAAACCAATCGTCAAATAAGTTCAAACTTGAGTCACTTATGGTAGCTTTGAATAAAAGGATTCAGTTTCAATCTCCCTTTCTTTCATTTTTCTTTTTTCTTTTTGTTTTGTTTTGAGGATTGATCCTTTTCACTTTTGCCTGGCCAGTCAATTTTGCTTTTTAATGTAGTCGATTCTCGTGAGATCTTTCAATCGCAATCTCAGAATTCCAGATTGTGCATGTCAGCTCTCAGAATTTATTTGTGGTCGTTCCGTGCCGTTTGAAATGTGATCTTGGCACGTTCTTAAGATGTATCTTGAAGCGTATGATTCTCTCATTTGTTTCATCAAAATTTTCTCTAACATTTTGACTGGCTAGGGTCAGATTTTGGAAATCAACACCTTTTTCAGCTTTAACTTTTGCCTAGGTGCCCTTTCGGGTTTTCAACCTAGCGAGCTTTTTCTTTTCTTTTCTTTTCTGTTTTTTTTTTGTTTTTTCTTTTTTTTTTTGGAAAGTGGAGATGAAACTCACCGAAATGTTTGGCTACCATCAAGGGCTAAGTTTGCATTGCTTTCAATCGGACAGATTGCGTGGCTCCCAATTGGATTGGGCTCGGAACATAGAACAGACTCAACTTGACTCGACCCGGTCTCAAATGGAGTGTCTTTGCGACCCACTTATTGTTTTTATTTCTTCTTTTTTTTTTCTTTCTAAAGAGCATCTTCATTTGGTTTTCTAGCAAGAGTCCCAAACACCATCACTTCACCGGCACAGGTTCAACATTCATGGTCCTCAGTGAAGGGGATCATTTAAACGGATAGGTCAAGGGTTGGTCGAGATCGAGATAGTGGATTGGATTGGGGTGCGGCGCATCATCTAAGAGATCCTGAATTGAGTGACGGAGCCTCTTACAGTTGTCGGTCTCATGGCCTTGGTCTTGGTGGTAATCACAATACTTGGATCCATTATACCCAGGAGGTGGGTGATTAGGAGGTTTACTGGGCTCCAAAGATACAAGGTGGCCCTTTTGAACAAGGTGATTGAGAGCGGAGGATAAGCTCATGTCAAGTGGTGTGAAGACTCTTTGGTTTCCTTTCTTGTGCCTCTTACTGCAGTCATGTTGGCTTGATGATGGGCTTAAAGCATTGACATCTAGGCTCTCTTGATCTTCACCAAAGGTGTGGGGTCTCTTCTCCTTTTTCAGTGACCCAGCTCCATTGATCTTGCCTTCACAGATAGCATCCTCGATTCTAGTCCCAACCTCAAACAACTCTTCAAATGTTGAGATGGACTGGTAGAATAGTTTTTCGTGGTATACTGGTTGCAGGTTCTTGACCAGCATACGTACTTGCTCTTTCTCAACAGGCCTGTGGATCATTTGGGCTACTTTATTCCTCCATCTGCTCAAGAATGCAGCGAAGGACTCATTAAAATTCTGCCTGGTAGTTTCCAGATCTCGGATGGTGACATCAAGCTCTTGGTTGTAGGAGTAGTGATCAATGAAAGTTTTAACAACATCTTCCCAAACTCAGGTCTTGGAAGTTTTAAGGGTTAGGAACCAGGATAGTGCGGCTTTCTGGAGGGTTTGAGGGAACAGCATAGCTATGTGCTCATGGGTGCAGCCCATTGACTGGAAAATGCTCATACAAAACTTCACATGGCTCTTCAGATTTCCAGTTCCGTCAAAACGGTCGATTTCAGGCATCTTGAAGTTCTCGGTTAGCCTCACCTTGTTGGGCTCAAACAATCCTTCCAGATCTAACATGTAATCGTCGACTCCCTTACTCTTCCTTAGTATGTTCTCAAGCTTGTCGACGTTGTCCATTTTCTCTTGGAGCTTTTTCTCATATATAGGCAGCGGGACCCCTTGAAACCATTCTTCTTCCTTATTATTCTTGGGAGGCGGTCCAAATCCAGGCGGTGGTGGTGGCATGAACCCTTGTGGTGGTGGGAACCTAGGTGGGTACTGTGGCTGTTGTTGTCGGAACTCTTCCATAAATTTCAGAACTTGAGTCAGCCGATCTGACTGTTGATTGATTAATTAAGTGACCTTGGCTTCCAAAGTTTCCTAATTCATGTTGAATTTTCTCGGCGGACTAATTCTAACTAAATGACTGTTCGAACTTTTGACCCAGGATGGGGATCTCAGTGGCTGATTTTGGGAATCTATAATGACCTATAGATTCGAGAGGGGTGTATCAGATTCTGATAGTGATGACTAGAGAGACAATGACAGTGATGTTAAGGAAGATGGTCTGACTTAAGTACAGACTGACTAAGATAGTGTGCGCAGACTGATGAGAATGGTGCATGCACATGAGACAATCATGCGGATGCAAGCCCTAATCTATATGATGCCCCTACTTCTAACAGATAGCAGTTAAACAAATAAGGTCCTAGCCATACAGAGTGTGCTAACCTTACTTTCTAGTATGATCACCAAGGGATAACAGGGATTTTCGGGATACTTCGGGAATTTTGGATAGAGTTTCTGGGAGAAACATGGATTTGGAAGATTCGGAGAAATTTGTAGAAGTCATTTGAGTTTCTAGGAGAAATAGGGATTTCTGGTTGATTTGGACTGAGCTTCTAGGAGAAATTGGGAAATCAAAATTTCTGGGAGAAATTGGTACATCTAGGCATTTTTGGGAAGTTTGGATAGAGTTGTTGGAATTTTTGGGAAATCTTGGAGATTTGGATAGAGCTTATGGGAAAACATGAAAACTCGGGTAAGTTGGATAGAGTTTCTGGGAGAAACAAGTATACTGGAATTTCTTGGAAAAATTGAGATTTTTGGGTAATCTGAGAGATTTGGACGGAGCTTCTGGGAAAACATGTATAACTGGGTAAGTCGGACAGAGTTTCTAGGAGAAACAAGTATATCGGAGTTTCAAAGAAAAATTGAGGTTTCTGGGTATTCTGGGGGAAGCAAGAATATCTGGGGGGACATAAGTATATTGGAGTTTCTGGAAGAAATTGAGATTTCTGGGTAATCTGGGGAGAAATAGGGATTTTTAGGAAATCTGGGTGATTCGGACAGAGTTTCTAGGAGAAACAGGGATATCCTGATGAGTTGGGTAGAGTTTCTGGAAGAAATAGGGATATACGACGGGAATAGGTGATGATGGTGATCATACTGTATAGCAAGTTTTCATACTCCTATGTCTCAGGACCAACAAACAAGGTTTGCGGTGTATATCTTTGTGAGCATGGAGCAGATATCCTTATCATGGTGCCTAGGCAAGTCAACTCAATGTGATCACATGTGAGTGATTGCCTTGGGAATCATAAGAAAGAGGTTCTGTTCTATGCCACATAAGCGTCTACACCGCGCAGGTAATCCCGCCAGGGCATACAGCAGTTATATCACATTGTCCTATCTGAAAAGATAAATGAACAGTCCTATGAAAGGTTCTACAGTAATCTATATGCAAAGGCTGGGTTTAGTCAAAGAGGGTCCGTTGACGAGAGTTCCAATATACCGTCGGGGAGACAGTACGGAGGTTTTTACTCTATTTGATATACCTTGGAAGGTACAGTATCAACGGTGACTTGTGCCCTGGCACAGCAAGACCTGAACAATGTCAGCGCCGCGTTTCAGACACAGTCGAAGGGGAAATGCAGAAGTGCAATGCGGTAAACCAAACACAGTAAAAAGATGATTTTAAGGATGCTTCTTATGAGTCAAACCTCTGTATTATTTTGTTTTAAAAAATAATTATCCCCAGCAGAGTAGCCAGATTGTGGACACCGGGCTTCCACCGCTTTCGTTATGTTTTGAAACTTGTTTGAAATTTGATTTGGATCAAAGAAAAGAAAATAGGTCTGTTGAAAACAGATACAGAGTCGCCACTTGGTCTTTAAGGAACCAAGAAACCTAATTTTGACTCACCCAAATGGATAAAGGCCACCGGCCCTTCATAACCAAAGAACTTGGTTCGGGGTTTTGGTACGAGAGAGGAAGGAGCCTTTGTCGCGACTAAAACACCCTCAACTCGCCCCGTCTTTCGACGGGCCTCAATTAGCATCCAAATAATCATCTTATACTATGTTTGGTTCGACAAATAATACTATGATAGTATATTACATCACATAAGGAAATTTGAAATGGAAGATCTAAAGGCAAAATATCATTCATAAGATCTAAGTCAAATATCATGCAATGTAAAGTGAAAGATCACACAAACAAACCTAGGAAAAATCGTCTAATCATGTATCAAGTAATTAAGTCTCCTAATCTAAAGGGGGACATTGTTCTTGAAACAAATAAATCAAAGAAAGTAAAATATGCTTAGCAAGCTAGTATGATGCATGTTAATCTTTGAGGAAAGAAGATCTCTCAATCCCCGGGACGGATGAGAAAGGACGATTAGATCGAGGCGAAGCATGAACGTGTGATCATGATCATTCCTTATAATCTTCGTATATTAGGAGTCACAAAAGCCCCAAATCATTGCATGGATGCAATGCATGTATCTAGGATGTGCTAAGGTTGTAGTGTGTTTTGTGTTCATGGATTCCTAGAATGACTTTGAAGTCTAAAATGTGTATGAATGGATGGATGAAATCAATATGGGATATGTACAAATGTAGTATGAACTACTTCCTAAGATATGAACCAATTTGGAATGGATATAAGCATCAAATCAGAGAATGAAAGTTAAGGTATGCTTGCTGTGAATAGTGGACAGAACAGTAGCATCATTTTTGGAAATTTGAAAAGAGGGGTTATAAATGTTTTCAATGCATGATTTTTTATGGAGATGTTCCTTATTGTGTCTAGAACACAACGCAAAAATCCAATCTTTAATAACTATCACAGATTGAGAGAAATCATATAAACAACAGAGGTCACTCAGAAACAGAGTCCGTACTGTCGACTGAAATGTTGAAAAGTCTTAGAAAATGAAAACAAATGATCTAGAGGCCCATTTTGTACAAAACGTTTCCTAAGACATTTAAGTTTAAGGGAAAAATAAGTTAGGACCACCCCTTTTGGAAAAGGTTTATGGAAAAGAGGTCGGAAGTTGACCTAGCTGCTGTGACAGCAAAAACAGAATGTCTGGAAGGAATGTTTGGGTCCAAATGGACCATTTTCAAGTACTTTCAAGTCAAACCAAAAATCAAGGGTGTTCTCCAATGAGTTAGGAAGACTTCCCAAGTGGCCTTGCATCCATATGTTGAGTATTGAGTTCTAGAGAAATCGTTGAACTCGGCTCACTCACTATTTTGACTCATTGTTTTGAAGATTTTGGAGAAAACAATGTTTTGTTTCTTGAAACCAAAATGAGAGGGATTGAGAGGGGTTTTGAAATAGATGTTTTGAAAGTATATTTTCAATACTCAATAAGGATTATAGCCACTTAAAATGTCAACATCAAACTCATCATCAAGAACCTCCAAGATTGTTGGAGAGATTTATTTTATTTTGAACATAACTTCAATACATTTCAAGAATAATTTGAAAGTATTGAGGTTATGATCATCATCTATCAAACATGTTTTTGAGGTCAAGAGCTACTATCCATAAGGATTCACTCACCCCAAACTTCATGTCATCACTTAGATGATGATAAACTAGTAAGTAAATAAAGACAATAAAAAGAAATGAGATTAAGAAGAGATGAACATAATATGAACAAGCAAGTAAATAACAATCAATAGATGATAATCAATATGATTTTGGACTTGTAGCTTGGTGTTTCACTCATAGATTTTGACATTTGGACATGGAAGTAACTTTTAACTCAAGAATGCTCAAGAATGGTGATTGGGGGTGTTTGGAATGTGAAGTACAAGAGAAGTAATGGAAGAACACAAGATTAAAACTTACTTTCTATAGCAAAATAGTAGGAGGAAGCTCCTTTTCTCTCTTCTAAACCTATCTCTATCTCTCTTCTTCTCTACAACTTTTCAAGCTTTTGCACTTGGCCCCTCTAAAATGAAAAGCAATGGGGGGTTTAAATAGGCCAATTTGGGGTGGTTTTGGGGTTTTAGAAGTGTTCCCATTGGTCCCAAACATCTGAAAACATAAAACTACGTCGTTTTGGTTTTTAATTAATCAAAATGGACCCCCAAAATAAATTACAAAAATACACTGTTCTGGAGAGAGTGCCGCGGCGGCACTGGACCAGTGCCGCGGCGGCAGTGGGCCAGTGCCGCGGCGGCACTGCTCCTCCTTCATCCAGATAATGCTGTTTAGGCCCCCTGAAGTTCCGGTATTCACGAAAAGGCCCTATTTCGTCCGAAATTCACAGAAAATGCGTACGAACTCCAAATTGAGGTTGTGATATACCGTTGGAAAGGTAATGGAGTCTACTATATATAAAAAATAGTTTGGGGATAGGTCACTTTGAAAAGTTTTGCGGTATTCGCGATAAAAGTCGATTTGATCGCCTTTTTCGTCATTGGAAATTCATTATAAATTCGTTTTAAATCCAGAAATTATGTGCGATATACCGTTGGAAAGCTATTGACCTCTAGTATCCATGAAAAATGTTTGAAAATTGTTTTGGTGCCCCAGTTCCATAGTCAAATTTTGGTCAAACTGGTCAAACTTGGGATTCCCGGGAAGTTCTAGATACCTCCGGGAGTTCCCGGGAGCTGATGTTTTCGCTCGATTTTCTTTTGGAACTTGTTTTAACACTTTTCTCATGATTTAAAATGATTCCGGTGAATTCGGACGACTTCGGTCAAACTTGGTCAAACTTGGTCAAACCTGGTCAAACCTTGGTCAAACCGGTCAACGGGGACTTTCCGGGAACTTCCGGGACTTCCAGGGGTCTCTGGGAGCTGGCGATTTTATCCGTTTTTACTTAAAAACTTCATTTTATTGTTTTTCTCATGACGTAGCATGTTTTCAGAACTTTTGGTCCAAATCTGGGAGCTTTTGTGCTTTTAGGGGCATTTTGGTCATTCTGAGAGATAGAGCTGACTTCCGAGAGTCCTTTTGAGTCTTTTGCGATCATTGTGAACCACCAAGCTATGGGTCTCCTAAATCTGATAGCCTACAAAATGGGGTGTCTACAGGCTCCAAACATCTGAAATCATAAAACTACGTCGTTTTGATTTCTAATTAATCAAAATGAACCCCCCCAAAAAATTACAAAAATACACTGCTCTGGGGGAGAGTGCCGCGGCGGCACTGCTCCTCCTTCGTCCAGATAATGGTGTTTAGGCCCCAGAGGTTCCGGTATTCGCGAAAAGGCCCTATTTCGTCCGAAATTCACTGAAAATGCATATGAACTCCAAATTGAGGTTGTGATATACCGTTGGAAAGGTAATGGAGTCTATTTTTAATAAAAAATAAATCGGGGATAGGTCACTTTGAAAAGTTTTACAGTATTTGTGATAAAAGCCGATTTGATCGCCTTTTTCGCCTTCGGAAATTCATAATAAACTCGTTTTAAATCCAAAAATTATGTGCGATATACTGTTGGAAAGCTATTGACCTCTAGTATCCATGAAAAATATTTGAAATTTGTTACGGTGCCCCGATTCCGAAGTCAAATTCTGGTCAAACTGGTCAAACCTGGGATTCCCGAGAAGTTATGGGAACCTCTGGGAGCTCCCAGGAGCTGACGTTTTCACTCGATTTTCTTTTAGAACTCATTTTAATACTTTTCTTGTGATCCAGAATGATTCTGGTGAATTCGGATGATTTTGGTCAAACTTGGTCAAACCTTGGTCAAACCTGGGTCAATCGGTCAACGGGGACTTTCCGGGAGCTTCCGGTACTTTTGGGGGTCTCTGGGAGCTGACGATTTCATCCGATTTTTACTTAAAAACTCATTTTATCACTTTGAGCATGTTTCCAGAACTTTTGGTCGAAATCTGGGAGCTTTTGGGCTTTCAAGGGCATTTCGGTCGTTTTGAGCATTCTGAGAGATGGAATTGGCTTCCAGGAGTCCTTTCGAGTCTTTTACGATCATTGTGAACCACCAAGATATGGGTCTCCTAAATCTGATAGCCGAAAAAATGGGGTGTCTACAGTTTGCCCCTCTTTGGCATGAACTTGCGAGGCAACGCATGTTGCAAGCGAGTGCCAAAGCTTCCGAATAGACAGGACTTTTTGAAGGCTATAGATTTAGGATAAAAGTGCTGCAAAAGATGCAATGATACTGAGGCCTAGTACTGGTCGTGCTTTGCATGAGCTGCCTACGTATCCCAAGGGGAATCAGACCAGGGCGTGGTTCAGGGTACAAAGGAATAAATCACAATCAGGCGGATGCTATGCTATGAGGATGATATGTAACGCATGGATGTGATATGATTGTGTACATAAGTCCTATTATGTCTATTGTTATGACCCAAGTATGAGCAGGTGCTGTGGGATGTGCCACTCCGAGTGGGCTGGTGTCGTGCTAGTGTTTGCGATTGTGGTGTGGTGGATGACTCGAATAGGGACATCAAGGTTTAGAAGACTCTGGGTCTAGGGGAAAACTTCTGTGCTTTACAAACGAGGGAGATAGATCAGATGCGCGTTGTCTAGAAGACGACAGCTAGAGGTGACTGAGGGATCTTGTGATGAAAATGGACAGATGAGAAAGCTCCTGATAATCGGGAGACACGGAGCCGTGGAAGGACGGTGCTTCATTTCCCAAAATCCGGATGTGGGCGATGTTCTGATTATTCCTGATGGCTGATTTTTGGGAGTCGGTTCCTCTTCTGCTACTTTCTGCTAAGGGTAGCGGGGACTCGTATCTTTCAGTTTCTGTCCTCGGGGGATGATGTAGGGTTCTCGGGGAATCTCTTTTCTTGATCGGGAACCAGGACCCATCTCTGAATCTCTCACGGTTGATCAAATCTTTCAGCGCTCAATCCAAGAGGGCCGGTTGGGGCCTCCGGGAGCTGGTATCTTTCAATTTCTGTCCTCAGGGGTTGATGTAGGGTTCTCGGGGAATCTTTCTTTTCTTGATCGAGAACCAGGACCCATCTCTGAATCTCTCACGGTTGATCCAATCTTTCGGCGCTCAATCCAAGAGGGCCTGTCGGGGCCTCCGGGAGCTGGTATCTATCCTCGGGGGATGATGTAGGGTTCTCGGGGAATCTCTCTTCTCTTGATCGGGAACCAGGACCCATCTCTGAATCTCTCACGGTTGATCAAATCTTTCGGTGCTCAATCCAAGAGGGCCGATCGGGGCCTCCGGGAGCTGGTATCTGTCCTCGGGGGATGATGTAGGGTTCTCGGGGAATCCCTTTTCCTATTTCTTTAGTATACCGGGTAAAATCAGGATTCGCTATGGAAACCCTGGTGCTTGATCGAAATTTGTGACGCTCATCCTAAAACAACAGATTCGGACCCTCGGGAGTCGATTTTTCCCAGTTTCTGCCTACTGGAGGTAGCCCTGACAACTTTTGGACTGTTCGGGGTAAAACCCCATAAGTCTTAACCGAAATGGGCCACCGGGGCTGAACGGAGCCAAAAATGGGCTGAAAAAGGCCAAAACGGGTCAAAACGGAGCGAAACGGGACAAAGCGGGGCCCGCAGGGAGTAGTGCTGCGGCGGTACTGGGCCACTACCGCCGCGGCAGTTGGCCTGTTCCGCGGCATCACTAGGTGGTCGGACTCCATTTGTGTATATTTCGGGTTTTTTGAGCTTTTCAAGCTCATTCTTGGCCATTTTGCGGTGTTTTCGGAGCCAAATTCCATCAGAACGCAGCTTGTGCGCGCTCAGGTGAGCAATCTTTCCCCGTGGTTGGAATTTTGATTGGTGTTTTGGTTTGCTCAAATTTGCAAGAAGAATGTTTAACTTTGACTTCCATTTTTCTTGTAGATCCATGGCTTCGAACTCGAGGAGACCATCTAAGTGAAAGAAAAATCGGTTTAAATTAAAAGTTTAAACGCGCAACGGGAAAAGTCAAGTTATAAAAACTTAAATGTAGCCCAGGATCTACTACTCGTCAATTCCATAGATGCGTACAAGAGGGAACAAGAGTTATACCTTAGTGTCTTGAACCCAATTATGATTTTCTTCAACTTCCAGCAGCCTCCACTAAATGGCCTTCACTCTTATGACTCCTATGGATGCTCGCAGGAAGGACTAGGGTTGGTGGGAACCCTAATGGAGAGGAAGGAGAAGGTTTGGGACTCTAAAACAGTTTCTGCAGCTTCTGATGTTCAAAAATGATGAACTACTTTTCCAGAACGCAGCTGCCCTATTTATAGATTCCCAGAACCGACCTAACCTTCAATCGATTGAAGTACTTCGATCGATCGAACATTCGATCGATCGAACCATTCTCGATCGATCGAACCTGCCAATACTTCGATCGATCGAACTAGCTTCAATCGATCAAACCTGTCTTGACAACTTCCTCAAGTGTCTTTCCAAGTATCCTGGCGGAGCTAAGAGTGGGACCTCCTAGGCTCTTTATTGTTAGCTCAAACCAGTTGATTAATTCCCATGACCAAACTCTTTGATCAGCAAAATAATTGACTGATCAGTTAACGTTTACTCCACTATAAAACGATAACTGAACTCCAACGCAAAAGAACATATCCGAAGCGATAACTAGACTTGTATGTTGTAGTAATGTCCCTCTACCTTCAGCATTCGTAATCATATTCAGGTAGTCGGATAACTGTTACTGTCAACCTGAATCATGATTACTTCTTGTATTCCTTGAGTCCCATTCACCTCTCATGATTACCAAACATGTTGATAACTCTTATCAACAAGACTACAGTACTCAGTAATCGACTTGGTGACATTCTCAAAAGAATGCTTACTCTGAAACAGAGGGTGGATTCTATCTTGACAATATACGTTCACAACCCTATGAACATGGCATACCCAAGATACCCAGGTGTTGATCTTCTGTAGACCTCACTGATTGGTAAGTCAAAGCAGTCATATTTATAGTCTGTGTTCATAATCGTCTCAAGATTGAGAACACGTACCTTATACAAGTTATGAGTTCCTATTGACTGTTTGACAGTTTTGAGTGTCAATAAGAAAGCTCAGGTCCGTCAATGCACTATAAGCACTAGTATATTTACTAAGAGTTACACTCTAGTGATTGAGATTCATCACTCCATCCAATGGTAGTTAATCATGCTACAGTGTAAACCTGATGAGATATCCAGTCTCATCATCCACTGTGACAAGTTCTAAGTATCAATGAATAGTAATTCGTATCTCACTTGTATGTATCTCATACACACACGAATTAATTACTATGACACTTAAAGATCAATAATCATCTCATGAAAGAAACATACATAATGAAATGTAAAGCTGATATCCATATATTAAAATGTCAATGTCTCATACATAAAGTAATGGTTTGAGGGCACAAGCCCAACAAACTCCCACTTGCACTCACAACCATATAGGATTACATCTGAGACCTAGACTATCTAGATGACGATCAAAGACCTTCTGTGGCAAGGCCTTTGTAAACGGATCAGTAGGATTGTCAGCGGTGGCAATCTTGGTGATAGTCACATCTCCACGTTGAACAATATCTCGGATAAGATGATATTTCCGCTCTATGTGCTTTACCTTTCCCTGGTTCCTTGGCTCCTTGGACTGAGCCACTGCCCCACTATTATCACAGTAAAGCGTAATAGGCGATAGCGACGCTGGTACCACCTCGAGTTCCATAAGGAACTTCTTGAGCCAAACAGCTTCCTTTGCGGCTTCACAAGTTGCCACATACTCAGCTTCTGTAGTTGAGTCTGCAATGCATTTCTGCTTAATGCTTCTCCAACTAACAGCACCACCTCCCAAAGTAAAGAGATGACTGGACGTCGACTTCCTCGAATCTTTATCTGACATAAAGTCCGAGTCAGTGTATCCTACTGGAATTAACTCACTATCACCGTACATAAGCATGTAATCTTTAGTCCTTCTCAAGTACTTAAGAATGTGCTTAACGGCTGTCCAGTGCTCTGGACCTGGATTCGACTGATACCTGCTAACCATGCCAACAGCAAAACAGATATCTGGTCTAGTGCATAACGTCGCATATATGAGACTTCCCACTACCGAAGCATAGGGAATTCCTGTCATGCGATTTTTCTCCTCCAGTGTCTTTGGACACTGGTCCTTAGAGAACGTTAAACCATGCCTGAAAGGTAACAAACCTTTCTTCGAATTATCCGTTGAAAAACAAGTTATCACCTTATCGACATAACCAGCTTGAGATAATCCAATTATCTTTAGCTTGCGATCCCGAAAGAGCTTTATCCCAAGAATATAGCTCGCCTCTCCTAGATCCTTCATATCGAATGTACTAGCTAGCCAGACCTTGACCGTTGACAATGCCGCTACATAATTCCCAATGAGTAGAATGTCGTCAACGTAAAGCACAAGAAAAGCCACCACTTTTCCTTAACACTTCTTGTATACACAAGGTTCATCTAGATATTGTATGAAACCAAACGACTTGACCGCTTGGTGAAATCGGATGTTCCAACTCCTAGATGCTTGCTTAAGCCCATAAATGAACTTTTGCAAGTTGCATACCAAGTTCCCTTTCCGGCCAGCTATGAACCCTTCTGGTTGTTGTATATAGATGTCCTCCTCAAGATTGCTATTGAAGAATGCAGTCTTGACGTCCATCTGCCAGATCTCATAATCCAGGCATGCAGTAATGGATAAGAGTATCCTGATGGACTTGAGCATGGCCACCGGCAAGAAGGTTTCCTTATAGTCAATGCCCTCCCTCTGAGTATAACCTTTCGCTACAAGCCTTGCCTTAAAGGTCTCAACCTTTCCATCAGATCCTCTTTTCCTCTTGTAGACCCACTTACAGCCAATGGGTTTAATGTTGGCTGGAAGCTCTACAAGATCCCAGACCTTATTAGAATTCATAGATTCCAATTCAGCCTTCATAGCTATAACCCAATGAGCTGAATCAACATCAGCCATTGCCTCTTCGTATGTGGCAGGATCAGATTCAGATTCTATGGAGACAGCTTCAAAAACTTCTCTTAAGAACATGTATCTATCAGGCTGGGTGATAATCCTCCTACTATGACGAGGTACCGGTGTGGAAATAGGTGAAGAAGTGGCATTTTCTTGATTTACATCATTATTAACTGCGGGTTGGACTGAGGGCTCTCCTTCTATCTCTCTAAGATCTATCCTTCCCTTAGGTTTATGGTTCATGATATAATCATCCTCTATGAAAACAACATTTGTACTAATAAACAATTTCTGTTCCCTTGGATCATAAAAATACCATCCATAAGTATGCTTTGGATACCCCACAAAGTAACATACTTCCAATCTAGAATCTAATTTGCTCATCTTTCCTTTCAGCACATGTGCCGGACACCCCCATATCTGGAGATGTTGCAAAGAAGGCTTATGCCCAATCCACATCTCTCGTGGTGTCCTTGGAACAGATTTACTTGGTACTAGATTTAGTATGTAAGTAGCGGTTTCTAAAGCATAACCCCAAAGGAATAATGGCAACTCAGAATAACTCATCATCGACCTAGTCATGTCTAAAAGAGTCCAATTCCTTCTCTCCGTTACACCGTTCTGCTGAGACATACCAGGTGCAGTCAATTGTGACAGAATCCCATTCTATACGAGGTGATCAATAAACTCATTAGAGAGGTACTCGCCACCTCGATCGGATTGAATGGCCTTGATATGTGTGCCTAGTTGCTTCTCCACTTCAGCCCTAAACTTTTTGAACTTTTTAAAGGCTTCAGACTTGTGCTGCATTAGGTACACATATCCATACCTAGAGTGGTCATCAGTAAATGTTATGAAATACTCATAACCACCCCTTGCTCTAATATTTATTGATCCACACACATCAGTATGAGCTAATTCCAACAATGCATTAGTTCTATTGCCCTTTGTAGGAAAGGGCCTTTTGGTCATCTTACCCTCTAAACAAGACTCGCAGACTTCCATTGGTCCGAGAACCAAATCGCCTAAGACCCCTTCTTTGACTAGTCTGCCAATCCTATTTAGATTGATATGGCCAAGCCTCATATGCCTAAGCCTTGTTGGATTAGTGGAAGGTCACTTTCTTTTAGATGCTACAGTTACCACTAAGTTATTAAGTTCCATGCAAGAATCTTTAGAAATATTGGGAGTAATCACATACAAACCATTTGATTTAATACCAGAACATATAAAAGAACTATTTCTTTTAATCACAACTTCAGTTCCAAAATGAAAAGAATAACCATTATTCGATAAATTAGAAACTGAAATTAAATTACGTCTCATTGAAGGGACGTAAAGTACATCTGATAAAATCAAAACTTTATTGTCTAGAAATTCTAAAACTACAACTCCTACAGCAACTGCAGAAACGGCTGTGCTAGAACCTAGAGTAAGTACGATTTCCCCATCACTGCATCTCCTGGTTGATCTGAACCCCTGCAATGAATTACAGATATGGTTAGTCGCACCAGAATCAATGCACCAAGTGTTTGAAGTATCTGTTATAAAACTTACTTCAATCACATGTGATTCAATCATACCTTGAACTCTTGTAGCTAAGAATTCTAGACAGTTCCTCTTCCAGTGGCCCTTCTCACCGCATTGGAAACACTTTCGTTTGCCTTGGCCACCCACCTTCCCTTTGCCCTTACCTTTTCCCTTAGATTTTACAATCTTAGGAACCGGTCCAACACTTGAACCACCAGTGCCGGCTTTCTTCTTCCCTTTCTTTCCTTTCGGCATAGATCGGGAAGAGGAAGCACTTTTCTCAACGTTTAGAACGTTGACCCCAGGTTTGATCACCCCTTCCGCTGCCAGTAAAGAACACATTAATTCGCTCATTGAAAAATCCATTTTATTCATATTATAGTTTAGTTTAAATTGAGCGAATGACGGTGACAGCGTGTTGAGGATCATATCAACTTGGGTCTGTGCATCGATGTTGGCACCTAGGGTCTCCAGCTCATTTAAATAACCAATCATTTTTAAAACATGTTCTTTGACTGGAGTCCCTTTCGACATCTTAGCACTCATTATCTTCTGCATAGCTACCTGTCTAGCAGGCCCGCCATGTTCCCCAAACATCTTCTTCAGGGATTCGATAATGTCACTGGCGGAATTGTTTGACTGGAATTGCTGTTGCAACATACCAGCCATTGAGGCCAGAATGTAGCAACGAGCCATTCTATTTGACTTTTTCCATTTATCGAACTCGCGTCTGGCAGCTGCCGAAGCGTTTGCCACGGGTTCTTCGGGGCATGGGGTGGTGAGGACATATATGTGATCCTCTGCAGTTAATATGATGTCAATGTTTCGTTTCCATTCAGTGTAGTTATTTCTAGTTAACTTGTTTTGAGTGAGTATGGCGGCAAGTGGACTAAATACAGATCCAGACATTATGATTACTGAAAATCAAACAAATAAAATAAATATGGATATCAGAATTTGACAGTTTGAAATAAAAGAATCCTTAAATACTCTTATTTTTAAAACAATGTCGCTGGAATATCGAAACGAAAGAATAAAGCCTCCATGTGGTGGTCAATATTCGATCTTTCGATTAATCATGACTTGTCCGCTATGCAACTCTTGCAAAACAAGTTATGACTCCCGATCCCTTTTGATCTCTAAGTTTCTGAATAATGCCCCGTGTGGGATCCCTTATCCATAGCTTAGCTAGTGTGTACCATTAACTAGGATCCAATCACAACCGTCTCAAGTAGCGCCTCTGTGTGGTGGTCACCCTCTAACACGTCTGATTGATCCTATCAAAGGAAGTTCACATCTAGTAACCAATGAGTAATGCACCCTCTCCTCTGTATGGAATGATCACCCTTGGCGAGATGACACAGAATGCACCACTCATCTTACAGTGAACCGTCAATGGAAGATCGTGGGTGTTTATTAATAAGACCCTCTCCCACTAGATTTACAAATTAAGGATTTTGCCTTTTAGAAAAAATGTTTTTACACATTACCCATAAACATCCAATGTTTACTAATGCGTTAAAACGGTTTTTGAATTTATTTTAGAAAACTTGTTTTTCGTGCATGCAAGTAGTAACAATATAATTAAATGCCAATCACAAACCAAGCACATAAAACAAAAAACTAAAATTAAAATAAAGACATCCAAATGATGCCTCTATCTCCCATGGCTCTATCTCCATAGAACCTCCTTTTGGTTTGATCGGCTCCAGCTCCATGTTCATGGACAATGGCTCCTTGCTCCATCTTCATGGGTTTTCTAATTCTATTACATTTATCCTATGCTTCTTTCAAAGCTTACAATTTATCTAGAAATAGAAATAGCAACAACAAAATAAAAGGCTAGGGAAACCGGTGCGACTTTCCTTTTCGTAGGATTGAAGTCGCAGCGCCCTTTACATATGCCTTAAAACCAAACCAAACTTAAATTACAACATGCACCAATCTCAAACAATTTAAATACAAATATTCAAATGACTTGGTGCCATGGGAGATAGCGACTAATCTAGCTGCAAAAGGGTTAGTCGTACATGCATCCATACATACATAACAAATATATGTAACTATTGGAACACTTAATTGACTCACACAGTATACAAACTCTTTACATACTAAATTAGAACTTAAAACAACATCTTACTTCTCTGTCACAGTTCGATCGATCGAAGACCGTTCGATCGCTCGAACCTTCGATCGATTGAACACTGTTCAATCGCTTGAACATACTGTTTCACATATTGATTTGAAAAATTTTACAGAATATTTTAAAATTAAAGTATTTAATTTCAAAAACTCTTTAAAACTGTGAAATAAAGATCCTGACAAAGAGTCTGTCTCGATCGATCGAACTCTATTCGATCGATCGAACAAATCCAAAGTTCGATCGATCGAGACCTGTTCGATCGCTTGAGAACAGAGGATCTTCGATCGATCGATCGATCGAATCCAACATGCATCCAATGCAATCATAGATTTGTATTCTACTGCGAAAACACTGCAAAAACAGATCTGTGACGATGCAGTTTTGAAAACAGTCCTAAAATCAACATGTAAATCAAAATAGTGTTCAAAAACGCATCAATAGATCTAAACGAGCGTGGTTCTAATACCAATTGAATGAAAAATTGGTTTAAATTAAAAGTTTAAATGCGCAGCAGAAAAAGTCAAGTTATACAAACTTAAAGGTAGCCCAGGATCTACTACTCGTCAATTCCATAGATGCGTACAAGAGGGAACAAGAGTTATACCTTAGTGTCTTGAACCCAATTATGATTTTCTTCAACTTCCAACAGTCTCCACTAGATGGCCTTCACTCTTATGACTCCTATGGATGCTCGCAGGAAGGACTAGGGTTGGTGGGAACCCTAATGGAGAGGAAGGAGAAGGTTTGGGACTCTAAAACAGTTTTTGCAGCTTCTGATGTTCAAAAACGATGAACTACTTTTCCAGAACGCAGCTGCCCTATTTATAGATTCCCAGAACCGACCTAACCTTCAATCGATCGAAGTACTTCGATCGATCGAACCTTCGATCGATCGAACCATTCTCGATCGATCGAACCTGCCAATACTTCGATCGATCGAACTAGCTTCAATCGATCGAACCTGTCTTGACAACTTCCTCAAGTGTCTTTCCAAGTATCCTGGCGGAGCTAAGAGTGGGACCTCCTAGGCTCTTTATTGTTAGCTCAGACCAGTTGATTAATTCCCATGACCAAACTCTTTGATCAGCAAAATAATTGACTGATCAGTTATCGTTTACTCCACTATAAAACGATAACTGAACTCCAACGCAAAAGAACATATCCGAAGCGATAACTAGACTTGTAAGTTGTAGTAATGTCCCTCTACCTTCAGCATTCGTAATCATATTCAGGTAGTCGGATAATTGTTACTGTCAACCTGAATCATGATTACTTCTTGTATTCCTTGAGTCCCATTCACCTCTCATGATTACCAAACATGTTGATAACTCTTATCAACAAGACTACAGTACTCAGTAATCGACTTGGTGACATTCTCAAAAGAATGCTTACTCTGAAACGGAGGGTGGATTCTATCTTGACAATATACGTTCACAACCCTATGAACATGGCATACCCAAGATACCCAGGTGTTGATCTTCTGTAGACCTCACTGATTGGTAAGTCAAAGCAGTCATATTCACAGTCTGTGTTCATAACTGTCTCAAGATTGAGAACACGTACCTTATACAAGTTATGAGTTCCTATTGACTGTTTGACAGTTTTGAGTGTCAATAAGAAAGCTCAGGTCCGTCAATGCACTATAAGCACTAGCATATTTACTAAGAGTTACACTCTAGTGATTGAGATTCATCACTCCATCCAATGGTAGTTAATCATGCTACAGTGTAAACCTGATGAGATATCCAGTCTCATCATCTATTGTGACAAGTTCTAAGTATCAATGAATAGTAATTCGTATCTCACTTGTATGTATCAAATACACACACGAATTGATTACTATAACACTTAAGGATGAATAATCATCTCATGAAAGAAACATACATAATGAAATGTAAAGCTGATATCCATATATTAAAATGTCAATGTCTCATACATAAAGTAATGGTTTGAGGGCACAAGCCCAACACTAAGAAGGCCAAGGAACGAATGAAAGCCGAGATGCAAATCCCAGACTTGATTTTATGGGACCCCCAATGTCATCTTTCGGTCGCGGCTCTAGCGAGCTTGGTATGTGAAACTTCTGACAGTTTAGGACTATTTTCATGCATTGTGCTAGTTTTGTGAGCCGTAGTGTGCACCTAGAGATCGTTAGAAGTCCTATTTGTGCTCAAATGTTGTTTTTGTGAATTTGGACCTCGGGTCATGAATAGTGATATTGTGCATCATTTTTGTCGTCTTTGTTATGTGCAGGTGCCAGAAGTGACATTGAAGGGCCATGGTAGCCTTGCCCACGCTTTCCTATGGTATACCCAACTCTTTCCTATCGTCAAGAGAATGGTAGACGACGCTGGGTTTAGCGGCTTTGTTCGCCTGGTTTTGAAGAGCAGTAATGATTTGGCACACTTTTACGCTCTGGCTGAGAGGTGGTAGGACACCACCAATACTTTCCACCTGCCGTTTGGTGAGATGACTATGACGCCCTTTGACTTCTCCATGATTACCGGCTTGAGGGTTGGCAAAAAATGCCTGATTCTGGACTACTTCTATGAGATCGACCCGGAGGCTGTAGAGATGTTAATTGGGGTTGTTCCCCCTAACCTTGAGAGGTAATGGTTTCCTTGTGGTTGGCTTTACCGGGCCTATGGCAGAGGGAATCATAACCTGAACAATTCCCAACTTTTGAGGGTGTATCTTCTGTATGTCCTTGGTTGCTCGATCTTTGCGACGCGGAATGACCGGGTGAGCTTGAGACTCCTTTCTTGCCTGGCGACCATCGATGAGATCCCCTCCTACGACTAGGGCAGTACTGCCTTGGCCCATCTTTATAAGTACATGGGTGAGGTCTCTCGGGGTGATGTTAAATCGACAGGGGGATTTTGGCGAGTTTGGGAGGTATGTACTGCATCTTCTTTCATCTGTTGGCTTTTCAATTTCTATACTCTTTCTAACTTTCTCCTTTGTCTGTGCAGCTTTGGAGCTTTGAGTATCTGAAGATGTTAGCTCCCTCCCCTACGGATGAATCAGGTGAAGACGAGGATGGTATGGCTCCTGTGCCTCTGTTCCCACGAGGCTTGAGATGGCGGAGGGATGTTGTCGGGGTAAAGAGTGGGGCTCACCAGATTGTTTTGCTCAGAAACTTTTTAACCAATCTGGCGGCTGCTAGTGTTGATTGGACGCCTTAGGAGCGCGTCGCCTATGCTGTCCCAGAGGAGATTCAAGAGGTCAAACCCATTTCCTCTTGCCCACTCCTGATGGAGAGTACCGAGTGTAGGCAGTGGTTCCTCGCGCGAGTGAGTGTCCCGGCAGGTGGTTGGCGGTTCCAGGTATCGCGTCCCTCATAATCCCCCTGCGATGGATGCTAGTGACCTTTCTGGTGATGCTTTGCTGGCCGCCTTAGGTAGCACCGATGTTTGGGATCATTTCCTCTCTGAGACCGGTTTTGAGGCTTACCGTGACCGCTTTTTGATGCCCAACTTCCCACTCCTGGAGGTGAGTTTCCTTTACGTTTTTGACTCATCTTTTTCCTAACTTGTTTTGTGCCTACAGCTTCGTGAGATGTATAGGAGACAGGCTCCTCCGGCTTCCGATCCTATCCCTCCTTGGGATTGGACCGTCAACGTTCTAGGGGCTGATGACACTCCCCAAGTGATGGAGGTGCCACGAGTCACATGCGGGTACCCTACTCAGCCAGCGGGTGTCCTCAATGTTTCTTGGAGTTACGCTGAGGAGGGTCACGCCTTGGCGGCTAGCTTACGGTCCTTGGTCCTCACACGAGACCATCGGGTATGTCTCTAATTTTGCGCTTTCTTAAGGTTATGAGGTTCTAACCCTGGATTTTACCCTTGACAGATGGACGGTATGCGGCAATTTGCCGCTAATCAGATGGGGTCCTTGGTAAGTTTCTGACACGACTCTTGTTTTTGTACTTTTTGTTGTTTCCCTACTGATCGCCTTCATTTTATTTGTATGTGCAGTACCGTGGAGGCGGGGCTGGCTCGTCGAGGACTGGTCCAAGGTGCAGAGGAGGTAGGAGGAGGTCATCGTCGACATACACTCCGGGTGGTCCGATAGAGGACGAAGAAGAGGAGGACTGAGGCCTCCTAAACGGAAATTTTGTTTTATCATCTTTTTATGTTTTTGATTGGGTTGTACTGGTGATTATTTGGACAGTGTAGGATGATGTGTGGAACTGTTTGTGACCTTTTGACAGAGTATTATGATGTTTTGCCTTTTAGGCCGAATTGCTTCCGGTTTGAAGGCGCAGTGGTGTGCTTATTTTAGTTGATGATCGTGTGATGCTACATGTGCATTGTGATTGTTGGGTGTTACTGCGATGAGCAGTTTTGTGATAGTGAGTGTTTTTACCTTGCAGGTGGGATAGTCCGTGAAATGGGGAGGTGCTGCCGAAATTTTGAATTTTGCTAGAGCCGTGACAGAAAATATGGCTTCGTATGATCCCGCTCAACTCACAGCTTGGCTAAACATCACGGATGGCGTGGAACGGATCAACCTCTTTAGCTACGGCTTGACCGAGCTATTCTTTCTTCTCCAGATGACCCTGAACACTGAGTTCTTGCATGCTGCTATTGCTCACTGGGACCCGGTGAACCATGTCTTCAATTTCAACGGCCTAGAGATATGCCCCCTGTTCGAGGAGTTCTGTGCTATCCTTGGCTACGATCCTGATTCTGACCTAATTCTCCCTTCTGCTGATATCCCCAGTCCTACGCGAGGCTTGGCTGAATATCTGGATTGTTCCACTACTATTTCCCGTCGACTGATTCATGGTGAGGTTCTCAACATTGCTTCCATCATTGCCCAGTATACTAGTCCTGGGAGTCCTAGTGTATATGATACTACCAGCGGGGCCGCCCTGATATTGTGCATGACTTCACACTTTCTGTTCTCGAGTGCTTCTATTGACTTGGTGCACGTGTGCCTTGGGCTGAAACTTAGCAGGAACCCCATGGCCATGGTTCTGGCTGAAACCCTGAATGGTTTGGATCGTGCTTCTAATCAAGGAACGCTTCTACTTTCTGGGGTGCCTTTGGTGTACAGGCTTGGCTCTACGAGCGTCTTCAGTTATGGACAGGTAATGTGCTGCCAGTTTATTTTTGCAGAGCTGTGCTTCATCCTCACTATACTTCTGCCGATTGGGTGAGCATGATTGGTGCCTTATCTAAGGCTGACATTTGCTGGATCGTGAGGCGTTGGGGCCTTTATGCTATGACCACTAGTCTTGGGGATTTCCAGAGAGTGTGGCTGATGGGTCTGAGAGAGACCTCCTTCTACCATCCTCGTTGATTGGCCAGACAGTATGGGCAAGTTCAAGAGGTCCCCCGGGGGTTTACTGAGAGGGTCTTCGCTTCCAGAGTCAGAGCCACTACCATCGCTGCTTTCATCAGAAGCTGGGCCAGTCGAGTAAGGGCCTATTTCTAGGGACTTTTGAAGAAATAAAAGACACTAGAAAAACTAGACTTGACTGATTCTGCTTCTTTCCTCCAAGTGTCTTTGATATTCGTGATTACTTTCTGAAAGAACTTTTTGTGTTTTCATTTATCCCTGCTTATGTAATATTCGAAGTTTGTTTATCGGTGAACCTTGGTTACTTGGAGAGCCTTGTTCTATGCATTTGGTTTTCTGAAAACACTTGTAATATGATTTCGATTAGATGTTTGCTTTTGGTACTCGCTTGGGCATGCTAGGACGATTAGAGGCAAACGAGGCTGGTAGCCGAAGTTTGCCCCTAGTTTAGGTTATGGATGGTTGTGAGGCAAACGAGGTGGATGACCGACGTTTGCCCCTAGTTTAGGAGGGTTTTAGGCAAACGAGGCGAGTGGCCGAAGTTTGCCCCTAGCGTGGAGGGTGATTTTTGGGCTATGGTAAGGACCGCGACTTTATTTTTCTCACACGCTCATAATTTTTTCCTAGGCACCAGTTAGGTGACCTAGCGAGCTCTTTTCTCTCTTTTGTTATTGCTCGCTTTGGATTTAGCTCTGATTTTTGCCTAGGCGTCCTTTCGGATTTTTGACCTAGCGAGCCATCCTTCTTTTTTTTTTTTTTTCTTGAAAGTCTGCCTATGTACCCCCGAGCGGGGATCAGGTCCAACGTAGTTCGAGTCATGGTTGGGAAGAAGCGGGTTGATTTTTAGCTAGGTGGGGTGACCGAACCGATGTGGTTGCCTACGATCCCCGAGTGGGAATCAGGTCAAGCGTAGTTCAAGGCAAGGCTTGAAGGAAATGGTTATTTTTGTGGGTGGAGCGACTGAATCGATGTGGTTGCCTACGTATCCCCGAGTGGGAATCAGGTCGAGCGTAGTTCAAGGCAAGGCTTGAAGGAGAGGGGATTGGTCAAGCATAGTATTTTTTGAGGCGATCCATGTTGATTGGTTTTTTGAATTCGACACCATCGAGGTTCATGAGATAAGTTGCTCCTCCAGAAAGAATGGTCTTGACGATGTAAGGGCCGACCCATTTAGGTTTAAACTTCCCACGGGGATCAAAGATCGGAGCTCGCAATTCCTTAAGGACAAGGTCGCCCTTGACAATCTTCCTCGGATGAACCCTTTTGTTGAAAGAACGGGCTATCCTCTTTTGATAGATTCGAACATGGTCGACTGCCGCTAGGCGCTTTTCATCTATGAGGGCTAATTCTTAGTATCTTTCCCTCAACCAATCTGATTCCGAAATTTCACATTCTGCCATCACGCGCATGGACGATAGTTCTATCTCGACTGGAAGTACTGCTTCCATCCCATACACTAGTGAGTAAGGAGTTGCTCCGGTGGACGTCCTTATCGATGTTCTATATCCCCAAAGTGCGAATGGTAGCTTCTCATGCCAGTCTTTGTAGGTATCGGCCGATTTCTGCAATATGGCCTTAACATTCTTGTTTACAGCTTCGACTGCCCCATTAGTTTGTGGTCTGTACGGCGATGACTTGTGATAAGTGATTTTGTATTCTTCAAACATATCCTTGACTTTTGCTTTGAAATGACTCCCATTGTCCGAAATAATCTCATGGGGGACTCCATAACGGCATATGAGATTTCTCTTGATGAATTTGGCCACTTCCTTGGCCCCCAACTTGCTGTAAGATGCGGCTTCTACCCATTTTGTGAAGTAGTCGATAGCCACCAAAATGTACCGATTTCCGTTCGAGGCCTTTGGAATGATTTCACTAATGATGTCGATTCCCCAGGTTGATAATGGCCAAGGTGAGGTCATGCTGTACAGAAGGGATGGTTGTGTATGCATCATGTTTGAATGGATCTGGCACTTGTGACACCTTCTTACGTATTCGCAACAATCTTTCTCCAATGTTGTCCAGTAGTACCCTTGTCATACAATTTTCTTGGCTAGCATGTGACTGTTCATGTGCGGGCCGCATACCCCTTCGTGTATTTCCTCCATCATTCTTCTAGAGCTTTTTCCAAACAAGCAAGTCAGGTTGTGACCGTTGTATCGTTTCTTCAACAATTTTCCACCGCAAATGATGAATTGCGCTGCGAATCATCTAATGGCCCTTTTGTCTTTCTCCGTAGACTCTTGGGGGTACGTCCCATTTTCTATGAAATCCCAGACATCCTGATACCATGGTGTTTCATTCTCTTCTTCTTCGATTGCGGCGATTATGTTGAACGAAGGCTCGTACCTTTGCTCAATTACCAAAGGCATCATCCGGACTCCCACAGGAATTTTGATCATGGAGGCTAAGGTAGCCAATGAATCTGCTAGCTGGTTCTCTTCCCTAGGCAAGTAGAGAAAGGTGATGTTTTTGAATTGCCTCTTGAGTTGATCGAGATGATCATGATAGGGTTTCAACCTTTCTTCTTTTACTTTCCATTCTCCTCTAGCTTGTGATATAATGAGGTTTGAATCCCCGAAGACATCCAACTTTTGAACTTTCAGCTCTATGGCTGCCTCCATCCCCAGAATGCATGTTTCGTATTCAACAGTGTTGTTGGTGGAGTTATAATTGAGCTTGACTGCCAACGGAGTGTGGTCCCCACTTGGTGATACTAGGATCATTCCTACTCCGTATCCTTTCATGTTGGCTGCTCCATTAAAGTACAACTTCCACTATTCTTCTTTGATTTCCATGACACTTTCGTCTGGAAATGGAAAATCCCCATTTTCTTTGGAGTCAACTGCGTGCTCCGCAAGATGCTCAACTATGGTTCTCCCTTTTACCGACTTGCTCGTGACATACTTGATATCGAATTCGAATAATAGAAGTAACCAACGGGATATACGACCAGTCAGGGCGGGTTTTTTGAGGAGGTATTTTAGAGGATCCATGCGGGATATGAGCATAACTGGGAAGGCCAGCATGTAGTGCCTCAGTCGGCGAGTGCACCAAACCAAGGCCCAACATGTATTTTCGAGGGTAGAGTAGTTGAGCTCATACCCAGTCATCCTCTTGCTGAGGTAGTAAATAGCCTTTTCAGAGTGGCTTTGTTCTCCTTCTTGGGCTAGCATGCAGCCCATGACACTTTCGGAGACGGATAGGTAAAGGAATAAGGGATTATGAGGAGTAGGTGGTTAGAAGACAGGCAGATTTTGAAGGTAGGCCTTTATTTTGTCGAAAGCGGCTTGGCATTGGTCATCCCATTAGAACTTTTCCCCTTTTCTCAGTAATCGGAACAAAGGATCGCATGTAGTTGTGAGCTTGGAAATGAAGCGGCTGATAAATTGGATTCTTCCGAGAAACCCCCTTACTTCTTTTTCATTCCGTGGTGGTGTCATTTCTAGGATTGCCTTGATCTTAGAGGGATCCACCTCTATCCCCCTTTGTGTGATGAGGAAACCCAAGAGTTTACCGGAGGTCACACTGAAAGTGCACTTCTTTGGATTCAACCTCATCTTGTATTTGCACAATCTTTTAATAAACTTTTTCAGTGCCACTAGGTGTCCTTCCCTAACTTTAGACTTCACAATCATGTCATCTACGTACACTTCTACTTCCTTGTGAATCATGTCATGCAGCAGAGTGGTGGCAGCTCTTTGGTAGGTTGCCCCAGCATTCTTGAGTCCGAAAGGCATTACTCTATAACAGTAGGTTCCCCAAGGGGTGGTGAATGTCGTCTTTTCCCGATCTTCTGGCGCCATCAGAATCTGATTATACCCTGAGAAACCATCCATGAATGATAGTAGCTCATGTTCTGCGGTGTTATATACCAGAACATCAATGTGGGGAAGTGGGAAGTCATCCTTGGGACTGGCTTTATTTAGATCACAGAAGTCAACGCACACACGAACTTTTCCATCTTTCTTGGGGACTGGCACGATGTTGGCAACCCATTCCAGATACTCAATGACAATGATGAACCCTGCCTTGAATTGCTTCTCCACTTCTTCTTTAACTTTGAGTGCCCATTCCGGCCTCATGCGCCTCAGTTTCTACTTGACTGGTTTACAATTGGGGAGGAGAGGAATATGATGTTGGACAATGTCGGGATCGACTCCAGGCATGTCCTCGTAAGACCAAGCGAAAACATCTTTGAATTCTTTTAGCAAGAGAGTTAAATCTTCTTTTTCTTTTTTATTAAGAGCTGAGCCAATTTGCACAATTTGTGGATTATCTGTTTCACCTAGATTAACCGATAAAGTATCTTCGATAATTTTGTAAGCAGGTGGTTTTTCAATTAGTTGCTTAAGTTCGTTTGGGAGATCCTCGGAGGGATCTGTACATTCACAAGTATTAGACACAGAGGAGTAAGCAGAATCGTCTTTCATTTCATTCATAACAGGTGAAGTGATTACATTGGACAGTGGTGGGCTTACAGCAGCCGACTCTGGTATAGACTCGGCAGTACAGACTCTGGGGGAACAGGGGATAGGGAGACACGGACAGATGACTCTACAGCTTGGTTGCTCAGACCCTCCTCAGGTGGCTTGATCTGATCATCTTGGCTCTTGGCCCTCTTTTCTTCCTTCTTCTCAGCGAATTCCTCCCACATTTTCTCGACGGCTTCAGTGTCCAGGTATTTTAACCAGTCTTCCTCCGGGGTTTTCACAACTTCTTCGGGATAGAACGGATCTTGATAGGGGGGCCTTTCACAGTCAGCGAATATTTCCAACCTGGGGTGCTTTTTTCCAGTGGCCTGATGGACCCAGGGTTCTGGGAACCCAAAGTAGGGGAAATCATCCCCTTCTTTGATGAACTGCCTATTCAAGGTTTTGTGGTACGGAGGGAGACCTTTTACTCTTTTCTTCCATGGCCTGTGTAGCTTGGCATCTTCTTCAGTGGGCTTGTATCCCAACCCAAAAGTGCCTTGTTGCCCTTTGATCTGCGGGAACTCCCGAATTCCTTGCTGGCGTCGGCCCAATCCCATTCCAGGGAAGTAGTTCATTTTGCGGACAATATTGACAACCGCAGAGTGGATCTTGGGGAATCGGTCTTCATCATTGACCATGTGGACCTCTTCCATGAAGAATCCTCCTAATTTCTCCTTCTTCTAGCTCAGGTATTTGGATTTCGAAGATGGGAGCGTAGTTTGGGAAAGCTTCGTTGCCCCAACTATTGCTGAGTATGATTTTCGCCTCATTCTCATGAATGTACTTGATCATTTGATGTACAGTGGATGATACGGCTTTGTTGGCATGCAACCAAGGCCTTCTGATCAACAAGTTGAACGAGGCAGGTATGTCCATGACTTGGAAGACTTCAGTGCTTACCAAAGATCCTACCCGGATTTGGAGAGAAACAGTTCCCATCACATTTCTCCTGGTGTTATCGTAGGCCCTCACAGATTGTGCAGATGGTGTGATGTCAAGGATATCGATCCCCAAGGCGGTGGCAGTCCTTAGGGCACAAACATTTATGGCAGAACCCGTGTCGACCAGACAAAACGACACATGTTGTCCCTTGCATCCGACGGTGATGTACAATGCTTTGTTATGCACAGATCCTTCTGGTGGCAGATCTTCATCAGAAAATGTAATGATTGTGTCGGGGGTAAGTGCGCCCAAGAAAGCCACCATATCTTCCGGTGCGGCATCAATGGGGACTTCAATTCCAGCCAAGGCATTCAATACGGCTTGCCTATGCTTGTAGGATGTTACCATGATGTCCCATATCGAGAGATGTGCTTGGGTTTTCTTTAGCTGTTTTATCAGCTCATTATCTTCTTCGATGATCTCATCCATCTTACCTTTCCCCTTGTCTTTAACCGGACCTTCCTTGATAGCTTCAGTAGTAGGCTACAGAGGCTGGTAATGACGGCCCGATCTAGTCAGATGATCAATCTCGGCAGGAGTAGGCCCTTCTACAATCTCATCCTTTTTGAACCAGTCACAGTCTGTCCCCCACAAGTGGTTTTTCTGGCTCATCCCAGATAGAAGCATCACTTTCATTGTTGGGATCATACCATTTGAGGTCTACCACCCCTAGATCATGCTCTTCCAGAAAGAACAAGTCTTGCTCATCGTCTAGCTGTTGCTACCACTCGTCATTCTCCTCTTCAATCAGATGAATTCCCGCAGAGTCCGGGATGTCAATGAGGGGCAAGTGTTATCCTAGGGGGTGATATAGGTAGCAGGGTTGAAGGATACAGGGTTGGACTCGATGAGGTTGACATTTTGGTGTTTTGGTAGAGGATTTTGAGTGATATGGGAGTGCTTTGGAGGTGGCTCAATGATATTCTGGTCAATGAGGTCTTGGATATCGTGGCGGAGGCGCATGCAATCATCGGTGTTGTGGCCAGGGGCTCGGTGGTAGGTACATCGTTTGGATGTATTGCAGTTAGGTGGGGGTGGGGTATTTTGAGGCTGGAGTAGTTGGAGATGGCCCTTTTTGAGGAGCCGGTCTAGGGCTGAGGAGAGAGAGATTTCCAACTTGGCAAAGTTGCAAGGGGGCTTTTTCTGGAAAGGACGATTGGAGGAATTTGCCTGGTTGGAGGGTTGGTACGGCCTAGAAGGGTATGCCATGGGTTGGCTGCTAAGGGCATTGACATCCGGGGGATTCCGGGAGTAGTTGGGTCTTCTTGACTGACTCGGAGACTCTTCCTTTTTGATCTTTCCTTCCCTGATAGCATCTTCAATTCGAGTTCTAACTTCAAATAGCTCTTCGAAAGTAGAGATGGACTGGTAAAACAGCTTCTCATGGTAGAGCGGTTGCAGATTTCGGATTAGCATCCTCACTTGTTCCTTCTCAATCGGTCGGTGGGTCATTTAGGTTACCTTGTTCCTCCATCTGCTCAGAAATGCAGTGAAGGATTCATTGTTGTTCTGCCGGGTTGTTTCCAAATCCTTGATAGTGACATCCAGCTCTTGATTGTAGGAGTGATGATCAACGAAGACTCGAACAATGTCTTCCCATGCCCGGGTTTTGGAGGCTTCTAAGGTTAGGAACCATGATAGTGCAGACTTTGCAAGAGTTTGCGGGAACAACATCGCAATGTGCTTGTGGGTACAATCCATGGACTGGAAGATACTCATACATAGTTTCACATGGCTTTTTGGATTCCCCGTTCCGTCAAAACGGTCGATGGCAGGCATCTTGAAAATCTCTGGCAGTTTCAATTTAACAGGCTCAAAAAGGCCTTCCAGGTCTAGCATGTAATCATCGACCCCCTTGCTTTTCCTCAGTACACTTTCCAGCTTGTCAATCTTATCCATTTTCTCTTGGAGCTTCTTCTCATATGCAAACGGTGGGACCCCTCGGAGCCAGTCTTCTTCCCCGTTATTCTCATGTGGGGGTGGTTTAAACCCCGGTGGTGGAAACCCAGGCGGAGGCTGCGGCTGCTGCTGCATCAATTCTTCCATGAATTTTAGAACTTGGGCTAGGCTGTCAGACTGTTGGCTTATGGTTGCTCCCAACTCGGTAACCTTGTTTTCTAACTCATCTCGATTCATGCAGAAGTAAGCTGTCGGACTGATTTTGATCAAACGATTATCTGAACTCCTGACCCACGATGAGGATCCCGGCTGTTGACCTTGGGAATCTATACTGACCTGACAGATTTCGAGAGGACTAGATCAGACCTTGACAGTGATGACTCAAACATAGCGATGTTAACAAACGTGGACCAACTCGAGATAGTACGTGCAGATTGATAGGAATGGTGTATTTAAATGAGACAAGCACGCGGATATAAGCCCTAATCTATATGACGCTTCTATTTCTAACAGATAGTAGTTAAACAAATAAGGTCCTAGCCATACAGAGTGTGCTAACCTTACTTTCCAGTATGACCACCAAGGGATAACAGGGATTTCTGGGATACTTCAGGAAATTTGGACAGAGTTTCTGGGAAAAACTGGTTAATAGGGTTATATCTGGGATATCTGGACAGAGTTTCTAAGAAAAATTGGTTAATAGGGTTATATCTGGGATATCTGGACAGAATTTCTGGGAAAAACTGGTTAATAGGGTTATATGTGGGATATCTGGACAGAGTTTTCGGGAAAAACTTGTTAATGTGGTTATATCTGGGATATCTGGACAGAGTTTCTGGGAAAAACTGGCTAATAGGGTTACATCTGGGATATCAGGACAGAGTTTCTGGGAAAAACTGGTTAATATGGTGATAGTGATCATACTGTCTAGCAGGTTTTCATACTCTTATGCCTTAGGACCGACAAACAAGGTTCACGGTGTATATCTTTGTGAGCACGGAGCAGACATCCTTGTCATGGTGCCTAGGCAGGTCAACGCAATGTAATCACATGCAAGTGATTGCCTTGGGAATCATAAGAAAGAGGTTCTGTTCTATACCACATAAACGTCTACACCGCTCAGGTAATCCCGTCAGGGCATACATCAGTTATATCACATTGTCCTATCTGAAAAGATAAATGAACAGTCCTATGAAAGGTTCTACAGGAATCTATATGCACAGGCTGCGTTTAGTCAAAGAGGGTCCGTTGACGAGAGTTCCAATATACCGTCAGCGAGACAGTACGGAGATTTTTACTCTTTTTGATATACCTTGGAAGGTACAGTATCAACGGTGACTTGTGCCCTGGCACAGCAAGACCTGAACAATGTCAGCGCCGCGTTTCAGACACAGTCGAAGGGGGGAAATGCAAAGTGCAATGCGGTGAACCAGACACAGTAAAAAGATGATTTTAAAGATGCTTCTTATGAGTCAAACCTCTGTATTATTTTGTTTTAAAATAAAAAATCCCCAGCAGAGTCGCCAGATTGTGGACACGCGGCGTTCCACCTCTTTTGTTTGTTTCTTGTTTCGAAATTGTTTTGGATAAAAGAAAGAAAAGAAAAGGTCTGTTGAAAACAGATACAGAGTCGCCACTTGGTCTTTAAGGAACCAAGAAACCTGATTTTGACTCACCCAAACAGATAAAGGACATCGGCCCTTCATAACCAAAGAACTTGGCTTGGGGTTTTGGTACGAGAGAGGAAGGAGCCTTTGTCGCGACTAAAACACCCTCAACTCGCCCCGTCTTTCAACAGGCCTCAATTAGCATCCAAATAATCATCTTCTACTATGTTTGGTTCGACAATTAATATTTATGATAAGTATATTACATTGCATAAGGACCTTGAAATTGGAAGATCAAAAGATAAGATATCATTCATAAGATCTAAGCCAAATATCACACAATGCAAAAGTGAAAGGTCACACAAACAAACCTAGGAAAAGAAATCGTCTAATCATCAAGTAGTCAAGTTTTCCTAATCTAAAGGGGACATGAATTATTCTTGAAACAAATAAATAAAGAAATCGAAATATGCTTAGCAAACTAGTATGATGCATGTTAATCTTTGAGAAAAGAAGACCTCTCAATCCCCGGGACGGGTGAGAAAGGAAGTTTAGATCGAGGGGGAAGCATGAACATGTGATCATGATCATTCCTTATAATCTTCTTAGATTATGAGTTACAAAAACCCCAAATCTTTGCATGGATGCAATATATGTGTCTAGATTGTGCTAAGGTTGGAGTGTGCCGTGTGTACATGGATTCCTAGAATGACTAAGAAGTCTAAAAGGTGTATGAATGAATGAATGAAATCAATATGGGATATATGCAAATGTAGTATGAACTACTTCCTAATATATAAACTAATTTGGAATGCATATAAGCATCAAATCAAAGAATGAAAGTTAAAATGTGCTTGCTGTGAATAGTGTACAAAACAGTAACTAGATCTTTTGAAAATTGAAAAGAGGGGTTAGGAATGTTTTCAGTGCATGATTTTTTATGGAGTTAACACCACCAAAAAGTCAATCTTAAATAACTATCATAGATTGAGAGAAATCATATAAAAAATGAAGGTCATTCAGAAACAGAGTCCGTACTGTCGACTGAAATGTTGAAAAATCTTAGAAAACGAAAACAAATGATCTGGAGGCCCATTTTATACAGAAAGTTTCCTAAGACATTGAAGTTTAAGGAAAAAATAGTGTGAGACCACCCCTTTCAGAAAAGTTTTCAAATGGACCATTTTCAAGTATTTCCAAGTCAAACCAAAAATCATGGGTGTTCTCTAATGAGTTACGAAGACTTTCCAAGTGGCCTTGCATCCATACATTGAGTATTGAGTTCTAGAGAAATCTTTGAACTCAGATCACTCACTGTTTTGAATATTTTGGGAAAAACTAGAGTTTTTTTTCTTTAGATCAAAATGAGGATTTTAAGAGGGGTTTTGAAATAGAGGTTTTGAAAGCATATTTTCAATACTCAATAAAGATTATAGCCACTTAAAATGTCAACATCAAACTCATCATCAAGAACCTCCAAGATTGTTGGAGAGATTTATTTTCATTTGAACATAACTTCAAGGATACCTTGGAGGTATTGAAGTTATAATCATCATCTATCAAACATGTTTTTGAGGTCAAGAGATACTATCCATAAGGATTCACTCACCTCAAACTTCATGTCATCATCTAGATGATGATGATGAACTAGTAAGTAAATAAAAAAAAATAAAAAAGAAATGAGATAAGAAGAGATGAACATTGTATAAACAAGCAAGTAGATAATGATCAATAGATGATATTCATGATGTATTGAACTTGTAGTTTGGTGTTTCACTCATATATGATGACATTGGACATGGAAGAAGATTCCTCTCTCTTAAATGCTCACTAAAATGGTGGTTGGGTGTATTGAATGTTGAAGTAAATAGGAGTAATGAAGTAAAAACAAAGTTTAGAACTCACTTTTGTTTTGAAAAGCAAAGAAGAAAGCATCTTTTCTCTCTATTCTAACCTTATCTCTACAACTTTCTCTCCCAAACTTTTTCAAAGCTTACATTTGACACCCCTCAAATGGAGAGCAATGGGGGGTTTAAATAGGGCAACTTGGGGTGATTTTGGGGTTTTAGAAGTATTCCCATTGGCTCCAAACATCTGAAATCATAAAACTACGTCATTTTGATTTCTAATTAATCAAAATGAACTCCCCAAAAAAATTACAAAAATACACTATTCTGGGGGAGAATGCCGCCGAGGCACTGGGCCAGTACTGCACCGGCAGTGGGCCAGTGCCGCGGCGGTACTGCTCCTCCTTCGTCCAGATAATGTTGTTTAGGACCCCAGAGGTTCCGGTATCCGCGAAAAGGCCCTATTTCGTCCAAAATTCACAAAAAATGCATACGAACTTCAAATTGAGGTTGTGATATACCATTGGAAAGGTAATGGAGTCTATTTTTCATAAAAAATAAATCAGAGATAGGTCACTTTGAAAATTTTTGCGGTATTTATGATAAAAGCCGATTTGATTGCCTTTTTCGCTTTCGGAAATTCATAATAATTTAAATCAGAATATTATGTGCGATATACCGTTGGAAAGCTATTGACCTCTAGTATCCATGAAAAATATTTGAAAATTATTACGGTGCCCCGGTTCCGAAGTCAAATTCTGGTCAAACTGGTCAAACCTCGGATTCCCAAGAAGTTCTGGGAACCTCTAGGAGCTCCCAGGAGCTGACGTTTTCGCTCGATTTTCTTTTAGAACTCATTTTAATACTTTTATTGTGGTCCAGAACGATTCCGGCCAATTTGGACAATTTCGGTCAAACTTGGTCAAACTTGGTCAAGCCTTGGTCAAACCTGGGTCAAATCGGTCAACGGGGACTTTCCGGGAGCTTCCGGGACTTCCGGGGGTCTCTGGGAGCTGACGATTTCATCCAATTTTACTTAAAAACTCATTTTATCACTTTTAGCATGTTTTTAGAACTTTTAGTCCAAATCTGGGAGCTTTTGGGCTTTCAGGGGCATTTCGGTCATTCTGAGCATTCTGAGAGATGGAATTGGCTTCCAGGAGTCCTTTCGAGTCTTTTACGATCATTGTGAACCACCAAGCTATAGGTCTCCTAAATCTAATAGCCGACAAAATGGGGTGTCTACAGACATCTTGTTATTAGTTGTGGGAGGAAATGCATAGGCATGAAGACGAAACATAGAAGAAATTGTGGATAATAGAGTTCTTACATGGTACATGATTTTAATGATTTTACATTTCATAGAGAAACTTACATAGTAGGAAAAAGAGAAAAATGTTGTTATCTGGAATTTCAAAGGAACAAAGCGAGATGCCATGAGAATTTGGGAGAAATTGTTTGAATTTTCTTTTAGTACTAAATAGTCTTAGTATTAGTTTTTCGTTTAATCTTTTAGTCATTGTAGTTTACACTTTATTTTTGGCTCAAAGAAAGGCGTTGATTATGCTTAAAGTGTTTTACAATGGTTGATGAAATATATACTTTATACGAATATCAATAAAATAAGTATTCTGTTTTATCCTTAATATCCAGTATGGGATGATTATAACTGTCGTTTATTATGCTGGTAAGTGTAAACTGCTAAAATAGAAGTTTCTGTCAAAAGTGACCAGGACTAGTCTTGAAACACATTCAGGACCGGTCATGGTCATGACCGGTCTCGAAACATATACATGACCGGTCGAGGTCAGGACCAGTCGAGGTCATGACCGGTCGCAAAACACTACCTGGACCGATTTCACCTTACAGATTTTATTATATACTGTAGACACCCCGATTTTGACCAACCGTCGAATTTAGGAGAGCGTCACCTCCACGTCCGATGATGATAAGGACCGGAAGATTTGAAGTATTCCAAGCTCTTCAGAAAGTTCTCTAATCGCGATAAAATTTTCACAGAAAAAAGGAATACCAGGTATTCAGGGAAATTCAGATATAGAACACCGCTTTTGGAAAAAAGCTTCAAAATTAACTTTTGAGAAGAAAAGAAAAGATCTAGAAGAAGAAGTTTTACAAAATGCGGCACACGAAAGTTTGTACGGCACTCAATAAGTGTCGCGCGGCACTCCCAGAGTGCCGTTGCGACATTCAATGAATGCCGCCAATATTTCCTGACTGTTGTTCGCTTTAAAAGTCTATTTTTGTGGTACAATACGTATATGTATACAGATAAAACAAAAAATTGATAAATTAAGGTTGAGAATAACGCGGCAGTCAATATTCTAGCACGACTCTCATTAAGTGCCGCATGATATTTATTGAATGCCGCGGCGGCTATCACAGAGTGCCGTTTTGGCTTTCTCTGAGTGCTGTAGAAAGTTTTCTGACTGCCGTTTGCTTTAACAGTTTGCTTTTTCAGAAAGTACGCATTGTAACACCAAATGTTGTCTTCACAGCTGGTTTTTACTCCGAATTTACTAAAATTACCTGGGTATCTTGTCTATAAAAAAGAAGAGTGATCTTCATTAGAAAAGAGGACTAGAAGAGGAAGAATTTTGGGAGACTACAACTACACATCTTTGGGAGAAGGGAATTTCAAGGATAAAACAAAAAGAATTTTGGGAAAAAGAGAGTTTTGAGAGCTTGAAGAGCTTGGAAGACCATCAAAATATGGAAGTTTGAGAATAGTTTGGAGGTGATCCTTTAATCTTAAGTTGTGTTTTCTTTCTCTTGAACCTCTAATCTTTAAATCATTTAGTTCTTCTTGATTAAGTTTTTTTTTTAAGTTTTGGTAGTAAACTTGGAAGTCATAGCTTCCTAGTTCTTTTATTCTTCTTTTTTTTTTTTTTTTTTGTACTTGTCTCTTGATATTCTTGGAGGTCCTCCATACCTCACTTGAATCTCATGAGCTTAATCTCTTAGTCTCATGTAATCTTATGCTTCAAATGGGAGCCAAAGTTGATCATCTTTTATGAAAGAACAAGTAGATGAATCCAAACCCCCACCATGGTTTGGGTTCCCTAACTTAGAGTTTCATGGAATCTCTTTTATATTCCTTGAAAACTCACGAGTACTAGTCATGCTTGTTTGTACTTCTCTCTTGAGATACTTAGAGGTTTTCCATACCTCACTTGAATCTCATGAGCTTGATCTTTTAGTCTTATGTAAGCTTATGCACCACATGAGATTGAAAGTTGACCATCATTTTATCAAGAACAAGTAGATGAATCCAAACCCCCACCATGGTTTGGGTTCTCTAACTTGGAGTTTTCATGAAACCTCCTTTATGTTCCTTGAAAACTCATGAGTATTAGTCATGTTTTGACCTCCAATGACCCTCAATGGAAAGGAGGGTTAGGTTTAGGATGAGCCAATATCCATGGCTTGATGGATAGATGCAACAAAAAGATGATAAGTTCAATAGTGGTGAAGTGAATTCATGCTCCTATTTTGATCAAGGATTTTTAATTAAAGTTCCACCACTGTAATTTTTGTTTTAGTGAGATCTTGTGGTTAACATGGTTTGATCAGAGTTTTGTAAAACAATCATATTCTGTCAAGAATTTCAGAACAGCAAGTCAGTTTCAAAATAAGTAAATCAGAACCTTAATCAAACAATTTTGATGCCAAATGATTTTTTATATGAAGTTTGATGTGTGACTAAGATCCAATAAAAAGATCAAAGTGATTCTGATTTTTTTTTACTTTTTTTAAAAAATTGTACAAAATCTCCTGACAGATATTTGCAAATCTCTGAGTGACGTCTGGTCTTTATCTTTTTCCTAGAGATTGGACCGTTGATCTTCACTTTTTCTTTTTGGGTTAGAAACTAGACTCACAGAGGCACCTTGTGTCCAAAAATCATCAAGATCAAACCATGGAAACCATGCCTTTTCTTTCTTTGAAATTCTGATTTGCTCTCAGCAATTTTCATAATTTTGTTGCAATTTTGACCAATCTTGTAAATAATGGTCCAAATGACTTTTCTATGACCCAGGGCATAAACCATGATTTAATAATGATTAGTTAAGCTTAAATCCAGAGGTTAAATGATCCAAATCAATGAGTAGTTCGTAGCTTACTCTTGTTCATATTCATATATTCGTGTACACTCATCCATGTAGATTGATATTTATACTTAGAATTCTTGGTATGCCATTTCTTCTACTTGATAATATTAATCTAGACACTTAGAGATGGTCATTTGATATTGTATATCATTTCTAAAGCATGTGAACTAACCCTTATTTTTTAGCACCGATGAGGTATGATCTCCTAACTCTTTTCTAGCTTAATTATTCCTTAATTTTATTGATTTTTCGACCTCATGTGCGACACCTTAGAATTAAGATTTGCCTTATGTATATCTATGTGATTAGAGACCCTTTTTATTAGGATTTACTCTTTTGTATGCATTACACGTTTAAACATTCGCGGTTGGATCGTGGGTAAGTTTCCTAGTTCCCTAAACGCACATCATATTGTTTACTAATCGAAATATGTGGTTTTTAGTGATATTTTATCATTTGCAATCTTACACCCTTTGGACATGTTTTTGTAATGTATATATATATATATATATTAGTTGATGGCATGCTTAGATTAACAAATTCGATTAAAAGGATGTCGAGTAGAGGCCTATCGCGAGATAGGATGAGGGGGGTGTTTTAGTCCGCTGGGCTCCTTCCCCTCTCATTCCATAATCCCCGGACCTAGAAATCTCTGGTTTCGAAAAGATTAGTTTGCTTTAAAAATGGTTTCTTAATTTCCGTTTTAAAAATTAATTGGCGACTCATATTTTTGAATTTAAATTTGAAACGGTTTTAAATAAAAAAGTTGCGGGTAGGATAAAATGCGATATCCACATATACGTAAAACCTAGTATAGTCATTTCCTTTTTTCAAGTTCACAAAATCGAGAGAGGGAGAAAGAGGCAATTCAAGCTCTCTCTTATTTTTCAATTCGAAAATTAGATCAAGGATGATTTCATAGATTCTGGGCCACTAGGATCAGATTAAGGAACATTGAGGTCAAAGATTTCAATTTCTTTCTTGTTCCTGATTCGCGGTCTCGTTGTTGTGTCAGGTAAGGTTTTTAATTTTATTTCTCATCCATGAGATTAAATAGTAATCTCTTGGTCCAGGCTCTCTAGTTTTACCTTTTCTTTTGTTAATTCTGAACGAAATCAACCCAATGGTCGTTGGGACCCATCGTCTGTAAACCCTAGACCAGGACCGGTCTTGCTACTTGGGCATGACCAGTCCTGCCTAACTAAAACCAGTTCCTTTTTGTTTTTCAATTTTTTGTCTGTTTTCTTTCTTCTCTGTTGTCCAGGTCTTTCTTGAAGGGCACTTTGCCTGCTCGAGACAAAGAAAAAACCCATCAATGTAACAATTCCAGATCCACCTTTAGAAGTTAGAAATGAAGAAGACAGAGCTTGGTACGATAAATATTTTAAAAACAAGGTCGTGGCGATTGAGCGACATATCGAGTCCACTTACTCATCGGTTTATCCTCTAATCTTTCTGGCCAAATTATGAGTCCAAGGGTGGTTAGATTATATGGAGAGAGTGAAAAGAGTGAATGTGACGTTGGTCCAGTTAGCCTCCGCTTCCCTGATCAAGTGGACGGCTGAACCGTTTGTGTATTGTGCGTATGTCCGACACACCCCATTTGATCTCACACCTACCATAGTCTCCCAAGCTATAGGAGATCCCCTACTCACCTCCTACTTCTGTCCAATGGGGGACTCCTCTATACCAAATGTCTCGGATGACTTCATTGTGTCCACACTCATTGGAGGCACTAGTTAAACTGGTAGTGGATAGGCTCTATAGAAAAGATCTGACCCACGACTACCTAGGGTTGTACTTGGCGATTTGTAATTGCCTTTTCTTTAGTAACCACTAAGAATGGATGAACATGTGGAAAGCAAGGGTGATCTTTGCCGTAGGAACCAACTGTCCTGTTTGTCTCTCTCGCTACTTCATAGAGTACCTCAAAGGGTCAGCTTTTACCTCGGTGTCGAACCGAGCCTTGATGAGTTCTTGGGTAGTCCATTCAGTGTGCTTGTTGGCCCATGTGCCTGCTTTACCTGAAGATCTAGTAGAGGGCCTAATAGGAAAGAAGTTGTTAGTGGAGCCTCTATAAATTGATCTGAAGAGCAAACGAGGAAGAGGAAAAGGGGTGGCATGTTTACGTCTTAACCTAGGCCTAGGGCAAAGAAACCATTGGAAAGAGTGGAGAATACCTTGGAGGTTTTCTTGCCTCGACTATACCAAGAGATGAAAGACTTAAGGGAGGGTCAGGAGAGGATATTGAGGGGTGTGAGGGCAATAGATGCAAAATTAAACATCCAACCGTCTGAATTGGAGGAAAAAGAAGAGGAAGAAGAGCCAAATGACGTAGAGTAGCCCGAGGAGACTATTGCTAGTATCGACGTTGTAGGCAGGGTTAAAGCTGTTGGACCCAAGCAAGGAGGGCGACCTCATTCCGCTAGACTTGCAGGCCGAGCACCAGATGTGCCTACTATTTTCGAGTCATCTGATGAGGAGGCTGTAGAGTAGACATCTCACTGCTCTCGTGTTTTTTTTTCTTACCTTTTTATTATCACATCTTTTGGACTATTGTCATTTATTTTTTTTGGATTCTGGACATGTATATTTTTGGATGGTTGGATCATGACTGGATATGTTGTAATTATTTTTTTTTTAATATGTTTATATTTTAGTTCATTTTCTACTTATTTGGTTTGGAATTGTGATGGATGGCTTGCTACTTCAAGATTTCTTGCTTATTATTAATCTAAAGCCTTCAAATGTTTCAAAATTAAAAGGTACAGGTTGTCCACTCCGATTTCACGCACAATTCAAGTGATAACTTTCCTTACTTTTAATTTTTCGGTCATTTACATTGAGGACAATACAAGATTAAATTAGGGTTTGGCTATTTAAAACTTATTTATTCATTCTAAAAAAAATAAAATATTAGAATAAAAAATAAATAAAAAGTTTGAAGCTTGGAAATGATTAGGAAATAAGCATGGTTTTTTATGCAGATTTGGACATTCTCTATCCATGCACTGTAAGTGTAGTGCGCTCATAATGTTCCTTATAGAGTCTTAATACACGCTATACAGTTAATCTTTCAGCCTGTTTATCATGCAAATTATTTTACATATCCTGTTATTAAATTTCACACGTTTAAAGCCTGTGAACAACTATATTTTCTAATGGACATCTCTTGTTGTATGACCTTATGTAATGTGGAAACATACGATCAAGGCTAATGACCCATGGTGAGCTCTTGCGCTATTCGTTTCTTTTGAGAGGGTTATTAATGTTAAAAAAAAAACTAGTCGATTGATTTTCTTGGATTCACATCTTGTTGTTGAGCCTCATTATTTCTTCATGTTGATGGATCACTAGAGGAGAATGTTCAGGACTTATCATTTTAAAATTCTTGGACTACTGAAATTGATAAACTGGTTTGCTCAGAGTAGAAGATAGGCTGCACCTTTGGTTCAACTGATATTATTCGTCCTTTATAGATAACAAAGTCACCGATGATCATCCCCACACATATAAAAACAAGCATATGATGACAAATGATGTTCCCAGTGAACTATAAGTTGCTTTTGGGTCTGTATAGCAATGAAAGTATATTTTACATTGCATAATACATCAAGCATGTGATGGGATTTGGAATCAACAATGGTGATGTGGACGCGAAGTGTTATTAGTTTCTCCTTAAAAAAAAGAAAAAAAAGAGTTTGGAGAAGTTGAAAATGAAAAGAAAAAAAAAGGGGGGGAATAAAGAGAAGAAGGAACTACAAGCCACATGTGTATAAATTACTCTAGAACCTCTTTCCTCTTCGCTCTCCGTCTCGATTCTTAAATAAAGACCTATAAACTATGACTGACCAGATTTTGAAATGAAAGTAGGAAAGGGATTTTCCATTGTAAGGCACTCTTCTGGTGTGAAATGGTCTGTTCATGAGGCTATTTCACAAAAATATTTACGTGCTTCATTATGGTTATACGAGGCGTTCGTGTTTCCTTATATCTACTCTATGTGATCTATATCATAAGAAAAATATATAATACACCTAATTCAGAGTGAATTCATCTTTAGACTATACATCCAGTGAGATTTGAGCAAAGGTCGCATGCTAAAGATTGATATCGGAGTAGTTCTTGAAATAAATACTGAACATTGCTATTGTCCATGGATAAACTAACGTGAAGGTTGAAGAAAAAGAGGATATATTATAATGATTCTTCTGATAGATGAGTTGTGGGAGCGTGCTCTCGTGTTAATAAAAAATTGTGATGAGGATATTGCGGAGTGTTCTATATTTGCATGCTAGGTACTGGAGAATGGATAAATATATGTAATGATCATGTTAAGAAGTTTGTGGGTAGCTTTGCTGTAAACCATCACGAGACAACCTTCGTCCTTCTAGGGACACCTAGGGGTTTAAAGGCTTGTTGCATGTGCAAAATGCAATCACGATTCTAGTGAAAGTGAGTTAGATTTTACTTTATTTCTTTTTCTTTTTTTTTTTATTTAGAATTGTAGATCTTTGCATTAGTTCACTTCATTACTAGGGACTAGCAATGAGCTAGTTGGAAGGTGTGACAAGTGGCAGATATTGCATATCCGAAAGCACTAATAAGATGAATTATATATGTTACCATCCCTAATTATAAATATGTATGCTTATTTTAATACAAATGCACAAGTGAGGCAATGCTGCTAATATTTGCATAAGTATGTTGTTTTGTAGAATAAACGGCATAAGAAAAATGAAGTGGATGACTGTGATGAAGAGAAAGTTGATAAGAAGTATAAAAGGAAGAAGATCCTAAGAGAAGACCAGGACCGGTCCCAGAACTTAGGTAGGAATGGTCTCAGCCAGAACCGGTCGCGAAATATACCCAGGACCAGTTGCGCTCTACAAAATTGCGGGAAGCAGAGTTTTTCGGATTTGAACATCCTAAACTTATATATATTAGATAGTTCGTAGAAAATCGGGACAATGCATACGAAATACAAGTTTTAGAGCAGCTTAGGATATACTAGGGTTCCTCAAACCCTAGTTTTCATTCAAGTTACATTGGTGTGGATTCAAGCTATATTTTGGGAGATTTCTTCATTCGTGTTCATAATATTAAATTAATTCAGGTTTTTATTAGTTTCTCCTTAGATTTTGTATTCCATATTTATTTTGTGATTGATTTCATCATGTCTTCCATTAGCATAGTGATTAGATCCAATTTTACTATGCTAGGCTATGTCTCTAGTTAGGGAAGAGCAATGAAACGGTAAACGACTTGATTTCCATGCATGTTTTTAATGGGCAGCCCTAAATCCTAGGGTTAATGAATGTTTTAGTAGAGATTCATAGGATTTCATGTTTTCGAATATGAACAATGTTAACAAGCATGACGTTAATAACTTTCAACTTGGATTTTCACCGGTTTGTGAACTTGTTTCATGGTTTTAGTTTAGTCTAATTTATTTAAGCATCATAGAGTAATTTTCACCATGAATCGTGCTCATAAAGAATCTGCTCGTACTTCTTTAAAACGGGATAATTGAAATAATTCTACATCTTTAGGCCGTCTATAAGGTATTTTATTATTTTAATGAAACCTATACATTAGAGGCATGACATTAGATGATTGAGAGTGCCACATCTTTCTATAGGCATGAGAGTTAAGACATTTACTATGGATTTATGATTTTTTAATATTTTTCTCGTATTTAGAAGTCTCTTAATTAAATTCGCTACTTTGATTAATTTTTAATTAGTCGCTAATTTACTTAGTTAAATCACTCTAGAATTAAATTATAGAATAATTAATTAGCACTTTCACGCAGTTAGTAAATTTCATTTGTTTAATCTTAATCCCAGCAATTCAATAGGTTCAAAAGCTTCCATTAGTTTACAGTCTTCATTTTCACAAAAAGTAGTTAGAATTATTTTTCCAAGGAAATAATCTTTTCTTTACTTTTAAAACTAATAAATTAGGCAAAGTAAATTAAGTAAAATTAAAACTCTCCTTTGGGTTCGACCTAGGCTTACTAGAAAATAGATTAATTGAACGATCACCTATACTTGGGTGTATCATTTAGAGTGCAGAATTTTATTCGTGTCCCGTGGTACAAGTCGTTAAAGCACATTATTGGAGGAATTGCCTGCTTAAGTACCTCACATTGTTGTTCTTGTAGTTACCGTATATCACATGTATAGGCCTTGCAGGTCCATCGCGTTACTATTTAAAGAAAACATAACCTTCTCTTTCTGAGAGTTAATCCTTACTAAAGTACTACTCCAACAGCATAAGGTACCACTTCTAGTAAGCACATGCAAGCGTCCATAAGAAGATCAACTCAAGGTATAAGTATTACAGCTCATAGTGCCACCATACATAACATAGTTCATCTTAATTATATGTACAACAAACTATTCTTACAAGTACTGTTGAGCTCGAGTGCTCGGGCTTCTTGAGCGCTTGCACCTGGCCTGTTTATTAGGCTCGAGCACTCGCTCCTGATCCAAGCACTCGAGTTTAGTAAAACAAAACAGTGACAATTTTAGCAACATAATATAAGCTCAAAAAATCTTGTTAGATGTTACATGCATGGCTCTAGATTGTCAAGATAAGTTTATAAAAACATGTTTATAAGTGAGTAGGAGGACTCACCAAGAACCCAGATGATCTAGATGAAGAAATATGAAGAAAAGTATATGTGTGTGTGTGTGTGTGTGTGTGTGTGTGTGTGTGATCTTCCAAGCATAAGGTCCAAGTGTCTTGCTCCTTCAAAATCCTTCTTGATCCTTCTTGAACTTCAACTCCACAACTTCATTGTTGTAGCAATGCATATGCATGTATATGTGGATTATGAAATGGAATGCTTGCAATGTGTGTGTGTGTGTGTGTGTGTGTGTGGAAGCATATAAACTCACAAACTCTCTCTCTCTCAAAAGAACTCTCTGGAAATAGAGTTTCCAACGACCAAAATGTTGGGAAATGCTTGGTATTTATAGACTTTTTGAAGCCTAGGGGCAAAATTACCTTTTCACACATTTTTAGCTTAAGCACTCGCACAATGAGCACTCCCAAGGTCTGAGCACTCGGGCATACTGCTTCTCAAATCTTTCTAAGGTTTCAAGAGTTCAAAGGCCTAAGTATTAATAACCATATGAAATATCGCCAAAAGTTTATTCATATACGATCCTAACTTACATAAACGGATACAATGATACAAAAATACATCCAAATATGGATAAATACAAGTAAAAGGGACGATGTCACAATTCTCCTCTTATTTTAACAAAATGAAAATATAAGTAGACTAGCCAAAAAAAAAGTAACCAATAGCATGTCATGTGTAAGTAAAGACGAGTATCGTCTTGAACCTTTACGTAGTGCAAAATATGCATAAATGGTATAAGAATCTTGAGTGGCAGTCTTGAACTCAGATTCTTGTATATACAGTGAATACTCTCCACACAATACCTTTCATGAAGTAGTAGTCTAAAAAAGCTAGCATAGACTTGTGCTCTATCTAGGAGGCATGAATACTCTCGAGAATTTTACAAACTATTAATCCCCAAAGGAAGTAATCTACACTTCCACATTCAATCGATGAATCTATCGAGAGTGCTTGTCCAGCTATGGCACCTTGTTCGTAAAGAACATTAAACTCATAAAGAGTACAACTTAACCTCCAAGTCGCTACAATATATCATGTTAATCACTAGTAGCTAGTATAGGACAAATAAGAGACTGTGAATTGTGATGGCAACGGGGTTGTATGGTACGGGGTACCCCCTCCCCAACCCCGGCCCGCTCACTAGCTTCCCTCCCCCATCCCCGCCCTGTCTGGAGGACCACCATATCCCGACCCTGACCTCAACCCGCCTACTATAACCCCGACCCTACATAGCAACAAAATCAAGCATAATCATCTACATTTTCAGCGTCTATACATGGAAGATAGTGAGACAAAGAGACTGTACCACTTACATGATTTGTGACCCATGAAAAGGTTGTGAGATGACTACCAGCGACCGATGATGGGATAGATCGGAGAAGAAAACTATCATGCTTGATCGGCGTATGACAATGCCATGGATTGAAGAACAAGGAAAACACATACAAATGTGTATATATATATCTATATAACAAGAGAGAGAGAGAGGGAGAGGGAGAGGGAGAGGGAGAGGGAGAGAGAGAGAGAGTCCATATGTGGACTGAGAAGTAAAATGCTATTTGGCTACAATTTGTGGATTGAGATAGCACAAGGAAGGAATGAGAGAGAAAGGGTAGGAAGATGAAAGATTTTTGCTGGACGAAATGAATGTTTGTTGCAGAGAAAGTTCTAGAATTCACTACCAGTCCTTGGATTTAGGATCTGTGCCTATTTCCCATAAAAAGCAACAGATAGGATTTTTTGTCAACCTTTAAAGCAAGGAAAGAACAATAAATACATAACTGGTACATATATAATCGGGGTAGATTCGGGTTTTTTACCCTACCCCGACCCGAACCCGACTCGGGTTACAAAAGCCTACCCCATAACCGCCCCTACCCCTATTAAGCCCCTACCCCCAATACCCTACCTATTAGGGGCGGGGCGGGGAACCCGGAAATCCCGCCCCATTGCCATCCCTAACTGTGAAGGAGGCATGTAGGGACGTATGGGGCATTTTCCATAAACATCGGGGTGGCTAATTCGGAAAGGCGCTATATATTTTCTAGTCATGCATGGGAGTGTAAAAATAATTATGTGCTAATACCTAAGGAAGGCCAAATTAGCCCTCTTCTAGATAAATATAATGGAGGCAAAGTCGGGAATTGCGGGTATAATTCAAGATTTTATTGTTGGGTTTGTGCCCTCAAACCATTACTTTATGTATGAGACATTGACATTTTAATATATGGATATCAGCTTTACATTTCATTGTGTATGTTTCTTTCATGAGATGATTGTTAATTCTTCAGTATCAAAGTAAGTAATTTGTGTGTGTGTGTATGAGATACATACAACAGAGATACGAATTATTATTCTTTGATACTTAGAGCTTGTCATAGTGGATGATGAGACTGGATATCTCATCAGGTTTATACTATAGAATGATTAACTACCATTGGATGGACTGATTAATCTCAATCACTAGAGTGTAACTCTTAGTTAATATGCTAGTGCTTATAGTGCATTGACAGACTTAAGCTTTCCTATTGATACTCAAGACTGTCAACAGTCGATAGAAACTCATAACTTGTATAAGGTACGTGTTCTCAATCTTCAGACAATTATGAACACAAATTTTGGATATGGCTGCTTTGACTTACCAATTAGTGAGGTATATAAAAGATCAATACCTGGGTATCTTGGGTATGTCATGTTCATAGGGTTATGAACATATATTGTCAAGATAGAATCTACCCTCAGATTCAGAGTAAGCATTCCCTTGAGAGTGTCACCAAGTTGATTACTAAGAACTGCAGTCTTGTTGATAAGTAATTATCAACATGTTTGGTAATCATGAGAGGTGAAAGGGACTCAAGGAATACAAGAAGTATTCATGATTCAGGTTGACAGTAACAGTTATCTGACTACCTGAATATGATTACGAATGCTGAAGGTAGAGGGATATTAGTAAACCATACAAGTCTAGTTATCGCTTCGAATATGTTCTTTTGCGTTGGAGTTCAGTTATCATTTTATAGTGGAGTAAACGTTAACTGACCAGTTAGTTAGTTTGCTAATCAAAGAGTTTGGTCATGGGAATTAACAACTGGTCTGAGCCAACAATAAAGAGCCTGGGAGGTTCCACTCTTAGCTCCGTTAGGATGCTTGAATTGGCACAAGGGGATCTTGTCATGACAAGTTTGATCAATCGAACAGGTTCGATCGATTGAAGTCTAGGCAGGTTCGAGCGATCGAAAGTTCGATCGGAAGCCACTTTGATCGGTCAAAAGTTAAAGTCGGTTTAGGAAATCTATAAATAGGGCAGCTGCGTACAAGGTTTAATAATCGTCATTTTTTCTATACGAAAGCTGCAGAACCTGTTTAGGGCTTCTCAAACCTTTCTATCCTCCTTGTTAGAGATCCCAGCATCTCTAGTCTCTCAGGGAAGCATCCGCACGAGTCATAAGGGTGAAGACAACCTAGCGGAGGCTGTTGCATCATCAAGGTTGAAGATTTCATAATTGGGTTCAAGACCTGAGGTATAATTTCTTATTCCCTACTTGTGTACGCATCTATGGAATTGACGAGTAGTAGATCCGGGCATACCAATAAGTTTTTATAACTCATTATTTTCGCTGCGCGTTTAAAAATAATTTTTAAAGCTATTTTTCCTTCATTTATGGCATCAATCCTTAACAACATATCAATCGTATAAAAAATGTCTTTTGGTCGATAAGCGGAGAGGGCAAACTTCAATTATATATTTTAGATGGCATGCAGACGCTTTTGTAGAAATGGTGGTGGGTCAGGATCAAGACATTTATACTTCGATATGTCGACCTTATCCGCATTGGCCACCCGGGAGTTTCCCTATTTGTTGTGTTAAGTTTTTATATCACAAGGTGTTTTTTTTAGGGCTAAGACTACAACAATTGGTTGTGTAGAGAATAGGCTGCTGCTTCTTGTGGGATCACTTAATCGATTGTTGATCGAATGGGCAACAGTATGGCATGAATTAAAAGAGGCCGACATGTAAGAATATAATTGATAAAACTATCATGTGGAAATAATTATTATATGCCAAGATCTTGAATATAATACATTTTAAGAAATAGTGTATGAACAAAAATATAATACATACCATTGTTAGCCATTGAGATTTATAGAGACTGGAATTGAAACCCATTAAATTGAACATTACTAATAGATTCTCCTTCTTCTCTCTGTCTCTCAATATACCCAACAACTAATTTGCTGTGATTGATGGAGTCACTTTTAAGGGGTTATTCTTGACTCTTTTATAAAAGAGAGAACAGGGCCTTTTTATTGTTGTCATGAATGATTGTCTTGGAAGATGAATCATTCCATCATGTGTTTTAACATAATCATCACAAGAGTCATCTATACAATTGATATTGAAATATTTTTCTATTAGCTAAATATATAGTTGGTGGAGTTCAACAAATATAGAAGATTAGTGAGCCCCATTTCCTAATACTCTTAAAAGTCACATAAGACTTTTAAAAGTCACATAGGACTTTACAGGACAGTGTACAACAATTCCGTGTAGATAACATGTTGTACGCCATTAGAAGCATAATTAAGCTCACGAAATGTGTATAATAGACGACCAACAAAGAAGGGGGGATTTTATCTTTGAAATTTCTCTACCAACTTTGTATAATGTTTGAAGACAACGCCAATTCATATTTGATATGAAATTATGAAAGAATGGAAAAAAATTCAAATTATTTAATTGGTTATTCAACCATTTTATCAGTCACATGTAACAAATAATATACTATATACTTGAAAAAATTTCACTTTAAATGGACATTTTTTTTTATCTTTTTTGACATTTTTCAGTGATTTATTTTAGGGTTAATTACATTTATCCCATGTAGTTCGGTCCATTTTCACTTTATCACGTGTGGTTTTAGATAAATAAAACTACTAAAATTTCTCTCAAAATAGCCCCACTAGAATATTGAGTGTAAAAATTAAATCCACGCAGGAGAGTTTAAAATTAGCCATAACTTTATCATTTTTTACCTTTTTGTGTGAATTTTTTTCTTTGTTGATTTCGTTTTTTCTTTTTTCTTTTTTCAAGATTTATGCATTATAATTGCCCATTTTGCAAAAATATGCAATTTTCAGAAGAAGTAAAGATTGGGTGTGTACATGACAAAAAATCCAAGGGTCCTAAACCTAGCCCAGGGTTAAAATAACGAAGGAAAACAATAAGTGAGCTTCTTGATTTGCAGTGTTAGTGTATGAAAGCATTTTGAGGAATATGGCGCATCAATGTACCTACTTCGATAATTAGGTCCCTCTTTCCACTAAAATTGACGGAGTCGGTCATACCTACTACTTTATGTGTATATATGTGTCATTAGATTAGTGAATATCCATGATACTCTCTAATGATGACCCCCTCTCTCTCTCTCTAATCCACATTTAAATTGGAAACAAAGAGATCTGAAGCTTAGATCTTTCATTAATTGCATGGAAAATGTGGTCCCAAAAGCATGACATAATTTTATCAGAATCGTAGAGGTAAAATAGAAACCCATTACTATCATTTTCCTACATTACTAACATCTCCACCTAACAATTAATCAATGAGTTGGCAATGTAAGATGAGATAACAGCCATTCCCTATGGTTATGATCATCATGGCAAGGCTTCTCTATTGAAAAAATCGACTAAATATCAATAAATAATACAACTACAGAAATATGTATATATACATTTATGTATATATATATAGAGAGAGAGAGAAGGGTCAGGGACCACACATACATTGCAGGGTTAATTAAACAACTATCATTTAATTATGAACAATGACATGGGCTTCCAAGGGGAGGCCACAAGGACTTTTGGTTAATGGTTCCCCAAGATCAGAAACAAGGCACTACATGTTTATCACTCTACCAATAAGATTACAAAAGCTAGATAAGTATCTCAAAATCCAATTTATTGCCCCAATCACTGTTTTGATCCCACTGCTTTAATGGAGTTTAAATTGTGTCATGTCCTCAAACCACAATTAGCATCTCTCCACAGGAGAGAGTTTAGAGAGAGAGAAATTGATTACTGCTAGTCCACTGCATTGAGTGACTTACTTTATGGCCTTCAGATTAGGCTTGGGCCAGGGTGGAGCAAAAGACGACAATTTTTCTTTGGGATTACAACCTTTAATCAATGAATTGACGTCAAAAAAAAAAATTCATGGCTTAATTCTATATTGGGTCCATATTGAAGAATTACTTATGCTCTCTTTCCTTCGCACGAAGGGAAAGGATACCCAAGTGGTGGATCTAAGTCGTTGGGGTTTCACGGCAAATCTCATGAGGTTATAAGGTTGAACATTGGATCCGCCACGCTGTGAAAAAAAAAAAATTCATAACAATAAATGCTCTGTGGGAGGCTCCAAGTTTACAACAGGACGGGCCATAAATGGGTTTGGTTAATGGAGCTTATAAAAAGGAAATAGATAAAGTGAAGGGAAGGCACGCATAGTACCATTTCACCTTTAATTTGCTATATTTGCTTTTCTAGGAAAAGGAGGAAAGAACTTAGGCAATAAGTAGATATTTGGTTAAAACTAAGGAAGAAAATTTTAATCCACATGTTGTAACACTCTCGTCACGACCCGGTGGAGCAAAAATAGGGAAAATTAAAATTTCCTGCTTTTGGACCCATTAATATGTGATTGGATGGATAACCGTTCTGTCTTTCTAACTCATTATTAATAAGGGAAATGCTAAATGTAAACATAACTTAACATAATTGAAACATAAATACAGCAGCGGAAATAAAAACGAGTAATAATAACTTCGATCTTATTATATGAGGCCGTGCTAAACTTATTACATAAACTTATACACTGAAACAACTGTCTTCGATCTCAAGTTCGACTCTATCCTTCCTTAGCCCTTCAACACTGCATCTTGATCTCACCTCACTATCCAAGCAAACTTCCAACACACTAGACATGGGAATGCCCAGGGCGTAATATACCATTAGCTTTGAAACAAAGCTGAGTGAGTAACTCAACCTTACAATAATCTGTACTACAAATATCGCTAAACTCACATTACAGTTCAGTATCTTAAGATAGAGTTAGTCTCTTATCGAAAGAAGCACATTCCACGGGCATAGTAGAGTTCTCAACATAATCATATAATAAACAACAACATTTTAATCTCATACCAAAGAATGCATTCTACATGGTTATACTATCTTTAAAAATGTTATGCCAATTATCAAAAAGTCGAGAGCAAAACAAACATTGATAAAGGAACCGAACTCAAACCAGAACACTCCATGGCTCACAACTTGGAACAAACCGAACCACAAATGACTTAATCCCAACTCAACTAACTACTACATCTTCTTGCAAATCCGTCATAAGCTGTTTGGTTTGGAATATTCATGAGTAAGGTATTGTGCCCCAACGACCGCAAGAGCATAGCAACGTGCCTTAACGGTCGACTCAGTCTAATTATTCAAGGTCCATGACCTATCTACTAATGGATATAAATGTGCATTTACGGTCGCTTGATGAGTAAGTTTTGTGCCCCAATGGCCGCAAGAGCATAGCAACGAGCCTTATCGATCAGTCGACTCAGTCAAGATCTTCATTAAAGGATACCAATATAAATGTTCCTTAACGACCGCTTGATGGGTAAGCTGTCATGCCCCAATTGCGACAAGAGCATAGCAACATGCCTTAACGACCGTCCCAGTCAAGATATTCAACAACAGATACCATACTCAAAATCATCCAGTAATCTTAACACTGACACTTGATACCGACATCAACATCCGAATAATCCACCGAAGTTGAACTACTGTACCTGAAAACTTGGGCTTTACCATTCTTCCAACTTCCTCGAACCATAACTCATGACATTTCCCAAATCAACAGACTCAACCCAAAGATGACGACTCCAATAATATAGAGTTTATGCAAATTACCGACCTATCAATACTCTTGTGTTCATTATTCCATCCTTTCTATATATGATCATGACATAATCAATGCGGTTCATCAAGCAGGAAATCAAAATACATAGATAAACCCTTTACATGCTCATTTTCATGGTAATACTATCCAAAACAACAATAACATAGCAATACAAGTTACGGAGCTCATTAAGTAATCGTCGATACCATATGCTACAACATAACGTACATGTCACTGTAGACACCCCATTTTGTCGGCTATCAGATTTAGGAGACCCATAGCTTGGTGGTTCACAATGATCGTAAAAGGCTCAAAAGGACTCCTGGAAGTCAGCTCTATCTCTCAGAATGCTCAGAATGACCAAAATGACCCCTAAAAGCCCAAAAACTCCCATATTTGGTCCCAAAGTTCTGAAAACATGCTACATCATAAGGAAAGCGATAAAATGAGTTTCTAAGAGAAATCAGATGAAATCGTCAGCTCCCAGAGACCCCCGGAAGTCCCGGAAGTTCCCGGAAAGTCCCCGTTGACCGGTTTGACCAAGGTTTGACTAGGTTTGACCAAGGTTTGACCAAGTTTGACCAAGTTTGACCAAAATCGTCCGAATTCACCAGAATTATTTTAAATCATGAGAAAAGTGTTAAAACAAGTTTCAAAAGAAAATCGAGCGAAAACATCAGCTCCCGGGAACTCCCGGAGGTTTCTAGAACTTCCCGGGAATCCCAGGTTTGACCAGTTTGACCAGAATTTGACTTTGGAACCGGGGTGCCGAAACAATTTTCAAATATTTTTCATAGATACTAGAGGTCAACGGCTTTCCGACGGTATATTGCACATAATTTTCGGATTTAAAACGAGTTTATTATGAATTTCCAAAGGCGAAAAAGGCGATCAAATCAGCTTTTATCGCGAATACCGCAAAACTTTTCAAAGTGACCTATCCCCGAACTATTTTTTATGTAAAGTAGACTCCATTACCTTTCCAACGGTATATCACAACCTCAATTTGGAGTTCGTATGCATTTTCTGTGAATTTCGGACAAAATAGGGCCTTTTCGCGAATACCGGAACCTCTGGAGGCCTAAACGTAAATTTCTGGGCGTCTGAGGAGCAGTGCTGCCGCGGCACTGGCCCACTGCCGCCGCGGCACTGGCCCACTGCCGCCGCGGCACTGGCCCAGTGCCGCCGCGGCACTCATCCCTCGCAGAGTCCATTTTTGTAATTTTTTTGGGGGTCCAATTTGATTAATTGAAAGCCAAAACGACATAGTTTTATGTTCACAGTTGTTTGGGACCAATGGGAGTACTTCTAAAACCCCAAAACCACCCCAAATTGGCCTATTTAAACCCCCCATTGCTCTTCATTTTGGGGGGGGGCCAAGTGCAAAGCTTAAAAAGTTGTAGAGAAGAAGAGAGATAAAGATAGGTTTAGAAGAGAGAAAGGGAGCTTCTCCCATTGATTTTCCATAAGAAAGTGAGTTTTATTCTTGTTTTCTTCCATCATCCTTCTATATACTTCACATTCAAAGTCCACTCCAACCCTCATTCTTGAGCATTCATGAGATAGGAAGCTACTTCCATGTCCAAATGTCAAAATCTATGAGTGAAACACCAAGCTTTAAGTCCAAAATCACATTGATTATCATCTATTGATTGCTATTTACTTGCTTTGATTATATATATGTTCATCTCTCCTTATCTCATTTCTTTTTCTTTTCTTTATTTACTTACTAGTTCATCATCATCTAAGTGATGACATGAAGTTTGGGGTGAGTGAATCCTTATGGATAGTAGCTCTTGACCTCAAAAACATGTTTGATAGATGATGATCATAACCTCAATACTTCCAAGGTATTCTTGGAATGTATTGAAGTTATGCCCAAAAATAAAATAAATCTCTCCAACAATCTTGGAGGTTCTTAAATGATGAGTTTGATGTAGGTATTCTAAGTGGCTATGATCCTTATTGAGTGTTGAAAACATGTTTTCAAAACATCTATTTCAAAACCCCTCTCAATCCCTCTCATTTGATTTCAAGAAACAAAACTTTGTTTTCTCCAAAATCTTCAAAACAATGAGTCAAAACAGTGAGTGAGTTGAGTTCAAAGATTTTTCTAGAACTCAATACTCAACATATGGATACAAGGCCACTTGGAAAGTCTTCCTAACTCATTGGAGAACACCCATGATTTTTGGTTTGACTTGGAAGTACTTGGAAATGGTCCATTTGGATCCCAACATTCCTTCCAAACATTCTGTTTTTGCTGTCACAGCAGCTAGGTCAACTTACGACCTCTTTTCCAGAAAACTTTTCCAAAAGGGGTGGTCCTAACTTATTTTTCCCTTAAAATTCAATGTCTTAGGAAACTTTCTGTATAAAATGGGCTTCTAGATCATTCTTTTTCATTTTCTAAGATTTTCTAACATTTCAGTCGACAGTACGAACTCTGTTTCTGAGTGACCTCTATTGTTTATATAATTTCTCTAAATCTGTGATATCTATTCAAGATCCGCCTTTTGGGTTGTGTTCTAGACACAATAAGGAACATCTCCATAAAAAATCATGCATTGAAAACATTCCTAACCCCTCTTTTCAATTTTCCAAAGATGATACTACTGTTCTGTCTACTATTCACAGCAAGCACATTTCAACTTTCATTCTTTGATTTGATGCTCATATGCATTCCAAATTAGTTCATACCTTAGGAAGTAGTTCATACTACATTTGTACACATCCCATGTTAATTTCATTCATTCATTCATACACATTTTAGACTTCTAAGTCACTCTAGGAATCCATGTACCCAAAACACACTACAACCTTTGCACATTTTTAGATACATACATTGCATTCATGCAAGATTTGGGGTTTTTGTAACTCTTAATCTAGGAAGATTATAAGGAATGATCACGATCACACGTTCATGCTTCCCCTTTGATCTAATCATCCTTTCTCATCCGTTCCGGGGATTGAGAGATCTTCTTTTCTCAAAGAATAACATGCATCATACTAGCTTGTTAAGCATATTTTCATTTCTTTCTTATTTGTTTCAAGAACAATTCATGTCCCCCTTTAGATTAGGAAGTCTTGATTATTTGATATATGATTAGATGATTTTTCCTAGGTTTATTTGTGTGATCTTTCACTTTACATTGTATGATATTTGGCTTAGATCTTATGAATGATATCTTATCTTTAGATCTTCCATTTCAAGTTTCTTATGTAATGTAGTATACTATCATAGTATTACTTGTTGAACCGAACATAGTATAAGATGATTATTTGGATGCTAATTGAGGCCCGTCGAGAGACGGGGCGAGTTGAGGGTGTTTTAGTCGCGACAAAGGCTCCTTCCTCTCTCGTACCAAAACCCCGAGCCAAGTTCTTTGGTTATGAAGGGCCGGTGCCCTTTATCCATTTGGGTGAGTCAAAATTAGGTTTCTTGGTTCCTTAAAGACCAAGTGGCGACTCTGTATCTGTTTTCAACAGACCTATTTTCTTTCTTTGATTCAAATCAATTTCAAAGCAATCTCGAACAAGAGAAGTGGTCCGATTCCCGGTATCCACAATCTGGCGACTCTGCTGGGGATTTTTATTTTAAAACAAATAATACAGAGGTTTGACTCATAAGAAGCATCCTTAAAATCATCTTTTTACTGTGTTTGGTTCACCGCATTGCACTCTTGCATTTCCTCCCCTTCGACTGTGTCTGAAACGCGGCGCTGACATTGTTCAGGTCTTGCTGTGCCAGGGCACAAGTCACCGTTGATACTGTACCTTCCAAGGTATATCAAAAAGAGTAAAAACCTCCGTACTGTCTCTCCGACGGTATATTGGAACTCTCGTCAACGGACCCTCTTTGACTAAACCCAGCCTTTGCATATAGACTCCTGTAGAACCTTTCATAGGACTGTTCATTTATTTCTCAGATAGGACAATATGATATAACTGTTGTATGCCCTAACGGGATTACCTGTGCGGTGTAGACGCTTATGTGGCATAAAACAGAACCTCTTTCTTATGATTCCCAAGGCAATCACTCACATGTAATCACATTGAGTTGACCTGCCTAGGCACCATGACAAGGATGTCTGCTCCATGCTCACAAAGATATACACCGCGAACCTTGTTTGTCGGTCCTAAAACATAGGAGTATGAGAACCTACTAGAAAGTACGATCACTATAACCACATTAATCAGTTTCTCCCAGAAACTCTGTCCAGATATCCTAGATATAACCACATTAACCGGTTTCTCCCAGAAACTCTGCCCAGATATCCCAGATATAACCACATTAACCGGTTTCTCCCAGAAACTCTGCCCAGATATCCCAGATATAACCACATTAACCGGTTTCTCCTAGAAACTCTGCCCAGATATCCCAGATATAACCACATTAACCAGTTTCTCCCAGAAACTCTGCCCAGATATCCCAGATATAACCACATTAACCGGTTTCTCCCAGAAACTCTGCCCAGATATCCCAGATATAACCACATTAACCAGTTTCTCCCAGAAACTCTGTCCAAATTCCCCAAAAATGCCCAGTCCCTCCTAGAAGCTTTCATAAAAACCTGGAAACCCCCATTATCCCTTGGTGATCACACTGGAAAGTAAGGTTAGCACACTCTGTATGGCTAGGACCTTATTTGTTTAGCTGTTATCTGTTAGAAATAGGAGCATCATATAGATTAGGGCTTGCATCCGCATGCTTGTCTCATACGCATACACGATTCGTGTCAATCTACATGCACACGCATCTTGTCAGTCTCACACATGTCAGTCTCCACACATCAAATGCATACGTATCATTATCCTCACCCATCTCGATCATTGTACAAAAGTCATAAACTTACAGCAACCGTCCTTGGTTTGCATCATTAAATCCTGCAAAATTCTGATCATCCCCTCCCGCTAGGAGTCCATAAGAAGTATTTTGTGCCTCTGTTAATTTGGGCTTTTACTTCTATTTGCAGAAAACATAACCCCGGGTAAGGACACCTCTGTACCTTCCCAAATTCATTGTCTCAATCGTGGGCTAGCCCAGGCTATCATAAACTCGCCAATGGCCTACCAAGCTCTGGAGGGGAAAGTGGACAAACTACAAACCACTGTTGAACAACTAAGTTTAAGGATAAGCCGATTCGAGAAGATGGTGCAGAGCATCGATAAAGGGAAGTATGGGTTGCCCAACGCCATCTATCCAAGCCCGTTTCCACATCCGAATCTCTACTTGTATCCAAACCCACACTTTAGCCTTGGTAATCCTAGTCCATATCCAAATCCAAGAGCCACTCCAAGGACCCACTTGAACTCAAAGTCTAACAAAACCCGCAACCCAAGAACCTTCACCAACTTGGGTATGCCATTGTCCGTTATCCTTGATAACCTCATCAAAAAGGGGCACCTCCGACTCCTTCAGCCTCGTGCTGACATCCCTCCGCCTAGTTGTGACCTGTCCAAAATTTGTGCCTACCACCAAGGCCCAGGCCATGACACCGATAGCTGCGTGCGCCTTCGCCATGATATCCAAGACCTCCTCGATCAAAAAAATCATCGAGCCATCGCCCATCCAACCCTATATCAACCAAAGTGTCAGCTTCATCGAACCTAAAGCCCCTGGCTTACCTGTTCAAATGATCCCCTTCGCTGAGGAACCTGCGCCGGTGAAGTGATGGTGTTTGGAGCTCTTGCTAGAGAGCCAAATGAAGATGCTCTTTTAAAAAAAAATAATAAAAAGAATAAGTGAGTCACTGTGACATTCCATTTGAGACCGGGTCGAGTCCAGTCGAGTCTGTTGTGTGTTTTGTCTATTTCAAGTTTAGTCTTGTGGTTGAGTCTGTTTGTCATCAAGTTGTTAATGAGTCTGTAATCCTTCTCTACTGATGGAATGAAGTCTCATTTTGCCTAATCTGATGTGCCCAGTCATAGATGCATGAATCGTTGAACTGAAGTGTCACTTTTCAAATTACCATGGATATTACTATGCTAAAAAAAAATAGTTTTCTTTATTTTTAACTCAAATAGAAAATCCTGAAAGGTCAAAGTCAATTTTGCACTGACACTGATGAAGAGCTAGAATTGAATAGTCTTACTTTAAGAATGTAAAGATGCTCTTGTCTCAATCTTGAAAAGACATACTTGGAACTGACTTGGGGCTTGCCCAACACCCTTTCCCACCATTTCGAAGCCTTAAGCCCAATCCAATTGGGAGCCACACAATCTGTCCGATTGAAAGCAATGCAAACTTAGCCCTTGATGGTAGCCAAACATTCCAGTGAGTTTCATCTCCACTTTCACAAAAAAAAGAAAAAAAAAAAAAAAGAAAATAAAAGAAAAGAAAAAGCTCGCTAGGTTGAAAACCCGAAAGGGCACCTAGGCAAAAGTTAGAGCTGAAAAAGGTGTTGATTTCCAAAATCTGACCCTAGCCAGTCAAAATGTTGGAGAAATTTTGATGAAACAAATGAGATAATCATACGCTTCAAGATACATCTTAAGAACGTGCCAAGACCACGTTTCAAAAGGCACGGAATGACCACAAATAAATTCCGAGAGCTGACATGCACATTCTGGAATTCTGAGATTGCGATTGAAAGATCTCACAAGAATCGACTACATTAAAAAGCAAAATTGACTGGCTAGGCGAAAGTGAAAAGGATCAATCCTCAAAACAAAACAAAAAGAAAAAGAAAAAGAAAAGAAAGGGAGATTGAAACTGAATTCTTTTATTCAATGCTACCACAAGTGGCTCAAGTTTGAACTTCTTTGACGATTGGTTTGAAAAACCCTCATACCTCAAACCCCTTGTTTCAAGCCTTGCCTTGAACTACGCTCGACCTGATTCCCGCTCGGGGATACGTAGGCAACCACATCGGTTCGGTCGCTCCACCAACAAAATAACCTTTGCTTTCAAGCCTTGCCTTGAACTACGCTCGACCTGATTCCCGCTCGGGGATACGTAGGCAACCACATCGGTTCGGTCGCTCCACCAACAAAATAACCTTTGCTTTCAAGCCTTGCCTTGAACTACGCTCGACCTGATTCCCGCTCGGGGATACGTAGGCAACCACATCGGTTCGGTCGCTCCACCAACAAAATAACCTTTGCTTTCAAGCCTTGCCTTGAACTACGCTCGACCTGATTCCCGCTCGGGGATACGTAGGCAACCACATCGGTTCGGTCGCTCCACCAACAAAATAACCTTTGCTTTCAAGCCTTGCCTTGAACTACGCTCGACCTGATTCCCGCTCGGGGATACGTAGGCAACCACATCGGTTCGGTCGCTCCACCAACAAAATAACCTTTGCTTTCAAGCCTTGCCTTGAACTACGCTCGACCTGATTCCCGCTCGGGGATACGTAGGCAACCACATCGGTTCGGTCGCTCCACCAACAAAATAACCTTTGCTTTCAAGCCTTGCCTTGAACTACGCTCGACCTGATTCCCGCTCGGGGATACGTAGGCAACCACATCGGTTCGGTCGCTCCACCAACAAAATAACCTTTGCTTTCAAGCCTTGCCTTGAACTACGCTCGACCTGATTCCCGCTCGGGGATACGTAGGCAACCGCATCGGTTCGGTCACCCCACCTACCCAAAAATCAACCCGCTTCTTCCCAACCATGCCCGAACTACGTTGGACCTGATCCCCACTTGGGGGTACGTAGGCAGACTTTCGAAAAAGAAAAAAAGAAGGATGGCTCGCTAGGTCGAATATCCGAAAGGACGCCTAGGCAAAAATTAGAGTTAAATCCAAGGTGAGCAATAACAAAAGAGAGAAAAGAGCTTGCTAGGTCACCTCACTGGTGCCTAGGCAAAAGTTATGAGCATTTGAGAGATTAAAGTCACGGTCCATGCCTCAAACCAGAAAATCACCTTCCACACTAGGGGCAAACTTCGGCTACCCGCCTCGTTTGCCTGACTTTTACTATCTACCCTTCACACAAGGGGCAAACTTCGGTCACCTACCTCGTTTGCCCAAAACCTCCAGTGAACCTTCCTCCAAACTAGGGGCAAACTTCGGTCATTTGCCTCGTTTGCCTACCGATCCCACTTCATGCCCTTCAAACTAGGGGCAAACTTCGTTTGCCACCTGATCCCTATACACCAATGGTAAGCCTTCAAGAACATTGTCTTGAACAGATGGAAATGGAGCGTCTTTCATTCCATAAGCTAAGGCACTAATTCAAAGCACATCTTGAGAGAAGCAAAGAAATTGATTAGATCAGTAGGGAGGAATTTTCAAAAATAGGATTCACCATCAAAGTGATGCCACGTTAAGGAGAGAAGTAAACACAAAAGAGAAATGGTACATCATTTATGACAAAAGCACATTAAGTTTTGGCAAGTCGACCTTATTTCATTTTGGTGTCAAATGTGTCGTCCTCGTGCGTCAATGTCTGTCAAGTTTTTGAGTCTGTTGTAGTCTCAAATGTGTAAATCAAAAGTGACTAATAAAATTTTCAAATCAAGTTATAAAGAGCATGCCAATACAAGCAGGAGTACCAAACACCATTACTGCACTGGTCATGGCGTCAGCGTAAGAAGCGTCAAAACTTGGGGAAGATTTCATCCCTTTCCAAACTGCCAAAAGTTAACCATTATCTTCTAGCAACATAAGTCCATGAGTGGCTGTTGATCTTTCATATTTCTTCATACAACATAAGTCCATGAGTGGCTGTTGATGATCTTCATTTCTCCAAGCAACATAAGTCCATGAGTGGCTGTTGATCTTATTTCTTCATGCAACATAAGTCCATGAGTGGCTGTTGATCTTTCATCTTTCATGCAACATAAGTCCATGAGCGGCTGTTGATGATCTTCCTTTCTCCTAGCAACATAAGTCCATGAGTGGCTGTTGATCTTTTGTCTTTCTTCATGCAACATAAGTCCATGAGTGGCTGTTGATCTTTTGTCTTTCTTCATGCAACATAAGTCCATAACTGGCTGTTGATGATCTTCCTTTCTCCTAGCAACATAAAGTGGCTGTTGACTGTCTTCCTTCGCTCATGCAACATAAGTCCATGAGTGGCTGTTGATGATCTTCTTTCATTTATCCAACATAAGTCCATGAGTGGTAGTTGATCACCCTCCTCCTTCTTCAAAATCAAAACCTTAACTGCCGCAGACCATCTCCGTATCCCTCATCACAAATAGAATGATACCTTGACTCCCATTCAACGGGCGTATTTCCTTCTTCCTAGTAGAGTGCATTATCCATTCCAGTGGCCCATCTCAGCCAAGACCACAAAAGAAACCACATTCATCCCTAGCAGAGTCACTTCACCCCCTCAAGTAGATGCAATCCCCAGCAAGCATATCAATTCAACAGTTCTTCTAATCAAGGTTAGTCCAACCATTGATTTAATCCACGACAGTCACAGTAGTTCACTGTCGACTCGTCATATCGATTCGTACATCGTCAGTTCAATCTAGGATAGTCACAGTAGTTCACTGTCGACTCGCCTTCTCGATTAGTACATCGTCAGTTCAATCTAGGATAGTCACAGTAGTTCACTGTCGACTCGTCATATCGATTCGTACATCGTCAGTGCAATCCATGACAGTCATAATATCGACTCGTCATCACGATTTGTTCATTCACCCGCCCTCTAGATTGAGGCAAATCCTTCTTCATCAGCCCTCTAGATTGAGGCAAACCCTTCACCATCCGCCCTCTAGATTGAGGCAAACCCTTCATCACCTGCCCTCTAGATTGAGGCAAATCCTTCATCACCAGCCCTCTAGATTGAGGCAAATCCTTCATCATCAGCCCTCTAGATTGAGGCAAATCCTTCATCACCAGCCCTCTAGATTGAGGCAAATCCTTCTTCATCAGCCCTCTAGATTGAGGCAAACCCTTCACCATCCGCCCTCTAGATTGAGGCAAACCCTTCATCACCAGCCCTCTAGATTGAGGCAAATCCTCCATCACCAGCCCTCTAAATTGAGGCAAATCCTTCATCACCAGCCCTCTAGATTGAGGCAAACCCTTCGTCATCAGCCCTCTAGATTGAGGCAAATTCTTCATCATCAGCCCTCTAGATTGAGGCAAATTCTTCATCACCAGCCCTTTAGATTGAGGCAAACCCTTCATCATCCGCCCTCTAGATTGAGGCAAATCCTCCATCACCAGCCCTCTAGATTGAGGCAAATCCTTCATCACCAGCCCTCAAGATTGAGGCAAATCTTTCATTATAAACCCTTTAGGTTCGGGTAGAACTTCCACATCTATCAATCATTTTAGAGAGATTCTCAGAGAGTCCCCTACCATCCCCAGCAGAAGATAACAGAAGTCCGAACCAATTCTCCGGACTTTGTCATCATAAGGATCGGCCAGCAATTGAAAACATCACCCGCAATCAAATCACCCCGATTCCCAGGGCAAGCACTGTCTATTCGCAATTCAAGGATCCGTGTCCAAACAAATATCATGAGCTTCCTCACCGCTCAATTCTTGTGAGCTTCCTCACTCATCGTGAGCTTTCTCACATGTCAATTATCGTGAGCTCCTCACTTATTGTGAGCTTCATCACTCATTTGTCCAAAATCATGAGTCCCCCTCACCTACCTATTCATTATTGTGAGCTTCCTTGCCTGTCACTTATCGTGAGCTTCCTCACTCCTTTATCCAAGATCATGAGCTTCTTCACTTATTATGAGCTTTCTCACTTGTCGCTCTTGAGCTTTCTCACTCTGGTTTCCTCAAACTGTCAATTATCATCCTCGAGGACCCCGCGTCTGATCCGTTTTGCTTACAAAGCACACTTCCCAAAGTCCAGAAGTTTGCCCCTAGACCCAGAGTCTTCTAAACCTTGATGTCCTTATCCGAGTCATCACAGTCACAAACACTAGCATAACACCAGCCCACTCGGAGTGGCACACCCCACAGCACTTGCTCATACTAGGGTCATAACACTAGACATGATAGGACTCATGACACAATTCATATCACATCCATGCATTGCATATCACTCTTATTGCATAGCATCCGCCTGATTGTTGTGTATGTGCATGTGTGATTTATTCCTTTGAGCTCCGAACTACGTCCTGGTCTGATTCCTCTTGGGATACGTAGGCAGCTCACGCAGAGCACGACCAGCACTAGCCTCAGCATTATTGCATCTTTTGCAACGCTTTTTATCCTAAATCTATAGCCTCCAAAAGACCTGTCTCTTCAAAGCTTTGGCACTCGCTTACGACATGCGTTGCCTCGCAAGTTCATGCCAAAGAGGGGCAAACTGTAGACACCCCATTTTGTCGGCTATCAGATTTAGGAGACCCATAGCTTGGTGGTTCACAATGATCGTAAAAGGCTCAAAAGGACTCCTGGAAGTCAGCTCTATCTCTCAGAATGCTCAGAATGATCAAAATGACCCCTAAAAGCCCAAAAACTCCCATATTTGGTCCCAAAGTTCTGAAAACATGCTACATCATAAGGAAAGCGATAAAATGAGTTTCTAAGAGAAATCAGATGAAATCGTCAGCTCCCAGAGACCCCCGGAAGTCCCGGAAGTTCCCGGAAAGTCCCCGTTGACCGGTTTGACCAAGGTTTGACTAGGTTTGACCAAGGTTTGACCAAGTTTGACCAAGTTTGACCGAAATCGTCCGAATTCACCAGAATTATTTTAAATCATGAGAAAAGTGTTAAAACAAGTTTCAAAAGAAAATCGAGCGAAAACATCAGCTCCCGGGAACTCCCGGAGGTTTCTAGAACTTCCCGGGAATCCCAGGTTTGACCAGTTTGACCAGAATTTGACTTTGGAACCGGGGTGCCGAAACAATTTTCAAATATTTTTCATGGATACTAGAGGTCAACGGCTTTCCGACGGTATATTGCACATAATTTTCGGATTTAAAACGAGTTTATTATGAATTTCCAAAGGCGAAAAAGGCGATCAAATCAGCTTTTATCGCGAATACCGCAAAACTTTTCAAAGTGACCTATCCCCGAACTATTTTTTATGTAAAGTAGACTCCATTACCTTTCCAACGGTATATCACAACCTCAATTTGGAGTTCGTATGCATTTTCTGTGAATTTCGGACAAAATAGGGCCTTTTCGCGAATACCGGAACCTCTGGGGGCCTAAACGTAAATTTCTGGGCGTCTGAGGAGCAGTGCCGCCGCGGCACTGGCCCAGTGCCGCCGCGGCACTCATCCCTCGCAGAGTCCATTTTTGTAATTTTTTTGGGGGTCCAATTTGATTAATTGAAAGCCAAAACGACATAGTTTTATGTTCACAGTTGTTTGGGACCAATGGGAGTACTTCTAAAACCCCAAAACCACCCCAAATTGGCCTATTTAAACCCCCCATTGCTCTTCATTTTGGGGGGGGGCCAAGTGCAAAGCTTAAAAAGTTGTAGAGAAGAAGAGAGATAGAGATAGGTTTAGAAGAGAGAAAGGGAGCTTCTCCCATTGATTTTCCATAAGAAAGTGAGTTTTATTCTTGTTTTCTTCCATCATCCTTCTATATACTTCACATTCAAAGTCCACTCCAACCCTCATTCTTGAGCATTCATGAGATAGGAAGCTACTTCCATGTCCAAATGTCAAAATCTATGAGTGAAACACCAAGCTTTAAGTCCAAAATCACATTGATTATCATCTATTGATTGCTATTTACTTGCTTTGATTATATATATGTTCATCTCTCCTTATCTCATTTCTTTTTCTTTTCTTTATTTACTTACTAGTTCATCATCATCTAAGTGATGACATGAAGTTTGGGGTGAGTGAATCCTTATGGATAGTAGCTCTTGACCTCAAAAACATGTTTGATAGATGATGATCATAACCTCAATACTTCCAAGGTATTCTTGGAATGTATTGAAGTTATGCCCAAAAATAAAATAAATCTCTCCAACAATCTTGGAGGTTCTTAAATGATGAGTTTGATGTAGGTATTCTAAGTGGCTATGATCCTTATTGAGTGTTGAAAACATGTTTTCAAAACATCTATTTCAAAACCCCTCTCAATCCCTCTCATTTGATTTCAAGAAACAAAACTTTGTTTTCTCCAAAATCTTCAAAACAATGAGTCAAAACAGTGAGTGAGTTGAGTTCAAAGATTTTTCTAGAACTCAATACTCAACATATGGATACAAGGCCACTTGGAAAGTCTTCCTAACTCATTGGAGAACACCCATGATTTTTGGTTTGACTTGGAAGTACTTGGAAATGGTCCATTTGGATCCCAACATTCCTTCCAAACATTCTGTTTTTGCTGTCACAGCAGCTAGGTCAACTTACGACCTCTTTTCCAGAAAACTTTTCCAAAAGGGGTGGTCTTAACTTATTTTTCCCTTAAAATTCAATGTCTTAGGAAACTTTCTGTATAAAATGGGCTTCTAGATCATTCTTTTTCATTTTCTAAGATTTTCTAACATTTCAGTCGACAGTACGAACTCTGTTTCTGAGTGACCTCTATTGTTTATATAATTTCTCTAAATCTGTGATAGCTATTCAAGATCCTCCTTTTGGGTTGTGTTCTAGACACAATAAGGAACATCTCCATAAAATATCATGCATTGAAAACATTCCTAACCCCTCTTTTCAATTTTCCAAAGATGATACTACTGTTCTGTCCACTATTCACAGCAAGCACATTTCAACTTTCATTCTTTGATTTGATGCTCATATGCATTCCAAATTAGTTCATACCTTAGGAAGTAGTTCATACTACATTTGTACACATCCCATGTTAATTTCATTCATTCATTCATACACATTTTAGACTTCTAAGTCACTCTAGGAATCCATGTACCCAAAACACACTACAACCTTTGCACATTTTTAGATACATACATTGCATTCATGCAAGATTTGGGGTTTTTGTAACTCTTAATCTAGGAAGATTATAAGGAATGATCACGATCACACGTTCATGCTTCCCCTTTGATCTAATCATCCTTTCTCATCCGTTCCGGGGATTGAGAGATCTTCTTTTCTCAAAGAATAACATGCATCATACTAGCTTGTTAAGCATATTTTCATTTCTTTCTTATTTGTTTCAAGAACAATTCATGTCCCCCTTTAGATTAGGAAGTCTTGATTATTTGATATATGATTAGATGATTTTTCCTAGGTTTATTTGTGTGATCTTTCACTTTACATTGTATGATATTTGGCTTAGATCTTATGAATGATATCTTATCTTTAGATCTTCCATTTCAAGTTTCTTATGTAATGTAGTATACTATCATAGTATTACTTGTTGAACCGAACATAGTATAAGATGATTATTTGGATGCTAATTGAGGCCCGTCGAGAGACGGGGCGAGTTGAGGGTGTTTTAGTCGCGACAAAGGCTCCTTCCTCTCTCGTACCAAAACCCCGAGCCAAGTTCTTTGGTTATGAAGGGCCGGTGCCCTTTATCCATTTGGGTGAGTCAAAATTAGGTTTCTTGGTTCCTTAAAGACCAAGTGGCGACTCTGTATCTGTTTTCAACAGACCTATTTTCTTTCTTTGATTCAAATCAATTTCAAAGCAATCTCGAACAAGAGAAGTGGTCCGATTCCCGGTATCCACAATCTGGCGACTCTGCTGGGGATTTTTATTTTAAAACAAATAATACAGAGGTTTGACTCATAAGAAGCATCCTTAAAATCATCTTTTTACTGTGTTTGGTTCACCGCATTGCACTCTTGCATTTCCTCCCCTTCGACTGTGTCTGAAACGCGGCGCTGACATTGTTCAGGTCTTGCTGTGCCAGGGCACAAGTCACCGTTGATACTGTACCTTCCAAGGTATATCAAAAAGAGTAAAAACCTCCGTACTGTCTCTCCGACGGTATATTGGAACTCTCGTCAACGGACCCTCTTTGACTAAACCCAGCCTTTGCATATAGACTCCTGTAGAACCTTTCATAGGACTGTTCATTTATTTCTCAGATAGGACAATATGATATAACTGTTGTATGCCCTAACGGGATTACCTGTGCGGTGTAGACGCTTATGTGGCATAAAACAGAACCTCTTTCTTATGATTCCCAAGGCAATCACTCACATGTAATCACATTGAGTTGACCTGCCTAGGCACCATGACAAGGATGTCTGCTCCATGCTCACAAAGATATACACCGCGAACCTTGTTTGTCGGTCCTAAAACATAGGAGTATGAGAACCTACTAGAAAGTACGATCACTATAACCACATTAATCAGTTTCTCCCAGAAACTCTGTCCAGATATCCTAGATATAACCACATTAACCGGTTTCTCCCAGAAACTCTGCCCAGATATCCCAGATATAACCACATTAACCGGTTTCTCCCAGAAACTCTGCCCAGATATCCCAGATATAACCACATTAACCGGTTTCTCCTAGAAACTCTGCCCAGATATCCCAGATATAACCACATTAACCAGTTTCTCCCAGAAACTCTGCCCAGATATCCCAGATATAACCACATTAACCGGTTTCTCCCAGAAACTCTGCCCAGATATCCCAGATATAACCACATTAACCAGTTTCTCCCAGAAACTCTGTCCAAATTCCCCAAAAATGCCCAGTCCCTCCTAGAAGCTTTCATAAAAACCTGGAAACCCCCATTATCCCTTGGTGATCACACTGGAAAGTAAGGTTAGCACACTCTGTATGGCTAGGACCTTATTTGTTTAGCTGTTATCTGTTAGAAATAGGAGCATCATATAGATTAGGGCTTGCATCCGCATGCTTGTCTCATACGCATACACGATTCGTGTCAATCTACATGCACACGCATCTTGTCAGTCTCACACATGTCAGTCTCCACACATCAAATGCATACGTATCATTATCCTCACCCATCTCGATCATTGTACAAAAGTCATAAACTTACAGCAACCGTCCTTGGTTTGCATCATTAAATCCTGCAAAATTCTGATCATCCCCTCCCGCTAGGAGTCCATAAGAAGTATTTTGTGCCTCTGTTAATTTGGGCTTTTACTTCTATTTGCAGAAAACATAACCCCGGGTAAGGACACCTCTGTACCTTCCCAAATTCATTGTCTCAATCGTGGGCTAGCCCAGGCTATCATAAACTCGCCAATGGCCTACCAAGCTCTGGAGGGGAAAGTGGACAAACTACAAACCACTGTTGAACAACTAAGTTTAAGGATAAGCCGATTCGAGAAGATGGTGCAGAGCATCGATAAAGGGAAGTATGGGTTGCCCAACGCCATCTATCCAAGCCCGTTTCCACATCCGAATCTCTACTTGTATCCAAACCCACACTTTAGCCTTGGTAATCCTAGTCCATATCCAAATCCAAGAGCCACTCCAAGGACCCACTTGAACTCAAAGTCTAACAAAACCCGCAACCCAAGAACCTTCACCAACTTGGGTATGCCATTGTCCGTTATCCTTGATAACCTCATCAAAAAGGGGCACCTCCGACTCCTTCAGCCTCGTGCTGACATCCCTCCGCCTAGTTGTGACCTGTCCAAAATTTGTGCCTACCACCAAGGCCCAGGCCATGACACCGATAGCTGCGTGCGCCTTCGCCATGATATCCAAGACCTCCTCGATCAAAAAAATCATCGAGCCATCGCCCATCCAACCCTATATCAACCAAAGTGTCAGCTTCATCGAACCTAAAGCCCCTGGCTTACCTGTTCAAATGATCCCCTTCGCTGAGGAACCTGCGCCGGTGAAGTGATGGTGTTTGGAGCTCTTGCTAGAGAGCCAAATGAAGATGCTCTTTTAAAAAAAAATAATAAAAAGAATAAGTGAGTCACTGTGACATTCCATTTGAGACCGGGTCGAGTCCAGTCGAGTCTGTTGTGTGTTTTGTCTATTTCAAGTTTAGTCTTGTGGTTGAGTCTGTTTGTCATCAAGTTGTTAATGAGTCTGTAATCCTTCTCTACTGATGGAATGAAGTCTCATTTTGCCTAATCTGATGTGCCCAGTCATAGATGCATGAATCGTTGAACTGAAGTGTCACTTTTCAAATTACCATGGATATTACTCGATCGATCGAAGGTTCGATCGATTGAACTCTCTTCAATCGCTTGAACTTCTCTGATTTTGACAGCACTGCACACCGATAGGAGAATGGCCATAACTTTTTACTCGGACCTCGGATTGACCTCCCGTTTGCGGCCACGCGACCGTAACTCAAAGATCTACATTTCATGTCTCTGGGAAAATCTTCCAAATCTGAAGTCATCATTGTCAAAATTGGCATTTTCCCAGCTGCTTCTGTTGTTCTCTTCACCAGAATCACTTTCTTTAGCTCCACTTCATTGATTTACATCCTAATACCTATAAAACAATGCAAAAACATATATTTTAGCATTAACACAATAAAAAGAACATTGTTATTAGAATGAACCTAAATGTAGGGACTTTGGGGATAAAGTATGCATAAAATACTACGTAATACACTAGAAATATGCACTTTTCACCACGAATCAATTACTATGCTAAAAAAAAATAGTTTTCTTTATTTTTAACTCAAATAGAAAATCCTGAAAGGTCAAAGTCAATTTTGCACTGACACTGATGAAGAGCTAGAATTGAATAGTCTTACTTTAAGAATGTAAAGATGCTCTTGTCTCAATCTTGAAAAGACATACTTGGAACTGACTTGGGGCTTGCCCAACACCCTTTCCCACCATTTCGAAGCCTTAAGCCCAATCCAATTGGGAGCCACACAATCTGTCCGATTGAAAGCAATGCAAACTTAGCCCTTGATGGTAGCCAAACATTCCAGTGAGTTTCATCTCCACTTTCACAAAAAAAAGAAAAAAAAAAAAAAAAGAAAATAAAAGAAAAGAAAAAGCTCGCTAGGTTGAAAACCCGAAAGGGCACCTAGGCAAAAGTTAGAGCTGAAAAAGGTGTTGATTTCCAAAATCTGACCCTAGCCAGTCAAAATGTTGGAGAAATTTTGATGAAACAAATGAGATAATCATACGCTTCAAGATACATCTTAAGAACGTGCCAAGACCACGTTTCAAAAGGCACGGAATGACCACAAATAAATTCCGAGAGCTGACATGCACATTCTGGAATTCTGAGATTGCGATTGAAAGATCTCACAAGAATCGACTACATTAAAAAGCAAAATTGACTGGCTAGGCGAAAGTGAAAAGGATCAATCCTCAAAACAAAACAAAAAGAAAAAGTAAAAGAAAAGAAAGGGAGATTGAAACTGAATTCTTTTATTCAATGCTACCACAAGTGGCTCAAGTTTGAACTTCTTTGACGATTGGTTTGAAAAACCCTCATACCTCAAACCCCTTGTTTCAAGCCTTGCCTTGAACTACGCTCGACCTGATTCCCGCTCGGGGATACGTAGGCAACCACATCGGTTCGGTCGCTCCACCAACAAAATAACCTTTGCTTTCAAGCCTTGCCTTGAACTACGCTCGACCTGATTCCCGCTCGGGGATACGTAGGCAACCACATCGGTTCGGTCGCTCCACCAACAAAATAACCTTTGCTTTCAAGCCTTGCCTTGAACTACGCTCGACCTGATTCCCGCTCGGGGATACGTAGGCAACCACATCGGTTCGGTCGCTCCACCAACAAAATAACCTTTGCTTTCAAGCCTTGCCTTGAACTACGCTCGACCTGATTCCCGCTCGGGGATACGTAGGCAACCACATCGGTTCGGTCGCTCCACCAACAAAATAACCTTTGCTTTCAAGCCTTGCCTTGAACTACGCTCGACCTGATTCCCGCTCGGGGATACGTAGGCAACCACATCGGTTCGGTCGCTCCACCAACAAAATAACCTTTGCTTTCAAGCCTTGCCTTGAACTACGCTCGACCTGATTCCCGCTCGGGGATACGTAGGCAACCACATCGGTTCGGTCGCTCCACCAACAAAATAACCTTTGCTTTCAAGCCTTGCCTTGAACTACGCTCGACCTGATTCCCGCTCGGGGATACGTAGGCAACCACATCGGTTCGGTCGCTCCACCAACAAAATAACCTTTGCTTTCAAGCCTTGCCTTGAACTACGCTCGACCTGATTCCCGCTCGGGGATACGTAGGCAACCGCATCGGTTCGGTCACCCCACCTACCCAAAAATCAACCCGCTTCTTCCCAACCATGCCCGAACTACGTTGGACCTGATCCCCACTTGGGGGTACGTAGGCAGACTTTCGAAAAAGAAAAAAAGAAGGATGGCTCGCTAGGTCGAATATCCGAAAGGACGCCTAGGCAAAAATTAGAGTTAAATCCAAGGTGAGCAATAACAAAAGAGAGAAAAGAGCTTGCTAGGTCACCTCACTGGTGCCTAGGCAAAAGTTATGAGCATTTGAGAGATTAAAGTCACGGTCCATGCCTCAAACCAGAAAATCACCTTCCACACTAGGGGCAAACTTCGGCTACCCGCCTCGTTTGCCTGACTTTTACTATCTACCCTTCACACAAGGGGCAAACTTCGGTCACCTACCTCGTTTGCCCAAAACCTCCAGTGAACCTTCCTCCAAACTAGGGGCAAACTTCGGTCATTTGCCTCGTTTGCCTACCGATCCCACTTCATGCCCTTCAAACTAGGGGCAAACTTCGTTTGCCACCTGATCCCTATACACCAATGGTAAGCCTTCAAGAACATTGTCTTGAACAGATGGAAATGGAGCGTCTTTCATTCCATAAGCTAAGGCACTAATTCAAAGCACATCTTGAGAGAAGCAAAGAAATTGATTAGATCAGTAGGGAGGAATTTTCAAAAATAGGATTCACCATCAAAGTGATGCCACGTTAAGGAGAGAAGTAAACACAAAAGAGAAATGGTACATCATTTATGACAAAAGCACATTAAGTTTTGGCAAGTCGACCTTATTTCATTTTGGTGTCAAATGTGTCGTCCTCGTGCGTCAATGTCTGTCAAGTTTTTGAGTCTGTTGTAGTCTCAAATGTGTAAATCAAAAGTGACTAATAAAATTTTCAAATCAAGTTATAAAGAGCATGCCAATACAAGCAGGAGTACCAAACACCATTACTGCACTGGTCATGGCGTCAGCGTAAGAAGCGTCAAAACTTGGGGAAGATTTCATCCCTTTCCAAACTGCCAAAAGTTAACCATTATCTTCTAGCAACATAAGTCCATGAGTGGCTGTTGATCTTTCATATTTCTTCATACAACATAAGTCCATGAGTGGCTGTTGATGATCTTCATTTCTCCAAGCAACATAAGTCCATGAGTGGCTGTTGATCTTATTTCTTCATGCAACATAAGTCCATGAGTGGCTGTTGATCTTTCATCTTTCATGCAACATAAGTCCATGAGCGGCTGTTGATGATCTTCCTTTCTCCTAGCAACATAAGTCCATGAGTGGCTGTTGATCTTTTGTCTTTCTTCATGCAACATAAGTCCATGAGTGGCTGTTGATCTTTTGTCTTTCTTCATGCAACATAAGTCCATAACTGGCTGTTGATGATCTTCCTTTCTCCTAGCAACATAAAGTGGCTGTTGACTGTCTTCCTTCGCTCATGCAACATAAGTCCATGAGTGGCTGTTGATGATCTTCTTTCATTTATCCAACATAAGTCCATGAGTGGTAGTTGATCACCCTCCTCCTTCTTCAAAATCAAAACCTTAACTGCCGCAGACCATCTCCGTATCCCTCATCACAAATAGAATGATACCTTGACTCCCATTCAACGGGCGTATTTCCTTCTTCCTAGTAGAGTGCATTATCCATTCCAGTGGCCCATCTCAGCCAAGACCACAAAAGAAACCACATTCATCCCTAGCAGAGTCACTTCACCCCCTCAAGTAGATGCAATCCCCAGCAAGCATATCAATTCAACAGTTCTTCTAATCAAGGTTAGTCCAACCATTGATTTAATCCACGACAGTCACAGTAGTTCACTGTCGACTCGTCATATCGATTCGTACATCGTCAGTTCAATCTAGGATAGTCACAGTAGTTCACTGTCGACTCGCCTTCTCGATTAGTACATCGTCAGTTCAATCTAGGATAGTCACAGTAGTTCACTGTCGACTCGTCATATCGATTCGTACATCGTCAGTGCAATCCATGACAGTCATAATATCGACTCGTCATCACGATTTGTTCATTCACCCGCCCTCTAGATTGAGGCAAATCCTTCTTCATCAGCCCTCTAGATTGAGGCAAACCCTTCACCATCCGCCCTCTAGATTGAGGCAAACCCTTCATCACCTGCCCTCTAGATTGAGGCAAATCCTTCATCACCAGCCCTCTAGATTGAGGCAAATCCTTCATCATCAGCCCTCTAGATTGAGGCAAATCCTTCATCACCAGCCCTCTAGATTGAGGCAAATCCTTCTTCATCAGCCCTCTAGATTGAGGCAAACCCTTCACCATCCGCCCTCTAGATTGAGGCAAACCCTTCATCACCAGCCCTCTAGATTGAGGCAAATCCTCCATCACCAGCCCTCTAAATTGAGGCAAATCCTTCATCACCAGCCCTCTAGATTGAGGCAAACCCTTCGTCATCAGCCCTCTAGATTGAGGCAAATTCTTCATCATCAGCCCTCTAGATTGAGGCAAATTCTTCATCACCAGCCCTTTAGATTGAGGCAAACCCTTCATCATCCGCCCTCTAGATTGAGGCAAATCCTCCATCACCAGCCCTCTAGATTGAGGCAAATCCTTCATCACCAGCCCTCAAGATTGAGGCAAATCTTTCATTATAAACCCTTTAGGTTCGGGTAGAACTTCCACATCTATCAATCATTTTAGAGAGATTCTCAGAGAGTCCCCTACCATCCCCAGCAGAAGATAACAGAAGTCCGAACCAATTCTCCGGACTTTGTCATCATAAGGATCGGCCAGCAATTGAAAACATCACCCGCAATCAAATCACCCCGATTCCCAGGGCAAGCACTGTCTATTCGCAATTCAAGGATCCGTGTCCAAACAAATATCATGAGCTTCCTCACCGCTCAATTCTTGTGAGCTTCCTCACTCATCGTGAGCTTTCTCACATGTCAATTATCGTGAGCTCCTCACTTATTGTGAGCTTCATCACTCATTTGTCCAAAATCATGAGTCCCCCTCACCTACCTATTCATTATTGTGAGCTTCCTTGCCTGTCACTTATCGTGAGCTTCCTCACTCCTTTATCCAAGATCATGAGCTTCTTCACTTATTATGAGCTTTCTCACTTGTCGCTCTTGAGCTTTCTCACTCTGGTTTCCTCAAACTGTCAATTATCATCCTCGAGGACCCCGCGTCTGATCCGTTTTGCTTACAAAGCACACTTCCCAAAGTCCAGAAGTTTGCCCCTAGACCCAGAGTCTTCTAAACCTTGATGTCCTTATCCGAGTCATCACAGTCACAAACACTAGCATAACACCAGCCCACTCGGAGTGGCACACCCCACAGCACTTGCTCATACTAGGGTCATAACACTAGACATGATAGGACTCATGACACAATTCATATCACATCCATGCATTGCATATCACTCTTATTGCATAGCATCCGCCTGATTGTTGTGTATGTGCATGTGTGATTTATTCCTTTGAGCTCCGAACTACGTCCTGGTCTGATTCCTCTTGGGATACGTAGGCAGCTCACGCAGAGCACGACCAGCACTAGCCTCAGCATTATTGCATCTTTTGCAACGCTTTTTATCCTAAATCTATAGCCTCCAAAAGACCTGTCTCTTCAAAGCTTTGGCACTCGCTTACGACATGCGTTGCCTCGCAAGTTCATGCCAAAGAGGGGCAAACTGTAGACACCCCATTTTGTCGGCTATCAGATTTAGGAGACCCATAGCTTGGTGGTTCACAATGATCGTAAAAGGCTCAAAAGGACTCCTGGAAGTCAGCTCTATCTCTCAGAATGCTCAGAATGATCAAAATGACCCCTAAAAGCCCAAAAACTCCCATATTTGGTCCCAAAGTTCTGAAAACATGCTACATCATAAGGAAAGCGATAAAATGAGTTTCTAAGAGAAATCAGATGAAATCGTCAGCTCCCAGAGACCCCCGGAAGTCCCGGAAGTTCCCGGAAAGTCCCCGTTGACCGGTTTGACCAAGGTTTGACTAGGTTTGACCAAGGTTTGACCAAGTTTGACCGAAATCGTCCGAATTCACCAGAATTATTTTAAATCATGAGAAAAGTGTTAAAACAAGTTTCAAAAGAAAATCGAGCGAAAACATCAGCTCCCGGGAACTCCCGGAGGTTTCTAGAACTTCCCGGGAATCCCAGGTTTGACCAGTTTGACCAGAATTTGACTTTGGAACCGGGGTGCCGAAACAATTTTCAAATATTTTTCATGGATACTAGAGGTCAACGGCTTTCCGACGGTATATTGCACATAATTTTCGGATTTAAAACGAGTTTATTATGAATTTCCAAAGGCGAAAAAGGCGATCAAATCAGCTTTTATCGCGAATACCGCAAAACTTTTCAAAGTGACCTATCCCCGAACTATTTTTTATGTAAAGTAGACTCCATTACCTTTCCAACGGTATATCACAACCTCAATTTGGAGTTCGTATGCATTTTCTGTGAATTTCGGACAAAATAGGGCCTTTTCGCGAATACCGGAACCTCTGGGGGCCTAAACGTAAATTTCTGGGCGTCTGAGGAGCAGTGCCGCCGCGGCACTGGCCCAGTGCCGCCGCGGCACTCATCCCTCGCAGAGTCCATTTTTGTAATTTTTTTGGGGGTCCAATTTGATTAATTGAAAGCCAAAACGACATAGTTTTATGTTCACAGTTGTTTGGGACCAATGGGAGTACTTCTAAAACCCCAAAACCACCCCAAATTGGCCTATTTAAACCCCCCATTGCTCTTCATTTTGGGGGGGGGCCAAGTGCAAAGCTTAAAAAGTTGTAGAGAAGAAGAGAGATAGAGATAGGTTTAGAAGAGAGAAAGGGAGCTTCTCCCATTGATTTTCCATAAGAAAGTGAGTTTTATTCTTGTTTTCTTCCATCATCCTTCTATATACTTCACATTCAAAGTCCACTCCAACCCTCATTCTTGAGCATTCATGAGATAGGAAGCTACTTCCATGTCCAAATGTCAAAATCTATGAGTGAAACACCAAGCTTTAAGTCCAAAATCACATTGATTATCATCTATTGATTGCTATTTACTTGCTTTGATTATATATATGTTCATCTCTCCTTATCTCATTTCTTTTTCTTTTCTTTATTTACTTACTAGTTCATCATCATCTAAGTGATGACATGAAGTTTGGGGTGAGTGAATCCTTATGGATAGTAGCTCTTGACCTCAAAAACATGTTTGATAGATGATGATCATAACCTCAATACTTCCAAGGTATTCTTGGAATGTATTGAAGTTATGCCCAAAAATAAAATAAATCTCTCCAACAATCTTGGAGGTTCTTAAATGATGAGTTTGATGTAGGTATTCTAAGTGGCTATGATCCTTATTGAGTGTTGAAAACATGTTTTCAAAACATCTATTTCAAAACCCCTCTCAATCCCTCTCATTTGATTTCAAGAAACAAAACTTTGTTTTCTCCAAAATCTTCAAAACAATGAGTCAAAACAGTGAGTGAGTTGAGTTCAAAGATTTTTCTAGAACTCAATACTCAACATATGGATACAAGGCCACTTGGAAAGTCTTCCTAACTCATTGGAGAACACCCATGATTTTTGGTTTGACTTGGAAGTACTTGGAAATGGTCCATTTGGATCCCAACATTCCTTCCAAACATTCTGTTTTTGCTGTCACAGCAGCTAGGTCAACTTACGACCTCTTTTCCAGAAAACTTTTCCAAAAGGGGTGGTCCTAACTTATTTTTCCCTTAAAATTCAATGTCTTAGGAAACTTTCTGTATAAAATGGGCTTCTAGATCATTCTTTTTCATTTTCTAAGATTTTCTAACATTTCAGTCGACAGTACGAACTCTGTTTCTGAGTGACCTCTATTGTTTATATAATTTCTCTAAATCTGTGATAGCTATTCAAGATCCGCCTTTTGGGTTGTGTTCTAGACACAATAAGGAACATCTCCATAAAAAATCATGCATTGAAAACATTCCTAACCCCTCTTTTCAATTTTCCAAAGATGATACTACTGTTCTGTCCACTATTCACAGCAAGCACATTTCAACTTTCATTCTTTGATTTGATGCTCATATGCATTCCAAATTAGTTCATACCTTAGGAAGTAGTTCATACTACATTTGTACACATCCCATGTTAATTTCATTCATTCATTCATACACATTTTAGACTTCTAAGTCACTCTAGGAATCCATGTACCCAAAACACACTACAACCTTTGCACATTTTTAGATACATACATTGCATTCATGCAAGATTTGGGGTTTTTGTAACTCTTAATCTAGGAAGATTATAAGGAATGATCACGATCACACGTTCATGCTTCCCCTTTGATCTAATCATCCTTTCTCATCCGTTCCGGGGATTGAGAGATCTTCTTTTCTCAAAGAATAACATGCATCATACTAGCTTGTTAAGCATATTTTCATTTCTTTCTTATTTGTTTCAAGAACAATTCATGTCCCCCTTTAGATTAGGAAGTCTTGATTATTTGATATATGATTAGATGATTTTTCCTAGGTTTATTTGTGTGATCTTTCACTTTACATTGTATGATATTTGGCTTAGATCTTATGAATGATATCTTATCTTTAGATCTTCCATTTCAAGTTTCTTATGTAATGTAGTATACTATCATAGTATTACTTGTTGAACCGAACATAGTATAAGATGATTATTTGGATGCTAATTGAGGCCCGTCGAGAGACGGGGCGAGTTGAGGGTGTTTTAGTCGCGACAAAGGCTCCTTCCTCTCTCGTACCAAAACCCCGAGCCAAGTTCTTTGGTTATGAAGGGCCGGTGCCCTTTATCCATTTGGGTGAGTCAAAATTAGGTTTCTTGGTTCCTTAAAGACCAAGTGGCGACTCTGTATCTGTTTTCAACAGACCTATTTTCTTTCTTTGATTCAAATCAATTTCAAAGCAATCTCGAACAAGAGAAGTGGTCCGATTCCCGGTATCCACAATCTGGCGACTCTGCTGGGGATTTTTATTTTAAAACAAATAATACAGAGGTTTGACTCATAAGAAGCATCCTTAAAATCATCTTTTTACTGTGTTTGGTTCACCGCATTGCACTCTTGCATTTCCTCCCCTTCGACTGTGTCTGAAACGCGGCGCTGACATTGTTCAGGTCTTGCTGTGCCAGGGCACAAGTCACCGTTGATACTGTACCTTCCAAGGTATATCAAAAAGAGTAAAAACCTCCGTACTGTCTCTCCGACGGTATATTGGAACTCTCGTCAACGGACCCTCTTTGACTAAACCCAGCCTTTGCATATAGACTCCTGTAGAACCTTTCATAGGACTGTTCATTTATTTCTCAGATAGGACAATATGATATAACTGTTGTATGCCCTAACGGGATTACCTGTGCGGTGTAGACGCTTATGTGGCATAAAACAGAACCTCTTTCTTATGATTCCCAAGGCAATCACTCACATGTAATCACATTGAGTTGACCTGCCTAGGCACCATGACAAGGATGTCTGCTCCATGCTCACAAAGATATACATCGCGAACCTTGTTTGTCGGTCCTAAAACATAGGAGTATGAGAACCTACTAGAAAGTACGATCACTATAACCACATTAATCAGTTTCTCCCAGAAACTCTGTCCAGATATCCTAGATATAACCACATTAACCGGTTTCTCCCAGAAACTCTGCCCAGATATCCCAGATATAACCACATTAACCGGTTTCTCCCAGAAACTCTGCCCAGATATCCCAGATATAACCACATTAACCGGTTTCTCCTAGAAACTCTGCCCAGATATCCCAGATATAACCACATTAACCAGTTTCTCCCAGAAACTCTGCCCAGATATCCCAGATATAACCACATTAACCGGTTTCTCCCAGAAACTCTGCCCAGATATCCCAGATATAACCACATTAACCAGTTTCTCCCAGAAACTCTGTCCAAATTCCCCAAAAATGCCCAGTCCCTCCTAGAAGCTTTCATAAAAACCTGGAAACCCCCATTATCCCTTGGTGATCACACTGGAAAGTAAGGTTAGCACACTCTGTATGGCTAAGACCTTATTTGTTTAGCTGTTATCTGTTAGAAATAGGAGCATCATATAGATTAGGGCTTGCATCCGCATGCTTGTCTCATACGCATACACGATTCGTGTCAATCTACATGCACACGCATCTTGTCAGTCTCACACATGTCAGTCTCCACACATCAAATGCATACGTATCATTATCCTCACCCATCTCGATCATTGTACAAAAGTCATAAACTTACAGCAACCGCCTTGGTTTGCATCATTAAATCCTGCAAAATTCTGATCATCCCCTCCCGCTAGGAGTCCATAAGAAGTATTTTGTGCCTCTGTTAATTTGGGCTTTTACTTCTATTTGCAGAAAACATAACCCCGGGTAAGGACACCTCTGTACCTTCCCAAATTCATTGTCTCAATCGTGGGCTAGCCCAGGCTATCATAAACTCGCCAATGGCCTACCAAGCTCTGGAGGGGAAAGTGGACAAACTACAAACCACTGTTGAACAACTAAGTTTAAGGATAAGCCGATTCGAGAAGATGGTGCAGAGCATCGATAAAGGGAAGTATGGGTTGCCCAACGCCATCTATCCAAGCCCGTTTCCACATCCGAATCTCTACTTGTATCCAAACCCACACTTTAGCCTTGGTAATCCTAGTCCATATCCAAATCCAAGAGCCACTCCAAGGACCCACTTGAACTCAAAGTCTAACAAAACCCGCAACCCAAGAACCTTCACCAACTTGGGTATGCCATTGTCCGTTATCCTTGATAACCTCATCAAAAAGGGGCACCTCCGACTCCTTCAGCCTCGTGCTGACATCCCTCCGCCTAGTTGTGACCTGTCCAAAATTTGTGCCTACCACCAAGGCCCAGGCCATGACACCGATAGCTGCGTGCGCCTTCGCCATGATATCCAAGACCTCCTCGATCAAAAAAATCATCGAGCCATCGCCCATCCAACCCTATATCAACCTAAGTGTCAGCTTCATCGAACCTAAAGCCCCTGGCTTACCTGTTCAAATGATCCCCTTCGCTGAGGAACCTGCGCCGGTGAAGTGATGGTGTTTGGAGCTCTTGCTAGAGAGCCAAATGAAGATGCTCTTTTAAAAAAAAATAATAAAAAGAATAAGTGAGTCACTGTGACATTCCATTTGAGACCGGGTCGAGTCCAGTCGAGTCTGTTGTGTGTTTTGTCTATTTCAAGTTTAGTCTTGTGGTTGAGTCTGTTTGTCATCAAGTTGTTAATGAGTCTGTAATCCTTCTCTACTGATGGAATGAAGTCTCATTTTGCCTAATCTGATGTGCCCAGTCATAGATGCATGAATCGTTGAACTGAAGTGTCACTTTTCAAATTACCATGGATATTACTATGCTAAAAAAAAATAGTTTTCTTTATTTTTAACTCAAATAGAAAATCCTGAAAGGTCAAAGTCAATTTTGCACTGACACTGATGAAGAGCTAGAATTGAATAGTCTTACTTTAAGAATGTAAAGATGCTCTTGTCTCAATCTTGAAAAGACATACTTGGAACTGACTTGGGGCTTGCCCAACACCCTTTCCCACCATTTCGAAGCCTTAAGCCCAATCCAATTGGGAGCCACACAATCTGTCCGATTGAAAGCAATGCAAACTTAGCCCTTGATGGTAGCCAAACATTCCAGTGAGTTTCATCTCCACTTTCACAAAAAAAAGAAAAAAAAAAAAAAAAGAAAATAAAAGAAAAGAAAAAGCTCGCTAGGTTGAAAACCCGAAAGGGCACCTAGGCAAAAGTTAGAGCTGAAAAAGGTGTTGATTTCCAAAATCTGACCCTAGCCAGTCAAAATGTTGGAGAAATTTTGATGAAACAAATGAGATAATCATACGCTTCAAGATACATCTTAAGAACGTGCCAAGACCACGTTTCAAAAGGCACGGAATGACCACAAATAAATTCCGAGAGCTGACATGCACATTCTGGAATTCTGAGATTGCGATTGAAAGATCTCACAAGAATCGACTACAATAAAAAGCAAAATTGACTGGCTAGGCGAAAGTGAAAAGGATCAATCCTCAAAACAAAACAAAAAGAAAAAGTAAAAGAAAAGAAAGGGAGATTGAAACTGAATTCTTTTATTCAATGCTACCACAAGTGGCTCAAGTTTGAACTTCTTTGACGATTGGTTTGAAAAACCCTCATACCTCAAACCCCTTGTTTCAAGCCTTGCCTTGAACTACGCTCGACCTGATTCCCGCTCGGGGATACGTAGGCAACCACATCGGTTCGGTCGCTCCACCAACAAAATAACCTTTGCTTTCAAGCCTTGCCTTGAACTACGCTCGACCTGATTCCCGCTCGGGGATACGTAGGCAACCACATCGGTTCGGTCGCTCCACCAACAAAATAACCTTTGCTTTCAAGCCTTGCCTTGAACTACGCTCGACCTGATTCCCGCTCGGGGATACGTAGGCAACCACATCGGTTCGGTCGCTCCACCAACAAAATAACCTTTGCTTTCAAGCCTTGCCTTGAACTACGCTCGACCTGATTCCCGCTCGGGGATACGTAGGCAACCACATCGGTTCGGTCGCTCCACCAACAAAATAACCTTTGCTTTCAAGCCTTGCCTTGAACTACGCTCGACCTGATTCCCGCTCGGGGATACGTAGGCAACCACATCGGTTCGGTCGCTCCACCAACAAAATAACCTTTGCTTTCAAGCCTTGCCTTGAACTACGCTCGACCTGATTCCCGCTCGGGGATACGTAGGCAACCACATCGGTTCGGTCGCTCCACCAACAAAATAACCTTTGCTTTCAAGCCTTGCCTTGAACTACGCTCGACCTGATTCCCGCTCGGGGATACGTAGGCAACCACATCGGTTCGGTCGCTCCACCAACAAAATAACCTTTGCTTTCAAGCCTTGCCTTGAACTACGCTCGACCTGATTCCCGCTCGGGGATACGTAGGCAACCGCATCGGTTCGGTCACCCCACCTACCCAAAAATCAACCCGCTTCTTCCCAACCATGCCCGAACTACGTTGGACCTGATCCCCACTTGGGGGTACGTAGGCAGACTTTCGAAAAAGAAAAAAAGAAGGATGGCTCGCTAGGTCGAATATCCGAAAGGACGCCTAGGCAAAAATTAGAGTTAAATCCAAGGTGAGCAATAACAAAAGAGAGAAAAGAGCTTGCTAGGTCACCTCACTGGTGCCTAGGCAAAAGTTATGAGCATTTGAGAGATTAAAGTCACGGTCCATGCCTCAAACCAGAAAATCACCTTCCACACTAGGGGCAAACTTCGGCTACCCGCCTCGTTTGCCTGACTTTTACTATCTACCCTTCACACAAGGGGCAAACTTCGGTCACCTACCTCGTTTGCCCAAAACCTCCAGTGAACCTTCCTCCAAACTAGGGGCAAACTTCGGTCATTTGCCTCGTTTGCCTACCGATCCCACTTCATGCCCTTCAAACTAGGGGCAAACTTCGTTTGCCACCTGATCCCTATACACCAATGGTAAGCCTTCAAGAACATTGTCTTGAACAGATGGAAATGGAGCGTCTTTCATTCCATAAGCTAAGGCACTAATTCAAAGCACATCTTGAGAGAAGCAAAGAAATTGATTAGATCAGTAGGGAGGAATTTTCAAAAATAGGATTCACCATCAAAGTGATGCCACGTTAAGGAGAGAAGTAAACACAAAAGAGAAATGGTACATCATTTATGACAAAAGCACATTAAGTTTTGGCAAGTCGACCTTATTTCATTTTGGTGTCAAATGTGTCGTCCTCGTGCGTCAATGTCTGTCAAGTTTTTGAGTCTGTTGTAGTCTCAAATGTGTAAATCAAAAGTGACTAATAAAATTTTCAAATCAAGTTATAAAGAGCATGCCAATACAAGCAGGAGTACCAAACACCATTACTGCACTGGTCAAGGCGTCAGCGTAAGAAGCGTCAAAACTTGGGGAAGATTTCATCCCTTTCCAAACTGCCAAAAGTTAACCATTATCTTCTAGCAACATAAGTCCATGAGTGGCTGTTGATCTTTCATATTTCTTCATACAACATAAGTCCATGAGTGGCTGTTGATGATCTTCATTTCTCCAAGCAACATAAGTCCATGAGTGGCTGTTGATCTTATTTCTTCATGCAACATAAGTCCATGAGTGGCTGTTGATCTTTCATCTTTCATGCAACATAAGTCCATGAGCGGCTGTTGATGATCTTCCTTTCTCCTAGCAACATAAGTCCATGAGTGGCTGTTGATCTTTTGTCTTTCTTCATGCAACATAAGTCCATGAGTGGCTGTTGATCTTTTGTCTTTCTTCATGCAACATAAGTCCATAACTGGCTGTTGATGATCTTCCTTTCTCCTAGCAACATAAAGTGGCTGTTGACTGTCTTCCTTCGCTCATGCAACATAAGTCCATGAGTGGCTGTTGATGATCTTCTTTCATTTATCCAACATAAGTCCATGAGTGGTAGTTGATCACCCTCCTCCTTCTTCAAAATCAAAACCTTAACTGCCGCAGACCATCTCCGTATCCCTCATCACAAATAGAATGATACCTTGACTCCCATTCAACGGGCGTATTTCCTTCTTCCTAGTAGAGTGCATTATCCATTCCAGTGGCCCATCTCAGCCAAGACCACAAAAGAAACCACATTCATCCCTAGCAGAGTCACTTCACCCCCTCAAGTAGATGCAATCCCCAGCAAGCATATCAATTCAACAGTTCTTCTAATCAAGGTTAGTCCAACCATTGATTTAATCCACGACAGTCACAGTAGTTCACTGTCGACTCGTCATATCGATTCGTACATCGTCAGTTCAATCTAGGATAGTCACAGTAGTTCACTGTCGACTCGCCTTCTCGATTAGTACATCGTCAGTTCAATCTAGGATAGTCACAGTAGTTCACTGTCGACTCGTCATATCGATTCGTACATCGTCAGTGCAATCCATGACAGTCATAATATCGACTCGTCATCACGATTTGTTCATTCACCCGCCCTCTAGATTGAGGCAAATCCTTCTTCATCAGCCCTCTAGATTGAGGCAAACCCTTCACCATCCGCCCTCTAGATTGAGGCAAACCCTTCATCACCTGCCCTCTAGATTGAGGCAAATCCTTCATCACCAGCCCTCTAGATTGAGGCAAATCCTTCATCATCAGCCCTCTAGATTGAGGCAAATCCTTCATCACCAGCCCTCTAGATTGAGGCAAATCCTTCTTCATCAGCCCTCTAGATTGAGGCAAACCCTTCACCATCCGCCCTCTAGATTGAGGCAAACCCTTCATCACCAGCCCTCTAGATTGAGGCAAATCCTCCATCACCAGCCCTCTAAATTGAGGCAAATCCTTCATCACCAGCCCTCTAGATTGAGGCAAACCCTTCGTCATCAGCCCTCTAGATTGAGGCAAATTCTTCATCATCAGCCCTCTAGATTGAGGCAAATTCTTCATCACCAGCCCTTTAGATTGAGGCAAACCCTTCATCATCCGCCCTCTAGATTGAGGCAAATCCTCCATCACCAGCCCTCTAGATTGAGGTAAATCCTTCATCACCAGCCCTCAAGATTGAGGCAAATCTTTCATTATAAACCCTTTAGGTTCGGGTAGAACTTCCACATCTATCAATCATTTTAGAGAGATTCTCAGAGAGTCCCCTACCATCCCCAGCAGAAGATAACAGAAGTCCGAACCAATTCTCCGGACTTTGTCATCATAAGGATCGGCCAGCAATTGAAAACATCACCCGCAATCAAATCACCCCGATTCCCAGGGCAAGCACTGTCTATTCGCAATTCAAGGATCCGTGTCCAAACAAATATCATGAGCTTCCTCACCGCTCAATTCTTGTGAGCTTCCTCACTCATCGTGAGCTTTCTCACATGTCAATTATCGTGAGCTCCTCACTTATTGTGAGCTTCATCACTCATTTGTCCAAAATCATGAGTCCCCCTCACCTACCTATTCATTATTGTGAGCTTCCTTGCCTGTCACTTATCGTGAGCTTCCTCACTCCTTTATCCAAGATCATGAGCTTCTTCACTTATTATGAGCTTTCTCACTTGTCGCTCTTGAGCTTTCTCACTCTGGTTTCCTCAAACTGTCAATTATCATCCTCGAGGACCCCGCGTCTGATCCGTTTTGCTTACAAAGCACACTTCCCAAAGTCCAGAAGTTTGCCCCTAGACCCAGAGTCTTCTAAACCTTGATGTCCTTATCCGAGTCATCACAGTCACAAACACTAGCATAACACCAGCCCACTCGGAGTGGCACACCCCACAGCACTTGCTCATACTAGGGTCATAACACTAGACATGATAGGACTCATGACACAATTCATATCACATCCATGCATTGCATATCACTCTTATTGCATAGCATCCGCCTGATTGTTGTGTATGTGCATGTGTGATTTATTCCTTTGAGCTCCGAACTACGTCCTGGTCTGATTCCTCTTGGGATACGTAGGCAGCTCACGCAGAGCACGACCAGCACTAGCCTCAGCATTATTGCATCTTTTGCAACGCTTTTTATCCTAAATCTATAGCCTCCAAAAGACCTGTCTCTTCAAAGCTTTGGCACTCGCTTACGACATGCGTTGCCTCGCAAGTTCATGCCAAAGAGGGGCAAACTGTAGACACCCCATTTTGTCGGCTATCAGATTTAGGAGACCCATAGCTTGGTGGTTCACAATGATCGTAAAAGGCTCAAAAGGACTCCTGGAAGTCAGCTCTATCTCTCAGAATGCTCAGAATGATCAAAATGACCCCTAAAAGCCCAAAAACTCCCATATTTGGTCCCAAAGTTCTGAAAACATGCTACATCATAAGGAAAGCGATAAAATGAGTTTCTAAGAGAAATCAGATGAAATCGTCAGCTCCCAGAGACCCCCGGAAGTCCCGGAAGTTCCCGGAAAGTCCCCGTTGACCGGTTTGACCAAGGTTTGACTAGGTTTGACCAAGGTTTGACCAAGTTTGACCGAAATCGTCCGAATTCACCAGAATTATTTTAAATCATGAGAAAAGTGTTAAAACAAGTTTCAAAAGAAAATCGAGCGAAAACATCAGCTCCCGGGAACTCCCGGAGGTTTCTAGAACTTCCCGGGAATCCCAGGTTTGACCAGTTTGACCAGAATTTGACTTTGGAACCGGGGTGCCGAAACAATTTTCAAATATTTTTCATGGATACTAGAGGTCAACGGCTTTCCGACGGTATATTGCACATAATTTTCGGATTTAAAACGAGTTTATTATGAATTTCCAAAGGCGAAAAAGGCGATCAAATCAGCTTTTATCGCGAATACCGCAAAACTTTTCAAAGTGACCTATCCCCGAACTATTTTTTATGTAAAGTAGACTCCATTACCTTTCCAACGGTATATCACAACCTCAATTTGGAGTTCGTATGCATTTTCTGTGAATTTCGGACAAAATAGGGCCTTTTCGCGAATACCGGAACCTCTGGGGGCCTAAACGTAAATTTCTGGGCGTCTGAGGAGCAGTGCCGCCGCGGCACTGGCCCAGTGCCGCCGCGGCACTCATCCCTCGCAGAGTCCATTTTTGTAATTTTTTTGGGGGTCCAATTTGATTAATTGAAAGCCAAAACGACATAGTTTTATGTTCACAGTTGTTTGGGACCAATGGGAGTACTTCTAAAACCCCAAAACCACCCCAAATTGGCCTATTTAAACCCCCCATTGCTCTTCATTTTGGGGGGGGGCCAAGTGCAAAGCTTAAAAAGTTGTAGAGAAGAAGAGAGATAGAGATAGGTTTAGAAGAGAGAAAGGGAGCTTCTCCCATTGATTTTCCATAAGAAAGTGAGTTTTATTCTTGTTTTCTTCCATCATCCTTCTATATACTTCACATTCAAAGTCCACTCCAACCCTCATTCTTGAGCATTCATGAGATAGGAAGCTACTTCCATGTCCAAATGTCAAAATCTATGAGTGAAACACCAAGCTTTGAGTCCAAAATCACATTGATTATCATCTATTGATTGCTATTTACTTGCTTTGATTATATATATGTTCATCTCTCCTTATCTCATTTCTTTTTCTTTTCTTTATTTACTTACTAGTTCATCATCATCTAAGTGATGACATGAAGTTTGGGGTGAGTGAATCCTTATGGATAGTAGCTCTTGACCTCAAAAACATGTTTGATAGATGATGATCATAACCTCAATACTTCCAAGGTATTCTTGGAATGTATTGAAGTTATGCCCAAAAATAAAATAAATCTCTCCAACAATCTTGGAGGTTCTTAAATGATGAGTTTGATGTAGGTATTCTAAGTGGCTATGATCCTTATTGAGTGTTGAAAACATGTTTTCAAAACATCTATTTCAAAACCCCTCTCAATCCCTCTCATTTGATTTCAAGAAACAAAACTTTGTTTTCTCCAAAATCTTCAAAACAATGAGTCAAAACAGTGAGTGAGTTGAGTTCAAAGATTTTTCTAGAACTCAATACTCAACATATGGATACAAGGCCACTTGGAAAGTCTTCCTAACTCATTGGAGAACACCCATGATTTTTGGTTTGACTTGGAAGTACTTGGAAATGGTCCATTTGGATCCCAACATTCCTTCCAAACATTCTGTTTTTGCTGTCACAGCAGCTAGGTCAACTTACGACCTCTTTTCCAGAAAACTTTTCCAACAGGGGTGGTCCTAACTTATTTTTCCCTTAAAATTCAATGTCTTAGGAAACTTTCTGTATAAAATGGGCTTCTAGATCATTCTTTTTCATTTTCTAAGATTTTCTAACATTTCAGTCGACAGTACGAACTCTGTTTCTGAGTGACCTCTATTGTTTATATAATTTCTCTAAATCTGTGATAGCTATTCAAGATCCGCCTTTTGGGTTGTGTTCTAGACACAATAAGGAACATCTCCATAAAAAATCATGCATTGAAAACATTCCTAACCCCTCTTTTCAATTTTCCAAAGATGATACTACTGTTCTGTCCACTATTCACAGCAAGCACATTTCAACTTTCATTCTTTGATTTGATGCTCATATGCATTCCAAATTAGTTCATACCTTAGGAAGTAGTTCATACTACATTTGTACACATCCCATGTTAATTTCATTCATTCATTCATACACATTTTAGACTTCTAAGTCACTCTAGGAATCCATGTACCCAAAACACACTACAACCTTTGCACATTTTTAGATACATACATTGCATTCATGCAAGATTTGGGGTTTTTGTAACTCTTAATCTAGGAAGATTATAAGGAATGATCACGATCACACGTTCATGCTTCCCCTTTGATCTAATCATCCTTTCTCATCCGTTCCGGGGATTGAGAGATCTTCTTTTCTCAAAGAATAACATGCATCATACTAGCTTGTTAAGCATATTTTCATTTCTTTCTTATTTGTTTCAAGAACAATTCATGTCCCCCTTTAGATTAGGAAGTCTTGATTATTTGATATATGATTAGATGATTTTTCCTAGGTTTATTTGTGTGATCTTTCACTTTACATTGTATGATATTTGGCTTAGATCTTATGAATGATATCTTATCTTTAGATCTTCCATTTCAAGTTTCTTATGTAATGTAGTATACTATCATAGTATTACTTGTTGAACCGAACATAGTATAAGATGATTATTTGGATGCTAATTGAGGCCCGTCGAGAGACGGGGCGAGTTGAGGGTGTTTTAGTCGCGACAAAGGCTCCTTCCTCTCTCGTACCAAAACCCCGAGCCAAGTTCTTTGGTTATGAAGGGCCGGTGCCCTTTATCCATTTGGGTGAGTCAAAATTAGGTTTCTTGGTTCCTTAAAGACCAAGTGGCGACTCTGTATCTGTTTTCAACAGACCTATTTTCTTTCTTTGATTCAAATCAATTTCAAAGCAATCTCGAACAAGAGAAGTGGTCCGATTCCCGGTATCCACAGTCACTTATATATCATCTTCAATTAATCATAATATGATTAAAATGAGGTTACGAGACTCACCTCGAGTCACAAATCCTCAGTAGAAGCTAAACGTCAGGCTCTACAACATAAAAATATAAAAAATAAAAAATTAATAAAAAAAGAAAAAAGAAAAAAAGAAAAAAAAATAGGATAAGTATAAGTGCTACTACAGGGGCATAATGGTGATTACACCAAATGAGGATATAAACCTCTAGATAGTGATCTTCGTGTCATTCTAAGTCTAACGCCATTGACTAGAATCAAATCGCAGTCCGTTGCATTTTTGACGTAAAAGATGGGGCTTTATACACTAACACGGGCCGTAAAGACAGGCTGTATTTTTGACCGAGTCAAAAAGTCACAAAAATTAAGGAAAATATTCTAGACATTATTGTAAGACTCTGGGAACTAACAACATAATTATCAGAGTCCTACATTAATTATTAGGAACTATTGAATACAACAAATACCCGAAAATGCCCGAAAAGTGATTTAAATACATACATATATCTAAACTGAGAAATCAATATTTGTAAGTATTTTTTTATAAATACTACACATTGAAATAAACTACGGGTATTTTTATCATAATTTCTAGAGCTCGTTTAGTGTTTATAATTGATGATGCCAGAATTTGGTAAGAGTAAAGTAGAGCAATTTTAGGAGAGAGAGACTAGTTTTTTGTATGTGGTTCGGCCCTGTTAATGAAGGTACCTACGTCCATGTGTGTGTCTGAGCACGTTCACTAGCAGATCACTGGCGGGCCTGGTGAGCCAACAAAGTGGGGCGGCACTCCCAGTAATACCGGCCGGGTGTATGCATACAATGGTGAATTTTTATAGAGGTACTGTGTAGACTAAAAAGTTGGCCCCTTCAATGGGGGGTGAGAGGCCTCTTTTATCGATGCAAGAGACCTACTCTTACATGGATAAGGAAATATAATCCAATTAATATAGATTGGCATTAATTGTGGGGGTTTCCTAATTGGATTAGGAAATAGTTTGCACTTTCCATTAGTCTTCTAGCTTGAGTAGGAAACTACCCGTAATGCTCGGGATCACGCCTGTGATGCTTGGGATCATGCCTGTGGGCCCGGATGGGCTGTTCCTGCGGTGGGATATGCCTGTGCGATTTTCCCGACCTGTTGGCCGGGTCGTGGATGAACTGCTCGGGATGATGCTTGTCTGAGGAGTTATGCATGATTTGACCGGGGCATGGACTGGCTGCTGATTAGAACCGCTCGGTCATAGGATGGAGCCAAGTTTGGGTGTATCAACTGCCCCCCATTTCCAAGGTTGGCCTGATGCTATATCGGGGCAAGTTTGGAAATCAGTTTGATGCTACTTGCCACTGTCTGAGTGCTTGGAGAAGCTGCCTTGGGGCTTCTGAGCCTGGTGAGTCCTCAGGAACTGGCTGAGAGTTGAGACCCAGCCTAACTCGGGACCTTTAGGTGCTCGGGATCTGACCGGGAGTTGAGACCCGGCCTAATTCGGAGTCTTTGAATGCTCGGGAAGTGATCGGGAGTTGAGACTCAGCCTACTTCGGAATCTTTTTGCTTGAGTTAGCTCCCAATATGGTTATCTTCTGCCCGTAAACCTTCGTCAAGGTTGTGGGTAGAAGAATTTGACCATGTTGGAAAAGCCGACCTAAAGCGTATTGCTTTAGGGTCCTTTATGTTAACTCCCCAGGATGGTTATCTTCCGCCCAGTCAGCCTTCGTTAAGGCCGTTGGGAGAAGAGTTTGACCATATTGGCGGAGCCGACCTAAATAACGTTGCTTTAGGGTCTTTTTGCTCCTCTATCGTCGGCCAACCTAAGAGATTTTAATCACCTCTATCGTTGGTTTGGACCTGAGTGGAGTTAATGCCTCTGAGTACTGTAGGTGCTCAGGTTGTCCAAGATTTTGACTTGGTTATCTGCTAGGCCTGTAGGTACCCGATGTGATTGCCTGTTTAGTTCACTGCGCCGTCTTGCCCCCCAAGCTTTTGCTGAGACGAGGGTCTTACAGAGGCTATGAACTGTAGGTAACCGACCTGGAACATGGTGGTTGCAGGGTCCTTTGAAGCTTGCCATCGTCGGCCACCTAGGGGTTTGGCCCTGTCGTTGGCTGGACCTAAGCGAAGCTTTAAGTAATTTCTTATTTTGGTCTAGTATCCCCTTGCCCCCAGAGCGTCCTGTGAAGGCGGGGGCGTGTTGAGGAGTGACCATAGGAAACCGACCTGTAACATGGGTGGTTGCAGGGTCCTTTGGTGCCTGGGTTTGGAGCTCAAGGTCTTTTTTAGTGCCTGGGTTCAGAGCCTGAGGTCTTTTTGTGCCTGGGTTCGGAGCCCGAGGTTGTTTTTAGTGCCTGAGTTCGGAGCTCGAGGTCTTTTTATGCCTCGGGGTTAGGCCCGAGGTCTTTAGATGCCTCGGGGTTAGGCCCGAGGTCTTTGGAAGGGCTCTCTGACAATCGGTGGAGCCTCATGTGGTGAGCAAGCAAGTACCACTATAGTCGGGCTCATGTAGACCGATGGAGACATGGGGTCGAATCAAGATCGTCGGGCTCTTGACTTCTCTGTGCTGGAGGCAAAGTTAGAATTGCTTGATCCTGACTGATGTGAACTGGAGGTCGGGCCAGGGCTGCCAGACTCAGACCACTGTGAACTGGAGGTCAGGTCGGGGCTGCCTGACCCGGTCCGTTGTGAACTAGAAGAACTGTCAGAACTCCCGGGCTGATCGCGCTTTCACTTACTTCTAGAAGACTCGTTACTTTCTTGCCTGGTGTCTTTGGTCTTTAGAAATTCTTCAGTATCAATGTATTTTCCAACCCTATCTGCGAGTTCAACCAAGGTTACCGGTCGATTTCTGTGAAGCGACGTGGCGCACTTAGTGTGTTAAACTCCTGAGCAGAAGGCTATAATCGCAGCGGTTTCATCAATATCATAGATGCCGAGCTTCTCTTGATTAAACCGGTCAGTAAACTCCTTGATGGTCTCATAATCCCTTTGCATGACTGTCAGTAGATGTATGTCAGGCTTTGACCGTTCGTGCATATCGATGAACTAGTTGATGAACTTCTTGCTGAGTTATTTGAAACGGCAAAGCGATCAGGGCTCCAAGGAATAGAACCACTGCACGGTCGGGCTTTTCAAAGTGCTGGGGAAGGCTAGGCAGTGTAGTTCATCAGAATTGGTGGCTAGGGCCATCTGAGCCTTGTAGGTCCGGACGTGGTCGACCGGGCTTCCCGAGCCGTTATAGGGATCTAGGCGAGACTGCTTAAATTTGCACGGGATGGAAAACCTCATGATCTGGCTGGAGGATGGTGACTCTGTCTCGGTATTGGATTGATTCTAAGCATGGTTTTGGCCAAGCTTTTTGGCCACTCCATCGATCTGCTTCTGTAAGTCCTTGATTCGAGCTTCCACTCCTTCCCGACCGATACCCGAGGGGTTGGTCGGGTCGGTGGAAGAGGCTTCTTCTCCATGGCAGGGTGCTGTCCTCTGGGATCGGGCTCAGCTCGGCTTTGACTCCGGGTAACCGTGCATCCAGGGATGACTCGGCTCTTGACCAGGTAACCCTGGACTGATTCCCGGGCCATATGCTCCCGCCTTTCCTCTCGGGCAGCACGCCCACTGTTGATGTCTCTAAAATCCTTAACATGGGACGGGTTGGCTCGGGCACGTTGTCTAGTCAAGAACGGTTCTCAACCGTACGCAACGTTCCCGGGTCATTTCCCGGCCCCTGGAGGACTACTTTCTGGGCTAGCACAGCTTCGATCTGTTGCTGGATTTGACGCTGGCCCTCGAGGAGTTGTGTAAGGGTCGCGGTGATCTGCTCAGATGTCATGACTACCGCAGCCGGTGCCGGGGCCGAAGGAACATCCCGGTGGGACTGCTGATCAGCCTTCTTACCCTTCTTCGGTGGCATGATGATTAGTCCAGAGATTTGTTGATGAGAAGACTTGTCGGTTCCCATAGACGGCGCCAAACTGATGATGCCAGAATTTGGTTCGAGTAAAGTAGAACAATTTTAGGAGAGAGAGAGACTGATTTTTTGTATGTGGTTCGACCCTGTTAATAAAGGTACCTACGTCCACGTGTGTGTCTAAGCACATTCACTAGCAGATCACTGGCGAGCTTGGTGAGCCAACAAAGAGGGGAGGCACTCCCAGTAATACCGGCCAGGTGTATGCGTACAATGGTGAATTTTATAGAGGTGTTGTGTAGACTAAAAAGTTGGCCCCTTCAATGGGGGGTGAGAGGTCTCTTTTATAGATGCAAGAGACATACTCTTACATGGATAAGGAAATATAATACAATTGATATAGATTGGCATTAATTGTGGGGGTTTCCTAATTTGATTAGGAAATAGTTTGCACTTTCCATTAGTCTTCTAGCTTGAGTAGGAAATTGCCCGTAATGCTCGGGATCACGCCCGTGATGCTCGGGATCATGCCTGTGGGCTTGGATGGACTGTACCGGCGGTGGGATGTGCTTGTGCGGTTTTCCCGACCTTTCGACAAGGTCGTGGATGAACCGCTCGGGATGATGCTTGTCCGAGGAGTTATGCATGATTTGACCGAGGCATGGACTGGCTGCTGATTAGAACCGATCGGTCCTAGGATGGAGCCAAGTTTGGGTGTATCAATAATAATTATTGGCGATACCGAAATTTGTGTTATAGATAAGAAGAAGAAGACAAGAAAAATTATATGTGGTTCGGCCCTATTAATAAAGAGACCTACGTCCACGTGTGTGTCAGCGCACTTGCACTATGATATTAAATCACAGGGGGCCTTTGGGGAACCAACAAAGGGAATGGAACCAAAGACCGACTGGGCAGTGTGTATGTGCGTATAAGGTAGAGTTGCGATCCCCTTCTATGGGGGTGAGGGATTTCTTTTATTGGATAAGAAACCTCCTCATACATGACAAGTGAATTAATATGGCCATACAATCTGATTGGGATTGATTGGCATAAATCGTGCGAGCTAATTGGATTAAGAAACTATGTACACTTTCCATTAGTCTTTTAATTTGTATAAGAAACTGTCTGGAACATTCTAGGGCATGTCTTGGGGTTGTTGGGCTGTATCCGTTGCGGGCCAGCCCAAGGTTGCAATCCCGAGTTGTTAGTTTAGCCTCGGGACGCTTGGTCTACCACTCGAGACAAGCCTGGAGATAACACAGAGTCCCGAGATAAACTAGATACCCGTCAGTATAGTGGATGGGCTTTGTCTTCACTGAACATTTTTGTATGTATCAGCTACCCCCCATTTCCAAGGCTAATGTGATGCTTCATCAGATGAGGGTTGGAAATCTATATATTGCTCTGATAGCCATTTGGGATGAAGCTTAGGAAACTGCTCAGTACAAGACCGGTCATCTTGGTAAATCGGGGCTCGGACCAATTGGATACCTTTGGAAAGGTCAGTACCCGCCACGTGCCCAAAAGTGGTTGGTCTGGTCAAGATCCAACTAGACCGATGCGAGGATAATTGGATCGTCACAATCAGACTGGCTTGTCTAGTCGAGTAATTAATGTGCACGTTTTTTTAAAGAGGTGCTTGGGTTACCCGAGGCGCCAGCTGTCAGTCCCTTGGCGGGAATCTTTCAGGGCGGTTGGATTTGAGGGCATCTGAACTATTCGTGCTGCCTATATAAGGAACACTTGGGCAATTCCTCATTCCTTTTGCTATCCAAACAGAGAAAATATCAAGCAATCCTATGCATCCTGAGCTCTTCCTTTGCTTACTATAAGTCTTCTTTTGCTCGGTCTTCTATCTTTATTCATTCTTTTCATTTTCTTCTTCCTCTATTTTCTATTTTCGAGCAACTCTTGAGGGTAGGAGTCCACTATGCTTTGTGAGGGAGTGGGACTTCTATTTCCTTACATTTTACTTTTTTCTTAGGTCGAGGAACTCTCTTTCCCTGGTAGAGTGGTATAACCGGCTGGTGAGCTAGAGTTCTTCCTTTGCTAAGTATTTTTTAGCAGCTCAGACTTTATATGCGCTACCATTTAGGCTTCTAAGTCTTCCACAACTTTACCTTAGATTAGGGGATTAAGACCCCTACCTAGGTTGCCAATTACTTCCCCGACCTGTGACAAGGGCTTCACACATATGCCATTATGACTTCAACTTGTCCTCCCGGTCAGAGGATGAGTATTTGAGATCCGGGATGAGCACCAGCTTCGAACATTCTTCAATAACTCCTTCAGACACTATAGTGAAGGTAGTATTCCCATTCAGGTATCAGACGATGAGGTAAGCCAGGGGCTCCAAGGGGCCTCTGAGGTGCGGGGGTCGGGCGATGAGGCATCTGTCTCAGACAGACCCGACGTTGCCTTTTTTTGTAAGTGGATTCCCAGTAGTCTGCTTGCCTCTGACCTGAGTAGACTTAGGGATAAATATGATATTCCTGGTCATTGTTCATTGGCAATACCTACTGATGGAGCTCATCTATACTAGCCGGGTTTCGTTACCCTCTACGAGGATGTATTCATCGCAGGCCTTCGCTATCCTCTTCACCCGCTTGCCCAAGATGTGCTGATCTATCTAGGCATTACTCCTGGCAACTCGCCCCAAATGGCTAGAGATTTTGGATGGGGGCATTCACCTCTGGCCCCAAGTCCTCGAGTACAAGCTTACCCTCTAGGAGTTCTTATAGACCCATCGACTATTCTCATTACATGAGGAGGTTAGCTTCTTTTCTCTGGGTGCCGAGCAAGGGAGGAAGATAATAGATAAGTACCCGAGCAACAACAAGGGATGGAAGAAAATATTCTTCCAAGTGTCTACCCTTGAGCTTTGCGATGATGCTCTGAGAATTCAACCGAGGACCTACTAGGGGGGAAAGTTGAGGAGTAAGCTCCAGTTTCGAGTTTATTTTCCTTCTTATTTTGTTGTTGCCATAGAGCTAACCAATCTCTATTCTATTTTGTAGTGGGGAACACTGACTCATCGAGCATACCCGACGAGTGCCAGGATCGGATTAGGGAATTGGCTTAGGATCCCACTAACCTACGTCTCTACGAAAAGTTAGCTATGAGCCTGACAAGCCCTTCAAAGTACCCATCTTTCCTCTTTTTATTCCTGGTAAGTTCCTGCTTCTCGAATCTTTTTTTACTTTTTACCTGTCCCTCTCTGATAGCTCACTGATCCGTTCATTTTTATGATTTTGTAGAGATGGCTCCCAAGAGGAATGTCGATGCCTTGCGAGAGATGGAGGCCACGGTAGTGGCCCAGGCGGTTCAGAAGAGTAGGAGGACCAATGCTGCCGTCAGCCCACAACTCTGGCGGCTGATCTACGGGCCAAAAGAGGTGCCGGTTGGGACATGAGCCCCGAGGGTACGAGCCACCCTGGGAAACATACCATGGGAAACATACCATTCAAGGTTTTGCAAGTAGAGTCCGAGGAGGAGACCCAGAGGAGGATACGAGCCACCCTCCTTCTACGATAGCTTGAGAGCTGTGAGGGAGTGCCTCCTCGTGAGTTGGTCAGGTGGCTTTACAGCCTCCCCAATTTGGTAAATGATGTGCCCTTTCCTCTTCCATCTTTCTTTTTGTCTCTTCTTTGGTAATTAACTAACCTCTATTAATTTGTCTAGGCTTGCTGCTTAGTGGCCGGGGTCTAGTCCTCTCTGTCCAGTTTGGCCGATAAGGCGGTTGCTGTCGAAACCACTCTTTTGAAGGAAAGTGTGGTACGGGAGGCAAGGGAATCCACCCTGGCCATGGAGAAGGAGAAGGAGAAGGTGAAGGGGCTCGCCTTGAGCCTGGGAGCAGCTCAGGTAGAACTCGAGGCTGCCTTGGCAAACCTGGCTTCTGTTGAGGCTGAGAAGAAGGCTTTAGAGGATGCTGCAACTGCTCGGGAAGAGGCTGTGGAGACCAAGGAGGCAGCTGACGAAGGGTTCAATGCAGGCATCTTTCAGGGTTATGCGAACCTGAAGAGGAGGGTGGCCATGGACCATTCTGAGTTGGATTTTACTGCTTACTCAGGGTTGATTCTGATTTCTAGGACACAATGCCCTCTACTACTAAGGAAGCTGCTACTGGGGGAGAGACACCTTCTGGAGAGGTGGCTCCTATCGGAGAGGTCGGGAATACCGAGGATGAGGTAGTTATCGAGGATGATCCTCAGTAAGAAGCCTGCCCGACCACTTCGCCCAATTGTTCCTAGCCTATCGCCTGCCCTGTATATTAGAATTTTCTTTTTTGTGGGGAGGCTGCTATAATTGCCCAACAAGCAATGTACTTTTTCCAAACTAGTAATGATAAGGCCTCTTGAGGTCATTTTTTACATACTGTGAATGTTTGTACTTATATATTTTTTGCCTATTTGTGTTTGCCCGTGCTGACCAGCTTTCTAGCTTTGTTATGACCATGCCTTAGCCAAATGTTCTAAAACTGTGACTGGTAGGGAACACTTAGTCTTATGAGGACCTATGAAGGTTTTTTAAATTTCTCGAGCTGTTGATGGCTAGGAGATTCCAAGCCTGTAGGTCCCTACCGGGGTATTGTAGGAGCTTTAAATCATGTAAGTACTCGCTTGGTACAATACTCAGGGAGTCTGGACCTAGTGTAACTTCCTATTTAGTTCATCATTCCCTCCTGACCTCCAAGCATTTGCTAAGACGGGTGTTTATAGAGGTGATGACTGTAGGTAGATGATGAGGGCTGATATTTATAGAATATTGGCCCGATAAAGAGTATTATCAGTCAATCTTAACCCCAGATCTTGAGTTTGACGTGCATTTATATATTATTCTGTATCTTTACACAATGATATATTTCCGTGGTATGTGGTTGTGTTTAGTACTATTATATGCCAGTTCTGAAGCTGGAATGAACAAGTTGAAAAGGTATAGCTTAATGAACAAGAGGACATTTCAAAATGAAAACAAGGACCCAATCGATTGCCATCTCCTCAGAATCAATCAATTGCTATTCATGAGCAATCGATTGACACAAATACCAATCGATTGCTCCCAGTTCCAATCGATTGGTTAAAAACTTTGCAGTCAAACCACTTTAATGGAGCAAAATCTCAACATATCCCAAATTTATATGACGACCATCTATTATAGAATGAACCTGGACGTCCCTAACTCGTTGGTATTGTAGTATAAATAGGTATGAGTGAGGGGAGTCAAGGGTTGTCTCATTCTTGTATGTTTTGTTAGGATAAATTAGAGTTTCTTCATTTTTCCTAAACTATTGCTAAAGCTTTCAAGTTTTATAGTCTGGTTTTGTAGTACCATTCAGTTTCATTTATTCTAGTTCTTGTGTTGAATTTCCATTATAATACCAATTTCCATGTGTAAATCCATATTTAGATTTGTTTTTATCATCATATTTCAATCTATACATGTTTCTGCTTCGAATACAATGCTAGCTTAGACTCATGGTTGGGAACAATGTGATGATACATTGTTCCTCAACCATTGCCATGAATCGGATTGAAAATCTATGGCAATCGATTGGATATAGACTCCAAGTCAATTGATTGGTATCATAAGTCAATCGATTAGGAGACATTTCGTGGCAATCGATTACTGTCTATGGCAATCGATTGGTAGACACATATCTTAGGTAGAATCTTTATAGTATTTCAGTGACTTTTATTTCAAGAACTTAACCCAAATTGATCTTCTAAGTTCAAATTGCAAACAGATTTTGAAATATAAGCCCTTAGACTACTTAAATCAATGAAAAAACGTGATTAACACATTAAATATTTCATACTTGATTTGTTCATCATAGTTCAAGGTTTTAAATAGTGATTATTTTCGCTCGTTAAAGTAAGGAAGGTTATTCAAATTACTAGGCACGTACAAATTACATGACTAGTGTCTAGATTTTTGAACTTAATCATTTTTGAAGTAAGGAATGCTAAAATGGTAAAGCCCCATTCGTTCGTAATGCTATAACATGGTAGTGGTTAGCACAATGTGGATTCATATATTCCCAACACCTTTTTCATATATAGTTTTAAATCACATCTCTTATTACTGATTCATTTAGTTGTCACTCAATTTTAATTAATTTAGGTAAGTTCTAATTATAGTAGGATCGTTAGAACCTCCATCTTCAAGAAATCATCTTTTATTTTCCTTAGGCCTCAATCTAGAATCTTCTCTTCCCAACTTCCGTTCCTTGGGATACGACCTGGTCTTACCAGTCTTTACTCAACGTGACATCTACACTTGGACGTACTCATAAGAGCACACACAATCTCAATCGTGTTAAGTTTTTGGCACCATTGTCGGGGACGGTAACAAGCCCATAAATTTTAGATTGATCCGATCCTTCCTCACCCCATTTCTATCTTCCTTTCTGTTTGTTAGAACGCAAACTGTGTGGTTTGTGTCCTTCTATGTCCTTTGATTCAATTGAAGCTTTCGTCACAAATTTGTTTGAAGATTCTATCAATAGCGTTGCTAATTCCATCTCTACTCCGTCCACTTCTAATTTAATATCTGACACAAAAAGTTAATAAGGCAACAATAGGGTTGACCTCATCGATGACGGTCAACGCCCTTTGCGTAAACTCTTATACGGACTACCTTGAGATTAGAATAATCGAGACTTATAGACATGTTTTCATTAAAGAAGAGAAATAGAACATTTCACTTTCTTAACAAACTAATAAGTGTTTTCTAAGCATGTTTAGTGTAGTAGGTTTACTCACTCAGCTTGCAGTAAAGCTGACAACTTTTATGTCCTGGACAATCAAATGTCCAAATCTTGCAGAGACTGAATTCCCAGGAGAGGATTTAAAGCTCTAATTATGTTTAATATTATGTAATCCTAGAACCACCATGCTTATTGTTACTACTTCCGCTTATTGTTTATTGCTTATTGCTTTTATCTCGGTTCTTTCTTGTATGGACAAGCACGTGATCCTCAAACCAGTCACATATCTATAGGTCTAAAGGCAGAAATTATAATTTTTCCCTACTTTGCTATGCCGGGGCGTGGCAAGGATTTTTAGTATTAGAGCACTAGGTTTAGCCGTGCCCATTGATTGTCCTACACATTTTTGAGCCTTAAGATACCTTACGCTAGTACTGACTATAAGATAGTTTCATTTTTCGGATAGTATGGAGCCAGTTTTCATAGAGGATGCATTTAGAGGATACTTCTTGTTTCCCAACCATCTTCAGCTTGCTAATCAGGAGCTACATTACCAGAGGGTCAGATTATGTGTACATTATCTAATTGAGGATGACTTTTGGAGAGCTATACACATTGATGGTGTTAAGGACTTGGAGAGAGTAAGTGTTGAGACTCTACACCAAGTACTCACTCTCTTACGAGTCGATCAAGAGATAGAGGCTATATTACGAGATACTTCGCGTTATCAAGAAATTCTGTCCTGACTCATATATATGCCACTAGTTCATGCCATTTAAACTGCCACCACTAGTACATCCAATACCTCCAGCACCAGTTGTACTTGAGCCAGAGCAGGATGATGATGACGATGTTAACGCTGACCCAGAGGAAAACCCTATAGAGGAGGATGACAGAGGTGAGGATGATCCTAAGGATGATTTTGATGATGAGCCAGAGGGTGAGGGGGTTCACGATGATGATCAGGAGGATAAGCCAAAGGGAGACGAGGATGGACATGAGGGAGACCATAAGGATATGCAAGAGGGAGGACATGGTGATGAGTATGAGGAAGAGCCCGACAAGGATGAGGATGATGGTAAGGATGGAGAGGTCATGCCTATGGATCATGCTAACAGGGAGGAATTCAAGGTGTGCAAGTACCCCAAGCTTTTGTCGCAGGATCGGTCCTGTCACAGTAGGTAGTTGATGGAGGTTGGTTACCTGCCGGTAGACAGATACCAGATGTTCAGCCTGAGGATGATCTGATCTTTGAGATGGTTGTGAGTTTGATTTGTGGCTTGATTGGGTGCCACCAACGGAGATTGATGTTCCAGCATTGTTCAAGTCAAATATGGAGGACTTCTGGGATCAGATCCCCAGGATCTAGATTGTCTTTCTATTTTGGTTGATCAGGGTATGTAGCCCACTTTTTTTAAAATACATATTGTACATGATTTTTGATGGTAGTGGTTGACACGCGAATAATCTTGTGTGCTCTTGTGCAATACCTAAGTGTAGGTAGACGTGCAAGTAGTAACTGGTAAGACCAGGTCGATCCCACAGGGAAGGATGAGAATTAAATTACTTAGATTAGACTCAAACTGAAAAGAAAAATTCAATGTTTTAAGGAAATGTAGAACACGAAGTTCTACAAACTAAAACTACTAACGAAAGCAACTCAGATTAAACTAAAAAAAACTAATTAGCTAATTAAAAGCAATACTCTAAAATAGGTTTTAACTTTAAGAAGAACGTGTTGGGATTACACGAATCCACAGTAATCTGATCAACTACCATGTAGTTACTTTGAAGCACTAAGGAGTATATTACCCACAGTTTTCCGTATTTCTCTGAAAATAAAGAATCCATAGTCCTTTCATGACTAGGACTATATCATAACAGTTAACTTGAAACAAGTGAAAGCGGTTTAATTCAATAATTAAGACTCGCACCTACAATGGTGTTAGCATTGAAGGTGGTTTGCAAAATGTATTGAAAGAAAATGCCTTAGGGCCTTGATTTTGAAAACTGTTTTGACAAACTGAGCATTTCGGGACAGTATGATAACTAATCTCAAAAACAAAAGGTCCTGGAATACTGCAGGGAACATCCTCAAGAATCAGAGAGTTCGATCGATCGACGATCGCTCGATCGATCGAAAGCCTTCATCCCTCAATCGATCGAAATATCCTTCGATCGCTTGACTAACTCTGGTTCGATCGATCGAACTATCTCCGATCGATCGAACACAGGATTTATTCTGCTGCATGGCAGAGGCTGGAGATCACTATTTCATCGTGATTTCCCAACCCTGGACTACTCAGACATGGTCTGGGAAGTCTCAGATTTATTTTTAACGTAACGATTCATTAAAGTCATGTTTGTTTGCAAGTTTTTCATGAAAACTATGAAAATCAATGATTTTAACTTATCTAGCATGCAATACTACGAGATTGAAGATTAAACTATGATTACTAAGTGCAGAATGAAGATAAAACAATAATATGAAACCTGGGACGTTAACAAAATCGTATTGAATGTAGAATCCTTCAAAACTCAAGCATAATCCAATATTAAACCTACAAAACAAACAAGAACTCTATCTCTCTCTCTAAAACTGATCAAAAACAAAGTTCGGCCTCTTTGGGACGTATACAATGCTCATATATATAGAAAACCTAAAGGCTAGGGTTACCCGCATTTGCTGCGTACGCGAAAGTTTATGAAAATACCATGTTCGATCGATCGAATATTCCTCGATCGATCGAACACCTGGAACTCAAGTGCTTTAACCTTCTTTAAGCGATCGAACTTTCGAGCGATTGAACAATCTTCGATCGATCGAACTTCAAACTTTAGCTTTGAATTCTTTTGTTTGCACTCCATCATTCCAATTGTCCTGATGTTCATCTCTCTAGTCCACACAGCAGTGATCTACACAAACAATAGCTAAAACAATACAACTTATCATACATTAATCACATTGTATGAAAACTAGCATTGTAGTGCAAATTGCAGATAAAACGGGAAGTTGTGATTAAAACCAATACAATTCTTCCTTTTAGCGCGGTTGTATTTTACAAATACCCCCGCTTTGCACAACCCCCAACTAGCTTATTGCTAGTCCCTAGCGATAAAGCGAAAATAAAAAAAATATAAAAAACAAAACTAATACTACTACGACTAAGAAAAACGAAGGAAAACTAAAAACAACCTACACTAGGAGAGAGAGAAAAAAAAAATCCTAACTCACTTTCGCAGGAATCGCGGTTGCATTTAGCGAATGCAACAAGCCGTTAAACCCCTAGGTTCCCCCTAGTGGACGAGTGTTGTCTCGCGAGGGTTTGCAGTGAATATACCCACAAAATTCTCCAATTTTAAGCTCAAAAAGATTTAGAATAACTTGTAGAATTCCCCCTCCATTAAACTGTTACTTTAACTCTACAGAGATATACTATCCTCAATCAACCCATGAAAGAAATCCACATGCTCTCCTATATCCCAAAGTAAAATATAACATATGTATCACCATCATGCACCCGTGTGTGTGTGAGTTTAACAACCATACGTCCAACCCTATTAAGAGTTATTTAGACTATTGCACCTTGAAAAACTCGCAGTTTCAGCTCAACTCTCACATTGGTCACACTAAAAAAAAACGTCTCTCAGAAACTTGCTTAATAATGATCGCATATCGTATGAAAGCTTTGATAAGAATGATATTCTGGGTGCTAATGCTTTCATACTTGACTCTATGAAAAATGAACATTTAAGAGTATATAGTCTCATGAATAGAACACTACTTACTAGAGGAGCGAAATACCGTGGATAACTCAATTCACGCTTCCATGTTCAAATCAATTGTTGAGAATCTTTAAGACTTTGAATTTCGGCGTTTAGTTAGTAGGTGAGGGTGTTGTAGAGAAGAATGTGCTCTTCAGTATGTGATGGAATTTCAACTTTTCTTTTTATTCTTTTCATATCTCAACCCACTCTCCCCTTCATTTCATATGCTCTTTTTCTTTTCCTTCATTCATCATTCATCATTCATCAATTTTTTTTTTAATATTTTGTTGTCCCACAAATACTCCCTTCCATTTCACATACTTTGATTAATATTTCACATACTTTGATGTAAAGTAAAGCTCATTGAGGTCAATGTATAGTTTACGGACTTGGCTTCTTGTAATCACATAGGAAATTTTTAGCTGGTGTGGGATCAGGGATGAAACATTTCAATAAATGTAGGTGAAAGACATATCAGGTTAAAGAATGGGTAAACGATGGCTTAAATCATTTTCTCAACTTTCAATTTTAGCACTTGAGTGTTCATTGAGTGTAATTGGTAAATCCTGAACGTTCTCCTCTGACAAGCAGTCAAAACGTTTTTAAAGAAAACTGAGACAATTACAACGAATGCACTAAGTATACACAAGAAAAACCATTCGAAAATGTATGAGAATTCCCTCAGAAATGATGATTGGCCCAATAGCTCACTAAGGGTTATTAGCTTCCACTACTTGTTCTTTTGGCACAATAGTCATATTAACTCAATTTTCAGGTTTTCTACATAGCTGCCAATTAGTGCATAAAAGTATTGGATACATAATAGATTCACACATGCAATCCATCTTAGTGATAACAGAAAACGTGTGAACTTAATCCATAAAAAGATGAGAATATTACAAATGTGTCATCGCCTAATTAACAAGCAGGAGAGATTATTCAGAATTATTCTATCAATAAGGCGCAATATTAAAAAAATTTCAAAAGTTGACCAGACCGCATTCTAATTAGATTTAAGACATATCCAAGTGCAGAACATGATCATACCGGGTGTATACCTATCTATTAGTATCCCCTACCCCCAACTGAAAACAACAAAGTCCCCAGAAGTTGATTTTCAATAATTGAAAATAGATGGGTATCACCTGTATAGAACACCGCGATGATAACAAGCATAGCAACCTGGCATAGAAATATAGAACACAATCTCCAAAAAAATAAGGATCAATAGATAAAGATAAAGCAATAAAAACCATGATCCAAACAATACAAACCACTGGAATGGTAAAGGAATAAAATAACAGCAGTGATAAATAATGTTCATACATAACCAAAATACGCAAAATAAATAACTATCCAACATGTCCAACCATAATACACCCACCAAAAATAGTACAACAAAAGAAAACAGATAATCAAAAGTACAATAACACCACCCCCCTCCCCAGAAAAATACTACGCGGCTCCTGACGGATCATCATCAGCCACGTCAGAGGGAATGTCAATGGGAGCGGGTGGCAGCGGTGCAGTAGCAGGTGCAGCAGCAGAAGTGAATGGAAGATCGGCAGTAAGTGGAGCAGAAAGTGATGGATCGGTAGCAGCAGAAGAAGTGGATGGGTCTGTCGGAGTAGGAGTAGGAGCAACAAAAGATGATGGATTGGCAGCAGGCGGTGCAGACGGGGTAGTCGTAGGATGGTGAGCAGAGTGAACAGCTTGATCAACCCCAATCTGAATCAATATAGACTCAAGCAAGGTCTGTATCTGATCCATCCAGCCCTCAAGTCTAATCCTGGCCTCTCTCTCCTCCAATAGTAGCTCATAAACTGTCGGGAGAGGCACAGAGGAAGAAGACTCTCCCTGGGCCTGAGTCTGCGATCGCTGTCGCAACTCGAACTGCCGAATAGTAGCAACCAGATCCTCCTCCTCATCGTCTGAATCAAGCTCCTCGGCCTTTGTAGGCGTCCCTGAAGCACCAGCCTCTGTGTCTGTCCCACCACGCCTCTTCTTCTTCTCCCCCACCTTCGCCTTCCCTTTCCCCTTTCGTTTCCTTTTCTGGGCGTCTGAACGGCGAGCCGCTGCCTCACCAAATCGGCTGGGGGAGGTACGAAGGTCGTCTCCAGCAAGCTCAGGAAAGCCAGCCTGAGCCATAACTCTGTGAATCGCCCAAGCACCTTTTAGGTACTTCTTGGAGGCGATGTAGCGGGTGGGGTGGATCATGAAGTCTATATAGAGCCGTGGTAAGCAGACCGGCTGTCCTGTCCCCACTGCAAATAAAACTCACGCATACCAAGCCGCGATCTTCTCTTGGTAAGAGGTCACCAGGAGGCAATTGCTGAGGACCAGGTGGATCATGTGGTAGTCATCGGTAAGGAAGTGGTCCTCAATCAAAGCCTCGCCATCCCAAGAAGGAACGGCGCCTCCAGTGAGCTCACGGATAATAGCAGATGGTGGGGTCTCAGGTGCGTCAGGCCGATGGGGGCAAATATAATCCGGGACCTCTGGTACCCCCAAGGAGGCCGACACTGTAGCAGGACTGATGATGAACACCTGACCCCGGAAGAAAGCATGATAGGTGAATGGAGTGACCGGGTCGCGTATCATCGTCGCGCACGCACCTCGTATCAATGACACATTTACTCTCTTGGCAAGCGAGAGTAAATGAAACCAGTGGGGCATAGAGCGAATCCGTGTCAGGAACCACGGGGACTCCGACCAAGCAGACTCGATCGAACGCTCAATCATCACCTTCCGCGCCCGGAAATAACGCTCGTACCATCCTCGATCCTCATCATTCCGGAACCCATGTGCGGGTACCGGATCAGGTATAGTGAGACTGAGGGGCTTGGACTTGTGGTAGCCCGTTACTGGATTCATCGTGGCAGCCCTGAAAATAGAACACAACAGAACACAGATTAGAACAGGGAAGAAAAAAGAAAGAAACTGCCACTACTTTGGTTCGATCGATCTAACTTAGTTCGATCGATTGAACTAGAGTAGGCTTCGATCGCTTGAGCATAGTTCGATCGTTTGAACAATTCTGCTTCGATCGCTCGAAAACAGTTCGATCGATCGAACACAGCGATGTGCTGTAATCGCAGAAACGAATAGGAAAACAATAACAGGAAACAAAAAAAAGAACTTTAACAGGAAAAACCTAAGACCAAGGGGACACCCCCTTGGGATTTTTCTAACAAACGAAAAACAAAGACAAAGAAGTGAGGCAGGTCTACCTTGGTGTATAAACACGCAGTGGAGGTGAGATGATGATGAGGGTGATTGTAGGGGTGATATGGGCGTCCAATTGATGTGCTATGCCACGAGAATCGCCGAGTCGCCCCCTCTCTGTGTTCGAGCGCTTGAGTGTGTGAGAGTGAGGGAAATGAAGAAGTGTTCTGAAGACGCTTCGTTTAAAACGACGTTCGATCGATCGACCAACGTTCGATCGATCGAACGTAAATCTCTCAATCGATTGAATAAAGCGTTCAAGCGCTTGAACATGCAGAGTTTTCGATTGATCAAAATAGGTTCGATCGACCGAACACAAAAATTACAGAATTCTTTGAAAAAAATGAACCAAGACACCCCCAACTATCAGGAAAAAATTTGGACATGCAGAGATACTAAAAACAATTCAATTACAAACATGTAGGCCAGAATGGACATCATCGTAAGATAAAATTGCAAAGATTTATTAAATATAAACTTGAGAATGCATTCATTTTGCAAAGTTCTAGCTCTCCACGTGATCCGTAGACCTTATTACATAGAAAAAACTAAAAATAAAAACCAAACTAAAAATCATTGGCCTAGAATTACACTTTAATTGAGAAAGGATGACAAAGACAAAACAAAACTGAAATGAATCACTAAACTTCCAACACGAAAACTTCTTCTTCTTCCATTGCTTCGAACACCACTAGATCTTCGAGATTGAACTCCAAACTTGACAATTCCCGTTCCCAAAATAATCTAAAAGCGGCAAGAGTGTCATTCAACATGTCTGGAGTCACTAGGGAATGAGGTGTGCACATGAGAGGAGACTGCGGTGGAGACATAGATAATGGTGTGAAAATCTGCAGTTGTTCTTCCTCTTGCGGTGGGGTGCCAGGAGACTGCGTGCGAGCCCCATGGAACTGCCGATGTGGAAGGAACACCGGAATACCATTGAGAAACATAGTGACAATCCTGGACAAGGAAAAGACAAAAGACAAACAAACCGATATTAAGATAACAGAACACAAGAAACAAGGATTAAACACGAAAAAAAAAATAAGGAACAGAAACAAAATAAAAAAAAAAAGAAATGTGACTAAGTTCCAACCTCACTATTGGCATAGATTCCCAAAATGCACTAGCTGGTAAGGGGCATTGGAGCCTGAATAGCAGAAAGATCAGGTGCACATAGCGGTATGGGACCAACTCGGGAACAAGGAAGTCGTCAATAAAAACAAAAACTGCATTGTGACGTTCCGGGACGACATCCTGTAGGTCATGATCCTCCCATGGCTCCCACATATCATCATTTTCCCATTGTGCCATGAGTGCATCATCCACCATTCTTCCCATGTACAGGTCTTCTTCCTCATCCACATCAACTTCTTCAGGAAATTCCATATTTTTGTATGGATTGATGTCAAGGAAGGCCGGTGGGTATGGAATGTACCCTTGAGCAGCATCAATGAGAGAGTGAGCTTCAGGGTCTTGATGAAGCAAGGGGCAGGGTGTGAGTTCACCCTCAGTCCAGGTGCCACAATGACATTCTGAATCAGCCCATGAATCGATAGAATGAACATCATCACCTCGCATCTATGCACTTGCAATTGAGTGATTTAAGGTATAGCGGATTAGAATAAGATCACGAACACTAAAAGAATGAACAAAGAATTAAAAACAAAAGAGAGAAACTAAAATGCAGGGAAAGATAAAGAATACAACAACAATATAGAACTCCACTTTGGATTTTAAGTGGGAGAATAGTTGGGCTCATCCAACTGGATGTGCTCAACTTCAGTTTGGAAGTTCTCCAAGAACGGTTTCAACCTTTGGCCATTAACCTTGAAACAATCATCTTTCTTTGGATTGACGAGCTTAACCGCCCCGTGTGGAAAGACAATTTTTACAATGAACGGGCCTATCCAACGGGAACAGAGCTTTCCTGGGAAAAGGTGGAGGCGAGAGTCAAACAGCAAAACTTTCTGCCCCGGCTCAAATGATTTACGAAAGATCGTACGATCGTGGCGAGCCTTCAACCTCTCCTTATGCAACTTTACAGAGTCATATGCATCTCGTCGTATTTCCTCTAGCTCTACAAGTTGGAGCTTGCGTAACTGACCTCCCTCTTGGATATCAAAGTTCAATGAGCTTGTCGCCCAATAAGCTTTATGCTCAATTTCAACAGGAAGGTGGCAAGCTTTCCCGTAAACCAATCTATACGGGGACATACCTAGATTCGTCTTGTAGGCAGTACGGTACGCCCATAAAGCGTCGATCAGCTTGTATGCCCAGTCTTTTCGGTTGGAGCTAACCGTCTTTTCGAGAATATGCTTGATTTCTCGGTTAGCCAATTCCGCTTGTCCATTCGACTGTGGATGACAGGCAAGAGCGATTTTATGGTGGACCCCGTATTTCTTGAGAAGTGACTCCAAGGGTCTGTTGCAGAAATGCTTGCCTTGGTCACTTACTAAAGCTTTCGGAGTTCCAAAACGAGACAAGATATGCTCTCTTAGAAAGGACATGACCGTTCTGTGGTCATTGTGTCTCGTTGGTATCGCTTCAACCCATTTTGACACATACTCTATAGCAAGGAGTATGTATTCACAGTTATTAGACTTGGGAAATGGGCCCATAAAATCTATGCCCCAACAATCGAATATCTCAATTGTGATGATAGGGGTTAAAGGCATAGAATTCCTTTTAGAAATAGTTCCAAGCTTTTGACAGTATTGGCATGTGTTGCAAAAGGAATACGCATTTTTGAAAATTGTGGGCCAGTAAAAACCGCTTTGTAGAACTTTTTGTGCGGTTTTCTGTGAAGCGAAGTGGCCACCGCATGCCTCAGAATGGCATGATGCTAAAATTACGGTTATATCCTCATTGGGGACGCAGCGCCTGATAACCTGATCAGCACAGTACTTGAAAAGATATGGGTCATCAAAAAAGAAATGACGCGCGAACGAGAGGAACCGTTTTCTGTCTTGGTTTGACCAATGATTCGGGGTTTCTCCCGTGACAAGATAATTCACAGTATCAGCATACCAAGGCAGACCACTTACTGCCAGTAGCTGTTCGTCCGGGAACTCATCCTTAATGGATTGGGGTTCAGTATTGTCGACAAAGTCAACCGTGACAAATGGTCCGCAACCACATTCTCTACTCCTTTCTTATCTTTGATTGTTAGATCAAACTCTTGGAGTAAGAGTATCCAGCGAATGAGCCATTGTTTAGCGTCTTTCTTAGACAGTAGATACTTGAGGGCCGAGTGATCTGTAAAACAGACTATTGGTGACCCTATCAGATAAGACCTAAACTTATCCAAGGCGAATACTACAGCCAACAGCTCCTTTTCAGTAGTTGTATAATTCATTTAAGCTTCATTCAGAGTTCGGCTGGCATAGTATATCACATATGGCTTCTTGTCCTTTCTCTGGCCTAGAACCGCGCCAATGGCGTAATCACTAGCATCGCACATTAATTCAAAAGGCAAACTCCAATCGGGTGCCTGTATTATTGGTGCGGTGGTGAGGAGCTCTTTTAGATCCTCGAAGGACTTTTGGCAACTTTCTGACCACTCGAATGGTGCATCTTTGACAAGAAGTTGACAAAGAGGTCGAGAAATTGCACTGAAGTTCTGGATAAACCGACGATAAAATCCCGCATGCCCCAAGAATGAACGGATGTCTCTCACTGTACGGGGGACAGGTAGATTTGAGATTATGTCGATTTTTGCCTTATCCACTTATATTCCTTCATCGGAGATTATATGGCCGAGGACTATTCCCTTGGTCACCATAAAGTGACACTTCTCCCAATTCAAAACTAGGTGTTTATCCTCGCATTGCATTAATACCTGCTCGAGATTGTTGAGGCAATCTTCAAAGCTGTGGCCAAACACTGAAAAATAATCCATGAAGACTTCAAGGATGTTTTCGACCATGTCACTGAATATGCTTAGCATGCACCGCTGAAAGGTAGCCGGTGCATTACATAAGCCAAACGGCATTCGACGGTAGGCAAATGTACCAAATGGACAAGTGAATGTGGTTTTCTCCTGATCTTCAGGAGCAATTTCAATTTGATTATATCCACTATATCCATCCAAAAAGCAGTAAAACTTGTGACCTGCCACACGTTCTAGCATTTGATCCATGAATGGCAAAGGAAAATGGTCTTTTCGTGTCACAGTATTCAACTTTCTGTAGTCAATACACATCCTCCATCCAGTGGGGACACGTGTTGGTACCAATTCACCATCTTTGTTCGGGATGACCGTTATGCCTGCTTTCTTTGGAACCACTTGGGTTGGACTAACCCAAGGACTATCAGATATCGGATAAATCATCCCAACATCAAGTAGTTTGAGCACTTCCTTTTTAACTACTTCTTGCATGTTGGGATTCAGACGCCTTTGCATTTGCCTTGAAGGTCTAGCGTCTTCCTCCAGATATATCTTGTGAGTGCATATGGATGGGCTTATACCTTTTAGGTCAGCAATCGTCCATCCCATAGCATCCTTATGCTTGGTCAGCATTTGCACTAGCTTATCTTCCTGTTCATGAGTTAAAGTAGATGAGATGATCACAGGATAAGTTTTTCCAGTCCCTAGGAATGCATATTTTAGCTCTTTGGGTAGCTCCTTCAACTCTAACTCTGGAAACTGAAAACTAGAAGGCATTGCCAACTTAGTTTTAGGAGGCAATTGTTCATATGGCATTACCCACATGCATTCTGCTCTATTCTCCTCTATCGTATCCATCATAAGATACGTCTGGTTTAGGTCTGCATCCAATGGAGTTGACTCTACAGGCTGATAGATATCGCCAAATTGAGTCATCACAACTTCCAAAGGATCTTTGTAGTCGACCAAGTCAACTTCATCTTCAATGACTGTGTCAATGTAATGAATTTCTTCCTCATCATCGTATTCTTCAGGTCGGGGATTAGAAAAAATTTTGACATTCAATGTCATGTTCCCGAACACGATAGTCATGATACCACTTCTAATCTTGATCGTGGCATCAATAGTGTTGAGGAATGGACGTCCAAAGATAACCGGAATGTGTGCTCCAGGATTAGACACAGGTTCTATGTCCAATATCACGAAATCAACCGGAAAGACAAAAGAGTCTATTTGGACAAGGACGTCCTCTAACACCCCTCTAGGGTACTTCACAGATCTGTCTGCCAATTACAAAGTGACTCGGGTGGGTTTGAGTTCACCCAACCCTAGCTGTTTATAGACTGAATATGGCAGCAGGTTCACGCTTGCTCCTAGATCGAGGAGTGCGTTATCTATCCTTTGATTCCCAATTCTGCATGAGACAGTAGGTGTACCGGGGTCTTTGAGTTTTGGAGGCAACTCATTTTGAATGATCGCACTTGCTTGGCACGCGACATAAGCATGTTTCTTCACGCTTTGCCTCCTCTTGACCATGCATAGATCTTTGAGATACTTCGCATAGGCCGGCACTTGCTTGATAGAATCTAGGAGTGGAAGGTTAATTTTGACTTGTTTAAACAATTCCAGAAACTCCTGATTCTTTGTCTCATTCTTGGGTTTCTTTAACCGTTGAGGATAAGGTGCAGGAAAAGGGCATTTTGGTGGTTCATCCTCAACAGACTCATTTCCAGGCCTTTGCTCAACTTCTTCCTCTACTCTAGGAGCTTCAATGTTTGCCTTTATTGCCTCGTCATTAGTAGACGGCTCCTCCTCTTGAGTAGATGGTTGCTCAAGCTCATTATCCACCACTTCCTCCTCTTTGTACTCTTCGGGTGTGGACAGAGGCATGATTTTCTCTATGATTTTTCCGCTTCTCAGTGTAGTCACGGCTTTAGCATGTTCTTGATTGTTAGGACCATTGTTATGTCCCTTGGGGTTCGGAAGTGGTTGGGCAGGGAATGTTCCTCCTGAACCCTCTTGCCGTGCATCTATCCTTTCTAATGTGGCAGACATTCTACTCATCATCTGCATGAGTTGCTGCGTGAGATTGACATTAGCAAGTGGCTCTTCTTCTTGTACCTTCTTGTGTGGTGGCACATAGGTATTGGTCTGTGGTGCATTGGAGGGTTGAGCTTGGTTGTAGCTATTGGTTTTGTTTTGATTGTATTGATGGGACGGCGTATTGTTTTGCCCTTGATATTGATTGTTGTTGTAGGGCTGCTGTTGATATTGATTTTGGGTCCCAGCATTATTTCTCCAATCAAATCCGGGGTGATTCCATCTATTGTTACTTTGAAAGTTATTGTTGGAATTCTCCGCCCCTCGAAAACCTTGCATGGCATTCATCTCCATCGGGGTCTGCTCTTCAAAATACGGCACATTGGGACAATATTGAGTTGTATGTCCCAACATGTTGCATGTGCCGCATGGTTCCTCAGGCATAACTTGCCTAGAGCTCTCTCATTTCATGCTTAACTCCTCTACCTTCTTTCCTAGTTCTGCATATTTAGTCATGAGGTGATCTTCACTAGTTAGTTGGTATAGACTTTTCTCTTCTACACAGGATATCTGTGAGCATGAGACATTGTCAGAATTTGACCATTCATGAGCGTATTCGGCTAACCAATCGAAATGGGCTTCAGCCTCTTCGGTGTTTTTACGCAGAAATGGTCCGGAACTCATAGTTTCTACCAACTTCTTCGTTTCACCATTCAATCCTTGATAAAAGAAACAAAAATTCGCCATTATATGGTGGGATTTGAATGCAAGAGGGCGTAGGTGCGTGTTCTGGTTACATGAGATCGCAAAGAGGACGTAGCGCCTCATCAATTGGTACCACAACATTGTCACCATGTTCACTCTGATTATCATCCATTGATTCAGTTGGAGTGGCTATCGGGTTAATGGAACTATCAGAGTCAGAGCGGTAGAAAGGATTTACAAAAATTCCTTCAATAGAAGTGTTGGACATGAACTAGGAGAGTTCCTAAGGTGAGTGTTTACCAATAGAACTGAAAAGAAAAGAAAATGAGAACAGAAAGAGATGAAGAGAGACTGAGGTAACCTAAATATTAACTCGTCGCCTTCCCCAGCAACGGCGCCAAAAACTTGACACGCGAATAATCTTGTGTGCTCTTGTGCAATACCCAAGTGTAGGTAGACATGCAAGTAGTAACTGGTAAGACCAGGTCGATCCCACAGGGAAGGATGAGAATTAAATTACTTAGATTAGACTCAAACTGAAAAGAAAAATTCAATGTTTTAAGGAAATGTAGAACACGAAGTTCTACAAACTAAAATTACTAACGAAAGCAACTCAGATTAAACTAAAAAAAACTAATTAGCTAATTAAAAGCAATACTCTAAAATACGTTTTAACTTTAAGAAGAACGTGTTGGGATTACACGAATCCACAGTAATCTGATCAACTACCATGCAGTTACTTTGAAGCACTAAGGAGTATATTACCCACAGTTTATAGTCCTTTCATGATCGGGACTATATCATCACAGTTAACTTGAAACACGTGAAAGCGGTTTAATTCAATAATTAAGACTCGCACCTACAATGGTGTTAGCATTGAAGGTGGTTTGCAAAATGTATTGAAAGAAAATGCCTTAGGGCCTTGATTTTGAAAACTGTTTTGACAAACTGAGCATTTCGGGACAGTATGATAACGAATCTCAAAAACAAAAGGTCCTGGAATACTGCAGGGAACATCATCAAGAATCAGAGAGTTCGATCGATCGACGATCGCTCGATCGATCGAAAGCCTTCATCCCTCAATCGATCGAAATATCCTTCGATCGCTTGACTAACTCTGGTTCGATCGATCAAACTACCTCCGATCGATCGAACACATGATTTATTCTGCTGCATGGCAGAGGCTGGAGATCACTATTACATCGTGATTTCCCAACCCTGGACTACTCAGACATGGTCTGGGAAGTCTCAGATTTATTTTTAATGTAACGATTCATTAAAGTCATGTTTGTTTGCAAGTTTTTCATGAAAACTATGAAAATCAATGATTTTAACTTATCTAGCATGCAATACTACGAGATTAAAGATTAAACTACGATTACTAAGTGCAGAATGAAGATCAAACAATAATATGAAACCTGGGACGTTAACAAAATCATATTGAATGTAGAATCCTTCAAAACTCAAGCATAATCCAATATTAAACCTAAAAAACAAACAAGAACTCTATCTCTCTCTCTAAAACTGATCAAAAACAAAGTTCGGCCTCTTTGGGACGTATACAATGCTCATATATATAGAAAACCTAAAGGCTAGGGTTAAAAACCCGCATTTGCTGCGTACGCGAAAGTTCCTGAAAATACCATGTTCGATCGATCGAATATTCCTCGATCGATTGAACACCTGGAACTCAAGCGCTTCAACCTTCTTTAAGCGATCGAACTTTCGATCGATCGAACAATCTTCGATCGATCGAACTTCAAACTTTAGCTTTGAATTCTTTTGTTTGCACTCCATCATTCCAATTATCCTGATGTTCATCTCTCTAGTCCACACAGCAGTGATCTGCACCAACAATAGCTAAAATAATACAACTTATCATAGATTAATCACATTGTATGAAAACTAGCATTATAGTGCAAATTACAGATAAAACGGGAAGTTGTGATTAAAACCAATACAATTCTTCCTTTTAGCGCAGTTGTATTTTACAAATACCCCCGCTTTGCAGTGGTATATGTGTAAACATGAAGTAAATACCTTTAACATACCGTACTGTAAATGTTTTTGAGTATATATATCAGCAGCATGCTTTTGCCTATTATTTTTTCTGAGTGTTCATCCCTAATAGATATTCATGGTTATGGCTTTGAGTATTGATTATCTTACATTGTGATCGTCATATCTTGCTTCAAGGACTGGTGGTAACATTGGGTCGATCGTGTAGGTTGACGTAATGGCCGATAGAATAATGAATGCAAGGAATTAATGAGGAATGGCCCCCATCCCAGAGAACATGGATCCTATTGGAGCTTTTGTAGCTTTTTTGCAACACTTAGAGTATATCGGTGATGATCATCATGGAAACTGTAACAATAACAACAATTGGGCGAACCACCAAGCTACACCTCCGCTGCTGATCACTAGAGACATTGAAAGCTTTGTAACCCGATACATCTGATGGAACTGGCGAAGCCTGGCAAGCTAGGAAGTGGATGAGAAATATGAACCATAATTTTTAGAGGATGAGGTGCACCGAAGAAGTGAAGCATCATTTAGCCACATTCCAGCTCACCTGTGCTACTAACGATTGGTGGGAGTTTGAGAAATCAACGATGGGAACTAAAGCGTCGAAGAGGATGACGTCGACTGCATTTAGGGAGAAGTTTTTAGAGAAGTACTTCCCTGAAGAAGACAAAGACCAAAGAGAAATGCAATTTATGGACTTGACCCAGGGCAACATGATGGTAAGTGAGTGCACTATGTAATTCGAGAAGTTGTCTCATTTTGTCCAGCATTAGATAGATACTCCGCAGAAGAAGATCAAGAGATACCACAAAGGGTTGAATTCCCATTTGCGCCACATATGTTGGGACATCTGAATATGATGTTCGAGGCAATGGTAAGATTAACATCCAGGTTAGAGAAAGATCGATGTCAAGGACCTAAGCAACTGGCTACCCGAACCCCTGTGAGAGAAAAGTTCGTGCCAAGACCCCCAGGCCACTTTTAATGGACAAAGAGGACTTGGAATGGAGAGAAGAAGCCTCAAATGACAACCAGCTACACCACAAGGACAACTTACTGGTACCACAGGAAAGTCGAGGAATTACTATAATTGTGGGACACCAGGGCATCTGGCCAAAGATTGCCGATGCCCAAAGAAGAATATTCGTGCTGACATCGTCTGCTATAATTACGGCAATCCAGGACATGTTGCTAGAAATTGTCGAGCATCTACAAGTGGATACTATAGAGTAACCACTTAATCTAGGCTTAAAATCAACTATGAAGAGTAGGAAGTAGTGCAGTATATGGAAGGTACTCTCTTGTTTCTTGATCATCGGATTAGAGTTTTGTTTGATACGGGAGCTACGAATTTGCTTAATGCCTTTAGACTTGTTTTGAAGTTGGGATTAGAACCCCAAACGTATAAGGATGCTCTTAACGCTGTCTTGCCCCTAGGAGTAACGGTTATGTTGAGTAAGGTATGCAAGGACTGCACTCCAACCATAGAAGGTTGAGTTTTCCGACTGAGTTGATTATGTTGACGATGAAGAAATTTAATGTAATTCAAGGAATAGACTGGCTTATGAAGTATCATGCCAAGTTAGATTATGCTAGTAAGTTGATTTTGTTCTCCGTATCAGGGAACATACCTTTCTATTTTTAGTGTAACCCCTTGGGTGATGCATTTCTAAAGAGACGTCTGGCCGCCATGGAAAGTTCTAGCACTGAGAATTGTGTAACCCAAATACAGGTGGTTCGAGACTTTCCAGAAGTGTTTCAAGATAATGCTAGACTACCGCCAAAGAGGAAAATCAATTTTTGTATAGAATTGACACCAGGGCCATTGCTGATTTCCAAAACCCCATAACGGATGGCCCCGATGGAGATGCAGGAGTTGAACAAGCAAGTTCAAGAGTTGGTAGATTTGGGATTCATTCGGCCAAGTACATCACCTTGGGGAGCACTAGTGTTGTTTGTAAAGAAGAAGGATGGATTGTTTCGACTTTAAATTAACTATTGAGAGTTAAACAAGGTCGCGATCAAGAACAAGTACCTCTCCTGCAGATAGATGATCTATTTGATCAATTATAGGGAGCAACGACAATCTCAAAGATAGACCTTTGATCGGGATACCACTAATTGTTCGTTCAACTAGAGGACATACTAAAGCCGACTTTCAGGACTAGATATGGTCACTCTGAGTTCTTGATGATGTCGTTTGGACTCACTAACGCCCCCGCAGTGTTTATAGATCTAATAAATTGGGTGTTTCAACTATACTTGGATCAGTTTGTGATTGTGTTTATCGATGTAATATTGATTTACTCGAAGATAAAAGAGGAACACGAGGAGTATGTTTGGATTGCGTTACAAACCCTCAAGGATGGAAGAAGTCAAATTCTTAGGTCATGTAGTCTCTTTTGGAGGAATATCAGTGGGCTCATCCAAGATTGATGCAGTCTTAAGTTGTAGTAGGCCATCTAGTGCCTCATTAGTAAGGAGCCTTTCATTAGAGGGTTACTACCGGAGATTTGTAGAAGGATTTTAAAAAATAGTGGTGCTCTTGACTAGCTTGGTGAAGAAGGATTCGAAGTATGAATGGTTAGACAAGAATGAATTCCTTTTTTAGGAGTTAAAGGAGAGGTTTACTTCTGCGCCAGTGCTCACCATCCCAAAGAGTAGAGAAAGATTTACCAATCACAGTGATGCCTCTCTTATCAAGGACTCAAATGCGTGCTTATGCAATAGGGAAAAGTGATCACCTATGGATCACGGCAATTGAAATCGTACTAGGTAAACTACCCAATGCACAATTTGGAGCTGGCAGCTATTGTTTTTGCTCTCAAGACTTGGAGACATTATCTATTTGGCAAGAAGTTTGATCTATTCTCAGACTATAAGAGCCTCAAAAACTTATTCTCTTAGAAGGAGCTGAATATGAGACAATGACACTGGATGGAGTTACTAAAACATTACGACTTCATTTTGCAATACCACCCTAGTAAAGCTAATGTAGTCACCAACACATTGAGTAGGAAACCTTGTAGTAAGATTTTTTCCTTGATGATCAGAGAGTGGTAAGCATGGGAGACCTTAGCCAAATTTGATTTCCAAGCCACTGACTCAGCGGAAGGAAGACACTTTGGGTGCCTTGTCATTGAACTAACCCTTATTAGTAAAAGTATTAAAGCTTAGAAGAAGGATGAAGGATTGTGATAATGGTCTGAGAAAGCGGCAGGGGCAAGACGGAAGCCTCCAATGTCGAGAAAGACTTTGCATGCAAAAGGACGAAGGTTTAAGAGAGGAAGTGATAAATGAAGTGCAGAGGTGAAGATTGACAATTCATCCAGAGAGTACGAAAATGTATAAGGATTTGAAGAGAAATTTTTGGTGGGAAGGCATGAAGAGTGATGTTACGGAGCAAGTTTCGAAGTGTTTTATGTGCCAACAAGTCAAGGTGGAACATCAGAAACCCTCAACATTTTCACAACCTCTGCTGGTACCAGGATGGAAGTGGGAGCACATTTCTATGGACTTCATTGTAGTTTTTCCAAGTTCACAACAGAACTATGATGCTATTTGGGTAGTCGTGGACCGACTCACTAAGTCGACGAACTTCATCATGTATAACATGACGTATCTAGTCAAAAGGATGAGCCAATTGTACTTATACTAGATTGTTTGACTACACGGTATGCCAATTTTGATTATTTATAATTGTGATTCGTGCTTTACTGCCATATTTTGGGAGAGTCTACAAGCAGTTATGGGAACCTCACTAAAGTTGAGTTTTGTATTTCATCCCCAGACAGATTGATAGACAGAGCGGACGAATCAAGTATTAGAGGATATGCTGCGAGCATGCGTGATTGACTTTGAGAGCACCTGGGAGACACATCCACTGCTCATAGAGTTTTCTTACAACAATTGTTATCATTCAAGCATCGAGATGGCACTATTCAAAGCACTAGATGGACAACCGTGTTGCTCGCCACTTTTTTGGGCAGAGGCTAGAGAAGGCAAGCTTTTGTGACTTGACATGGTTCGGGAAACCAATGAAAAAAGATCATCATCATCAAGGAATGGATGAAGGTAGCCCAGAGCTGACAGAAGAGTTATGCAGACAAGCGTCGGAGGGACCTGGAATTCTGCGTTGTAGATCACGTTTTGCTAAAGGTTTCTCCAGTCAGAGGAGTGGTGAGATTAGGACAGAAGAGAAGAAAGCTTTTACCTCGCTACATTGGACCATTTAAGATTCTTGAACGCGTGGGAAAGGTTGCCTACAAATTAGCACTACCGCTAAGATGTCCGAAGTACACAGCATGTTTCACGTTAACATTCTGAGAAATTATGTGCACGGATCAACGCACAAGATCGACTTCAAAGATATCGAGGTAGACAGTAGAGTGACGTATATTGAAAGACCAGTGCAAATCTTGGGAAAAGAGATCAAGAAGCTAAGGAACAAGGAGATCCCATTGGTGAAAGTTCAATGGAAACATCACAATAAACGCAAAGCTTCTTAGGAGATGGAGTCCCTTATGTGAAAGAAGTACCCATAGTTGTTTATTGAGTCTTAGCTCATATTTTAGGGACAAAATCTTTTGTTGGTGGTGGAGAGATGTAACAACGACCCTTTTATCTGTATTTGTCAATTTATGGACGTATCTCTGTATTTCTGGATTAGTATATCTAAGTTACGATCGTATGTGATGGAACTTAAATGGTAGTTAGTATGAATGTTTATTTCCTTAAGCTTTATCCTTGAAACATTAGAAGGATTGTTGAAGTAGGAGGCCCAAGTGCTCGGACCTTGGGAGCGGTTGAGCCTAAAAAGGGGTGCATTGACCATTTTGCCCCTGGCTCTCATAAAGTCTATAAATACTAACATTTCTCAGCATTTTGGGCATTAGAAACTTTGTATTTTAGAGAGTGTCTTTGAGAGAGGGTTTTGAGAGTTTATATACACACACACATTTCATACACAATCACCCTTTGTATGGCTTCATTTCATGATCAACACACACAAACACATGTATCACACCTACTATGAAGTTTTGGAAGTGATGGATTGAAGGATCAAAAGGAATCAAGAGAGAGTTGGAGGATCTAGCACTCTTGAAGTGGTCTTGAAGCTTGGACTTGGAGTTCTTAAGGATCACATACACTTTTCTTCATATTTCTTCATCTAAAACTTGGTGAGTACTCACTCATAAATATGTTTGTTTTAAGTTATATTGATGATCTAAGTCAATGCATGTAACATGCATTGAGATTTACAGCTTAAAATCTACGGCAAAATCTTTGTTTGAAAAACTACTTGGAAGCTATTTGGATTGAAGAGGAAATTCTTAAATAGAAATCCAGGATTTAGTGCTAGATGTCGGTGATAAAAACTCTAGATATTTCCATCTATCCATCAAAGAAAGAAGGAATTTTAAGAGAATTATTGTACTCGAAAAACCTGATGGTAACTTTACTACCTCGTGTGATGAGGCTAAAGGGGAAGCTTTATGATATTTTACCACCCTCTTAGGTACCCCTTCATATAACAAATATCCTAGTAAAGACGCTATTAGGAATTTCATTCACAAAAAAATTCCAGATGATCTACGGGCAGACCTGGATAGGATCCTTTCTGATGAAGAGATTAAAAAGGCTTTCTTTAGCATGCATAGTAATAAGGCTCCGGGTCCAGATGGTTATAATGCCTTCTTTTTTAAACATTCTTGGTCCACCATTGGTGCTTCTATCATTGCTGCTGTTAAGGAATTTTTTCTAAGTGGTGAAATGTTGAGGGAATCAAATACTACTATTTTAGCTTTAATCCCTAAGGTCCCTAACCCAACTAAGATGGGTGATTTTAGGCCAATCTCTTACTGTAATACTATTTATAAGTGTATTTCTAAGATCTAGTAGGTTCAAACGATCCTTCCTAATCTTATTGATCAAGCTCAATCAGCTTTTGTGAAAGGTAGGAGAATTAGTGATAATGTTCTCTTGGCCCAAGACCTCCTTAGAGACTATCATAGGCAAACAGGAAAACCTAGAGCTGCTGCTAAGGTGGATATCATGAAGGCTTATGATAGTGTTAGTTGGGAATTTCTTATTGATTTATTGGATGTGCTTTCCTTCCCTCCTAACCTAAAGAAATTGATAGTTGCTTGTGTGACTACTCCTAGATATTCTATTAATTTTAATGGTGAATCTGTTGGCTATTTTGATGGCGCTAAAGGTTTAAGACAAGGTGATCCTATTTCCCCTTACTTATTTGTTATTATCATGGATTCTCCAAGTCAACTTTTGCAACATAATATCCATAGGGAGCCCTTCACCTTTCATTGGAAATGTGACAAATTAGAGATTTCACATCTTTGTTTTGCAGATGACCTCCTCATTTTGTTTAATGCGGATGTAAATTCTGCTAATCTGATAAGAACTACCCTTAAACAGTTTTTCAATTTCAGTGGTCTTCAAGCCAACAATGATAAAAGTTGCCTTTTTTTCTCTAATACTGAGGAAAGCTTGATGGTTGATATCCTTCACGCTCTTCAATTTGCTAAAGGAAACCTCGCCATTAAATACCTTGGAGTGCCCTTAATCACTACAAAACTTAAAAAGCAAGACTGTGAGGGTTTGTTCAATAAAATTTGTGCTAGGGTAAACTCGTGGAAATCAAAATTCTTATCTTATGCGGGACGTGCCCAACTTATTAGCTCTGTTTTGGCAGGTATTCAAATCTATTGGTCAGGCATGTTTGTTCTGCCTAAAGGTGTCCTAAAGCAAGTGAACTAAGCCATGTCCAGATTTCTTTGGTCTGGCAAGACAGATACTTTCTCAGGAGCTAAAGTTGCTTGGGATATTGTGTGCAGACCCAAAAAAGAGGGGGGATTGGGTTTTAAAGATATTTTCCTGCTTAACACAGTTTAAATTTGAAACATATTGGTAATCTATTGGACCCATCTAATCCATCTTTATGGAATAGGTGGATCCACCAGTATATGTTGAAAGATAAGAGTTTTTGGCAGGCCAGAATTCCATCCCAATGTTCCTGGTATTGGAGAAAATTATTAAAACTTAGGGAACGTGCTAAACCTTTACTAATTCATAAAATTGGTAATGGTGATCACACTTCTCTTTGGTTTGATAATTGGCTCCCTTTGGGACCCTTAGTGGATAAATACTCAAAACACATTGTTTATGATGCAACTATTAACATTAATGCTAAGGTAAGAAGCATCATTCGTGGATTGGAATGGAAGTGGCCTGGTACAAACACCATTGAGCTTAACAAAATTAGAACGGCTCTGTCTACTTTCTATAAACCCAGCAATTAGAGTGATACAATTAGGTGGAGTGCCACTCCATCTGGTAGGTTTAATACCTCACTCCTTTGGGACCATTTGAGGAACCATTACCCTGTGGTCCCTTGGCATGATATTGTGTGGTTTTCTGGGTGTATCCCCAGGCAAAGTTTTATTCTTTGGCTAGCTATTCCGAATAGGTTGTCTACACATGACAGTATCTACAGATTCACCAGTGGACCTTTAGCTTGTATGCTTTGCCATTCAAGTTTGGAAACGCATGACCATTTATTCTTTACTTGCCCTTATTCTTCCTTTATGTGGCAGGAACTATTGCTCAGATGTGGTTTGATTCGGCAAGGGCACACTTGGAATGGTACTTTGGATTGGATGGCCCAGAATCTAAAAGGAAAGACTATTCACCATGTTATACCTAAAATGTGTCTTGGACAGGCAAAAAATGAACTATAGAACCTTCAAGAATATCCTAACTCCGAAAGAGATCCTCCTGAGGAACCTTATCTCCCAAATCAATGCACAAATCAGGGTGAAATGGAAACTTCAATCCAACATTGATAGGTTTATTTGTAATTGGGTCTAAATGTTCTTCAATTTTGTGGCTTGAGAGGCTTTTTGTTTTTGGTGGTTTTTGCCTCTTTTATGTTTGTGTTGTCTCCTGTTAATTTGTTTTCTAAATTTCAGGAGCCTTCCATTTGTTTCCTTTTGTTGGTAAGTTTGCTTCCTATCCTCATGATTTGAGTTTTGTTGGTCCTGGGGTATGCCCCCTGTAGGTTGTAGTTTCCAAGTTGCCCTTGTCACTTGTTGGGCTTGATTTGGTTTTGTTTTGCTGTAAGCTTTTTGCTTCTTGTCCTCATGTTTTGAGCTCATTGTTTTATCCTGGGGTTTGCGCCTTGTACATTTTGTACATCCTTTTTTGGAATATATTTACCATTTTTTGAAGAAAAAAAATCTACGGCTAAATTAGTTACTATTTTGGAACTGCTAAACCCGAGCGCTCAGACCAAGCTCGAGTGCTCGAGCCTACTGAACGGGCCAGGTGCAAGCGCTCGAGAGGCGTGAGCGCTCGAGTTTAACAGATTTTAAAAGATTAGTTTATTATATATATATATAAGATGAGTTATACTAAGTTTGGGTTGTACTTGACATACATGCTTGCGTGTGCTTACTATAAGCTGACGTTATGCTATGGATGTAGTACTTTGGTAATGAACACTTTTTATAAAGAAAAGGGTATGTTTTCTTAACATGGTAATATGATTAACTTGCAACGCTTTGAACTACGAGAATAGTAATGCGATATACTTAAGTACACAAGTCTGAGAATAATGTGCTTTAACGGCTTGTACCACGCACGTAAGTTGTTAATGATAGGGAATATGTGAAACGTTAATAACAAGTTATTCATATTCATCGGTATGTTCCTTGTGTTTCATTCATTTGCTTGATCAGTTCGAGAAAGAGTAAAGAGTCTAGGTTTAGTTGTTGAGATGGTTAATAGCCGATGGGCTGACGTCAAGCAAGTGGCCAATTAGAGCAATATGAAGAATTAATCAAGGCTGAATGGAATAAGATTGGTATTACCAAGTAATGAGGCCATAAGGCAGATGTCAATTAGCTGTTTGGGCACAATGACAAGAGAATAGATGTCAGTTAGCTATTTGGGCCCGATGACAAGATGGTAACCCATGACTGAAAAGCAGCGATATTCCAGGCCAATGGTACTTATTCCGGATGCATGGAAAGAGTCGTGTTTGTGAAAGATTGTGCCTGTGGTCCAAAGATTTTATCGGCGATCCAAAGAGTCAAGTTGTAAAGATTGAACCTAGGGTTCAAAGTAAAGTGTTGAGTTTGTAAAGATTGGACCAATAGTCCAAAGTGATCAGTCAATCAATGTCAGTTATGTTTCAAAGATCCAAATAATATCACTGAACATTTCCTAAACATACGCACTACCTTGAGATTAGAATAATCGAGACTTTTACAGATGTTTTCAATAAAGAAGAGTTTTTGGAACGTTCAACTTTCTTAACAAATTGACAAGTGTTTTCTGAGCCTGTTCAATGTAGTAGGTTTATTCAATCAGCTTGCAGTAATGCTGACGACTTTTATGTCTTGGACAATCAAATGTCCAGATCTTGCAAAGGCTGAATTCCTAGAAGAGGAGTATGATCGGCGACAAATAGTTCCCGTTTATAGTCCTGAAGATACACTTTGCTAGCCTATTTCATTTAGTTATTAAGTGTTTTCAATAAGTATTCTATGTTTTGTAGGTTTTGGAGCCTTAATATAAAAATGCACTAAAATTCAATGAGTAGTGGCTTCGGAAGACATTTTGTACTTAAAAGGTGATTCCGGTGAAAGTTGGAGACGGTAGCAGCCTCGGTAAATTGTATTTTTGACAAGGAAGACTTTGAATTTTGAGAAATTTATCCAGAGGAGTGAAATGTAGATCTTCAAATTACGGACGCGTGGCCACAAATGGCGAGTCAATCCGAGGTCCGAACAAAAACTTATCGTAATTGCACGAAAGTCGCACAGAGCTGTGAAAAGTGCCGCCTGCGAGCGATGTGTGAAAAAACTAAAAACACGTATTTTGTCAAATTAGAGCACCCAGTGAAGGTGGTTTGTGCATACGATGTCCAGAAACGTAAATATGACTATTTTAGTTCGATTAGGCTTAGAAGACCCTCCTAATCCTTCCAAAATCTATATAAATCCTATTCTAAATCAATTTTGGGGTTACTCAACATTATACACATCCTTCAATAACAAAAACTTCAGCCATTGAAGAGGGAGAAGGAGAACAAGAAGAAGACCAAGGTTTCCCATGGCCTCCTCCATCAACTCTTGCCAATCTTCAATTCTATGGCCAACTAGACCGATGTCTAGGGTTTCAATGTAACCCTAGCCAAGTAATAGGGTGTGTTTTATATTTTTCTTTTAGTTTTATTATGTATGGATGATGATTACATGTTTAGAGGATTTTAATTAATAAAATTGTATTCATTGATTAAATTGTTTCTTTCAAAATCTATTTTTGTCTTAGATCTATTTTGGATGTGATGTTCTCTATAGTCTATATTTACTGTGCTTGTATAGATTATTTATATGTAATAGTGCTTATTTGAATTGTGATATCAAGTAGTCGAATAGTTCATGCCAAGGGAAGATAGAGTGTGCTGCAACCCTAGTTTAGTGTGAGACACTCCGTGCCAAACCGAAGATGAATTATATTGATGCTTGAATCGTAGTTATCTTCTGGATGTAGGAATTGGGCTGGTAGCTACAATTCCCCATAATCATCCAACGTAAAAAAATAATTGAATGCATAAATAACCTTATTATGAAGTTAGTGTCGGATTTGCAATCCTAGATTCACTTTACATATCATTTACAGCACTTTTAATTGCTTTTATAGTTTAGATTTATTTTCATTGTTCTTAGTTTAATTAAAATCAAAATTAAAATTCCATTTTCTTAATTAACTAGGTTTAGGTTTTAAAATTAAAGTATTTTAGTATTTCAATCTCTGTAGGTTCAACCTCTCCTTCCACACTACAAATCTTTTAAAGTAAAGTATACTTTTTATCTTGATTTTGATGAGAACAATTTTTGGCGCCGTTGCCAGGGATTGCAAATTACTACCTTTAGTTTTAGAATCTTAGTTTAGTTTATTTGTAACTATTAGATTAGGTTTTTTTTTCTTTACTTATTTTCCATTTTTGTTTTGAGTCACTAACTTTTTCTTTAGTCTTGCAATTTCTCGAGTCATCAAATTCTAGCATTTCGGAGTGGATGAGTTTAGCACATCAAAGGAGCTTACACGAATTAATTAAAAAAATTGCAAAAAAGCAAAAATTCAAATAAATCGCTTCCTTAAAAATTTTGCTTCAAACCACTGTAAGTCAGGGTGCTGAGACATACTATTTGCATTAGTTTAGGGGTGATTTTCATGTACAATAGCTAGGAAACCCGGGGCACTGGACTTTTACGCGAATCACTGCATAACAAGATAATTGCATGCATCATAGTAGTATTGTGTGTTTGGTGTCTTTATTTGTGTTACTTCTTTGCTTTATTGGTTTGAGTCAGTCTTGGTTTAGATTAGTTCTCGTAGTCTATGTTTGATACCCAGTCAAAGCAACCCAAGCTACACCTACTTAACCTCGAACTCGAACGTACTCTAGGAGTCCTTCAGTCATCACACCAAGCTTCTAGAGCTCAGTTGATGTTAGACGACGAATCAACTCCGAAACCGCCGTCATCGTTTCAGGCTGAAATTCAAAGCACCCTTAAACGTTTAAGAAAAATCTCGAATTATTAACATCGAACCTATTCTAATGGCCAACTTTGGAAACAACGAGAATAATAGAAATAGTAGAAATCTCCCTAATATACCTCAACTGCCTCCCTTAAAAAATATTTCATTCCTATGGCCTACACACCACAAGCATGTATCGAATTACCGGAGATGACGGCATCTCACTTTGAGATAAAGTCATCTACCATCGCACTTCTCCCTTCATTTTATGGCCATATTAAAGAAGATCCTTATCATCACTTAGGAGAGTTCCAAGACATATGCTCTACATTGAAAATCCAAAATCTAACTGCTGATGAATTAAAATTGCGTCTTTTCCCATTTTCTCTAAAAGATAAAGCTAAGTATTGACTCCAATCTCTTGAGCCAAACACTATTAGAACATGGGAAGCATCACATACCGTATTTTTACAAAAAAAATTCCCCATCACAAGAACTAATCAAATAAGAAAATCCATAATGAACTTTGTGATGCAAGATAGGGAAACACTCTATGATACATGGGAGCAATTTAAAGACATTTTACGCACTTTCCCCCATCATTAAATCCCTAAGTGGTAATTGGTTCAAATCTTCTATGAGGGACTTGTTCCCTCTGTCCGTAACACAGTCGATGATGTTTGCTAGAACATTTCTTCACAAAAGCACCGACGAGGCCTGCAAAATTTTTTGAAGCGTTTAGTGAAAATTTTATGAATGAAGCCGTGTTGGTACGTCTTGAGGGGTGCCTTCTCACTCAATTGAATTACAAGAACTATCTAAAAAACTTGACCGATTTATGATGATGAACCAAACGTCGAGCTCACCCTCTTACGAAATTTGTCAAATATGTTCTGATCCTTCACATTCTACACTTGTATACCCATTCGCATCTCAATTTCCTGAATTTGTGGAGCAATACATACACTCTATTCAACAATTCCCATGAAATAATTATAATCCTATGACGAACAATCCAGATGCCCCATGCAAAAGTCATCCTAACTTCTCGTGGAGATCGAATAATAATAATAATGAGACGACTAATTTTTCTAATACTTACTGACCCCAATTTCAACAAAGGCAATACCAACACCCCCTCCTAATCCTGACCCTCTAAGGGATAACACTTTTGAGGAGAAGATGTTGGGGTCCCTTAAGAATATCGAAACACAAGTGCAAGCACAAGCATAAATAGTGCACTCATGCACATAATCCATTGCGAAGCTTGAGTCCCAAATGGGACAACTAGCTAATGCGGTGAGTTGTAGAAATAAGGGTAACTTTCCTAGTCAAACTACTCAAAACCCTAAGGGACAATATTAGATTGAGGGTATGAGTGAGCACGTAAACGCCATCTCGACTACGATGACTACACGAGAGGAAGAAGTTATAGAGATTCCGAGAGATTATTTAAAAGATTTGAACATTATTTCAAATCAAGATAAGGGTGTGGACACGAGTCGAATTAGGAAAGAAAATAAACCGATCCCAACTAATTATGTTCCGAAAATGCCTTTCCCACCAAATATTGAGAAATCGTCACATTTTTCAAAGAAAGGGTCAAAAACTGAAGATATACTAGAGGTGTTTAAACAAGTGAAAATAAATAGTCCATTCCTTAACACTATTAAACAAATTCCCACTTATGCTAAATGTCTTAAAGACCTATGCACTCAAAAGTGCAAGTTGCGGAGTCATACTCCGAAAAAAGTCTTTCTCACAGAAAAAAGTAAGCTCAATTTTCCAACATGCTCCTCCAAAATATAAGGATCCCAGAACACCAACGATTTTATATATCATAGGTGGCACTGTCATTCATCGAGCTCTCCTCGACTTAGGTGTGAGTGTGAATCTGTTACCATACACGGTTTACAAACAATTAGGATTAGGTGAACTTAAGCCCATGGACGCTTCCATACAATTAGCGGATCATTCCATCAAAATCCCTAGGGTAATCATCGAAGACGTCCTAGTTAAAGTCAACAAATGCTATTATCTAGTCGATTTCATAGTCCTTGACACCGAACATGTGCTAGATATTAGGAAACACACTTGTGTCATCCTTGGTCGTCCAATCTTAGTCACTTCTAATGCTCATGTCAAATGTCGAACGGGGGTAATGAAAGTGTCATTTGGGAACATGAACCTAAAATTAAACATTTTTAACGTTGTTGATCAACCTCCCAAGGATGACGATTACCCATGTGTAGCAAGAAGTGAGGTAAGGCACGATCAAGAACTTAATAGACAAGAAGACATAAGGAAGGGAAGCTATATAGTGAGTCGTGCATAGATGAACCTTAATGAAAGGGACCCTACCAAATCGGATCCTCATGAAAGCTGTACTCAAAAGGTCAAGAATCGATTCAAAACTGAAAAAGAGGAACCGTCAAATGAGTTAACAAATAATGACATTATTTCTATTTTCAATCAGTGTATCCCTGTGGACACGTGGAATTCTACTTCTTGTTGTTTTTTGTTTGAAATTGATTTGGATCAAAGAAAGAAAAGGAAGGTCTGTTGAAAACAGATACAGAGTCGCCACTTGGTCTTTAAGGAACCAAGAAACCTAATTTGACTCACCAAAACGGATAAAGGGCACCGGCCCTCCATAACCAAAGAACTTAGTTCGGGGTTTTGATACGAGAGAGGAAGGAGTCTTTGTAGCGACTAAAACACCTTCAACTCGCCCCGTCTTTCGACGAGCCTAAAATTAGCATCCAAATAATCATCTTATACTATGTTTGGTTCGATAGTTAATATTTATGATAGGTATATTACATCACATAAAAAACTTGAAATGGAAGATCTAAAGATAAAATATCATTCATAAGATCTACGCTAAGTATCACACAATGCAAAGTGAAAGATCACACGAACAAACCTAGGAAAAATCATCTAATCACGTATCAAGTAATCAAGTTTTCCTAATCTAAAGGGACATGAGTTGTTCTTGAAACAAATAAATCAAAGAGATCAAAATGTGCTTAGCAAGCTAGAATGATGCATGTTAATCTTTGAGAAAAGAAAACCTCTCAATCCCCGGGACGGATGAGAAAGGAGGATTAGATCAAGGGGAAGCATGAACGTGTGATCATGATCATTCCTTATAATCTTCTTAGATTAGGAGTTACAAAAACCCCAAATCTTGCATGAAAGCAATGTATGTATCTAGAATGTGCCAAGGCTGTAGTGTGTTTTGTGTTCATGGATTCCTAGAATGACTTACAAGTCTAAATTTGTATCAATGAATGAATGAAATCAACATAGGATATATACAAATGTAGTATGAACTACTTCCTAAGACAAGAGCTAATTTGGAATGCATGTAAGCACCAAATCAAAGGATGGAAGTAAAAGTGTATTTGCTGTGAATAGTGGGCAGAACAGTAACATGATCTGTTGGAAATTAAAAAGAGGGGCTAGGAATGTTTTCAATGCATGATTTCTTATGGAGATCCTCCTTATTGTGTCTATAACACAACCCAAAAAGCCAAAATTTAATAACTATCACAGATTGAGAGAAATCATATAAACAATAGAGATTATTCAGAAACAGAGTCCGTATTGTCGACTAAAATGTTAGAAAAACTTAGAAAATGAAAAAAAAATAAAGATCTAGAGGCCCATATTATACAAAAAGTTCCCTAAGACATTGAAGTTCAAGGGAAAAATAATTTGGGACCACTCCTTTTGGAAAAGTTTTCTGTAAAACAAGTTGAAAGTCAACCAAGCTGCTGTGACAGTAAAGGCAGAATATTTGGAGAGAATGTTTGGACCAAAATGGAATCCTTCCAAGTATTTTCAAGCCAAGCCAAAAATCGTGGGTGTTCTCTAATGAATTAGGAAGACTGTTCAAGTGGTCTTGCATCCATACATTGAGTATTGAGTTCTAGAGAAATCTTTGAGCTCGGATCATTCACTGTTTTGACTCACTGTTTTAAAGATTTTGCGAAAAACTTGAGTTTTCTTTCTTGAGATCAAAATGAGAGGGTTTGAGAGGGGTTTTGAAATAGAGGTTTTGAAAGTAAATTTTCAACATCAAATAGAGATTATGACCTCTTGGAATATTAACATCAAACTCATCATCAAGAATCCCCAATATTATTGGGGAGATTCATTTTTATTTTAAACATAACTTCAAGGATACCTTGGAAGTATTGAAGTTGGAATCATCATCTATCAAACATGTTTTTGAGGTCAAGAGCTACTATCCATAGGGATTCACTCACCTCAAACTTCATGTCATCATTTAGATGATGAAGAGCAAGTAACTAAATAAAGAAAAATAAAAAGAAATGAGGTAAGAAGAGATGAACATATACATAAATAAGCAAGTAAATAGCAATCAATAGATGATAATCAATGTAATATTGGACTTGTAGCTTGGTGTTTCACTCATAGATATTGACATTTGGACATGGAAGTAGCTTTCTAACTCAAGAATGCTCAAGAATGGTGATTGGGGGGTATTTGGAATGTGAAGTATAAGAGATGTAATGGAAGAAAACAAGATTAAAATTCACTTTCTTATAGAAAATCAATGGGAGAAGCTCCCTTTCTTTCTTCTAAACCTATCTCTATCTCTCTTTCTCTCTACAACTTCGATAAACTTTGCACTTGCCCTCCCCAAAATGAAGAGCAATGGGGGGGGGGGTTTGTATAGGCCAATTTGGTGAGGTTTTGGGATTTAGAAAGTGCTCCCATTGGTCCCAAACATCAGTGAACGTAAAACTACATCGTTTTGGTTTTTAATTAATCAAATTGGACCCCCAAATAAATTACAAAAATGGACTCTGCGAGGGTTGAGTGCCGCCGCAGCACTGACCATGTGCCGCAGCGGCACTGCTCCTCAGGCGCCCAAAAAATTGTATTTAGGCCCCCAGAGGTTCCGGTATTCGTGAAAAGGCCCTATTTCGTCAGAAATTCACAGAAAATGCGTATGAACTCCAAACTGAGGTTGTGATATACCGTTGGAAAGGTGATGGAGTCTAATTTACATAAATAATAGTTTGGAGATAGGTCACTTTGAAAAGTTTTACAGTATTCGCGATAAAAGCTGATTTGATCGCCTTTTTCACCTTCAAAAATTCATAATAAATCCGTTTTAAATCCAGAAATTATGTGCGATATGCCATTGGAAAGCTATTGACCTCTAGTATCCATGAAAAATGTTTGAAAATTGTTACGGTGCTCTGGTTTCAAAGTCAACATTTGGTCAAACTGGTCAAACTTGGGATTCCCGGGAAGTTCTGGAAACCTCTGGGAGCTCCCAGGAGCTGACGGTTTCGTTCAATTTTCTTTTAAAAATCATTTTAATATTTTCCACATGATCTAGAATGATTCTGGAACTTTTCAGAGAATTTGGACAATTTCGGTCAAATCTTGGTCAAACTTGGTCAAACCGGTCAACGGGGACTTTCTGGGAACTTTCGGGACTTCCGGGGGTCTCTAGGAGCTGATGATTTTATCTGATTTTACTTAAGAGCTCATTTTCTTACTTTTCTTACGACATTTCATATTCTAGAACTTTTGGTCCAAATCTAGGAGTTTTCGGGTTTTCAGGGGCATTTTGGCCATTTTGAGCATTTTTAGAAATAGAGCTAACTTTCAGGAGTCCTTTTGAGTCTTTTTCGATCATTGTGAACCACCAAGCTATGGGTCTCCTAAATCTGATAGCCGACAAAATGGGGTGTCTACAGTTTGCCCTTCTTTGGCATGAACTTGCGAGACAACGCATGTCACAAGCGAGTGCCAAAGCTTTGAAGAGACGGTCTTTTTGGAGGCTATAGATTTAAGATAAAAGCATTGCAAAAGATGCAATGATGCTGAGGCTAGTGCTGGTCGCGCTCTGCATGAGCTGCCTACGTATCCCAAGGGGAATCAAACCAGGACGTAGTTTGGGACACAAAGGAATAAATCACACATGCATTATGTCCTGAGTGATATGCAATGCATGGATGTGATATGAATTATGTCCTGAGTCCTATCATGTTTAGTGTTCTGATCCTAGCATGAGCTGGTGCTGTGGGGTGTGTGCCACCTCGAGTGGACTTATGTTGTGCTAATGTTGAATCTAATGTAGTGGTTGATCCTGATAAGGATACCAAGGTGTTGGAGACTCTGGGTCTCGGGTAAACTTCTTAAATTACTGGAAGTGTGCTTCACATATAAATGTAATCGAACGTGGGGTCCCAGAGGACGACAATTAAAGATAATCGACGGACACAGAAGTCCTAGATACTAAGCGATGGATGAGAAAGTTCAAGATAGCCAATCGGAGAAGGGTTTCGCGCTAACTGACAAGCGAGAAAGCTCACAATAGCTAATGGGTAGGTGAGGGGGATCATAATTTTTTACAAGGGAGTGAGGAAGCTCACGATTAGGGAGCAGCTCATGATTTTTATTTGCTAAGGAAGCTCATGATCTTTATTTGAGGAAGCTCGTGATAGCCGATGGGTAAGTGAGAGGGCTCACAATTTTTGACAGAGGAGTGAGGAAGCTCACGATAAGTGAAAAAGATCATGATAAGTGAGAAAGCTCACGATTAGTGAGAAAGCTCACGAGTTTGGACAGAGGAGTGAGGAAGCTTAGGATAAGTGAAAAGGATCATGATAAGTGAGAAAGCTCACGATTAGTGAGAAAGCTCACGAGTTTGGACAAAGGAGTGAGAAAGCTCACGATAGGTAAGAAAGCTCACGATTTTGGATGAAGGAGTGAAGAAGCTCACGATAAGTGAGAAAGCTCACAATTTTGGACGAAGGAGTGAGGAAGCTTATGATAAGTGAAGAAGCTCACGATAAGTAAGAAAGCTCACGATTTTGGACTAAGGGGTGAGAAAGCTCATGATAAGTGAGAAAGCTCACGATTTTGGACGAAGGGGTAAGAAAGCTCACGATAAGTGAGAAAGCTCACGATTTTGAATGAAGGAGTGAGGAAGATCACGATTTTTAGACAAAGGAGTGAGAAAGCTCACGATGAGTGAGAAAGCTCACGATTTCGGACAAAGGAGTGAGGAAGCTCACGGTAAGTGAGGAAGCTCACTATAAGTGAGAAAGCTCACGATAAGTGAGGAAGCTCACGATTTTGGATGAAGGAGTGAGGAAGTTCACGATAAATGAAGAAGCTCATGATAAGTGAGAAAGCTCACGATTTTGGACAAAGGGGTGAGAAAGCTCACGATTTCGGACAAAGGAGTGAGAAAGCTCACGAGAAGTCAGAAAGCTCACGATTTTGAATGAAGGAGTGAGGAAGCTTATGATAAGTGAGAAAGCTCACGATTTTGGACGAAGGAGTGAGGAAGCTCACGATAAGTGAAGAAGCTCACAATTTTGGACAAAGGAGTGAGGAAGCTCACGATAAGTGAGAAAACTCACGATTTTGAATGAAGGAGTGAGGAAGCTCATGATAAGTGAGAAAGCTCACGTTTTGGACGAAGGAGTGAGGAAGCTCACAATAAGTGAAGAAGCTCACGTTAACCAACGGACACGGAGCCTTGGATTGTGAATAGACAAAGCTTGCCCTAGGAGTCGGCGTCTTTTGACTGCGGGCGGTGGTTTTTAATCGTTGGCTGATTTTTATGATGACCAATTCAAAACTTTGGCTCAGGTTCTGCTGGGAATCATAGGGGATTCTCTGAGAATCTTTCTTAACTATTTTAATTCTTGACTAAGAACTAGGATTCAAATTTGAATCTCTCACGGTTGATCAAATCTTGCAATGCTCGATCCGGAAAGCCTATTCAGGCCTCCAAGATGATTGACAGACGTGGAAGCACTAATGATGGACATGGAATCCCTAATTTGTTTGTGTCGGGTGAAGTGACCCTCTTGACTCGACTCGTGCTCCCCTTAATCATGATACTATGGACTCGGTGACTCTCAGATTCTCAACAATGCTTTTCAAATTTCAATGATGATCCTCAATTCTCAACGGTGCTTATGTTGTTCCTCAATTCTTTGACGATGTTTCTCAATGCTTCTTGATTCTCAACGGTGTTCTTCAAATCTTAATGATGCTCCTCAAATCATCAACAATGCTCCTCGACTTTTCAATGGTGTTTTTCAACTCTTCTGATGCTCCTCAACACATTTGATGTTCTTCCATTCTTCAATAATGGTCCTCAACACACCTGATGCTCCTCTTCAACAATATTCCTCAACACTTCCGATGTGCCTCGATGTTACTCCACTTTTCAACGATTCTTCTCAACTCTTCTGATGTTCCTCTATGCTCCAATAATGCTTCTCAACTCTTCTGATGTTCCTCGATGCTCCAACAATGCTTATCAGCTGTCTTGATGTTCCTCGATGTTCCTCTAATCTCTGGGTTGTAAAACATCCTCACAAAAACATCTCATCAGCAAACCTGGACTCTGAGCCCTAAGACACCTCAACAATACATCTTATCAACACATCTAGACTTTGGGCCATAAAACACCTCAACAACACATCTCATCGACACACCTCATCAATACATCAGCAATAGTTTCTTGGTGTTTGCGATATTTCCTCCGATCAGCAGTCTTAAGAAACAACTATGGGTTTGTAGTTTGCAACCACTGATGAGTTTATGCCACTTATACTTGGGACACTTAACATATTACGACCTTGACTGATGCAGTAATGATGTTTGGTACTTCTGCTTGTATCCACATTTTTTTTATAATTGGGAATCACCTTAAACCCACACATTTGAGACCATTAGGACGAATGGACTTAACAGGAATGACGATGACAAAGAAAGTTGGGTTAGTTTGCATGAAACCTTAATCTCTGACACACTTTGATTAGATTACTACTGACTCAAACAAAGAAGTATTGACTCAGACATGAAATTCTCAAATTGCCATGATCCAATGTGCCTTCGTCATGAGTGATGTACCGCTCATCTTTAATATTCACTTATCATCTTAATATGATAGCACTTTGCTGATAAATCTAATTTTTGAATGTTCCTCCCTATTGATCTAATCAATCCTTTGATTCTCCCAAGATGTGATTAGAATTAGTGCCTTAGCTTATAGAACACAAGATACTCCATTTCAAAAAATTTCAAAACAACTTGGTGACTTGAAAACTTGCCCTTAGTGTGAAGGTATTGCGTTAGGCAAACGGAGTTTGCCCCTAGTTTGAGGTGTAGAAAGTGGAATTCATAGGCAAATGAGGTGGGTGACCGAAGTTTGCTCCTAGTTTGGGCAATGGTTTATTGGAGGTTTTGGGCAAACGAGGTAGGTGACCGAAGTTTGCCCCTTGTATGAAGGGTAGATAGTAAAATTCAGGCAAACGAGGCGGGTAGCCGAAGTTTGCCCCTAGTGTTGAAGGTGATTTTCTGGCAAGGACCGTGACTTTAATCTCTTAAATACTCATAACCTTTGCCTAGGCACCAGTGAGGTCTCCTAGCGAGCTCTTTTCTTTCTTTTGTTATTGCTCACTTTGGATTTAGCTCTAATTTTTGCTTAGGCGTCCTTTCGAATTTTTGACCTAGCGAGCCATCCTACTTATATCTTTGAAAGTCTGCCTACGTACCCTGAGCGGGGATCAGGTCCAACGTAGTTTGGTCTAGGACGTTTAAAGAAGAGGGGTTAATATTGATGGTGTCGACCGAACCAATACGGTTGCCTACGTATCCCCGAGTGGGAATCAGATCGAGCGTAGTTCAAGGGAAGGCTTCAAAGAAAAAGGGGGTTTTTCAAACCAATCGTCATACAAGTTCAACTTTGGGTTACTTGTGGTAGCCTAGAATAAGTGGATTCAGTTTTGATCTCCCTTTCTTTTCTTTTTATTTTCATTTTCTTTTTTGTTTCTTTTTCTTTTATTTTGAGGATTGATCCTTTTCACTTTCACCTAGCCAATCAATTTTCCCTTTCACATAGTTGATTCATGTGAGATCTTCTGATCATAATCTCAAAATTCTAGGATGTGCACGTCAGCTCTCGGGATTTATGTGTGGTCGTTCTGAGCCTTTGAAATGTGATCTAGGAACATTTTTATGATGTTCCTTGAATCGTATAATTCTCTCATTTGTAAAATCATTTTGGCTGGCTAGAGTCAGATCTTGGAAATCAATACCTTTTCAGCTCTAACTTTTGCCTAGGTGCCCTTTCGAGTTTTCAACCTAGCGAGCTTTCTTTTTTTTTTTTCTTCTATTTTTTTTAAAGTAGAGATGAAACTCACTGAAATGTTTGGCTACCATCAAGGACCAACTCCGCACAGGTTCGCATGGCTATCAATTGGGTTGGGCCCAAGGCTTTAAAATGGTAGAAATGGTGGAAAGGGTGTTGGGCAAGCCCCAAATCAGTCTCAAGTATGTCTTTTCGAGATTTGAGCAAAAGCATCTTTAAATTCTTAAAGTAAGACTATTCAATTCTCAGCTCTTCTTTGGGGTCGGTGCAAAATCGACTTTGGCCTTTTTGGGATTCTCTTTTTTTTTTTTTTTTTTTTTTTTTTTTTCTGTTTGATGCAAAATTTATTAGGAGAGTAATATCCATGGTAATTTGAAAAGTGACATTTTTAGTTCAGAGATTCATGCACTTATGATTATACACAACAGATTAGGCAAAATGAGACTTCATTCCATCACAAGAGAATGATTACATTACTCGATACAGACTCATAACAACTCGATGACAGACAAACTCGACCACAAGATCAAACTTGAAATAGACTCAAAATAAGAACAGACTCAACTTGGTCTCAAATGGAGTGTCTTTGTGACCCATTTATTATTATTATTTTTTTTAGCAGAAGTTCCAAACACTATCGCTCCACTGCACAGATTCAACATTCATGGGTGTTAATGAAAGGGATCATTTGAAAGGATAGGCCATGGGCTTAGGTGACATGGGGTTGAATGGGTGGTGGCTCGATGATTCCTCGATCAATGAGGTTTTGGATATCATGGCGGAGACGTATGAACCGGTCGGTGTCATGGCCTGGGCCTTGGTGGTAGGCACATCGTTTGGACAGGTCACAGTTAGGTGGTGGGGGATCGGCACGAGATTGAAGGAGTTAGAGGTGTCCCTTTTTTAGCAGGCGGCCTAAGGCTACGGAGGGGGAGATATCTAGCCTGGAAAATTCATGGGGTACCCTATTTTGGTAGGGGCAGCTAGGCGAGCTGGTTTGATTTGTGAGCTGGTATGGTTGGGGAGAATAGGCCATGGGTTGGTTACTAAGGGCGTTGACATCTAAAGGGTTTTGGGAGTAGTCGAGCCTCTTGGACTGGCTTTGTGATTCTTCATTCTTGATTTTCCCTTCCCTGATTGCATCCTTAATTCTAGTCCTAATCTCAACAAGTTCTTCAAATGTTGAGATGGACTGGTAGAATAGTTTCTCATGGTACAACGGCTGTAGATTCTTGATCAATAGCCGGACTCGTTCCTTTACGACTGGTCGGTGGGTCATTTGGGCCACTTTGTTTCTCCATCTGCTCAAGAAAGTAGCGAAGGACTCATTGGAGTTCTGCCGGGTTGTCTCCAAATCCCGGATGTTGACATCGAGCTCTTGGTTGTAGGAGTAATGATCAACGAAGACCTGGACTATATCATCCCAAGTCCGCATCTTAGAAACCTCGAAGGTCAGAAACCAGGATAGAGCAGCCTTGGCGAGGGTTTGAGGGAACAACATTGCAATGTGCTCATTGGTGTAGCCCATTGATTGGAAAACACTCATGCAGAACTTTACGTGGCTCTTCGGATTCCTAGTTCCATCAAAATGATCAATTTCAGGCATCTTGAAGTTCTCAGGTAGTGTAGACACCCCATTTTGTCGGCTATAAGATTTAGGAGACCCATAGCTTGGTGGTTCACAATGATCGCAAAAGACTCAAAAGGACTCTCGGAAGTCAGCTCCATCTCTCAAAATGACCAGAATGACCAAAATGCCCCTAAAAGCCCGAAAGCTCCATCTCTCAGAATGCTCAGAATGACCAAAATGCCCCTAAAAGCCCGGAAAGTCCCCGTTGACCGGTTTGACCAAGGTTTGACTAGGCTTGACCAGGTTTGACCAAGGTTTGACCAGGTTCGACCAAGTTTGACCAAGTTTGACCGAAATCGTCCGAATTCACCAGAATCATTTTAAAATCATAGGAAAAGTGTTAAAACAAGTTCCAAAAGAAAATCGAGCGAAAACATCAGCTCCCGGGAACTCCCAGAGGTTCCCAGAACTTCCCGAGAATCCCAGGTTTGACCAGTTTGACAAAAATTTGACTTTGGAACCGGGGCGCTGAAATAATTTTCAAATATTTTTCATAGATACTAGAGGTCAATAGCTTTCCAACGGTATATCGCACATAATTTCTGGATTTAAAACGAATTTATTATGAATTTCTAAAGGAGAAAAAGGCGATCAAATCGGCTTTTATCGCAAATACCGCAAAACTTTTCAAAGTGACCTATCCCCGAACTATTTGTTATGTAAAGTAGACTCCATTACCTTTCCAACGGTATATCACAACCTCAATTTGGAGTTCGTATGCATTTTCTGTGAATTTCGGACAAAATAGGGCCTTTTCGTGAATACCGGAACTTCAGGGGGCCTAAACAGCATTATCTGGACGAAGGAGGAGCACTGCCGCCGCGGCACTGGCCCAGTGCCGCCACGGCACTCCCCTCCAGAACAGTGTATTTTTGTAATAATTTTTGTGGCCCCATTTTGATTAATTAAAAACCAAAACGACATAGTTTTATGATTTCAGATGTTTGGAGCCAATGTGAATACTTTCTAAATCCCAAAACCACCCCAAGTTGGCCTATATAAGCACCCCCATTACTCTTCATTTTGGGGGAGTCAAATGTGAGTTTTGGAAAAGTTTGGGAGAGAAAGTTGTAGAGATAAGGTTAGAGTAGAGAAAAAAGAAGCTTTCTTCTTTGATTTTCAAAACAAAAGTGAGTTCTAACTTTGTTTCTACTTCATTACTTCCATTTACTTCAACATTCAATACTCCCAACCACCATTTTAGTGAGCATTTAAGAGAATGGAAGCTTCTTCCATGTCTAGTGTCATTACATATGAGTAAAACACCAATCTACAAGTCTCATGCTTCATGAATATCATCTATTGATCATTATCTACTTGCTTGTTTATTTATTGTTCATCTCTTCTTATCCCATTTCTTTTTTATTTTCTTTATTTACTTACTAGTTCATCATCATCTAAGTGATGACATGAAGTTTGGGGTGAGTGAATCCTTATGGATAGTAGCTCTTGACCTCAAAAACATGTTTGATAGATGATGATCATAACCTCAATACTTCCAAGGTATTCTTGGAATGTATTGAAGTTATGTTCAAAAATAAAATAAATCTCTCCAACAATCTTGGAGGTCCTTAATGATGAGTTTGATGTAGGTATTCTAAGTGGCTATAATCCTTATTGAATATTGAAAACATGTTTTCAAAACATCTATTTCAAAACCCCTCTCAATCCCTCTCATTTGATTTCAAGAAACAAAACTTTGTTTTCTCCAGAATCTTCAAAACAATGAGTCAAAACAGTGAGTGAGTTGAGTTCAAAGATTTCTCTAGAACTCAATACTCAACATATGAATGCAAGGTAACTTGGAAAGTCTTCCTCACTCATTGGAGAACACCCATGATTTTTGGTTTGACTTGGAAGCACTTGGAAATGGTCCATTTGGATCCCAACATTCCTTCCAAACATTCTATTTTTGCTGTCACAGCAGCTAGGTCCACTTCCAACCTCTTTTACAGAAAGCTTTTCCAAAAAAGGTGGTCCTAACTTATTTGTTCCTTAACATTTAATGTCTTAGGGAACTCTCTGTATAAAATGGGCCCTTAGATCATTCTTTTTCATTTTCTAAGAGTTTCTAACATTTCAGTCGACAGTACGAACTCTGTTTCTGAGTGACCTGTGTTGTTTATATGTTTTCTCTCAATCTATGATAGTTATTAAGGATTGGCCTTTTGGGTTGTATTCTAGACACAATAAGGAACATCTCCATAAAAAATCATGCATTGAAAACATTCCTAACCCCTCTTTCAAATTTCCAAAGATGATGCTACTGTTCTGTCCACTATTCACAGCAAACATACCTTAACTTTCATTCTTTGATTTAATGCTCATATGCATTCCAAATTGGTTCATATCTTAGGAAGTAGTTCATACTACATTTGTACATATCCCATGTTGATTTCATCTATCCATTCATACACATTTTAGACTTATAAGTCATTCTAGGAATCCATGAACACAAAGCACACTACAACCTTGGCACATTCTAGATACATACATCGCATCCATGCAAGGATTTGGGGTTTTTGTAACTCCTAATCTAAGAAGATTATAAGGAATGATCATGATCAGACGTTCATGCTCCCCTCGATCTAATCATCCTTTTCTCATCCGTCCCGGGGATTGAGAGATCTTCTTTTCTCAAAGAAATAACATGCATCATGTTAGCTTGCTAAGCATATTTTGCTTTCTTTGTTTATTTGTTTCAAGAACAATTCATGTCCCTTTTAGATTAAGGAAACTAATTACTTGATACACGATTAGACGATTTTTCCTAGGTTTATTTGTGTGATCTTTCACTTTACATTGCATGATATTTGACATAGATCTTATGAATGATATTTTATCTTTTGATCTTCCATTTCAATTTTCTTATGTGATGTAATATACTATCATAGTATTATTTGTCGAACCATATATAGTATAAGATGATTATTTGGATGCTAATTGAGGCCCGTCGAAAGACGGGGTGAGTTAAGGGTGTTTTAGTCGCGGCAAAGGCTGCTTCCTCTCTCGTACCAAAACCCCGAACCAAGTTCTTTGGTTATGAAGGGCCGGTGCCCTTATCCTCTTGGGTGAGTCAAAATTAGGTTTCTTGGTTCCTTAAAGACCAAGTGGCGACTATGTATCTGTTTTCAGCAGACCTTTCATTTTCTTTTCTTTGATCCAAGTCAAATTCAGTTTCAAAAATAATCTCAAACCAGAAAGAGAAATGGTCCGATTCCGCGTGTCCACAATCTGGCGACTCTGCTGGGGATTTTTATTTTTAAAACAAAATAATACAGAGGTTTGACTCATAAGAAGCATCCTTAAAATCATCTTTTTACTGTGTTTGGTTCACCGCATTGCACTTTTGTATTTCCCCTTCGACTGTGTCTGAAATGCGGCGCTGACATTGTTCAGGTCTTGCTGTGCCAGGGCACAAGTCACCGTTGATACTGTACCTTCCAAGATATATCAAAAAGAGTAAAAACCTCCGTACTGTCTCCCTGACGGTATATTGGAACTCTCATCAACGGACCCTCTTTAACTAAACCCAGCCTTTGCATATAGATTCCTGTAGAACCTTTCATAGGACTGTTCATTTATCTTTTCAGATAGGACAATGTGATATAACTGCTGTATGCCCTGGTGGGATTACCTGCGCGGTGTAGATGCTTATGTGGCAGGAGGCAGAACCTCTTTCTTATGATCCCCAAGGCAATCACTCACATGTGATCACATTGAGTTGATCTGCCTAGGCACCATGACAAGGATGTCTGTTCCATGCTCACAAAGATATACACCGCAAACCTTGTTTGTCGGTCCTAAGGCATAGGAGTATGAAAACCTGCTAGAAAGTACGATCACTATCACCGTACTAACCCGTTTCTCCCAGAAACTCTGTCCAAATATCCCAGATATAACCGTACTAACCCGTTTCTTCCAGAAACTCTGTCCAGATATCCCAGATATAATTACATTAACCAGTTTTTCCTAGAAACCCTGCTCAAGTTTTCTGGAAATACCAGAAACTCTGTCCAGATATCCCAGATATGATCCATTTCTCCCAGAAACTCTGTTCAAATCAACTGGAAATGTCTAGTCCCTCCTAGAAGCCTTCATAAAAACCTGGAAACTCCTTTTATCCCTTGGTGATCGTACTGGAAAGTAAGATTGGCACACTCCATATGGTTAGGACCTTATTTGTTTAACTGATATCTGTTAGAAATAGGAGCATTAGGGCTTACATCCGCATGCTTGTCTCACATGCATGCACCATTCCAGTCGGTCTGCACGCACTTCAGTCAGGCTGAACACGAGTCAGTCCACATCTGTTAACATCACTATAGTTGTCATCCCAATCATCTGACATAGTCTTTTCACATCCATATGTCAGTATAAGTTTCGAGCACCTAGGATCTGCGTTGTGGGTCAGGGAGCCACCTTATCAGAATCACTCCGCCAAAAGTTAGCTTTATGGATCCGGAAGGTTTGGAAGCAAGAATGACAGAAATGATCAAACAACAGTCTGACCGGTTGGCCCAAGTTTTAGCCTTTATGGAGGAATTGAAGCAGCAGCGGCCGCAACCTCCACCTGGGTTTGAACCACCCTTACATGATAACAGCGGAAAAGAAGAATGGTTTCAAGGGGTCCCGCCGCCTGTATATGAGAAAAAGCTCCAAGAAAAAATGGACAGGGTTGACAAGCTAGAAAGCGTATTGAGGAAAAGCAAAGGGATCGATGACTACATGCTAGATCTGGAAGGCCTCTTTGAGCCTGTTAAGCTGAAATTGCCGGAGAACTTCAAGATGCCTAAAATTGATCATTTTGATGGAACTGGGAATCCGAAGAGCCACATAAAGTTATGCATGAGTGTTTTCCAATCAATGGGCTGCGCCCATGAGCACATTGCAATGTTGTTCCCTCAAACCCTCGCCAAGGCTGCTCTATCCTGGTTTCTGACCTTGGAGGTTTCTAAGACACGGACTTGGGAAGATATAGTCCAGGTCTTCGTTGATCATTACTCCTATAACCAAGAGCTCGATGTCACCATCCGAGATCTGGAGACTACCCGGCAGAACTTCAATGAGTCCTTCGCTACATTCTTGAGCAGATGAAGGAACAAAGTGGCCCAAATGACCCACTGACCGATCGAAAAGGAACAAGTCCGGATGTTGATCAAGAATCTACTGCCGTTGTACCATGAGAAACTCTTCTACCAGTCCATCTCAACATTTGAAGAACTGTTTGAGATTGGGACTAGAATTGAGGATGCAATCAGGGAAGGGAAAATCAAGAATGAAGAAACACAAAGCTAGTCCAAGAGGCCCGACTACTCCCGAAACCCTTCGGATGTCAACGCCCTTAGTAACCGACCCATGGCCTATTCTCCCCAATCATACCAGCTCACAAACCAAACCAGCTCGCCTAGCCGCCCTTACCAAAATAGGGTACCCCGTGAATTTTCCAAGCTGGATATCTCTCCCTCCGTAGCCTTAGGCCGCCTGCTAAAAAAGGGGCACCTCCAACTCCTTCAGCCCCGTGCCGATCCCCCACCACCTAACTGTGACCTGTCCAAACGATGTGCCTACCACCAAGGTCCAGGCCATGACACCGACCGGTGCATACGTCTCCACCATGATATCCAAGACCTCATTGATCAAGGAATCATCGAGCAACCACCCATTCAACCCCATGTCACCTAAGCCCATTGCCTATCCTCTCAAATGATCCCTTTTATTGACACCCATGAATGTTGAATCCGTGTAGTGGAGCGATAGTGTTTGGAACTCCTGCTTAAAAAAAAAAAAAAAAAACTATGATAATAAATGGGTCACAAAGACACTCCATTTGAGACCAAGTCGAGTCTGCTCTATGTTTTGAGTCTATTTCAAGTTTTGATCTTGTGGTCGAGTCTATCTGGCATCGAGTTGTTGTGAGTCTGTATCGAGTAATGTAACCCTTCTCTTCTAATGGAATAAAGTCTCATTTTGCCTAATCTGATGTGTATATTCATAAGTGTATGAATCGTTGAACTAAAAATGTCACTTTTCAAATTACAATGGACATTACTCTGCTAATAAATTTTTGCATCAAACAAAAAAAAGACAGGATCCCAAACAGGCCAAAGTCGATTTCGCACTGACCCCAAAGAAGAGCTGAGAATTGAATAGTCTTACTCTAAGAATTTAAAGATGCTTTTGCTCAAATCTCGAAACTTGAGACTGATTTGGGGCTTGCCCATCACCCTTTCCACCATTTCTACCATTTCAAAGCCTTGGACCCAACCCAATTGATAGCCATGCGAACTTGTGCGAACTTGGTCCTTGTTGGTAGCCAAACATTTCAATGAGTTTGCTCCCCCTTCAAAAAAAAAAAAAAAAAAAAAAGCTCGCTAGGTTGAAAACCCGAAAAGGGCACCTAGGCAAAAGTGAGAGCTAAAAAGGTGTTGATTTCCAAAATCTGACCCTAGCCAGTCAAAAGGTTGAAGAAAATTTTGATGAAAATTGTATGCTTCAAGGTACATCATAAGAACGTGCCTAGATCACATTTCCAAAGGCACGAAACAACCACAAAATTCCGAGAGCTGACATACACATTTCGGAATTCTAAGATTGCGATTGAAAGATCTCACAAGAATCGACTACATTAAAAAAGCAAAATTGACTGGCTAGGCGAAAGTGAAAAGGATCAATCCTCAAAACAAAACAAAAAGAAAAAGAAAAAGAAAAAGAAAAGAAAGGGAGATTGAAACTGAATCCTTTTATTCAAAGCTACCATAAGTGGCTCAAGTTTGAACTTCTTTAACGATTGGTTTGAAAAACCCTCATACCTCAAACTCCTTATTTCAAGCCTTGCCTTGAACTACGCTCGACCTGATTCCCACTCGGGGATACGTAGGCAACCGCATCGGTTCGGTCGACACCATCAAACCGATTTCTTTTAAGACCTTGCCTTGAACTACGGTCGACCTGATTCCTACTCGGGGATACGTAGGCAACCACAATGGTTCGGTCGCCCCACCTACCTAAAAATCAACCCGCTTCTTTCCGACCATGGCCCGAACTACGTTGGACCTGGTCCCCACTTGGGGGTACGTAGGCAGACTTTCAAAAAAAGAAAAAGAAGGATGGCTCGCTAGGTCGAAAATCTGAAAGGACGCCTAGGCAAAAATTAGAGCTAAATCCAAAGTGAGCAATAGCAAAAGAGAGAAAAGAGCTTGCTAGGTCACCTCACTAGTGCCTAGGCAAAAGTTATGAGCATTTGAGAGATTAAAGTCACGGTCCATGCCTCAAGCCAGAAAATCACCTTCCATACTAGGGGCAAACTTCGGCTACCCGCCTCGTTTGCCTGACTTTTACTATCTACCCTTCATACAAGGGGCAAACTTCTGTCACCTACCTCGTTTGCCCAAAAGCTCCAATAAACCATCATCCAAACTAGGGGCAAACTTCGGTCACCTACCTCGTTTGCCTATGAATTCCACTTCGTACACCTCAAACTAGGGGCAAACTCCGTTTGCCTAACACGATCCCTTCACACCAAGGGCGAGTTTTCAAGTCACCAAGTTGTTTTGAAATTTTTTGAAATAGAGCATCTTTTATTCTAAAAGCTAAGGCACTAATTCAAAGCACTTCCGGGGAGAAGTAGAGAATTGATTAGATCAATAGGGAGGAATTTTCAAAAACCAGATTTATCAGCAAAGTGCTGTCATATTAAGATGAGGAGTGAACATAAAAGATGAGCGGTACATCATTCATGATGAAGGCACATTGGATCGTGGCAATTTGAGAATTCCATGTCCAAGTCAATCCTTCTTTGTTTGAGTCAGTAGTAATCTGATCACAAGTGTGTCAGAGATCGAGGTTTCATACAAACTAACCCAACTTTCCTTGTCATTCCTATTAAGTCCATTTGTCCTGATGGTCTCAAATGTGTGGGTTAAAGGTGATTCCTAATTATAACAAAAAAAAAAACTTTGGAAATAAGCAGAAGTACCAAACATTATTACTACACCAGTCAAGGTCGCAACATGAGAAGTGTCCCAAGTACGAGTGGCATAAACTCGTAAGTGGTTACAAACTACAAACCGATAGTTATTTCTCAAGGTGGCTGATCGGAGGAGATATCGCCAACACCAAGAGACTATTGCTGATAAGGTGTGTCGATGAGACGTGTTCTTGAGGTGTTTCAGGGCCCAAAGTCCAGATGTATTGATGAGAAGTTTTGATAAGATGTGCTATCAAGATGTTTAAGGTTCAAAGTCCAAGTGTATTGTTGATGAGGAGCATCAGATGTGTCGAGGAACATCAAAAAAGTTTAGAGGCACTATTGAAGCATCGAGGAACATCAGAAGAGTTGAGAAGCATTGTTGGAGCATCGAGGAACATCAGAAGAGAATATTATTGAAGAGGAGCATCGGGTGTGTTAAGGAGCATTATTGAAGAATTGAGGAGCATCAGATTTGTTGAGGAACATCAGATTTGTTGAGGAGCATCGATGAAGAGTTGAGGAACATCGGATGTGTTGAGGAGCATCAGATATGCTGAGGAACATCGGATGTGTTGAGAAGCATCAGATTTGTTAAGGAGCGTCAGAAGAGTTGAAAAGCATCATTTAAAAGTCGAGGAGTATCGTTAAGATTTGAAGAACACCATTGAGAATCAAGAAGCATTGAGAAGCACCGTCAAAGATTTGAGGAACAACATAAGCGTCGTTGAGAATTGAGGATCATCACTGAAATTTGAGAAGTACAATCGAGACTCTGAGAGTCACCGAGTCCATAGTATCACAATTAAGGGGAGCACGAGTCAAGTCTAGAGCGTCACTTCAACAAATTGGCCATAACATGATGCATAGCCCATCGGTCGCGGCACACACAAATCACAAAGCCCACTAAGAGTGGCAAACACACCATAAGCGTTCTTTTGAGCACCACAGTATCACTTTGAGCACCACGCTCTTCCTTGGGTAAGACCTCCAGGTCGAGATCCCTCATAAGTCTATTAGTCGTAGCGAAGCGTAGATCACCAGCCCTCTAGATTGAGGCAAATCCTTCATTATCAACCCTCTAGATTGAGGCAAATCCTTCATCAACAGCCCTCTAAGATTGAGGCAAATCCTTCATTGTCAGCCCTCTAGATTGAGGCAAATCCTTCATCGCTGGCCCTCTAGATTGAGGCAAATCCTTCATCATCAGCCCTCTAGATTGAGGTAAATCCTTCATCACCAGCCCTCTAGATTGGGGCAAATCCTTCATCACCAGCCCTCTAGATTGAGGCAAATCATTCGTTACAAACCCTTTAGGTTAGGGTAGAACTTCCACATCTATCAATCATTTTAGGGAGATTCTCAGAGAGTCCCCTACCATCCCCAGCAGAAGATAATAGAAGTCCAAACCAATTCTCCGGACTTTGTCACCACAAGGATCGGCCAGCGATGGAAAACATCACCTGCAGTCAAATCACCCCGATTCCCAGGACAAGCACTGTCTATTCACAATTCAAGGATCCGTGTCCAAACAAATATCATGAGCTTCCTTACCAACTCAACTATCGTGAGCTTCCTCACTCCTCTGTCTAAAATCATAAGCTTCCTCACCAAACAAATATCATGAGCTTCCTCACCAACTCAACTATCGTGAGCTTCCTCACTCCTCTGTCCAAAATCATGAGCTTCCTCACCAAACAAATATCATGAGCCGCTCAATTCTCATGAGCTTCCTCACTTATCGTGAGCTCTCTCACATGTCAATTATCGTGAGCTCCTCACTTATTGTGAGCTTCCTCACTCATTTGTCTCCCTCACCTACCTATTGATTATTGTGACCTTCCTTGCCAGTTGCTTATCGTGAGCTTTCTCACTTATTGTGAGCTTCCTCACTCCTTTTTCCAAGATCGTGAGCTTCTTCACTTATTACGAGCTTTCTCACTTGTCGCTCCTGAGCTTTCTCACTCTGGTTTCCTCAAACTGTCTGTTATCGTGAGCTCCCTCACTTGTCGGTTATCTTTAGGACCCCGCGTCCGATCCGTTTTGTTTACTTCCCAAATTCTAGAAGTTTGCCCCTAGACCCAGAGTCTTCTAAACCTTGATGCCTTTATCCGAGTCATCCACTACATCACAGTCGCAAATACCCCACAACACCTGCTCATACTAGGATCAGAACACTAGGCATAATAGGACTCGTGACACAATTCATATCACATCCATGCGTTGCATATCATCCTCATAGCATAGCATCCGCATGTCTTGTTGTGCATGTGTGATTTGTTCCTTTGTGCCCCGAACTACATCCTGGTCTGATTCCCCTTGGGATACGTAGGCAGCTCACGCAGAGCACGACCAGCACTGACCTTAGCACATTGCATCTTTTGCAACGCTTTCATCCTAAATCTATAGCCTCCAAAAGTCCTGTCTCTTCAAAACTTTGGCACTCGCTTGCGACATGCGTTGCCTCGCAAGTTCATGCCAAAGAGGGGCAAACTGTAGACACCCCATTTTGTCGGCTATCAGATTTAGGAGACCCATAGCTTGGTGGTTCACAATGATCGCAAAAGACTCAAAAGGACTCTCGGAAGTCAGCTCCATCTCTCAGAATGCTCAGAATGACCAAAATGCCCCTAAAAGCCCGAAAACTCCCAGATTTGGTCCCGAAGTTCTGAAAACATGCTATGTCGTAAGAAAAATAATAAATGAGTTTTTTAAGAGAAATCAGATGAAATCGTCAGCTCCCAGAGACCCCCGGAAGTCCCGGAAGTTTCCGGAAAGTCCCCGTTGACCGGTTTGACCAAGGTTTGACTAGGCTTGACCAGGTTTGACCAAAGTTTGACCAGGTTTGACCAAGTTTGACCAAGTTTGACCGAAATCGTCCGAATTCACCAGAATCATTTTAAAATCATAGGAAAAGTGTTAAAACAAGTTCCAAAAGAAAATCGAGCGAAAACATCAGCTCCCGGGAACTCCCGGAGGTTCCCAGAACTTCCCGGGAATCCCAAGTTTAACCAGTTTGACAAAAATTTGACTTTGGAACCGGGGCGCCGAAATAATTTTCAAATATTTTTCATAGATACTAGAGGTCAATAGCTTTCCAACAGTATATCGCACATAATTTCTGGATTTAAAACGAATTTATTATGAATTTCTAAAGGAGAAAAAGGCGATCAAATCGGCTTTTATCGCAAATACCGCAAATCTTTTCAAAGTGACCTATCCCCAAACTATTTTTTATGTAAAGTAGACTCCATTACCTTTCCAACGGTATATCACAACCTCAATTTGGAGTTCATATGCATTTTCTGTGAATTTCGGACAAAATAGGGCCTTTTCGTGAATACCGGAACTTCAGGGGGCCTAAACAGCATTATCTGGACGAAGGAGGAGCACTGCCGCCGCGGCACTGGCCTAGTGCCGCCGCGGCACTCCCCTCCAGAACAGTGTATTTTTGTAATAATTTTTGTGGCCCCATTTTGATTAATTAAAAACCAAAACGACATAGTTTTATGATTTCAGATGTTTGGAGCCAATGGGAATACTTTCTAAATCCCAAAACCACCCCAAGTTGGCCTATATAAGCACACCCATTACTCTTCATTTTGGGGGAGTCAAATGTGAGTTTTGGAAAAGTTTGGGAGAGAAATTTGTAGAGATAAGGTTAGAGTAGAGAGAAAAGAAGCTTTCTTATTTGATTTTCAAAACAAAAGTGAGTTCTAACTTTGTTTCTACTTCATTACTTCCATTTACTTCAACATTCAATACCCCCAACCACCATTTTAGTGAGCATTTAAGAGAATGGAAGCTTCTTCCATGTCTAGTGTCATTACATATGAGTGAAACACCAATCTACAAGTCTCATGCTTCATGAATATCATCTATTGATCATTATCTACTTGCTTGTTTATTTATTGTTCATCTCTTCTTATCCCATTTCTTTTTTATTTTCTTTATTTACTTACTAGTTCATCATCATCTAAGTGATGACATGAAGTTTGGGGTGAGTGAATCCTTATGGATAGTAGCTCTTGACCTCAAAAACATGTTTGATAGATGATGATCATAACCTCAATACTTCCAAGGTATTCTTGGAATGTATTGAAGTTATGTTCAAAAATAAAATAAATCTCTCCAACAATCTTGGAGGTTCTTAATGATGAGTTTGATGTAAGTATTCTAAGTGGCTATAATCCTTATTGAATATTGAAAACATGTTTTCAAAACATCTATTTCAAAACCCCTCTCAATCCCTCTCATTTGATTTCAAGAAACAAAACTTTGTTTTCTCCAAAATCTTCAAAACAATGAGTCAAAACAGTGAGTGAGTTGAGTTCAAAGATTTCTCTAGAACTCAATACTCAACATATGAATGCAAGGCCACTTGGAAAGTCTTCCTCACTCACTGGAAAACACCCATGATTTTTGGTTTGACTTGGAAGTACTTGGAAATGGTCCATTTGGATCCCAACATTCCTTCCAAACATTCTATTTTTGCTGTCACAGCAGCTAGGTCCACTTCCAACCTCTTTTACAGAAAGCTTTTCCAAAAAAGGTGGTCCTAACTTATTTGTCCCTTAAAATTAAATGTCTTAGGGAACGTTCTGTATAAAATGGACCCTTAGATCATTCTTTTTCATTTTCTAAGAGTTTCTAACATTTCAGTCGACAGTACGAACTCTATTTCTGAGTGACCTGTGTTGATTATATGTTTTCTCTCAATCTGTGATAGTTATTAAGGATTGGCTTTTTGGGTTGTATTCTAGACACAATAAGGAACATCTCCATAAAAAATCATGCATTGAAAACATTCCTAACCCCTCTTTTCAAATTTCCAAAGATGATGCTACTGTTCTGTCCACTATTCACAGCAAACATACCTTAACTTTCATTCTTTGATTTAATGCTCATATGCATTCCAAATTGGTTCATATCTTAGGAAGTAGTTCATACTACATTTGTACATATCCCATGTTGATTTCATCCATCCATTCATACACATTTTAGACTTCTAAGTCATTCTAGGAATCCATGAACACAAAGCACACTACAACCTTGGCACATTCTAGATACATACATCGCATCCATGCAAGGATTTGGGGTTTTTGTAACTCCTAATCTAAGAAGATTATAAGGAATGATCATGATCACACGTTCATGCTCCCCTCGATCTAATCATCCTTTTCTCATCCGTCCCGGGGATTGAGAGATCTTCTTTTCTCAAAGAAATAACATGCATCATGTTAGCTTGCTATGCATATTTTGCTTTCTTTGTTTATTTATTTCAAGAACAATTCATGTCCCTTTTAGTTTAAGGAAACTAATTACTTGATACACGATTAGACGATTTTTCCTAGGTTTATTTGTGTGATCTTTCACTTTACATTGCATGATATTTGACTTAGATCTTATGAATGATATTTTATCTTTTGATCTTCCATTTCAATTTTCTTATGTGATGTAATATACTATCATAGTATTATTTGTCGAACCATATATAGTATAAGATGATTATTTGGATGCTAATTGAGGCCCGTCGAAAGACGGGGCGAGTTGAGGGTGTTTTAGTCGCGGCAAAGGCTCCTTCCTCTCTCGTACCAAAACCCCGAACCAAGTTCTTTGGTTATGAAGGGCCGGTGCCCTTATCCGCTTGGGTGAGTCAAAATTAGGTTTCTTGGTTCCTTAAAGACCGAGTGGCGACTCTGTATCTATTTTCAACAGACCTTTCATTTTCTTTTCTTTGATCCAAGTCAAATTCAGTTTCAAAAACAATCTCAAACCAGAAAGAGAAGTGGTCCGATTCCGCGTGTCCACAGGTAGCTTTAATTTGTTGGGCTCAAACAATCCTTCTAGATCTAACATGTAATCGCTGACCCCCTTACTCTTTCTCAGTATGTTCTCAAGCTTGTCGACCTTATCCAATTTTTCTTAAATTTTATTATATGCAAGCGGTGGGACCCCTTGAAACCAATCTTCCTCCCTATTATTCTCATGTGGAGGCAGTTCAAACCCCGGTGGTGGAAACCCAGGTGGATGCTGTGGCCGCTGCTACTTCAATTCTTCCATGAACTTCAAAACTTGGACCAGGCTGCCGGAGTGCTGGCTTATGGTTGTTCCCAACTCGGTAACCTTGTTTTCTAACTCTTCCTGGTTCATGCTGAAATAAGCTGTCAGGCTGATTCTGACCAAACAATTATCTAAATTTCTGACCCAAGACGAAGATCCCAGTTTTTGACCTTGAGAATCTATAGTGACATTTACATATTTGAGAGGATTGTATCAGATTTCGATAGTGATGACTTTAAACAGACAATGATAGTGATGTTTAACAAACGTGGACTGACTTGTGTACAGACTGACTGAGACAGTATATGTGGACTAACAGGAATAGTGCATGCAAATGAGGCAATTGACAAGCGGGGGTATTTGTAAAATACAACAGCGCTAAAAGAAGAAGATACATTAATTTAGTCTACAATTCTTTGATTTATCTGCAATTTGAATTACATTGCCAGTTTCCACACATTATGATTAATCTATGATAAGTTGTGTGTTTTAGCTGTAATTTGTGCAGACTACGGTTGCTGTGTGAAGTATTGAAAGATAAGGATGAAAGGAAGTGGTTGGTTTCAAAGAAGACATGTCAAAGCTGAAATACTAAGTTCGAGCGATTGAAGACCATTCGATCGATCGAAATTTCGATCGATCGAGAGAAGCTCAAGCGATCGGAGTCCCAGAAGTTCAATCGATCGAGAATTGTTCGATCGATCGAACATGCCTTTTATCAGATTTTTACGCACACGCAACAGAATAGACGTTGAACCGTAAGCATTAGGTTTTTGCTATTTATACTCGTATTGTATACGTCCTTAAGGACGCTCACATTTAGTTTTCATCAGTTTTTAGAGAGAAAGAGGGAGAGTTTACATGTTTTTGTAGGTTTATAAGCTTGGATATTGTTTTTGGATTGGTTCTTGTTAAGTTTAATCAAAGTTTGGTGTTCCAGGTTCTGCTATTTTGAGGTTATTTACATTCTGCTTTGTTATTCTCGTAGTGTAATCTGTTAAGCGCATACACTTGCATGTTAGATCGTGGTAAACCATTAGTTTTCATAATTTTGATGATAAAATCTCAAACAAACACACCCTTAATGCATATTCAAGTTAAAAACAACATTGTGACGCTCCAGACCATGTCCGAGTAGTCCCTAGGTTGGGAGATCACGATGAAACCGTGATCTCAGGCCTCTGCCATGCAGCAGATTAATTTCTGTGTTCGATCGATCGAAGTTAGTTCGATCGATCGGACCAGAGACATTGTCGAGCGATCGAAGTTAGTTCGATCGATCGAGAGATGACGATATTCGATCGATCGAAAGCGCGTTGATCGATCGAACTCTCTGATTCTTGAGGACATTCTATACAGTAATCCTAGACTTTCTGTTTTACTGATTCGTTATCAAACTGTCCCCAAACGCTCAGTTTGTCAAAACAGTCTTTAAACCTAAAGCCTTGAGGTATTTTTCTTCAATATATTTTGCAAACCACCTGTGGATACCGGGATTCCACCTCTTTTTGTTTTGTTTTGAAACTTGTTTGAAATTGATCAAAGAAAGAAAAGGAAGGGTCTGTTGAAAACAGATACAGAGTCGCCACTTGGTCTTTAGGGAACCAAGAAACCCAAATTTGACTCACCCAAGCGGATATGGGCACCAGCCCTTCATAACCAAAGAACTTGGTTCGGGGTTTTGGTACGAGATAGGAAGGAGCCTTTGTCACGACTAAAACACCCTTAACTCACCCCGTCTTTCGACGGGCCTCAATTAGCATCCAAATAATCATCTTCTACTATGTTTGGTTCGACAATTAATATTTATGATAAGTATATTACATTGCATAAGAATCTTAAAATTGGAAGATCAAAAGATAAGATATCATTCATAAGATCTAAGCCAAATATCACACAATACAAAAGTGAAAGATCACACAAACAAACCTAGGAAAAAATCGTCTAATCACATATCAAGTAGTCAGGTTTTCCTAATCTAAAAGGGGACATGGATTGTACTTGAGACAAATAATCAAAGAAATCAAAATATGCTTAGCAAGCTAGCATGATGCATGTTATTCTTTGAGAAAAGAAGATCTCTCAATCCCCGGGACGGATGAGAAAGGATGATTAGATCAAGGGGAAGCATGAACGTGTGATCATGATCGTTCCTTATAATCTTCTTAGATTAAGAGTTACAAAAATCCCAAATCTTGCATGAATGCAATGTATGTATCTAAAATGTGTAAAGGTTGTAGTGTGTTTTGCGTACATGGATTTCTAGAATGATTTAGAAGTCTAAAGTGTGTATGAATGAATGAATGAAATCAACATCGGATATGTACAAATGTAGTATGAACTACTTCCTAAGATATGAACTAATTTGTAATGCCTATAAGCATCAAATCAAAGAATGAAAGTTGCTGTGAATAGTGGACAGAACAGTAACATGATCTTGTGAAAATGGAAAAGAGGGGTTAGGGATGTTTTCAATGTATGATAATTTATGGAGATCTTCCTTATTGTGTCTAAAACACTACTCAAAAAGCCAATATTTAATAACTATCACAGATTGAGAGAAATCATATAAACAATGAAGGTCACTCAGAAATAGAGTCCGTACTATTGACTGAAATGTTGAAAAATCTTAGAAAATGAAAACAAATGATCTAGGGGCCTTTTTTTATAAAGAAAGTTCCCTAAGACATTGCAATTTAAGGGAAAAATAAGTTGGGACCACCCCTTTTGGAAACGTTTTCTGAAAAAGAAGTTGGAAGTTAACTAAGCTGCTGTGACATCAGAGGCAGAATGTCTGGAAGGAATGTTTGGGCCCAAATGGACCATCTTCAAGTACTTCCAAGTCAAACCAAAAATCATGGGTGTCCTATAATGAGTTAGGAAGACTTTCCAAGTGGCCTTTAATCCATACATTAAGTATTGAGTTCTAGAGAAATCTTTGAACTCAGCTCACTCACTGTTTTGAAGATTTTGGGGAAAACAAGGTTTTCTTTCTTGAGATCAAAATGAGAGGGATTGAGGAGGGTTTTAAAATAGAGGTTTTGAAAATGTATTTTCAATACTCAATAAAGATTATAACCACTTAAAATTCCAACATCAAACTCATCATCAAGAGCCTCCAAGATTGTTGGAGAGATTTATTTTCATTTAAACATAACTTCAAGGATACCTTGGAGGTATTGAAGTTATAATCATCATCTATCAAACATGTTTTTGAGGTCAAGAGCTACTATTCATAAGGATTAACTTACCTCAAACTTTATGTCATCATTTAGATGATGATGAACTAGTAATTAAATAAAGAAAATCAAAAAGAAATGAGGTGAGAAGAGATGAACATTATATAAACAAACAAGCAAATAGATAGCAATCAATAGATGATATTCATGATGTATGGAACTTGAAGTTTGGTGTTTCACTCATATGTGATGACATTGGACATGGAAGAAGCTTCCACTCTCTTAAATGCTCACTAAAATGGTGGTTGGGTGTATTGAATGTTGAAGCAAATAGGAGTAATGAAGTAAAAACAAAGTTTAGAACTCACTTTTGTTTTGAAAATCAAAGAAGTAAGCTTCTTTTCTCTCTATTCTAACCTTATCTCTACAACTTTCTCTCCCAAATATTTTCTAAGCTTTCATTTGACCCCCCTAAAATGGAGAACAATGGGGGTTTAAATAGGCCAACTTGGGGTGGTTTTAGGGTTTTAGAAGTATTCCCATTGGCTCCAAACATCTGAAATCATAAAACTACGTCGTTTTGGTTTTCAATTAATCAAAATGGAACCCCAAAATTATTTACAAAAACACACTGTTCTGGAGGGGAGTGCCGCGGAGGCACTGGGCCAGTGTCGCGGCGGCACTGCTCCTCCTTCGTCCAGATAATGATGTTTAGGCCCCCAGAGGTTCCGGTAGTCGCGAAAAGGCCCTATTTCGTCCGAAATTCACAAAAAATGCATACGAACACCAAATTGAGGTTGTGATATACCGTTGGAAAGGTAATGGAGTTTAATTTACATAACAAATAGCTCGGGGATAGGTTACTTTGAAAAGTTTTGTGGTATTTGCGATAAAAGCTGATTTGATCGCCTTTTTTGTCTTCGAAAATTCATAATAAACTCGTTTTAAATCCGAATATTACATACGATATACCGTTGGAAAGCTATTGACCTCTAGTATCCATGAAAAATATTTGAAAATTATTACGGTGCCCCGACTTTAAAGTCAAATTCTGGTCAAATTGGTCAAACCTGGGATTCCCGGAAAGTTCTGGAAACTCCCAAGAGCTGATGTTTTCGCTCGATTTTCTTTTAAAACTCATTTTAATACTTTTCTCCTGATCTAGAATGATTCCGGTGAATTCGAACGATTTTGGTCAAACTTGGTCAAACTTTGGTCAAACCTTGGTCAAACCGGTCAACGGGGACTTTCTGGGGACTTCCGGGGGTCTCTGAGAGCTGACGATTTCATCCGATTTTTCTTAAAAACTCATTTTATCACTTTTCTTACGACGTAGCATGTTTCCAGAACTTTTGGTCCAGATCTGGGAGCTTTTGGGCTTTCAGGGGCATTTTGGTCATTCTGAGCATTCCGAGAGACAGAACTAATTTCCAGGAGTCCTTTTAAGTCTTTTTCGATCATTGTGAATCACCAAGCTATGGGTCTCCTAAATCTGATAGTCGACAAAATGGGGTGTCTACAACACCCTCAATGCTAATACCATTGTAGGTGAGAGTCTAAACTATTGTTTTAAACCGCTTTTGTGTATTTCAAACTCATTGTGATGATATAGTCCCGGTCATGAAAGGACTATAGATTCTTTATTTTACGAGAAATACAGAATACTGTAGAGAGTGTGCTCCATTGTGCTTCAACGAAATTGCATGGTAGATGGCTAGGTCGCGGTGGATTCGTGTAATCCCAACATTCCTTTTTAATTAAGAAAAACATATTTTAAATCATCGCTTTAGTTAATTAGCTAGATAGTAATTAGTTTAGTCTAGTTTAATTGTTTTATCTTTAGTAGTTAACAAATCGTGGAACTTTGTGTTCTACACTCTTTTAAAAATATTGAATTTTATTTTCTTCTTTGAGAATAATCTAAGTAATTAGTTTAACACCTTCCCTGTGGGATCGACCTGGACTTGATCCAGTTTACTACTTGCACGATTACCTACACTTGGGTATAGCACACAAGCGCACACAGAAAAAATCTTCGTGTCAAGTTTTTGGCGCCGTTGCCGGGGAAGGCGACAAGCTAACGCTTCGATTACCTCAATCTTTCCTTATTTTTTTTTCTGTTTTTCTTTTTCTTTTGTTCTTTAGATTAAAAATTTTCTTAGGATCTTTCCCTTTATGTCCGATAATTCCATCGAAGGGATTTACGGATACCCATTCTATTCATCCAGTTCCTCTAGTTCAATTAACCCCATAGTTACACCGATCGATTCAATGGCTGATAATCAAAGTGAAAATGGTGATAATGTGGTTGTACCAATTGATGATTCACTGCGTCCTTTGTGTGACCTCATGACACCCGAACACGCGCTTACGCCATCTTGTATTCGCATTCCACCTCATGCAGGCGAATTCCAATTTCGCAATGGAATGATTCAACTCCTTCCTACTTTTCATGGAATGGAGAGCGAGAAGGTGTATCTACATGTCAAGGACTTTGAGGATGTTTGTAAAACTTTCTCATAGAATTGTCCTGTAGACGTAACACGTCTAATGCTATTTCCTTTCACTTTGAAGGATAAAGCAAAAGCGTGGTTACTCACCTTGAAGCCAAATTCCATCTACACCTGGCATGCGATGAACACTGCTTTCCTGAAGAAATTCTTTCCACCTCGCATGACCACCGAGCTTAAACGACAAATAAATTCTTACAAACAAAAGAGCAATGAAACATTCACCCAAACTTGGGAACGTTTCAAGGATTTGCTACTCTCATGCCCACATCACGGGTACGAGAAATGGCGAACCATTAGCTACTTTATGAAGGATTAAATGGTGAAACTAAGAAATTGGTCGAGACCATGAGTTCAGGGCCATTTCTTCGCAAAAACACGAAGGAAGCTGAAGCTCATTTTGAGTGGCTAGTTGAACACACCCATGAGTGGTCAAATTCAGATGATATCCCACGCTCACAGATATCCTGTGTGGAAGAGAAAAGTTTATATCAACTAAAAAGTGAGGATCATTTGATGAATAAGTATGAAGAACTAGCTAAGAAAGTGGAAGAATTATGGATGAAAGGGGAGAGTTCTAGGCAGTTTTTGCCTGAAGAACCATATGGTACATGTAACATGCTGGGAGACACTACTCAATACTATCCCAATGTGCCATATTTTCAAGAACAACCTCCCATGGAAATGAATCCCATGCAAGGGCATAGGGGGACGGGAAATTCCTACAATAATTACAATTCGCAAAATAATAACAATAGATGGTATCACCCCGGGTTCGATTGGAAAAACAACGCTGGGGCCCAAAACCAATTTCAACAACAACAACAGCCCTACAATAACAATAATCAATATCAAGGGCAATACAACAGGCAGTCCCAGCCATTCCAGCAAAATAGAGCACACAACTACAATAATGCTCAACCCTCACATAACCAACAAGCAAATGTCTATTGCCACCTCACAAGAAGGTGCAAGAGGAAGATCCACTCTCTAACGCGAATTTAACGCAACAGTTAATTCAAATGATGAGCAAAATGTCCGCGACATTAGAGATGATGGATGCACGACAAGAGGGTTCGAGTAGCACATTTCCCGCTCAACCACTTCCAAACCCTAAGGGATACAACAATGGCCCTCCTAATCATGAACAGGCAAAAGCCGTGACTACATTAAGAAGTGGCAAAGTCATAGGGAAAAACATACCTCATTCTACTCCCGAGGAGTATGAAGAGGAGGAAGTGGCGATTAGGAGCAAACCATCTACTCAAGTAGAAGAGTTGTCCACCCATAAACCATTAGAACAAAATAAGGACGCTTCTAAAGAAGTAGAAGAAGTGGAGAGAAGGCCTGGAAATGAGCCTGTCATAGACGAATTACCTAAATGCCCTTTCCCTATGCCTTACCCTCAAAGGCTTAAAAAACCCCAGAACGAGGCAAAGAATCAAGAGTTCTAGGAGTTGTTCAAACAAGTTAAAATCAATCTCCCACTCCTTGATGCAATCAAACAAGTGCCAGCCTACGCTAAGTATCTAAAAGACTTGTGCATGGTCAAAAGGAGGCAAAGTGTAAAAAAAAACATGCTTATGTCGCTTTCCAAGCAAGTGCAATCATTCAAAATGAATTACCTCCAAAGCTCAAAGACCCTGGCACTCCAACTGTCTCGTGTAGAATTGGAAATCAAAGGATAGACAACGCACTCCTTGATCTAGGAGCGAACAGAAATCTGTTGCCATACTCAGTCTATAAACAACTAAGGTTGGGTGAACTCAAATCCACCCGAGTTGCGCTACAACTGGCAGACAGGTCGGTCAAATATCCTAGAGGAATACTGGAGGACGTTCTAGTGCAGATAGATTCATTTGTCTTCCCGGTCGATTTTGTAATCTTGGACACTGAACCTGTGTCTAATCCAGGTGCACAAATCCCGGTAATTTTTGGACGTCCATTCCTCAAGACCATAGATGCCACAATCAAAATAAAAAGTGGTATTATGACCATCGTATTCGGAAACATGACGCTAAATGTCAAGATTTTTTCAAAATCCCCGACCTGAAGAATACGAGGATGAAGAAGAAGTTAACTTCATCGAGACGGTCATCGAAGATGAGGCTGATTTTGTAGATTACAAAGATCCCTTGGAGGTAGTTGTGTCGCAATTTGACACTACCTATCAACCTAATGATTCAACCCCATTGGATGCTGCCCTAAATCATGCCTGCCTCATGATGGAAACCAAAGAGGAAGATAGAGCTAAAAGCATGTGGGTCACACCATATGAACCCTTACCTCCAAAAATAAAGTTAACTATGCCTTCGAACTTTCAGTTTCCTGATTTAGAATTAAAGGAGCTACCAAAAGAGCTCAAATACGCTTTTTTGGGGACTGAAAAGACTTATCCTGTTATAATCTCAGCTACTTTGAATTCTGAACAAGAGGATAAGTTAATTCAAATGCTCAAATTGCATAAGGGAACATTGGGATGGACTATTGCCGACCTAAAAGGCATAAGCCCATCTATTTACACCCATAAGATTTATCTGGAGGAAGACGCTAAACCTTTGCGACAAATGCAGAGGCGTCCGAATCCCAATATATAAGAAGTCGTTAAAAAGGAAGTCCTAAAACTTCTTGACATTGGGATTATCTATCCTATCTCTGACAGCCCTTGGGTTAGTCCAACCCAGGTTGTGCCCAAAAAGGCTGGTATAACGGTGATCCCAAAAAAAGACAGCGAGTTAGTACCAACACGCATCCCCACTGGATGGCGAATGTGTATTGATTACAGAAAGTTGAATACTATGACCCGAAAAGACCACTTTCCATTACCATTCATGGATCAAATGCTAGAAAGAGTGGCGGGCCATAAATTTTATTGTTTCTTGGACGGATACAGTGGGTACAACCAAATTGAAATTGCTCCTGAAGATCAGGAGAAAACAACATTCACATGTCCGGTTGGTACATTCGCCTACCGCCGTATGCCCTTCGGCTTATGCAACGCACCTGCTACCTTTCAGCGGTGCATGTTAAGTATATTTAGTGACATGTTCGAATAGATACTTGAGGTTTTCATGGACGATTTCTCAGTGTTCGGCCATAGTTTCAGTAACTGCCTAGAAAACCTTGAGAAAGTGTTAGCGAGATGCGAGAACAAACACCTAGTACTAAACTGGGAAAATGTCACTTCATGGTGACCAAGGGAATTATCCTCGGCCACATTATTTCTGACAAAGGTATCCAAGTCGATAAAGCAAAAATCGATATTATCTCCAAATTACCGATCCCCCGTACAGTTAAAGACATCCGATCTTTTCTGGGACACGCAGGATTTTATCAACGCTTTATCCAAAACTTTAGTGCGATCTCTCGACCACTGTGCCAACTCTTAGTCAAAGATGCACCTTTCGAGTGGTCAGATAACTGTCAAACATCTTTTGACGCACTAAAGGAACACCTTACCTCCGCACCGATAATGCAGGCACCCGACTGGGGTTTTCCATTTGAGTTAATGTGCGATGCTAGTGACTACGCCATTGGTGTAGTCCTAGGACAGAGGAAGGACGAAAAGCCTTATGTTATATACTATGCCAGCCGAACACTCAACGAAGCTCAAATGAACTATACAACTACTAAAAAGAGCTACTGGCAATAGTCTTCGCTCTGGACAAATTTAGGTCTTATTTGATAGGGTCCCCAATCGTCTGTTTTACAGACTACTCAGCCCTCAAGTACCTGTTATCTAAGAAAGACGAGAAATAGAGGCTTATCTGTTGGATACTCCTACTCCAGGAATTCGATATCACTATCAAGGATAAAAAAGGAGTAGAGAATGTGGTTGCTGACCCCTATCTTGGTTAACGTTCATGGACAATACTGAGCCAATACCAATCAAAGATGAATTCCCAGACGAGCAAATTATGGCAGTCTTGGGTTTACCCTAGTATGCAGACATAGTAAACTACCTGGCAGCAGGAGAAACTCCTAGACACTGGTCAAATCAAGACAGGAAGCGGTTCCTCTCGTTTGCAGGCCATTTCTTTTTCGATGACCCTTATTTATTCAAGTATTGTGCTGATCAGGTCATCAGGCGCTGCGTCCTTAATGAGGATATAACCGTAATTTTAGCTTCATGCCACTCTGAAGCGTGTGGTGGCCATTTTTCTTCCCAAAAGACCGTACAAAAAGTCCTACACAGCGGATTTTATTGGCCCACCATATTTAAGGACGCCTATTCTTTCTGCAAATTGTGCCAATGCTGTCAAAAGCTAGGTACTATTTCAAAAAGAAATTCTATGCCCTTAACCCCTATTATCATAATTGAAATATTCAATTGTTGGGGCATAGACTTTATGGGCCCGTTCCCTAAATCAAACAACTGCGAATACATACTCCTAGCTGTGGAGTACGTATCAAAATGGGTGGAAGCAATACTGACGAGACGCAATGACCACAAAACAGTCATGTCTTTTCTTAAGGAAAATATCTTATCGCATTTCGGAACCCCAAAAGCATTACTAAGTGACCAAGGCAAGCATTTCTGCAATAGGCCTTTGGAAGCACTACTCAAGAAATATGGGGTACACCATAAGATCGCTCTAGCGTACCACCCACAAACAAACGGGCAGGCGGAGTTGGCTAACCGTGAAATCAAACATATACTTGAAAAAATGGTTAGTTTCAACAGGAAAGATTGGGCTTACAAATTGACTGATGCGTTATGGGCTTACCGCACGGCTTTTAAAACAAATCTAGGAATGTCTCCGTATAGGTTAGTATATGGTAAGGCATGTCACCTTCCTGTCAAAATAGAGCACAAAGCATATTGGGCAACACGCTCACTAAACTTTGACATTAAAGAGGGAGGTCATCTCCGAAACTCCAGTTGGCTGAACTGGAAGAAATTCGTAGAGATACATATGACAATGCCAAACTCCACAAGGAACGGTTGAAGGCTCGCCATGATCGAACGATCATTCGTAAATCTTTCAAGCCGGGGCAGAAAGTTTTATTATACGATTCTCGCCTTCATCTTTTCCCTGGAAAACTCCGATCTCAGTGGACAGGACCCTTCATAGTTAAATCTGTCTTTCTACATGGGGTCGTTGAGTTATTTAACCCTAAGAACGACGAAAGTTTCAAGGTCAACGGCCAAAGGTTGAAACCGTTCTTAGAGGATTTCCAACCCGAGGTCGAGCACATCCAACTGGATGAGGCCGACTATTCCTCAAACTAAAACGATCAAGTACGTTCTCCAAATGTTGTTGTACTCTTTCTTTCACTGCATTTTGTTTTGTTTTATCTTTTTCTGTCTTTGTGAATGTGATTTCGATTCTTAATCTGTTATTCCTTGCTGTCTTTCCCTTGTAGGATATCAAAATGCGGGACAACGACGTTCATTCTATAGGGTCATGGACTGATTCAGAATATCCTAACCCCCCTTGGACTACTGACGAGATAGCATTATGTTTTTCTCCCTATCAAGGACCAGAGGCAGATGATGTAGTAGACCTGACATATGGGTACATCCCTTACGATCGTGCTTTCCTCCAAATTAACCCATTCAAGCATATGGACCTCTCTAGAGAGGAAAGAGAACCTGAAGGGTATTTTGTTGGAAAAGTGGATGACGCATTATTGGAACAATGGGAAAATGACTCAATGTGGGAACCGTGGGAAGAGGAAGACTTACAGGACATGGTGCTAGAGCGCCATAATGCTGTATTTACATGTGTTGATGACTTCCTTGTCATCAATTCAGTTCCTTATATTTATCTGCACATGTATTATGTGTTGTTCCGGCTTCACTGCCCACTTCCTGCTAGTGCATATGGGTCTATCATGCCAATAGTGAGGTTAACTCTTTGTCACATTCATTTCTTTCTTCTTTTCGTTTTGCTTTGTTTAATTCGTCCTGTTAGTTCTTTCCCTTGTTCTGTTTTATTTATTTCTTTGTTTTTTTTTTCCCTTGTCAGGAGTATCACTATGAATCTACCATTTCCACCGTTGTTCCTTCCACATAAACTCTTTCATGGATTTGGACCATACATACGGTCCCCGGGAACTCCGCCGCAAGAGGAAAGTCCGATGCAAAATTACACCCCATTATCCTTGTCTCCATCTGGATCACCGAATGCCTGTGGAATCAATTCCTTAGAGAGTTTAGACTTGTTCGATGATGTCCTCGCTGCTTTCCGACAATTTTGGGAAAGGGAATCATCAAGTTTAGACACCACATTTGAAGTTCTGGCGGAGAAAGAAGTTGTGGAAGAAGAAATCTTCATTCTTGACGAGTAGTGTTTAACTTCAATTGTTTTCTGTCATTTCATATTTCTTTCATCAATTGAAGTGTATTCCTAGACACGGCTTTTAGTAATTTCAGTTTTCTTTTAGTTTTTCTTTATCAATAAGGTTTTAAACACCATGTTGGGGGCAATAAAGTTGCAAATGGATACTGTCATAAGGATTTATTTATATAAATTTGCAATTTTCTACTATGAGGATGATGCTTTTGGCTTACATGTTTTGTCAGTGCACTATTTTATCCCTATTCTGTATGTCCAGACCTATGTTAGTCAGTTGGGGTATATAATTTCCAAATACAGACATATTGTAGAATTCCCAAGTTTGATCGATTGAACAACTCTCGATCGATCGGACATACCAGAACCTCAATCGCTTCAGCAGGGTTCAATCGATTGAACGTTCAATCGATCGAACGTTCTCAATCGATCGAGACCTGTATTTAAACAAAGCATCGCCGAGACACTTCGTTAGTTTTCTCTCTCCCTCAACCACTCTCGAGCGATTGACGACAGAGGAACTCGGGGTGATTTCTTCCCTCCCACTTTTCACACACCTCATTTGGATGCCTCATCATCACTATCATCATCCCTCTCATCCACTCTCCACCTGTGACTCGAGGTAAAGCCTACTCACTCCCCCTCTTGTCTTTTTAATGCGAAATCTAATAGGGGTGCCCCCTAGTGGTCTTTCAACCACCTTTTGTTCTTTTTGTCTTGTTCTTTTGCTTCTACGGGCTCTTCTCGTTGCTATTTGTTCAAGTTGCAGTTTCGCTGTGTTCGATCGATCGAACACGGTTCGAGCGATCGAACCCGGAGCTTTTTGATAAATCGAACAAAACTGCAATCGATTGAACCCTAAGTTCTTCGATCGATCGAATATGCTGCGATCGATCAAACTATTTTAGTAGCAGTTTTTATGTTTTGTTTTGTTTTCCTGCTTTCAATTGTTTCTCTTTTTCAATTTCAGGTCACGCATTATGAATCCCGCCATAGGCTCTTTCCGGGAGAAGTCATTCGACCTGGCTATACCAGATCCGGTACCCGATCATGGGTTCCGGAATCTTTTTGATCAGGGGATGTACACACGATTCTTCAGTCACCGCAAGGTGATGATTGAGAGACCCCTAGAGTCGACCTGGCTCTCTTCTCCTTGGTTCTTGGCCAGAATCAAGGGCATACCGCAATGGTACAAGATGTTGACCCAGCTTGAATAGGTTAACGTTTCGTGGGTACGCCAGGTTTGCGCTACGATGATCAAAGACCCGGCTGCACCATACACTTATCGATCTTTCTTCCGCGGTCGGGAGATCGTCATTAGTCCTGCCACCTTATCTACTGCATTGGGAGTCCCCGAGGAGCTGGAGAGTGATTGTCCTCATCGCATGGGTACTCCCGAGATCCCTCATGCCACCATTGTCTGAGAGATCACAGGCGGTGTTGTTCAGTTCTGGAATGGCTCGTCTCATATCGAGGATCAGCTTTTGACTGATCAGTACCATATGCTCCACCTTGTACTCTGCAACTGCATTTTTTCGACTTCCTACCACGAGAAGTTAGTAGCTTGGTATGTGAGGGCACTTTTTTGTGTGTGGACAGGGAGACGGGTTTGCCTCCCGCATTTGTATATAGAGTTCATGGTGCAGCCTACACGTTATATCTCGGCAAAGAAGCACCTAAAAGGCACATGGGGCATCCACCGCCTGGTGACCCAGAGCGGTCTAGTCCCTCTTCCCACTGATGTCACGCAGTCTTCCAAGAGCCGATTTGGTGAGACCGCTGCTCGCCGCTCAGACGCTCAAAAGAGGAAGAGAAAAGGAAAAGGGAAAGCTAAAGTAGGAGCGAAACGGAGGCGGGGAGGGATAGATACCAAGGACGTAGCTTCTGGGACGCCTACAGAGGCTGAGGAACGTGATTCTAATGAGGAGGGTGATCCGGTGGAGGAGGTTGCCCGATTTGAGTTGAGACAGCTGTCTCAGGCTCCAGCCCAGGGAGAGTCTTCTTCTACGCCTCTCCCGTCTATTCATGCGTTATTATTAGAGGAGAGAGAGGCCCGGATTAGACTCGAGGGCAAGGTTGACCAGATGATGACTTTGCTGGAGGCGATCCAGATCCAGATTGGCCTCGATCAGTCAATTCACGCTACCACGACACCACCCCCCACTGGTCCTTCTTCAGCTCCTCTTGTTGATCCTTCTGCGCCATCTACATCGGCAGCACCATCTATCACTGATCCTCCTATTTCTGTACCACCTTCCGATCCATCCACATCGGCGACACCACCTGCTGCAAAGATACCACTTCCACCTCCTCCTGTCGTGGTTAACACATCCTTATCTACACTAGACGCCACAATTGCGGGTGATCCGGTGACGGCTACGACTATTGCCGAGGGTGGCGGTGGGGATGCTCCTGATGTGTTCATTGAGATATTATTGGATGTCGCCGATGATGTTTAGTTTCTCCTGGATCCGTGTTGTTGGTTGTCTTTGGTTATTTGGTTATTTAGATATTTTGGACAGTATGGTTGTATTTGGTTATTTTTGGTTGGTTGTTGGGTATGTTTGGATACTGTTGGACTAATGTGGTTGTTTTGGATATTATTGGTGGTTGGTTGGATAGTTTGGATTTTAGTTGTATGGCGTATTTTATCACTGTTTTGTTCGTTCACTTTACTATATTTCCATTGATTAGTTCTATTTTATGTTTAGATCTGATGCTTTATATTTTATATCTTCTTGATCTTTGCTGCTTGGAGTTTGTATGTTTTCTGTACAAGTTGTTACATTTGCGATTCTTACCATGAAATATCAGGTGATATCTCTCTATTTATTTTTGAAAATCACCTACTGAGGACAGTGCAATTTTCAGTTGGGGATGGGATATAGATAGATAATCACCTGTGCGTGTTTTTACTTAGCAACCTGAATCACTCTATCCATTAGAAATTTCATACAATCTCCATTAGAAGTTTCTAGTTTCTATAAAAAAAAAAAAAAAAAATTCAAACTATTAACCAGGTTTTCAAATTAAATTGGTAGAATAATTTTGAATACTCACTTCTATTTAGCTGTTATCAAGCAAGTACACAATCATTTTTTCTCATCCTTTCATGAATTAAGTTCATGCGCTTTTCTAGTTTCTCTAGGATGAAAGCATATGTTGATCATTATTGTATCCAAATCTATTGCACGTATTAATAGCTATGCAGAAAACTTAAAATAAGAGTTAATACGACTATTATACTTTGAGGAATAAGTAGTGGAAACTAGTTACCCTTAGTGAGCTATTGAATCCAATCTTTACTTTTGAGGGAACTATCACATTAAAATTCGAATTGTTTTTCTTGAATATACAGATTAAATTCGTTGAATAGTCTCTAATTCTTTATCTTGGCTGCTTATTAGAGGAGAACGTTCAGGATTTACCAACTAAACTCAATGAACATTTAAGTGTTAAAAATTAAAAAGTTGAGAAAATGAGTTAAGCAATCGTGTTTGCTCCTTACCTTCTCTATGTTCCTATATCTACATCTCTGAATATGTGTTGTTCTTAACCCCACACCTAGTAAATATTGCCGAATCCATTATGAAATTCTAAATTCCTAACTTTATACCTTGACCTAAATATACCCTATTGCACACCCAATGTGATTAAATTATTGAAGTATAATGAGGGAATAGTGGTGAGAAAGGCTGCATATATATATTTATATAAAACAAAAAATTATGAGAAAAGGAGAAGTAGTAAAAAAAATGAAATGAATGATGATATGTATGGAGAGGATGGTTGGAATAAAGTGAAGAAATTGCTGAATACAGCCGCATGCTGAAGATGTGCAATTTCTAACCCCGCTAATTTCTACCCTACTAAATAAAAACCGTCAAGTCAAAGTCTTAATGATTTTCAACAACTTAGTTTAAAAATGAAAGTGTAAATTGAGTTATCCACGGTATTTCGCTCCTCTAGTAAGTAGTATTCCTTTCATGAGACTATACACTCTAAAATGTTCGTCTTTTATAGAGTCAAGTATGAAAGCATTAGTATCCGAAAAATCACTCCTATCAAAGCTTTCATACCATGTGCGATTATTATTCACCAAGTTTCTGTGAGATGTTCATTTTTGAGTGTAATAACCATGTGAGAATTGAGTTGAAACTACAAGTTCTGAGAGTATGATAGTCTAAACAACTCTAAATAAAGTTCGATGTATAGCTGTTAATTTCACACACACACGGATACATGGATATGATGCATATGTTATTTTTATCTTGGTGACATGAGGAGCATGTGTAGTTCTTTCATTGGTTGACTGAGGATGAGATGATTTGTAGAGCTAAATTAATAGTTGAATGGGAGAGATTGTTTAAAAAAAAAAATTTATTCTATATCTCTTTGAGCTTAATTGGAGAATTTTGTGGGTACATTCACTGCAAACTCTCACGAGACAACACTCGTCCACTAGGGGAAACCTAGGGGTTTAACGGCTTGTTGCATTAGCTAAGTGCAACCGCGATTCCTGCGAAAGTGAGTTAGGTAATTATTTTAGTTGACTTAGTTTAATTTATTTTATTTTAGTTATTGTAGTATCAGTGTCGCTTGTTTTTATTTTTATTTTCGCTCTATTGCTAGGGACTAGCAAATCGCTAGTTGGGGGTTGTGATAAGCGGGGGTATTTATAAAATACAACCGCACTAAAAGAAGAAGATACATTAATTTAGTCTACAATTCTTTGATTTATCTGCAATTTGAATTACATTGCCAGTTTCCACACATTATGATTAATCTATGATAAGTTGTGTGTTTTAGCTGTAATTTGTGCAGACTACGGTTGCTGTGTGAAGTACTGAAAGATAAGGATGAAAGGAAGTGGTTGGTTTCAAAGAATACATGTCAAAGCTGAAATACTGAGTTCGAGCGATTGAAGACCATTCGATCGATCAAAGTTTATCGATCGAGAGAAGCTCAAGCAATCGGAGTCCCAGAAGTTCAATCGATCGAGAATTGTTCAATCGATCGAACATGCCTTTTATCAGATTTTTACGCGCACGCAGCAGAATAGACGTTTAACCCTAAGCATTAGGTTTTTACTATTTATACTCGTATTGTATACATCCTTAAGGATGCCCACATTTAGTTTTCATCAGTTTTTAGAGAGAAAGAGATAGAGTTTACATGTTTTTGTAGGTTTACAAGCTTGGATATTATTTTTGGATTGGTTCTTGTTAAGTTTAATCAAAGTTTGCTGTTCCAGGTTATGTTATTTTGAGGTTATTTACATTCTGCTTTGTTATTCTCGTAGTATAATCTGTTAAGAGCATAAACTTGCATGTTAGATCGTGGTAAACCATTAGTTTTCATAGTTTGGATGATAAAATCTCAAACAAACACACCCTTAATGTATATTCAAGTTAAAAACAACACTGTGACGCTCCAGACCATGTCTGAGTAGTCCCCAGGTTGGGAGATCACGATGAAACCGTGATCTCAGGCCTCTGCCATGCAGTAGATTAATTTCAGTGTTCGATCGATCGAAGTTAGTTCGATCGATCAAACTAGAGACATTGTCGAGCGATCGAAGTCAGTTCGATCGATCGAGAGATGAAGATATTCGATCGATCGAAAGCGCATCGATCGATCGAACTCTCTGATTCTTGAGGACATTCTAGGCAGTATTCCTAGACTTTCTGTTTTACTGATTCGTTATCAAACTGTCCCCAAACGCTCATTTTGTTAAAACAGTCTTTAAACCTAAAGCCTTGAGGCATTTTTCTTTAATATATTCTGCAAACCACCCTCAATGCTAATACCATTGTAGGTGAGAGTCTAAACTATTGTTTTAAACCGCTTTTGTGTATTTCAAACTCATTGTGATGATATAATCCCGGTCATGAAAGGACTATAGATTCATTATTTTACGAGAAATATGGAATACTGTAGAGAGTGTGCTCCATTGAGCTTCAACGAAATTGCATGGTAGATGGCTAGGTCGCGGTGGATTCGTGTAATCCCAACATTCCTTTTTAATTAAGAAAAACATATTTTAAATCATCGCTTTAGTTAATTAGCGAGATAGTAATTAGCTTAGTCTAGTTTAATTGTTTTATCTTTAGTAGTTAACAAATCGTGGAACTTTGTGTTCAACACTCTTTTAAAAATGTTGAATTTTATTTTCTTGTTTGAGAATAATCTAAGTAATTAGTTTAACACCTTCCCTGTGGGATCGACCTGGACTTAATCCAGTTTACTACTTGTACGATTACCTACACTTGGGTATAGCACACAAGCGCACACAGAAAAAATCTTCGTGTCAGCAATCATGCAGATGCAAGCCCTAATCTACATGATGCCCCTACTTCTAATAGATAATAGTTAAGCAAGTAAGGTCTTAACCATATAGAGTGTGCCACCCCTACTTTCCAGTATGATCACCAAGGGATAACAGGGGATTCCAGGGTTTTATGAAGGCTTCTAGGAGAGACTGGGCATTTTTGGTTGATTTGGACAGAGTTTCTGAGAGAAACTGGTATATTTGGGAATTTCTTAGTGTTTTGGGAATTTTCGGGAAATCTAAGCGGAGTTTCTGGGAGAAACTGGTATATTTGGGAATTTCTGGAAAATTTAGACAAAGTTTTTTAGAGAAACTGGGATTCCTGGGAATTTCTGAGTGTTTTGGGAATTCATGGGAAATCTAAGCAGAGTTTCTGGGAGAAACTGGCGTATTTGGAAATTTTTGGGAAATTTAGACAAAGTTTTTGAGAGAAACTGGGATATCTGGATGAGTTGGACAGAGTTTCTAGGAGAACCGGTTTATATGACAAGAGCATGTGATGATGGTGATCATACTGTCTAGCAGGTTTTCATACTCCTATGTCTTAGGACCGAAAAACAAGGTTTGCGGTGTATATCTTTGTGAGCATGGAGCAGACATCCTTGTCATGGTGCCTAGGCAGGTCAACTCAATGTGATCACATGTGAGTGATTGCCTTGGGAATCATAAGAAAGAGGTTCTACCTCATGGCACATAAGTGTCTACACCGCACAGGTAATCTCGTCAGGGCATACGGTAGTTATATCACATGTCCTATCTGAAAAGATAAATGAACAGTCCTATGAAAGGTTCTACAGGAATTTATATGCAAAGGCTAGGTTTAGTCAAAAAGGGTCCATTGACGAGAGTTCCAATATACCGTCAAAGAGACAGTATAGAAGTTTTTACTCTTTTTGATATACCTTGGAAGGTACAGTATCAACGGTGACTTATGCCCTAGCACAACAAGACCTGAACAATGTCAGCGCCGCATTTCAGACACAGTCAAATGGGAGAAATGCAAGAGTGCAATGCGGTGAACCAGACATAGTAAAATGATGATTTTAAGGATGTTTCTTATGAGTTAAACCTCTGTATTATTTTATTTTGAAAATAAAACTATCCCCAACAGAGTCGCCAGATTGTGGACACGCAGAATTCCACTTCTTGTTGTTTTTTGTTTGAAATTGATTTGGATTAAAGAAAGAAAAGGAAGATCTGTTGAAAATAGATACAGAGTCGCCACTTGGTCTTTAAGGAACCAAGAAACCTAATTTGACTCACCCAAACGGATAAAGGGCACCGGCTCTTCATAACCAAAGAACTTGGTTTGGGATTTTGGTACAAGAGAGGAAGGAGCCTTTGTCGCGACTAAAACACCCTCAACTCGCCCTGTCTTTCGACGGGCCTCAATTAGCATCCAAATAATCATCTTATACTATGTTTAGTTTGATAGTTAATATTTATGATAGGTGTATTACATCACATAAGAAACTTGAAATGGAAAATCTAAAGGTAAAATATCGATCATAAGATCTAAGCTAAGTATCACATAATGCAAAGTGAAAGATCAAACGAACAAACCTAGGAAAAATTGTCTAATCACGTATCAAGTAATCAAGTTTTTTGAATCTAAGGGGACAAGAGTTGTTCTTGAAACAAATAAATCAAAGAGATCAAAATGTGCTTAGCAAGCTAGAATGATGCATGTTAATCATTGAGAAAAGAAGACCTCTCAATCCCCGGGACGGATGAGAAAGGAGGATTAGATCGAGGGGAAGCATGAACACGTGATCATGATCATTCCTTATAATCTTCTTAGATTAGGAGATACAAAAACCCCAAATCTTGCATGAATGCAATGTATGTGTAGCACCCAGAATTTTCTAGAAATTCCACGTAGGATTTAGAAAGTATAGTGACGTCACCTTAATGGCGATTACAGAAGATCCATTAGAAAGACCATAATTAGGTGTCCTTACTAAGAATCCTTAGTAATCGTCTTGACGACGACTACGTCAAGTCAATCCAATGTCTACTAGAATGGTCGTAACCCCGGTATATATATATAATTTCTATATTAGAATCATAGGTAGAATTGCATTTGGACCCGCATATCCTGGTAACAGGTTTTCATTTTCAATCTCATTTATAGTCAGTAGTGCATCTACCTGTGAGTGGGACCCACACTGGAACCAAGTGGACCCCACCCCTGATAATCTACCCATGGATACACACAGCATACACATGCACGTACCTTGGGACCCAGGAGCACACCCATATGCACAACCTGAGATGGGACCCACACCACCCCTTGACGGTCATGTGGACCCCACCCTTGATCTACCCTTGGACACACAAACGTACACACACTCAAACACTTTGGTGCACCATTGCTCATGGGATAAACTCCCTCCCATTTCCCTCTATATAATGCACCCCCTTCCCACCATTTCACCCCACAATCTGTTTTATACAGATTCTAGAGAGAGAGAGAACCGAGAGAGAGTTAGGGAGAGCACTCAAACATCCCCCACCACCCTCGGTTGATACACCACACACACACATCCTCTCTTCACTCTCTGCACTATCTTTGCACACACACACACACACTCTGTGATCACAAGAGGAAGAAGAAGCAGAACAAAGGAGAAGGAAGAAGGAGAAGAGGAAAAGTCGAGGAAGAAGAGAGAGATCGGAGGAGATTAAGGGAGTTTGAAGCCCCTGAGGTAAAACCAGACCCTCCCTCTCATTTTGAGCTACTGCATGTCCATTAGGAGACCCTAGAACCCACATGCAAGAGCCCAAACAGAGCCCTAAGCTCTGGATATGCTCCGGCCAGCCATTAGAGCTCAAGATCGAGCTTGATTTTCAAATCACAAACAAAGCCCTAAAAATCTACTCCAATCAGACCCATTTGGTCCCAGGTAGACCCCCTTGTAACAGTTTTTGTTTTGGGTGAGGTTTGAATGGCCATGCAGGCCATTATCCTTTTCTTGGCCGAAAACGATAATCACTTGGTAGGAGGATCAAACGAATAAACCGTCTCTCCAGCTCCTAGTATGTGACAGAGGACTTCATTCCGGTCATTTCCCCGTTGACCTCGCTAATTTTGATTGAGAGATGAGGGAGATATGAAGAGAGAGAAAAGCTCCGGCGAGCCCCGACTTTCCGGCGGCCATGCATCGCCGGAGAAGATGAAGACAACCCGTTTGGGTTCGGGTTATAACAGGCGGGTCCGGGTCGGGTTTGGGTAGGGTAGGCTTGAGTGTGTAAATGGGTACGATAGCGGGCCGGGTTGAGTTTAAATAAAACCCGTGGGTCCTTTTAGTGGAACGGCGTCGTTTTGAAGTCGGGTCTAGTTTAGGTCGGGTTCGGGTAGTTGGGGCGGGCTGGCGTGTGTCTGTAGATGGGTCAGGGTTTGGTTCGGGTTTAGTTAGGGTTTGGGCTAGCGGGTTGGGTTAGTATGTGAGTAGGATTGAGTTCGGGTTTGGTTTAGGGTTCGGGTTAACGGGTAGGTTTAGATGGTGAGTGTATCTGGGTTTTGGGTTCGGGTTAGGGTCAACCCGAAGGGGTTTTAGCTTGGGTTTCATTGTGTGTTGATATGGGTAGCCCGTTTGGGTTTCGGTCGGGTCGGGTCTGACCCATCGGGTTGCGTCTTTGGGTCTTCTTGAGAGTGTATCCGGGTAACCCGTTTACCCATGGGTCGGTTCGGGTCGACCCGTCGGGTCTGAAGATTATTGTTTATTATTATTATTATTATTATTATTATTATTATTATTATTATTATTATTAGTATTAATTAGTTTAAAAAGGTTTTAAATGGTTTGATAATTATAAATAATTTATAATTATGCCATTAAGGTTTTAATAATATAGAATATTATTCTAATGATCTATATATCATTATTATATTATATACTATATATTTAATTATTTATATGGTTAATATAAATAATAAATATTAGTTTTAAATAGTTTTAAATATCTGATAAATACCTATGTGTATTTATAAATTCTAGAAAATTAGGGTAATGACCCTGTGACTATTTTATTACATAGTGTAAGTGATAAAGCTATAATAGTATAGTCCAGTATTTTTAATAATTAATAAGGAGCTATCTTATGAGTATATTAATTATTAAAAATACCAAACGAGCTCCGAAAATTATGAAATAAATACTGGAGGTGTATTTTAACATCTAGTATTTAATAATAATACTTCTAAGTGCTGATTCTTTTGTATAATTATACTTATGTATTTAAATCCCGTTTCGGGTATTTTCTGGCATATAATATCTTCAATAATTCATAATAAATAATCTAGGACTCCGAAAATTACGCGGTCAGTTCCCAGAGTCTTAGAATAATGTATAGAACATTCCCGTAAAGTTTGGTGACTTTTCGACTCGGTCGAAAATACAGCCTGTCTTTTAGGGCCTGCATTAGTATAGTAAGCCCCGTATATTACCTCGAAAAACGCGACGGACTCCGATTTGAGTCTAGTCAATGGCGTTGGACTTAGAATGACACGTAGATCACTACCTTGAGGTTTATGACCTCATTTGGTAAAATTACCATTTTGCCCCTATAGTTGTACTCATACATTACTTCTGTTTATTCCGTTTATTGTTGTAGAACTTGACGGTTATCCGCTTTTCGAGGATCGGTGACTCGAGGTGAGTTTCCTAACCTCACTCTAATCCTAATAAGATGTATATAAGATGTTTAAAAGCTACCGGTATGATATTTTGTATAACTGATAAGCTGATTTATGATGTCAAGTGTATTGCCGTTAATTATAAGATGTTTAAAAGCATGTTATGGTAGTACTATCGCATACGTGAGCATGTCAAGGGTTTTATCTATATGTTTATCGGTATCAAATCCATGTTATATGATCCATGCTCTATATGTTACGTTTCTGCTGTTATTTGTGAAAAGCACGTTTTACGATGTTGTTGACTGAAAAGATAACGCATGCTATGTTATTAATAAAGAGGAATAAAAGTAGAATTGCATATGAGTATCGATGATGGACACACGTGCATTTCATAACATGTGTCATGTACGAGAAAGAGAAGTGTTTGATGAGAATGTGAATGAGATGAGACGTGATTTCTGGATCTTATGGATCAACGGCTGCCGAGCCGGGTGGACATGAACGGTTAGGGTTCCTAGCGCGCCTCTCGCCGTTGAAGACGTCCGGTGATGCGCATACGTGGTTGAAGACGTCCCATGTATCGTTGAATACGTCCGGCTAGTGCTCTAATATACTTCTCAGCCGTGTAGACGACCGGTGAGAATATACACATGGTTGAAGACGTCCCATGTGCCAGTTTCATTGTTTACAGATACCGTGCACCGTGAAAACGTCCGGTGGCCTATCAAGGGAATGAGTATGAATTGGCTGTGATAGTATGTTTTCATCCTTGATATACCGCGTGTTGTCAAGTGGATGAGAGAGAGAAAAGTGAATGATGAGATTGAGTGGAGGAGGAAATGATCTGGTACAAATGATTTGGTTTTGGAAAGTTTTGGTTTTAAAATAAAATGGTTTTGAAAATATCTGTTTTAAAAGCAAGTGTCTTTGAAAAGAGTTGGGAATGAGTCTTATTGATCATGCATTTGCACGCACGAGTTTATAATAAGGAGAATGTATTCTATGATGTTATATTTATCTATTTACCTTTCTTGTTGAAACCTCTGTTATGCCCGTGGTGAGAATGCGTATTTTGATAAGAGAATAACCATACTTAAAAAGAATTAAACTATGACGTGAGTTGAGAGATGTTATGTATTTACTGATTATTGTGCGGTTGAGACTCTCACTCAGCCTTGTTCCAAGGCTGACGGCATGTTACGCCCTGGGCATTCGTATGCCCAGAGTGTTGCAGGTTTGGAGATAGATAGAAGAGTTCAGGATGCAGTACCGTGGAGCCAAGGAGATTAAAGCCTTGCCCAAGACCTGATAGACAATTTCTCAAGTTTTAAGATTGTATAAACTGTTTAGTATGGCCTCTTGTATTAAGATTAAAGTTATTGTAACCCTTATTTAATTTCCGCTGCTATATTTATACTCTGATAAGTTTAGATCATGCCTATGCCCTAGCATTTCCCTTATGTTTGCATGGTGCGGAGTTAGAAGGACAGAACGGTTATCAAACTAGTCACGTGTCTACGGACCCATAAAGGAAAATTTATATTTTCCCTATTTTTGGCTTACTCCGGGGCGTGACAGGGTTTTTAGTGGTATTAGAGCTTAGGTTTAGAAGTTCACCGTCTGTCCGTCACTCTTAAGTTAAGAACCGTAAGATATTCCGGAGATAGTAACCGATGCTAAGATAGTTTTCCTTCGAGCAGGTAGTATGGAGTAACAAAGAGAGTATGACGCTGAAGATGAAGAGCACAAGACCACCATGGATAGGAAGGTCATTTCCTGAGGTTCAACCCATATTGGTGCCACTATCAGGCCCAGTGCCGTAGGGAGATAGGAAGTGGACACGTTGTTTCTTCTGTGAGAGACCTATTCCAAAGATAGCATATCACAGAGTGGTAGCACCGCGTTTATTGTCCGTTGAGATGGAGGATGGGTTCTTAGCTAGATTCATCTTATGTTTTAATTGTTCCACTTCTTTTGATGTATTCCAGATTTGTAGAATTAGTATTCGTACTATTGATGTACCCTTTTTATTCAGTAGTAGTTGTTTCTGACTTGACTTACCTATAATTGTATGGATGAGATGATTTCTTACTTTTTCACTAATTGCTACTCTTACCTCTTATATGTTTATTATTAATAAGAAAATAGGCTTGACCATTAGTTGATAGATGTTTTAGGCACTGACGAACTTCCTGAGATGTATCTCGGAACAGTCAGCTCAACCTAGAGTCTAGAAAGACCAAGGATATGGATGTTGTACCCATGATCCTAGTAAGTAGTTGTGACAACCGTTATATGTTAGAAATCTCTGTTAACTCAATACTGTTACTTGTCGTATGAGCAGATGAGATAAGATAAGGTATTGACCAAATAGGTGTTAACTCGTAGGTATAACCCTTGCTAGCATACACCATGGTTAAGAGAAAACGGAATACTCAGAATTCATCCAACGGACCAACAAATGTGATACCTCCAGCAGTAGATCCAACTGGATTGATAGGAGCCCTTGTCCGATGCGTGGAACAAGCAAGTAATCACCTGGACCGCGTCATCAACAACGGAAATACTCGTCAGACAGGAGATAAACTGCTTGAGAGATTCCGTGCACTTCAACCAGGGACTTTCACTGGAATGACAGAAGCATGGGAAGCTGAGCAATGGCTCCGAGATATGGAACGAATGTTTCAAGCCCTTGATTGCGACGAGATGGAGAAAAGACGCTTAGCTGTTTTTCAATTGACCTATTCGGCAGCAGACTGGTGGGAATCTGTTGAAGCTACAATGGGCGAAGATGTTACAAGGAAAATGACATGGGACGCGTTCAAGACAAAATTCCTAGCAAAGTATTTTCCAAGGACGGAAAGAAATAAGAAGAAAAAGGAATTCATAGAGCTAGTTCAAGGCAACATGACGGTACAAGAATACACGGCGAAATTTGAGAGACTATCACGATTTGCTCCGTACATGGTAGATACTCAGCGGAATAAGACACTGCAGTATTGCGAAGGACTTAATCCAGACATTCAGAAGACAGCAGCAGTATACCTCGACCAACCATTCGAAGAAATGGTCGAATTAGCCACACAACTGGAAAACATAGCTCTGAATAGCAAGAAACTAGAGAGCCACCAACAAAGAAGAAAAGACAACTGGTTCCAGGCAACCAACTCAGGAGGAAGTCGAAGAAGCAATCAAGTGTCACGAGCAACCACTCGAATGCAGTCTGTAATCACCAGAGGAAACTCTGAGTGCAATCAGAACCATAACAAGAGACAGCAAATCAGTGACAGAAGAGTTAGCCAGACAGCCGTTCAGACACATGTAAAGCAACGTGATATCTGTTACAACTGCGGAATACTTGGACACCACTCCAAAGAATGCACAGCACCGAGACAACTCACCGGGAAACAAGTACGGTGTTTCAATTGTGGAAAGACTGGGCATGTACGCAAAGTTTGTCCCGAACAAGAAATTCAGAACCATGCTCCACCACCACCACAGAAACCCAGAAAGAGAACTCGCAGATCAACAAATCAAAATCAGCACTGAATAAAATGAAAGACTGAAGGTACCATGCCCACTGCTAGAACTTTGAATCTTATATGGGAGTGATATTACAAGATGATTGGAGACATTCAAGAGAAATTGTGAGAAGGAGCTGATGTATTCCATAGGAATCAGACCCAGGAACAGTGGACAACAACTTATGGTCAGGAAGACCATTTAGATTGATAAGAGCGCCTGAGTTGATATAGAACAACTAACCATACGAGTAAGACTTGGCACATTTAAGATCTAGCAAACTCTAGATTTCGAGGACGAAATCCTCAAATAAGGTGGGTAGAGATGTATCACCCAGAATTTTCTAGAAATTCCACGTAGGATTTAGAAAGTATAGTGACGTCACCTTGATGGCGATTACAGAAGATCCATTAGAAAGACCATAATTAGGAGTCCTTACTAAGAATCCTTAGTAATCGTCTTGACGACGACTACGTCAAGTCAATCCAGTGTCTACTAGAATGGTCGTAACCCCGGTATATATATATATATATAATTTCTATATTAGAATCATAGGTAGAATTGCATTTGGACCCGCATATCCTGGTAACAGGTTTTCATTTTCAGTCTCATTTATAGTTAGTAGTGCATCTACCTATGAGTGGGACCCACACTGGAACCAAGTGGACCCCACCCCTGATAATCTACCCATGGATACACACAGCATACACATGCACGTACCTTGGGACCCAGGAGCACACCCATATGCACAACCTGAGATGGGACCCACACCACCCCTTGACGGTCATGTGGACCCTACCCTTGATCTACCCTTGGACACACAAACGTACACACACTCAAACACTTTGGTGCACCATTGCTCATGGGATAAACTCCTTCCCATTTCCCTCTATATAATGCACCCCCTTCCCACCATTTCACCCCACAATCTGTTTTATACAGATTCTAGAGAGAGAGAGAACCGAGAGAGAGTTACGGAGAGCACTCAAACATCCCCCACCACCCTCGGTTGATACACCACACACACACATCCTCTCTTCACTCTCTGCACTATCTTTGCACACACACACACACACACTCTGTGATCACAAGAGGAAGAAGAAGCAGAACAAAGGAGAAGGAAGAAGGAGAAGAGGAATAGTCGAGGAAGAAGAGAGAGATCGGAGGAGATTAAGGGAGTTTGAAGCCCCTGAGGTAAAACCAGACCCTCCCTCTCATTTTGAGCTACTGCATGTCCATTAGGAGACCCTAGAACCCACATGCAAGAGCCCAAACAGAGCCCTAAGCTCTGGATATGCTCCGGCCAGCCATTAGAGCTCAAGATCGAGCTTGATTTTCAAATCACAAACAAAGCCCTAAAAATCTACTCCAATCAGACCCATTTGGTCCCAGGTAGACCCCCTTGTAACAGTTTTTGTTTTGGGTGAGGTTTGAATGGCCATGCAGGCCATTATCCTTTTCTTGGCCGAAAACGATAATCACTTGGTAGGAGGATCAAACGAATAAACCGTCTCTCCAGCTCCTAGTATGTGACAGAGGACTTCATTCCGGTCATTTCCCCGTTGACCTCGCTAATTTTGATTGAGAGATGAGGGAGATATGAAGAGAGAGAAAAGCTCCGGCGAGCCCCGACTTTCCGGCGGCCATGCATCGCCGGAGAAGATGAAGACGACCCGTTTGGGTTCGGGTTATAACAGGCGGGTCCGGGTCAGGTTTGGGTAGGGTAGGCTTGAGTGTGTAAATGGGTAGGATAGCGGGCCGGGTTGAGTTTAAATAAAACCCGTGGGTCCTTTTAGTGGAACGGCGTCGTTTTGACGCCGGGTCTAGTTTAGGTCGCGTTCGGGTAGTTGGGGCGGGCTGGCGTGTGTCTGTAGATGGGTCAGGGTTTGGTTCGGGTTTAGTTAGGGTTTGGGCTAGCGGGTTGGGTTAGTATGTGAGTAGGATTGAGTTCGGGTTTGGTTTAGGGTTCGGGTTAACGGGTAGGTTTAGATGGTGAGTGTATCTGGGTTTTGGGTTCGGGTTAGGGTCAACCCGAAGGGGTTTTAGCTTGGGTTTCATTGTGTGTTGATATGGGTAGCCCGTTTGGGTTTCAGTCGGGTCGGGTCTGACCCATCGGGTTGCGTCTTTGGGTCTTCTTGAGAGTGTATCCGGGTAACCCGTTTACCCATGGGTCGGTTCGGGTCGACCCGTCGGGTCTGAAGATTATTGTTTATTATTATTATTATTATTATTATTATTATTATTATTATTATTATTATTATTATTATTATTATTATTATTAGTATTAGTATTAATTAGTTTAAAAAGGTTTTAAATGGTTTGATAATTATAAATAATTTATAATTATGCCATTAAGGTTTTAATAATATAGAATATTATTTTAATGATCTATATATCATTATTATATTAAATACTATATATTTAATTATTTATATGGTTAATATAAATAATAAATATTAGTTTTAAATAGTTTTAAATATCTGATAAATACCTATGTGTATTTATAAATTCTAGAAAATTAGGGTAATGACCATGTGACTATTTTATTACATAGTGTAAGTGATAAAGCTATAATAGTATAGTCCAGTATTTTTAATAATTAATAAGGAGCTATCTTATGAGTATATTAATTATTAAAAATACCAAACGAGCTCCGAAAATTATGAAATAAATACTGGAGGTGTATTTTAACATCTAGTATTTAATAATAATACTTCTAAGTGCTGATTCTTTTGTATAATTATACTTATGTATTTAAATCCCGTTTCGGGTATTTTCTGGCATATAATATCTTCAATAATTCATAATAAATAATCTAGGACTCCGAAAATTACGCGGTCAGTTCCCAGAGTCTTAGAATAATGTCTAGAACATTCCCGTAAAGTTTGGTGACTTTTCGACTCGGTCGAAAATACAGCCTGTCTTTTAGGGCCTGCATTAGTATAGTAAGCCCCGTATATTACCTCGAAAAATGCGACGGACTCCGATTTGAGTCTAGTCAATGGCGTTGGACTTAGAATGACACGTAGATCACTACCTTGAGGTTTATGACCTCATTTGGTAAAATTACCATTTTGCCCCTATAGTTGTACTCATACATTACTTCTGTTTATTCCGTTTATTGTTGTAGAACTTGACGGTTATCCGCTTTTCGAGGATCGGTGACTCGAGGTGAGTTTCCTAACCTCACTCTAATCCTAATAAGATGTATATAAGATGTTTAAAAGCTACCGGTATGATATTTTGTATAACTGATAAGCTGATTTATGATGTCAAGTGTATTGCCGTTAATTATAAGATGTTTAAAAGCATGTTATGGTAGTACTATCGCATACGTGAGCATGTCAAGGGTTTTATCTATATGTTTATCGATATCAAATCCATGTTATATGATCCATGCTCTATATGTTACGTTTCTGTTGTTAATTGTGAAAATCACGTTTTACGATGTTGTTGACTGAAAAGATAACGCATGCTATGTTATTAATAAAGAGGAATAAAAGTAGAATTGCATATGAGTATCGATGATGGACACACGTGCATTTCATAACATGTGTCAGCATGTGTCATGTACGAGAAAGAGAAGTGTTTGATGAGAATGTGAATGAGATGAGACGTGATTTCTGGATCCTATGGATCAACGGCTGCCGAGCCGGGTGGACATGAACGGTTAGGGTTCCTAGCGCGCCTCTCGCCGTTGAAGACGTCCGGTGATGCGCATACGTGGTTGAAGACGTCCCATGTATCGTTGAATACGTCCGGCTAGTGCTCTAATATACTTCTCAGCCGTGTAGACGACCGGTGAGAATATACACATGGTTGAAGACGTCCCATGTGCCAGTTTCATTGTTTACAGATAGCGTGTGCCGTGAAGACGTCCGGTGGCCTATCAAGGGAATGAGTATGAATTGGCTGTGATAGTATGTTTTCATCCTTGATATACCGCGTGTTGTCAAGTGGATGAGAGAGAGAGAAAAGTGAATGATGAGATTGAGTGGAGGAGGAAATGATCTGGTACAAATGATTTGGTTTTGGAAAGTTTTGGTTTCAAAATAAAATGGTTTTGAAAATATCTGTTTTAAAAGCAAGTGTCTTTGAAAAGAGTTGGGAATGAGTCTTATTGATCATGCATTTGCACGCACGAGTTTATAATAAGGAGAATGTATTCTATGATGTTATATTTATCTATTTACCTTTCTTGTTGAAACCTCTGTTATGCCCGTGGTGAGAATGCGTATTTTGATAAGAGAATAACCATACTTAAAAAGAATTAAACTATGACGTGAGTTGAGAGATGTTATGTATTTACTGATTATTGTGCGGTTGAGACTCTCACTCAGCCTTGTTCCAAGGCTGACGGCATGTTACGCCCTGGGCATTCGTATGCCCAGAGTGTTGCAGGTTTGGAGATAGATAGAAGAGTTCAGGATGCAGTACCGTGGAGCCAAGGAGATTAAAGCCTTGCCCAAGACCTGATAGACAATTTCTCAAGTTTTAAGATTGTATAAACTGTTTAGTATGGCCTCTTGTATTAAGATTAAAGTTATTGTAACCCTTATTTAATTTCCGCTGCTATATTTATACTCTGATAAGTTTAGATCATGCCTATGCCCTAGCATTTCCCTTATGTTTGCATGGTGCGGAGTTAGAAGGACAGAACGGTTATCAAACTAGTCACGTGTCTACGGACCCATAAAGGAAAATTTATATTTTCCCTATTTTTGGCTTACTCCGGGGCGTGACAGTATGTATCTAGAATGTGCCAAGGCTTTAGTGTGTTTTGTGTTCATGGATTCCTAGAATGACTTAGAAGTCTAAAATGTGTATGAACGAATGAAAGATATAAACAATAGAGATTATTCAGAAACAGAGTCCGTACTGTCAACTGAAATGTTAGAAAATCTTAGAAAATAAAAACAAATAAAGATCTAGAGGCCCATATTATACAAAAAGTTCCCTAAGACATTGAAGTTCAAGGGAAAAATAATTTGGGACCACTCCTTTTGGAAAAGTTTTCTGTAAAACAAGTTGAAAGTCAGCCAAGCTGCTGTGACAGTAAAGGCAGAATATCTGGAGAGAATGTTTGGACCAAAATGGAATCCTTCCAAGTATTTTCAAGCCAAGCCAAAAATCGTGGGTGTTCTCTAATGAGTTAGGAAGACTATCCAAGTGGTCTTGCATCCATACATTGAGTATTGAGTTCTAGAGAAATCTTTGAGCTCGGATCGTTCACTGTTTTGACTCACTGTTTTAAAGATTTTGCGAAAAAACTTGAGTTTTCTTTCTTGAGATCAAAATGAGAGGGTTTGAGAGGGGTTTTGAAATAGAGGTTTTCAAAGTATATTTTCAACATCAAATATAGATTATGACCTCTTGGACTATCAACATCAAACTCATCATCAAGAATCTCTAATATTATTGGAGAGATTCATTTTTATTTTAAACATAACTTCAAGGATACCTTGGAAGTATTGAAGTTGGAATCATCATCTATCAAACATGTTTTTGAGGTCAAGAGCTACTATCCATAAGGATTCACTCACCTCAAGCTTCATGTCATCATTTAGATGATGAAGAGCAAGTAAGTAATAAAGTAAAATAAAAAGAAATGAGATAAGAAGAGATGAACATATATATAAACAAGCAAGTAAATAAAAATCAACAGATGATAACCAATGTGATATTGGACTTATAGATTGGTGTTTCACTCATAGATATTGACATTTGGACATGGAAGTAGCTTCCTAACTCAAGAATGCTCAAGAATGGTGATTGGGGGGTATTTGAAATGTGAAGTATAAGAGAGGTAATGGAAGAAAACAAGATTAAAACTCACTTTCTTATAGAAAATCAACAGGAGAAGCTCCCTTTCTTTCTTTTAAACCTATCTCTATCTCTCTTTCTCTCTACAACTTCTATAAACTTTGCACTTGGCCCCCCCCAAAATGAAGAGCAATGGGGGGTTTATATAGGCCAATTTGGGGAGGTTTTGGGATTTAGAAAGTGCTCCCATTGGTCCCAAACATCTGTGAACATAAAACTACATCGTTTTGGTTTTTAATTAATCAAATTGGACCCCAAAATAAATTACAAAATTGGACTCTACGATGGTTGAGTGCCGCCGCGGTAGTGGCCATGTGCCGCTATGGCACTCCTCCTCAGACGCCCAGAAATTTGTATTTAAGCCCCCAGAGGTTCCGGTATTCGCGAAAAGGCCCTATTTTGTCCGAAATTCACAGAAAATGCTTATGAACTCCAAACTGAGGTTGTGATATACCGTTGGAAAGGTAATGGAGTCTACTTTACATAAAAAATAGTTCAGAGATAGGTCACTTTGAAAAACTTTACGGTATTCGCAATAAAAGCTGATTTGATCGCCTTTTTCACCTTCGGAAATTCATAATAAATCTGTTTTAAATCCAGAAATTATGTGCGATACATCGTTGGAAAGCTATTAACCTCTACTATCCATGAATAATGTTTGAAAATTAAAAATGTTTGAAAATTGTTATGGTGCTTCGGTTTCAAAGTCAACGTTTGGTCAAACTGGTCAAACTGAGGATTCCCGGGAAGTTCTGGAAAAAGAAGCTGATGTTTTCGTTCGATTTTCTTTTAAAACTCATTTTAATATTTTCCACATGATCTAGAAGGATTCTGAAACTTTTCGGCGAATGTGGACGATTTCGGTCAAACCTTGGTCAAACTTGGTCAAACCGATCAACGGGGACTTTCTGGGAACTTCCGGGACTTCCTGGGGTCTCTTGGAGCTGACGATTTCATCTGATTTTACTTAAAAGCTCATTTTTTTACTTTTTTATGACATATCATGTTTCCAGAACTTTTGGTCCAAATTTGGGAGTTTTCGGGTTTTCAGGGGCATTTTGGTCATTCTGAGCATTTTGAGAAATAGAACTAACTTCCAGGAGTCCTTTTGAGTCTTTTTCGATCATTGTGAACCACCAAGCTATGGGTCTCCTAAATCTGATAGCCGACAAAATGGGGTGTCTACAATCCCTAATGCCTTTAAGGGTATAAAGTCCGAGTTTTGGCCTCCATAACTCTTGAGCATAGCACGGCCTAGCTGAAGACGTAATAGATAGCGCTTCTTGGGAGGTAACCCAAGCTTTAATCGTTTTGTTCCCTCATTTTTGTACACTCTTTGATCATTTTGAGTCAGCTTTTCATTTTCTCGATAGGTTTGGGGGTCAAGGTCAATTTATTTAGAATTTGATCCTGTTGAAAGGAAAGAAAAGAAAGAAAGAGGTAACTCACTCGTACGAGAGGTCGCTCGCGTGGCTCGCACACGTGAGTTTTGGACTTAGAAAATTTTAAAGGTTTTTTTTTTTAATAAAATAGCCTCAATATTTGCTTGCGCGTGACCCGCTCACGCGAAGGGGGGATTTTTATGTTTTTCTCTTTTGTTATCTTCTTCTCACTCCCAACCCTTATATGTTTTTCCCCTTTCTGTTTGCTCTCTTAGGTCCTAGATCGAGTCCTTTATTTTGATAGTTCTGTTTGTGCTTGCTCTTCTTGATTTTCATTGAGTCTTTCAGTGTTAGTTTAGTTTTTCAACTAGTATGCCACGGTCTACATTACATATATATTTCTATTAGCTATCGTTGTTATTTTGTTTGTTTATTTTCTTTTGTCGAGTATTGATAGGTGAATTAGTGGCTCCATTTGGAGTAATTGAATATTATCGCCATATTCATATACGTTCACCTGGTTTGTAATTGCTGAGATCGTGGTAATGTCATTTCTTCTTTATGTACTCTCCTTTCTATCATTTTATTAATTCATTGAGGACAATGAAAGGTTTAGGTTTGGTGGTATGCAGTCATATGCACATTACTATGCACCAATTTTTCAAAACATTTCGATACTTGTGTTTAAATAAACGAAGTTACCGATACTTGTGTACAAAAATATCAGGTCAAAATCAAGCCTCGCCACCTCAGCAAAGAGAAGTTAAGTCACCTTGAATCTGGGCTGACTACCCAACCATCCCGGGGCGTTATAGAGAACCGCCTGGTTCAGTCCAAAGCCCGGGCATCCGCTCCTGGACTGACCCCACATGGGCGCACCTCCAGAAGGCGTGGTTGCTTGCTGGGCAAGCAACCAGACAGTTTCCTATCCTAATTAGAAGTCTAAATGGAAGGAGCAAGTGGTTTCCTAAACCACTTAGAAAACTCTCCTAAATTCGTGTAAATCAGTTGTAATCAGATTGGCTTCCTAATCTGCAGACTTACCTTGTAAGGGTGGTCTCTTGCACCTATAAAAGAGGCCACTCACCCCCATTGAGGGGGGATCGCATTCTGAACCCAGAGAATACCATATTACATTCACTCATACGCATCTACCTGGTCGGTTGGGTTGGTAGTGCCGCCCAATCTGTTGGCTCAACAATAGCCGCCGGTAATCTGTTAGTGAAAGCGCACCGACGCACTTGTGGACGTAGGTCACTTCATTAATGGGGCCAAACCACATACCAAATTTATTGTGCCCATCACTCTCCAAATTACTCTTACTCAATTTTTGGCATCATCAGTTTGGCGCCGTCCGTGAAAAGGTCGACTGCTTTCTTTGAAAAATAAATCTTTGACTGGTTGACATGCCTCCAAAGAAAGGTAAGAACACCGCTGCTCCAGTGGGACTGGCGAACTCACAAGTCGGACAACCTGCCGCTTCTATGACCTCTGAACAGGTCATCCCAGCTCTTGCACAACTCCTAGAGGGCCAATGGCAAACCCAACAGTAGATTGAAGCGCTGTTGGCCCTTACCCCCAAATTGAGGAGCAGCCCTAGAAAGGCACACCCAACCGAAAGCCTCCACGAACCAGACAACACACCCACACTACCCCTGCATCCCCGCCAGGTTGGAGATGGCACAGGGATGAAGAACGTAGCTAGGTCCCTAGGCGAATCTGACAACATGCCCGGGCTAACCCGAGCTGGGCGGGAGACGCAAGGGACATCATCAATAGTAGGCGTGCTGCCAGAAGGGAGGGGCCAGAACATATGGCCCATGAATCGGCCCAGGACCCCCTGGCCAGGAGCTGGGGAGACCTTTGGCACACAATCACCCAAAGCCAGAGCCGTGTCATATCCCTAAGGACAGCACACTTCAAAGAAGAGGCCTCGCCATCTGATCCAATCTATTGCTCGAACATAGAGAGGAAGACGGAGTGGGAAGGCGTGAAGGCTCAAATCTAGGACCTGTAGAAATAGATCGAGCAATTGAGCCGCAAGCAGTGCCATGATCATACCAACATAGAGACCGAGTCACCTTACGCTGTTCGGGTCACCAGATTCCCCATCCCGCAGAAGTTTAAGCCACCGCATCTCAACTCCTACGACGGGACTAGGAGCCTAGTGGATCATGTTTATACCTATAAGGCCCAGATGGCGTTAGTCACCACCATCGACGAGTTACTATGCCTGGCCTTTCCCAACAACCTCAAGGGGCCACCCGCGTAGTGGTTCCACACTCTTAAACCTCGAATGGTTGATGACTGCAAGACATTGAGCAAGCTTTTCATTAGCTAATTCATAGGGATGCTTCACCAGTCATAATGGGACACCCAACTAATGACCGTCAAGCAACATAAAGGGGAATCCCTAAAGGACTCCGTGGACCATTTCAATCAACAGAGGCTTCAAATTTGCCACTTGAACAAAACAGCCGCTATCATGGCCTTCTGATCGGGAGTTCAACACTCCAAAGCTGCTACGTCATTTCATCGAGACCGACCGGCAACCCTGGTTGAACTCTCAGAAAGGGTCAGAAAGTACATCGACACGGAGGAGTTTCTGAAGTCCAAGCACGCCAGCTTCATGAGAGATGAGTCCCCAAAAGCTAAACAGAAATGTGAGGGTTCTGTGAAGGGTCCAGGAAAGAAGCCCAGTCAAGATCAGCAAAAAGGCGATCGGGATCAAGCCCCGATTACCTTCACGCCACTTTCCCGGCCTATCCACGAGGTCATAGCCACCGCTGAGATCCAAAGGCTACTCTAGCAGCCAGCGAAGCTGAAAAGTCCACCCGGCAAGAGAAACTGGGATAAGTTTTGTCGCTTCCACAAAGACCACGGACATGGCAGAGATGATTGCTTTAGGCTTAAGATCACCATTGAGAAGCTAATTGAGCAAGGCCATCTAGCCGAGTTCATGGCAGAAGACAGACGACCTCAGCAAGACATCCGGGCTCCGAAACAGCAGCGACCCCTCAGGCAGATCAATAGAATCTCCAGAGGAACTTCGAGTGGATGGGATTCACAGTCGGCCAAGAAAAGGTATGCTCAGGCATCCTGATCGGATGTCTGGTATGTCCAATCTACCAGCTTTCCCCCAACCAACGTGTTAATGTTCTCATACAAGGATATGCTAGGCCTGCACTGCCCTCATGATGATCCGCTGGTGGTGACACTCTCCGTCGCAAACTATGTGGTTAAAAGGGTGTTGGTGGACACGGGCAGCTCCTCTGATATTATGATCGTCTCAGCATTCGATCGGCTAGAGATCTCCAGAGACTAGCTCCGACTAGTGACCACTCCCCTAGTAGGTTTCAATGGGTCAAGCACATAACCGCTTGACACCATCGAGCACCCGGCTCTTATGGGGACTTACCCCCAGCAAACATCTGTACTGGAAAACTTTGTAGTTGTAGAAGCTCCATCCGCGTACAACGTCATCCTCAAAAGACCAACTCTCAACAAAGCCAAGGCGGTTGTGTCGACGTTCAGCCTGGTTGTCAAGTTTCCAAACCCCCAGGGACCTGGAACCTTACGTGGAGACCAGGCGACTGCTCAGAGTTGTTACGTTAGCTCCCTATGTAGAAAGTCTACCACAGAAGCATTGAACATTCAGGAACTGGACCCGAGGGATCAAGACGATGGAGTAAGTCCGGTGGAAGAACTGGAGCAAGTGGTGCTAGACCCGAAGAATCCCGACAGGTGCGCTAGCATAGACACTCTCTTAGAGCCAAGCCTCAAGGAGAAGTTGATCTGATTCCTGTAGCAGAGCCAAGATGTCTTTGCCTGGAGCCACGAAGACATGCCCGGGATAGATCCCTGGGCCATGTCTCACCGCCTCAACATCAACCCGGACTCCCGGCTAGTCAAGCAAAAGAGGTAAAGTATGGCACCCGAGAGACAGGCGGCGGTGTGTGAAGAAGTTAAGAAGCTCCTAAAGGGAAATTCCATTCGAGCAGTCCATTATCCCGACTGGTTAGCAAACGTGGTCCTAGTTAAGAAAAGCAATGGGAAGTGGAGAATATGTGTAGATTTCACTGATCTGAATAAGGCCTGCCCCAAGGATTGCTATCCATTACCCAGGATAGACCTCATTGTAGAATCCACGGTCGGACATGCACTCTTCTCGTTCATGGACGCTTACTCGGGGTACAATCAGATCAGCATGTACCCTAGGGACGAAGAGAAGACCTCCTTCATCACGGACCAAGGAACGTACTGTTATAAGGTAATGCCCTTCGGCCTCAAAAACACCAAGGCAACCTACCAATGCCTGGTCAATCATATATTCAAGGATCTAATCAGAAAATCCATGCAAGTCTACGTTGATGATCTCTTGGTCAAAAGCAGAGATGAGTCTAACATCTTGAGCATCTGGCGGGGGCCTCAGCATTTTGAGGAAGTTCGGAATGAGGTTGAACCTGACCAAGTACACATTCGGCGTCTCGTTTGGGAAGTTTTTGGGGCACCTAGTCAACAGACGAGGTATCGACGCAAACCCCGAGAAAATACAGGCCATCATAGGCATGCGGTCACCCAGGTCAACCAAAGAAGTTCAGAGCTTGGTCGGGCGGGTTGCCGTGTTGAATAGATTTATCTCCCGAGCTATTGACCGGTGTCTGCCATTTTTCAAAATCCTCCGCAAGGCCTTTCAGTGGTCGGACGAGTGCGAAGGGGCATTTCAGGAACTCAAGAAATACTTGGCATCACCCCTTTACTCTCAACACCCATGCAAAACGAGGAATTGTTCTTATATTTGGCAGTGTCACCCTCAGCGGTCAGCTCAGCTTTCATCAGATAAGAACACGGGATATAATTCCCGGTCTACTACACCAGCCGAGCACTTCAAGGTGCGAAAAGCAGAAATTCCTGCATAGAAAAGCTGGCTTTTGCCCTTGTCACTTCTGCCCGGAGACTTTGCCCGTATTTCCAGGCCCACGCAATCGTGGTCCTCATAGATCAGCCTCTCCATCGGATCTTGAGTAGGCTAAAAACATCCAGAAGGCTTGTCAAGTGGGCCTTGGAGCTAGAGGAATTCAAAGTAACCTATAGACCCAGCATGGCGATCAAGGGAAAGGTTGTAGCAGATTTTCTCGTGGAGTTCACATACCTAGAAGACCCAATTGAAGAGCTTGACCCACCCTACCTACTGCCCAGACTACAGAAAGACATCCTGACCCAGATACTTTACGTAGATGGATCTTCCAGCAAGTAAGGCAGCGGGGCGGGGATCATCTTGACTACTCCTGATGGAATCTAGCTTAAGTATGCACTGAGGTTCGGGTTTCGTGCCTCCAACAACGAGGCCGAGTACGAAGTCCTGTTAGTTGGGCTACAGTTGGGTACTTTAATGCGTGCACAGCAAGTTCAAGGGGACAGTGATTCTCAGCTTATGGCTAACCAAGTTAACCAGTAGTATGAAGCTCGGGAAGACAATATGGTAGCTTACCTAGCTCTCGTCCGAACGGTATAGAGAAAGCTTAAGGGTTTCTTAATCACACAAATCCTGAGGGAGGAGAACACTAGGGCCGATCGATTAGCCCGCCTCGCCTCATCCTCCGAGTCAGACATGCCCGGGATAAGGATAGAATACTTACTCGAGCCAAGTGTGATCAACTCGGAAGGCATGGAGGTCGAGCCGGTAGCCCTATGCCCCAGCTGGATGGATCCAATCACGACATTCCTCACTACTGGCGTGCTACCAGACAAAAAGGAAGAAGCCCGCCGGGTCAAGTACCGAGTGGCCAAATATCACCTTATTGATGGCATCCACTACAAAAGGGGGTTATCTATCCCCTATCTCCACTGTGTTCACCCTGCCTAGGTACAGCCAATACTACATAAAATCTACGAGGGAATTTACGGGTACCACACTGGAGGCCAGGCACTTTCGTGAAAAGCCTTGCTGCAAGGTTACTACTGGCCAACAATGGCCCAGGATTCCCAGGAGTATGTAAAGAGGTGTGGCAAGTGCCAGAGATACTGCCCCTGTTTAACTAACCGGGAGAACTCCAAACACCCATCCTCAGCCCGTGGTCGTTCGCTTAATGGGGAATCGACATCGTTGGTTCCCTCCCGATCAGAAAAGGGCAAGTTAAGTTCGCGGTTATCGTTGTGGACTACTTCACCAAATGGGTGGAAGTCGAACCCTTAGCAATAATCACTGATAAAAAGATGGAAAGTTTCATTGAGAAAAACATCCTATGCAGGTTCGACATTTCCCGGGTTCTGGTCAGCGATAACGGTAGACAGTTTGATACCCCGGTATTCATGCAGTTCTACTTGAGATATCGGATGTCGAATCACTATTCCTCTCCCGAGCACCCACAAGCCAATGGCCAAATCGAGGTAACAAACTACTATTCTACAGTTAATCAAAACAAGGATCGAAAATGCTAGAGGCGTATGGGCGGAGGAATTACCGACCCTCCTATGGGCCTATCGCACTACCCCCTAAGCGGCAATAGGCGAGACACCATTCTCACTGACCTATAGCTTTAAGGAAGTGGTCCCTATGGACCTCAAGTTACCTACATACCGGGTGGCAAATTTCAACGAGCATGGCAATGAGGAAGCCCTCAGAGGAGAACTCGACCTAGGAGAAGAGAGAAAGGATAGGGCATATCTGAAAGTGGCAGCCAATAAATAGAGGGTCTCTCGGTACTTCAACAGTAAGGTAAAGCAATGTAGTTTTTATGTGGAGATCTCGTTCTGAAGGCGATAAACCAGTCTACAAGAGTCCCGAGCCATTACAAGCTGGGACCAAACTGGGAAGGTCCATACCTAGTCACCCGGGTAAACAGGTCGAGTACCTACTGGTTATAGACTCTGGACGGGCTTGATCTATCTCATCCATGGAACGTGCAACACCTACGCAAGTACTTTCAATGACGCTTGGATAAGGGCGATCTAGCATTAGTTAGGAAATTTATAGCTCAATTTGGGCATTACTTATCGTTTTCAAAAAAATAAAAAACATTATAAAGATTTTCTGTTCTTGCTAAGAGATGCGACCCCTACAAGTGTTCTATGCAAAGCCCTCGGCCTAATACCCGAGGCAAAAGACCCTAGCTAAAAATCAGGGTATAAAAGACCTCGGGATCAACCCCCGAGGCACCGGCTTTGATTAGGTCCAACCGACGATGGAGGTAAATCCCCCTAGGTGGCTGATGATGGCAAGTCTCAAAAGACCCTGGCTAAAATCCAAGGCATAAAAGACCTCGGGGTCAACCCCCACAGCGCCGGCTTCGCTTATGTCCACCAGACAATGGCGGCATATCCCCCTAGGTGGCTGATGATGGCAAGTCTCAAAAGACCCTGCAACTACCCACGTTCCAGGTCAGCTTCCTACGGTCACTCCCTCTACACGCCTTCCTTAGCAAAAGCTCAGGGGGTAGGGAAATACCAAACAAAAATAGGAAATCATACTGGGTACTAATAGGACTTGAAATCCTAGAACATTCCTAACATTTCCAAGTACCTACAGTACCCAGAGAAACTGCCCGGATAATAAATAAGATAAAATCCTACACTATACCGGGCAGGACCTTCAAAATAGGCCCCTACAAGATAAAGTATTTTCTACCGGTTATAGTCCTAAACCTTTTGCTAAGGTACGGATTTAGATTGGTTAACAACCGGTTGGGTATTGGCAATCATAAATAGGCATAAACGTACAAGTAGTAAAAACATTTGATGAAAAAGCTGGCCTCAAAAGGACCTTTTCATTAATTAAAAAGAAAACTGTACATTGCCTGGGAGGCAGTTGTAGTAGCCTCCCAAAAAAAACAAAAACAGATGAAATACAAGTCAGGGACTAAGCGTCGTCAATCTCGACCACGTCTTCGGTCTCTCGGGTCTCTCCCGCTGGGGCAGTTCCTTCTCCCGGGGCCGGGCTATCGTCTGGGGAAGTGAAAACATTAGCAGCTCCGGCCAAGGTAGCAAATTCACCAGCAGCATGAGGACCAACGTCCCAGTAGTCTGAATCAATCCCCTCGTCGGACGAGATGTCCCACTCGGGGGTGATCCCGGGCTAAGCGCCTCTTGAGGACTTCATAACCTTGGAAACAGCAATCATCAAAGGCTTCTTATGTGGACCCGGCCGCTATTGCCTTAACTAGGGCTTTCGCTCGGGCCTCTACTACTACCGTGAGGGCTCGGGATGCCTCCAGATCTGCCTAGGCCGCACCAAGACTTTGGGTTAAGGCCTTAGTCTTGTCTTTTTCCAGAGCCAGGGTTATTTTCCCAGCCTCTGAGTCCGCCCGTTCTCGCGACAGCACGGCTTCAGTGGTGGTGGCCTTCTCGACCAAGGAGGGCAGGATGGACTCTCCACCAACAGCCATATAGCCAACCTGCAAGAAACCCAAACTAGCCAGTCAACAAGGGGAGCACAGGGAAAGTTGTGGTGATAAAATGAACCAAGGCAGAAATGTTTACCAAGTAAGAAAGGCTATATAGCCATCCCTGAAAGTCTTCAGGGGATAAGCTGGCATGTCTCCACCTGGCTAGGGATAGGGACGGGCCTAACCCTGTCCCTGATCTCTACAGGTCTCCCCATCGGCAAATCGGATGGCACGTCCGTCCGGGTAATTGCCTCTTCTACTGCTACCAATTGGTGAGCTGAAATCCTCGCAGGTTTTGGATGGTTCGCTGTCCCATGTCAGATCCGCCTGAGCGACTGATCACTTCCTGATGCCTTTCCCACTGGTCTTTTTCCTTGGCTCTATGCCAACCGGGCGGCTGTGGCCTTCCTGGCCCTTAACTACTCCAAATCCCTCTTTGGGGGCATTTCTATAAAGGGAAGGTTACAATATCAGCAAAAGGAAAACACGAATAAAGTATAACGGGAAAGACACATGACTCGAACACTTACCAGGAATGATGGGGGAAAGACCGGAGCTACAACGAGCTTGTCTGGAGTGTAGGTGGGGACAAACTCTCTTGTCCAGGTCAGCAAGTTCCAGACATTTATAGGAAGACTGGCCAAGTGCCGGATCCGATTCTGGCACTCCTTAGAAATGTCAGGGGGGTTGGCCGACCCCACTGCAAGGCAAAGCATGAAGGAAGTCAGCAGTCAGGCTACCTTCAAGAAAATAAAATAAAGCAGAAAATAAAAATAAAAGAGAAAGAACACTGGGCGGGCTTACCCCTCGGCTTGGAGGTCCTCAGTTGGCTTCCCGGAGCCCGATCGCAGAGCCCTAGGGTGGAGACTTGAAAGAACTTAACTTCCACCCATTGTTGTTACTAGGGTAGTTGATGATGATCTTCCTCCCCTGCTGGGCTACCACAGAGAAGAATCTGACCTCCCCATGCATGGGGAACGGTTGGTGCGCCCACAGGAACTCTTGAAGGGTGAGTTCATACCCGAAGACCTGGAGCTATAAAGAGATGGACCCCAACAAGAACCTCTAAACATTCAGAGCTAACTGCCCGAGAGTAATCCCAAGGTAGATCAGGACGTCTCGGGCAACTGGATGTAGAGGAATGCGAAAGCCCGCCATGAGGATATAGGGTGACAAAGCCCCGCTCATGGATATGGGCACCGCCAGGATTTACGGCAAAGGAGCAATGGTCAGGGATAGCGTACGTATCCCTAATCTGGTTAAGATCCTGAGTATGTAGGATAGATGGAGTAAACTCACAGTCAAATACATCCTCAGGGCCAGCGTTCCCCAGTGTCTCATCACCTGAACCCCAAGAAACAAAGGCAACTTGGGCCTCCTGGTCCGGCTCATCATCAGATAGATGGATCGGAATTTTGCCCTCACTATGGTGATCAGAGGGGGTCATAGAGATTGGGCTTAGACTTGTGTCCTGCATCCCTGACCCGGACCACTCATCCTCTGACCGGGAAGACGAGTCAAAATCGGAGTGACACATCCATGAGGTCTCGGTGACTGGGCAAGGAAGCAAATGACGACCTTGGTATGGTCAGGAACTCTCAGTCTGAGGTACAAAGGCTGTAAGGTTATTAATCTAAGGGGTAAAGAGTATAAGGTCCTTAAAGTAAGGTGACACTCAGTAAAAATACCCCGGAACAGCCCGCTCGGTTAAACCTACCTAACGTGTTGCCTGATCTAAAGAAAGAACAGAACCTTAAGAAGAAAAAATCCCACTGTCGTTCGAAACATAACAGATCTGTCCTCTCTAGCTTCACTCAAAAAATAAAAGGAAAAGAGGATAAAGGGAAGAGCAGTGAATTGAAACTCAGAAGTGGGGGACTTACACAATTCAACGTAGGAAAAGGGCTCGAAGAGTGTTACCAGGAACTTTTTGCTCTCAAAACCGCTCGATATCTCTATCTCTTGGCAGTAGGAATGGCTGAAATGGACAAGTGTTCGTTATATACATAGCGTGGACGGTCCAAATCAAATCAGATCCAACGGCCAATAAGCTTTCCCGCCAGGACCGTCTGACAACTGTCACCTCAGGCACGTGAAGTGTTACCTCAAAAGGTGTGCGCATTAATACAGAATGTGACAAACGAGTTTTTACGTGATTGTTTAATTACTCCTGAATCGACCTCGTTAAGTCAGGACCAGACCAGTGGCCAGTTGACACATGGTGGGAGTTGGTCCCTGGCCCACATGGTCACCGTTTGGTCCAGACCCCGGTTGACCAGCATGACCGGTCGCACCCCGGGTTAGACCTGGCCTCTTCTTCGGATGGTTTTTCGGAAGCAGTCTTTATTTTCAAACCTCATCTGATAGAGCATCACATCAGTTTTGAAAATGGGGGCAGCTAATATGTACAAAAATATCAAGTCAAAGTCAAGCCTCGCCACCTCAGCAAAGAGAAGCCAAGTCACCTTGAATCTGGACTGACTACCCAACCATCCAAGGGCATTATAAAGAATCGCCCGGTTTGGTCCAAAGCCCGGGCGTCCGGTCCTGGGCTGACCCCACATGGGCGTACCTCCAAAAGGCGTGGTTGCTTGCCCAGCAAGCAACCTGACAGTTTTCTATCCTAGCTAGAAGTCTAAATGGAAGGAGCAAGTGGTTTCCTAAACCGCTTAGGAAACTCTTCTAAATTCGTGTAAATCGGTTGTAATCAGATTAGGCTTCCTAATCTGCAAACTTAACTTGTACGGGTGATCTCTTGCACCTATAAAAGAGGCCACTCACCCCATTGAGGGGGGATCGTATTCTGAACCTAAAGAATAGCATGGTATATTCACTAATACGCATATACCTGATCGGTTGGGTTGGTAGTGCCGCCCAATCTGTTGGCTCACTAATAGTTGCCAGTGATTTGTTAGTGAATGCACACTGACGCACCCGTGGACATAGGTCACCTCATTAACGGGGCCGAACCACATACCAAATTTATTGTGTCCATCTCTCTCCAAATTACTCTTATCCAATTTTTGGCATCATCACTTGTTATATAACTTGGATTGTTATAGAATGGTAATAAGAAAAGAAGTGGTTAACATTTGCTGAAGCCATGATGCGATGTTTAGGATATGTATCGTTCGAATCATACTTTTATATCATAAATTTGCACACAAACCTATGCACTACACGTAGTCACTTGAATACATGTTTGATGTGAACTATAATTAATATGTTTCGAATTTCTAGATAACATATAGTGTGGAGACGAAACCCGGTGAGCTTTTGAGCCTATTTTTTTCTTTTTAGAGGGTTATAAATACATTTTGTGTTTGTTGAATTTCATTGAAATAGCGTATTGACTCGTTGTTTAGTCTCATGATTCTTGTTTTGGTTGATAGTCAAGTTAAAATATTTGCTATCATGCTAAATAATCTTTCGTTGTAAATGTTAAAAAACCGTATCACCCTAGTACATGATTTTAGGCTTTCATTGTTTTTCACCCTTTTGACCTTTGACCTATCCTGATAAATGATTAAATTTTCTTAGTTTACCCCTTTGAGCCTTTAAAGTGCCTCTCTTTCTTTAATCACCATGATCCTTTTTTTTTTGCTCCAACTTGGCCAACTTGGAGTTCACCACTGAAAGATTGATCAACTTTCAGTGGTGATAAGGTGATGTGTCGATTGAGAAGAAGAAGAAAATAAGATAATGTTTGTGGTAGTTGCCTCGGTATTCAATGAATATTCATTTCAAAAGTAACAAAAAGGAAAAGAAAAGGTTAAAAGAAGAAAAGAAAAAAAAAAGAGGAAAGAAATTTAAAAAATATGAAAAGAATAAAATGAAAAGATGAAAGTTAGTAGAAGAATGAATGAAAGAAATTAAATATGCCTTACAATACTATTCTGAAGATTACTTGATGAATCCGTTCTATTATTTTTCATTGCTTGAGCCACATTACAACCTTTAAGAAGTCCTATTTGATCCTAGAAAACATGGTTTGGATATGTAAATGATGGGAGGGGGATTAAAACATGGTAACGATTAATTTTTCTTGAATTCTGGCATCCTTTCATGAGACTACTTTTCTTGCGTGTCATGCGCCTTTTTGTGTCATATGTGAGCATTGCTTGTTTTGACAACATATTTCGTTGACTCGCATATACCTGAGAAATTACACCTATTTCTGAGTGTTTCATTTGAGAGTGTAATTAACATTCTGAGATTCGTAGTCGAAGGATAGTTGGACGGTTATCTGAGTTATATTATAAGTTCAAAAAAGGCGTGTATTCATTTGACTACAACATCACACTAGTGCAATTTTATAAGAGACTCTATTGATTTATTCGATGCATGTGCTTGGGATTGTTTTTCATGACCAAGGTAGATGTTTGGTTCCATTTCTTCTTCTTCGTTATCTATTTCAAATTATCATTTTATGATAGGAAGTATTGAATATTATGTTTTTGTGATTTTAATAAATTTTTTTAAATGTATAATGAAATAAAGATGGTTGTGGGTGTCTTATTCGACGAGAACCTTCACGAGACTTCACTCGCCCTACTAGGGACACCTAGGGGTTTAAAAGGCTTGTTATATATGCTAAATCCAATCGCGTTGCCTGTGACAGTGAGTTAGGATTTTTAAGGATAGTAGTATTTATTTTTATATTTTTTTCTATGCTTGAGGACTAGCAAAGTATAGGTTAGGGGATGTGATCGGCGACAAATAGTTTCCGTTCATAGTCCTGAAGATACGCTTTATTAGCCTATTTCATTTAGTTATTAAGAATTTTTAATAAGTATTCTATGTTTTGTCGGTTTTGGAGCCTAACATGAAAATACACTAAAATTCAATGATTAGTGGCATTGGAAGACATTTTGTGTTTCAAAAGGCGATTCTGGTGAAAGCTGGAGACAGTAACAGCCTCGGTAAATTGCATTTTTGACATAAAAGACTTTGGATTTGAGAAATTTATCTAGAGATATAAAATGTAGATCTTCGAGTTACGGACGCGTGGCGGTAAATGGTGGGTTAATCCAAGGTCCGAGTAAAAAGTTATCACAAGTCTACGAAAGTCACGCAGAGTTGTAAAATGTACCTCGCGCGAGCGACTTGTGAAAAAACCAAAAATGCGTAATTCGTCAAATTTGAGCACCCAGTGAAGGTGGTTTGTGCATACGACGTCTAGAAATGTAAATATGACTTTTTAGTTCGATTAGGCTTAGAATAGCCTCCCAATCCTTCAAAAATCTATATAAATCCTATTCGAAATCAATTTTGGGGTTACACAACATTATACACATCCTTCAACAACAAAAACTTTAGCCATTGAAGAGGGAGAAGCAAGGAAGAAGAAGAAGAAGACCAAGGATTCTCACGGCCTCCTCCATCAACCTCTTGTCAATCTTCAATTTCATGGCCGCCTAGACCGATATCTGGGATTTCAATGAAACCCTAGCCTAGTAATAGGGTGTATTTCATGTTTTTCTTTTAGTTTTATTATGTATGGATGATGGTTACATGTTTAGAGGATTTTAATTAATAAAATCATATTCATTGATTAAATCGTTGCTTTCAAAATCTATTCTTGTCTTAAATCTATTTTGGATGTGATGTGATCAATAGTCTATATTTGTTGTGCTTGTACAGATTATTTACATGTAATAGTGTTTATTTGAATTGTGATATTAAGTAGCCGAATAGTTCATGCCTAGGAGAGACGGAGTCTGTCGTAACCCTAATTTAGTATGAGTCACTCCGTGCCAACCGAAGATGAATTATGTTGATGCTTGAATCATAGTTATCTTCTTGACGGAGGAATTGGGAGTGTAGCTACAATTCCCCATTATCATCCAATGTAATAATCTAATTGAATACATAAATAACCTTATTATGAAGCTAGTAGTGGATTTGCAATCCTAGATTCACTTTATATATCGTTTAGAAAACTTTTAATTGCTTTTATAGTTTAGATTTATTTTCTTTGTTCTTAATTTAATTAAAATCAAAATCAAAATTCTATTATCTTAATTAACTAGGCTTAGATTTTAAAATTAAAGTGTTTTAGTATTTCAATTTCTGTGGGTTCGACCTCTACTTCCACACTACAAATCTTTTAAAGTAGAGTATACTTTTTATCTTGATTTTGACGAGATCAGAGTATATCGAGGAATGCTATAGGTTTGCTAGCTAGCTGGCGGAAGTGAAGACTTTGTTTATTTATCTTTTGTTATTAGTCGAGGCACTAGATGCTGATCTTATTACTATTTCTACGTTGTAGGGCTTTACGCCCGGGATAATGTTATCCTTCCTGTTCTTTTCTATGGGTTGTAATAATGGATTTAAGACTCTGATTATGTTTAATATTATGTAACCTTAGAACCACCTTGCTTATTGTTACTACTTCCGTTCATTCTTTATTGCTTTTATCTTGGTTCTTTCTTGTATGGACAAGCACGCGATCCTCAAAATAGTCACGTATCTACGGGTCCAAAGGCAGAAATCATTATTTTTCCCTACTTTGCTACGCCAGGGAGTGATAGATTTCATGATAATCATGGATTGACTTATGAAGATGGTACATTTTATCGCCTACAATATGATATATCTAGTGATTGAGCCATACGTACTTCAACATGTTATACAACTACACGACGTACCTGTTTCAATAGTGTCAGATCGAGATTCGCGTTTCGCTGCAGAATTCTGAAAGAGTCTTCAGGCACCAATGAGAACTACACTGAACTTAAGTTCAGCCTTTCATCCACAGACCAACAATCAGACTGAAAGAGCTAATCAAGTGATGAAAGATATGCTACGCGCCTGCATCATTGATTTTGAAAGTTTACCTATAACAATAACTACCATACAGTATAGGACTGGTGTTGTTCGAAGCTTTATACGGAAGACCTTGCCGATTATTGCTATATTGGGCTAAAGTCAGAAATACTCAACTTCTTGGGCCACAGATGGTACGAGAAACAAGCGAGAAGATTTAAGTCATATGTGAGAAGATGAGGACAGCTCAAGAGCTATGCTGACAAGCAACGCAAAGACATAGAATTTGCCGTTGGGGATCACATGCTACTCAAAGTTTTGCCTATTCGAGGCATCGTCAGATTTGGTCAGAAGAGAGATAAACTATCACAAAGTTTCATTAGACCATTCGAGATTCTAGAACGCATTGGGAGAGTCGCTTATTGACTAGCATTGCCACCAAAGATGTCAGGAGTGCACAACATTTTCCACATCAGCATACTGAAGAAATGTGCACACAACTCAGAACACAAGATCAACTTTGAGGATATTGAAGTCAACGATAACATTACATTCAACAATGGACTAGTGCATGTTCTAGACCACAGAATCAAGAAGCTCAGGAATAAGGAGATTCTTCTAGTATAGATTTAGTGGAAGCATCATGACGAAGGAGAAGCTTTGTGGGAGCTAGAGTAAGAGATGCGCGAGAAGTTTTCATTTTTGTTTTAACTCTACTACTTCTGATTTTGAGGATGAAATCTTTTAATGAGTGGTAGATAATGTAATACCATCTATTTTTGAAATGTATAATAATGTATAAGATTCTATATACTTGCCTTTACTATATTGGAAATTTTACTTTCAATCGATCGAGCATGTTTCAAGAGATTGAACTTATTTGGTTCCAAGCGATCGAACTTTCTCAAGCAGTCGAAACCTTTCCAACACACATTTATGATGTGGTTCCCTTTTTCAATCGATCAACCCATTTTTAATCGATCAAAACTGGCTGATCTATCTCAAGCGATCGAAGTCACTTCAATCGATCGAACTTGTCAGAAATCTTATCCCAGTTTTGTGTATTTGGAATGCCACCTTGCACCCCCCCCCTCTTATATATGTTGTCAAATTGTGCATGTGGGTTTTGTTTGCTCCAAGGATTATATATATACTCCCTCTGTCCCATATTAAGAGTCTCTTTTGGGAATTCCAACTTATTAAGGGGACAACTTTGATTTTGGTGAGATTTTTAACTTTCCAATATTGTCCTTTTTGAAATTCAAAATTATAGTGTCACATAAAAAAAAGAGAGGGAAGAGTTGGATACAATAAAGGGCAAATTTGGAAAGTGTGTAATAAAGTACTTTAACTTTTCAAAGAGGACTCTTAAAATGGGACATCAAAAAATGCCATCAAGGACTCTTAACATGGGACAGAGGGAGTATATAAGAGAGAGAGAGAGAGAGAGTGAGAGAGATTGGATTACATATACATACACACATCCATACACATATATTATATACATACATATCTATATATACTCAAAGAGGGAGAGAGAGAGAGAGACAGACAGACAGACAGACAGATGAAGAGAAGAAGAAGAAGTAGAAGAAGAAGAAGAAGAAGAAGGAGAAGCAGAGAGAGAGAGACATACAGAGGCAGAGATAGAGAGAGAGTGGATGAACCGCCTTTAAAGCTCGGAGCTTGACGCTTTGCCAAACATGCCCTTACGATGTTCAGTGAGTCTTAAACTTACTTGATAGCTTAGTTATATTGTTTTACATGTTTTGAACCTTTTAAAATGACCCAAACACGTCCTCAGATTATGGACGTTCACTGCCAGAATTTGAAGAAGACAACTTTCGATCAATGGAACTGGGTTCAATCGTTCGAATACACAGAGTCTCAATCGATCGAAATGACTTCAATTAATCGAGACCACCTTCATTTCAATTGATTGAGAATCCTTCGATCGATTAAACTTTATGCTGTTCAATCGATTAAAAGGACTTCAATCGATTGAACTTAACAGAACATTTGCTTCCTCTTAGTTTATAATTCATATTGCTTAGTCATTTTATTGCAATTCTATACTTCCATTATGCGATATTATGGATTAAGGAATAATGGGGTACGATAATGAGATAGTATGGTGAGTAACGTGGTTGGGTTTTGTAACAACCTACATTTTTTATTTATTTGTTATATGTAATTTCCATACTTTAATTTGTATTACTTGTTTTGTTTTAATAAAATTCTTTATTTTGGGGTCAGACTATAATTTCTATAAATTCAAGAATACCTGTGATGAATTTCAAAACGGTATTTTCAAAACTTTGAAAATATTTGCTTTTGACTAAACTGTATTTTTATACAATTAGGAAATCATTTCTTACATTAATATAATTTTTATTTATTTTTGTGGTGATCACCGTGCAACAAAAATACCACTTAACGAGCGAAAACTGTCCACGTTGCGTTGAACTCTCACAGATTGGGAATATACGTCAAATCATATGTGACACTTGCTTTATCTCCAGTTAATACATGTAATGATTGGGTTAGGCTTGTTTGGGAATGCTTATTATGTGTGTGTTATTGTAGTGCCATAAGTTGTTTTCCCAAACACCCTAAGAGATTCCTAGGTAACTTGTTAGTGCCTTGTTTGGCAATGCATTTGTGTGAGTTTCGTATTTGTGACAATAAGCTATATACCCAAACACTGTGACATGACCCCTATTGTAGACACCCCATTTTGTCGGCTAACAGATTTAGGAGGCCACAAGCATGTCAAACCTCGATGATTTTAAAGATCGAATTTTCAGAGATTGGCTCTAACACTCAAGAAGTCAAAGAATCGGCAAAAATGACCAAAATGCCCCTAAAAGCCCAAAACTCTCCGAATTGGCCCAAGAATCTCAGAAATCATTCAATGTCGTTCAAAATAAAAAAGGCAAAGTATTTTAAAAGAGAAATATTTAAAAACATCAGCTCCCAAAGGCCCCCAGAAGTTCCCAGAAAGTACCCCGTTGACCAGTTTGACCCAAGTATGACCAGGGTTTGACCATAATCATTCGAATTCGCCCGAAAGTTCTGAAATATTTTTAAATCATGTGAAAAAGTCTTAAAATATGTTTCAAAAGAAAATCGGACGGAAGCATCAATCTCCTGAGGCTCCCAGAACTTCTTGGAAATGCACTATTTAACTGATTTGACTGAAAGTTTGACCAAAAGTCAAAGTTTCCTGTTCGACGTTGAAATAATTTTATCAAATACTAGAGGTCAATAGATTTCCAACAGTATATCACACATAATTTATGAATTTAAAATAGATTTACTACGAATTTTCGAAAGTGAAAAAGGCGAGCAAATTGACTTTTATCGCGAATGCAGCAAAACTTTTCATAGTGACCTATCTCCGAACTATTTTTTTTTATGGAAAGTAGACCTCAATACCTTTCCAATGGCATATCACAATCTCAATTTGGATTTCGTATGAATGTTTTGTGAATTTTGGAAGAAATAGGGCCGTTTCACAAATTCTGGGAGTTTTGGGGGCCTAAACACAAAATTTGGTCAACCGGGGGGTTGACTGCAGCCGCGGCACTGGCCCACTGCCACGGCTGCAGTGGCCAAGTGTTGTGGCGGTACTCTGAGTCATTTTTCATTTTTTTTAATTTTTATTTAATTTTTGGGTTCTAAATCAATTTTCCAACAAACAAAACGACATAATTTTGATTATTCCGGGATTTTGGGCCAATTAGAAACTTTTTAAAACCCAAATTACCTCCCCCAAATTGGCATATAAATAAGTCCCATTTGCTTCGATTTGGAGGTGTCAGGGAAGCTCCATTAGAGAGAGATATAGAGAGAGTTAGGGAGAAATATAGAGAGTAATAGAGATTTTCTTCTTCAAAATCCAATCCAAATGTGAGTTTTAATTAGTTTTCTCAAAACTAAACTTGCATTTGCAAGATTCAATTCATTTTCTTCATCTTCTTTGAGTTTCCAATGAATTAGAGAGCAATCCATTCACGTACATATATATATATGAGGGGTTATGCTTGTGGTTCCACCATTGATGATCATTGCTTATATATTTGTTCTTTTTTCCTTATCCCATTTGTATTTTTATTTTTCTTTATTATACTTGCATTTCTTCTTCTCAGCCCCATTTCTATTTTGATTTCTTTTCATTCAAGCATAATCTCTTCTCAACCCCCATTTCTAGTTTGGTTTATTTTCATTTGTATAATCTATCCCTCATCTCATTTTTATTTTGATTTCTTTGTCATTTGTATCATCTCTCCCTCAACCTCATTTCTATTTTGATTTCTTCTTCTTCCAAGTTCTTATGATTTCAAGTGTTAAGAGGTTGTTCTAGATGGTTACTTTATCTACTCAAGTGCTTAAGTTCATGATTTGAGCATCAATTTCAAACCCCTATTCAAAAACCCAAACTCTTTTCCAAAAACTAAATGGATTTTCTTAACAATGATGCAAAATAGTGAATGATCCGAGTTCAAAGATTTGTCTAGAATTAAATACTTGAGGTATTTGAGGTAAACCTCTAAGAAATTCTTCCTAACACATTGTAGTTTATCCCCATTTTACCTCATTAATTTAGGAGATGTGAAAATGTGTTTTCTGTATTTTAGAAGTTCATATTCATAGTCTGTCTCTGCTCTTACAGAATGTTTACATGACTTCTTGCACTTATTCTGGACATTTTTGTCACTGTACATACATCTTTTCTCTTTGTTTTATAAAACTTGGGTTTCTTAGAGAACTTTTGGTATATAATGGGCTATAATCAACCCTTCCTTTGATTTATGAAAAATCATACAAAATCAGTCAACAATGCAGTCCCTATTTCTGAGTCATGTGTACATTTTTCTTTATCTCTCTTAATCTATAATAGCTATTGTAGTTTAGCTTGTTGCATGATTTACTATACACATTAAGGGTTATCCAAGATTTTTCCCACTTTTACTTGAGCTTCATAAGTATTTTTGGTGGATTTTACAAAATTAGTTCACTATTCTGGACACTATTTACAAATCCTTTGATTTAACTCTTATATCTTGATGTAACACTTCCATCCATCCTTTCTTCTCATACATACAAAGAACTTCATTTTTCCATGTTTATTAACATTCTATGTTCTCATACATACCATGTATCATCTATCCTCTTATGTATCATACTTCCAAGGATTCTTGTGTTTGGTTTCCAAATAAAACAATGTTTTGCAAATACTTGGGAAGTTCTTGAAATGAGTTTGGAATAGATGTTCCAAGTGGTTAGGATCTTCATCCAAGAGCTGAAAATATTATTTCAAAACATCCATTTCAAAACCTCTAAAACCACCTCATTTTGATTTCAAGAAATAAAACAATTATTTTTCTCAAAATATGCAAAACAGCGAATAGTTCAATTTTAAAATATTATTTTGAGTGCAATACTCAATGGATGATTGCAAGCCACTTGGGAAGTCTTCACAAATCATTAAAGCACACCCATGATTTTTGGTTTGATTTATAAACACTTGGAAGGGGTCTGTTTTGACCCAAACATTACTTCCAGACATTCTGTTTTTACTGTCACAGCAGCTTAGTTGACTTACAACTAGTTTTTCAGAAAACTTTTCTAAAGAGAATGGTCCTAACACATTTTTTCCTTGAACTTCAGTGTCTCAGGGAACGTTCTGTATAATATGGACCTGCAAATATTTTGTTTTCATTTTCAAATATTTTTCTACATTTCAATCGACAATACGAACTCTGTTTCTGAGTAACCTTTCTTGTTCATTTGATTTCTCTCAATCTGTAACTTCAATAGTGATTTAGCTTTTTGATATGTGTTCTAGACAAAATAAGGATGATCTCCATAAAAAATAATGAATTAAAAACACTTCTAACCTCACTTTTCCAATTTTTACAAAATCAGCTCACTGTATTGTCCACTATTCACAGCAAGCATGTTTCAACTTTTATTCTTTGATTAGATGTTTATATGCATTCCAAATTAGCTCATATCTTAGGAAGTAGTGCATACTACATTTGTGCACATTCTACTATAACATTCTTCATTCATTCATGCATACTTTAGTTTTCTATGTCACTTTAGAAAATGCATGAACACAAAACACACTACAACCTTTGCACATTCTAGGATCACACATTACATCCATGCAAGATTTGGAGTTTTTGTGACTCTTAATCTAAGAAGATTATAAGGAATGAACTTGATCACACGTTCATGCTCCCCCTCAATCAAATCTTCCTTTATCATCTGTCCAGGGGATTGAGAAGTCTTCTTATTCAAGAATTAACATGCATCATACTAGTTTGCTAAGCATCTTTGATTTCTTTGATCATTTGTTCCAAGAAAAATTCATGTCCCCTTTAAATTAGGAAAACTTGATTACTTGATATTTGATTAGACGATTTTCCCTAGGTTTGTTTGTGTGATTTTTCACTTTTGCATTATGTGATACTTGGCTTAGATCTTATGATTGATATCTTATCTTTTGATCTTCCATTTCAAGTTTCTTATGAGATGTAATATACTATCACAGTATTAATTGATGAACCAAACATAGTATAAGATGATTATTTGGATGCTAATTGAGGCCAGTCAAAGAATGGGGCGAGTTGAGGGTGTTTTAGCTGCGACAAAGGCTCCTTCCTCTCTCGTACCAAAACCCTGAGCCAAGTTCTTTGGTTATGAAGGGCCGGTGCCCTTTATCCATTTGGGTGAGTCAAAATTAGGTTTCTTGCTTCCTTAAAGACCAAGTGGTGACTCTGTATCTGTTTTCACAGACTTTCTTTCTTCTTTTCTTCAAATAATTTCAAAACAAGGAAAATCAATTCCGAAACCCCGAGATCGAACGCACTGGGGGTGAGCTCCCGGAGGACATGTGTCCACAATCTGGTGATTCTGCTGGGGATTTTTATTTTCAAAAAAAAATAATTCAGAGGTTTATCTCATAAGAAGCATCCTTAAAATCATCTCTTTTACTATGTCTAGTTCACCACATTGCACTCCTGCATCTCCCCCTCCGACTGTTTCTGAATCACCGCGCTGACATTGTTCAGGTCTTGCTATGCCAGGCACAAGACACCGTTGATACTGTACCTTCCAAGGTACATCAAAAAGAGTAAAAAACTTCTGTACTGTCTCTCTGACGGTATTATGGAAATCTCATCAACGGACCCTCTTTGACTAAACCCAGCCTTTGCATATTGATTCCTGTAGAACCTTTCATAGGACTGTTCATTTATCTTTTCAGATAGGATAATCTGATATAAATGTTGTATGCCCTGGTGGGATTACCAGCGTGTTGTAGACGCTTATATGGCATAGAGCAGAACCTCTTCGTTATGATTCCCAAGGCAATCACTCACATGTGATCACATTGAGTTGACCTGCCTAGGCACCATGATAAGGATGTCTGCTCTATGTTCACGAAGATATGCACCGCAAACCTTGTTTGTTGGTCCAAAGTCATAGGAGTATGAAAACTTGCTAGATAGTATGGTCACCATCATCACCTGTTCGAGTCATATTTATCTGATTCTCCTAGAAACTCTATCCAAATCTCCGAGATTTCCAAAAAAGACCTGTTTTCCCAGAAACTCTGTCCAAATCTCCTAGATTTCCCAGAAAATACCTGACTCTCTCAAAAACTCTGTCCAAATCCCCCAGATTACCCAGAAATCTTCTTTTCTCCCAAAAACTCCGATGTACTTGTTTTTCCCAAAAACACTGCCTAAACTATCTAGATATCCCTGCCTCCCTTAGTAACTCTGACCAAGTTACCCTAAAACCCCTGTTTCACCCGAAAACTCTGAAATTCCCGTTTCTCCCAAAAACTCCCATATATGCTAGTTTATCCCAGAAACTCTATCCAATCAGCCTAGATTTCCCAAAAATTCATATTTCTCGCATAAATTCCCCGAATATCCCAGATTTCCCAAAAAATACCTGTTACTCCTAGAAACTCTGTCCAAATTTCCAAAAATCATAGAATTGGCAAAAATGACCAAAATGACCCTGAAAGCCCAAGCTCTCTAAATTGGCCCAAGAATCTCAGAAATCATTCGATGTCATTCAAAATAAAAAAGCAAAGTATTTAAAAAGGAAAATATTGAAAACATCAACTCTCAGAGGCCCCCGGAAGTCCCGGACGTTCCCAGAAAGTCCCCGTTGACCGGTTTGACCCAAGTTTGACCAGATATGACCATAATCATCCGAATTCGCCCAAAAGTTTTGCAATCATTTTAAATTATGTGAACAGTCTTAAAATATGTTTTAAAAGAAAATCGAACGGAAACGTAAGCCTCCTGAGGCTCCCATAACTTCTTGGAAATGCACTATTTGACTGCAAGTTTGACCAAAAGTCAAAGTCACATTTTCGAATATTTTTAGCAAATACTAGAGGTCAATAGCTTTCCAATGGTATATCAAACGGATTTATTACGAATTTTTGAAGGTGAAAAAGGCGAGCAAATCGGCTTTTATCACGAATGCCGCAAAAATTTTCAAAGTGACCTATCTCCAAACTATTTTTTATGAAAAGTAAACCTCAATACCTTTCCAACGGTATATCACAATCTAAATTTGGATTTTGTATGAATGTTTTGTGAATTTTGGAAGAAATAGGGTTGTTTCACAAATTTTGGGAGTTTAGGGGCCTAAAGGCAAAATTTGGTCAACCGGGGGGTTGACTGCCCCGACGGCACTGGCCCACTACCACGGCGGCAATGACCGAGTGCCGTGGCGGCACTCTGAGTCATTTTATTCTTTTTTGTAATTTTTATTTAATTTTTGGGTTCTAAATCAAATTTTCAGCAAACAAATCGACATAGTTTTGATTATTCCGAGATTTTGGACCAATTTGAGGCTTTTTAAAACCAAATTACCTCCCCAAATTGGCCTATAAATGAGACCCATTTGCTTCCATTTGGAGGAGACATGGAAGCTCCGTTAGGGAGAGATATCGAGAGTTAGGGAGAAATAGAGAGAGGTATCACTACAAGAAAAAAAATGCTATTTATGTCTTTTAAAATTGTATTTACGTTACTTTTATTTGAGTGACATAAAGATTTCTTGCAGGGTCTTTTTATGTCACTTTTTAAGTATTTATGTCGGTTTTTAAAAAGTGACATAAATACTTGATTATGTCACTTTTTTAAAAAGTGTCATAGATAGTAATGTTTTAATGTCATTTTTAAAAAATTGACATAAGTAAAAATGCGGTGGCAATTTTATAAATAAAAACATTTGACTATTATGTCGGTTTATTAAAAAGTGACATAAATAAAGAAAATAGTATAGTTTAAAAAAAAAAGTGACATAAAAAAGTCATTCTCATTCTTTCTTAATGTGAGTTTTTAAAAAAGTGACATAAAAGAGATTTTGCGCGCTTAAAAATTTGATGATTCGCACCCAAATTGTCCAAACCCCTAAACCTCTCTCATTATTACCAAAACCCTCTCCAAGACCCATCTACAGTGCACCACTCCCTCCACTACCACGCCGTCGCCTGCTCGTAGCCATAACCGCCGCCGCCTCCTCCTTCTCTTAGCCTCCTCCTCCTCTCAGTCGCAGCCGCCTCCTCCAAGATCTCCTCTCCTCCTCTCTAGGTTTCTCTCTCTCTCTCTCTCTCTCTCTCTCTCTCTCTCTCTCTCACCCCAACTACACTCACTTACCTCTCCTCAGGCTCTTATCTCTCTCCTCTCATTGCCGTTGCGAGCTGTCATGGCCATGAAGCACCATCTTGGTCCGTTTGTCTAGCAATCTCAAAGTTTCTTCTGATATGCACTGCTCGAAGCATCATCTTGGTCCATCTCAGGTATGTGACCCTCTCTATCTCATTATCTCTTTCTTCTTCTTATCTTCTTCTTAATTTAATGCCCTAGATGTCGATTGTCCCAATCTATCGTCCATCTCACTTTAATTATGGCATATTATCTTTTGTTGAGTTTTTATAGGGTTCACTATGATTGATAGAGGAATCAGGGTGCTTGTTTGTGAGTGTTGCACTCCAAATGCTTGTTTTGAGTCCTAAGTGATTTTTTCTAAGGCAGTGTCATATGTACAAGCTTGTTTGGGTGGGGCGTTGGCTTTTTGCCCATTGTGGGTGTGATTTATCCATCTTATTATCAATAAAATTTTGTTTGTTACTGTTAAAAAAAAAAAGAAAACAAAAGAAATTCATATGTTGATTGTAGATGTAATCATGTACATGTTAGTTTTTTATTTAATACAACAGGGAATATGAGTTTGGTTTTTTGTTCTTCTATTTGGAGAAGGGTTGCTATTTTTTTATTTTTATTTTTATTTTTCATTTTCTATTTTTAATTTTTATTTTGGTGGTTATATATTTAGAATTACAACTACATAGCCTTGCCTTTTTCAAATGGTTAGACCATTTGGGAGTTCCTTTAGTTGGTCTAGCAGAACCAGTGGCGTAGCCGGAATAATTTTTTAGTGTGCCATACTATAACCTAAAATCACATCACAAGTAATGGGTGTAGTAGGATGCAACTTGATGAGGTTCAAACATCAGTACATCACAAAAATGTGATTTTTTTGTTTTAGAATGACACCACAAAATAGGGGTGCACTACACATACCCATTTGGTTGAACACATGTATTGATTGTGAAATAGAAATGGCCTCTTTGAACCTCATCAAATTTAAAATTTGACACCCTTCTCTTGTTTTTTTGTTATTTTAGTGGTGTCAACTTAGCAATAATTTCAAAGCACTAAACCATGTATTTAAATATGTTTTTCCCAAATTTTAGTGGGTTCAGTTTAATCCACAAATCACCACATAGCCTTGCCACTGAACAGAACCACTAATAGAATGCTCTAAGCTTACGATTTGGATTTCAGATAATTCCTCCAAGTATATCAATGAAGGCACTTTATTTGGGTAAACTATAAACAGAGGGCTTTTTCCCATTTTTATTTTTTATTTTTTTGGTCTCGGTAAATAGGGGCTCTATAATCTTGCTAAAATGGTTGTATAAGAATTGTACAAGGAGGAAAAGTTTGATTATAAAATCTTTGTGCATTTAATTTTTTATATCTGGCTTAACCATGTATTAAGAAATTCTGCACAGTGTTGGGTAATTGAGGGTAACGATATGGAATTAACTTCTGGATGCTCCACCCTCTAAGCTTAAGGACTAAAACAGTGTGTTTGAATAACAGTAGTCCATAAAGGAAAAAGAGCAACGCTGAAAGAGAACCAAAAGTTTGGGCTAGAAAAAATAACGCAAATTTTAAAACTAATGAAAAGAGCTACTGATCCCTTTCCTGCAGAAACAAAGATTTTAACAGGACATGCCTTAACTTGAAGATCAAATGGATGGACTTCTTAATTATTTTACTTTAAGCTTCTTCGATTGGTTTATAACCTATGTAGCACGGGTAAGGACACGTGACGCGGGTACGATATGATACGGGTACGGAGGTACGACAATTTCCAAAAATGTAGGGTACGGGTACGGCTAGGGTACGTTAGAATACATTTTAAGCATTAGATCCTACAAGAAAAACATTTTAGTGAAAAGTCCCTCAAATATAAAAACTCGTCGAGATTTTTGTACAAAAAAACTTGCTTTGAGATACTTTTGTATTGTTGTTTTGATACATTACCGGGTTTGGATGCCCCATGAATATGAATGAATCAGTTTAGTAGGACCACATTGGATGCAGTAGGACTACTTGATTTTTTATTGGAAGTTGTTTTGGACAGTCGTATAGCAACGTGTGTTTGGAACCAAATATGAGACATAAATTTGAGAATCATTGATAGCACTACTCCATCTTAAATTAGTTCGTTTAACTTAGTTCCTTAACTCCTTTGGGTAGGAAGTGTTGATTTACTGTTTAACCTTTACCATTGTGTGCTTAAGGTTTATCGTTTAATCTTATTTTTCATTTTTTTGTTTGAAGTTAACAAATTTTAGGGTCTATTTCTATTGATATAAAACCTTAGCTAAGTTTGTTGTCATAACATGAACTGGCAAAAAGATTGACCTTTGCAATTTTTTAGCATAATCTGAACTGGTGAAAAAGTTTAAGGTCTGTTTTTGAAAGACTTGGCCCCCAAAGGAGTTAAGGAAAGGGGAAGGAAGGTGTGTTCTACCAGTTTACTAAGATATTTTATTTTCCAAAAATTTACTAACATCTGTCTATGTTGTTTACTATATGCATTTATGGAATAGCCCTCAGCTCGATTACTAATTTGCCTAGTTGGTAAAAACTGTGTTACGGAAAAATTGAGATGAGAATTTTTATCAGTGGCTCGCAGCTGCGAATTTCCTTGAACCTCGCTGGCTTAGGATCTTCAACTCCTCCATTAATGACCATATCAGATCTTAGAGGTTGAAAATGAGGTCAAGGTCAGTGCCAATTGACGATTATGGTTTCGAGTGAATATCTATTTGACTTTTTTAGTTACGACATCTAAGTATTTGAGTTTTTTTTAGCATTGTTTAGCTTTCATGGTGGATTAATGGTAAAACATGTATTTGTTAGCTATCAGACTGCTTCCTCGTATTTGTTGTCATTTTCACTCCTTTAACTTAGTTTTTGAGTAGTAAAATAGTAAAACATGTATCTGAATGCCATGAAACCTTACTCGTATCTCAAAAATACCTAAACAAAGTAAAAACTAACGGAATGCATAACAGAATCACAGTGAACAAATAATGCAAAAAATGACTTTTTCATCACTTAAACTTGAAAAAACTTAGTTTTTGAGGTTTTGAGTAGTTAAACTATAAATCGCTTATCCGAACAACACGAAACCTTACTTGCATCTCAAACATGCATCAATAAATTTGTGGGAACTAACGGAATGCATAATGAAATCACGGTTCACAAATAATGCGAAAAAATGACTTTTTTTATCACATAGGCTTGAAAAAACTTAGTTTTGGGAGTTTTGAGGGTTGACACTGTAAATCGCTTAACCAAACACCACTAAACCTTACTCACACCTCAAACATGCCTACAGAAACTTGTCAGAATTAACCGAATACATGACAGAATGACGGTTCACAAATAATGCGAAAAAATGATTTTTTCATCACTTAGACTTGAAAAAACTTAGTTTTTGAGGTTTTGAGTAGTGAAACGGTAAAGCGTGTATCCGAATACCACGAAACCTTACTCGCACCTCAAACATGCCTAAATAAACTTGTGGGAACTAACCGAATACATAACGGAATCACGGCTCACAAATAATGCGAAAAAATCCTTTTTCATCACTTAGGCTTGAAAAAACTTAGTTTTGGGGGTTTTGAGGGTCGAAACTGTAAACCGCTTAACCAAACATCATGAAACCTTACTCACACGTCAACATGTCTAAAGAAACTTGTGGGAACAAACGGAATGCATAACGGAATCATGGTTAACAAATAATGCAAAAAAAATGTCTCTTTCATCATTCTGAGTCGCCGAACACATTTTGGTCTCTCAAAACCCCAAAACATTTTAGTCTTTTATTATTTTATATATACAACTAATTAATGAAAACTTTTTCTTTTTTGTAGGTACAAAGTTTCACATTTTGATGGAAAGTTCTAACAAGCGAGCCACTTTTTTTATTGGGCTAATTTTTTTTTGTTGCTTTCATAGTTTTGTTAGTACTTTTTGATGAATATGTAATATTTTATTAGTTTAGCACTTGACTCGGATCGATTGTATATTTTTTTGTTCATTCAAATTAATTGGTTGATATTGAGATGAATCGATGAAATGTAGTAGTTGAAATAGATCATTGAGTTGGATTTAATTTTGTACAGGGTGGTATTGTACGTACAAGGTGGTATATATTGTTTTTATAGGGTGCTATTGAATCAGTATTATTTAAAACATTTATGTCATTTTTAAAAAAAATGACATAACTAATTACACATTTATGTCATTTTTATCAAGTATTTATGTCACTTTTATAAAGTATTTGTCACTTTTAAAGTTTTTATGCCACTTTTAAAGTATTTATGTCACTTTTAAGACTTTGATGTAATAATTTTGTTTGGTATTTATGTCACTTTTCTACTTTTCTGTCACTTTAGGTTAAAAGTGACATAAATAAAATGGTTTTTATGTCACTTTTAAGTATTTATGTCACTTTTGATTAACATATGTGTTGGTTTTATGAAACATTTATGTCACTGCAAAGCGGGGGTATTTGTAAAATACAACCGCGCTAAAAGGAAGAATTGTATTAGTTTTTATCACAACTTCCCGTTTTATCTGCAAATTGCATTACAAGGCTGATTTTCATGCAATATGATTAATCTATGATAAGTTGTATTGTTTTAGCTGTTGTTTGTGCAGATCACTGCTGTGGGGACTAAACAGATGAACATCAGGATAAATGGAATGCTGGAATGAAAACAAAGGAAGTCAAAGCTGAAATGTGGAGTTCGATCGATCTAAGACGGTTCGATCGATCGAGCGTTCGATCACTTGATGAGTGTTGAAGCGATTAAAGAGTAAGGGTTCGATCGATCAAGAGCAGTTCGATCGATCGAACGGGGTATTTCCAGTAACATTTGCGTGCGCAGCAGATGCGGGTTTTAACCCTAGTTTCTTAGGTTTTCTTATATATAGGAGTATTGTACACGTCCAGAAGGACGCCCACATTACATTTTTACAGTTTTTTAGAAAGAGAGATAGAGGTTTGTGTTTGGTTTTGTAGGTTTTGCATTGAAGTTTCATTTGTGCAGTGGATTTCTTAAGTTTAATACGAGTATTCTTCATTCCAGGTTATTTATATATTGTCCATTTACTTTCTGCACTTTGTAGGCGTAGTTTAATCGCTCATCTCGTGGTATTACATGCTAGATATTGTCAAAACCATAGATTTCATAGTTTTCATGAAAAACTCGCAACCAAACAAGGTGTTAATATTTTCTTACGTTAAAAATCAATCTTTAACACTCCAGACGATGTCTGAGTAGTCCCAGGTTGGGAGAACACGATGAAACAGTGATTTCCAGCCTCTGCCATGCAGCAGGATAATCGCTGTGTTCGATCGATCGAAGTTAGTTCGATCGATCGAACCAGAGATAGTCAAGCGATCGAAGTCAGTTCGATCGATTGAGAGATGAAGGTCTTCGATCGATCGAAAGCGCGTCGATCGATCAAACTCCCTGATTCTTGAGGATGTTCCCTGCAGTATTCCAGGACCTTTTGTTTTAGGATTTGTTATCATTCTGTCCCAAATAAATGCTCAGTTTGTCAAAACAGTTTTTAAAACTAAGGCCCTAAGGCATTTTCTTTCAATACATTTTGCAAATCATCTTCAATGCTAACACCATTGAGGATGCAAGTCTTAACTATTGAATTAAACCGCTTTTACGTATTTTAACTTAACGGTGATGATATGGTCCCGGTCATGAAAGGGCCATAGAATCTCTATCTTTAGAGGAATACGGAAAACTGTGGGTAATGTACTCCGTTGTGCTTCAAGGTAAATGCATGGTAGATGGCTAGATTACTGTGGATTCGTGTAATCCCAACACTTTCTTTTAAAAGTTAAACTTCTCAATTTAGAGTACTGTTTTAATTAGCTAGTTAGATCGTTAATCATCTACATTAGTAATCTTAGTTCGTGAAACTGTGTGTTCCGCACCATCGTTCAAACTTATTCATTTTATTTTGCTTTCTTTTAGAGGATAGTCTAATTCAATAGGTCAACACCTTCCCTGTGGGATTGACCTGGTCTTACCAGTTACTACTGGCACGTCTACCTACACTTGGGTATTGCACAAGAGCGCACAAGATTTTTCGCGTGTCAAGTTTTTGGCGCCGTTGCCGGGGAAGGCAACGATCAATTCCTTAGATTACCTCAGTCTCTCTTCATCTCTTTCTATTTTTATTTTCTCTTCTTTTCAGTTCTTTTGGGTAAGTTCTTACCCTAAGGACTCTCCCAGTTCATGTCCAATAATTCTATTGAAGGAATTTTTGGAAATCCTTTCTACCGCTCTGACTCTGATAGTTCTATCAACCCGATAGTCACTCCAACTGCATCAATGGATGATCATCAGAGTGAAAATGGTGACAATGTTGTGGTACCAATTGATGAGGCACTCCGTCCTCTTTGCGATCTCATGCAACCAGAACATGCACCTACGCCCTCTTGCATTCAAATCCCACCGCATAATGGCGAATTTCAGTTTCGCAATGGGATGATTCAACTGCTTCCCACTTTTCATGGGATGGAGAGTGAGAAGGCGTATTTACATGTCACCGATTTCGAGGATGTTTGCAAAACATTCTCGCAAAATTGTCCTAGGGAGGTGACACATTTAATGCTATTCCCCTTCACTTTGAAAGATAAAGCGAAGGCGTGGCTCCACTCCCTAAAACCGAATTCAATTTTCACCTGGCATGCGATGAGCACCGCGTTTCTGAAGAAATTCTATCCTACTCGCATGACCACAGACCTTCAGCGTCAAATCAATTCCTATACACAAAAGAGCAATGAAACCTTCACACAAACGTGGGAGCGTTTCAAAGATTTGCTTCTCTCGTGCCCACACCATGGGTTTGAGAAATGGCGAACTATCAGCTTCTTTTATCAAGGATTGAATGGTGAAACAAAGAAGTTGGTGGAAACGATGAGCTCTGGACCATTTCTGCGTAAAAACACTGAAGAGGCCGAAGCCCATTTCGAATGGTTAGCTGAATACGCTCATGAATGGTCAAATTCTGACAATATCTCACGCTCATAGATATCCTATGTAAAGGAGAAAAGCCTATACCAACTAACCAATGAAGATCACCTCATGACTAAGTATGCAGAGCTAGCAAAGAAGGTAGAGGAGTTAAGCATGAAAGGAGAGAGCTCTAGGCAAGTCATGCCTGAAGAACCATGTGGCACATGCAACATGTTGGGACATACAACTCAATATTGTCCTAATGTGCCATATTTTCAAGAGCAAGCCCCTATAGAGATGAATGCCATGCAAGGTTTTCGAGGGGCGGGGAATTCCAACAATAACTTTCAAAGTAACAATAGATGGAATCACCCCGGTTTTGATTGGAGAAATAATGCTGGGACCCAAAATCAATATCAACAGCAGCCCTACAACAACAATCAATATCAAGGGCAAAACAATAGGCCAGCCCAGCATTACAATCAAAACAGAACCAATAATTACAATCAAGCTCAACCCTCCAATGCACCACAAACTAATACCTATGTGCCACCGCACAAGAAGGTACAAGAAGAAGAGCCACTTGCTAATGCCAATCTAACGCAGCAACTCATACAAATGATGAGTAGAATGTCTGCCACGTTAGAAAGGATAGATGCACGGCAAGAAGGCTCAGGAGGAACATTCCCTGCCCAACCACTTCCGAACCCCAAAGGACATAACAATGGTCCTAACAATCAAGAACATGCTAAAGCTGTGACTACATTGAGAAGTGGAAAGATCATAGAGAAAAGCATGCCTCTGTCCACTCCCGAAGTGTACAAAGAGGAGGAAGTGTTGGATGAAGAAGTTGAGCTACCATCTACTCGAGAGGAGGAGCCGTCTACTAATGACGAGTCAATAAAGGCAAACCTTGAAGCTCCTAGAGTAGAAGACAAAGTTGAGCGAAGGCCTGGAAAGGAGTCTGTTAAGGAGGAACCACCAAAATGCCCCTTTCCTGCACCTTACCCTCAACGGTTGAAGAAACCCAAGAATGAGACAAAGAATCAGGAGTTTCTGGAATTGTTTAAGCAAGTTAAGATTAACCTTCCACTCCTAGATGCTATCAAGCAAGTGCCGGCCTATGCTAAGTATCTCAAAGATCTATGCACGGTCAAGAGGAGGCAAAGCGTGAAGAAACATGCTTATGTCGCGTGCCAAGCAAGCGCGATCATTCAAAATGAGTTGCCTCCAAAACTCAAAGATCCCGGTACACCTACTGTCTCATGCCGAATTGGGAATCAAAAGATAGACAACGCACTCCTCGATTTAGGAGCAAGCGTGAACCTGCTGCCATATTCAGTCTATAAACAGCTAGGGTTGGGTGAACTCAAACCCACCCGAGTCGCTTTACAATTGGCAGACAGATTTGTGAAGTACCCTAGAGGGGTATTAGAGGACGTCCTTGTCCAAATAGACTCTTTTGTCTTTCCGGTTGATTTCGTGATATTGGACACAGAACCTGTGTCTAATCCTGGTGCACATATCCCGGTTATCTTTGGACGGCCGTTCCTCAACACCATTGATGCCACAATCAAGATTAGAAGTGGTATCATGACTATCGTATTCGGGAACATGACATTGAATGTCAAAATCTTTTCTAATCCCCGACCTGAAGAATACGATGATGAGGAAGAAATCCATTATATAGACACGGTCATTGAAGATGAAGTTGACTTGGTCGACTATAAAGATCCTTTGGAAGTTGTGATGACTCAATTTGGCGATATCTATCAGCCCGCAGAGTCCACCCCATTGGATGCTGACCTAAACCAGACGTGTCTTATGATGGATACGATAGAGGAGGATAGAGCTGATTACATGTGGGTAATGCCATATGAACAACTACCTCCTAAAACCAAGTTGGTAATGCCCTCTAGTTTCCAGTTTCCGGAGTTAGAATTGAAGGAGCTTCCAAAAGAGCTGAAATACGCATTCCTAGGGACTGGAAAAACTTATCCTGTAATTATTTCATCTGCTTTAACTCATGAACAGGAAAGTAAGCTAGTGGAAATGCTGACCAAGCATAAGGATGCTATGGGGTGGACAATTGCTGACCTCAAAGGCATAAGCCCATCCATATGCACGCATAAGATATATCTGGAGGAAGACGCTAAACCCTCAAGGCAAATGCAAAGGCGTCTGAATCCCAACATGCAAGAAGTAGTTAAAAAGGAAGTGCTAAAGCTACTTGATGTTGGGATGATATATCCGATATCTGATAGTCCTTGGGTTAGTCCTACCCAAGTAGTTCCAAATAAAGCAGGCATAACGGTCATCCCGAACAAAGATGGTGAATTGGTACCAACACGTATCCCCACTGGATGGAGGATGTGTATTGACTACAGGAAGTTAAATACTGTGACCCGAAAGGACCATTTTCCTTTGCCATTCATGGATCAAATGCTAGAACGTGTGGAGGGTCACAAGTATTACTATTTTTTGGATGGATACAGTGGATATAATCAAATTGAGATTGCTCCTGAAGATTAGGAAAAAACCACGTTCACGTGTCCATTCGGTACTTTTGCCTACCGACGAATGCCGTTTGGCTTATGTAATGCACGGGCTACCTTTCAGTGGTGCATGCTAAGCATCTTTAGTGACATGGTCGAAAACATCCTTGAAGTATTCATGGATGACTTTTCAGTGTTTGGCCATAGCTTCGAAGATTGCCTCAGCAATCTCGAGCAGGTTTTAATGAGGTGTGAGGACAAACACCTAGTCTTGAATTGGGAGAAGTGTCACTTTATGGTGACCAAGGGAATAGTTCTCGGCCACATAATATCCGATGAAGGAATCCAAGTGGATAAGGCTAAGATCGACATAATCTCAAATCTACCTGTCCCCCGTACAGTAAGAGACATCCGTTCATTCTTGGGGCATGCAGGTTTTTATCGTCGATTTATCCAGAACTTCAGTGCAATCTCTCGACCCCTTTGTCAACTTCTTGTCAAAGATGCACCTTTCGAGTGGTCAGAGAGTTGCCAAAAGTCCTTTGAGGATCTAAAAGATCTCCTCACCTCCGCACCTATAATACAGGCACCCGACTGGAGTTTGCCTTTTGAATTAATGTGCGATGCTAGTGATTACGCCATTGGCGCAGTCTTAGGTCAGAGAAAGGACAATAAGCCACATGTGATATACTATGCCAGCCGAACTTTGAATGAAGCTCAAATGAATTACACTACTACTGAAAAGGAGCTGCTGGCTGTAGTATTCGCTTTGGATAAGTTTAGGTCTTATCTGATAGGGTCACCAATCGTCTGTTTTACAGATCATTCGGCCCTCAAGTATCTTTTGTCAAAGAAAGACGCTAAACAACGGCTTATTCGCTGGATACTCTTACTCCAAGAGTTTGATTTAACAATCAAAGATAAGAAAGGAGTAGAGAATGTGGTTGCGGATCATTTATCCCGGTTGACTTTTATCGACAACACTGAATCCCAATCCATTAAAGATGAGTTCCCAGACGAACAGCTACTGGCAGTAAGTAGTCTGCCTTGGTATGCTGATGTGGTAAACTACCTTGTCACGGGTGAGACACCGACTCATTGGTCGAACCAAGATAGGAAACGGTTCCTCTCGTTCGCGCGCCATTTCTTCTTTGATGACCCATACCTTTTCAAATACTGTGCTGATCAGGTCATCAGGCGCTGCGTCCCCAACGAGGATATAACCGTAATATTAGCGTCATGCCATTCTGAGGCATGCGGTGGCCATTTCGCGTCACAGAAGACCGCACAAAAAGTCTTACAAAGCGGTTTTTACTGGCCCACAGTCTTCAAAGATGCTTATTCCTTTTGTAAGACATGCCAACGCTGTCAAAAGCTTGGAACGATTTCTAAAAGGAATTCTATGCCTTTAACCCCTATCATCACAATTGAGATATTTGATTGTTGGGGCATAGATTTTATGGGCCCATTTCCCAAGTCGAATAACTGTGAATACATACTCCTTGCTGTCGAGTATGTATCCAAATGGGTAGAAGCGATACCAACGAGACGAAATGACCACAGAACGGTCATGTCATTTCTAAGAGAGCATATTTTGTCTCGTTTTGGTACTCCGAAAGCTTTACTAAGTGACCAAGGCAAGCATTTCTGCAATAGGCCCTTGGAGTCACTTCTCAAGAAATATGGAGTCCATCATAAAATCGCTCTTGCCTATCATCCACAGTCAAATGGGCAAGCAGAATTGGCTAACCGAGAAATCAAGCATATTCTCGAAAAGACGGTTAGTTCTAATCGAAAAGACTGGGCATACAAATTGACTGACGCGTTATGGGCATACCGTACTGCCTATAAGACGAATCTTGGTATGTCCCCGTACAGATTGGTTTACGGGAAAGCTTGCCATCTTCCTGTTGAAATTGAACATAAAGCTTACTGGGCAACACGCTCATTGAACTTTGATATTCAAGAGGGAGGTCAGCTACGCAAGCTCCAACTTGCAGAGCTAGAGGAAATACGACGAGATGCGTATGACTCTGCAAAGTTGCATAAGGAAAAGTTGAAGGCTCGACACGATCGTACGATTTTTCGTAAATCATTTGAGCCGGGGCAGAAAGTGTTGCTGTATGACTCTCGCCTCCACCTTTTCCCAGGAAAGCTCCGTTCCCGTTGGACAGGCCCGTTCATCGCACAAACTGTTTTTCCACATGGGGCGGTTGAGATTGTCAATCCAAAGAACGATGATAGTTTCAAGGTCAATGGCTAAAGATTGAAACCGTTCTTGGAGAATTTCCACACTGAAGTTGAGCACGTCCAGCTGGATGAGCCCAGCTATTCTCACACTTAAAAATCCAAAGTGGAGTTCCAAATTGTTGTTGTATTTCTTTTCTTTCCTTGCATTTTAGTTCTCTCTTTTGCTTTTAACTTCTTGTTGTTCTTTCGTGTTTGTGATCTAGTTCTAATCCATTATACTTTAAACCACTCTGTTGTAGGTGCATAGATGCGAGGTGATGATGTTCATTCTGTCGGTTCTTGGACTGATTCAGAATGTCGTTGTAGCACTTGGACTGAGGGTGAACTCACACCCTGCCCCTTGCTTCATCAAGATCCGGAAGCCCATTCTCTCATTGATGCTGCTCAAGGGTACATTCCATATCCACCAGCCCTCCTGGACATCAATCCATACGAAAATATGGGATTTCAGGATGATGAGGATGTGGACGATGAAGAAGACCTGTACATGGGAAGAATGGTGGATGATGCACTCATGGCACAGTGGGAAAATGATGATATATGGGAGCCATGGGAGGATCATGACCTTCAGGATGTCGTCCCAGATAGCCACAATGCCATCTTTGTTTTTGTGGATGACTTCCTTGTTCCTGAGTTGGTCCCATACCGTTATGTGCACCTGAGCTACCTGCTATTCAGGCTCCAATGCCCCTTACCAGCCAGTGCATTTTGGGAACCTACGCCAATAGTGAGGTTGGAACTTGTCACATTTCTTTGTATTTTTGTTTCTATTCTTTGTTTTTCTTTTTGTGTTAATTCGTGTTTCTTGTGTTCTGTTATTTTAATTTCAGTTTGTTGTCTTTTGTCCAGGATTGTCACTATGGTTTTAAATGGCATTCCGGTATTCCTTCCACATCAACTGATTCATGGTCTTGGGCCCTACATAAGGCCCCCACTCACTCCGCCGCGAGAGGACAGTCCGTTGCGAAATTATACTCTGTTATCCTTGTCTCCATCCGGATCACCTCTTGCATGGGCTTTCAATTCTTTGGAGATGCCAGACTTGGTTGATGATGTCCTTGCTGCTTTTCGATTGTTCTGGGAAAGGGAATCATCGAGTTTGGACTTCACTTCTGAAGATTCGGCGGGTTATGAAGAGATTGTGGAAGAGGAAATCTTTATACTCGAAGATTAGTGCTGCATTTCAGTTGTTTCTGTTCAATTTCATCTTTTGTTTATCAACTGGAGTGTAATCCTTGACAAAATGTTATTGGTTTTAGTTTTAGTTTTATTTTTGGTTTTTTTTTTTAGCTAGTTAAATAAGGTCTTATACACAGTTGGGGGTAATAATGTTGCAATTTGGATGTAAGTATAAAGTTTTATTTCTATATAAATTGCAATTTCTATTCTGAGGATGAATTTCTGTCCTACATGCTTGTACTTCAACTGCTTTTCAGTCTCTCTGCATGTCCAGATTTGTTTCTGATAGTTGGGGGTGATGTGGTTCATGCTCCCCATTGAATTCTGAAATTTTTGTGTTCGATCGATCGAACTCATTTCGATCGATCGAAACCTGGAGGTTCAAGCGCTTGTATTTTATGTTCAATCGATTGAGGGATTTGTTTTCGATCGATCGACCATAGTTCGATCGATCGAACGAAGCTTTTAAACGAGGCGTCTTCAGAACACCTCTTCATTTCCCTCACTTTCACTCTCAATCGCTCGAACACAGAGGGGGGCGACTCGGCAATTCTCGATTCCTTGCACTCAATAAGACGCCCTGATCACCCCTCTGATCATCCTCATCGTCATATCATCATCCCCTCCACCTCCACTGCGTGTTCTACACCGAGGTAGGCCCCACTTGTTTGTGTCTTTCATTTCCTTAATGATTGTGTTAGAAAATCCCAAGGGGGTGTCCCCTTGGTCTTAGGATCTCCTTTTATTAGTTCATTTTTTTTGTTTCCTCTGCGTTTCTGCGATCACTGCATACCGCTGTGTTCGATCGCTCGAACTGGATTCGAGCGATCGAAGGGGAGCTGTTCGATCGATCGAACAATGTTCAAGCGATCGAAGTCTACTCCAGTTCAATCGATCGAACCCTGTTCAATCGATCGAACTCAAGCAGTGGCAGTTTTGTCTCTTTTTCTCCCTGTTCTTATCTGTGTCATGTTGTGTCTTATTTTCAGGGCTGCCAGATGAATCCAGTGACGGGCTACCATAAGTCTAAGCCCCTCAGCCGTATTATACCAGATCCGGTACCCGCACACGGGTTCCGGAATGACGAGGACAGGCTGTGGTTTGAGCAGCATTTTCAGACACGGATGGTGATGGTCGAGCGCCCTATTGAGCACATCTGGACGGAGAGCCCATGGTTCCTGACACGGATCCACGCTATGCCTCACTGGTTCCATCTCCTTTCTTTGGCCAAGAGTGTCAATCTGTCCTGGATTCGAGGTGCGTGTGCGACTATGATCAGCGACCCGTATGCACCATTCACATACCATGCCTTCTTCCGGAGTCGCCCGTTCATCATCAGTCCCGCCACCGTTTCAGTCACGTTGGGGGTACCAGAGGTACCAGATTATGTTTGCCCCCACCGGCTTGATGCACCAGTGACCCCACCATCCACTATTATCCAAGAGCTCACTGGAGGCGCCGTTCCGTCTTGGGATGGCGATGCTTTGATCGAGGACCACTTTCTCACTGATGGCTACCACATGATCCACCTGGTCCTCAGCAACTGCCCCCTAGTGACTTCCTATCGAGAGAAGATCGCGGCTTAGTATGCGCGAGTCTTATATGCAGTGGGGACGGGACAGCCAGTTTGCATACCGCGCCTCTATATTGATTTTATGGTTCACCCCACCCGTTTTATCTCGTCCAAGAAGCACCTGAAGGGTGCTTGGGCTATTCAGAGGGTTATGGCTGATGCCGGGTTCCTCGAGCTCGCTGGAGACGATGTTCGCCCTTCTCCCCGCAGATTCAGCGAGGCGGCTGCTCGCCTCTCCGACGCCCAGAAGAGGAAGCGAAAGGGGAAAGGGAAAGCGAGGGTGAGGGGGAAGAAGAAGAGGCGTGGTGGGACAGACACGGAGGCGGGAGCTTCAGGGACACCCACCGAGGTGGAGGAGCTTGATTCGAATGATGATGAGGATGATCCAGTTGCTGCGGTTCGGCAGTTTGAGCTGCGACAGCGGTCGCAGACTCAGGCCCAGGGAGAGTCTTCTTCTTCTGTGCCTCTCCCGACGGTTCACGAGCTACTATTGGAGGAGAGAGAGGCCAGGATTAGACTCGAGGGCCGGATAGACCATCTCCAGACTTTGCTGGAGTCCATATTGATTCAGATTGGGGTTGATTCGACTGTTCATTCTACTCCGCATCCATCGATGGCCCCGTCTGCACCACCTACCACTGATCCATCATCTGCTGCTGCCCCGGATTCTGCTGCAGCCGATCCATCTACTACTACCCCTGCTACTACCTCGTTGCCACCTGCTCCTATCGACATCCCTTCTGATGTAGCTGATGACGCGCCGTCCGGGGTCGATTAGTTTTAGTTGGGGAGATGGTGTTTATGTGTTTTTGGTTAGTTGTTGTACTATTTTTGGGTATGGTTTTGGTTGGTTGGACTGGTTGGTTGTTTTGGTTGGACTATTTGGTTGGATGGTTTTATATGGACATTATATATCACTGCTTTTATTTTATTCTGTTCATATTACAGTGGTTTAGATTGCTTGGATCATGATTTTTATCGTATTACTTTTATCTATTGATCCTGTTTGTTTTGGAGATTGTGTTCTACTTTTCTATGCTAGGTTGCTTGCTTGAGATCATCAATTTGCTCCATACAGGTGATACCCATCTATTTTATTTATTGAAAATCAACTTCTAGGGACTTTGTTGTTTTCAGTTGGGGTAGGAGATAATAGATAGGTATACACCCGTAATGATCAGGTTTTGCACTTGGATATGTTTTAAATTTAATAAGAACACAGTCTGTTAAAATTTTGAAAATTTTTGAATCGTATTGATAAAATAAATCTGAATAACCTCTCCTGCTTGTTAATAAGACAATGACACATTTGTAGTATTCTCATCTTTTTATGGATTAAATCCACGCGTTTTTTTGTATCACTGAAATGAATTGCATCTGTACGTAAAGCTATTATGTACCCAATACTTTTGTGCACTAATTGGCAGCTATGTAGAAAACCTGAAAATTAAGTTAATATGATTATTGTGCGAAAAGAACAAGTAGTGGAAGCTAATAACCCTTTGTGAGCTATTGAGCCAATCGTCATTTCTGAGGGGATTCTCATACATTGTCGAATGGTTTTTCTTGCATATACTTGGTGAATTCGTTGTTAAGTTTCAGTTTTCTTTAAAAGTTTTGACTGCTTGTTAGAGGAGAACGTTCAGGATTTACCAATTAAACTCAATGAACACTTAAGTGCTAAAAATTGAAAGTTGAGAAAATGATTCAAGCCATCGTTTACCCATTCTTTTACCTGATATAGCTTTCACCTACATTCATTGAATTGTTTCATCCCTGATCCCACCTCAATTAAATATTTCCAATGAAATCACAAGAATCCATACCCGTGATCTATACCTTGACCTCATTGAGCCGTTTGATAAATTTGTTGAGAATGAGTCATCAAAGTATGTGAAATGGAAGGAAGTAGTTGTGGGAGGTTAAAAAAAAAAATGAAAAATGAATGATGAATGAAGGAGAAAAAAAAAAGGCATATGAAATGAATGGGAGATTGGGTGGAGAAAAGAATAAAGAATAAAAAGAGAAGTGGAAATTCCATCACATACTAAAAAGCACACTCTTCTCTACAACACCCCCACCTACCAAATAAAAGCCGCAATTCAAAGTCTTGAAGATTCTTAACAATCGATTTGAACATGGAAGTGTGAGTTGAGTTATCCACGGTATTTCGCTCCTCTAGTAAGTAGTGTTCCATTCATGAGACTATACACTCTTAAATGTCCGTTTTTCATAGAGTCAACTATGAAAGCATTAGCACTTAGAATATCATCCTTATCAAAGCTTTCATACGATGTGCGATCATTGTAAAGCAAGTTTCTGAGAGACGTTCTTTTCGAGTGTGACCAATGTGAGAATTGAGCTAAAACTGCAAAGTTTCCAAAGTACAATAGTCTAGATAACTCTTAATAGGGTTGGACGCATGGTTGTTAATTTCACACACACACGGGTGTATGATGGTAATACATTTGTATATTTTACTTGGTGATATAGGGGAGCATGTGGATCTCTTTCATGGGTTGATAGAGGATATTATATTATTGTAGAGTTGAATTAACAATTTAATGGAAGAGGGAATTCTACAAGTTATTCTAATTCTTTTTGAGCTTAAAATTTGAGAATTTTGTGGGTATATTCACTACAAACCCTCACGAGACAACACTCGTCCACTAGGGGGAACCTAGGGGTTTAACGGCTTGTTGCATTCGCTAAATGCAACCGCGATTCCTGCGAAAGTGAGTTAGGATTTTTTTCTTTTTATCTTGGTTTGGGTTGTTTTTAGTTTTTCTTTGTTTCTTAGTCGTGGTAGTATTAGTTTAGGAGTTTTTTATTATTTATTTTATTTTATTTTCGCTTTATCGCTAGGGACTAGCAATAAGCTAGTTGGGGGTTGTGCAAAGCGGGGGTATTTGTAAAATACAACCGCGCTAAAAGGAAGAATTGTATTAGTTTTTATCACAACTTCCCGTTTTATCTGCAATTTGCATTACAAGGCTGATTTTCATGCAATATGATTAATCTATGATAAGTTGTATTGTTTTAGCTGTTGTTTGTGCAGATCACTGCTGTGGGGACTAAACAGATGAACATCAGGATAAATGGAATGCTGGAATGAAAACAAAGGAAGTCAAAGCTGAAATGTGGAGTTCGATCGATCTAAGACGGTTCGATCGATCGAGCGTTCGATCGCTTGATGAGTGTTGAAGCGATTGAAGAGTAAGGGTTCGATCGATCGAGAGCAGTTCGATCGATCGAACGGGGTATTTCCAGTAACATTTGCGTGCGCAGCAGATGCGGGTTTTAACCCTAGTTTCTTAGGTTTTCTTATATATAGGAGTATTGTACACGTCCAGAAGGACGCCCACATTACATTTTTACAATTTTTTAGAGAGAGAGATAGAGGTTTGTGTTTGGTTTTGTAGGTTTTGCATTGAAGTTTCATTTGTGCAGTGGATTTCTTAAGTTTAATACGAGTATTCTTCATTCCAGGTTATTTATATATTGTCCATTTACTTTCTGCACTTTGTAGGCGTAGTTTAATCGCTCATCTCGTGGTATTACATGCTAGATATTGTCAAAACCATAGATTTCATAGTTTTCATGAAAAACTCGCAACCAAACAAGGTGTTAATATTTTCTTACGTTAAAAATCAATCCTTGACACTCCAGACGATGTCTGAGTAGTCCCAGGTTGGGAGAACACGATGAAACAGTGATCTCCAGCCTCTGCGATGCAGCAGGATAATCGCTGTGTTCGATCGATCGAAGTTAGTTCGATCGATCGAACCAGAGACAGTCAAGCGATCGAAGTCAGTTCGATCGATTGAGAGATGAAGGTCTTCGATCGATCGAAAGCGCGTCGATCGATCGAACTCCCTGATTCTTGAGGATGTTCCCTGCAGTATTCCAGGACCTTTTGTTTTAGGATTTGTTATCATTCTGTCCCAAATAAATGCTCAGTTTGTCAAAACAGTTTTTAAAACTAAGGCCCTAAGGCATTTTCTTTCAATACATTTTGCAAACCATCTTCAATGCTAACACCATTGAGGATGCAAGTCTTAACTATTGAATTAAACCGCTCTTACGTATTTTAACTTAACGGTGATGATATGGTCCCGGTCATGAAAGGGCCATAGAATCTCTATCTTTAGAGGAATACGGAAAACTGTGGGTAATGTACTCCGTTGTGCTTCAAGGTAAATGCATGGTAGATGGCTAGATTACTGTGGATTCGTGTAATCCCAACACTTTCTTTTAAAAGTTAAACTTCTCAATTTAGAGTACTGTTTTAATTAGCTAGTTAGATCGTTAATCATCTACATTAGTAATCTTAGCTCGTGGAACTGTGTGTTCCGCACCATCGTTCAAACTTATTCATTTTATTTTGCTTTCTTTTAGAGGATAGTCTAATTCAATAGGTCAACACCTTCCCTGTGGGATCGACCTGGTCTTACCAGTTACTACTTGCACGTCTACCTACACTTGGGTATTGCACAAGAGCGCACAAGATTTTTCGCGTGTCAGTCACTTTGTTAAACATTTATGTCACTTTTAAAACATTTATGTCGCCTCCATTTATGTCACTTTTTACTGGAAAAAAAAGTGACGTAAATACCAATTTATGTCACTTTTTAAGTGACATAAAAAGCCTTTTTCCTTGTAGTGTATAGAGATATTTTTTCTTCAAAATCCAATCCAAATGTGAGTTTCAATTAGTTTTATCAAAATTAAACTTGTATTTGCAAGATTTCAATTCATTTTCTTCATCTTCTTTGAGTTTCCAATGAGTTAGAGAGAAATCCATATACACATATATATATATATATATGAGGGGTTGTGCTTGTGGTTCCACTATTGATGATATTGATTATATATTTGTTATTCTTTCCTTATCACATTTCTATTTTTATTTTTCTTTACCATACTTGCATTTCCCCTTCTCAGCCCCATTTCTATTTTGATTTGTTTTCATTCTAGCATTATCTCTTCTCCCCCATTTCTATTTTGGTTTATTTTCATTTGTATAATCTATCCCTCATCTCATTTCTATTTTGATTTCTTTGGCATCTGCATCATCCCTCCCTCAACCTCATTTCTATTTTGATTTCTTCTTCTTCCAAGTTATGATTTAAGAGGTTGTTCTAGATGGTTACTTCATCTACTCAAGTGTTTAAGTTCATGATTTGAGCATCTATTTCAAACCCCCAATCAAAAACCCAAACTCTTTTCCAAAAACTAAATGGATTTTCTTAACAGTGATTCAAAGCAGTGAATGATCTGAGTTCAAAGATTTGTCTAGAATTAAATACTTGAGGTATTTGTGGCAAACCTCTTGGAAAATCTTCCTAACACATTGTAGCTTATCCCCATTTTACCTCATTAATTTAGGAGATGGGAAAATGTGTTTTCTGTATTTTAGAAGTTCATATTCATAGTCTGTCTCTGTTCTCACAGAATGTTGACCAGACTTCTTGCACTTATTCTGGACATTTTCGTCACTGTACATACATCTTTTCTATTTGTTTTATAAAACTTCGATGTCATAGGGAACTTTTGGTATATAATGGGCTATCATGAACCCTTCCTTTGATTTATGAAAAATCATACAAAATCAGTCAACTATGCAGTCCCTGTTTTTGAGTCATGTGTATATTTTTCTTTATCTATCTTAATCTATAATAGCTATTGTAGTTTGGCTTGTTGTATGATTTGCTACACACATTAAGGGTTATCCAATATTTTCCCTACTTTTACTAGATCTTCATAAGTATTTTTGGTGGATTTTACAAAATCAGTTCACTATTTACAGATTCTTTGATTTGACTCTTATATCTTGATGTGATACTTCCATCCATCCTTTGTTCTCACACATACAAAGAACTTCATTTTTCCGTGTTTATTAACATTCTATGTATCTCATACATATCCTGTATAATCTATCCTCTCATGTATCATACTTCCATGGATTCTTGTGTTTGGTTTCCAAATAAAACAATGTTTTGCAAATACTTGGGAAGTTCTTGAAATGAGTTTGGAATAGATGTTCCAAGTGGTTAGAATCTTCATCCAAGAGCTGAAAATATTATTTCAATCGATCCATTTCAAAACCTCTCTAAAACCCCCTCATTTTGATTTCAATAAATAAAACATTTATTTTCTTCAAAATCTTCAAAACAGTGAGTAATTCAACTTTAAAATATTATTCTGAGTTCAATACTCAGTGGATAATTGCAAGGCCACTGGGAAGTCTTCTCAGATCATTAAGGAACATCAAAGATTTATTGTTTGATCTATAAACACTTGGAAGGGGTCCGTTTTGAGCCAAACATTGCTTCCCGACATTCTATTTTTACTGTCACAGCAGCTTAGTTGACTTGCAACTTGTTTATCAGAAAACTTTTCCAAAGAATGGTCCTAACTCATTTTTTCCTTGAACTTTAGTGTCTTAGGGAACGTTCTATATAATATGAACCTCCAAATGTTTTGTTTTCATTTTTAAAGATTTTTCAACATTTCAGTCGACCGTACGAACTCTGTTTCTGAGTGACCTCTCTTGTTCATATGATTTCTCTCAATCTGTAACTTCAATAGTAATTTAGCTTTTTGATATGTGTTCTAGACACAATAAGGTTGATCTCTATAAAAAAAATAATGAATTAAAAACACTTCTAACCTCACTTTTCCAATTTTTACAAAATCAGCTCACTGTTCTGTCCACTATTCACAGCAGGCATGTTTCAACTTTTATTCTTTGATTAGATGTTTACATGCATTCCAAATTAGCTCATATCTTAGGAAGTAGTTCATACTAAATTTGTGCACAGTCTTCATTCATTCATGTATACTTTAGTTTTCTATTAATACACCCAAAATCAGCCAATGGCCGAGCAGTTCTATTCTGTAACAACTGACAAGCATCATCCCGAGCGGTTTGGTCTACCTGATGCCTCCCGAGCGGTTCCACGACCCGGCCAACAGGTCGGGAAGACCGCACAGGCACATCCCACCGAGAGAACAGCTCATCCGGGCCCACAGGCATGATCCCGAGCATTCCGGGCAGTTTCCTAATCAAGCTAGAAGACTAATGGAAAGTGCAAACAATTTCAATTCAATTAGGAAACCCCTACAATTAATGCCATTCTATATCAATTGGATTATGTTTCCTTTTCCTTGTATGAGTAGGTCTCTTACATCTATAAAAGAGACCTCTCACCCCCATTGAAGGGGCCAACTTTTCAGTCTACACAGCACCTCTATAGCATTCATCAACATGCCCGGCCGGCCTACGGTAGCTTCAGACTTGTTGGTTCACCACAGGCCCCTGGCTCTTTTATAGTACAGTGAACATGCTCAGACACACATGTGGACGTAGGTACCTTCATTAACAAGGACGAACCACATACAAAAAAACCAGTCTCTCACCCTCTCTTTCCTTAAATTGATTTAATTTACTATAACCAAATTTTGGCATCATCTGCTTGGCGCCGTCTGTGGGAAATGACAAGTTCCTCATCAACAAATCTCTTGGCTGATAGTCTTGCCTCCGAAGAAGGGTGAGAAGACTGCACAGCAAGCCAACCGGGGTATTCCGCCGGCCCCGGCGCCGGCTACGACGGTTATGACATCTGAGCAGATCACCGCGACCCTCGTGCAAATCTTGGAGGGTGAGCGTCAAATCCAGCAATAGATCAAAGCCCTGCTGGTCCAGCAAAGCAGTTCTCCAGTGGCCGGGAAACGACCCGGGATTGTTGCGTACGGTCGGGAACCGATCTTGACCAGATAATGTGCCCGAGCCAACCCATCCCGCATTGAGGATGCCAGAGATATCAACAGTAGACGTGTTGCTCGAGAGGAAAGGCAGGGGCATATGGCTCGAAAATCAGTCTAGGGTCACTCGGTCGAGAGCCGAGGTGTCCTTAGGCACACGATCAACCAGAGTCATAGCCGAGTTCGATCCCAGAGGACAGTGCACTGCCATAAAGAAGAAGCATTTTCCACCAACTCGACCAACCCCCCCGATACCGGTCGGGAAGAAGTGGTGGCCTATATCCAGGACTTGCAGAAACAGATTGACGGAGTGGCCAAAAAGTTGGGTCAAAACCCTACTCCGAATCATGCTAGTACCGAGACAGAGTCACCATTCTCTAGCCAGATCACGAGGTTTGCCATCCCGCGCAAATTTAAGTAGCCTCGCCTAGATCCCTATAACGGCTTGGGAAGCCGGGTCGACCACGTCCGGACCTACAAGGCTCAGATGGCCCTAGCCACCAACTCCAATGAACTACATTGCCTGGCCTTCCCCAGCACTTTGAAAGGCCCGGCCGCCCAATGGTTCTACTCCTTGAAACCCCAATCGATCTGCAATTTCAAGCAACTTAGCAAGCACTTCATCAACCAGTTCGCCGGTATGCATGAAAGCCAAAGCCTGGCATACATCTACTAACGGTCATACAAAGGAATAATGAGATCCTCAAGGAATTTACCGACCGGTTTAATTAAGAGAAGCTCGGCATCTATGATCTTGATGAAACCACCGCTATTAGAGCCTTCTGCTCAGGAGTTCAACACACCAAGTGCGCCACGTCGTTTCACAGAAACAGACTGAAAACCTTGGTTGAACTCGCAGAGAGGGTTGGAAAATACATTGACACTGAAGAATTTCTACCAATCAAAGACCCCGTGTACGTAAGCAACGAGTCTTCCAAAAGTAAGCCAAAGCGAGATTAGCCTAGGAGTTCCAACAGTTCTTCCAGTTTACAGCGGTCTAAGTCCAGCAGTCCTGACCCAACCTCCAGCTCATAGCAGGCAGGGTCCGGCAGTCCCAACCAGACCTCCAGTTCATAGCGGTCTGAGTCCGACAACCCCGACTGAACCTCCAACTTACAGTAGGCTAGGTCCGACAGTCCCAACCCGACCTCCAGTTCACATCGGTCAGGATCAAGCAGTTCCGACTTTGCCTCCAGCACAAAAAAATTAGGAGCCCGACGATCCTAATCTGACCCCCTATCTCCATCGGTCTAGATGAGCCCGACTACAGTGGTAGTTGCCTGATCACTGCATGAGGCTCGACCGATTGTCAGAGAGCCCTTGCAATGACCTTGGGCCTAACCCCGAGGCATACAAAGACCTCAGGCCTAACCCTGAGGCATCCAAAGACCTCGGGCCTAACCCCAAGGCACAAGCTTCGCTTAGGTCCAATCGACGATGGGGGAAAACCACCTAGGTGGCTGATGATGACAAGCTTCAAAAGACCCTGCAACCACCATGTTCTAGGTCGGTTACCTACAGTCCTAGCCTCCAAAAGACCCTCGTCTTAGCGAAAACTTGGGGGGCAGAAAGGCAGTGAACTAAATAAGCAATCACACCGGGTATCTACAGGCCTCGCGGATAACCAAGTCAAAATCTTGGACAACCCGAGCACCTACAGTACTCAGAGGCATTAACTCCACTTAGGTCCAAATCGATGATAGAGGTGACTAAAATCTCTTAGGTTGGCCCAAGATAGAGGAGCAAAAAGGACCCTACAGCGACACGCTCTAGGTTGGCTCCACCAACATGTTCAAGCTCTTCTCCCAACAGTCTTGACGGAGGCTGGCCGGGCTAAATACAACCATCCTGGGGAGTTAACATAAAAGGACCCTAAAGTAATACGCTTTAGGTCAGCTTTTCCAACATGGTCAAATTTGTCGCGCCCCGACGTAGCATAATACAGGAAAGTATTTAATTTCCTTTATGGACTCATAGGTCGTGACAAGTCAGTATGACCAATTGTCCCTGCAACAAAATAACTTAAAACACCATTTCTAAATAAAAGGATACTAATAAACGTAAAGCTCCAAATTTAAACTTACTAAACTATTACAGCAATCATAGTTTTAGGCACAAGCCGCTCTATTAGAATCTACCATAAAGTCTATTGCAACTCCAAATTTAAAAGACATAAGAAATATAAAGTGGCCTCCTGGAAAGACTCCTACCTTTAACTAGCATAGTCGAAATACCCTGGTTGCTCCTGACCCTGAAAATCTGGACATAGAGTCCAGGACGCATCAACGCCGTCAGTTTATGAAAGCTGGTGAGCAAAATAAACAAGTGCTCGCTACGTATATATAAGCATATGAACAATGGTACAATATAAACTTTAAAAGCAACAAATTCAAGGTTCCAATTCCAACTTAAGTCACGGGGGATAATAGTGAGCAATAAATATGCGACCGTGCATGAACAATGTAACATCTCATCTTTCTGACTCTTTTCTCTCAACAAACTCGACTATACCAAAACCATTACCTTAGATACCAAGAATAATATCCGCTCAGTACCTTGGTCGCACAACACATCGTTGCCTTGAATACCAGGAATAATATTCGCTCGATATTTAAGTCGAACACTACACCGTCACCTCCAATACCAGGAATAGTATCCGCTCAATATTGGGGTCACACAATACGCTATCGCCTTAGATAGTAGGAATAATATTCGCTCAATATCAGGGTCGATCACACACATACCATCGCTTTGGATATCAGGAATAATATCCACTCAATATCCAAAAACGCGCGCCTTAGATACCAGGAATAATATCCGATCGATATCTAAGTCGTACACCACACTACCGCCTCTAATACCAGGAATAATATCCGCTCGATATTGAGGTCAACCGCCACTCTCTACTCTTTTTCCACACTTTCTCACACACCATGCATGTCGACTCCACCGACCCTATCATGCATGTCAATGTCCATGAAATTGTAACACCAAAACAAACGTACGAGAAATCAAGTCTTTTTATCCTTCTTTATTAACAAGGTACAATGTACATAGAATCATTGAGTTAGCACTCACGATCTAAACTATCAAGTCGTATATGAAACAAGAGGTAAATTCATCAAAAACTACATTAATACGCTTTTACAACTACTAGTACACAAGCAGGTTCACTTTGAAGCAATGCCCTTAAAAATGAGTTATAATTTTTATGGATGAATTACATATCAAATGAAAGGTATTTGAGTCTAAATTCCAACGCTTCGAACAGTGCGCGTTTTCGAGTTTTCTAGAGGAAGTTATGATCGTTTTAGTAAAAGTCGTCAGTGCTAAAAAATGCCAATCGATTGGTAAAAGTGCCAATCGATTGGTAAAAATGCCAATCGATTGGAACACATGCCAATCGATTGGTAAACATGGAAATCAATTGGTAATCATTTCAGTCGATTGGTAATCATACCAATCGATTGGTATCAGCAGTTTCTCCCCTGTTACGAGTTTGAAGCCTGTTTTTGACCCATTTCTCTATTCTGCTTCAACCAAGACATATGATATGTGGATTTCTTCATTTTTCCGCAAGGATTATGAATACGTGATTGGTTTAAACTAATTTCAATTGTAGCTCTCGAATTTCACGTAAAACTGAGAGGTGAAAAAACTTTAAATCAACAATACGTCGCGATACGGATGATTTAAGCCGTAGTATTCGAACCGCAGCTTATTGGGACTAAGATCTTTCATTCCCAATTCACAGAATTGATTTTGGTTAACTTTCGCAAAACTCCAATTTTTAAGCTTTAATGGTGATTATACATATATTTGTATATACACATCTCTATACACTGAAATATATATATATATAAACGTTGAGAGTGAGTTTATAATACTCACAGAGGTGATTATTCAGAGAATTTTGAGACCAAGAATATCCGCCGAAATATCCGTTGTTAAGAATTTCTCCTCCGTTCTTGAACTATATATATCTATGTATGTATGCGTATGTGACTATGTGTATGTATATGTAATATATACTGATTATATGTGTATGTTTATCTATGGAGAGCAAGAGAGAGTTTGAGAGGAATTGAGGGAGATTGAGAGAGACAGTCAGTGAATGAGAGAGTTATACATATACATATATTGCCCAAGATTTGGGCTCCAAGAAATTCCCAGGAATTGCATGGTGTGGTTGAGCTCACGTGCTCCCACACCCCAGATGCTGTATAATCGCAGCTTAAAACATAAACTGGTGTTTTAGGGTTGAAATAAAAATACAGAAAATCATATTAATGTAGGAATTAAATCCCGGGCTATACAAAAGTATAGATATTACTTTTAAAACCATAGAAAGCATTTCTATATTTAAGAAAATTACGATTTGACCCCCGAATAAATATTATAAAGAGAAATTAAAATGAAATCTCCATTTATTAATGAAAAAGAAATAACAGGGTGTTACACTCTACCCACCTTAACAGAGATTTCGCCCCGAAATCCGAGCTAACTAATTCTGAAACAACTCAGGGTATCTAGTCCTCATGTCTGACTCTAACTCCCATGACACTTCTCCCTCGTCATGATGCCTCCACTGAACCTTAACCAAAGGCACGTCTCTTCTTCTCAGCCTCTTGATACTCTGGTCGAGAATTCTCACGAGTCTATCCTTGTAGACAACATTCTGACACATCTCAATATCATCAAAATTAACCACATGTGAGGGATCCCTTACGTATTTCCTCAACATACTGACATTGAATACGTTATGAACACCCGACATCTTTGGTGGAAACGCGAGTCGATAAGACACTTTCCCAACACGCTCCAATACCTCGAATGGTCCGATGAAACGAGGTGCCAACTTCCCTCTTTTCTGATCAAAACGTACTACTCCCCGAACAGATGAAACCTTAAGGAGTATGTGATCTCCGACACTAAACTCCAAATCCTTTCGACGTCGATCCGCATAACTCTTATGCCCACTCTGTGCAATTTTCATTCTTAATTTGACCAGTAAAATCTTCTCATTGGTCTCTCTCACCAAATCTGGTCCCAAAAGTTCTGTGTCTCCCACTTCTACCCAACACAACGGAGATCGACATGGCCGTCCGTACAAGGCGTCGAACAGTGCCATCCCAATACTCGAGTGATAGCTGTTGTTATACGCAAATTCAACCAATGGTAAGTGCGTCTCCCAAGATCCTTCAAAATCAATTGCACAAGTTCTCAACATATCTTCCAAAATCTGATTAACACGCTCGGTCTATCCATCGGTCTGAGGATGGAAAGCTATACTCATCTTGAGCAAAGTTTTCATAGCCTTCTGTAAATCTCCCAAAATCCTGAGTTAAAACGTGCATCGCGGTCTGATACAATCGACACAGAGACACCGTGCAGTCGCACCACTTGCTGTAGGTACATTCGACGCATCCTTTCTACTGGGTAAGTCATATTGTACGCGATGAAGTGTGCGAACTTCGTCAGGCAATCCACAATTACCCATATCGCATCATGGTTCTGTTGCGACCGGGGTAATCCAACCACAAAATCCATAGTTATGTGCTCCCATTTCCATCATAGGACAGGTAAGGGTTGCAACAATCCCGAGGGTCTCTGATGTTCGGCCTTAACTTGTTGACAAGTCAAACATTTAGACACGAACTCAGCTACTTCTCGTTTCATCCCTTCCCACCAGAAGTTTCTCTTTAAATCTTTAAACATCTTTGTTCCTCCTAGGTGTACTGTCAGTCTCAATTTATGTGCTTCTTCAAGAATATCTTTTCTCAAGTCTCCTAAATCTGGCTCACAAAATCTGTCTCGACATCTGTACCCTTCATTGGCCCCAACCTTCCATTCTGTAGGGTCCTTTTCTGATATCTTGGTGAACCATACTTGAAATTTCTCGTCTTTCTTTTGGGCCTCGATAATTCGACTCACAAGTGTTGGTTGTACCATGAGGCATCCAAAGTGTTGCCTGACACTTCAGCTAGACTTTAAGTGTACCTACAATCAGGCCAAGTACGATGCACTGATCATCGACCTGAAGATACTCCTCGAAATGGAGGCATCATCCGTGCATATAAAGGGCAAATCAGGTTTAGTTATTGGGCAGATATCTGGTGAATTCCAAATAAAATGCTAGGAGTTATGCCCATTTCATTCTATTGCTACTCAGCTTATGGGTTCTTTTGATGATATAAGCATGAGTTACATGCCCCAATCCACTAATATCAAGGCCAACAAGTTAGCAAAAGTAGGATTAGCCTCACCTTCATAGAAGGGAATAGAAGATCAAGCCGTCACCAAAAAAATTCGATCACTACCATCCGTGGCAAAGAGATGGTGGTATACGACAATGAATTCAGTATTGGTGGATGATAACGATTGGAAGCTTCCCATCATAGAATGTTTGAAGCATCCAAACATAAGAGTAGAACAACAGGTAAGCTTGTTCACTATCCGATTTGTATTGCTAGACAGAGAGTTAATTAAAAAACCTATCGAAGATGATATAATCCTAAAAGCCTAGGGAAGAATCAAGCCATGCAAGTGATGGCCAAAGTCCACGAAGGAATTTGTGGGGTTCATCAGGCCGGAACAAAAATAAAATGTCTCTTAAGAAGATACAATTGTTATTGGTCAGGTATGCTAAAAGATTGCATCAGCTATGCCAAAGGATATCAAACTTGCCAGAAGCACGACCCGATTCAACGGGTGCCAGCTGATCGGCGACCGATAGTTGCCGTTTATAGTCTTACAAATACACTTTGTTAGCCCATTTCATGAAGTTATTAGTTATTTTTTAATAAGTATTTAAAATTCTGTAGGATTTGGAGCTTTAACTTGAAAATGCATAAAAATCCAATGATTAGTGGCTTTGGAAGTCATTCTGGGCTCAAACGGTGATTCCGGTGAAAACTGAATGTAGTAGCAGTCTTGGTAAATCGCATTTTTGGAAAGGAATACTTTAGATTTGAGAAATTTCTCCAAAGATATAAAATGTAGATCTTCGAGTTACGGACATATGGCCGTAAACAGCGAGTCAATCAGAGTTTCGAGCAAAAAGTTATCGCAATTCTATAAAAGTTGCATAGTGCAGCGAAAAGTACCTTGCACGAGTGGGCCGCGCAAGCGACCTGTGAAAAAACCAAAAACGCGCGTATTTTGTTAAATTAAAGTGCCCAACGAAGGTGGTTTGTGCAGATGACGTCCAGAAACATAAATATAGCTATTTTAGTGTGATTTAGCTTAGGAAAGCTTCCTAAATCCTTCCAAACTCTATATAAATCCTATTCTAAATCAATTTTGTGGTTAAACATCATTACACAACATTAGATACATCCATATACAACTAAAACTTCAGCCATTGAAGAGAGAAAAGCAAGGAGAAGAAGAAGAAGACCAAGGATTCTCATGCCCTCCTCTATCAACCTCTTGCCGTTCATCAATTCTATGGCCAACTAAACTCAAGATCTAGGGTTTCAATGAAACCCTAGCCAAGTAATAGGGTTTATTTTATGTTTTTATTTTAGTTTTATTATGTATGGATGACAGTTACATGTTCCGAGGATTTTTATAAATAAATCATGCTTTTATTGATTAAATCGTTACTTTCAAAGTTTACTCTTGTCTTAGATCTATTTTGATGGTAGTGTGCTCAATGATCTATGCTTGCTGTGCTTGTTTAGATTATTTACATGTAATGGTGCTTACATTGAATTGTGCTATCAAGTATCCGAATAGTCCATGCCTAGATTAGACGGATTATACCACAACCCTAGTTTAGTGTGGGATAATTCGTGCTAACCGAAGATGGATTATGTTGGTGCTTGAACCATAGTTATTTTCTTGACAGAGGAATTGGGCTTATAGATACAATTCCCCATTATCATCCAACTTAATAAGCTAAAGTAATTCGTAAATACCTTTATTATGAAGCTAGTGGTGGATTTGCAATCCTAGGTTCCTTAAACTTATTATAAAAACAAACATTTAATTGCTTTCATAATTTAGATTTACTTTTATTATTATTAGTTTAATTCAAATTAAATCCAAAATTCGTTTTTCTTAATTAATTAAATTTAGGTTTTAAAAATTAAAGTACGTAGTATTCAATCTCTGTGGGTTCGACCTTTACTTCCACACTGCAATTCTTTTGAAAGTAAAGCATAAGTTAAGCATACTTTGGTATCTTGATTTTGACAAGATCAAATTTTTGGCGCCGTTGCCGGGGATTGCAATTCACTACCTTTAGTTTAGAATCTTAGTTTAGTTAATTCGTAAATATTAGATTAGGTTTTATTTTTCTTATTTTCCATTTTTATTTGAGTCACTAACTTTTCTTTTCATTTTGTAGTTTCTCAAGTAATCAAATTCTAGCGTTTTGGAGAGCAATAGCTTAGCACATCAAAGGAGCTTAGGAAAAAAAAACAAATTTCAAGTAAATCGTTCTTTAAATTTCGCATCAAATCGCTGTATGTCAGGGCGCTGAGACGCAATTACTTGCATTAGGTTAGGTGTGGAGTGAGCACTGCATTAGCTAGGAAACCCGGAGCGCTGGGATTTGACGCGAATCACTGCATAAGGATAATTATATGCATAATAGTAGTACTGTGTGCTTGCGTGCTTGATTAGTTGCGTAGTTATTTTTGTTTTTGTTGAGTCAGTCATTGTTTTAGTGTATTTTCTTTTAGTTTATGTTTGGTACACGTTCAAATAAACCAGAATTACAACCTTTCGATCTTGAAATTGAACGTACCCTTAGAATCAATAAGTCTTCAACCCTAGCTCCTAGAGCTCAGTTGATAATAGACGACGAGTCGACTCCAAAACCATCGTCATTGTTTCAGGCTGAAATTCAAAGTACCCTTAGACATTTACGAAAACTCAAACTTTTAACATAGAACCTATTCCAATAGCCGACATTGGAAATAGCAAAAACAACGAAAATAATGAAAATAACCCTAATATACCTCCACCTCCTCCACTTAAAGATTATTTTATTCCTGCAACTTACACGCCTCAAGCAGGTATCGAATTACCGGAGGCGACAACATCTCACTTTGAGATATAGTCGTCCACCATCTCGCTACTTCCTTCTTTCCATGGTCGTTTAAATGAAGATCCATATCAACACTTAGGAGATTTTTAAGATATTTGCTCTACGTTAAAAATCTAAAATTTCACTGATGATGAATTAAAACTACGTCTCTTCCCATTCTCTTTAAGGAATAAAGCGAAGTATTGGCTTCAATCACTTGAGCCGAATACAATTAAAACCTGGGAAGCCTTATACACTGCATTTTTACAAAAGTTTTTCCCAATCACAAGAACAAATCAAATAAGAAAATTGATAACAAACTTTGTGATTCAAGATGGGGAAACACTTTATGATACTTGGAAAAGTTTAAAGAATTACTACGCTCATGCCCACATCATCAGGTTCCTAAGTGGCAATTAGTTCAAGTCTTTTACGAGGGACTTATTCCCTCTGTTCATAATACCGTCAACACCGTTTGTGAGGGTACATTTCTACACAAAAGCGCTGACGAGGCCTGGAAATTTTTTGAAATATTAAGCGAGAACTCGATGCATCAGGAACTATCTAAAAAACTTGATCGACTTTTGACAATAAACCAAATGTCGGGCCCACCCGCTCATGAAAGTTGTGCATTATGTTCTAATCCTTCACATTCTATACTTGAATGCCCATCATCGTCTCAATTTCCAGAATTCGTGGAGCAATACATTAATTCTATTCAACAATTCCCACGAAATAATTATAATCCTATGACTAATAATCCAGACATGCCATGGAGAAATCATCCTAATTATTCGTGGAAAAATAATAATAATCATAATAATAATAAGGCGTTTAATTTTCCTAATACTTATCGACCCCGATTTCAACAAACTCAATACCAACACCTTCCTCCTAATCCTAACCCCTCCAAGGGTTAACGCTTTTGAGGAGAGAGTGTTGGCATCCCTTAAGAATATCGAAACACAAGTACAAGCACAAGCACAGATAGTGCACTCTCACACACAATCCATTGCGAAGCTTAAATCCTAAATAGGACAAATAACTAATGCTATGAGTCGTAGAAACGAGGGTAAGTTGCCTAGTCAAACTATTCAAAATCCTAAGGGACAATGTGGGAATGGGGATTCGAATGAACAAGTAAACGCCGTCTCGAATAGGATGACTATTCGAGAAGAGGAAGTTGTTGACGTGCCATATGAAAGTGAGAAGGAAGGGAACATTAACTCTAATAAAGCAAAGGGTGGAGAAACGAGTAAAAATAGGAAAGAAAATGTTACAACCCTGACGACGTATATTCCAAAACTACCTTTTCCACCAAATGTCGACGAATCGTCAAATTTTTTAAAGAAAACGTCGAAAACTGAAGATATACTCAAGGTATTTAAACAAGTAAAAATTAATATTCCATTCCTCGATGCTATAAAATAAATACCCGCTTATGCAAAATGTTTAAAAGACCCTTGTACTCAAAAGCGCAAGTTGCGCAGTCATATACCCAAAAAGGTCTTTGTCACGGAAAAAGTAAGCTCTATATTCCAACACGCTACTCCAAAGTATAAAGACCAGGTACGCCTACGATTTCGTGTGTCATAGGTGATACTATCATTCATCGAGCTCTCCTTGACTTAGGAGCTAGCGTTAATCTCTTACCTTGTCATGTCTAACAATTAGGACTAAGTGAACTTAAACCTACGGCCGCTACAATACAATTAGCAGATCGATCTATTAAAATACCTAGAGGAATCGTCGAGAACATCTTGGTTAAAGTTGATAAATGCTATTATCCTGTCGACTTCATGGTCCTTGACATTGAACCCGTGCTAGATGCTAGGAAACACACTCCTATCATCTTAGGCCGTCCATTCTTAGCAACCGCTAACGCTCGTGTTAACTGTCGGACGAGGGCAATGAAAGTGTCATTTGGGAACATGAATTTAAAATTAAACATTTTTAATGTTGTGGATCAACCGTTTAAAGACGATGATTACCTATGTGAGGCGGAATGTGAGGTAAGACGGAATATTGAGCCTAACAAAGAACTGAATATGGGTGACGAAAATAATATAATTCGTAATGAGAGGATGAATCCTGACAACCTAGACCCGAATGATGAATTTACTCGAAAGGTAAGAAACCGACTTGAACATAATCTGGGAGAACCGTCGATCGAATTAATTCTAAGCGACGTTATTTCTGCTCATCATCGGGCTCTTCCTGATATCCTAAGGGGTAGAAAGTCTTATTTTCAACATCCATAAATCTTGAGCTAGAACGGTCAGGCTAAAGACGTAAAAGATAGCGCTTCTTGGGAGGCAACCCAAGCTTTATTTCGTTCATTTTTCTTATTTTTAGTCATTTTTGAGTCCTTTTGAGTTTGTTTTGGATATTCTGGACAGGTTTTAGGGGTCAGGATAACCTTATTTTCAACTTATTTACCTTGAAATAAAGAAACAAGGGAAAAAGTCCACATCGCGCGCACGGCCTGCCCGCGCGATATTCTCCCTTAGACAAAATTTTTTCAACTTTTTATTATATGAGCTCTTTGTTACATCTCGCGCCTAGAATCGCGCGCGCTAGGGGTTCGCTCGCGCGGCCCGCTCGCTCGATTCTGGCACTTAGAAATTATTCTAAATAAAAAAATAACAGGCCTCAGGTTTACCTCGCGGAGGAATTCGTGCAAGCGATGGTCGCTCGCGCGAGGTGGTGATTTCTCAATTTTTTCTCTTTGTTTTGACCTTTTTGTTTCCCAAACTTATCTAGTTGTTTTTCATTTCTCTTTGTTCTTTTCAGTTCTTTTCGTTTAAGTTTATCTTTGTTTCCATAGTTCTAATTTTCTTTTTCTTTATTTCTTTTACGTTCTTTTAATTCTAGTTTAGTTTCTATTGTTTATAAAAAATTTTTTAAATAAATAACAAAATAAAAAGAAAAAAACATATGTATTATATATTAGCTTTTATTATTTATTTGTTTGTTTAATTTTTGTTTGTTAAGTATTGCCAGGTGAATTAGTGTCTCCATTTGGAGCATTTGAACTGTATTGCTATATTTATATATGTTCACCTGGTTTGTGGTTGTCGAAATCGAGGTACTATCGTTCCTTCTCTACGTACTTTCCTTTCTTTCATTTTATTGTTTCATTGGGGGCAATGAAAGGTTTTAGGTTTGGGGGTATGCACTCACATGCACATTATTATATACACCAAAATTTTGAAAAAAATTTCGATACTTGGGCTTAAATAAACGATGTCACCTACGGTTTTGCAATCTCTAGTCGATACATCTTGTTATGTAACTTGAATTGTCATAGAATGGTAAACAAGAGAAGATGTGACTAAATATTTGCTGAAGTCATGATATGACATTTTAGGTCATGTATCGTTTGAATCGTAGTTTTTTATCATAGATTTGCACACAAACCTATGCACTGCACGTAGCCGCTTGAATACATGTTTGATGTGAACTATATTATGATTCGGATTTCTAGATAACACAAGGTAGAGACTAAATTCGCTGAGCTTTTGAGCCTATCTTTTCTTTTTAGAGGGTTATAAATGCATTTTGTGTTTGTCGAATTTTATTAAAATAGCGCACTAACTTGTTGTTTAGTCTCATTATTCTTGTTTTGGTTGATAATCAAGTTAAAATATTTGTTACCATGCTAAATAATCTTCCGTCGTAAATGTTGAAGAACCATATAACCATAGGACATGATTTTAGGCCTTCTTTGTTTGCTACTCACCGATAAATGATAAATTTCCTTAGTTCACCCTTTGAGCCGTTAAAATGACCTTTTTCTTTAGTCACCATTATCCTTGCTTTTGCTCCAACTTGACCAACTTGAAGTTTACCACTGAGAGATTCGTCAACTTTTAATGGTATAAAGGTGATGTGTCTATTAAGAAGAAGAAGAAAACAAGATGATGTTTAGGGTGGTTGTCTTGTTATATATTGATTGATTTTTCAGAAAGCAACGAAAAGAAAGGGAAAAGAATTATAAAAAAAAAGGTTGAAAAAAAAAGAGGAACGAAATTATAAAAGAAATAAGAAAATGAGGAGAATAAAAATATGAAAGTTGGTAGAAGAGACGAATGAAAAAAATCGAACATACCTTACAATGCCATTCTAAAACTACCGAATGAATCCTTCTATCATTTTTCATTACCTGAGCCACATTATAACCTTTGAAAAGTCCTATTTGATCCTAGGAAATATGGTTTGGATATGAAAACGATGGGAGGGGGATTAAAACATGGTAATGATTAATTTTTCTTAACTGTAGGCGTCATATCCATGAGACTACTCTTCTTTCATGTCATGCGTCTTTTCCGAGTTATATGTGAGCGGTTTCTTGTTTTGAAAATATATTTCCTTTACTCACATATTTTAGAAAAATTACACCTGTTTCTGAGTGTTTCATTTGAGAGTGTAATTAACATTGCGAGATTCGTAGTCGAAGCATAGTTAGATGGTCATCCAAGTTATATTCCAAGTTCATGACATGTACGTATTCATTTGACTACCATATCACACACGTGCAATTTTATGAGAAACTCTATTGATTTATACGATGCATGTGCTTGAGATTATTTTTCATGACGTAGGTAGATGTTGGATTCCGTTTCTTCTTGTTCGTTATTCTATTTTGAATCATTAGTCTATGATAAGGAGTATTGAATATTATGTTTTTCATTTTTAATAAAACTTTTTAAATATATAATGAAATAAAGATGGTTGTGGGTGACTTGTTGACGAGAACCCTCACGAGACTTCACTCGTCCGACTAGGGACACCTAGGGGTTTAAAAGACTTGTTGCATATGCTAAATGCAATCGTGATCCATGCGAAAATGGAGTAGTATTTGTAGTAGTAGTTTTATTTTTTTGTTCTTTTTCCTCGAGGACTAGCAAAGAGTAGGTTTGAGGGTGTGATCGGCGACGAATAGTTGCCGTTTATAGTCTTACAAATACCCTTTGTTAGCCCATTTCATGAAGTTATTAGTTATTTTTTTGATAAGTATTCTAAATTTTGTAGGATTTGGAGCTTTAACTTGAAAATGCATAAAAATCCAATGATTAGTGGCTTTGGAAGTCATTCTGGGCTCAAACTGTGATTCCGGTGAAAGCTGAATGTAGTAGCAGCCTTGGTAAATTGCATTTTGGAAAGGAATACTTTGGATTTGATAAATTTCTCCAAGAAATAAAATGTAGATCTTTGAGTTACGGACGCGTGGACACAAACGGCGAGTCAATCCTAGTTCTGAGCAAAATGTTATCGCAATTCTACAAAAGTTGTGTAGTGCAGCGAAGCGAAAAGTACCTCGCGCAAGCGGGCCGCGCGAGCGACCTGTGAAAAAACCAAAAACGCGTATTTTCTTAAATTAAAGTACCCAGCGAAGGTGATTTGTGCATATGACATCCAGAAACGTAAATATAGTTGGTTTAGTGCGATTTGGCTTAGGAAAGCTTCCTAAATCCTTTCAAACTCTATATAAATCCTATTCTAAATCAATTTTGTGGTTACACATCATTACACAACATTAGATACATCCATATACAACTAAAACTTTAGCCATTGAAGAGAGGAAAGTAAGGAGAAGAAGAAGAAGACCAAGGATTCCCATGGCCTCCTCTATCAACCTCTTGTCGTTCATCAATTCTATGGCCAACTAAACTCAAGATCTAGGGTTTCAATGAAACCCTAGCCAAGTAATAGGGTGTATTTTATATTTTTATTTTAGTTTTATTATGTATGGATGACAGTTACATATTCTGAGGAATTGGGCTTGTAGCTACAATTCCCCATTATCATCCAACCTAATAAGCTAAAGTAATTCGTAAATACCTTTATTATGAAGCTAGTGGTGGATTTGCAATACTAGGTTCCTTAAACTTATTATGAAAACAAATATTTAATTGCTTTCATAAGATTTACTTTTATTATTATTAGTTTAATTCAAATTAAATCCAAAATTCATTTTTCTTAATTAATTAAATTTAGGTTTTAAAAATTGAAGTGCTTAGTATTCAATCTCTGTGGGTTCGAACTTTAATTCCACACTGCAATTCTTTTGAAAGTAAAGCATAAGTTAAGCATATTTTTATATATTGATTTTGACAAGATCACCAGTCAAGGAGCTTCAACCCATAATAAAGCCATATCCATTCAGAGGATGGGCCATGGACCAAATTGGTAAAGTACTTTAACCCTCATTGGCCAAACATCATTTCATCAGAGTAGCTACATACTAATTTATAAAGTTGGCCGAGTCCATACTGTATTGGGTAATGAGTCAGGCCATAGTGATTAAATTCATAGAAGAGCACATCATACACTGATTCGGCCTCGTAGAGACTATAATGTCCGGTCAGGGATCAGTGTTCATAGGGGTAGAGACCAAGGCCTTTGCTAAAAGCAGAGGGATATGCTCAAGAGAATAGCGGCCGAGTCATCTAACAAGATCTTGAAAGGATTATTGAAAAGATGGAAAAGAAAACCCTAGAGAATGGGATAAATTATCGTGTGAAGCACTTTGGCCTTATCGGACCTCCAAAAGATCGAGTACTGGGGTTATACCATTTATGTTGACCTATGAACATGACGACATATTGCCCATAGAGGTTACAGTCTGGTCAGGCCAAAGGGTATTACAAAATCATATTGAGCCCGCTGAATATCCAGAGCAATGATAGTTGAGTTAGAAGGTCTCAATGAAATAAGGCTAACAACCTTAGACTCATTAATGGTGCAGAAGTTATGGGCTACCCAAGCATATAATAAAAGGGTGAAGGAGAAGTCTTTTTATACAAAAGACTTCCGTCAATTAGGAAGGACCTTTCATCATCCATTAGGTTTAGAAAGGTGGAGCATTACAGGCTACGCGATATGGATGGAGATGTCCATGCTAGATTAATAAATGGTTAGTATTTAAATTCATACTATCCTACTCTGTGGGAGACTATTGATTTGGAGTATAGATTGTGTCCTGAATTAGAGTATAAGCTGCTTATTAACTATGAGCCTGATTGATCAAAAGCATATTTATATTAATAAGTGTTACACACAGCTTTCATTACAAAAGATAATTGCAAAAACAAAGAGTAAATACATATACAGGGAGAGAGGTCGGCCACTAGGCTGGCTAAAAGTTCCTAAGCTTCTCTCTCAAATTCTCCCAAGTCTTCTCTACTATAGCCCGATCTTGCTGAGCCTTGTGGAGCTTTTGGGACCAGATACGGGCGGTTGGAAGATTGGCCTATAGCTGACTATGGCATTTTTGAGCATGCTGACCAAGCATAACTAAGGAAACATCAACTTGAGTTAGCGCATCATTATTAGTAATGACCTCGGCCTCTAGCTTTTCTAACCGAGCTTTAAGCTTAGCAGTGATGGCTTGAAGCCGAGCGTCTCTGGTAATGATCTGTGCTCGGGTAACCTTGTCAACCTCATATTTGATCTTGGTTTCATCAAGGAATTGCACTACTTTCTTCCAGGCAGTGAGGTGAGTATTGGGCTCGATTTAAATCATAGAAGCTGAATGCACCAGGATATGATACCCCAAAATCCATTCTTAAAATTCTTTTCATAATGCAACTTGCCTAGTAGATAAAGCCTGATCAACCAAGAGGGAGCCCGGGATGGCATCTATTTCAACAGAAGAAGGAAGCGCGTTGAGAGCCTTATTGGTCAGCCCGAGAATCAGGTCCTTAGACCACTAGAGGCTTGCTGGCATGGCCACTTCAGGCTCGAAAGAGCCCAAATCAAATGCCCCAAAATCCAAATTGGTAAAGAAGTCATCAAAAGGCATAAAAGGTTCAGGACAAAAGGGAGTGGCCTATCTAACAATAAACAAAAAGCCAGGATGAAGAGTTAGTAGCTGGAACATAAAAAAGGACTAGTGATCTCGAGCAAGAAAGAAAATTACCTGAGCAATTACGGGCGCAAAGGCCAAGGCGTCCTAAGAAATGATAGTCGCAGAGCTGGAGGCTATTACTCAGTGCCTGACTATTGAACCGGTGGAACTTGGACCATTTATTAGCCTAGTTTGGGAGGAGGGGTTAAAATTTCTTCTACCGAAGCTTCAACCACCACACCTACAGTAAGTGGGACATTCTCTTTAGGGCTGGGATCGGCCACAAGAGGTTGATATTTGCTACTAAGGGTCGATTCTCTCATAACATTGGAATTTTGTGAGTCGACAATCACTATCTCTTCCACACTTTTGAGGACTAATTTTATTGTAGCAGTAGTAGAGCCAAAGAGACCACTGGTCAAATTATCTCTGTCGGCCCAATCCAGGGCTAGCGTGACAATTTGATCTACTTCATCCCCAATAGTGCTTGTTGGTATATCTTCTTATACATCTTCACTACTGGAGTAAAGAACCACTTGTTCAGACACTGACCCTCCAGTAGGGTTAGTGTCCTAATCTCTGTCAGAATAAGATAAGGGAGGGATGACCCGAATTGAGGTATTGGCCTTCTCTTAGCAATCTGTTCAAGAATGGCCTCATCGCATTCAGTTGTTGTGTACTTGAAGAAGGGTTAAAGTAAACTGTGGTCAGGCTGCAGGTGGTTATGCCATAGGTGGCTGTATGGTCAGACCTGGATGTAGCATCTCCACTTTGAATGTTTCATCCACTAGCTGAAATAAAACCAAAGGGTGTTAGAATGGAGAGTAAGTTGAATCGGTCACCTCAAAAGGGATAGGAAAGTAAAGAGTACATGAGTAGACGGGGTAGTCTTCTTCTTCTTGGTTAGCCTTATGTTTGTTATATTTTTAGTGGCTGGCCTCTTGGATGTCTATTTCTTTCGGACTACCACCAGGGCAGTGATAGGTTCATCAGCCTCTATGGTCGATGAAACAATGAATTAAAGGAGCATCTCAGAGGCATTACTCTTGAATATCTGGCTGGCACAATCAGACCACCACTTTTCAAATTCTTCTGAAATGACTGGTGGGGAGGAAAAGGGCTAGAGAACAAAAGCCTTTTCAATGTATCCGACTGTTCTTTTAACTTTTTTACCTGTGCATTATTCACGATCAAGCCTCGCTCAACCCAGTCCACATTAGTAGTGATGGCTTGTGGAAAGGGAACCAACTGGGAAAGCCTAAATTGACGAGTGAAGATAGGAGCAATGTAATATTCAACCCACACTTATTGTTACTCTAAGGAATGCTCGGGCTAAATATAATGTGTCTAGCCACCATGTAACTAGAGAAGATTTCAATTTAGGTGATTTGAGTGCCCAGGCCCTAGTTGGCAGGATTGTTGGAGAGTTATAAAAGAACAAAAGTGTAGTGAGAAGAAGGGAAGAAAAGTGGAAGGAGCCCGAATGGGACACCCCTTGTAGAAGAATGTAAAACACTTGTCGAAGGAGTGGGGGGTAGGCTCAACATCCACAAAGTGGACGGCAAAAATGGGAACTTCAGTCAGCTCTCTGGCAGGGGTCAAAATTTAGGAAAATAAGAATGCATCCAGAGCTACAAGATCTAGATTAGGCTACCCCTAGAATTGAAGCCCGTGTGAATGAAATCTATTATAACTCAGACTAGGTATGCCCAGATAAGAGTGGCAAGAGCTAATGGCTTACTTGTAGCACGGGCCAAGGCCAAGGTAGTGTACTCTTTGGTGATGACCTGACTGTTCTAGTAGAAAAGGCACCTGTTCACTCAGTAGATGAGGAATGTAGTGTGTTCGGCATCAGACACGACTGTCCCTTCCTTACCCATGCAGGTAGCCAGAAAACCTCCATAAGCAATGATGGGTTTGTATAAGACAGCCCCGTCCTTGATTGATTCTTATTGAGGATAAGAAAAGCTGGCCGTACCAACGCTACGATCGGGCATAACATCCTTCCAGTGAGGATGAAGCTGGAGTAGGTAGCTGACATCCTTAATTGTTTGCTCCATCGGTCCGTAGTCGAAAAGAAACCCGTTACAAGATTGTGACCAGAAGAGAAGGGCTGAGAAGAGGAGAGATCAGTCTACTTCTAATTTAGACTGGCTAACCATAATGTCATTATAGATGCACATTTGTTTCCATAGTTTGGCCTTAGAGGCCGAAACCCTGGTTATCCATTTGCCCAATCAGCACCAGGTGTGGGCCAACCCTTGATCGAATGGGTGACAATCCAAACTTTGTTCTAGTGAATTGGGTGTTGGAAAAAAGGCTCGTTGGCCACTGGAGAAAAATATAGGCTAAAGGCAGTGGGAGGATCATTGCAAAAACACCATGCCCAAACTAGGCGCCACCACGGATCCGTCAGTGGTGTTGTAGTTTTAAAAAATGTCTATGGAAATGGCAAAAGCATGCTCCTTCGCCAGCTACCTAACTTCTCTACACCAATTTGTTGGGGGAGGATCATTCAGAAATGATTTTTGCTTCTTTGACTTTGATGGTGCTACCAGAGCTATTTTGGGAGCCATAGCAGGGAGGAAGAAGAAGAGAGTTCATAGGAGAAATGGGTTCTAGAGAAAGTAGCTCTGGATTTAGAGAGATAAACGAGGGGGTGAAGATTCGGGAAAGTGAAAGGATTTTTGTTCAATCCTCTCATATATATATATATATATGTTGGGCATTGAATAAGTCATGACCAGCACGTTTCCCAAAGACTGCCAATTTTTGCGTATTGGACATGTGGCACTATTTTTTGAAATTCAAAATGTTATAGCAATCAATGCTAGACGTTTTACATGGGAGGAACGGAATGGGCCACCAAGGGTTTGGTGCCTGAATGGGAGGAACAGAATGGGCTTGGACTATGTTTTATACGGCCGATAGCAAAGTTGGACTGTAGGCTCAAGTAATTAATGGGATGATCGGGCTAAATAGATAAGTGGTCATGAGGTCCTAAAATTGGCTAAGGCATAAACCCAACTATGGAAGGCGAAAAATGGTGCCCGATAAGCAAAAGAGATGGGATATATGGTAGTTGGGCACCACTTTTGAGTAAATATTAACAGTGCCAACAAGTCAGCTTGATTGGACAGAGGCATGCGAATCACCATCATCAGGCTCCGTGTTACAGCTTAAGGGAAAATCCTGGCAGATTAAAAGTAACAGCAGCCTGATGGTAGGGGAGGGAGGTGAAAATATATGAGTCATCGTTTCCTTATCCATTAAGGCTAGTATTAAAGAAAAGCAAGTCTATTTAAGAGTGAATCTAATTAAATCTAGCTGGATATAGAAGGCTAATGCCAAGAATTTTGGGATTGATTCAAATCAGGATGAAGATGGAAAGAGTAGGGAATAGGAAGGATTCTGGGCATCCTTATCTTGCTTGAGGAGCAAATCAATAAGTCTTTGCCATAGTTCAACTCTTTAGGCCGCTATAAATAGGCAGGCCTATAAACCTTTCAAGGCACTCTGTGTTACTCCCGAAAAACAACATTCAAACCCCATCCAAAAAGCATTCAAGGCACTCAGCCTTGGATTCGTGTGTTCTCAGCATCTATAGCAATAGGTATGTCCATTTTGTTATTGCCTTTACTATTTTTCATGAACAATCAAAGCCTATTCTGATGTTGTTCCTTATTTTTGTTAGTATTTTCCAAACACATTCAATAAAATACATGCATATTTTATTAATTGTTTGTGATTGTTTATCTCGTAAACTCATTACCAATAGACTTGTGCGCTTCAGTACTGTCTAGGAATCACAGGCCAATGGCACTTTCCTACTTGGCCATCGTAATCACCTTTTAGAAGTTAGTTCTTAAAGCATTGTGTATCACTCACACAAGTAGTTAGGAAATTAGATTGCATAAACCGAGCCCGTTTGGCTCTGGCATGCTCACACACAAACTACAGCAAACAATCACCAACATTTAAGTGTGAACTAAAACATTTAAGTGTGAACTAAAATTAAGAATCTCTCATGGTTATGTAGGTTTATGTTCTTTTGTGTTAAAAAAAATACTAATATCATAGTACACAATCTAGAGATACCCAAAATAACAATGGGATCAAAGATACATATATAACGTAGTACGTATATATTTATATATATATATATGTATATATATCCATACGCATACTTATACACAAGGGTTTGATTAACCAACCAAAAATGCAATTAAGCACTTGAAAATGATATTGAAAAGATTACGATCACAAACCCGAGTGCACCCTTTTCTTCTTTATTCTCTCTCTCTCTCTCTCTCTCTCTCTCTCTCATGTCTGTTCTCTCTTGTGGCTGCTCTCTTTTTTTTAACCAACCCTAGGATATATTATCTTTGTATATACATATAATACACATACAACACACATATCTTATAACACATATAAATTCCGTTTTTCTACTTGTGGGCTTATAAAACAACATCATATGAGCCCAAAATGAATTCCAATTTGCTTAAAATACTATCCCAATGGGTATTAATGACCTGGGTACTTAATTTAAATGTTAAAAACTCAATTTAACACATTCACGGGCCTCTAAGCACTACTAAAAAATAAACACATCAACGCTTCAACAACTTGTTCAACTTAAATTTTTACAACTTAACTTCCACCACATAGCTCTACAAAATTTCACGCAATAATTAATAAATGTGGAGTATTAAAATAAATACACACAAATAAATAAATGACCATAAAAATATAAATGCACACAGCCAGTTAGTAACACAAAAAAATTTAGGTTGCCTCACACATTTTTTTTATACAAAAAAAAAAGAATATTTATATCAGAAAAATACAGGTGTTACATCGACGGAGCCGCTAATCAGAAGGGATATGGAGTCAGGATACTAGTATCTCCGACCAGTGCTCATGCGCCATTCACTATCACGCTAAATTTTGTTGTCACTAACAATGTTAGTGAATATGAAGCTTACACGAACGGATTAAGGATGGCCCTAGGACTGGGGGCAAGGAGAGTCGAGGTGTTCGGGAATTCCAATTTGATAATCTCACAAGCTAGAGGGACTAGAAAGAAAAAGAGGAAATGTTGAAGCTTTACTACGAGTACATGGAGAACTTGCAAGCAAAATTCGAAGAGATCACCTTCTTCTATTTACCCTGAGATGAGAATCAATTCATCGACGTTTTAGTCACCCTAGCCTCAATGATAGAAATACCTATAGGAATAGCCATGAGACCTTTGGTATAGAAGGGAGAGAGAAGCCTTTGCACTGTTATACCATTACTAACATCGAGGATGTAGAATAGCTACCCTTGTATTATGATAATTGGAAGTTCATAAGCGAACAAAAGTACCCTTAGGGAGCCATTGAAAAGAATAAGATAGTAATAAGAGGATGCCAGCCCAATTTATCATACAATGAGGAGAATTGTATCGAAGATCACACATAGGGAAAAACCTGCTATACCTCAGTAAGTGTAAGGCTGAAAGGGTGATGAAGGAGATTTATGCCCGAGTATGTGGTCCCTGGGTATATGCTAGCAATGAAGATAGTGAGACAAGGATACTATTGGTCAACCATGGAGCATGACTATTGTAAGTACGTGAGAAGATGCCATTGTTGTTCCCGTTTTTAAATTTTAGGGTTTGCGGAAGCGATTAATCTTTGAAAGCTCTTTTCAAAATAGATCCGGCTCAAACTTAGATGCGTATGGTTATCAAAGAAACAGATCTAATAGCTTTTATGATCAGTTGGATCCTTACAAGAACACTTCAGGCAGATCCAGATGCTCCTTCCTTTTTTCAGTCCAGAAACCTTCACGTCTATGCTCTTGGAGTTTCTTGAACCTTTAAGACTTAGTGAGAATCTCTAGGATTAGATGAAGAGAAAAATATATGTATATGAGAGAGAGCGGTTTGGCCACACTTGGGATAGTAGTATACTCAATTTCTCTCCCACAACATATATTTATACACATTCCTATCCACTAACCCTTGTTTGGTTCAAACTCCAATTGAGTTAGACGTGGGACCTCTAGGCTCTTCTTATTTGGCTATGACTAATATAAACTGGGCCTGGTTAATCTCATTATCCAACCAGTCCAAATCAACCAGTCAATGTCAATTTCACCATATGACATTAACTGCACTCCAAATGAAAGAGACAAATCACAGAGCAATACCTAGATCTATATGAAATGACATTAATGCCCCTCTACCTTCAGTATTCATAATTATCACTAAGACTAAATAGTACTGTCTCCCACTTGATAATTACAGCTCATATCCTCCCCATTCACTTCTTACAGTTCACCAAACATGTAACATTTTTACTACAAGATTGCAATTCTCAATGACTAACACAGTGAAATTCTCAAGAGAATACTTACTCTGTAATAGAGGGTAGATTCCATCTTGGTAATATATGTTCCCAATACTCCAGACATAATCATTCAAGATACCCAGGTGTTGATCTTAAAGACCTCACTGATTGGTAAGTCAAAAAACCAGGCCTAAAGCTTGTGTCCATTATTAGCTCAAGATTAAGGACATATGTCTCATACATGTTTGAGTGTAAAATTGTTGATAGTTCTTATCAATGGATTAAACTCAAGGTCCGTCAAAGCATCATATACACTAGCATTTTAACTTTAGAGTCTTACACTCTTGTGAATGGGATTCATCACTCTATCAAATAGAAGTTAATCATACTATAGTGTAAACCTGATAAGGTATCCAGTCTTATCATCCACTGTGACTGTTTAAAACTTCCAAGGACCATATGATTCATGTCTCCCATGTATAAAACTCTTTCACACAAATAAATCACATACAATGAAGTTCAAGGATCCCAAACCACCATTCATCTCATGAAAGACAAACATAATGAAATGTAAGCAACGATATCCATAAACATATACTTAAATTGATGTCCAAAATAGTTCATAGCTAATTTGTTTGTGGGCATACCCCATCAAACTCTAACAAACTCCTACTTGTACTCATAACCAATTAGGATTAGATCTAATACCAAGACTGTCCATATGATGATCAAAAACCTTAATAGACAAGGCTTTCGTAAATGGATCCGTAAGACTATCTACTATCGCAATCTTGGTCACAAATACATCACCTCTCTATATTATCTCCCTAATTAGATGATATTTCCTCTTATGTGGTTACGTGGTTCCTTTGACTATGCCACAACCCTACTATTGTCAGAATAAAGTGTAATAGGTGACCATGCTACATGGACCGTTCATAGCTCCATAAGGAACTTCTTGAGCCAAACAGCCTCCTTGGCTGCTTTACAGACTATGACGTACTCTGCCTCTGTAGTAGAATTCATAATGCATTTCTGCTTAATGTTTCTGTAACTAACAGCACCACCTCCAAGAGTAAACACATGTTCGAATGTCAACCACCTCGAATCCTTATCCGATATGAAGTCAGAATTAGTGTAGCTTACTGGAACTAATTCATCTTCGCCATAAACAAGCATATATCTCGAGTCCTTCTCAAGTACTTGAGAATATGCTTCACAGCTATCCAGTGATCTGGACCAGGATTGGACTGATATCTGCTAACCATGCCTACAGAAAATAGATATCTAGCCTTGTACACAACATTGCATACATGAGGCTTCCCACAGCCAAAGCATAAGGTACTCCTGCCATGCAATCTCTCTCACTCTGTGTCTTAGGACACTAATCCTGTGAGAGTGTTAGACCACGCCTGAAAGGTAGAAATCCTTTCTTGGAATTCTCCATAGAGAACTTGGAAAGTACCTTATCAATATAGGAAGCTTGAGATAATCTTATTATCTTATTCTTCCGATCCCGTAATAGCTTTATCCCCAGGATATAGCTTGCTTCACCAAGATCTTTCATGTCAAAGGTACTAGATAGCCAAACCTTAACCATTAATAATACTCATATGTCATTCCCAATGAGAAGGATATCATCAACATAAGAATTTGAAATGCTACCGCATTCTCCTCATAGTTCTTGTAAACACAAGGCTCATCCATATTTTGGATAAATCCAAAAGATTTGACTGCTTGATCAAATTTGATATTCCAACTCCTGGATGCTTGCTTAAGCCCATAAATGGACTTTTGCAATTTGCATACTATGTTTTCTTGACCTCTTGCTATGAAACCGACTGGTTGCAGCATAAAGATGTCCTCGTCAAGATTTCCATTCAAGAATGTTGTCTTGACATCCATTTGCCATATCTCATAATCGAGGCATGCTGCTATGGATAAGAGTATCTTGATGGATTTAAGCATGGCTATAGGTGAAAAGGTCTCATCATAGTCAACACCCTCTTGTTGAGTATAGCCCTTTGCCACTAGCCTAGCCTTGAAGGGCTCTACCTTTCCCTCTGGGCCTCTCTTCCATTTGTAGACCCACTTACAGCCAATTGGTTTAATATTGGCATGAGGGTCTACAAGCTCTCGTACCTAATTAGAATGCATGAATTCCATTTCAGCTTTCATTGCAAGTTTCCATTAGTCTGAATCTACATCAGCAATGGCCTCCTCATAGGTGGATGGACCAGATTCAGATTTTTCAGGAACAGCTTCAAAAGCTTCTCCTAAGAACATGAATCTGTCAGGTTGCCTGACAATCCTCCAACTACGATGAGGTTCTGATGCAGGAATAGAAGTTGTTGCGGTTATTTTTGGTTCTATATTCTCATTAACTGTTTGGGGAATTGAGGGTTACTCTTTTACCTCCTCTAGAACTATCCTTTCTTTGGGTTGTAGTTCATGATAAAATCATCTTCTAAGAAAATAGCGTATGTACTTACGAACACCTTTTGTTCTCTTGGATGAAAAAAATACCAACCTTTTGTTTCCTTCGAAAATCCAACAAAATAACATACTTCCGATCTTGTTTCCAACTTGCTCGTCTGTCCCTTTAGCACATGTGCTGGACATCCCCATATCCAAAAATGTTGTAGAGAAGGCTTACACCCATTCCACAATTCATAGGGCATCTTGGGGACAGATATGCTTGGAAAATGATTTAGTATGTATAATGCTATTTCTAAAGCAAAACCCCATAGGAACAGTGGCAATTCCGAATAGCTCATCATCGACCTGGTCATGTCTAAAAGGGTCCTATTACTTCTTTCAGCTACACCATTCTATTGAGGTGTACCAGGTGCAGTCAACTGAGATAGAATCCCATTCTCTCTTAAGTGATCAATAAACGCATTAGACAGATACTCGCCACCTCGATCAGATCGAATAGCCTTGATATTCTTTACCAATTATTTCTCCACCTCAACTCTAAATTCTTTGAACTTTTCAAAGGCTTCAGATTTGTGGTACAGTAGATAAAAATATCCATATCTTGAGTAGTCATCAGTAAACATAATGAAATACTGATAACCTCCACATGCTTTGGTGTTTATTGGTCCACATACATCACAATGTATTAACTCTAACAAATCTTCGGCCCTATTGCCCTTTGAGGAAAGGGTCTTTTGGTCATTTTACCCTCTAAATAGGGCTCACAGATAGGCAATGGTTCTACAACTAAAGAGTTGAGTACACCGTCTTTAACCAGCCTATCCATTCTGTTTAGATTAATATGACCTAACCTCAAGTTCCAAAGTTTTGTAGGATTTGAAGAAGGTATTTTCCTTGTAGATGGTAATGTTACCATTGAGTTATTCAATTCCACGTTAGATGATTCTTGAGTGCAAGGATTAATCAAGTATTAACCATTAGATAGTGTACCAGAACAAATAAAAGAACATTCAGTTCCAAAATGAAACAAACAACCATTATTCACTGAACTAGAAACTGAAATAAGATTACGTCTTATGGAAGGGAAGTAAATTACATCTGTTAACACTAATGTTTTATTACTAGGAAAACTAAGACTACTACTCCAATTGCAACTGCTAAAACGGTTGCACTAGATCCCAAGGTGAGCTTGATTTCTCCATCACTGAACTGCCTGGTTGGTCTGAACCCATGCAACATATTGCAGATGTGGTTAGTTGCTCCAGAATCAATGCACCATGTATTCAAAGTATCCATTAAATAACTTACTTCAATTACAAGTGACTCAATCATACCTTGGTTTTTAGTGGCCAAGTAGTCTGGACAGTTTCTCTTCTAATGTCCTAGGATGCCATAGTTGAAACACTTTCCTTTCGGCTTCCCCTCAGCCTTCTTCTTGCCCTTTCTTGCCTTCTTCCCAATTGCTGGGTTAGGCACACCAACCTGAACCTTAGGACCCTTCTTCCTCTTACCACGCTTGGGCTTCAAGGATAAAGCCTTCTCTAGGTTCATGACATCATGATCACCAGTGACTATTCCCTCCATTGCCTGTAGAGAGCTAACCAATTCACTCAATGAATACCCCAGTTTGTTCATGTTGCAATTCAGTTTAAACTGGTTAAATGAAGCAGGCAATGAGTTAAGGATCATGTCCACTTGGGTTTCCCCATCGATCTCATCTCCAAGGACCTCCAGTATGTTCATATAACTGATCATTTTTAGAATGTGCTCTCTTACCGGATTTCCTTCTGACATGTTAGTGTTCATGAGTTGTTGCATGGCATTAATCCTTGCATGTCGGCCCTGTTCCCCAAACATCTCCTTGAGATTCAAGATCATGTTACTAGCTGAAGTCATCGACTGATATTGGTGCTGCAATACATTGGACATAGAGGCCAATATGTAACAGAGGGCCATCTCATCAGCCTTCTTCCAGTGTTCATATTTATCTTTCTTTTCAGTTTGGGTATCAGGACCGGGTGTTGGCAGACAAGGAGCGGTGAGTACATATTTATATCCTTCCGCAGACAATAGGATGTCAAGGTTTCTTTTCCAATCCATATAGTTTGTTCCAGTTAACTTGTCTTGATTAAGAATGGTTGCAAGTGGGCTAAAATGCAACATAGTGAAATCTGGAAAAAAAAAAAAAAAAGAATAAAAAGAAAAATAAAGAAAGAAAATTACACATGCAATTGATAGTATAATTATGGATCATCATTTAAAACGACAAGTATGTAAAGCATGAAAAATTCCTTTAAAATATTCAACATAAATATCATCAGAATATTAAGTCTCTAAAATCAAGCCTCCGAGGGGAGATCGAAATCTCACAACTTAATTGGCTAAACCATCATGACTATTCCCATGCAACTCTTGCAAAATAATTCATGACTCCTAATTCCTTGGTCTCTAATAATTTTCAATAAAATTTCGAGGGAAATCTCTTATCAAAATTATCAGTCTAGTGTATACCATCAATTAGAATCCAATGACAACTGTCTCGAGCAGTGCCTCCGAGGGGAGGTCACTCTCTAACACGTCTCATCGATTCTATCCTTAGGAGGTTCATCTCTAGTAACTGGTGAATAGAATACTATCCGAGGGGAGTGGTTACATATAAATCTGTAACGCGCAACATTCAATTCTCCTTACAATGGACCATTGATGGAAGACCGTGAGGTTATGCTTAGCATAAGACTCTCTCACCCACCAGATTATTTAAGTTAGGAATTTATTTTCGGAAAAAAATTGTTTTGTTGCATTAACCGCAAATATCTCATAGTTGTTCAATGTGTCAAAACGGCTTTCTTTTGAAAAATTTGATCATTTTGTAAAACAATTTTATCCATGTTATCATTGTGAAAAGAAATTGCTTTAAACTCATGCATGTATAATTTATTAACCAATCACATCACATGTAATAACACATAAACAAACATGCATAAGCAGGCCCTTCTCTCTCATGGCTCTATTTACATTGATCCGTCTTCAAAAGGCTTCAGTTCTTTGGGCTCCATCTCTATGGTTCTGTCATGTGCCAAAAGTTACATTTACAAAGTCCTATGCCTTCCAGAAGGAGGCTTACATAATGATATAGGAATTAAAATAAAATTTTGGCAGAGGGAAAGCATTGTGTTACCACAATGCCCTTTACAATGCCACAAATAAACTGAAACAATAACTAAACATAATTGTAAATGTTTTGGCCATGAGAGATCAAGAAGCTGCAAAACATGGTTAGTATATGCCAATCCCACGCTGTTGTATATACATGATTACCATAAATGCATATGTCCAAACCACACAATTTATAAATCATATTATACATAAAAGATATCAAATATCGCATAAGGAAATTAACACTGTGAATTAATTGGCTCCAGAAAAATCATCAAGAAATAAAATAGAAAAACAATTTTAAAATAATTTCAAGTTTATATTTATAAAATATTTATTGAAAAATGGCACGTATAAGTCCTTCAAGGAAGTTTTGCACATGTGCGTCATGTGTTTAACACGTGGACAACACATGCATGGCACGTGTCCAACACGTGTATAGCATGTGCTACATACCGCAGCCCAGGCCACGGGCCCAACACTCAGTCACATATAAGCCTTGACCCAATGCACATAGGTTGCGCACAGTCTGCCTGTACATGGGCTGCGCTCAACGTGCATATGCTTGGTCTCGGACTTGTGCACCATAACCCAGCTGCATAGGGGCATGCGCTGTAATACCCCACCATGCTTTAGCTGCGCAAGGGTTGCGCAACTCAACCCCTGCACTTGTCACACACACGCTACATACAACACACACTAAATGCACACACACATCGCACATAGCACATACTACACTCACACACATGTCGCATATAGCATACACACGCCGCACATAGCACACACTACATGTACACACTACACGCACACACTGCATGCACACTGCACACATACACTGCACTCACACACTACATGCACACATCGCACACACACACTACATGCACACTGTACGTATACACTAAACATACACACCGGACATACTAAACATTCACGCACAGGCTACGCACAGGCTACGCACAGGACGCGCGCACCACAGCAGCGCATAGATCGAATCTACTGCGTGCGCACAACTCTAGAGCATAGTTACGTATGCTTTTATTTCTAATCTATTTTCCTGCCATTAAATTATAGTGTTTTGCAAAAAATCATATGCATAGGATTGAACCTGGCTCTAATACCAGTTGTTGGTCCTGTTTTAAATTTTAGGGTTTGCAAAAGCGATTAATCTTTGAAAACTCTTTTCAAAACAGATCTGGCTCAAACTTAGATGCATATGATTATCAAAGAAATAGATCTAATACCTTTTATGATCAGTTGGATCCTTATGAGAACACTTCAGGCAGATCCAGATGCTCCTTCCTTTTTGTAGTCGAGAAAACTTCACGTCTATGCTCTTGGAGTTTCTTGATCCTTCAAGACTTAGCGATGATCTTTAGGATTAGATGAAGAAAAAAATATATGTATATGAGAGATTGGGGTTTGGCCAACCTTGTGATAGTAGTACTCTCAACTTCTCTCCCACAACATATATTTATAAACACTCCTATCCAATAACCCTAGTTTGATTCAAACTCTAATTGAGTTAGACGTGTGATCTCTAGGCTCTTCTTATTTGGCTATGACTAATATAAACTAGGCTTGATTAATCTCATTATCCAACCAATCCAAATCAATGAGTCAATGTCAATTTCACCACATGACATTAACTGCACAACAAATGAAAGAGTTAAATCACAAAGCAATACCTAGATCTATGTGAAATGACATTAATGCCCCTCTACCTTCAGTATTCATAATTATCATTGAGACTAAATAGTACTATCTCCCAGTTGATAATTACAGCTTATATCCTTGAGTCCCCATTCACTTCTCATAATTCACCAAACATATAGTAACATTCTCACTATAAGATTGCAATTCTCAGTGACTAACACAGTGAAATTCTCAAGAATGCTTACTCTGTAATAGAGGGTAGATTTCATCTTGATAACATATGTTCCCAATACTCCAGACACAATCATTCAAGATACCCAGGTGTTGATCTAAAAGACCTCACTGATAGGTAAGTCAAAATAACCAGGCCTAAAGCTTGTGTCCATTATTATCTCAAGATTAAAGACATATGTCTCATACATGTTTGAGTGTCCACTAATTGTTGACAATTCTTATCAATGGATTAAACTCAAGGCCCATCAATGCATCATATACACTAGCATATTAACTTTAGAGTCTTACACTCTTGTGAATGAGATTCATCACTCTATCAAATAGAAGTTAATCATACTACAGTGTAAACCTGATAAGGTATTCAGTCTTATCATCCACTTTGACTATTTAGAACTTCTAAGGACCATATGATTCATATCTCCCATATAGAAAACTCTTTCACACAAATAAATCACATACAATGAAGTTCAAGGATCCCAAACCACCATTCATCTCATGAAAAACAAAAATAATGAAATGTAAGTAATGATATCCATAAACATATACTAAAACTGATGTCCAAAATTGTTTATAGCTAATTTGTTTGAGGGCATACCCCATCAAACTCTAACAGCCATCGTTGTCAAATCAATGCAAGCCTCATGCACACTGCACCATCAGAACTATATACTCTCACTACACCATGACCTTTCTTAGTTTGTAGGCTTGATATGATTGGGAAAGTGATACTGAAGTCATTAATGGGAATAGATACATTATAGTGTCTATTGATTATTTCATGAAATGGGTAGCAGTGGCATCCTATACCAAGTTAGAAGCTAAGGACATAGCCAGGTTCATCAAGCATAACATCATTTGTATGAGATAACATCTAATAATGGACCACACTTTAAAGCCAAGGTACTAGCACTGCTGGAAGAATATAAGATCACCCACCATAGGCCACCACCCTATAGATCGCAAACCAATAGGGTAGTCGAAGCCACAAATAAGAGTGTGGAAGCGATAGTATAGAAAATGGAGGATACATGTAAGGACTAACAAGAAAATCTACTATTCGCACTGTGGGGCTATAGAAAATCCATTAGAACATCAACTAGAACCATACTATATTTGTTGGTGTATGGAATAAAGTATATTTTACCAATAGAGCTTGAGATACTGTCCTTAAGGGTATTGGTTGAATGTGAAATGTAGGAATCCCAATGGTTAAGAGAAAGGTATGAAGAGCTAGCATTCATAGATGAGAAGACATTGGAGGCACTGAATTATGTTTGGGAATACCAGCAGAGAATAGCTATGGGCTATGAGAAGAAAGCTTGCCCAAGGAAGATTGCTGAGGGTGAATTGGTCTTGAAAGAATTGAGAGCTCCAGTTTTCTATCCAAGAGGAAAATTTAAGCCCAATTGGGTTAGGCCCTACCTAGTTAAAACCATCCTAAAAGGGAAAGCAGCCTTCCTAATAGACTCGAATGGCCTTGAATTCAAAGAATATATTAATCTTGATTGCCTTAAGAAGTACTATACTTAGCCCCACCCATGATATCTTACTCAAACTACGTAAATGAACTTGATTCCCATTTAGGGATACGTAGGCAGCCTGGCCATAGGCTGAGTCCATGTCCTTAAGTCATTCCCATTCATTTGTTATACTAGTGGCAAGCCATTCAAGTCTTGATTTTCCTTGTCTGTCCCTATACTAGGGGCAATTCCCATCTTATGCGTATTTCAAAAAGGGCTAGCCCCATTTTTGAATCAAACTTTGATGTAGATTTCAAGGAAAAGATTTAGGCATGCATTCAAAAGACCAAAATGAAATAGCCCTTAATCAATAAGTCAAGCATGATAAGAATGGCATAACAAAGAGCAAGTGAAGAATCGAAAGTAGAAAAAATAAGGAGAATTCTCAAAACTAAAGGTTTTATTGATTAAGTTTTATTCAATACAATAAAGTGCTAAAAAATAATTCTAACAAGGGGGAAAACACTATGCTATTCTAAGACTAGAAGGTAAAGCGAAGTCAGAGCTTCTTTTATTTTCCATGTCATTTCCTATACTACTTCTTCTCTTTCTACATGGCTTTGATCACATATTTGGATAGAATAAGATGTTAAGGCCCCTTGTGGTGATCTATGAAACGGTTTACTTCCCAGCGTCTCTTGAAGTGGGAAACATCCAAAGCCTTGTGGCACCATCCAAAGGAATCCTATGTCACACCCGTCCCGAAAAATCATTATTTTAAAATGCATAAGTGAATTTTTGGAAATTATGAACATTATTTAATCATTTTGATTAAGGTTGACTATGAGTCAACGTGGAGTGTTAACTGAGGACACAATAATTGGAGAACCATGAGGCATTGACATGAGTAAATGACATTTATATGACTTAAATGTTATTTGATATTTTTTGGTATTTATGAATAGTAAAATTTACCTGTGTAGTGTAAATTCTGATAGTTTTAATATTGATTTAGATCATTTTGAATGTTATAGTGATAATCAATGTAATACGTTGCATAAAAGGTATGTTATATAGAGATTCCATGGAAATAGTTTTTGGAACGTAATTACGGACCGAACCGGAGCTTAGACAAACACTTTTTTAATTTATAGTTTTCACTTGTGAAGCAATGAATTAGACGTGTAAGATGTTTTGATGAATAATTAGAAGTTTTGAGAACTCGTGGGGAGGTAGACATAATTTTTGAGACTCGTGGCTATAAATAGGATGAGGTGGAGATATTTCACAAATATCTCACAAACCAAGTTGAGAGCTTAGGAGATTTGGGGATTTCTTGACTTCAAGCTTCTAATTGCAAATCGTCAAACTTCCGTCCATTTATTTTCAACCAAATTTTATATTTGGGTTCCCGAAGATTAGAGCTACGTTTTGATGTCTCTTAGGCCTTGTTTGGCAAAGTTTTACAAAAATTCTAATTCTAGAAATTTGAGAAAAACATGTAAATACTTGTAGGAATTACTTGTAATCAGAGATCCGGCATAGAATCGAACTTCTAGTACTTCTCCTAAAATCTTAGGAGCGTAGCTTAATGTATCAATTCTAAGCCTACACTTATAAGAAATTTCCATGTTTTAAATATCTTGTTTGATGAAATTCAGGTGAAATTCATTTATTAATTAGGCTCGTTAATTATGCACGCGAAAATGTATGAAAAGCATGTATATGTGATTATATGAGCATACTATGTGTATATGTGGGTCAAAGGGGGGTTTGGTACAATTCTATCAGGGATAAGCTCCTCAATGTTTGAGGATTGTAGCGACTGCTACTATGCATGGTTTGGGAGAAGGCCCAGCCAAGGCACTATACATGGTTTGGGAGAAGACCCAGCTAGGGCACTGAATGTGGCAAGGAGAAGGCCTTCCACGGCATTAGTTCCATTTATTGGATGAATGCGTACCACTCTCCCTAGAGACTATTTTGATATGTTAAAGCATGAATTTTCATATAAGCATATGTTTAGAATTGTGCACTCAGCATATAGTTGAGCAGTAGAGCTTTACTCTATTGCAGGTGATAAGAAGAAAGGGAAAAAGAAGCGAGAAGAGTGAGGCCGATGGGATGATAGGACCATCCTTGTAAATGTTTTTGTTTCCATTTCAATCATATTGTAATAATGATTTCTAAGTAACTAGAGCTATGTTTTGTACTTACCTTAGAAATCCTGGAATGAATTCGTAGTATTGTAATCGATAGTAAAACTCTTGTAATCATGTTTCGAATATATAGTAATAAAGTTAAGATCACCTTACAATGAGTTTGGATTGTGTGGTTAATCCCTGAATGCAAGCGAATAACATTAGAAGGAATGGATTCTATAGAATGTGCAGGAATTCGCAAAACAGTCGACTGACAATTGAGTCTAGTCGACTAGACACCCTTTTTGCATGAATTTCTATGTTCGTTTGCAAGGAACCAATCTATTGGCTTGCCTCACAATCGACTGGAAACTACATAAAACCAAGACATTCAGCTGGATCAAAGTCCAGTTGACCGGACGAGTACCAGTTGACTGGAAGTTGGACACTACAGTCGATTGGTTTGAGCCGTTGTGTTATATGCTCTCTGTAATTGATCCCATAGTCGATTAGGTCCCTGACACAGTCGACTGGATTGCTGTTTTTAAAATGAATTATTCTCAAGTGTTTTTGAATGGGAAAAACTTTTATAATTATGATTTTATGGATTCTACTTAAGTTTATTCCGCTGCTATGATGTAAGTGAATTAGATGAGCCTTAGTGGCATACCACGTGTCCTATTTCTGCCCATTATAGGATGGGTCGTGACATTTATTGGTATCAAAGGTATAAGTAACAAACTATGGGAATCTGCAATGACGAGTGGAGTGCTGAGTGATTTAACACATATTATAGAATGAATTTACATATTGTAGAGATGTTTGATGCATATGACATGCATACATGTTTACATCTATTGTCAGACATGCATAGTGTTTATGCATTGGAATTAATAGGTTAAGAATCATGAGTGATGAACATGATCAATCACTACATGAACGAATAGAACATTTATCAAAAATGATGGGAAACATAAGAGATTTGGTTCAGAGTATATCATAGCAATTGCCTCCAACACCTCCTTTTGAGGCATCACCAATAGTCGTTGTGCCTGCACCTGAGAATCGGGGTGGACGATCAATGTCAGAGCAATTTACTAGGAAGAAACCGACAGAATTTTATAGGACATCTGACACAATGCTAGCAGAGCATTGGTTTATGGATATAGAGAGGAATTTCAGATCTATTCCGATGTCCAATGCACTAAAGATTGAGAATGCTAGTGATATACTTAGGGGTAAAGCTAAGAATTAGTGGGTTAACGTGTTGGATCAAGGGGCACCGATCACTTGGGAAGGGTTCAAGACAAATTTTAATCACTAATTCTTTCCACGAGCCATTCACAATGCAAAAAAAAGAGAGTTCAATAACCTTCAATAAAGAGACATAACTATGATCGAGTATACTTCAAAGTATAATGCACTGTTGATGTGCGGAAGGGTTTCCTACCAATAGAGGAGGATTGAGCAAGGAAGTTGGAGGAGGGCTTATGGGAGAACATCCGTTTGAGGGTGGGGACATATGAACATTCGACTGTATAGTGGTACAATAAATGGCACTTGTGGTAGAAAGTGGAATGGAGAGATCGAGATAGAATCAACAAGGCAAGTGAAGGAATGAGGGTGGTGACCAGAACCAGGGTGGATCCTTCAAGAAGCCTTTCGCGAGAGGTTTTGGTTCCAGTTCAAATTTCAGTGGATCCAAAAAACTGGTGAGTAGTATACCATTGTGATCACTTTGTAACCGACCACATATAGGTAGATGTTTTATGACTAATTTTTAGAACAAAACTCAAGGGATGAGCAATGCAAGTTTTACACCAGATTCACAAATCAAGTGCTGTGACTGTGTTACCTTTGGACATCGAACGACCGAGAAGAAGGCCACATAAAGGAACGAGTTTTATGGCTTCGAGTGGTTGAAAGCCTAAGTAGTCTAATGATAAGAGATAGGGGACAAAGCAGGGTGAGGGGAGATCATTTTAAATGAATCCCGAATATGTGGCTACTACGGTATAGTGGTCTCAGGTATGGTGCCTATATGTTCACATCTAACATGCATACTTGTTGATTCAGGATCTACGCATTCATTTGTGTCGCATCATTTTCTTGAACATTTGAATGTTAGATCGGCACCTTTTGGGTTTAAATTGTCCACTACTATACCTCTTAGTAAGTCGGTAGTAACGTCTACGATATACAAGAATTATGAGATAAGATTAGGTGAGAAGTTGATGACTGTGGACCTTGCACAGATTGTTGTGAACCATTTCGATGTGATACTAGGAATGGATTAACTATCTCTTAACAAAGCCATGATAGATTGTGAACAAGTTAATTTTTGATCACCGGTACACGGAGGCTTTTATTTCCAAGGGAGTGGGGTTACACCGCAGTCGTATTTCATTTCGGCTATCCGAGCAAGTAAGTTGTTGAGGAAAGGATGACAAGGATTTCTATGTTCAGTTATTAATACTTCGGTGACTGAATTGAAGATAGAAGACATTCCGATAGTACGAGAGTGTCCAGATGTGTTTCTCGATGACTTGCCAGATGTTATTATAGAGAGGAAGATTAAGTTCACCATTGATATAATGCCAGACTCACGACCCATTTCGAAAACATAAAATATAGAATGGCACCCATAGAGTTAATGGAATTGAAAATCCAACTACAAGAGCTACTCAACAAGGGTTTTATTTGACCGAGTATATCACTATGGGGAGCTCTGGTATTATTTGTAAAGAAGTAAGATGGTCCAATGCACATGTGTATCGACTATCAAGATTGACAAGTTGACAATCAATAACAAATATCTATTGTCGAGAATCAACGATCGATTTGATCAACATTGTGGAGCGCAAGTGTTTTCGAAGATAGACCTTAGATCAAGCTATTAGGGATACATACTAAAAGCCATACTTTATGTAGTTGACTTATTATTCATTTAACAAAATCAGTTATTCCATTTTTATGGGAATTCGTATGGGCAATGTTTGCATTACATTGTTTATTTAATATTGTGTATGTGTGTCTTTTATTCTACATAGTAAGTGATTTGGTGTGTAGATGTCAGGCCCCGAAGCACCAAAATAGGGAAAAATAAATTTCCTTTATGGGTTCGTAGACACGTGGCTGGTTGAACTACCGATTTGTCCATGACCAAAATGCTATTAGTAAACAACACAACCTAAAGGATTAAACCGACGTCTGCTTACATGATTATAATACAATGCAAATCAACAGTACTAGCTAACTAAGTACATCATGGTAGATACATCAAAGTCTTATGGCTCTAGGGCCTCACAAAACATATTACAAAAGATTTGATAGGTCTTCTTATAGAGATTACAACCAAAAACATTTACAAAAGACAGCCACAAGTTTCCTCTCTAACTAGCATATCCATAGCCATCTTCGGTGTATTCTTCCTCCACGTCCTCCTCTTGTGTAGCATCATAACCCGTGTACTCGTGACCTGGATAAGCTGGACATGGGAATGTCTAGTGACATGAACGTTGTCAACTTATGAAAGCCGAGTGAGAAAACAAAATCAAATAAAAAGTATATAGCCACACACAACAAGAATTCGTTAACTACTTTTAATATGTCTTTTAGGATATTTGCGTTAACCAAACAATCTTTCACCAACCACCTCGACACGAAGAATCGAAAGGAGTCTCAACTCTACGAAACTTAACCCAGAGCTAAATTGACCAACAACATCGACTAAAAGAAGACGTAACTCCAAAGTATTCAATATTCTAGGTATAAGGCATCCACGGTTTAAAAAAAAGAACAATGCTCGGCAAGAAAATCGCTTGATTGCACACGTCACTAACGATCCTCAGGTCAACTACACGACCGAACACGTTATGATGATCCATAGATCAAGGATAGAACAACTCTTGACAATAAATCACTTGATAGCATACGTCACTAACGATCCTCAGGTCAACTGCACGACTGAACACGTTATGATGATCCACAGATCAAGGATAGAACAACTCTTGACAATAAAGCACTTGATTGCACACGTCACTAATGATCCTCAGGTCAAATGCACGACCGAACATTATGACAATCCAAAGATCAAGGATACAAATCATAATTCCCCAATCGACCCCACAAGATCACCGAAAGCCTGACTTTGCAAGAAATACCCGAACATAACACCAAGGTCTACAAATCAACTTTGATCGAGAGTCAAATGACGAGAAACAAAGATTAACGTCCCCTATTTGCATTAAATTCATTATTAAAGGGTTTTCCATTATCGTACGCGTTCATACATTTCGTAGTTTAGTTCATTAATAACTTCCAATTATAACCATCAAGATTTCGCTATATGTCTGACATTTCATTTTACCCTTTAATATACTCACGATGGAAACTTTCCCAATCACTATTAACGCAATAATCGTGCCATACAACATACTTATAACTTGAGTATGGATTCTCAATGGTCATCACACTATACTCATAACAACAGCAGCATAGCGTATAGCTCATGGATCTATAAACATGGATTTGATACCAATAATTATATAGATAAAACCCTTAACATGCTCATCTATGCGATAGCACTTACCATGGCATGAATATTCATATCAACACAGGTATCGAAAAACTAGCATCATCAATCAACACAATGCATAAACATTACCTCATACAAAAAGCATTACGAATCTGCCAGGATATATTTCACTGTGTTGACTGAATTTATATGATCTATTTGGGCATGATAAATTACTTTATAGATCAAACTCAAAACTAGAACATCATAGGTATTTTGATTATCTTTATGTACAAAAAAATCTAGCTTCATACAGATTTTTGAGCTATTCAAGACATTTATTTTACTAAGACATTTCTATATTTTCAAAAAAATCTAGCGTTGTACGTGAATTACTCCTATGAAGAATTCATTTTTAGACTGAGATATAGAAGAGTTATTTGTAGATAAATGAGTTAGTATTTGCCACAAAAAAACCTAGCTTATGTTAAATTTTTGAGCTACTCAAAACGTTCATTTTACTAAACTACATTCTGCTGGAAGTTTCTATTTCTCAGATTTATAGTACTGCGTTGTTCAACATTTCACCTATGAAGGAATGATTTCTAGAATGAGCTATAGAAGAGTTATTTGTAGATAAATGAGTTAGCTTTTTCCACAAAAAACCTAGTTTGATTTAGATTTTTGAGCTGTTCAAAATGTTCATTTTACTAAACTACATTCTGCTGGAAGTTTCTATTTATCATATTTGAAGATTGGTCGTGCTGATGGAAAAATAAGTTTAAATTAAATTTTAAACACGCAGCGGAAAGATTGAGTTTCAAAAACAAACTTCTGGTATCCCAGGATCTACTAATCTTTAATTCCATAGATGCGTATACGAGGGGACAAGAGTTATACCTTAGTGTCTTGAACCCAATTTTGATTTTCGTCTTCCTTGGTGATACAGCAGCCTCCACTAGGTTGTCTTCACCCTTATGTCTCTTGCGGATGCTTCCCGAAAAGACCAGATATGGTGGGATCTCTAATAGAGAGGAAGGAGAAAGTTTGGTGCTCTAAAATGGTTTCTGCAGCGTCTGGTTAATAAAAACGATGAACAACTTTTCCAGAACACTGCTGCCCTATTTATAGATTCTCAGAACCGACCTAACCTTCAATCAATCAAAGGACTTCAATCGATCAAACATTCGATCGATCGAACCACTCTCGAGCGATCAAACCTGCCATAACTTCAATCGATCGCACTAGCTTCAATAGATCAAACCTGTCTTGACAGCTTCCTCAAGTCTCTTCCCAAGTATCCTAGTGGAGCTAAGAGTAGGACCTCGTAGGCTCTTTATTGTTGGCTTAGACCGGTTGTTAATTCCCATGACCAAACTCTTTGATCAGCAATATAACCAACTGATCAGTTAACGTTTACTCCACTATAAAATGATAACTGAACTCCAACGCAAAAGAACATATCCGAAAGCGATAACTACACTTGTATGGTGTACGTACTAATGTCCCTCTACCTTCAGCATTCATAATCATATTCAGGTAGTCGGATAACTGTTACTGTTAACCTGAATCATGATTACTTCTTGTATTCCTTGAGTCCCATTCACCTCTTATGATTACTAAACATGTTGATAACTACTTATCAACAAGACTGAAGTTCTCAGTAATCAACTTGGTGACATTCTCAAGGGAATGCTTACTCTGAATCAGATGGTAGATTCTATCTTTACAATATATGTTCACAACCCTATGAACATGACATACCCAAGATACCCAGGTGTTGATCTTCTATAGACCTCACTGATTGGTAAGTCAAAGCATCCATATCCGTAGTCTGTGTTCATAATCGTCTCAAGATTGAGAACACGTACCTTATACAAGTTATGAGTTCCTATCGACGGTTTGACAGTCTTGAGTGTCAATAGGAAAGGTCATGTCCGTCAATGCACTATAGGCACTAGCATATTAACTAAGAGTTACACTCTAGTGATTGAGATTCATCACTCCATCCAATGGTAGTTAATCATGCTACAGTGTACACCTGATGAGATATCTAGTCTCATCATCCACTATGATAAATTCTAAAGTATCAAAGAATAGTAATTCGTATCTCACTTGTATGTATCTCATACATACACGAATTACTTACTATGATACTTAAGGATAACAATCATCTCATGAAAGAAACATACATAACTAAATATAAAGCTGATATCCATATATTAAAATGTCAATGTCTCATATATAAAGTAATGGTTTGAGGGCACAAACCCAACAAACTCCCACTTGCACTCAGAACCATATAGGATTACATCTGAAACCTAGACTATCTAGATGACGATCAAAGACCTTCTATGGCAAGGTCTTTGTAAACGGATCAGCAAGATTGTCAGCGGTGGCAATCTTGGTGACAGTCACATCTCCACGTTGGACAATATCTCGGATTAGATGATATTTCCGCTCTACGTGCTTTCCCTTTTCGTGGTTCCTTGGCTCCGTGGACTAAGCCACTGCCCTACTATTATCACAATAAAGCGTAATAGCTGACAGTGACGCTAGTACTACCTGGAGCTCCATAAGGAACTTCTTGAGCCAAACAGCTTCCTTTAAGGCTTCACATGCAACCACAAGCTCAGCTTCTGTAGTTGAGTCTGCAATGCATTTCTTCTTAATGCTCCTCCAACTTACAGCATCACCTCCCAAGGTAAAGAGATGACCAGACGTCAACTTCCTGGAATCTTTATCTGACATAAAGTATGAGTCAGTGTATCCCACTAGAATTAACTCACTAGCACCGTACATAAGCATTTAATCTTTAGTCCTTCTCAAGTACTTAAGAATGTACTTGACGGCTGTCCAGTGCTCTGGACCTGGATTCGACTAATATCTACTAACCATGCCATGGCAAAGTAGATATCTGGTCTAGTGCATAACATCGCATACATGAGACTTCCCACTACCGAAGCATAGGGAATTCCTGCTATGCAATTCCTCTTCTCTTTTATCTTTGGACACTAGTCCTTGGAGAACGCTAAACCATGCCTGAAAGGTAACAAACCTTTCTTCGAATTGTCCATTGAAAACCTAGTTAGCACCTTATCGATATAACCATCTTGAGATAATCCCATTATCTTTCACTTGCGATCCCGAAAGAGCTTTATCCCAAGAATATAGCTCGCCTCTCCTAGATCCTTCATATCGAAAGTACTAGCTAGCCAAACCTTGACCGTTGACAATGCTGCTACATCATTCCCAATGAGTAGAATGTCATCAACGTAAAGCACAAGAAAAGCCACCACTTTTCCTTCACACTTCTTGTATACACAAGGTTCATCCAGATTCTGTATGAAACCAAACGACTTGACCGATTGGTCAAATCGGATGTTCCAACTCCTGGATGCCTGCTTGAGCCCATAAATGGACTTTTACAACTTGCATACCAAGTTCCCTTTCCGACCAGCTATGAATCCTTCCGGTTGCTGCATATAGATGTCCTCCTCAAGATTACCATTCAAGAATGCAGTCTTGACGTCCATCTACCAGATCTCATAATCTAGGCATGCAACAATGGATAAGAGTATTCTGATGGACTTGAGCATGGCTACCGGCGAGAAGATTTCTTCATAGTCAATGCCCTCCCTTTGAGTATAACCTTTCGCTACAAGCCTAGCCTTAAAGGTCTCAACCTTTCCATCAGATCCTCTTTTCCTCTTGTAGATCTACTTACAACCAATGGGTTTAATATTAGCTAGAAGTTTTACAAGATCCCAGACCTGATTGGAATCCATAGATTCCAATTCAGCCTTCATAGCTTTAACCCAATGTGCTGAGTCTACATCAGCCATTGCCTCTTCATACGTGGTAGGATCAGATTCAAATTCTATGGAGACAACTTCAAAAACTTCTCCTAAGAACATGTATCTATCAGGCTAACTGATAATCCACCCAATACGATGAGGTACTGGTGCAGAAATGGGTGAAGAAGTGGTATTTTCTTGATTTACATCGTTATCAACTGCGGGTTGGACTGAGGGCTCTCCTTCTATATCTCTTAGATCTATCCTTCCCTTAGGTTTATAGTTCATGATATAATCATCCTCCAATAAAATAGCATTTGTACTAACAAATACTTTCTGTTCTCTTGGATCATAAAAATACCATCCATAAGTACCTTTTGGATACCCTACAAAATAACATACTTTTGATCTAGAATCCAACTTGCTCATCTTTCCTTTCAGCATATGTGCCGGACACCCCCCATATTTGGAGATGTTGCAAAGAAGGCTTACGCCCAATCCACATCTCCCGTGGTGTCCTGGGAACAGATTTGCTTGGTACTAGATTTAGTATGTACGCAACGGTTTCCAAAGCATAACCCCAAAGGAACAAAAGCAACTCCAAATAACTCATCATCGACCTAGTCATGTGTAAAAGAGTCCGATTCCATCTCTCTGCTACACCGTTCTGCTGAGGTGTACCAGGTGCAGTCAACTGTGACAGAATCCCATTTTGTACGATGTGATCAATAAACTCATTAGAGAGGTACTCCACCTCGATCAGATCGAATGGCCTTGATATGTGTTCCTAATTGCTTCTCCACTTCAGCCCTAAACTCTTTGAACTTTTCAAAGGCTTCAGACTTGTGCTACATTAGGTACATATATCCATACCTAGAGTGATCATCAGTAAATGTAATAAAATACTCATAACCACCCCTTGCTCTAATATTTATTGGTCCACACACATCAGTATAAACTAATTCTAATAATGCATTGGTCTTATTGCCCTTTGTGGGAAAGAGCCTTTTGGTCGTCTTACCCTCTAAACAAGACTCGCAGACTTCCATTGGTTCGAGAACCAAATCACCTAAGACCCCTTATTTGACTAGTGTGCCAATCCTACTTAGATTGATATGCCCAAGCCTCACATGCCAAAGCCTTGTTGGATTAGTAGAAGGTTCTTTTCTTTTAGATGGTACTGTTACCATTAAATTAAGTTCCATACAAGAGTCTTTAGAGATGTTGGGAGTAATCACATATAAGCCATTAGTTTTAACACCAGAACATATAAAAGAACTATTTCTTTTAATAACAACTTCTGTTCCAAAATGAAAAGAATAACCATTATTCGATAAATTTGAAACTGAAATTAAAATTATGTCTCATCAAAGGGATATAAAGTACATCTGATAAAACTATTGTCTTATTGTTCAAAAACTCTAAAACTACTACTCCTATAGCAACCGCAAAAATGGTTGCGCTAGAACCCAGAGTCAGCACGATTTTCCCATCACTGCATTTCCTGGTTGATCTGAACCCCTGCAACGAATTACAGATATGGTTAGTCGCACCAGAATCAATGCACCAAAGTGTTTGAAGTATTTGTAATAAAACTTACTTCAATCACATGTGACTCAATCATACCTTGAACTCTTGTAGCTAAGAATTCTGGACAATTCCTCTGCCAATGGCCCTTCTCACCGCATTAGAAACACTTTCCTTTGCTTTGGCCACCCACCTTCCCTTTGTCCTTACCTTTTTCTTTAGATTTTGCAATCTTAGGGACTGGTCCAACACTTGAACCACCAGTGCCAGCTTTCTTCTTCCCTTTCTTTCCTTTCGGCATAGATCGGGAAGAGGAAGCGCTTTTCTCAACGTTCAGAACGTTGACCCAAGGTTGATCACCCCTTCCGTTTCCAGTAAAGAACTCATTAATTCGCTCATTAAAAAATCAATTTTATTCATATTATAGTTTAGTTTAAATTGAGCGAATGATGGCGACAGCGTGTTGAGGATCATATCAACTTGGGTCTGTGCATCAATGTTGGCACCTAGGGTCTCCAGCTCATTCAAATAACCAATCATTTTTAAAACATGTTCTTTGACTGGAGTCCCTTCCGACATCTTAGCACTCATTATCTTCTGCATAGCTACCTATCTGGCAGGCCTACCATGCTCCCCAAACATCTTTTTTAGGGATGTGATAATGTCACTGGCTGAATCGTTCGATTGGAATTAGTGTTGCAATACACCGGCCATTAAGGCCAGAATGTAGCAACGGGCCATTCCATTCGACTTCTTCCATTTATCGAACTCGCATATGGCAGATACCGAAGCATTTGACGTGGGTTCTTCAGGGCATGGGGTGGTGAGGACATATATGTGATCCTTCGTAGTTAATACGATGTCAAGTTTTCGTTTCCATTCACTGTAGTTATTTCCAGTTAACTTGTTTTGAATAAATATGGTGGTAAGTAGACTAAATGTAGATCCAGACATTATGATTTACTGTAAAAAATCAACAGACAAAATAAATATGAATATCAGATTTGGACAGTTTGAAATAAAAGAATCCTTAAAACTCTTATTTTAAAAACAGTGTCGCCAGAATATCGAAACAAAAGTTTAAAGCCTCCGTGTGGTGGTCAATTTTTTATTTTTCGATTAATCACCACTTGTCCACTATGCAACTCTTGCAAAACAAGTTATGACTCCCGATCCCTTTTGATCTCTAAGTTTATGAATAATGCCCCGTGTGGGATTCCTTATCCATAGCTTAGCTAGTGTGTACCATTAACTAAGATCCAATCACAACCGTCTCAAGTAGCGCCTTCGTGTGGTGGTCACCCTCTAACACGTCTGATTGATCCTATCCATAGGAAGTTCATATCTAGTAACCAATGAGTAGTGTACCCTCCGTATGGAATGATCACCCCTGGCGAGGTGACACAGAATGTACTACTCATCTTAAAATGAACCGTTAATGGAAGATCGTGGGTGTTATTAATAAGCCCCTCTCCCACTAGATTTGGTAAATAAGGATTTTGATTTTGAAAAAATTGTTTCCATACATTACCCATAAACATCCAATGTTTACTAATGCGTTGAAAACGGTTTTTGAATTTTATTTTAGAAAACTTGTTTTACGTGCATACGAGTGGTAACAATATAATTAAATGCCAATCACAAACCAAGCACATAAAACACAAAACTAAAATGAAAATAAAAGCATCCAAACGATGCCTCTATCTCCCATGGCTCTATCTCCATAGAACCTCCTTCTTGGTTTGATCGCCTCCAGCTCCATCTTCATGGACAACGGCTTGTGCTTCCATCTTCATGTATATTCTAGTTCTATTACATTGCTCCTATGCTTCTTACGAAGCTTACAATTTATCTAGAAATAGAAATTAACAAGAAAATAAAGACGGCTAGGGAAACTGGTGCGACTTTCCTTTTCGTAGGATTAAAGTCGTAGCGCCCTTTACACATGCCTTAAAACCAAACCAACAATAAATACAATTTACAATCATCCACCAATCACAAAACATCTTAATACAAAATTAAAACTTTGATCTTGGTGCCATGGGAGATATCGGACTAAGCTTGCTGCAAGAAGGTTAGTCGAACACACATCCACACATATATAACAAATATATATCTATTGGAACCCCTAATAGACTCACACAGTGCGTAAACTCTTTACGCACTGAATTAAAACTCAAAATAGCATCTCACTTCTCTGTCACACTTCAATCGATTGACAAAGGTTCGATCGATCGAACCTTCGATCGATTGAATACAGTTCGATCGATTGAACTTTCAATTTCACAGAAAGGTTTAAAAAAGTTACAAAATAATTTAAAATTAAAGTAAACAATTTTTAAAACATTCAAAACTATGAAAAGAACAGCTGGACAGAGAATCGATCTCGATCGATCGAATCCTATTCAATCGATCGAACAAAACCAAAGTTCGATCGATCGAAACTTGTTCGATCGCTTGAGAATAGAAGATGTTCGATTGATCGAAAATACTTTGATCGATCGAATCCATCATGCATCCAATGCAATCACAGATTTGTATTCTTCTGCAATAACACTGCAGAAACAGATCTTTGATGATGCAGTTTCGAAAACAGTTCTAAAATCAACATGCAAATCAAAACTAGTGTTCCAAAACTCATCTATAGATCCAATCAAGCGTGGCTCTGATACTAATTGATAGAAAAATAGGTTTAAATTAAGTTTTAAACGTGCAGTGGAAAGATTGAGTTTCAAAAACAAACTTTTGGTATCCTAGGATCTACTACTCGTTAATTCCATAGATGCGTATACGAGGGGACAAGAGTTATAACTTAGTATCTTGAACCTAATTCTGATTTTCTTCTTCCTTGGTGATATAGCAGGCTCCACTAGGTTGTCTTCACCCTTATGTCTCCTGCAGATGCTTCCTGGAGAGACTAGAGATGGTGGGATCTCTAATAGAGAGGAAGGAGAAAGTTTGTTGCTCTAAAACAGTTTCTGCAGCGTCTGGTTAATAAAAATGACTAACAACTTTTCCAGAACGTTGCTGCCCTATTTATAGATTCCCAGAACCGACCTAACCTTCAATCGATCGAAGGACTTCGATCGATCGAACATTCGATCGATTGAACCACTCTAAAGCGATCGAACCTGCCATGACTTCAATCGATCAAGCTAGCTTCAATCGATCGAACCTGTCTTGACAGCATCCTCAATTGTCTTCCCAAGTATCATGGTAGAGCTAAGAGTGGGACCTCCTAGGCTCTTTATTGTTGGTTCAGACTAATTGTTAATTCCCATGACCAAACTCTTTGATCAGCAATTTAACCAAATGATCAGTTAACGTTTACTCTACTATAAAATGCTAACTGAACTCCAACGCAAAAAAACATATCCAAAACGATAACTACACTTGTATAGTGTACTAATGTCCCTCTACCTTCAGCATTCATAATCATATCCAGGTAGTCGGATAACTGTTACTGTCAACCTGAATCATGATTACTTCTTGTATTCCTTGAGTTCTATTCACCTCTCATGATTACTAAATATGTTGATAACTACTTATCAACAAGACTGCAGTTCTTAGTATTCAACTTGGTGACATTCTCAAGGGAATGTTTACTCTGACTCAAAGGGTAGATTCTATCTTGATAAATTATGTTCACAACCCTATGAACATGACATACCCAAGATACGCATGTGTTGATCTTCTATACACCTCACTGATTGGTAAGTCAAAGCATCCATATCCACAGTCTGTGTTCATGATAATATCAAGATTGAGAACATGTACCTTATACAAGTTAGAGGTTCTTATCGACGATTTGACAGTCTTGAGTGTCAATAGGAAAGCTCAGGTCCGCCAATGCACTATAAGCACTAGCATATTAACTAAGAGTTACACTCTAGTGATTGAGATTTATCACTCCATCCAATGGCAGTTAATCATGCTACAGTGTAAACCTGATGAGATATCCAATCTCATCATCCACTGTGACAAATTCGAAAGTATCAAAGAATAGTAATTCGTATCTCACTTGTATGTATCTCATACATACACGAATTACTTACTATGATACTTAAGGATAATAATCATCTCATGAAAGAAACATACATAACTAAATGTAAAGCTGATATCCATATATTGAAATGTCAATGTCTCATATATAAAGTAATGGTTTGAGGGCACAAACCCAAACTTGCATGGCATGAAAACGTCAAAATAACAAAATCAAGCACTTACTAAACATTACTTGTCACACCCTGGTTTTTGGACAACCAAATATTAAATCCAGAGCATGTATCCAGACTAATATTTAATTTCCAAAACCCTGAGAGTGCCACCCTCACACAAGCTAACAGATAATTTATTTGAAAATAGAATTTAATATTCATTAAATAAGGACATGTAATCCTGTGTTAATATAAAAACTCTGTATTATTAAACTTATATTCCCAATCCTCCATTTCATTATAAAAGAAATAATATTCCATTATAAATATAATACCATTTTAATTTACAAAAGGAATACAAAGTTCATTAAATAAAATTTCTTACAAAGTTCAGCGAGAAGAAAATAAAAAATAAATAAAGTCTGGTCAGAGCAACTACAACGTTCCAATGCCCAAAGACTCCACAGCCAAGCACAATGGTCACATCATCAAAAGCAATATCCTGCACATGTCATCCAACTACGTTTCACACATAAACGCACCCGAATGCATAACACACTCGGGTTAGTCACATGACTGGTATGAGTTAAACAAAAATAATAAAATCTAAGAGCTCCAACCTAAACCCGTCGACTACAAACCACATTATAATACTATTGGGCCAAGACAGGTAGTTCCACACACATATTTGGACAAAAGAGTAGTTTCCATTTATGTGGTGGCAAGTAGTTTCTTGCCCAAAATCCAAAGTTACTACGAGTTTTATACTTACCTCGGATATCTATGGTGAGCCAGCCCTACATAAAAGTTAGTGGGCCCACCATCCTGTAAATCGAATGATCACAATCCAGGCGAATAATTCCATACATAAGCCGTCCACATTCTAACTTAAATGTAGCGTTCATTATTTCACGCTTATCAGTCTTATGAAATAATCCATTTTCATTATTTATTAGCATTAAATTTATCTTTGTGTTCCCTAGGTTCACCGCTTGGCCACCCTCCATGGTACAGCCCACACATATATCCCATGTGTGCCCGGATATACTAACAACACCCACTCCGGTGCCAATTTGGTTGGGGTATCAACCAAACCAGGTATACACAACGGACGGCTGGTCAATATGTCAGGACGTCTATACAATATAAGCCGAGCATAAGGCTTAGGCCAGCTTGATCACACAGCCACTGGCAAAAAGTATACTCAACAAGTCTTAAGCCAGCTTAATCATGAAGCCACTGGCAAAAGAGTGCGAGCTACCAAAAACAATAACACAACAACGGGGAGTAGTGAACACTAAGGTCTATGTTGCAATTATCACTTATCGTTCATATTATCCCTAATAATTGTGAATTTCACGTTTATCACACAGATCTGTCTTATCATCCAATCACATCTCTAACTTTTAGATGCATTCCAATTTCTTACAATAAAGGGTTTTATCAATTAACCCAAAACAATCTTCCCAAAAAAAATTCCAATCAATTACAAGATCCCCAATATACTATTCAACGTATCTAATTTACTTCTTTTTATCAAAATGACCACTAAATAAGGTCAGTTATTTCAGGTACAATAACCTCAACCCAACATTCAATATTATATGAGAATTCATGTATCTCCAAGTAATGTTTTGTTAAGTCAAACGAACGAATAAAAAAAAACACAACGAATCATATTTATCCAATTTCGTACATTTTAATATACTAAAAACTGCTACTGAAGTCTTCAATTTCTGCCCAAACAGTGCAGAATCAAGAAAAACTCTATTTGACTAAAAGTGTGCAGAATTGCGTTTTACATAAGTCACGCGGACAGAATTATCAAATTCAAAGCCACGATTTTCTAATAATTTTCTAAAGTTTCTGCAACTGTGTGAATTTTAAAAAAAAATGAATTCCTCATATACTTCTTAATTACCATGAATATTTCACATATGGTTTTATCAAACTAACTATTCACCTAACCCTTTCGAATACCCTAATGTCATAATCCCAAAGTCACACGAAGGAGAAAGAAAATATCTAGATTACTTCAACAATAACAACGTATCCATTAGTAAGATTTAACCCTAACAATTAAATTAAACATGTACTAATTTAATTTACTCCCATATACACGCATATATACATACGTGTATATATATACTCGGATACACAAAATTTAACTCACCTCGTTGATCAAAAATCGACCACCACGAATGCTCAGCGATTCCCCATGTGCCCATGAACCCTAGACCCTTCTCTTTTTTCTTCCCTCTTCTTCTTCTTCTTCTTCTCCCTCCCTCTCTCTCTCTCTCTCTCTCACACACACACACACACGTCTGTTCTCTCTTTGGGTGGCTAGGGTTAATGATATATGGATATCATACTCTCCTAACTAGGTTTATAAAACTACTACACTTGACTACACAAGAATCCCGTTTTTCTTCTTGTGGGCTCAAAAAGAGACCTATATGAGCCCATAATGCAATCAAAACCACTAAAATAGCTAACCCAAATAGCACTCATACCCCGGGTACTTAATTTTCATGTTAAATCCACTACTTAACTTACTAGTGGGCCCCGAAACACTACCCGACACTAAACTCGTCATTCTACAAAAATTGAAACTCAGTCAGACAATAATCTATCATACAATTTAATTAAAACTCAAAATGTCATGTCCTAATAATAATGAAACATTAGAAATTTTAATACAAAAACAAATGGGGAAATATTACTGGTATTACTAACAAATTAAATTTGCTTACTAGCAATTTAATTTATGGGTTCTCCAAACTTAAAATTTTTAAACACGTGTCTTACCTAGGTACACTCATATATTATTGCTAATTGAAAAAAATTAATTAAAATAATCACTTACACACTTAAAAATTTTAGGGTAATTACTGCAAAGCGGGGGTATTTGTAAAATACAACCGCGCTAAAAGGAAGAATTGTATTAGTTTTTATCACAACTTCTCGTTTTATCTACAATTTGCATTGCAAGGCTAATTTTCATACAATATGATTAATCTATGATAAGTTGTATTGTTTTAGCTGTTGTTTGTGCAGATCACTGCTGTGTGGATTAAAAAGATGAACATCAGGATAAATGGAATGCTGGAATGAAAACAAAAGAAGTCAAAGCAGAAATTTGGAGTTCGATCGATCTAATCCAGTTCGATCGATCGCGCGTTCGATCGCTTAAAGAGTGTTGAAGCGCTCGAGACTTAAGAGTTCGATCGATCGAGAGCAGTTCGATCGATCGAATGTGGCATTTCCAGTAACCTTCGCGTGCACAGCAGATGCGAGTTTTTAACCCTAGTTTTTTAGGTTTTCTTATATATTTGTGTATTGTATACGTCCAGGAGGACGCCCACATTTTAGTTTTCCAGTTTTAGAGAGAGAGATAGAGGTTTTGTGTTTGTTTTGTAGGTTTTTCATTGAAGTTTACTTTGTGCATTGGATTTTTATAGTTTAATACAAGTACTCTGCGTTCCAGGTTATTTATATATTGTTCATTTACATTCTGCACTTTGTAGTCGTAGTTTAATCGTTCATCTCGTAGTATTACATGCTAGATACTTTCAAATCCATAGTTTTTATAGTTTCCATGAACAACTCGCAACCAAACAAGGCTTTGATGTTTTCTTACGTTAAATATCAATCTGTGACACTCCAGACGATGTCTGAGTACTCCCAGGTTGGGAGAACACGATGAAACAGTGATCTCCAGCCTCTGCCATGCAGCAGAATAATCGCTGTGTTCGATCGATCGGAGTTAGTTCGATCGATCGAACCAGAGACAGTCAAGCGATCGAAGCCATTTCGATCGATTGAGGGATGAAGGTCTTCGATCGATCAAAAGCGCATCGATCGATCGAACTCCCTGATTCTTGAGGATGTTCCCTGCAGTATTCCAGGACCTTTTGTTTTAAGATTTGTTATCATTCTGTCCCAAAAATGCTCAGTTTGTCAAAACAGTTTTTAAAACTAAGGCCCTAAGGCATTTTCTTTCAATACATTTTGCAAACCACCTTCAATGCTAACACCATTGAGAGTGCGAGTCTTAACTATTGGATTAAATCGCTTTCACATATTTTAACTTAACTGTGATGATATGGTCCCGGTCATGAAAGGGCCATGGATTCTCCATCTTTAGAGGAATACGGAAAACTGTGGGTAATGTACTCCTTCGTGCTTCAAGGCAAATGCATGGTAGATAGTTAGATTACTGTGGATTCGTGTAATCCCAACACTTTCTTCTTAAAGTTAAACATCCTAATTTAGAGTACTGTTTTTAACTAGCTAGTTAGATCATTAATTTAATCTGAATTATTTTCATTAGTAATCTTAGTTTGTGGAACTTTGTGTTCCGCACCATTGTTTAATCTTATTCATTTTATTTTGCTTTCTTTTGAGGTTAGTCTAATTCAATAGGTCAACACCTTCCCTGTGGGATCGACCTGGTCTTACCAGTTACTACTTGCACGTCTACCTACACTTGGGTATTGCACAAGAGCGCACAGAAAAATTCTCGTGTCAAGTTTTTGGCGCCATTGCCGGGGAATGCGACGATCAATTCCTTAGATTACCTCAGTCACTCTTCATCTCTTTCTATTTTTTTTTACTTTCTCTTCTTTTCAGTTCTTTTAGGTAAGTTCTCACCCTAGGGACTCTCCTAGTTCATGTCCAATAATTCTATTGAAGGAATTTTCGGAAATCCAACTGAATCAATGGATGATCATCAGAGTGAAAATGGTGACAATGTTGTGGTGCCAATTGATGAGGCGCTACGTCCTCTTTGCGATCTCATGCAACCAGAACATGCACCTACGCCCTCTTGCATTCAAATCCCACCGCATAATGGCGAATTTCAGTTTCGCAATGGGATGATTCAACTGCTTCCCACTTTTCATGGGATAGAAAGTGAGAAGGCGTATTTACATGTCACTGATTTCGAGGATGTTTGCAAAACATTCTCGCAAAATTGTCCTAGGGTGGTGACGTATCTAATGCTATTCCCCTTCACTTTGAAAGATAAAGCGAAGGCATGGCTCCACTCCCTCAAACCGAATTCAATTTTCACCTGGCATGCGATGAGCACCGCGTTTCTAAAGAAATTCTATCCTACTCGCATGACCACAGACCTTCAGCGTCAAATCAATTCCTATAAACAAAAGAGCAATGAAACCTTCACACAAGCATGGGAGCGTTTCAAAGATTTGCTTCTCTCGTGCCCACACCATGGGTTTGAGAAATGGCGAACTATCAGCTTCTTTTATCAAGGATTGAATGGTGAAACAAAGAAGTTGGTGGAAACGATGAGCTCTGGACCATTTCTGCGTAAAAACACTGAAGAGGCTGAAGCCCATTTCGAATGGTTAGCTGAATACACTCATGAATGATCAAATTCTGACACTGTCTCACGCTCACAGATATCCTGTGTAGAGGAGAAAAGTCTATACCAGCTAACCAGTGAAGATCACCTCATGACTAAGTATGCAGAGCTAGCAAAGAAGGTAGAGGAGTTAAGCATGAAAGGAGAAAGCTCTAGGCAAGTCATGCCTGAGGAACCATGTGGCACATGCAACATGTTGGGACATACAACTCAATATTGTCCTAATGTGCCATATTTTCAAGAGCAAGCCCCTACAGAGATGAATGCCATGCAAGGTTTTCGAGGGGCGGGGAATTCCAACAATAACTTTCAAAGTAACAATAGATGGAATCACCCCGGTTTTGATTGGAGAAATAATGCTGGGACCCAAAATCAATATCAACAGCAGCCCTACAACAATAATCAATATCAAGGGCAAAACAATAGGCCGTCCCAGCAATACAATCAAAACAGAACCAATAACTACAACCAAGCTCAACCCTCCAATGCACCACAAACCAATACCTATGTGCCACCGCACAAGAAGGTATAAGAAGAAGAGCCACTTGCTAATGCCAATCTAACGCAGCAACTCATACAGATGATGAGTAGAATGTCTGCCACATTGGAGAGAATAGATGCACGGCAAGAAGGTTCAGGAGGAACATTCCCTGCCCAACCACTTCCGAACCCCAAGGGACATAACAATGGTCCTAACAATCAAGAACATGCTAAAGCTGTGACTACACTGAGAAGTGGAAAAATCATAGAGAAAAGCATGCCTCTGTCCACTCCCGAAGTGTACAAAGAGGAGGAAGTGGTGGATGAAGAAGTTGAGCAACCATCTACTCGAGAGGAGGAGCCGTCTACTAATGACGAACCAATAAAGGCAAACATTGAAGCTCCTAGAGTAGCGGAAGAAGTTGAGCGAAGGCCTGGAAAGGAGTCTATTAAGGAAGAACCACCAAAATGCCCTTTTTCCTGCACCTTATCCTCAACGATTGAAGAAACCCAAGAATGAGACGAAGAATCAGGAGTTTCTGGAACTGTTTAAGCAAGTCAAAATTAACCTTCCACTCCTAGATGCTATCAAGCAAGTGTCGGCCTATGCTAAGTATCTCAAAGATCTATGCACAGTCAAGAGGAGGCAAAGCGTAAAAAAACATGCTTATGTCGCGTGCCAAGCAAGCGCGATCATTCAAAATGAGTTGCCTCCAAAACTCAAAGACCCCGGTACACCTACTGTCTCATGTAGAATTGGAAATCAAAGGATAGATAACGCACTCCTCGATCTAGGAGCAAGCGTAAACCTGCTGCCTTATTCAGTCTATAAACAGCTAGGGTTGGGTGAACTCAAACCCACCCGAGTCGCTTTGCAATTGGCAGACAGATCTGTGAAGTACCCTAGAGGGGTGTTAGAGGACGTCCTTGTCCAAATAGACTCTTTTGTCTTTCTGGTTGATTTCGTGATATTGGACACAGAACCTGTGTCTAATCCTGGTGCACATATCCCGGTTATCTTTGGACGTCCATTCCTCAACACCATTGATGCCACAATCAAGATTAGAAGTGGTATCATGACTATCGTATTCGGGAACATGACATTGAATGTAAAAATTTTTTCTAATCCCCGACCTGAAGAATACGATGATGAGGAAGAAATTCATTATATAGACACGGTCATTGAAGATGAAGTTGACTTGATCGACTACAAAGATCCTTTGGAAGTTGTGATGACTCAATTTGGCGATAACTATCAGCCTGCGGAGTCAACTCCATTAGATGCTGATCTGAACCAGACGTGTCTTATGATGGATACGATAGAGGAGGATAGAGTAGAATGCATGTGGGTAATGCCATATGAACAATTGCCTCCGAAAACTATGTTGGTAATGCCCTCTAGTTTCCAGTTTCCGGAGTTAGAATTGAAGGAGCTTCCCAAAGAGCTAAAATACGCATTCCTAGGAACTGGAAAAACCTATCCTGTGATTATTTCATCCGCATTAACTCATGAACAGGAAGGTAAGCTAGTGCAAATGCTGACCAAGCATAAAGATGCTATGGGATGGACAATTGCTGACCTCAAAGGCATAAGCCCATCCATATGCACTCATAAGATATATCTGGAGGAAGACGCTAAACCTTCAAGGCAAATGCAAAGGCGTCTGAATCCCAACATGCAAGAAGTAGTTAAAAAGGAAGTGCTCAAACTACTTGATGTTGGGATGATTTATCCGATATCTGACAGTCCTTGGGTTAGTCCTACCCAAGTAGTTCCAAAGAAAGCAGGCATAACGGTCATCCCGAACAAAGATGGTGAATTAGTACCAACACGTATCCCCACTGGATGGAGGATGTGTATTGACTACAGGAAGTTAAATACTGTGACCCGAAAGGACCATTTTCCTTTGCCATTCATGGATCAAATGCTAGAACATGTGGCGGGTCACAAGTATTACTGCTTTTTGGATGGATACAGTGGATATAATCAAATTGAAATTGCTCCTGAAGATCAGGAGAAAACCACGTTCACTTGTCCATTTGGAACATTTGCCTACCGACGAATGCCGTTTGGTTTATGTAATGCACCGGCTACCTTTCAGCGGTGTATGCTAAGTATATTCAGTGACATGGTCGAAAACATCCTTGAAGTCTTCATGGATGATTTTTCAGTGTTTGGCCATAGCTTTGAAGATTGCCTCCGCAATCTCGAGCAGGTTTTAATGCGGTGTGAGTACAAACACCTAGTTTTGAATTGGGAGAAGTGTCACTTTATGGTGACCAAGGGAATAGTCCTCGGCCATATAATCTCCGATGAAGGAATCCAAGTGGATAAGGCAAAAATCGACATAATCTCAAATCTACCTGTCCCCCGTACAGTAAGAGACATCTGTTCATTCTTGGGGCATGCAGGCTTTTGTAGTCAATTTATCCAGAACTTTAATGCAATCTCTCGACCCCTTTGTCAACTTCTTGTCAAAGATGCACCCTTCGAGTGGTCAGAGAGTTGCCAAAAGTCCTTTGAGGATCTAAAAGAGCTCCTCACCTCCGCACCTATAATACAGGCACCCGACTGGAGTTTGCCTTTCGAATTAATGTGTGATGCTAGTGATTACGCAATTGGCGCAGTCCTAGGCCAGAGAAAGGACAATAAGCCATATGTGATATACTATGCCAGCCGAACTTTGAATGAAGCTCAAATGAATTATACAACCACTGAAAAGGAGTTGCTGGCTGTAGTATTCGCCCTGGACAAGTTTAGGTCTTATCTGATAGGGTCACCAATCGTCTGTTTTACAGATCATTCGGCCCTCGAGTATCTTTTGTCAAAGAAAGACGCTAAACAACGGCTTATTCGCTGGATATACTTACTCCAAGAGTTTGATCTAACAATCAAAGACAAGAAAGGAGTAGAGAATGTGGTTGCGGATCATTTGTCCCGGTTGACTTTTGTTGACAATACTGAACCCCAATCCATTAAGGACGAGTTCCCAGATGAACAGCTACTGGCAGTAAGTAGTCTGCCTTGGTATGCTGATATTGTAAACTACCTCGTCACGGGTGAAACACCGACTCATTAGTCGAACCAAGACAGAAAACGGTTCCTCTCGTTCGCGCGTCATTTCTTCTTTGATGACCCATACCTTTTCAAGTACTGTGCTGATCAGGTTATCAGGCGCTGCGTCCCCAATGAGGATATAACCGTAATTTTAGCATCATGCCATTCTGAGGTATGTGGTGGCCACTTTGCGTCACAAAAGACCGCACAAAAAGTCCTACAAAGCGGTTTTTACTGGCCCACAGTCTTCAAAGATGCTTATTCCTTTTGCAAGACATGCCAACGCTGTCAAAAGCTTGGAACTATTTCTAAAAGGAATTCTATGCCTTTAACCTTATCATCACAATTGAGATATTTGATTGTTGGGGCATAGATTTTATGGGTCCATTTCCCAAGTCTAATAACTGTGAATACATACTCCTTGCTGTAGAGTATGTGTCAAAATGGGTAGAAGCGATACCAACGAGACGAAATGACCACAGAACGGTCATGTCCTTTCTAAGAGAGCATATCTTGTCTCGTTTTGGTACTCCGAAAGCTTTACTAAGTGACCAAGGCAAGCATTTCTGCAATAGGCCCTTGGAGTCACTTCTCAAGAAATACGGAGTCCACCATAAAATCGCTCTTGCCAATCATCCACAGTCGAATGGGCAAGCAGAATTGGCTAACCGAGAAATCAAGCATATTCTCGAAAAGACGGTTAGCTCCAATCGAAAAGACTGGGCATACAAGCTGACCGACGCTTTATGGGCATACCGTACTGCCTATAAGACGAATCTTGGTATGTCCCCGTATAGACTGGTCTACGGGAAAGCTTGTCACCTTCCTGTTGAAATTGAACATAAAGCTTACTGGGCAACACGCTCATTGAACTTTGATATTCAGGAGGGAGGTCAGCTACGCAAGCTCCAACTTGCAGAGCTAGAGGAAATACGACGAGATGCGTATGACTCTGCAAAGTTGCATAAGGAAAGGTTGAAAGCTCGCCACGATCGTACGATCTTTCGTAAATCATTTGAGCCGGGGCAGAAAGTTTTGCTGTATGACTCTCGCCTCCACCTTTTCCCAGGAAAGCTCCGTTCCCGTTGGACAGGCCCGTTCATCGTAAAAACTGTTTTTACACATGGGGCGGTTGAGCTCGTCAATCCAAAGAACGATGATTGTTTCAAGATCAATGGCCAAAGATTGAAACCGTTCTTGGAGAACTTCCATACTGAAGTTGAGCACATCCAGCTGGATGAGCCCAGCTATGCTCCCACTTAAAAATCCAAAGTGGAGTTCCAAATTGTTGTTGTATTTCTTTTCTTTCCTTGCATTTTAGTTTCTCTCTTTTGTTTTTAAGTCTTTGTTTGTTCTTTCGTGTTTATGATCTAGTTCTAATCCATTATACCTTGAACCACTCTGTTGCAGGTGCATAGATGCGAGGTGATGATGTTCATTCTATCGGTTCTTGGGCTGATTCAGAATGTCGTTGTGGCACCTGGACTGAGGGTGAACTCACACCCTGCCCCTTACTTCATCAAGACCCTGAAGCTCATTCTCTCATTGATGCTGCTCAAGGGTACATTCCATACCCACCAGCCCTCCTTGACATCAATCCATATGAAATTATGGGATTTCAGGACGAAGACGATGTGGATGAGGAAGAAGACCTGTACATGGGGAGAATGGTGGATGATGCACTCATTGCACAATGGGAAAATGATGATCATGACCTCCAGGATGTCATCCCAGACCGCCACAATGCCGTCTTTGTTTTCGTGGATGATTTCCTTGTTCCTGAGTTGGTCCCATACCGCTATGTGCACCTGAGCTTCCTGCTATTCAGGCTCCAATGCCCCTTACCAGCCAGTGCATTTTGGGAACCTATGCCAATAGTAAGGTTGGAACTTGTCACATTTCTTTGTATTTTTGTTTCTGTTCATTGTTTTTCTTTTCGTGTTAATCCGTGTTTCTTGTGTTCTGTTATTTTAATATCGATTTGTTGTCTTTTGTCCAGGATTGTCACTATGTTTCTAAATGGTATTCCGGTATTCCTTCCACATCAACTGGTTCATGGTTTTGGGCCCTACATAAGGCCCCCACACACTCCGCCGCGAGAGGACAGTCCGTTGCGCAATTACACTCCTTTATCCTTGTCTCCATCCGGATCACCTCTTGCATGGGCTTTCAATTCTTTGGAGACGCCAGACTTGTTTGATGATGTCCTTGCTGCTTTTCGATTGTTCTGGGAAAGGGAATCATTGAGTTTGGACTTCACTTCTGAAAATGCGGCGGGTTATGAAGAGATTGTGGAAGAGGAAATCTTTATACTCGAAGATTAGTGCTGCATTTCAGTTGTTTCCGTTCATTTCATCTTTTGTTTATCAACTGGAGTGTAATCCTTGACAGAATTTTATTGGTTTTAGTTTTATTTTTGGTTTTCTTTAGTTAAATAAGGTCTTAAACACCATTGGGGGTAATAATGTTGCAATTTGGATGCAATTATAAAGTTTTATTTCTATATAAATTGCAATTTTCTATTCTGAGGATGAATTTCTGTCCTACATGCCTGTACTTCAACTGCTTTTCAGTCGCTCTGCATGTCCAGATTTGTTTCTGTTAGTTGGGGGTGATGTGGTTCATGTTCCCCATTGAATTCTGAAATTTTTGTGTTCGATCGATCGAACCCATTCCGATCGATCGAAACCTGGATGTTCAAGCGCTTGCATTTTCTATTCAATCGATTGAGGGATTTGCTTTCGATCGATCGACCATAGTTCGATCGATCGAACGGAGCTTTTAAACGAGGAGTCATCAGAACACCTCTTCAGTTCCCTCACTCTCACACACTCAAGCGCTCAAACTCAGAGGAGGGGGGCGACTCGGCGAATTTTTGCGTCATTGCACATCAATTAGACGCCTAGATCACCCCTCCATTCATCCTCATCCTCACCTGATCATCTCCACCTCCCACCGTGTGTTTCCACACCGAGGTAGGCCCCACGAGCTTTTGTTACCTTTTTTGTTCTTTCTTTTTTTTTTCTTTTTGTTAGAAATCCCAAGGGGGTGTCCCCTTGGTCTTAGATTTTCACTACTATATCCATGTTTTGATCCTTTCGTTGTTTCTTTTTTCGATTCTGCGATCGCTGCACATCGCTTTGCTCGATCGCTTTAACTGACTTCGAGCGATCGAAGAGGCACTGTTCGATCGATCGAACATAGATCAAGCGATCGAAGAATATGAAAGTTCGATCGATCGAATATTGTTTAAGCAATCGAAGCCCCACAGTGCGATCGATCGAACCCAGTTCAATCGATCGAACTCAAGCAGTGGCAGTTTTATTTATTTTTCTCCCTGTTCTTATCCGTGTCATGTTGTGTTCTATTTTCAGGGCTGCCACGATGAATCCAGTGACGGGCTACCATAAGTCCAAGCCCCTCAGCCTTATTATACCAGATCCGGTACCCGCACATGGGTTCCGGAATGACGAGGACAGGCTATGGTACGAGCGGTATTTTCAGACGCGGATGGTGATGATCGAGCGCCCTATTAAGTACGTCTGGACAGAGAGCCCATGGTTCCTGACACAGATCCGCTATATGCCCCACTGGTTCCATCTCCTTTCATTGGCCAAGAGTGTAAATCTGTCCTGGATACAAGGTGCGTGCGCGACGATGATTCGCGATCCGGTTGCACCATTCACATATCATGCCTTCTTCCGGAGTCGCCTGTTCATCATCAATCCCGCTACCGTTTCGGACGCATTGGGGGTACCAGAGGTACCAGATTATGTTTGCCCCCCCACAGGCCTGATGCACCTGAGACCCCACCATCCACCATTATCCGTGAGCTCACTGGAGGCGCCGTTCCGTCTTGGGATGGCGATGCTTTGATTGAGGACCACTTTCTCACTGATGGCTACCACATGATCCACCTGGTCCTCAGCAACTGCCTCCTAGTGACCTCCTATCGAGAGAAGATCGCGGCTTGGTATGCGCGAGTCTTATTTGCAGTGGGGACAGGACAGCCGGTTTGCATACCACGCCTCTATATTGACTTTATGGTCCACCCCACCCGTTTTATCTCTTCCAAGAAGCACCTGAAGGGTGCTTGGGCTATTCACAGGGTTATGGCTGATGCCGGTTTCCCCGAGCTTGCTGGAGATGATGTTCGCCCTTCCCCCCGCCGCTTCAGCGAGGCGGCGGCTCGCCGCTCCGACGGTCAGAAGAGAAAGCGAAAGGGAAAAGGGAAATCGCGGGTGAGGGGGAAGAAGAAGAGGCGTGGTAGGACGGACACGGAGGCGGGAGCTTCAGGGACACCCACCGAGGTGGAGGAGCTTGATTCCGATGATGATGAGGAGGATCCGGTTGCTGCGATTCGGCAGTTTGAGCTGCGACAGCGGTCGCAGACTCAGGCCCAGGGAGAATCTTCTTCCTCTGTGCCTCTCCCGACAGTTCACGAGCTACTATTGGAGGAGAGAGAGGCCAGGATTAGACTTGAGGGCCGGATGGACCATCTGCAGACCTTGCTGGAGTCCATATTGGTTCATATTGGGGTTGATCCGGCTGTTCACTCTACTCCGCATCCATCGATGGCCCCGTCTGCACCACCTACTACTGATCCATCATATACTGCTGCCCCGAATTCTGCTGCTGCCGATCCTTTATCCTCCGCTGCTGCCGATCCATCTGCTGCCGCCCCTGCTACTACCCTGTTGCCACCTGCTCCCATCGACATCCCTTCTGATGTAGCTGATGATGCGCCGTCCGGTGTCGATTAGTTTTAGTTGGGGAGGTAGTGTTTATGTGTTTTTGGTTAGTTATTGTACTAATTTTGGTTATGGTTTTGGTTGGTTGGACATGTTGGTTGTTTTGGTTGGACTATTTGGTTGGTTGGTTCTGTATGGACATTATTTATCACTGTTTTTATTTTATTCTGTTCCTATTACAGTGGTTTAGATTGTTTGGATCATGTTTTTTATCGTGTTACTTTTATCTATTGATCCTGGTTGTTTTGGAGATTGTGTTCTACTTTTCTATGCTAGGTTGCTATGCTTGCTATCATCAATTTGCTCCATACAGGTGATACCCATCTATTTTATTGATTGAAAATCAACTTCTGGGGACTTTGTTGTTTTCGGTTGGGGGTAGGAGATAATAGATAGGTATACACCCGTAATGATCAGGTTTTGCACTTGGATATGTTTTAAATTTAATGAGAACACAGTCTGTTAAAATTTTGAAAATTTTGAAAATTTTTTATTATTGAATCGTATTGATAGAATAACTCTGAATAATCTCTCCTGCTTGTTAATTAGACAATGACACATTTGTAGTATTCTCATCTTTTTATGGATTAAATCCACGCGTTTTCTGTATCACTGAAATGAATTGCATTTGTGAAGCTATTATGTACCCAATACTTTTACGCACTAATTGGCAGCTATGTAGAAAATCTGAAAGTTGAGTTAATATGAATATTGTGCGAAAAGAACAAGTAGTGGAAGCTAATAACCCTTTGTGAGCTATTGAGCCAATCGTCATTTCTGAGGGGATTCTCATACATTGTCGAATGGTCTTTCTTGCATATACTTGGTGAATTCGTTGTTAAGACTCAGTTTTCTTTAAAAGTTTTGATTGCTTGTTAGAGGAGAACGTTCAGGATTTACCAATTACACTCAATGAACACTTAAGTGCTAAAAATTGAAAGTTGAGAAAATGATTTAAGCCATCGTTTATCCATTCTTTTACCTGATATAGCTTTCACTTACATTCATTAAATTGTTTCATCCCTGATCCCACACCAATTAAATATTTCCAATGTAATCACAAGAATCCAAATCCTTGATCTATACCTTGACCTCATTGAGCCGTTTGATATATTTGCTGAGAATGAGTCATCAAAGTATGTGAAATGGAAGGAAGGAGTTGTGGGACGCTCTATTTACATTAAAAAAAAAATGATGAATGAAGGAGAAGAGAAAAAGAGCATATGAAATGAATGGGAGATTGGGTGGAGAAAAGAATAAAGAATAAAAAGAGAAGTTGAAATTCCATCACATACTAAAAAGCACACTCTTCTCTACAACACTCCCACCTACTAAATAAAAGCCGCAATTCAAAGTCTTGAAGATTCTCAACAATTGATTTAAACATGGAAGTGTGAGTTGAGTTATCCACGGTATTTCGCTCCTCTAGTAAGTAGTGTTCCATTCATGAGACTATACACTCTTAAATGTCCGTTTTTCATAGAGTCAAGTATGAAAGAATTAGCACTTAGAATATCATCCTTATCAAAGCTTTCATACGATGTGCGATCATTGTAAAGCAAGTTTCTTAGAGACGTTCTTTTTTAGTGTGACCAATGTGAGAATTGAGCTAAAACTGCAAGTTTTTCAAGGTACAATAGTCTAGATAACTCTTAATAGGGTTGGACGCATAGTTGTTAAATTCACACACACACACGGGTGCATGATGGTAATACATTTATTATATTTTACTTGGTGATATAGGGGAGCATGTGGATCTCTTTCATGGGTTGATAGAGGATAGTATATTATTGTAGAGTTAAATTAACAGTTTAATGGAAGGGGGAATTCTACAAGTTATTCTAAATCTTTTTGAGCTTAAAAATTGGAGAATTTTGTGGGTATATTCACTGCAAACCCTCACGAGACAACACTCGTCCACTAGGGGGAACCTAGGGGTTTAACGGCTTGTTGCATTCGCTAAATGCAACCGCGATTCCTGCGAAAGTGAGTTAGGATTTTTCTTTCTATCTTAGTTTAGGTTGTTTTTAGTTTTCCTTTGTTTTCTTAGTCGTTGTAGTATTAGTTTAGGAGTTGTTATTTTATTTTATTTTCGCTTTATCGCTAGGGACTAGCAATAAGCTAGTTGGGGGTTGTGCAAAGCGGGGGTATTTGTAAAATACAACCGCGCTAAAAGGAAGAATTGTATTAGTTTTTATCACAACTTCTCGTTTTATCTGCAATTTGCATTGCAAGGCTAATTTTCATACAATATGATTAATCTATGATAAGTTGTATTGTTTTAGCTGTTGTTTGTGCAGATCACTGCTGTGTGGATTAAACAGATGAACATCAGGATAAATGGAATGCTGGAATGAAAACAAAAGAAGTCAAAGCAGAAATTTGGAGTTCGATCGATCTAATCCAGTTCGATCGATCGCGCGTTCGATCGCTTAAAGAGTGTTGAAGCGCTCGAGGCTTAAGAGTTCGATCGATCGAGAGCAGTTCGATCGATAGAACGTGGTATTTCCAGTAACCTTCGCATGCACAGCAGATGCGGGTTTTTAACCCTAGTTTTTTAGGTTTTCTTATATATATGTGTATTGTATACGTCCAGGAGGACGCCCACATTTTAGTTTTCCAGTTTTAGAGAGAGAGATAGAGGTTTTGTGTTTGTTTTGTAGGTTTTTCATTGAAGTTTACTTTGTGCATTGGATTTCTATAGTTTAATACAAGTACTCTGCGTTCCAGGTTATTTATATATTGTTCATTTACATTCTGCACTTTGTAGTCGTAGTTTAATCGTTCATCTCGTAGTATTACATGCTAGATACTTTCAAATCCATAGTTTTTATAGTTTCCATGAACAACTCGCAACCAAACAAGGCTTTGATGTTTTCTTACGTTAAATATCAATCTGTGACACTCCAGACGATGTCTGAGTACTCCCAGGTTGGGAGAACACGATGAAACAGTGATCTCCAGCCTCTGCCATGCAGCAGAATAATCGCTGTGTTCGATCGATCGGAGTTAGTTCGATCGATCGAACCAGAGACAGTCAAGCGATCGAAGCCATTTCGATCGATTGAGGGATGAAGGTCTTCGATCGATCAAAAGCGCATCGATCGATCGAACTCCCTGATTCTTGAGGATGTTCCCTGCAGTATTCCAGGACCTTTTGTTTTAAGATTTGTTATCATTCTGTCCCAAAAATGCTCAGTTTGTCAAAACAGTTTTTAAAACTAAGGCCCTAAGGCATTTTCTTTCAATACATTTTGCAAACCACCTTCAATGCTAACACCATTGAGAGTGCGAGTCTTAACTATTGGATTAAACCGCTTTCACGTATTTTAACTTAACTGTGATGATATGGTCCCGGTCATGAAAGGGCCATGGATTCTCCATCTTTAGAGGAATACGGAAAACTGTGGGTAATGTACTCCTTCGTGCTTCAAGGCAAATGCATGATAGATAGTTAGATTACTGTGGATTCGTGTAATCCCAACACTTTCTTCTTAAAGTTAAACATCCTAATTTAGAGTACTGTTTTTAACTAGCTAGTTAGATCATTAATTTAATCTGAATTATTTTCATTAGTAATCTTAGTTTGTGGAACTTTGTGTTCCGCACCATTGTTTAATCTTATTCATTTTATTTTGCTTTCTTTTGAGGTTAGTCTAATTCAATAGGTCAACACCTTCCCTGTGGGATCGACCTGGTCTTACCAGTTACTACTTGCACATCTACCTACACTTGGGTATTGCACAAGAGCGCACAGAAAAATTCTCGTGTCAGTTACATTCTACCCTCCTTAAAGAAATTTCGTCCCGAAATTTGTAGGAACGGTAAATACACAAGTCAGTCATAAATAAATTTAGGCACGTAATTTCATACAAGTCATTGATTACGTTTAACTCTCAAATATACAAGACTCAGTACGTCGAGCGAATAATCCAAACAAGGAAACCCTCATGTATATACCTATAGAAACAGATGTAGCATATACTCAACCTAAATCTCAACCCAAGAAGATTCGTAGTCCTATAACTCTGAACAAATCCAGTAATCCACATTCCGAGGATCACCTAGACTCGCTAAGATAACCTTAACCTTTGATACCAAACTGTCACACCCCAATTTTCGGACAATTTAATATTAGTCAAGGGAAAATCCCTAAACTTAATATCCAGTTGTCCAATTATTAGAGGTGATCGAAATGTAAATCATCACATAGTCTCTACAGGATAAAACTTAACTCACAAGCGCAAAATACCAGTAAAATATCCAATCAATAAGGATCAAAACCTAAGATTCCAAAACCATAATTAATCTCTAAAAAAAACATAATTCAAACATATTTGAAAAAAATAGTCAAATGGCCCACAATGCCAAAATATAAAATAATAAAACTCACCAATAAAAATTATAAAAGCTAATAAGGACTTCACACTTCTCCTGTTACCAAATGCCACAAACTTCTCACTATCCCTGCAAATTACGATCGGCTACGTTCAAAAAAGAACGCACCCGCGAGAAAAACTCAACGGGTCATATTTATCCAATTTCGTAAATTTTAATATACTAAAAATTGCTACTGAAATCTTCAATTTCTGTCCAAACTATGCAGAATCAAGATAAACTCTATAAGACGAAAAGTGTGTAGAATTGCGTTTTACATAAGACTCGCAAACAGAATGTTCAAATTTAAAGCAACGATTTTCTAATAATTTTCTAAAGTTTCTACAATTGTGTGAATTACAAAAAAAAAAAAAAAAAATTCTCTTTCACATATGGTTTTATCAAACTAACTATTCACCTAACCATTTCGAATACCCTAATGTCATAATCACAAAGTCACACGAAGGGGAAAGAAAATATCTAGATTACTTCAACAATAACAACGTATCCATTAGTAAGATTTAACCCTAACAATTAAATTAAACATGTACTAATTTAATTTATTCCCGTATACACGCATATATACATACGAGTATATATGTATACTCGGATACACAAAATTTAACTCACCTCGTTGATCAAAAATTGACCACCACGAATGCTCAGTGATTCCCCATGTGCCCACGAACCCTAGACCTTTCTCTTTTTTCTTCCCTCTTCTTCTTCTTCTTCTTCTTCTTCTCCCCTTTCTCTCTCTCTCTCTCTCTCTCTCTCTCTCTCTCTCTCTCTCTCTCACACACACACACACACGTATGTTCTATCTTTGGGTTGCTAGGGTTAATGATATATGGATATCATACTCTCCTAACTAGGTTTATAAAACTACTACACTTGACTACACAAGAATCCCGTTTTTCGTCTTGTGGGCTCACAAAAGAGACCCATATGAGCCCATAATGCAATCCAACCGACTAAAATAGCTAACCCAAATAGCACTCATACCCCAGGTACTTAATTTTCATGTTTAATTCACTACTTAACTTACTAGTGGGCCCTGAAACACTACCCGACACTAAACTCGTCATTCTACAAAAATTGAAACTCGGTCAGACAATAATCTATCATACAATTTAATTAAAGCTCAAAATGTCATGTCATAATAGTAATGAAACATTAGAAATTTTAATACAAAAACAAATGGGGAAATATTACTGGTATTACTAAAAAATTAAATTTTATTACTAGCAATTTAATTTATGGGTTCTCCAAACTTAAAATTTTTAAACACGTGTCTTACCTAGGTACACTCATATATCATTGTTAATTGAAAAAAATTAATTAAAATAATTACTTACACACTTAAAAATTTTAGGGTTGTTACATTCTACCCTCCTTAAAGAAATTTCGTCCCGAAATTTGTAGCAACGGTAAATACACAAGTCAGTCATAAATAAATTTAGGCACACAATTTCATACAAATCATTGATTACGTTTAACTCTCAACTATACAAGACTTAGTACGTCGAGCGAATAATCCAAACAAGGAACCCTCATGTATATACCTATAGTCTCGTATAATCGATTGTTAAATTCTAACCAGAACTAAAATATAACACAATATAACTAGTCATTTCATATACACTTAGACCTTACAAATAATTTCAACATACAGTGATGCAATTCACGAATATAGTCTATGTACATGCACATGTTCATCTCTTACCGTACCCCACACTACACCTCCAATTATTTACCGCTTCACCCAAGTCCGAGAAAATACTGGCATTGAAGATAAAGAAATTTTCGTCCGATGGTAAGCCTCGTATATAATCAATACTCGCCTGAGATTCATAGTATAATCTTGGCATATGGAAGAAGGTCACCGATTTGATAGATACTCCAGATAGAATTCCAGAATATTGATAATAATAATGTATTCATATGAATAAAATGAGCTGGTTGTAACAGCAGATTACCCAAAGAAATAATCAGCTTTATAAGAATTCCAGAATATCCATAATGATAATATTGCGTTAGATGTCCAGTTGATAACAGAAATAAGAAAACCCGTAAAAATAAAGAAATCCTAATGACAACTGATCTCTTCAATATAATTCAGAAGTTTAACAGAATATCAATAGATACGCCGCAAGAGGTCACCAAGATAAGAGGATTCCCGACTAAAAAAATTCCGATGATTGACGTGACTTCCAAATCCCCCCCAATTACTGCTCATAAAAATAAAATGAATGCACTACTATGCAATGCTAAAGAATACTATGTATGACTTCACACAGTTATCATGAAAATGGTAGACAATAAAAGTTAAACAAATCAACAAAATAAAGCACAAAGCTTACACATAACAGAGAAACAGATGTAGCACATACTCAACCTAAATCTCAACCCAAGAAGATTCGCAGTCCTATAGCTCTGAACAAATCCAGTAATCCACATTCCGAGGATCACCTAGACTCGCTAAGCTAACCTTAACCTTTGATACCAAACTGTCACACCCCAATTTTCGGACAATTAAATATTAGTCAAGGGAAAATCCCTAAACTAATATCCAGTTGTCCAATTATTAGAGGTGATCGCAATGTAAATCATCACACAGTCTGTACAGGATAAAACTTAACTCACAAGCGCAAAATACCAGTAAAATATCCAATCAATAAGGATCAAAACCTAAGATTCCAAAACCATAATTAATCTCTAAAAAAAACATAATTCAAACATATTTAAAAAAAATAGTCAAGTCAAATGGCCCACAGTGCCAAAATATAAAATAATAAAACTCACCAATAAAAATTATAAAAGCTAATAAGGACTTCACACTTCTCCTGTTACCAAATGCCACGAATTTCTCACTATCCCTACAAATTACGATCGGCTACGTTCAAAAAAGAACGCACCCGCGAGAAAAACTCAATGGGTCATATTTATCCAATTTCGTACATTTTAATATACTAAAAACTGCTACTGAAATCTTCAATTTTTTCCCAAACTATGCAGAATCAAGAAAAACTCTATAGGACGAAAAGTGTGCAGAATTGCGTTTTACATAAGACTCGCAAACAGAATGTTCAAATTCTAAGCAACGATTTTCTAATAATTTTCTAAAGTGTCTACAACTGTGTGAATTACAAAAAAAAAACGAATTTCTCATATACTTCTTAATTACCATGAATATTTCACATATGGTTTTATCAAACTAACTATTCACCTAACCCTTTCGAATACCCTAATGTCATAATCACAAAGTCACACGAAGAGGAAAGAAAATATCTAGATTACTTCAACAATAACAACGTATCCATTAGTAAGATTTAACCCTAACAATTAAATTAAACATGTACTAATTTAATTTACTCCCGTATACACGCATATATACATACGCGTATATATATACTCGGATACACAAAATTTAACTCACCTCGTTGATCAAAAATCGACCACCACGAATGCTCAGCGATTCCCATGTGCCCATGAACCCTAGACCCTTCTCTTTTTTCCTCCCTCTTCTTCTTCTTCTTCTTCTTCTTCTTCTTCTTCTTCTTCTTCTCTCTCTCTTTCTCTCTCTCTCTCTCTCTCTCTCTCTCTCTCTCTCACACACACACACACACACAAACACGTCTGTTCTGTCTTTGGGTGGCTAGGGTTAATGATATATGGATATCATACTCTCCTAACTAGGTTTATAAAACTACTACATTTGACTACACAAGAATCCCGTTTTTCTTCTTGTAGGCTCACAAGAGAGACCTATATGAGCCCATAATGCAATCCAAACCACTAAAATAGCTAACCCAAATAGCACTCATACACCGGGTACTTAATTTTCATGTTAAATTCACTACTTAATTTACTAGTGGGCCCCGAAACACTACCCGACACTAAACTCGTCATTCTACAAAAATTGAAACTCGGTCAGATAATAATCTATCATACAATTTAATTAAAGCTCAAAATGTCATGTCATAATAATAATGAAATATTAGAAATTTTAATACAAAAACAAACGAGGAAATATTACTGGTATTACTAATAAATTAAATATGCTTACTAGCAATTTAATTTATGGGTTCTCCAAACTTAAAATTTTTAAACACGTGTCTTACCTAGGTACACTCATATATCATTGCTAATTGAAAAAAATTAATTAAAATAATTATTTACACACTTAAAAATTTTAGGGTTGTCACATTACTACATACTATATATGTTCTAAAGTGAGTTAGTAAACTCACCTAAACTTGAAATTGAGCTTGGGCTTTGGATTTGAGCTTAGGAAGCTTGAACACAAGCTTTAATGGTGGAAGCTTCTTCTTCTTCTTCTAACTTCTTTTATCTCACCATGGAGTTCATCTTCTAGCTCTCTCTAACTCTATATGTAGATTGTAAATGACCAAGAGTGTAATGCATGAATATAGGCATGTTTATTAGACATGGTGGAGGGATATCTGTCACCATGCATGTGCTAGAGTGTACATGCATGGACAAGTGTCCTAGAGGTGGACAAGTGTCATAAGATGTGGTGACAAGTGTCTAGGGGGGTTACATGTGCTATAAGTGGCCGGCCATGGTAGGGTCCACCTCAATTTTTGCACCACTTCCTCAGTTTGCATGCATAAATTCTCATTATGTGTGTCAGTCTCGATTTACGTGCAATCGGGTATTATTTATAATATCCGAGTCCGAGTACGGGACTAAGCTAAGTCTAATTACGGTTGAGTTGGTGCGGTACTTATTGTCTAATTAATAATTACATTACACTGATACAGTCACACAAATAAAATAATAATAGACCAGATATGGAAATTCAGAAAACTGATAATATTATAAGTAAGGGAAAATTACAGGAATTACATCTTCTACCACCTATTACAGGATTTCATCCTCGAAATCAAGACTATCTAGGCACTAAAAAGAAAAGAAAATTTCTCTCGCATCTCTGACTCTATTTCCCACGAAGCTTCTCTTTCGTCATGATGATTCCACTGAACCTTCACTAATGGAATCTCCTTGTTTCTCACCCAAAATCTTGATGGGCCTCTCTGTGTAAGACACGTTGCTATTTACCTCAATGTCCTTGAAGTCGATTACATGTCGCATCGCACCCTGATGATACTTCTTTAATATATTGATGTGAAAAACATTGTGAATACCTGACAACCTTGGTGGCAGTGCAAGTCCATAAGAAACTTTTCCTATGCGTTCCAAGATTTCGAAAGGTCCGATATATCGTGGTGACAACTTTCCTCTTTTCTGTCCAAACCTTACTACTCCTCGGACTGGTGATACCTTGAGTAAGATATGCTCTCCTACCTTAAACTCTTTATCCTTGAGATGCTTGTCTGCATAGCTCTTATATCGATCTTGTGCCGCCTTCATCTTTTCTCTGACAATTACTATCTTCTCATTAGTCTCCTGAATCATCTCCTGTCCAAGAAGCTTGCCATCTCCAACTTCGGCCCAATTATAATGGTGAATGACACGGCCTTCCATACAATGCCTCGAATGGTGTCATGCCTAAGCTTGAGTGATAACTATTATTGTAGGTAAACTCAATTAATGGCAGATGTGTTTCCCATGAAATCTTAAAGCCAATGACGCAAGCTCTGAGCATGTTTTCCATTACTTGATTGGTCCTCTCGGTTTATCCATCGATCTGAGGATAAAATGCAGAACTTAATCTCAGTGAAGTTCCTAAAGCTGTCTGGAACCTTTCCCAAAATTTTGTAGTAAACCGAGAATCGCGATCTGACACTCTGCTGATAGGTATTCCATGCAATCGTACAACTTGTTGTATGTATAACTGACTCAACTTTTCCACAGAGTATGTCATATTGTATGCTATAAAATGAGCTGACTTGGTGAGTCGGTCCACAATCACCTAAATAGAGTCATGGCTTTGCTAAGATCGGGGCAGACCTACCACAAAATCCATTGTGATGTGTTTCCACTTCCACTACAGAATTGGCGATGGTGTAACAATCCTGATGGCCTCTGATGTTCTGCCTTGACTTGTTGACAAGTAAGACACTTAGAAACATACTCTACCACTTCTCATTTCATGCCTTGCCACCAAAAATTTTGCTTCAAGTCTCTATACATCTTTGTGCCTCCTGGATGAATGGTCAAACAGGACTTGTGTGCTTCATCTAAAATGTCCTTCCTCAGACTCCCCGTACCGGGAACAAACAGTCGGTTCCTGTACCAAAATCCTCCATCTGAGCCTACACTCCATTGCTCGGGTTCCTTAGCCAAAACTCTAGCAAACCACTTCTTCCACCCTTCGTCTTTCTGCTGGGCATCCAAAATACGACTGAAAAGTGTCAGTTGTGCTACCAAACATCCAAAATGGTGTCCTTCTTCTATCTCTGTAGTTTGGAGATCAAATTCTGCTATGGTTTCCAATGCTTTCCTGTAACAACCCTAAAATTTCTATGTAAATAATTATTTTAATTATTATTTTCAGTTAGCAATATTATATGAGTGTGCCTATGTAAAACATGTGTTTGGAAAATTTTAAGTGTTTGGTGGACATATAAATTAAATCATGAGTGAGCGCGTTTAGTTTGGAAGTTATATTTTATTAATTTATATTTGTTAAAAAATAAAATGAAGGGTTGATATGTATTTTTGTTGTATAGTGTTTACAAGCCCGTGAATGTGTTAAATAATGTAATTAACATTAAAACTTAGTACCGGGGTCATGGGTACCCATTGGGCTACTCATTTTAACACGTTGTACTGTATTTTGGGCTCATATAGGTCTCTTTTGTGAGCCCACAAGAAGAAAAACGGGATTTATATATTTTTGTGTGTTTTATTAACATGTGTTGTGTGTGTAGTGTACATATATCTTATATTAAAAACCCTAGCCACCCAAAAGAAAGAACAGACGTGTGTGTGTGTGTGTGTGTGTGTGTGTGTGAGAGAGAGAGAGAGAGGGAGAGAAGAAGAAGAAGAAGAAGAAGAAGAAGAAGAAGAAGAAGAAAAGGGAGAAGGATTCCGGATTCGTGGTCACATGGGGAATCGCGGAGCATTCGTGGTTGTCAATTTTGGATTGAACTAGGTGAGTTAAACTTTGTGTATCCGAGTATATATATATACACGTATGTATATATATGTATGTGTATGGGAGTAAATTAGTGCATGTTAAATTTAATGGTTAGGGTCAAATCTTTGTAATGGATCGTACACGTTGCTATTGTTGAAGTAATTTAGATACATTCTTTCCCTTCGTGTGACTTTGCGATCATGACATTAGGGTATTCGAAAGGGGTAGGTGAATCGTTAGTTTGATCAAAACCATAGATGAAATATTCATGTTTGTTAGAAAATATATGTGAAATTCGTTTTATGTGTAATTCACACAGTCGCAGAAACTTTAGAAAATTATTAGAAAATCGTGGCTTTGAATTTGAACATTCTGTCCGCGTGAGACATGTAAAACGTGATTCTGCACGTTTTTCGTCTAATGGTATTTTTCCTGATTCTGCACCGTTTGGGCAGAAATTTAAGATTACAGTAGCAGTTTTCAATATAGTTCAACGTGCAAATTGGAGAATATGATTTCTTATTATGTGCTTTATGTATGCTAATATTGAATGTTGGGTTGAGATTATTGTACCTGAAATAACTAACCTTATTGTGTGATCATTTTGATAAAAAAATGAGTAAATTTGATATGCTGAATAGTATATTTGGGGATCTTGTAATTTGATTGGAAATTTTGAGGGAAGATTGTTATGGGTTAATTGATAAAACCCTTTATTGTAAGAAATTGGAATACATCTAAAAGTTAGAGATGTGATTGGATGATAAGACAGAACTATGTGATAAATGTGAAATTCACAATTATTGGGATAATATGAATGATAAGTGATAATTGCAACATAGTTCTTTAGTGTTCACCACTCCCGTTGTGTGATATGTTTTTTTTTGGTAGCTCGACTTGCTGAGTGTACCCTTTTGCCAGTGGCTTCGTGATCAAGCTGGCCTAAGCCTTATGCTCGGCTTATTTGTTAGACGTCTAGGCATATTGACTGGCCTTCTGTGTGTATACCTAGTTTGGTTGATACCCTAACCAAACTAGCACCAGAGTGGATGTTAGTAGTATGTCCGGGCACACATGGGATATATGTGTGGGTGTACCATGGAGGGTGGCCAAGTGGTGAACCTAGGGAACACAAAGATAAATCTAATGTTAATAAATAATGAAAAGGGATTATTTCATAAAACTGATAAGCGTGAAATAATAAATGCGACGTTTGGTGGACGGTTTGTATGCGGAATTGTTTGCTTGGTCTATGATCATTCGATTTGCAGGATGGTGGGCCCACTAACGTTTTACAGGTTTGGCTCACCATAATTAAATGGGTAAGTATGAAATTCGTAGTAGCTTTGGATTTTGGGCAAGAAACTACTTGCCACCACATATTTGGAAACTACTCTATTGTCCACATATGTGTGTGGAACTACATGTCTTGACCCAAGAGTATTGTAGTGTAATTTGTTGTCTACGGGTTCAAGTTGGATCCCTAAGACTTGTTGTTTTGTTTAACTCATACCAGTCATTTGACTGACCCGAGTGTGTTATACATTCGGGGGCGTTTCTATATGAAACGTAGTCGAATGTATTTGTGCAGGTTTAGTTTTTGGAGATTTTCGTTGGAGCTTCTGTTTGGGTGAAGAGATGGTCGTTGTGTTGTTTATTATTGGAGTTGTACTTATTTTTGTTGTACTTGATTGTATTTTATTTTCTGGCATTGTGGGCCAGTATGTATAATTGTAATAAATATGGTATATTGGGTATTGGGAACGTTGTAGTTACTCTGACCAATGGATGTATAGATTTTATTCTTATTTATTTTTATTTCCGCTGAACTCTGTATGTGGACATTTTATTTATGAAAATGATGTTTTTTTTTTAAAATTTAAAAGTGATATAATATTTATAATGGAACTTTATTTCTTTTACAATGAAATGGATGTTTGGGAATACATGTTTAATAATAAAGAGTTTTTCTTTAAACACAAGATCACATGTCCTTATTTAAGGAGTATTAAATACTGTTTTCAATAAATTTTCTGTTAGTATATGGGAGGGTGTCGCTCTCGTGATTTTTGGTAATTGAATATTAGTCCGGATACAAGCTCTGGATTGAATATTTGGTTGTCCAAAAATCGGGGTGTGACATTTCCATTCTCATTCATGAGAATAGCGACTACCCCATGCGGTTTACGACTCAAAGCATCCACAATAACATTTGTTTTACCAGGATGGTACTGTAAAGTGAAATCATAATCCTTGAGTAATTCCATCCATCATCTCTGCCTCATATTTGGCTCCTTCTACGAGAACATATACTTCAAGCTCTTGTGGTCTGAAAATAAATCAAACTGTTCCCATAGAGGTAATGTCTCCAGGTTTTCAGTGCAAACACAATTGCGGCTAACTCTAGATCATGCGTTGGATAATTCATCTCGTGCAGCTTCAATTATCTCGATCCATATGCTATCACCTTCCCACTTTGCATAAGCACACACCCTAATCCTTGGTATGAAGCATCATTGTAGATGGTGTACCTTTCACCACTTTTGGGTATTGCTAGCACAGGTGCCGAAGTCAACCTCTCCTTTAGCTCTTGAAATGCACATTCATGTCAATCCCTCCATTTGAACTTCGACTCCTTCTTCGTAAGACCAGTTAAAGGGGCTGCGATTCTAGAGATTCCTTCTACAAATCTCATGTAGTAGCCAGCCAACCAAACCAAGAAAACTTCTAATCTCTAAAGCATTGCTCGGTCTTGTCCAATCTAGCACTGTGTCTATCTTTGAAGAGTCCACTGATATCCCATTTTGAGAGACAACATGTCCCAAGAACTTGACGTCCTTGAGCCAAAACTCGCATTTGCTGAACTTTACATATAATTTGTTGTCCCTGAGTGTCTGTAACGTAATCTACTAATGTTTTTTGTGTTCTTCCTCGGTCTTGGAGTAAATCAGTATATCATCTATAAAGATGATAATAAACTAATCCAGGTAGGGCCTAAATACCCTATTCATCAAGTCCATGAACACTAATAGGGCATTGGTTAGTCTGAATGGCATCACAAGAAACTCATAATGTCCATATCTGGTACGAAATGCTGTCTTTGATACGTCTTCTGGTCGAATTAATAGTTAGTGGTATCTTGATCTCAAATCGATCTTCAAAAATGTCGTAGTTCCTTATAGTTTATCAAACAAGTCATCAATACGCGGTAGCGGGTACTTATTCTTGATGGTTACCTTATTCAACTCTTTGTAGTCTATGTAGAGTTGAAACGATCCATCAATCTTCTTTGCAAATAGTATCGGTGCTCCCCACGGTGATGTGCTTAGCCGCACAAATCCCAAATCTTCTAGCTCTTGTACTTACTTATTCAACTCTTGCATTTCTGTCAGTGCCATTCTGTACAGAGTTTTGGAAATAGGCATGGTTCTGGGAGCCAGTTCTTTGCAGAAATCTATCTCTCGCTTTGGCGGCAAACCTAAGATATCCTTAAATACTTCACTGAATTCTCGTACTATCAAAATCTCTGTGATTGTGATTTTTGAGCATGTGCCCTTGATGGCAGCCAAGCGACTAGTGAGAAAACCGTCACTCAACGGGTTACACTAAAAGCAAACAAAAGGATTGACTTTTAGGTAACGTGAAGGTAATCGACTTGCTAGTGTAATCCAAAATAGCATGGTATTTGGTAAGCCAGTCAATTCCTACGATGACGTCGAATTCCCTCATCGACAAAATACCAAATCAACGAATAGGTCTCTATCTTCTATGTTGATGGGACAATTTCTGCATACTCTACTCAACTTAACAGATGTACCCATCGGAGACACGACATTCAATGCTATGGTAAGGTTCTGAGGTACTAAACCCAAATCTTGTACTACTCTACTAGCAATAAACGAATTCAATGCTCTAGTATCAAATAACGTTTTAACCCTGTTGTTGAAAAGAGTGAGCGTACCTTCCAAATTTTGATGTGCTTTGGCATCAAAGCCTACTACTTCTGGAATAACGGTATTCAGATAAGTCTTGGCAGCTTGTCCTTGAGCATTGGGTCCATTGTATTGGCAGCGCGGTGTCTTGCAGTCTCGGCTTAAGTGACCTTTGTCCCCACAATTAAAGCATATGACTCCACCATGGTTATGGTTCTTGGGAGCTCAACAATCCTTGGCATAGTGACTAGGTATGCCATAATTAAAGCAATTCCCTTAGCCTTTTCCTTGAGTGACATATCCTCCTTGATTTTTGGTAGGCACTGGTGCTTGTGGCCCTGCAGTTCTAACTTGCTATGGTTGTCTCTATGCTTGCTACGGCTTCCTTTCTCCATTCCAAGTGCACTTGTTATTCTGATAATGCATGGGTGGTCTCGATCCTTGGACATTCCGTGATGGGAATCTATTGGTGAACCTCTTCTGCTTCTGTTTCTGAATGTTCTCTATCTGTGTAGCCAACCCTACCAATGATTCAAAGGATTGAATCACGTATACTGCAGTCATCTCTTGGAGTGACAGAGATAACCCTTGGTGATATTGTTTGTTCTTCTTAACAGGTGTGTCCACCATGTGATATGCAAAGCGGGATAGGCGCTCGAATTGCATTGTATACTCCTGAACAGATTTGTTCACTTGAACCAACTCCGTGAATTCCTTCTTCTTCAGATTTCTCCCAAAGTAGCCTCTTCTATTTCCCACCAATCTGCAGCGGCAAACGTCAACTGAAACACGGCCAAACGGCGCTTCTTGGCTTCACTGCAATCCATGGCTCTGAAGATGAGATCCATCTCACATAGCCATTGCTCAGCTCTCCACGGTTCCATCATCCCATTGAACTTTTTTGGTCTTAATGCACGAAAACATTCAAGTATCTTATCCCCCATCTACCTTGGGGGTGGTGCTGGGCGGTTGTTGTTGTTGTTCCCTACATTATTCGAAGCCCTCTCAATCATACTGATCAAAGTTGTGAGCAGTCCTGTAGGGTCCATCTCATTGGGTATCTCTGGTTCTTCTTTGTTACGACCGTTGTGATTCCCCTACGGACTCCTGCTATCTAAAATCAATGCATAAGTGTTTTTAACACTAAATTCTTTGATTCCATACCAAGTTTCTATTGGTGGATCTCGATGTACACCGAAATTAAAATATAACAAGCATACACATAATACCAGTTATCAATGAAATAAAGCGATGTACACACTTTACATACACAACTGAAACCATTTTATTAACTAAAAAGATTTACATCCAAGGTACTATATTCATGATTAGTACATACTATACACAAAAATGGGCTACTAGTCCTAATACAAGTAAAGCTCTAGATCTTGGGAATCCTATCCTAAAAGTCCTTCATGTCTAACTTATATGGTGGAACATCATCCTGGGTTGGAATCTCCTCAGGTGGAACCCAATCCAAGTATGGGTCAAACTCATCGATCATCTCTTTATCATCCTTATCCAAAGGCTCTATCTCTGTATACTTAAATTCATCCTCAACCTCTAGTTCTCCATCCTCCATGACTACCATCGCTCCCTCTTCACCAACATCCTTTGTTGGGTCAACATCCTTTACTGGGTTAATTTTCCTATCAACCCCGTTCTCTATATCCATCCGGGACGTAATAAGGTGCCATGCTAATCACAAAACTATCATAAGGTTTATATCTTCATGAATGAAAAAAGGTCTATCAGTTTTTAACTTAAGTGTGTAGGACAATCGGTGTACACATCTTAACCTAAAGCTCTGATACCAAAAATCCCTGTCACGCACCGAAGTACCAAAATAGGGAAAGATAAATTTCCTTTATGGGTTCGTAGACACGTGACTGGTTGCATTACCGATTTGTCCATGACCAAAATGCTATTAGTAAACAACACAACCTAAAGGATAAAATCGACGTCTGCTTACATGATTATAATACAATGAAAAGCAATAGTACTAGCTAACTAAGTACATCATGGTAAATACATCAAAGTCTTATGGCTCTAGGGCATCACAAAACTTATTACAAAAGGTATGATAGGTCTTCTAATAAAGATTACAACAAAAAATATTTATAAAAGACAGCCACTAGTCTCCTCTCTAACTAGCATATCCATAGCCATCTTTGGTGTATTCTTCCTCCATGTCCTCCTCTTGCATAGCATCACAACCCGTGTACTCATGACCTGGATAAGCTGGACATGGGAATGTCTAGTGACATGAACGTCGTCAGCTTATGAAAGTTGAGTGAGAAAACAAAATCAAATGGAACGTATATAGCCACACACAACAAGAATCCGTTAACTACTTTTAATATGTCTTTTAGGATCTTTGCGTTAACCAAACAATCTTTCACCAACCACCTCAACACAAAGAATCGAAAGGAGTCTCAACTCTACGAAACTTAACCCAAAACTAAATTAACCAACAACATCGACTAAAAGAAGACGTAACTCCAAAGTATTTAATATTCTAGGTATAACGCATCCATGGTTTAAAAAAGAACAAATACTCGACAAGGAAATCGCTTGATTGCACACGTCACTAACGATCCTTAGGTCAACTGCACGACCGAACACATTATGACAATCCATAAATCAAGGATAGAATAACTCTTGACAATAAATCGCTTGATAGCACACGTCACTAACGATCCTTAGGTCAACTGCACGACCGAATACATTATGATGATTCACAGATCAAGGATAGAACAACTCTTGGCAATAAATCTCTTGATTATATACATCACTAATGATCCTCAGGTCAACTGCATGACCGAACACGTTATGACGATCCACGGATCAAGGATATGAATCATAATTCCCTAATCGACGCCACAAGATCGCCGAAAGGCTGACTCCACAAGAAATACCCGAACACGACACCAAGGTCTATAAATTAACTTTGATCGAGAGTTAAACGATGAAAAACAAAGATTAACGTCCCCTATTTGTATAAAATTCATTATTGAAGGGTTTTCCATTATCTTACGCGTTCATACATTTTGTAGTTTAGTTCATTAATAACTTCCAATTATAACTGTCAAAATTTTGCTATATGTCCGACATTTCATTTTACCCCTTAATATACTCACGATGGAATCTTTCCTAATCACTATTAATGCAATAATTGTGCCATAATAATAGATTTTATCTTTCCCCTTAATACACTTGAGTATGGATTCTCAATGGTCATCACACTATACTCATAACAATATCAGCATAGCGTATAGCTCATGGATCTATAAACATGGATTTGATACCAACAATTACATAGATAAAATCCTTAACATGCTCATCTATATGATAGCACTTACTACGGCACGAATATTCATAGCAACACAGGTACTGGAAAACTAGCATCATCAATCAACACAATGCATAAACATTACCTCATATAAAAAGCATTACAATCTGCCAGGATATATTTCACTGTGTTGACTGAATTTATATGATCAATTTGGGCATGATGAATTACTTTATAGATCAAACTCACTACTAGAACATTATAGGTATTTTGATTATCTTTATGTACAAAAAATTTTAGCTTCATATAGATTTTTTAACTATTCAAAACATTTATTTTACTAAGACATTTCTATATTTTGGGACTACTCTATCCCAGATTTATAGCACTGCATTGTATATGAATTTCACCTATGAAGAATTCATTTTTAGACTGATCTATAGACAGGTTATTTTTAAATAAATGAGTTATCGTTCTTCACAAAAAAACCTAGCTTAATTCAGATTTTTGAACTACTCAAAACGTTCATTTTACTAAAATACATTCTGTTGGAAGTTTCTATTTCTCAGATTTATGGTACTGTGTTTTTCATACATTTCACCTACGAAGGAGTGATACTATAGAAGTGTTATTTGTAGATAAATGAGTCATCTTTCTCCACAAAAAAACCTAGCTTAATTCAGATTTTTGAGCTGCTCAAAACGTTCATTTTACTAAGCTACATTCTGCTAGAAGTTTCTATTTCTCAGATTTGAAGATTTGTCTTACATGGCATGAAATCTTCAAAATAAAAAAATCAAGCACTTACTAAACATTACTACATACTATATATGTTCTAAAGTGAGTTAGTAAACTCACCAAAACTTGAAATTGAGCTTGGGCTTTGATTTGAGCTTAGGAAGCTTGAACACAAGCTTCAATGGTGGAAGCTTCTTCTTCTTCTTCTAACTTCTTTTATCTCACCATGGAGTTCATCTCCTAGCTCTCTCTAACTCTATATGCAGATTGTAAATGACCAAGAGTGTAATGCATGAATATAGAGGCATGTTTTATATAGACATGGTGGAGGGATATGTGTCTCCATGCATGTGCTAGAGTGTACATGCATGGACAAGTGTCCTAGAGGTGGACAAGTGTCACAGAAGGTGGTGACAGTGTCTAAGGGGGTTGCATGTGGTACAAGTGGCCGGCTATGATGGGGCCCACCTCTATTTTTGTGCCACTTCCTCAGTTTGCGTGCATAAGTCCAATTATGCTTGTTAATCTCGATTTATGTGCAATTGGATATTATTTTTAATATTCGGGTCCGAGTGCGGGACTAAGCTAAGTCTAATTACGGTCAAGTTGGTGCAGTACTTACAGTCTAATTAGTAATTACATTACACTGATACAGTTACACAAATAAAATAATAATAAACCAGATATGAAAATTCAAAAAACTGATAATATTATAAGTAGAGAAAAATTACAAGTATTATAGTAGAGTTCGGCTTACACACGGAAGATCAGACCATCAAATTTTGTAGAATGTAAGATTTTGGTTTACAGTCTTTGATGGGATTGGACACACCATCAGTAGGACTGTAGAATGGTGATGTAGTAGGTTTGTCTTGACTGCGAGAAACGGTATAGTTTCAACTTACTATGCTGGTACACCGACTTAGGGTTATTATCTTTGTACTGACTTATAAGTTAATTAATACCTCATGGCTATTATGAGTGCTTATGCTCTAAATCCTAAGTTAATTAATAGACACGTACATCTGATATTTACGCTTTGATCCCTAAAAGGGTGAAATCCTTAAGTGGGTCAATATCTCATTGGATTGGGTGACAATATTAATTGTGTGGTGGATATTATTAATGATGGAATCCATGTCTCAATTTTGGGATTGATGATATCCCCTTGAGAAAGCTTATAAGTTTTGATTATGTCAAACCCTGTAGGTGGATTTTGTATCCAACATATCAGATAAGTTAAGTATAGGATCTCAAGGAATTTTAAGAGATTAATTAAATATGATAGTCAATAATTATATTTAATTAATGGATATCTGTAATCTTAATATGGGGAGATAATAAGCATTCAATATCATGAAGCTCGAAATATATTTTTGAGATAAGGGTAGGAGTGCAATTATAATTCTTTAGTGGTATAAATTATAATTTATAGAAACAGGAATCTGATTTAGTTTGAATTAGGGTTTCCTAATTACATAAGGAAGCCTATTCCTTATTGCCTTCTTATGGTCCCTATCGTAGCCTATATATATGATGCTTTGGCTCTCTTCTCAGATTGCATTTTTTCATCAAGAGTATCATAACTCGGAGTAGAAAATAGAGCGTAAAAAGGGAGAGCAGAAAACAAAAAGGATTTCGAAAGAACCTATGCTCAATTCGATATTCTGGAAGCAGAGGAATACGGAAGATGATCGTGAGCTATTCTCGTGCCCGTGTTCTAGATTCATCTACTACAGCAATCTGATTTTGCAGTTCAAGGTAACCCTAGTTCCGGCCTTGTAGGGTTACTGTAGCTTTCATGTAATTTTTGCAGTACCAACTTATACGCGCTGTCAATGGATTCTAGGAACGTAGTTTCCTAATAGTGGTATCATTGCAACTTTGATTTCGCGTATGGGTTGGACACAGCCATGTTGTCCAGTAATACAGATCTTATACGTGTATTGATGGATGGATAGAACGTCGATCTGTGCTAACCCTTGTTTTGTAGTGTTCTTATTCCACTATTATGGCCACTTGTTTTGTATGATTGGATCCCACGATGGCTTTATTCGTGGTTAATATTATTATTTTGATATAGCATATGAGCTCCCTTATGGAGGCATAGGATTTGTATGTATGGGATCCTACGCTTGATTGATGCATGGTTAATTTACTGCAAATAAATAGCATGTGAACTCTATGGAGACATAGGGTTTATGTAACATATCTCAAGTAAATCCGTGAAGATAGTCCATGAGAGCAGTTTACATGCAGTTTCAGAAAACAATTCTGGAAGCAATTTCAGAAGGTAGTTTCAGAAGGCTATTACAGAAAATAGTTCTGGAAGGCAGTTGCTGATGCTAGATCGGATTTAGCTTCCGGGGCTCTACCCCCTCGATCGCTACGAGCTGACTGGGCAGCTCAACCCCTGTGTATAGTGGCAACATAGAGCTGATCAGGTTCAATGAAGATTTCTTCACAAGAATTGCAGCTTGACCATAATAGTGGGATTCCTATTTTATTGTGGTTTCCTTATTTATCTGTGATTGAATGATTAGTATTGTTTCATGTTTAATGAATGGGACAACATGGAAAATTGTTCCTAGGCCTATTTCAGATGTCTAGCTGCACGTTTAATTTATATTAATTAAAAATGATGGACAACTACATGTGTATTCAGAAATAAAACTAATTCCACATTTTGATAACACAAGTACTTATTTTCTAAAATTATGAGAATAGAATAATTTTATTATCTGCACATGTGGGTTAGACAAGTAAGGATGAATTAATCCTTATCAAGGATTCCATTATTTTTTATTAATTATTAAAAGTTTTTATAAAAATTATAACCCTCAAAATTGTTTTAAAATTCTAAGCTGGAGAGGGAATTTATCAAGTATAAATCTCATGGTCTCCATCACTGGTTTGTAGATGATATGATTACTTTTGTTCGATGGCTCTAGTGTAATCCTCCCTATCGGATGTAGTTGATCATGGAATCATCAGTACAAACTTCTTTAAAAGAATGTTTTGGATGATTGTTGGTGTGGGTCACCTCTCCATCAGAGGTGTTCCTCATGGAACTCTTGACCTAGAATTAAGTGATGGTATACACTTAGTTATAAATAATAATATCCTCTCCATCTGAGTCACTGTTATTATTTATAGGACCAAATCAAGTCAGTAGTTTAATTTTATTAGGCAAAGTACATTGCCTTGATAGTAAAATTAAAAGGCAATTGTCTATCTGAACAAATGATGGATAGTATATGGCTTCCCATCGAGTCATACTATTCGCGGTGTATCAGGTTGCTGGCGGATTCCTTTCAAATATGGTAGAGGGAACCAATATTTTCAACCCATAGTAATTTTTGCCCAAACGTAATTGTTTATATTATGTGATTCTCAGGCTTTCAAATGGGTACTTTCAATCCACTCGTTGTTTTACTTAAAGAAAACAAACTTACAGGACCAAACTATAGACTAGAAAAGGAATTTGGATATTATGTTAACTGCTGAAGAGTACAAGTTTATGCTTACTCAAGTCTGTCCTGAGCAACCTAGTGAGGGGGCAACTGCTGAGGAAACCCAGGCTCACAAGAAATGGGTCAAGGCTAATGAGATGGCATAGTGTTATATTTTGGCATCCATGTTGAATGTTCTACAACATCAGCATCAGTCAATGGCCAGTGCCTATGACATGATGGAGAGCCTTCAAGAGATGTTTGGGGATCAAAGTCATGCTGCTAGACAGGTTCCATAAAAACCTTAATGAACGCAACCATGGTTGAGGGGATGCCTGTAAGGGATCATGTTCTTAAGATGATATCACTTCTTAATAAACTAGAGATCCTTAGAGCTGAAATCGATAGGGAAACCTAGATTGATATTGTACTCCAGTCACTACCAGAGTCTTTTAACTAATTTTGCCTCAATTACAACATGAATAAATTTAAATATACTTTGGTAGAGCTGCTTAAAGAACTCCAGGTAGTTGAGGGTCTCAACAAAAAGTCAGGGAGTGCTCTTGTGCTTGAGAAAGGTTCTACTTCAAAGCCGAAAGGCAATAAGAAAATGAAAATGGCTCAAAAGTAGGCCACTGGTCCTCCGCCAATCCAAAGGCCATGATGACAACTGAGGAAGCCTAAAGGCAAATATTTTGTTTGTAAGCAGCCAGGACACTAGAAGAAGCAATATCTGATTTATGTCGCCAAATAGAACAATCAAGGTAAATGTCATTTACTAGTTATTGAATCGTGTTTAGCGGTCCTATCTACTAGTACCCGGTGTGTAGATACAGGAGCTACTGATCATGTATGTAATTCTTTGCAGAGGTTCTAGGGAACCAGACAGCTCAGTAGGAGATCTACATCTTAATTTTGGTAGATGTAGGATTTTGATATTAAGAATTGGCCTTTTTGTGCCTTCTATTAGAAAGAATTTAGTTTCAGTTTCTAGTTTATTAAAGAATGGATATTCAGTTCATTTTAATAAAATATGAGTTATCAAAGAAAATAAACGCTTTATTTGTTCTGGTCAATTAGTGGATGACCTTTATATGATAAATCATATCTCTCCTACACTACAACTTAACGAATTGAATAACACAAATAGTTTGCCATTTAAGAGAAAAGAACTTTCAAAGATGAATCAAATGCATCTTTGGCACTTACGCCTTGGTCATATTAATCTAAAAAGGATTCAAGGACTGGTTCAAAATGGACCATTAGGCACATTGAAAGTGGAGGCACTTTCAGGGTGTGAATCCTGCTTGGAAGGTAAAATGACCAAGAGATCATTCTCGGCTAAGGGCTTATAGAGCAAAAGAGTCATTGGGACTGGTTCACTCTAATTTGTGTGGTCCTATGATTGTCTAAACAAGAGGGGGCTTTGAGTACTTTGTCACTTTAGTCGATGATTACTCAAGTTGTGGGTACATTTATTTAATGTGATGTAAGTCTGAATGCTTTGAGAAATTCAAAGACTTCAAGACTGAAATGGAGAAGCGTCTAGGTAAATGTATCAAGACACTATAATCTAATCGTGGTGGAGAGTGCCTCTTCGGAGAGTTTAAGGAATACTTATTGGAGCAAGGGATTACATCCTAATTGTCTACACCTCGTATGCCTCAGTAGAACAGTGTAGCAGAAAGAAGGAACAGGATTCTCATGGACATGGTAAGATCTATGATGCGTTAATCGGAATTAAAAGTTTCCTTTTAGGGACACAGATTAAAGACAGTTGCATATGTTCTAAACTTGGTACCATCTAAGTCAATACCTACTACTCCCACAGAATTGTGGACTGGAAGAAAGCCTAGTCTACGTCATCGTCAGATCTGGGGTAGTCCAGCACACGTGTTGAAAGGGAACGCAGAAAAGTTAGAATCAAGAACAGAAGTATGTTTCTTTGTTGGGTATCCAAGAGGAACTACATGTGGTCTATTTTATAGTCCTAAGGATAAGAAGGTTATTCTTAGCACCATGCCACTTTTTTAGAAAAGGACTATGTTATGGACCACAAGCCCAGAAGCCGTATTGTTCTAGAGGAAATGAGAGGTGAGACACCGACACATACTTCTTCGATACCATAGATACGAGTAGAAACATCACAAGAAAGAGTTATCAATATTCCATTACAATGTTGTAGTGGAAAGATTACTAAAACTCGTGTAGATACTGAACCAACCATTAACATGCAGGTTCCTAAACTAGTTGTGCGTACAAGAACCAAGCTATGGGCCTAGATGGATTAAGCCCGCTTGATTGTCCCATTTCAAATCTCATGCCAACGCCCACGAGTTAGGTTCACCCTTCATTAGCCTTTATCTAATTCGACCGATTAGGATTACTCGTATTTTGGATTCCATGGGACTTTTTATCCAACTCGAGGCAACTATCGATGCCCATGATCCATATTCGAGGCTACATGAGTGAGTAATCCATGTATATCCCACAAGGCTAAATCCAGAGAGATCCTTACTAATAGAGTCACCACTTGGTTTAATAAAGAAAACCAAGAAAACTAAGTCTATCAAGTCCAATGGATAGAGAGCATTGCCCCGTTATCACCAAAGAACTCAGTTCGGGGGTTAAGGTAAGAGAGAGGAAGAAGCTAGATTATGCTAAAACACCCCATCTCGCCTCGTCTGAAGACAAGCCTCTACTCAGCTTTCAAGGTATCTGACTAGACATTATCTGGACTTTTTCAATTATACTAATGCAATCCTATGTCAAGTTATAAACAACTAATAAAAAGAAAATCGTGCAAGAAACTAAATAGTACATACATTGTAAATGCTAAAGTGATAATTTAGGGACTAAACGTATTTTTACGCTCCCCTATGCATACGAAAGGAAATAAAATTAAACGTGAAATCACACTCAAAACCCAAGAAAAACATGAATTCTAAGCACAAGTAATCATGTAGGGAATTAAAATCTATATTTTATCCACCTAAGCATGCTTCTAGGTGATCCTAGGAAAGTAGTAAATGAGAAGGAGTCTAGAAAACTTACATGGGATAGCATATCACTCCCAATTATCCTAATTAACCATGGTTAGGACAATGCAATATAATACATAGAGGATAATCTAAGAATATCCTCATATTGTAGGCATGGATAGTATGTATGTATGTCCAAACATGACTACTATATGTAGTAATGTGCATGTGTAAGCCTATTTAAGTGTTATCCCTAGTATGGATAACCTTCTATTCTAAGTGTGGATACCATGTTCATGGATAGGAATTAATTAATAAATTAAACTAATTATGAATTAACTACTTTGAATAATCTAATTTATGGATTAAACTACTACGCATGAATATAAACATGGATAGCCTACTATCCCAACTAATATGAATTACTACATGATTCCTATATGAGTGCCTTAGATCTAGACTTGTAGATCCAATTAAGGCTTTGTTATCCCCGGGGGTTACATATCCATGGATTGGATACCGACCCCACAGCTCTTGCCACCCCAACATAGAGGGATAGCTTCGCCTGGGATAACTCTGTTTTAATGGATACTACAAACACTAAATTAAAACTATCCTAGAACTTTAAAGATCTAAGCAAAAATCAAAGCAAGAAATGAAAAACTAAAAATAAAAAAAGGAAGAAGAACTTACCCCAAGAACTTCCCTCAGAATGCTCCTCTAGTAGGGCTTCGCTAGCACCGCGAACTCCAAGACTCAATCCTAAATCTAAAAGAAAAAAAAAAACTTACACTATTCCTAAGGATTTTCTAGTAGTGCTTTGGAATCCTCCAGAGGGGTTTCCTTGGATCTATAATCCTCAAGATTTTTTGGGAGGGGAGGAACCCCTTTTATAGTTTGAGTTTGGGTGAAAAATCTTATAGCTAGGCAGTGTAAGACAAAGAAAACACAAATTTTCACTTTTTGGACATTTTCACGCGCATTAGGGTCAAATCAAGGGTCCAAAATGAATTTGGGACATCTAAGAGCCATAGTGGCACTTGAGTGAGTGCTACACAGTAGTCGAGCGTGCCACGTGGAAGTCACATAAGTGCCAACCGTAGTTCAAATGAGCACACCACATGCAAGCAATAATTCAAGTAATACACAGTGAATGATATGAGACTCAAACTAATGATAACATGCAAGATACTCGAGGATTATTCCATCTGGAACCACGGATGATCACAACAGGGTGTCCTATCGTGGATGATTCAATAGGGGTGTCCTATCGCGGATGATTTAATAAGGATGTCCTATTGCTGACGATTCAATGGGTTGCCTCAATCTAGAGTACTTCACGACAAGGATTTGCCTCATCTTGAGGGCTTCAACAACAGAATTGCCTCATGTTAAGGGCTTTACGACATCTCTGTGCATAGCTCTTTGAGCTAGGTTGAGACAAGGAGGTCTCTAAGGAACTTAAGGTGAACTGGACCTAAGATACGCAGTGATGAGCCATAATTGCAGGCAAACATCACGAGCACTTGCCTCATCTTAAGGGCTTCACGACAACTGTTTGCCTCATTTGAGGGCTTTACGACATCTTCGTGCATAACTCTTCGAGCTAGGCGGAGACAGGGAGGTCTCCAGAGCCCTTTAAGGTGAACTAGACCTAAGATACGCAGTGATGAGCCATAATTGTAGGCGAACATCACAAGCACTTGCCTCATCTTAAGAGCTTTCGCGACAACGGTTTGCCTCATCATGAGGGCTCTACGACATCTCCGTGCATAGCTATTCAAGCTAGGAAAGAGAAACAACTCTACTGGTAATAAACTTATGGAGCCGTTTAAGGTAAATCATGTAGTACAATGCAATATAACTCTGCTGGGGAAAAGGTACTCGTGGAGTTCATTCAAGATGAAACCACAAGGACCATGCGGGATTCAAAGTTCATTGAATTCGACTGGTGCAAAATGTGGAGATTCTTGCAATGCAAAATGAGGTTAAATACTCTATTGGGGAATATATGTGACACTATTCTGCCAGGAAAATGTACTTCTGGAACCATCAAGGCTAACCAGGAGCACTGTGCTTGATTTGAAACTTACTTAAATGAAGAAATGCATCATTGCGGGACTTCTATCAACTAATGCAGTGCTAATGAGGCTAATTGCTCTGCTGGGGATTCATATGTATGCAAATGACATTCTACATATGTTTCCAAGTACTTAATATCATAAATAAAAAAAATTGATCAAAAATGCATTAAAAGGGTTAAATAGGTGCCAAAATGGGGTTCGGGAACCAAACGGGGCCTTATAAGGGTGTAAATGCACAAATCTAGAAAAATTGGGATGAGTGCCATGGTGGCACTGGAAAAGTGTCGCGCGGCACTCCAAGAGAGCCACCATGGTTTTCAGCCTCTATTTAGGTCTTTTATTCCTCATTTGTTACTCATTTTGAAATTTGCTCTCTTTTTTTCCAAAATTATTCCATTTTCTCCATTTTCTCTCTATTCCCAACCTCAAAATCCAAGCTCTCATCCTCACATTGTTTTTTTTTTTTCAAAATCAAAATCCTACTTTAAACATTTGAAAATCAATCATTCCTCACTCGAAATCAACCCCAAAACCACCAAATCACTATTTAAACTCAATAATGTCTACCTCATCCTCTTCGAGTTCATATTTCAACATTGAGAGTGGGGGTCCCCTTCCACTCAAACTCTAGGAGGGAAGACGCTCTTACAAACCTTCCTCCAACAATTCCCTCCTGATCAACTCATAAGAGATCCACATCAACATTTATCCATCAAAGCTAGGGAGGAGAGATACTTTCAAAACTTTTCTTTAAAAATCTTATTTTCTTCTTTCCAAATGCAATGTGCTACCAAATTAAAACTTGATAATGAATGCATGCATGCTTTAATATGTTTTTCTCATGGTTGATTCCATTCCATGGGTAAAAATCAAAAGTTGTTATTCTTAAAATAAGGATTTTCATATTATGCACACAAGGTGTATGTAGAAATGCTCGACTCATCAATTTCTTCTTTCTTGTCATTATAGGTGAAGAATCTAACCTTGAAAGGACACAGGTGCCTAACTCATGGATATGACGTGTATGAGAAACTTCTAGAAGCTGTGAAAAACAAGGTAAAAACTGCTAGCTTTGGCGAATTCGTGAAGCTCTTGGTTAGTAGCTCCAATGATTTAGTGCATCTATCTAGTGTAGCAAAAAGGTGGTGGGACTCTACTAACACCTTTCATCTTCCTTTCAGGGAGATGACCATAACCCTGAATGACTTTTCTACGATTATTGGGCTTCGGGTTGGAGGAGATCCCATCATTACGAACCCTACATTAGAGACTTCTAGGCATCGGGTGATCAATCTCTTGGGAATATACCCACCTAGAGTGGTGAGTGGTGCAGTTCCTTATGCATGGTTTCTCAAGACCTTCTAAAGATATAATCAATTCAACACTGACCAAGTCACTGAAGCTTTTATCATGTATATTCTAGGATGTTCTCTTTTTAGCACTAAAGCAGACCGGATTCATCTATCTATCCTAGGGAGCTTAGCAAATGTTGACCAGATCCACATATACGATTGGGGTGGTTCTAGCTTAGCTATTCTCTATAAGCAAATTGGAGAAATTTCTCGAATGTGCTCACCCTCGGTTGGAGGTTTTCGGAGGGTTTGGGAGGTATCACTCCACTCATTTCTTCTTTCACTCTTTTCTTCTTCTCTTTCTTATAGAATTCTAATGGTTTTCTCTCTTCTTGCTTGATAGTTATGGAGCTTTGAGTACTTCAGGATGCTAGCCCCTAAGCCTATGGACTTGAATGCGAGTCTATTTCCTAAGGACCTCAAATGCGTGAAGGAGAAGGTGGGGGTGAAGGTTAGGGCTCATGATCTTAAAAGATGTCGGGACTTCCTAACTCACCTCACCAGAGAGTCAGTGGCGTGGGATCCTTGGGCTATAAAGGCTCCTTATGTGTCGGTAATCTAATTATCAAAACAACGCATCTTATTCATGGGCCCTTATGCCGCTGCTTGGGACTTGGGATAGAGTGTCCTAAGGCAAGCATGCCTCCTAGATCACTTCATCATAGATGACGTCCCTCCTCCTAACATGCTAGACACTCATAGACTCCGGGGTAATGACCTTGAGGAGGCACTTTATGGGGGTGGATGGTACGCAACTAGTGGTCGATAGGAGAGGTTATAAGGATTTCTGAGTTTCTCATCTCATGTCTAAATTTCCTAGGACCGATCGTGCCAAGGTATGAATCTATTTAAACTTTTCTTCTTCTTATTTTTCTCACTCAGCTTACTAAACTCTCTTTGGGTACTGGGAGGACCTTCTATCAGAGGAGCGGGAAGCTCTAGCACTAAAGTTCAAGGGACTGGGTCTTCTTATGAGGGGAGCACTCTCTAGGTTTTCTACTTCTGACCTTCTTCCTATTGACTAGATGGTTCCTACCCTAGATGATGATGACCGTGAGGTTCCCTATCGTGTCCTGGAGGTAATTCCTCAGGATTTCCAATGCATCCCTTCTATGTGGCTTTATCCTAATATTCTATGTGGAAGAACACAAGAGCCTAGTGACTAGCTTGAGGTCATAGATTCGTCGACTAGAATACAAGGTAAAACTCCCGAGCCTTGCCCCTAGTTTCATGACTATTCTTTAATTTTTCTTCCTTCCCTCTTTTTTACAGCTTAAATTGGCTAAGTGCTCTATACAGTCCTGCTTTGCCTAGTTTGATGTCAAAAAGATGAGCATGGTGAGTTGAGCATATCCACAAACCAATGCAATTTACTCTTTTAAGCTCTTGAAATCAAAATGCATGCATGCTTTCTCGTTCTCACTTTTCTCTTTTTCTTGATTTGATTATTGATTTATTTTCCTTTCAGTGCAATGAAATATATGTCGTGAAGAGGCATATAGTAGAATTAGAGATGCAATTGGGGGAATCATCATCATACCAGCCTCATACTAGACCAATGCCAGAGCCGGTTTGGCATTCTATTTCTTCCCATCGTGTCATCATTGAAGAACACGAGGAAGAAGAGGAAGAATCGCCATGAGTGCGGTCGATAAGGGTAAATGCGAGCAAGAGATGCCCATGAGACTAGTTATATGCTCTATCTTTCATGGTATGAATTATTATGGATGATTGTATTTGACATGGATTGCACTAATGAACCTTTCCCTTTGCATCTTCATTTGAACTCTTTCTTTTGATATGTATGAGTAACATGCTCCCTTGGGGAACCTTCCAGGACTCTTAAGACTATTTTATGATTAGGAATAAGTAATTTAAAATGCATACTAGGACTTTTTACACACATGACAGGTTAGCGAACAAAAATGTCCATTCAGACTCAAATCGGAGGCCTGAAACCAACGAAAATGGACAAGAATGCATCTACACAAAGGAGGAGTGAGGGAGTGCAATTATGGCAGTTAAGTGTGCCATGTGCATTCAAAGGGCCCATGCAGCACTCAAGAGTGCCATACAGTAGTTACATGAGTGCCACCATGACTCTCAGACAGTTTTGCAACTTTTGACATATTTTGGCAAATTTTGGACTTCTTTATGACTTTGGACTCCCAATTCTTCCCAAATTCTACTTGATACTATATATAAGCCCATAAACTCTCTTCAATGGCATCCATCATGGTTCACGCCCTCTTCAAATGGATGGATGCATTCTGCTGCCTTGATCACGTTTACTTCCAACCCTATGGTTTAGATAGCCTATTCTATCTTCGTCATCTGAGGCCTCAAAGAAACTTCATGGAGGCTGCGATCTCTTGTTGGGATCCCAAATATCACATAATCCGCTTCAACTATGAGGAGCTATGCCCAACCCTTAAAGAATTCTCCGTTATGCTAGGATATACTATGAGTCCGTGTCACGACCCATCCTGCTATGCATGGAAATACGACACATGGTACACCACCAAGGCTCATCCAGTTCCATTAAAGTAAAAATAGCAGTGGAAAACATAAATATAAACCATTAAAATCAGAGTCATAAATAGTTTTGCCAATTGGAAACACTTCTAAAGGAATTCATTTTGAAAACAGAGGTCCAGTCGACTGATCGATGGTCCGGTCGACTGGAGACTAGGAGCAAAAAGTCTAAAATGTTTAACAACTCTGTCCAGTCAAGTGTGTCGGGGACTCAGTCAACTGGGGCCTCAATTTTTCAGTCGACTAGTGCCTTATCCGGTTGACTGGGCACGATGCATGCAGAATGCCATGTTTTTGTGCAGAAACAAGTTGACTGATGTTCACCCTTTAGTCGACTGATGCCTCTAAAAACTAAAGAAAAACTCTGTAACATAGGGGTCCAGTCGACTGATCCCTATCAGACTGCCCAATTCTACAGCAACTCAAAGCCAAGTTTCTCCAAACCAATACCAACATAAACACAACTATATTCCCATGATTCAAGACATAAAACAAAGGTATTTACTAGGGATTACAAGTACTAGTCCAACTCAAGATTCAGTTACAACATATTACAATTTCCAAATTCTTATTACAAATTGGAAAGAAAACAAAAGTAGAAACAAGAGTATTTCCACCCATTGGCATTCCTCGACCTCACTCCTCACGCTTCTTCTTTCCCTTTTTCTTCTCACCAGTAATGGAGTGAAGCTCCACTGCTTAGCTATATGTTGAGTGCACAAGTTCTACCATATGCATATATGACAAAACGAGCCTTAATCTCACAATTCATAACAAATAGTCTCTAGGGAGAAAAATACGCATTCATCCGGTAGCGGCAAGTCCAATTCTTAAATCGCGATGCAAATGGCAATTCCAAGTCTATCAACCATTGCATCCCCAAGTGCCATGGCAAGTCCAAGTCTATAAACCATGCATAGTAGCCATCGATACTAAATTCTCAAACATCAATAAGCTTATTCCAGCATGAAATTGCATAAATCCCTCCTTTGACCCATATAAACAACTTAATGTGCTCGCATAAAAGTAGACATGCTTTTCACATTTAAATGTATGCATAATTAATGGGCCTAGGCTTAACACATGGATTTTGCCTGGATCTCAATTTTGCCATCGAAATTTAAAACATGTATATTCCTATATAACATAGGTTAGGACTTCATACCTTGTGCAAATTCCTCCAAACTTTAAAGGAACTACTACGGACGCAATTAAATGTCGGATCTCCGATTTCAGATGATTCCTATATTTCCCCAAATATCTAGAAATTAGCTTTTCATAAAAAAAATAAAAATTAAAATTAAGTTTTCCAAATGAGGCCTAAGAGGTATCTAATCGAAGCTCTTACCTCCAAGAGTTCAAATATAGAATCTGGCAAAAATCTGACGACCAGAAGTCCGTCAATCGGCGACGTGAAGCTTGTGGGAACCAAAATCTCCTTTTTCCCCTCTCTCCCAAGATTTTTTAGAAGTTTGTAACAAATGAAATTCCCACCCTTGCTATTTATAGACAATCTTTGTAGAAATTATGTTTGCCTCCCCACGAGTTTCCAAAACTTCTAATTAACTCCTAAAACATCGCACACTTCCATTTTATTACTTCGCGAGTAAAGACTATAAATTTCAAAAGTTTTTGACTAATTCTCGTGTGGGTCCAAAATTACGTCTAGAAACTAAATTTTGTGGAATTTCTACACAACCTACTTTTTATTCAACGTGTCACTCACGTTCTCACCACAGTGTTCAAAAAGCTCTATAGTGATAACAGAATTACCATAAATTATACTATACAGGTATAATTCACTATGCATAAAACACCAGATAATACCAAATAAGGTCAAATAACATTTAATGCACATAAATGTCATTTACTTATGCCAATGATACATTAATTATCAAATTCCCATATCCTTACTTGACACCTTCTGTTGACTTCTAGTCAACCTCAATTCCTCATTATCAAATAACATTGATAATTCACAAATCTCAAATATGCAATTTAAAATAATGAAAATTTTTGGGAGGGGTATGACAGTCCGAACTCGTGCTTCCTTCTTATCATTCCAGGTATTCTCCCCTTTTGTCTTCCCTAAGAGGGCTAACTCTTCCTGAATGCGATGATCTTATCGTAGAGGGTCACATCTTACTGTTCCCCCTTACCAAGCACTTTTCCTTGGATGACCCCACCATTGTCTGTGAACACAAATGGGGTGTTCTTGCCTTGTGTATGATTGCCTACTTCCTCTTCAACGATGGAACTACCACAGCAGATGTGAAACTTATAGACTTAGCTCTTGAGGTAAGTAAGGGAAAAAATCCAATGATGATTTGTCACGCCCTGGAGCAGCATAAATAGAGAAAAATAAATTTCCTTTATGGGTCCATAGGGAAGGACGGGTGAAAGTCACTGATATCCACACCAAATAGTACTAGTCCAAACAGGAACAAAAATAACTGAAGTAAAAACAGTTCTATCTATTACAAACATCAGAGTACGGTCCACAGGATCGCGACAGGTCTGGAGACAACATATGCCCAAGTACCCGTCAAACTAAAACTAGATAGAGTTCAACAGAACAACAGAAAATATACTATATATCACTATCTTTAGTCTTCAACTGGCATAAGGGTATTCATCAGTGTAACCTCCTTCTCTAGCGTACCCGGCATCAATGGGGCCACCCTCTGCATAATTCCTTTCAGGGTAGTAATCGCTGCTGTAAGCTCCACTATCTGCATCGAAAGGGATAGGGAAATCTGGACGGGGAATGTCCAGGCAATAACGGCCGTCAGCTTACTGAGAGCTGAGTGAATAGAAACTCACAGGGTATCAATGCTATAACGTATAACAAGTTATTGAATGTCTAAGATATAGTTCTATTACATAATATCTTCTCTGTATTCCAACATCGCAACTCAACCCTTATCGTCTTATTATCCTCAGACCGGAACGTCAACATACTCTGTCTAGAAAGAACAGACTCAATCGTTTAACATATGTAGACATACCATCATTCTGTCCATTTGCTCGTTAAGGATATAAACCATCCACCGCATTCATGGACACCACGTCAGTCCATCCCCCGCTCGTTAAGGATATAAACCATCCACCGCATGTCAGGGATATAACGCTTTGAACAATAGCATATCAAATCTATTGCCACGACTTCTCGTAGTATACCAATGATCACCCATCCACCGCTCATTAAGGATATAAACCATCCACCGCTAGTTTAGGATATAACATTGATCATCTGGCTACCTTAAGACTACATGGTCCTGCCCACTTCTCGCTGCTCGTTAAGGATATAAACCATCCACCGCATACGAAAGCATATCACAACCAGGCGTCCGCCCACGTACCATTTCCAGAACTTATCAAACCTACTTAAAACATTGTACTTCTATCGATACATGACTTTCCATGTGGCCTGACTGCTCTGATTGAAATAAATGGATATCGAACTCATACATGAACCGCACATTATCTAACGTCACTGTATTAACCCATAATCGCATAATATAGAAGTCCGAATTGTGAATCGAGTATTCAAACTTCACATAAAATAAACTAAAGAATTAAACCATGTTCAGCATGTCTCGACCGATTGAAACCATTTCGATCGATTGAGGGAAAAAGAAGTTCAATCGATCGAAAGTAGTTCGATCGATTGAACCGTCGATCGATTGAGCTCTGCTCGATCGCTCGAGAGTTGTCTTCTCCAGCAGATTCCAAACAGCACATAAATCAAAGTCTTAGGGACATTTTTAATACGATTAAACATACCAAAAGCTCGTAAACATTATAGTAAAGAGATCGAGTGAGTAAAAACTCACTTAGGGTGTTAAGGTAGCGTTTGGCGAAGCTTTGAGCTCCCGAAGCTTTAATGGTGGCCTCCTCTTTCTCTCGCTGCTTCTTGGTCTCTTGTTGCCTCCTTCTTTTTTTTTTCTCTCCTTCTCCTTTTATTCTTCTTCTTCCCTTCTTCTCTTCTTTTCTCTATACATATATATATATATCTATATAAGTGTGTGTGCATATATATATATGGAGGTATGTGTATAATATATATAACACACTCTCACACTCTCTCAAACTCTCACAATTCAGCAAACTCTCTCACTCTCACGAGGTTTATGTATATATAGAGAATGGGAGGGCAAGGTGGCAGCATTTGCGCAGAAACTGGGATTCTGATATTTGCACTCTCGATCGATCGAAAGATTCTCGATCAATCGAACTCGATTCGGTCAGGTTTGATCGATTGAAAAAAGTTTGATCGATTGAAGGGGGGGCCACGTATTAAATTCAGATCGGTAGGGTTTCAATCGATTGAACAAGGTTCGATCGCTTGAACTTTTGGGATTCTCGATCGCTCAAACTAGCTTCGATCGATCGAAGATGAAATTGCATGAATGGTCAAAGGCAGTATATAGAACCTCTCTGCATTAAATATTTATTGAAAATACAGGGTATTACATCATCTACCACCCAATAAAAGATTTCGTCCTCAAAATCGGAAACATACAGAGTTAAAACAAAAACGGAAACGTCTCACGCATCTTTTCTCTAGTTCCCATGAAGCTTCTCCTTCATCATGATGCTTCCACTGAATCTTGACTAATGGAATCTCCTTATTCCTGAGCTTCTTGACTTCACGATCTAAAATGCGAACTGGTCCTTCGTTAAACGTAACGTTGTCGTTGACTTCAATATCCTCAAAGTTGATCTCGTACGCTGGGTTATGAACACACTTCCTCAGCATACTGATGTGGAAAACGTTGTGCACTCCTGACATCTTCGGGGGCAACGCAAGGCGATAAGCAACTTTTCCAACACGCTCTAGAATCTCGAACGGTCCGATGAATCATGGCGATAATTTGCCTCTCTTCTGACCAAATCTAATGATGCCTCGAACAGGTAAAACTTTGAGTAGCACATGATCTCCAACGGCAAACTCTAAATCCTTGCGTCGTTTGTCAGCATAACTTTTGTGTCAAGTCTGAGCTGTCTTCATCTTCTCACGTACAATCTGAATATTCTCACTAGTCTCTCGTATCATTTCTGGCCCAAGAAGTTGAGTATCTCTGACTTCAGTCCAACATAACGGTGATCGGCAAGGTCTTCCGTACAAAGCTTCGAACGGCGCCATTCCTATGCTCGAATGATAACTGTTGTTGTAAGCGAACTCTATCAAAGGTAAGTGTGTCTCCCAAGAATTCTCAAAATCAATGACACAAGCACGTAACATATCTTCCATTACTTGATTAACTCTTTCAGTCTGACCATCGGTTTGTGGATGAAAAGCTAAACTCAAGTTTAATGTTGTTCCCATCACTGTCTGGAGACTCTTCCAAAACTCTGCAGTAAAGCGCGAATCCCGATCTGACACAAGAGAAATAGGTACTCCGTGTAACCGTACTATGTGTTGTAGATACATTCAGCTCAAACGTTCCACTGGATATGTCATACTGTTGGCAATAAAATGTGCCTTCTTCGTAAGTCGATCCATAATTACCTAAATAGCGTCGTGGTTCAGCTGTGACTTCGGCAATCCTACCACAAAATCCATGGTGATGTGTTCCCATTTCCATTGAGGAATTGGTAACGGCTGTAGAAGTCCAGGTGGTTTCTGATGTTCTGCCTTTACTTGTTTACAAGTAAGACACTGAGAAACATACTCAGCCACTTCTCGCTTCATTCCTTCCCACCAGAAATTTCTCTTCAAGTCCTTGTACATCTTCGTACTTCCTGGATGAATCGTCATCCGTGACTTATGAGCTTCATCCAATATGTCTTTCCGGAGATTTCTTTCGTCAGGTACACAGAGTCTACCTTTACATCGTAAGGTTTTGTCTGTACTTATACTCTAGATCTCTGGTTCCTTTGTTGCCATCTTGGTGAACCAAAACTTGAAATCTTCTGCTGTCTGCTGAGCTTCTATGATACGGCTGATCAAAGTTGGTTGTACCATCAGATATCCAAAATGTTGTCTTTCCATTGGTTCCACTGGCTGAAGCTTGAATTCGACTAACACCTCCAATGCTTTCCATTCTCGAATTAGTAATGCAGCGATCACTAGTCGAGGTTTACGGCTCAAAGCATCTGCTACAACATTTACTTTACCCGGATGGTATTGCAATGAAAAGTCATAGTCCTTGAGTAACTCCATCCATCTTCGTTGTCGCATGTTCAACTCCTTTTGAGAGAACAAATACTTCAAGCTCTTATGATCGGAAAACAGATCAAACTTTTCTCCATAGAGATAGTGTCTCCAAATCTTCAAGGCAAACACTATCGCTACCAATTCCAGATCATGCGTAGGATAATTCTTCTCGTGTACCTTCAATTGTCTTGATCCATATGCAATAACATTCCCGTCTTGCATAAGTACACAACCCAATCCCTGGTGCGATGCGTCACTGTAGATCACATACCTTTCTCTACTCTTAGGTATCGCAAGTACCGGTGCAGAAGTCAATTTCTCTTTTAACTCCTGAAATGCACCCTCAGGCTTGTCCGTCCATTCGTACTTTATCTCCTTCCTTGTTAAATTCGTCAATGGTCCTGCTATCCTGGAAAATCCTTCTACGAATCTTCTGTAATATCCTACTAACCCAAGAAAACTCCTGACCTCTGTCGCATTGGTCAGTCTGTTCCAACTTAAGACTGCATCAATCTTAGATGAGTCCACAGAGATACCATCTCGAGATATAATGTGTCCCAAGAATTTGACTTCCTGTAGCCAAAACTCACACTTGCTGAACTTTGCATACAACTTGCTATCTCGAAGTGTCTGCAACGCAACCTGTAAATGCTCCTTGTGATCCTCTTCTGTCTTTGAGTAGATCAGTATATCATCGATGAACACTATAATGAATTGATCCAGATATGGTCTGAATACTCTATTCATTAAGTCCATAAATACTGCTGGCGCATTCGTCAATCCAAAAGGCATAACTAGAAACTCGTAATGCCCGTATCTTGTCCTGAATGCAGTCTTCAATATATCCTCTGGTCGAACTAACAATTGGTGATATCCTGAACGTAAATCAATCTTGGAAAAGATCATAGATCCTTGTAACTGGTCGTCGTCTATCCGAGGAAGTGGATATCTATTCTTGATCATAACTTTGTTCAACTCCCTATAGTCTATGCAGAGTCGAAGTGTTCCGTCCTTTTTTTTTCACAAACAGAACTGGTGCTCCCCAAGGTGACGTACTCGGGCGAACGAAACCTAAGTCTGCAAGTTCCTGAACTTGCTTCTTCAGTTCCGACATCTCAGTTGGTGCCATCCTATATGGAGTCTTAGAAATCGACAATGTACCAGGTACTAATTACACACAGAAGTCTATTTCTCTTTTCGGTGGAAGTCCTTTAATATCCTGAAATACATCCTGAAAGTCTTGCACAATAGGAATCTGATCCATCGTGAGCTCTGTACTTGTACTCTCGATTGTAGCCAAACTACTCGTAAGAAACATATTGCTCGTCTGTTGACACTGAAATCTAATCGTCGGCCTTCCTTGTCTCGGAAATACAATCGTCCTAGTAGGGCAATCCAAATTGGCACCATACTTAGTTAACCAATCCATCCCTAGGATAACATCAAATCCTGACATTGACAGAACTACCAAGTCTGCTGGAAGATTCCTATCTCCCAAAGTCAATGGGCAATCTTTACACACTTTACTCAACATAACTGTCACTCCCAAAGGTGACACAGTATTCAGTGTTGACTCAAGTGTCTGGGGTTCTAAACCCAATTGACGCATAATCTTGACAGCAATAAATGAGCGTGCAGCCCCAGTATCAAATAAAGCTTTAACTGGACTATGAAAGAGTACAAGCGTACCTTCCAAATGTTGTTGCTCATCAGCGTTAAAGCCTGCTTCTCCTGGAATGATAGCATTCATCCCTGCCTGATCTGGAGGTCCTTGTATCCCTTGAACTGGTGCCCCATAGTATCCTCCTTGTGGTGCACGACAATCCCTGCTCAAGTGCCCTGGCTTGTTGCAATTTTGACAGTTCACACTCATTCGGTGGTTAACCCTAGAAGTTGTGCAAAACTTTGCAATATGTCCTGGCTTCCCACAATTAAAGCATCCTCTGCTATTGCTCCGCGGCACTGTCAGCAGTGCTTGAGGTTGTGGTCCTTGCTAGTGATATTGCTGTGGTCGAGTATAGCCCTGTTGTGGCTTTCTGGTTCCCTCCCAGGTTCTCTTGTTACCTTGGAAATTCCCTTGTGGTCTCCAACCTTGGGTATTCCTTGGCGGCAGGTTATGGAAATTCCTCTGCTGAAACCCTCTTGACGGCTGAGGTCAATTCATCTGTGGTTGCTGTGCTGGATAAGCATCCTTTTCTAATCCTGCAGCAAATCTGACAATCTCTTCAAATGATTGATTCAGATGACCAACCATCATATGTCTGAGATGGGGATTCAATCCTTGGTGAAATCTCTTCATCTTCTTATGTGGTGTGTCTATCATATGCTGAGCAAATCTGGATAGACGCTCAAACTGTGTTGTATATTCCCTGACATTCTATCCTCCTTGGACTAGATTAAGAAAGTTCTTCTCCTGTTGATCTCTCTCATCCTCTAGGAAATACTTCTCCAAAAATCGTCCTTTGAATGTCTCCCACGACATAGCTTTAGCAGCATCGATCCCAATAGTGGCTCGCTCAGCTTCCCACCAATCTACGGCTGCATAAGTGAGCTGAAGCGTAGTAAGGCGACGTTTCTCTTGTTCGCTGCATTCCAATGCTTCAAATATTAACTCCATCTCTCTTATCCGTTGTTCTGCTTTCCATGGTTCTGTTAGTCCATCGAACTTCTCGGGATGTAACCCACGAAAATTTGCTAATAACTTATCTCCAGTCTGTCTTGGTGGCGGGGGTGCAAGACGTCTCTGGTGGGTGGAGTGATTATATGTATCCCCCACATGCTCCATCCTCTGCATAAATGCTTCGAAAATTCCCGTCGGATCCATCCCTTCCGAAATAGGTGCTCCATTACGTGCTTGGTGATTTCTCAAGGCTCCTACCGTGATGATAACGAGTATCGCCTACAAGAGACATATTGATCAACTGAAAGTCTTCTCGTAGAAACGAAACCAAGATAGAACGAGAAGTAACAAGAGCTAACAGTTCTACAAAACAACACATCAAACAACCAACAATCAATATCAAAAGTACTGCTCGTATATATATATATCAAAAGATGTACCATGGAGTACACAGTAACCATACCATGTACCACGTGGGACAAGGCTAAAATAGTACTAAGGTCAACTACTACTATCTATACAAAGCTATGGTCAAATAGCTATCTCTCAAGCCCCCAAAAATCTAGTGGACAACATGTCCTAATAAAACTAACAAAACTAAACTTGCAGGTCCTGACTCAAAAGTCGTCAACGTCTGATCCTGCTGGTGGTGCCTCGTCCTCTGAATCCATCTCCATCTCCTCGAGTGGATCGTCCTCAACTGGAGCAGCAAGATCTCCGACTACAACTCCTATATCCAAATCCTCTATCACCTCTGCATCATCATCCTCCATCACGTCTGCTATCGCTTGGTTGGCGACATCAACTGCTACTGCGGTGAATCCATCGGCTATATCAAGAGTTCCCGCTATGGCTGCCTCTCCCATAACAAAATCTGCTGGCTGTACCATCTGAGCTATCCATCCTACTGCCATATCAGCCATGGCTGCCATATGCATAATGGGTCCAGCTGGTATCTGAAGCACAACCGGTGCCTGTGGCACAACTACCTCCTCATCGACTGCATCCTGATCTACTACCATGTTTGCCTCAATAGCCTCTGGGTCCGGTGCTGGATCCTCTGGCTCAAACTCTGGCTCAAACTCTGGCTCCTCAGGTCATCCTCAGGCTCATCATCATCTGCATCGTCCGCATGCTCATCCTCAGGCTCTGGGTCCTCATCCTCCTGAATCGGCTCAGGCTCTGGGACTGGTACATCGGGTACCGGTGATGGTGATGCTGTCGGTGTTGGTGCAACTACAGGTTCTGGTGGACCGGCTACAATAGCTTTCAACTCAATCTCATCCATCTCGGGCTTACTCTGAACTAACCGTAATATCTCCTGGCAAATGTCTCTACCAATCCTCGCGGTATGGTAAGCATCCATACGCATCTGCGCCGGGTGAGTCCTCTCTGTCACATAAAGTACTCTCCACATGTCCTCCTCCAAATGTCTACTAGCTATCTGGCACACACGCTCATGATAAAACTCCGGGTCGGCTGGCTCCACGGTATCCCCATGGATCACGTGTCCTCCATAAGCATCAGTAACAAACTGATGGAAATCTGGATCCATGCTATCCTGCAAAGGAAAACTATCTATCGTCAGGAAGACGAACTTATCTTATACTCATATCTCATCTCAAGAAAATCTTAAATACTAGAACCAGATGGTGTGGAATCCATCAGTGAATGATAATATCAGAACCTAAGACGCTCTGATACCAAAAATCCTATCACGCCCCGGAGCAGCATAAATAGAGAAAAATAAATTTCCGTTATGGGTCAATAGGGAATGACGGGTGAAAGTCACTGATATCCACGCCAAACAGTACTAGTCCAAACAGGAACAAAAACAACTGAAGTAAAAACAGTTCTATCTATTACAAACATCAGAGTACGGTCCACAGGATCGCGACATGTCTGGAGACAACATATGCCCAAGTACCAGTCAAACTAAAACTAGATAGAGTTCAACAGAACAACGGAAAATATACTATATATCACTATCTTCAGCCTTCAGCTGGCATAAGGGCATTCACCAGTGTAACCTCCTTCTCTAGCGTACCCGGCATCAATTGGGCCACCCCCTGCATAATTCCTTTCAGGGTAGTAACCGCTACTGTAAGCTCCACTATCTACATCGAAAGGGACAGGGAAATCTGGACGGGGAATGTCCAGGCAATAACGGCCGTCAGCTTACTGAGAGCTGAGTGAATAGAAACTCACAGGGTATCAATGCTATAACGTATAACAAGTTATTGAATGTCTAAGATATAGTTCTATTACATAATATCTTCTCTGTATTCCAACATCGCAACTCAACCCTTATCGTCTTATTATCCTCAGACCGGAACGTCAACATACTCTGTCTAGAAAGAACAGACTCAATCGTTTAACATATGTAGACATACCATCATTCTGTCCATTTGCTCGTTAAGGATATAAACCATCCACTGCATGTCAGGGATATAACGCTTTGAACAATAGCATATCAAATCTATTGCCATGACTTCTCGTAGTATACCAGTGATCACCCATCCACCGCTCATTAAGGATATAAACCATTCACCGCTCGTTAAGGATATAACATTGATCATCTGGCTACCTTAGGACTACATGGTCTTGCCCACTTCTCGCTGCTCGTTAAGGATATAAACCATCCACCGCATGCGAAAGTATATCACGACCAGGCGTCCGCCCACGTACCATTTCCAGAACTTATCAAACCTACTTAAAACACTGTACTTCTATCGATACATGACTTCCCATGTGGCCTGACTACTCTGATTGAAATAAACGGATATCGAACTCATACATGAACCGCACATTATCTAACGTCACTGTATTAATCCATTATTCTTAATCATACTTATCTGTGTTGTCACATTCTCCCCGATTACCCATAATCGCATAATATAGAAGTCCGAATCGTGAATCGAGTATTCAAACTTCACATAAAATAAACTAAAGAATTAAACCATGTTCTGCATGTCTCGACCGATTGAAACCATTTCGATCGATTGAGGGAAAAATAAGTTCGATCGATCGAAAGTAGTTCGATCGATTGAACCGTCGATCGATTGAGCTCTGCTCGATCACTCGAGAGTTGTCTTCTCCAGCAGATTCCTAACAGCACATAAATCAACGTCTTAGGGACGTTTTTAATACGATTAAACATACCAAAAGCTCGTAAACATTATAGTAAAGAGATCGAGTGAGTAAAAACTCACTTAGGGTGTTAAGGTTGCGTTTGGCGAAGCTTTAAGCTCCCAAAGCTTTAATGGTGGCCTCCTCTTTCCCTCGCTGCTTCTCGGTCTCTTGTTGCCTCCTTCTTTTTTTTTCTCTCCTTCTCCTTCTATTCTTCTTCTTCCCTTCTTCTCTTTTTTTCTCTATACATATATATATATATATCTATATGTGTGTATATGTGCATATATATATATGGAGGTATGTGTATATTATATATAACACACTCTCACACTCTCTCAAACTCTCACAATTCAGCAAACTCTCTCACTCTCACGAGGTTTATGTATATATAGAGAATGGGAGGGCAAGGTGGCAGCATTTGCGCAGAAACTGGGATTCTGATATTTACACTCTCGATCGATTAAAAGATTCTCGATCGATCGAACTCGGTTCGGTCAGGTTTGATCGATTGAAGAAAGTTTGATCGATTAAAGGGGGGGCCACGTATTAAATTCAGGTCGGTAAGGTTTCGATCGATTGAACAAGGTTTGATCGCTTGAACTTCTGGGATTCTCGATTGCTCGAACTAGCTTCGATCGATCGAAGATGAAATTGCATGAATGGTCAAAGGCAGTGTATAGAACCTCTCTGCATTAAATATTTATTGAAAATACGGGGTATTACATGATTTGCTTAGCTAAAACTATTATTGGATTAGACAAGGCTACAGTCAATTCCGTAGAAAACTTCCATGGATCCATGGTCTTGATACAGGAATGGCTTCTTTAGCTCACCAAGCTTATGAGTTCCCCTAAGCATGTCTCCACATTCTCTATACTTTATTATACTCGAGAGGTTATCCGTCTTTATGAATCTCTACGAGATTAGATTATCTAGTTTGACGGCCTCACCCATAAGGAAATCCAATAGAAAATTGACTAGTGGAAGATCAAGACTTCTAGCTTCATAGCAAGCTCAATCTCAGGCTTTAGCATTCTGTGTCCCCACATGTAGTTTTTTCATCTCCCAAGTCAAGTTCTTTCACCAATTCAATCATCTTTAAGAAGTCCCTATCCATCCTCTTGGGATCCCCAGGAAGATTGCTCACAAAGCTTTAGATATCCCCTATTTTAAGAAACTTTGGGAGTCACGCCAATCCATAGAACATAACAAGGGGTCTTTCCACCTTCTTCTGTCAAAAGATGTTATCAAGGCCATATAGAAAGAGAAACGACAAAACATAAAGCAACCAAGGGAATAAAGAAGACTCTAACTCTACTTTTTAAGACTAGTCTTAAGAATAGCATAGTTCCTCATACTTTTTTTTCTTTTTTTTTTCTTCATTCTTTTGTTAGTGGAATAAAACTTTAATCAATAAAGCTTAGTCTTGAGAACTCTCCTTATTTAGTCTACTTTCAGCTTTTCACCTATTCCTTGCTATACTATTCTTATTATGCTTAACTTGTTGATCCAAAATTGTCTTCTTTTGATCTTTTGAGTGCAAGCCTGAATCTTTTCCTTGAAATCTACCCTAATGTTTGGTTCAAGAATGGGGCTAGCCCTTTTAAAAGAATGGTTAGGTTTCAAAGTGGGGGTTTTTCCTAGTATAGGGATAGTCAAAGAAAATCAAACATGGGAAGGGCTTGCCCTAGTATAACAAATGAATGGGAATGGCTCAAGGACTTAGGCCAAACCTGTTTCTAGGCTGCCTACGTATCCCCTAGCAGGAATCAGGTCCATTTATGTAGTTCGGGTAAGATGTGTATGGGTGGGCTAAGCATAATACTTCTTGAGGCGATTGAGATTAATGGGCTCTTTGAATTCAAGTCCATCCAGGTCCGTTATGTATGCTGCTCCCCCTTTGAGAATGGTCTTAACTAGGTAGGGTCTGACCCAATTAGGCTTAAACTTTCATCTTAGATCAAAAACTAGTGCTCTCAATTCTTTCAAGACCAGGTCATCCATAGCAATCTTCCTTGGGCGAACCTTCTTATTGTATGCCCTAGCTATCCTCTGTTGATATTCCTAGACATGGTTCAGTGCTTCCAATCTCTTCTCATCTATCAGTTCTAGCTCTTTATATCTTTCCCTCAACCATTGGGATTCCTTTACCTAGCATTCAGTCAATACCCTCAAAGATGGTATTTTTAGTTCTATCGATAATACAGACTCCATCCCATGCACCAATGAGTATGGTGTGGCTCCAGTGGCTATCCTCACCAATGTCCTATATCCCCATAAGGCGAACGGTAGCTTTTCATGTCAATCTTTATACGTGTCTGCCATCTTTTGCACTATTGCCTTCATGTTCTTATTTGTAGCTTCTACTACCCCGTTGGTCTGTGGTTTATAGGGTGACGACTTATGGTGGGTGATCTTATATTCTTCTAATAGCACTAATACCTCAGCTTTAAAATGTGACGCATTATCGGATATGATCTCATGAGGGACCCTATACCGATAAATTATATTATGCTTGATGAATCAAGCCATAACCTTAGCTTTGAACTTAGTATAGGATGCCGCTTCTACCCACTTTGTGAAGTAGCCGATAGCTACTACGATGTATCTGTTCCCATTTGATGACTTTAGTATCACTTCTCTAATTATACTTATCCCCTATACTAAGAATGGCCAAGGTGTAGTGAGGCTATAGAGTTCTGACGGCGCGGTGTGCATAAGATTCGCATGGATGTGACAACGGTGATATCTCCTTACATACTTATAGCAGTCATGTTCCATGGCGGACTAGTAGTACCCCTGCCTCACTATTTTCTTTTCTAATATGTGCCCATTCATATGAAGGCTACTTACCCTTGTATGAATTTCCTCCATCATCCTTTCAGCTTTACATTTATCTAAACACAAGAGGTTCTTTCCTATGTGTGACCTTCGGTACAATTCCCCTCCATGTATGATAAATTGGGCTGATAACCTCCTTATTGCTCTCTTATCTTTTTTCATGACTCCCTCAGTGCATCCTTGGTCACTTATGAACTTCCAGATGTCACTATACCAAGGTAACCCCTCTTCGTCCTCTAGGTTAGTAATACAATAGTAGGATGGTATCTCTCTTCTTTCTATGATCAAGGATCTCATGGTTATTCCAGCAGGTATTTCTATCATCGAGGCTAGGGTGGCTAAAGCATTCGCAAATTGGTTCTCGTCCTGAGGTAGGTAGAAGAATGTGATATCCTCAAATCTTGCCTACATATTCAACAAGCACTCATAATAGGGTTTCAACTTCTCCTCCTTCACTTTCCAGTCTCCTTTAGCTTATAAAATTATCAAATTGGAATCCCCAAACACTTCAACCCTCTTTACCCCTAGTCCTAGGGCTATCTTTAGTCTAATTGTGCAAGCCTCATATTCGCTGACATTGTTAGTGATGGTAAAGTTTAGCTTGACAGTGAATGGCACGTGAGCACCATCTGGAGATACTAGTACTATCAAAACTTCATATCCCTTCTGATTAGCGGCTTCGTCCAAGTACACTCTCCATGTCTCTTGACTAATAGCCATGAGATCCTCATCAGAGAATGGGAATTCTTTAGCGTCATCCCAATCTATCACTTGGTTAGCTAAGAGTTCTTCTATCTCTCTACCTTTGATGGATTTCCTCACGACGTACTTCAAATCAAATTCTGCGAGCATCAAAGTCCAACAGGCCATCCTTCCTATTAGTGTGGGCTTTTCAAAAAGGTACTTTAGCAGGTCCTCTGGGCTATAAGCAACATAGGGAAAGATAACATGTAGTGCCTAAGTCAGCGGGAAGCCCAAACTAAGGCCCAATAGATTTTTTCTAACCGTGTATACTTGAGTTCATATTTGACCATCCTCTTACTCAAGTAGTATATAGAATTCTCCACATGGCCCTCATTGTCCTCTTGAGCTAGCATACATCCCATGGCATTCTCAGTTACTAACAGATATAGAAGCATGGGTTTGTCTTCGACAGGCAGTGACAAGATGGGCGGGTTCTATAGGTAGGTTTGGATCTTCTCAAAGGCTTTCTAACAGGGCTCACTCCACTCAAATTTCTCCTCCTTCTTTAATAGTTTGGATAACGACTCACAAGTGGTGGTCAACTTTGAAATGAAATGGCTTATGAATTGGATTTTTCCTAGGAAACTCCTTACCTCCTTCTCCGACCTAGGTGGTTCCATCTCCAGAATCACCTTGATCGTAACAAGGTCTACTTCTATGCCTCTCCTGGTGATTAAGAATCCTAAGAGTTTCCCTACGGTCATCCTAAATGCACACTTCTTTGGATTCAACCTCATCCTAAACTCCCTCAACCTTTCAAAGAATTTCCTCAGGGTTCCTAAGTGATCTTCTCTCTCCTTTGATTTTACTATTACATCATCTACATATACTTATACTTCCTTATGAATCATATCATGCAGCAATGTAGTAGCAGTCTTTGGTATGTGGCCCCAGCATTCTTTAAACCAAATAGCATTACTCTATAGTAGAATTTACCCTAGTGTGTGACAAATTTGGTCTTTTCTTTATCATCTAGTGCCATGAGTATTTGATTGTGTCCCAAAAACCCATCCATAAATAACAATAGTACTTGCCCAGTGGTGTTATTAACTAGGATATCTATATATGGTAGTTAAAAGTCATCTTTAGGGCTAGATTTTGTTTAGATCTTGAAAGTGTACGCACACACACTCTACCACCTTTCTTAAGCACGGGTACGATATTAGCTAATCACTTAGGATACTTGGTTACGATTAGAAAACTAGCTTGCAACTGTTTCTCAGCTTCTTCTTTAATTTTGAGCGCCATCTCGGGTCTCACTCACCTCAGTTTTTTTTTACAAGTTTAGATCCAAGAAAAAGTGGAATTTTATGCTGGATAATTTCAGGGTCGATTCCAGGTATATCCTTATAGGACCAAGCAAAAACGTCTTTAAAATCTTTAAGTAAAGCAGTCAATGCTTGGCTTACAATGATTAAGTGTTGAACCGATTTGGACCTCTTAGGGATCCTTCTCAGTTCCTAGGTTTATTGAAAAAGTATATTCCACTACTTTTTGTGTGATTCATTTTCATCTTTTTTTATCAAACTTTTTAAATCAGTGGGAATTTCGTCATTCTCATTAGGATCTATGCATTCAGAATTAGACACATCAAAGTAAGTAGAATCGAAGTTCATTTTATTAATAGCTTGGAAGTTCTTGACAGACTCGATAGTAGACTTGACATCAGATGCATCAAACTTCTTATCCCTAGTAACAGACTCAAAGACAGAATTAAAAACAACTTTTGGTCCACTAACAGGTGTGGATCCGGTTACTGACTCAAAAGCTTTAGAAAAATCCCCTTTCAAGAGCGGTGCTTCCTAATAGCTCCAATTCTTGAATTCCCCTTTGGCTTCCACTATAAATTTGGAGATGTCTATCTTTTCCCTTTGTATCACTATTACCTCTTGGTCCAAATCCTCCTCATCCTTAGGTCCATCCTCTAATAGCAGCTTCATAGATTCTCAGTCCATGCTCTCAGCCCAATCTGCTTCAATGGTCTTTTTAACTTGTCTCTCTTCCACAACCTTGTACCACTGCTCCTCTCCCAATGGCTCATAGTCAAAGAAGATCTCCAAACTAGGGATCCTCTTCTTTGTCTCATAATCATACCAAGGCTCTGGGAAGCCATAGTAGTAAAATTCCTCCCCTTTTTAACAAAAAGAAACATTGAGAGTCTTCTTGAGAGGTTCCGTGCCGTTGGACTTGCTAGCTTTCCCCTTTGTTTGCGTATATCCCAAACCATTCTTGTCTTTTGCCCAATAAAATTTGGAAAATAGGCTATAACTTGCTGCCTATGGCCTAAGCCTATGCTCGGGAAGAACTTCATCTTATTTATAATAGGAGCTATCATGGGTTTTGCATAATCATCAAGGTACGGTGCAATCTTCCGTAACAGCTCTTCCATTCCCAAAGCATTAATCTTATAGAGCTCGAACCCATTGAGAGTAGGACCTTGCTCGGGCAACTGTATCTCTAATGCATTTCCATCTTCGGTAGTACGGATCCCAGAATCCCTAAGCAGAACTACTATCTGATTTTCCACCACCATCTAAATCTTTTGGTGAAAAGTCGAGGGTATAGCCCACATATCATGCAACCACGGTCTTCCTAACAGTAGATTGAAGGAGATCCCTATGTTAATAACTTAAAACTCCACATTCTCATTCATGGGCCCAATAGTAATTTATAGATTCAATACCCCAACCACATTCCTCTGAGTATTATAATAAGCGGGGATAGACTGGTCTGAGACTCGTAGCTTATTCATCAGAATACCCTAGGCTTGTAGGGTTTGCAAAGGACAGACATTGAGCGTGGAACCATTATCAACCAAAACCACCAGAACCCTCATCGCCAAGGTTTGGACAATGATATAGAGTGTCCTGTTATGATAAGGACCCTCAGGGGGAAGGTCCTCATTAGTAAAAGATATGATCAGGGTCTCTACCATGGGCTTAATCAAGGCTACCAATTGCTCGGGTGTAGTATCGATAGGCACATTATTACAGTTCAAAGCTTCAGGGATTGTCTGCCTGTGGTTTGTGGAAGCCATAAGCAAGCTCCAAATGGATATGTTGGCCTATGTCTTCTAGAATTGCTTGAGTACTTCATCCTCTTCTTACGGTACACCGACTTCCCTTCCTTGTCCTTTGTCTATGCCTCTTCCCAGATGATCTCCCTCTAGTTGTAGTGGTTTGAAGTGTCTGCCTGCCCTAGTTAAGTATTAAACATCTTCTTCTCCCCATATACATTCCAGAACTCCTTTATTAATCTCAATACCATCCCATATGGAATCATCTGAAGGCTTCTCATCCTACCATTTCACCTTCCCTAAGCCAAGGTCCAACTCCTTTAAGTAGAACAGGTGCTCCATTTCAAGGTCTTTATCCACCCAAAATTCTTCATCATCACTCAAAAATCAAATCCCAAATTTCTCCTGGAGGACAACTACAGGTTTAGATTCGATTATGGAGGTGATATATACGGTTAGGTTATAGGAGAATGAGGTAAGGCTAAGGTGGTTTAAGTTTTGTGGCGGCGAAACAGCATGGTGTTTTGGCAACAGGTTACGGGTATTATTTGGTGGAAGTCGGGTTATGATCCTATTATCGAGGAGGTCCTGGATCTTATGGCAGAGTCGAATGCAACGGTTAGTATCATGGTCATATACTTGGTAGAAGGCATAATATTTGGAGGGGTCATGATTCGGTAAGAGAGGGTCAGGTAAAGGTCTCGGGTCTAAGGGATTGAGGTGGCCTTTTTGGGTGAGGAAGGTTAATATGGAAGATAGTGGCAGGCTGAGGGTGGTAAATTTTCTTGGTTCGGAATGGTAGTTATTTCTTGGGTAGGATAGGTTGGCATCTTAGTCAGGGTTGTCATGTAGGACACATTGACATTAGATGTAGTATGGTTGTTTGAGTAGTTGCCTCTGATGTTTCCCTTTCTCAGATTATTTTCTTCTTTCTTAATCTTCCCATCTCTTAAGGCATCCTCTATCTTAGTCCCTACATCAAACAGTTGCTCGAAGGTGGTGATAGGCATGAAGCACATGCTCTAATTGTAGGTGGGTTACAGGTTCTTTATGATCATGTGGACTTGCTCTTTTTCAGTCAGCCTATTTGTCATTTCAACAGCCTTCGTCCTTTAATGGGCCAGGAATGTGGCAAAAGACTCCTTATTGTCTTGCCTAGTGGTTTCAAGGTCTTGGATGGTGACATCAAGCTTAGTATTATAGGCATACTACTCTACAAACTCATTCACAATATCCTTCCATACACGGGTCTTGGAGGGTTCAAGGGCGAGAAACCACTATAAGGCTCCCCCAAACAGATAACGGGAAAATAACTGGACTAACTGTTCATCCCCAACCCCATTGGTCTCAAAGGCAGTGGATACATCTTGAGGTGGTTCTAGGGGTTCCCAGACGCATCAAATTTTTCTAGGTTAGGCACTTTTTGGGGTATTTGATCTTCATAGGCTTAGAGAAACCCTCGAGGTCTAACAAGTAGTCATCAACACCACGGACTTCCTCACTACGCTTTCTAGTTGGTCCAACTTGTCTTTCATAATTGTTTTGGGATCTCTGCATACACCATCATTGAACCAATCCTCCTCTATGATAGGATTTGGATCAATGAGGTTCTTAGGTGCAATAGGCAGAGGAGGTGGAAGTAGTGTGTGTGTCTCAATAGCAGACAGGCCCTGTGGATTAACGGTAGCTTTCCCCAAACGGTCTATAAGAAGCTACAACTGCTACCCCTAACGGGCTAGTGTAGTCATAGGTATCCTAATACTAGTAGTCTGGACTAATCTTTTTGAACCAAGGGGACAGACCCAAGAAGATGTGCTCATGATTTTCCTCAAAGCTATCTCTAGACTGTCTGCATAACCACACGTGCCTGATTTAAGAAACTATTGCTTTTTATTTCATTTTAGGTACTCTCAATGCTATGTATGCTCATGCAAAGAGAATAGATCCGGTAACCACTTTATCAACATGTAGCCATATAAGTTCTAGTCGCATCATTAAGTATTCCTTCTCATCCTATTGGCCACCATAATCAATGTCACATAAGCCATTCCATGTCTAGAATTCATGTGTAACAGGGTTTATGATTGCTTAGATCTGATTAGGGCTACTTCTAGCGAATAGGATGCAAACGACATTATGATTCATAGTCCTATGGACTTGTGCCACATATTCTTAGTATAACACATAAGCAAACCATCCTCATGTCATGTGGCGAGCATTTCATATGGATAGAATGCCTTGGGCATTAGACAGGGCTATATATCATGTGTCGTATAGGCCTCTTTATATGAAATAATCCCAAAGGGCAAGTAAAGCATGTGTGCACACATTGTCATAATAGGTCAAGCTCTAGAGGATTGGATCTATGGCTACTATATACATCAGTGTGGATAGAGTCAAAAACGGTCCCCCAGCGAGAGTCCTATATCCCTCCATTACAGGGTTTGGTATGGTACATGGACTACTTTTTATACCAATAGGTATGTGCTAGGGCAGGGAAGTCCTCTGCAGAGGGGATATGAAAAGCTACAGGCCCTCAGCTTTGGTCCTCCCAAGCTTTCTAAAACTAATGCACGTGCAATCCTCATAATATAAAGTCAAAGAACTTTGAAAGTTTTGGAGACTAACCCTCTTAGTTCAGTCCCCAGCAGAGTCACCAATTGTAGGTATCCGAACCAAGTGTTGGGCCTAGAAGGACTAAACCCATTTGATTGTCTCATTCAAATCTCATGCCAATAGCCACGAGTGAGGTTCACCACCCTTATTAGCCTTTATCTGATTCGATCGATTAGGATTACTCGTATTTTCAATTCCATGGGACTTTTTATACAACCCGAGATAACTATCAATGCTCATGATCCATATTCGAGGCTACACGAGTGAGTAATCCATGTATATCCCACAAGGCTAAATCCTGAGAGATCCTCACTAATAGAGTTGCCACTTGGTTTGATAAAGGAAACCAAGAAAACAAAATCTATCAAGAACTAAATCTATCAAGTCCAACGGATAGAGAGCACTGCCCCGTCATCACCAAAAAACTCAATTCGGGAGTTAAGGTATGAGAGAGGAAGGAGCCAGATTGTGCTAAAACACCCCCTCTCACCCCGACCGAAGATAGGCCTCTACTCAGCTTTCAAGGTATCTGACTAGACATTATGTAGACCATTTCAATTATACTAATGCAATCCTATGTCAAGTTATAAACAACTAATAAAAAGAAAATAGTGCAAGAAACTAAACATGTACATACAATGCATATACTAAAGCGATAATTCGGGGACTAAATATATTATTACGCTCCCTTATGCGTACGAAAGGAAATAAAATTAAACGTAAAAATCACACTCAAAACCCTAGAAAAACATGAATTCTAAGCACAAGTAATCATATAGGGAATTAAAATCTGTATTTTATCCACCTAAGCATGCTTCTAGGTGATCCTAGGAAAGCAGTAAATGAGAGGGAGTCTAGAAAACTTACCCGGGATAGCACAACACTCCCAATTATCCTAATTAACCATAGTTAGGACAATGCAATATAATATATAGAGGATAATCTAGGAATATCATACTATTCTAGGCATGGATAGTATGTGTGTATGTCCAAACATGGCGACTAAGTGTAATAGTGTGCATGTATAAGCCTAATTAAGTGTTATCCCTAGTATGATAACCTACTATTCTAAGTGAGGATAGTGTGCATATGCATGGATAGGAATTAATTAATAAATTAAACTAATTATGAATTAACTACTATGAATAATCTAATTCATGGATTAAACTACTGTGCCTGGATATAAACATGGATAGCATGGATAGCCTACTATCCTAACTAATACGAATTACTACATGATTCCTATACGAGTGCCTTGGATCTAGACTCGTAGATCCGATTAAGGCTTTGTTATCCCTAGGGGTCAGATATCCATGGATTAAATACCGACCCAGAGCTCCAACTATCCCAACACAGAGGGATAGCTTTTCCTAGGATAACTCTACTTTAATGGATACTACAAACACTAAATTAAAATTGTACTAGAACTTTAAAGATCTAAACAAAATTAAAGCAAGAATTAAAAAAAATAAAAATAAAAATAAAACAAGGAAGAAGAACTTACCTCAAGAACTTCATTCAGAATGCTCCTTCGGCAAGGCTTCGTTGGCACTGCGGACTCCAAGACTCAATCCTAACTCTAAAAAACAAAACTTATACTCATCCTAAGGATTTTCTAGGAGTGCTTTGGAATTCTCCAGAGGGGTTTCCTTGGCTCTCTAATCCATAGGATTTTCTAGTGTGTTGGATTGGGAGGGGAGGAACCCCTTTTATAGTTTGAGTTTTGGGTGAAAAATCTTATAGCTAAGCGATGTGGGACCAAAAAAAACACAAATTTTTATGTTTTTTGGCATTTTCATGCGAATTGGGGTCAAATCAAGGGTCCAAAACGAATCTAGGACATCAAGAGCCATAGTGGAACTTGATTGAGTGAAACAAAACAGTCTTGAGAGCCACATGGTAGTCAAGATGCCACGCAACAGTCACATGAGTGCCACTATGGCACTTACCCCAGAATGTTATCCTTTCTCACTATTCTTCCCAAACTTCGTTCTCTCACCTTAGTTATCCTTTTTTGGCTTATGATACACTGTTGGAAAGTTATAGGAGTCTAGTTTAAGTTAGTTTTGGTCTCATTCAAATAATGTTTGTTAATTTTGAGTTATGATCAAAAGAATAAGGCTGACTCTAAGAAGGAGCAAACCTGTGAAGTGCAAAAAGGGGTGAAAATTTTCCTATGTAGTTTTTGGCTAATGTGAAGGCTTAGGTCACTAATTTAACCTATTTTAGGACTATTTTGTAAAGGGAGTTCTCAGGATCCCACCCCGAGGTCTAGATTTTGCTCAGTAAAAGGTGATTTTTCATCATTTCATGTGAAAAAGCTAACCTAACTTGGGTTTTTGTCTCTAAATTGAGTTTTTAACGTACCTAATTCTTCCTAGAAGTTATTCTAATGTATCTTAGAGACCAGGGTCCTTCACAGAGTTTTGCTTCATAGCTGACAAATCCTAATTCCAGTCATTGGGTTGTTCTAAAGGCAGAGTCCCTTCTGTCGAATAGAAGAACTAAAAAAGGGTGTCTACACTAGTGCAACATACAGATAATGGTGTATTAGGTTTAGAATCTTCACAATGTTATACCAGTGATACACAGATACGAGTTGTGCCTCATCGTAGTGGGAGGGTTATATTCAACCTGACCGGTATATGTTCTTAGGAGAGTCTTATAACCGGGTCCCTGATGAACAAGGTACCAATCCCTATAACTACAATAAAGCACTCTAAGATAAAGATGCAGATCTTTGGCAAAGGGCTATGAAGTCTAAAATGGAGTCCATGTTCTCCAATCAAGTCTAGGATCTTGTAGAACCATCCAATGAAATAAAACCCATTCGATGCAAGCGGATTTATAAGAAGAAGAGAGGAGTGGATGGTAAGGTGGAAACCTTTAAAGGAAGGCTTGTTGTGAAATGGTTCACTCAAAAAGAAGGAATCAATTATAAGGAAACCTTTTCACTGGTGGCCATGCTAAAGTCTATCCAAATTCTCTTATCCATTGTTGCACATTTCAATTATGAAATTTGGAAAATGGATGTTAAGATAGCATTTCTTAATGTGAATCTTGACGAGTGCATCTATATGGTGCAACTAGACGGGGTCATCACGAAGGGCCAAGAACACATGTTGTGCAAGCTTAAGAAGTCCATTTATGGACATAAGCAGGCATCTACGTCTTAGAATATCCGCTTTGATCAAGTAATCAAATCTTTTGGTTTTGATCAATGTACGAATGAATTTTGTGTATACAAGAAACGTTATGGAAGCATGGTGATGTTAGTACTATATATGGATGATATCTTGCTAATCAGAAATGATGTGGGGGTGTTATCTTCTGTTAGGGTATGGTTGTCCATTCAATTTGATATGAAGGGCTTGGAAAAAGTCGATCATATCCTATGGATCAAGATTATGCGAGATCACCAGAATAGGATATTAGGCTTGTCACAAGGCACTAATATCGATAATATTCTTGCAAGGTTTAGCATACAAGATTCTAAGAAGGGATTCCTTCCCTTCAGACATAGAATTACTCTATCTAAGGATCAGTATCTAAAACACCTGATGAGATAAAGAAGATGAAGGCAGTTCCTTATGCCTCGACAATAGGAATCCTAATGTATGCTATGCTAAGTACTAGACCTGACATCTGCTTTGCTATTGGCATGGTTAGTAGATATCAGTCTAATCTAGGGCAAGAACATTAGACTACCGTGCAAACTATTCTCAAGTACCTGAAAAGGACTCGAGACTATATGTTAGTTTACCAAGCAGACATTCTTATACCCATTAGGTACATAGATTCTGATTTCATGTTAGATAAGGATTGTAGAAAGTCTACCTCAGGATGTTTTTACCCTAGGAGGTGGAGTCATTAGTTAGAGGAGAATCAAGCAGTCATGCATTGCTGATTCCACTATAGAAGTCGAGTATGTGGCTGCTTTGGAAGCTGCTAAGGAGGCTGTTTGGCTTATAAACTTCCTTATGGATCTAAGAGTAGTACTTGTAGTATAATTGGCTATTACCCTTTATTGCTATAATAGTAGAGCAGTTGCTAACTCAAAGGAACCTAGGGCCTATAAGAAGGGAAAACACATTGAGCATAAGTATCACCTGATACGAGAGATTGTGCAAAGAGGTGATGTTGAAGTGACCAAGATAGTATTAGCAAATAACCTGGCAGATCCTTTCACTAAGAGCATATCGGCCAAGACTTTTGATAGTCACATAGAAGGGATAGGGGTGAGGTGCATCGCATCATGGCTTTGAGTTTAAGTGGTAGATTGTTAGGGATACATACTAAAAGTCATGCTTTATGTAGTTGATTTATTATTCATTTAATAAAATTAGTTATTCCATTTTTATGAGAATCTGAGTGGGCAATGTTTGCATTATATTGTTTATTTAATATTGTGCATGTATATCTCTTATTCTACATAGTAGGTGGTTTGGTGAGTAGAGTTCATCTTATACATAGAAGATCAGACCATCAAATCTTGTAGAATGTAAGATTTTGGTTTACAGTCTTAGATGGGATTGGACACACCATTGGTAGGACTATAGCATGGTGATGTAGTAGGTTTGTCTTAACTACGAGAAACGGTATAGTTTCAACTCACTATGCTGGTACACTTTGTGTATTAAATGGGACCGACTTGGGGTAATTATCTTTGTCCTTACTTATAAGATAATTAATACCTCATGGCTATTATGATTGCTTATGCTCTAAATCCTAAGTTAATTTATTGACATGTACATTTGATATTTACGCTTTGATCCCTAAAAGGGTGAGATCCTTAAATGGGTCAATATCTCATTGGATTGGGTGACAATATTATTATATGGTGGATATTAATTAATGATGGAATCCATGTCTCAATTTTGGGATTGATGATATTCCCTTGAGAAAGCTTATAAGTTTTGATTATGTCAAACCCTGTAGGTGGATTTTGTATCTAACATATTGGATAAGTTAAGCAGAGGATCTCAAGGAATTTTAAGAGATTAATTAAATAAGATTGTCATTAATTCTATTTAATTAATGGATATCTGTAATCTTCATGTGAGGAGATGATAAGCATTTCATAACATGGAGCTCGAAAAAAAAATTTAGATAAGGGTAGGAGTGCAATTATAATTCTTCAGTTGTATGAATTATAATTTATGGAAATAGGAATCTGATTCAGTTCGAATTATGGTTTCCTAATACCATAAGTAAGCCTATTCCTTATTGACTTCTTATGGTCCCTATCGTAGCCTATATATATGCTGCTTTGGCTCTCTTCTCAGTTTGCATTTTTTCATCAAGAGTATCATAACTCAGAATAGAAAAGAGAGTGTAAAAAGGGAAAGTAGAAAACAGAAAGGATTTTGAAAGAGCCCACACTCAAAAATTAAAGAAATGTGAATTTTGGTTAGCTAGCATTGCTTTTCTTGGTCATATGATTAACAAGAATGGCATTTCAGTTGATCTACACAAGGTAGAAGCTGTGTCTAATTGGCAAAGACCGACCTCCGTATCTGAAATTCAAAGTTTCTTAGGATTAGCGGTATACTATCGTCGTTTCATTACAAATTTCTCAAATATTTCATTGCTTATGACAAGGTTGATGTGGTAGGGTATTACTTTTAAGTGGAGTTCAGAATGTGAAGACAGTTTTCAAGAGCTAAAGTCACGGTTGACAAGAGCACCTATCTTGATGATACCATCCAAAACGGAAGGATTTGTGATTTATAGTGATGATTCGCATCAAGGCTTGGGGTATGTACTTATACAAGGTGGCAGAGTGATTGCCTACAAATCTAGACAGTTGAAAACACATAAGATAAATCATCCAACTCATGATCTAGAATTTGCCATAGTGATTTATGCTTTAAATATTTGGAGGCACTACTTGTACAGAGAGAAGTGTGAGATTTTCACAAATCATAAGAGCTTGAAATATCTGTTCATGCAACAAGATTTGAATATGAGATAGAGGAGATGGCTAAAGTTGATGAAAGATTATAATCTTTTCGATTGAGTATCATCTAGGGAAGGCTAATGTAGTAGCTGACGCATTAAGCTAGAAGACAATAAGGAACTTAGTCGATGAGCTAACCATGTAAAAGAATTAGTTAAAGAAATGGAATGTTTGGAATTAGATGTGATTCCAGAGACAAATGGTGGCTTGATGATGGCAATCATAGCTTACCCAAATATTCTAGATGAGATCAAAGCGGAACAATTAAATGACCACTACCTATGCAAAATGAGAGACAATATACCTTTGGAGAAACGACCTGGTTTTATGTTAGAACAAGGAGTATTGATGCTTGGAAATCAATTGTGTACCGAATGTAAAAGACTTGAAAGAGTGAATCCTAGAAGAGGCGCATAGTACTAAATATTCGGTTCATCCGGGAAGTAACAAAATGTACTAGAACTTGTGAGAAAACTTTTGGTGGAGAGCTATGCAGCGTGAAGTTGCTAAGTTTGTTTCCGAATGTTCAGCGTGTCAGCAAGTCAAAGTGGAACGACAAGTAGCTATGGGGCTACTACAACCATTACCAGTGTCAGAGTGGAAATGGAATGAGATCTCGATGGATTTTGTTTCTAGATTTCCACAATCTCCTAACAAGAACGATAAGATTTGGGTTATAGTTGACCAATTGATAAAGTCAGCTCATTTTGTACCGACCAAGATGACTAAGCCGTCTAGACTAGCAGAGTTGTATGTAAAAGAGACTATGAGACTACATAGGGTCTAGCAGTGATTTTATTGGATCACGACAATAGTTTTACATCAAGATTTTGGGGAAGTTACAAAAGGTCATGGGTATCAAATTGAGTTTCAATATCGCCTTTCATCCTCAGACCGACGAACAGTCAGAGCGAATGATTCAGACATTGGAGGATATGCTTCAATTGTGTGTTCTGGACTTTAGAAGTGATTGGGAGAATCACTTGCCATTAATTGAATTTGCTTACAACAGTGGATTTCAGTCGAGTATAAGAATGGCATCGTATGAAGCTTTGTATGGGCATAAGTGCCATTCACCAGTTTGTTGGACTAAGGTCGGAGAAAGAAGATTAATAGGACCTGAGATAATACAGTTGACTACTAAGAAGGTAAAGTTAATACAGGAGTGACCTAAGGTAGCTCAGAGTCGTTATAAGAGTTATGCCGACTCTAAGCGACGACTGATGATATTCAAGGTAGGAGACTTTATGTACTTGAGAGTATCGCCTTTGAAAGGCATTTTATGATTTAGGAAATGGGGAAAGCTTAACCTAAGGTTCGTAGGACCTTTTAAGATCCTAGAGAAAGTAGGACTGGTGGCTTACAGATTAGCCTTATCATCGGAGCTGGAGCATGTGCACAATGTATTCTATGTGTCGATGTTGAGATAGTGTATGATGGAGATGAGTAAGATCATTGTACCAGAATCGTTATAGATCCAGGAAGACTTGAATTCTGTAGAATGTCTAGTAGAGATCCTGGATCAGAAAGAGAAAGTGTTGCGGATAAAGAGAATTCCAATGGTAAAGGTGTTGTGGCGTAGTCACACCGTTGAGAAGGCTATGTGGGAGTATGAAGAAGAGATGAGGAATGAGTATCCGTACTTGTTTGACTTATGAGGTATAAGTTTGGGGACAGACTTCCTTTTTAGAGCGGAGAGTTGTCACGCCTATCCCGAAAAATCATTGTTTTAAAATGTATAAGTGAATTTCTAGAAATTATTAACGTTGTTTAATATTTTGATTTAGGTTGACTATGAGTCAACGTGGAGTGTCAACTGAGGACATGGTAATTGCAGAACCATGAGGCATTGACATGAGTAAATGACATTTATATGACTTAAATATTATTTGATATTTTCTGGTATGTATGAATAGTAAAATTTACCTGTGTAGTATAAATTTTGATAGTTTCAATCTTGATTTATATCGTTTTGAATGTTATAGTGATAACCTATGTAATACGTTGCATAAAAGGTAGATTATATAGAAATTCCACGAAAATAGTTTTTGGAACGTAATCACGGACCCAAACAAAAATTAGATGAAAACTTTTATAATTTAAAGTTTTCACTTGTGAAGCAATGAATTAGATGTGTAAGATGCTTTAAGGAATAATTAGAAGTTTTGAGAACTCGTGGGGAGGTAAACATAATTTTTTAGACTTGTGGCTATAAATAGGATGAGGTGGAGATATTTCACAAATATCTCATAAACCAAGTTAAGAGCTTAGGAGATTTGGGGATTTCTTGGCTTCAAGCTTCCCGATGCCAATCTACGACCTTCCGTCCATTTATTTCAACCAAATTTCATATTTGGATTCCCCGAGGTACGTTTTGACGTCTCTTAGACCTTGTTTGGCTAAGTTTTACAAAGTCCTAATTCTAGAAATTTGGAAAAAATATGTAAATACTTGTTAAAATTACTTGTAATCGGAGATCCGGCGTAGAATAGGACTTCTAGTACTTCTCCTGAAATCTTAGGAGCATAGCTTAAGGTATGAATTTTAAGCTTGCGATTTATAAGAAATTTCTATGTTTTAAATATTTTGTTTGGTGTTCTGGATCTGGGTGAAATTCATGTATTAATTAGGCCCATTAATTATGCACGCGAAAATGTATGAAAAGCATGTATATGTGATTATATGAGCATGCTATGTGTCTATGTGGGTCAAATGGGGATTTGGTACAATTCCATCCAGGGTAAGCTCCTCAATGTTTGATGATTGTAGCGACGGCTACTATGAATGGTTTGGGAGAAGGCCTAGCCAAGGCACTGTGCATGGTTTGGGAAAAGGCGCAGCCAGGGCACTGAATGCCTGGCAAGGAGAAGGCCTTCCATGGCATTAGTTCCATTTACTGGATGAATGCGTACCACTCTCCCTAGAGACTATTTTGATGTGTTTAGATATGTTAAAGCATGAATTGTCATATAAGCATATGTTTAGAAGTGTGCACTCAGCATATAGCTGAGCAGTGGAGCTTTACTCAATTGCAGGTGATAAGAAGAAAGGGAAAAAGAAGTGAGAAGAGTGAGGCCGATGGGACAACGGGACCGTCCTTGTAAATGTTTTTGTTTCCATTCCAACCATGTTGTAATAATGATTTTCGAGTAACTAGAACTATGTTTTGTACTTAACTTGGAAATCCTGGAATGAATTTGTAGTATTGTAATCGGTAGTGAAACTCTTGTAATCATGTTTTGAATATGTGGTAATGCAGTTAAGATCACCTTGGAATGAGTTTGGATTGTTTGGTTAATCCCTGAATGTGACTGAATAACATTAGAAGGAATGGATTCTGTGGAATATACAGGAATTGGCAAAACAATTTACTAACAATTGAGTTCAGTTGACTAGACACCCTTTTTGTATGAATTGCTATGTTCGTTTGCAAGGAACCAGTCAACCGGTTTACCTCACAGTAGATTGGAAACTAAATAAAACCAAGACATTCAACTGGATCAAAGTCCAGTCAACCAGACGAGTACTAGTCGACTGGAAGTTTGACACCACAGTTGACTGGGTCCTCGACACAGTCGACCAATTTGAGCCGTTGGTTTGTACGCTCTCTGTAATAACCCCACAGTCGACTCCTTTTTGTGTGATTCATTTTCATCTTTTTTTATCAAACTTTTTAAATCAGTGGGAATTTCGTCATTCTCATTAGGATTTATGCATTCAGAATTAGACACATCGAAGTTCATTTTATTAATAGCTTGGAAGTTCTTGACAGACTCGATAGTAGACTTGACATCAGATGCATCAAACTTCTTATCCCTAGTAACAGACTCAAAGACAGAATGAAAAACAACTTCCGGTCCACTAACAGGTTTGGATCCGGTTACTGACTCAAAAGCTTTAGAAAAATCCCCTTTCAAGAGCGGTGCTTCCTAATAGCTCCAATTCTTGAATTCCCCTTTGGCTTCCACTATAAATTTGGAGATGTCTATCTTTTCCCTTTGTATCACTATTACCTCTTGGTCCAAATCCTCCTCATCCTTAGGTCCATCCTCTAATAGCAGCTTCATAGATTCTCAGTCCATGCTCTCAGCCCAATCTGCTTCAATGGTCTTTTTAACTTGTCTCTCTTCCACAACCTTATACCACTGCTCCTCTCCCAATGGCTCACAGTCAAAGAAGATCTCCAAACCAGGGATCCTCTTCTTTGTCTCATAATCATACTAAGGCTCTAGGAAGCCATATTAGTAAAATTCCTCCCCTATTTAACAAAAAGAACCATTGAGAGTCTTCTTGAGAGGTTCCATGCCGTTGGACTTGCTAGCTTTCCCCTTTCTTTGCATATATCCCAAACCATTCTTGTCTTCTGCCCAATAAAATTTAGAAAATAGGCTATAACTTGCTGCCTATGGCCTAAGCCTATGCTCGGGAAGAACTTCATCTTATTTATAATAGGAGCTATCATGGGTTTTGCATAATCATCAAGGTACGGTGCAATCTTCCGTAACAGCTCTTCCATTCCCAAAGCATTAATCTTATAGAGCTCGAACCCATTGAGAGTAGGACCTTGCTCGGGCAACTGTATCTCTAATGCATTTCCATCTTCGGTAGTACGGATCCCAAAATCCCTAAGCAGAACTACTATCTGATTTTCCACCACCATCTAAATCTTTTGGTGAAAAGTCGAGGGTATAGCCCACATATCATGCAACCACGGTCTTCCTAACAGTAGATTGAAGGAGATCCCTATGTTAATAACTTAAAACTCCACATCCTCATTCACGGGCCCAATAGTAATTTATAGATTCAATACCCCAACCACATTCCTCTGAGTATTATAATAAGCAGGGATAGACTGGTCTGAGACTCGTAGCTTATTCATCAGAATACCCTGGACTTGTAGGGTTTGCAAAGGACAGACATTGAGCGTGGAACCATTATCAACCAAAACCACCAGAACCCTCATCGCCAAGGTTTGGACAATGATATAGAGTGGCCTGTTATGATAAGGACCCTCGGGGGGAAGGTCCTCATTAGTAAAAGATATGATCAGGGTCTCTACCATGGGCTTAATCAAGGCTACCAATTGCTCGGGTATAGTATCGATAGGCACATTATTACGGTTCAAAGCTTCAGGGATTGTCTGCCTGTGGTTTGTGGAAGCCATAAGCAAGCTCCAAATGGATATGTTGTCCTATGTCTTCTTGAATTGCTTGAGTACTTCATCCTCTTCTTGCGATACACCGACTTCCCTTCCTTGTCCTTTGTCTATGCCTCTTCCCAGATGATCTCCCTCTAGTTGTAGTGGTTTGAAGTGTCTGCCTGCCCTAGTTAAGTATTAAACATCTTCTTCTCCCCATATACACTCCGGAACTCCTTTATTGATCTCAATACCATCCCATATGGAATCATCTGAAGGCTTCCCATCCTACCATTTCACCTTCCCTAAGCCAAGGTCCAACTCCTTTAAGTAGAACAGGTGCTCCATTTTAGGGTCTTTATCCACCCAAAATTCTTCATCATCACTCAAAAAGCAAATCCCAAATTTCTCCTGGAGGACAACTACAGGTTTAGATTCGATTATGGAGGTGATATATACGGTTAGGTTATAGGAGAATGAGGTAAGGCTAAGGTGGTTTAAGTTTTGTGGTGGGGGAACAGCATGGTGTTTTGGCAACAGGTTACGGGTATTATTTGGTGGAAGTGGGGTTATGATCCCATTATCAAGGAGGTCCTGGATCTTATGGCAGAGTCGAATGCAACGGTTAGTATCATGGTCATATACTTGGTAGAAGGCATAATATTTGGAGGGGTCATGATTCGGTAGGAGAGGGTCAGGTAAAGGTCTCGGGTCTAAGGGATTGAGGTGGCCTTTTTGGGTGAGGTAGGTTAATATGGAAGATAGTGGCAGGCTGAGGGTGGTAAATTTTCTTGGTTCGGAATGGTAGTTATTTCTTGGGAAGGATAGGTTGGCATCTTAGTTAGGGTTGTCATGTAGGACATTGACATTAGATGTGGTATGGTTGTTTGAGTAGTTGTCTCTGTTGTTTCCCTTTCTCAGATTATTTTCTTCTTTCTTAATCTTCCCATCTCTTAAGGCATCCTCTATCTTAGTCCCCACATCAAACAGTTGCTCGAAGGTGGTGATAGGCATGAAGCACATGCTCTAATTGTAGGTGGGTTACAGGTTCTTTATGATCATGTGGACTTGCTCTTTTTCAGTCAGCCTATTTGTCATTTCAACAGCCTTCGTCCTCTAATGGGCCAGAAATGTGGCAAAAGACTCCTTGTTGTCTTGCCTAGTGGTTTCAAGGTCTTGGATGGTGACATCAAGCCTAGTATTATAGGCATACTATTTTACAAACTCATTCACAATATCCTTCCATACACGGGTCTTGGAGGGTTCAAGGGCGAGAAACCACTATAAGGCTCCCCCAAATAGATAACGGGAAAATAACTGGGCTAACTGTTCATCCCCAACCCCATCGGTCTCAAAGGCAATGGATACATCTTGAGGTGGTTCTAGGGGTTCCCAGACACATCAAATTTTTCTAGGTTAGGCACTTTTGGGGGTATTTGATCTTTATAGGCTCAGAGAAACCCTCGAGGTCTAACAGGTAGTCATCAACACCACGGACTTCCTCACTACGCTTTCTAGATGGTCCAACTTGTCTTTCATAATTTTTTTGGGATCTCTGCATACACCATCATCAAACCAATCCTTCTCTATGATAGGATTTGGATCAATAAGGTTCTTAGGTGCAATAGGCAGAGGAGGTGGAGGTGGTGTGAGTGGCTCAACAGCAGACAGGCCCTGTGGATTAACGGTAGCTTTCCCCAAACGGTCTATAAGAAGCTACAACTGCTACCCCTAATGGGCTAGTGCATTCTCTAACTATTCCATTCTCTTATGTTATTTAGTCATAGGTATCCTAATACTAGTAGTCTAGACTAATCTTTTTGACCCAAGGGGACAGACCCAAGAAGGTGTGCTCATGATTTTCCTCAAAGCTATCTCTAGACTGTCTGCATAACCACACGTGCCTGATTTAAGAAACTATTTCTTTTTATTTCATTTTAGGTACTCTCAATGCTATGTATGCTCATGCAAAGAGAACAGATCCGATAACCACTTTATCAACATGTAGCCATATAAGTTCTAGTCGCATCATTGAGTATTCCTTCTCATCCTATTGGCCACCATAATCAATGTCACATAAGCCATTCCATGTCTAGAATTCATGTGTAACAGGGTTTATGATTGCTTAGATCTGATTAGGGCTACTTCTAGCGAATAGGATGCAAACGACGTTATGATTCATAGTCCTTGGACTTGTGCCACATATTCTCAGTATAACACATAAGCAAACCATTCTCATGTCATGTGGCGAGCATTTCATATGGATAGAATGCCTTGGGCATTAGACAGGGCTATATATCATGTGTCGTATAGGCCTCTTTATATGAAATAATCCCAAAGGGCAAGTAAAGCATGTGTGCACACATTGTCATAATAGGTCAAGCTCTAGAGGATTGGATCTATGGCTACTATATGCATCAGTGTGGATAGAGTCAAAAATGCTCCCCCAGCGAGAGTCCTATATCCCTCCATTACAGGGTTTGGTATGGTACATGGACTACTTTTTATACCAATAGGTATGTGCTAGGGCAGGAAAGTCCTCTGTAGAGGGGATATGAAAAGCTACAGGCCCTCAGCTTTGGTCCTCCCAAGCTTTCTAAAACTAATGCACGTGCAATCCTCATAATATAAAGTCAAAGAACTATGAAAGTTTTGGAGACTAACCCTCTTAGTTCAGTCCCCAGCAGAGTCACCAATTGTAGGTACCTGAACCAAGTGTTGGGCTTAGAAGGACTAAACCCATTTGATTGTCTCATTCAAATCTCATGCCAATAGCCACGAGTGAGGTTCACCACCCTTCATTAGCCTTTATCTGATCCGATCGATTAGGATTACTCGTATTTTCGATTCCATGGGACTTTTCATCCAACCCGAGACAACTATCAATGCTCATGATCCATATTCGAGGTTGCACGAGTGAGTAATCCATGTATATCCCACAAGGCTAAATCCTGAGAGATCCTCACTAATAGAGTTGCCACTTGGTTTGATAAAGGAAACCAAGAAAACAAAATCTATCAAGAACTAAATCTATCAAGTCCAACGGATAGAGAGCACTGTCCCGTCATCTCCAAAAAACTCAATTCGAGAGTTAAGGTATGAGAGAGGAAGGAGCCAGATTGTGCTAAAACACCCCCTCTCACCCCGACCGAAGATAGGCCTCTACTCAGCTTTCAAGGTAATTGACTAGTCATTATGTAGACCATTTCAATTATACTAATGCAATCCTATGTCAAGTTATAAACAACTAATAAAAAGAAAATAGTGCAAGAAACTAAACAAGTACATACAATGCATATACTAAAGCGATAATTTGGGGACTAAATATATTATTACGCTCCCTTATGCATACGAAAGGAAATAAAATTAAACGTGAAAATCACACTCAAAACCCTAGAAAAACATGAATTCTAAGCACAAGTAATCATATAGGGAATTAAAATCTGTATTTTATCCACCTAAGCATGCTTCTAGGTGATCCTAGGAAAGCAGTAAATGAGAGGGAGTCTAGAAAACTTACCCGAGATAGCACAACACTCCCAATTATCCTAATTAACCATAGTTAGGACAATACAATATAATATATGGAGGATAATCTAGGAATATCATACTATTCTAGGCATGATAGTATGTATGTATGTCCAAACATGCCTACTAAGTGTAATAGTGTGCATGTGTAAGCCTAATTAAGTGTTATCCCTAGTATGGATAACCTACTATTCTAAGTGAGGATAGTGTGCATATGGATGGATAGGAATTAATTAATAAATTAAACTAATTATGAATTAACTACTATGAATAATCTAATTCATGGATTAAACTACTGTGCCTGAATATAAACATGGATAGCATGGATAGCCTACTATCCTAACTAATACGAATTACTACAGGATTCCTATACGAGTGCCTTGGATCTAGACTCGTAGATCTGATTAAGGCTTTGTTATCCCTAGGGGTCAGATATCCATGGATTGAATACCGACCCAGAGCTCCAACTATCCCAAAGGGATAGCTTTGCCTAGGATAACTCTACTTTAATGGATACTACAAACACTAAATTAAAATTGTACTAGAACTTTAAAGATCTAAACAAAATTAAAGCAAGAATTAAAAAAAATAAAAATAAAAATAAAACAAGGAAGAAGAACTTACCTCAAGAACTTCCTTCAGAATGCTCCTTCAGCAAGGCTTCGTTGGCACTGCGGACTCCAAGACTCAATCCTAACTCTAAAAAACAAAACTTATACTCATCCTAAGGATTTTCTAGGAGTGCTTTGGAATTCTCCAGAGGGGTTTCCTTGGCTCTCTAATCCATAGGATTTTCTAGTGTGTTGGATTGGGAGGGGAGGAACCCCTTTTATAGTTTGAGTTTTGGGTGAAAAATCTTATAGCTAAGCGATGTGGGACCAAAAAAAACACAAATTTTTACGTTTTTTGGCATTTTCATGCGAATTGGGGTCAAATCAAGGGTCCAAAACGAATCTAGGACATCAAGAGCCATAGTGGAACTTGATTGAGTGAAACAAAACAGTCTTGAGTGCCACTTGGTAGTCAAGATGCCACGCAATAGTCACATGAGTGCCACTATGGCACTTACCCCAGAATGTTATCCTTTCTCACTATTCTTCCCAGACTTCGTTCTCTCACCTTAGTTATCCTTTTTGGGCTTATGATACACTGTTGGAAAAAGTCTAGTCTAAGTTAGTTTTGGTCTCATTCAAATAGTGTTTGTTAATTTTGAGTTATGATCAAAAGAATAAGGCTGACTCTAAGAAAGAGCAAACCTGTGAATTGCAAAAAGGGGTGAAAATTTTCCTATGCAGTTTTTGGCTAATGTGAAGGCTTAGGTCACTAATTTAACCTATTTTAGGACTATTTTATAAAGGAAGTTCTCAGGATCCCACCTCGAGGTCCAGATTTTGCTCAGTAAAAGGTGATTTTTCATCATTTCATGTGAAAAAGCTAGCCTAACTTGGGTTTTTGTCTCTAAATTGAGTTTTTAACGTACCTAATTCTTCCTAGAAGTTATTCTAATGTATCTTAGAGACCAGGGTCCTTCACAGAGTTTTGCTTCATAGCTGACAAATCCTGATTCCAGTCATTGGGTTGTTCTTGAGGCAGAGTCCCTTCTGTCAAATAGAAGAACTAAAAAAGGGTGTCTACACTAGTGCAACATGCAGATAATGGTGTATAATGTGATACCAGTGATACACAGACACGAGTTATGCCTCATCATAGTGGGAGGGTTATATTCAACCTGATCGGTATATGTTCTTAGGAGAGTCTTATGACCGGGTCCCTGATGAACAAGGTACCAATCCCTATAACTATAATAAAGCACTCTAAGATAAAGATGCAGATCTTTGGCAAAGGGCTATAAAGTCTAAAATGGAGTCCATGTTCTCCAATCAAGTCTAGGATCTTGTAGAACCATCCAATGAAATAAAACCCATTCGATGCAAGCGGATCTATAAGAAGAAGAGAGGAGTGGATGGTAAGGTGGAAACCTTTAAAGCAAGGCTTGTTGCGAAATGGTTCACTCAAAAAGAAGGAATCAATTATAAGGAAACCTTTTCACTGGTGGCCATACTAAAGTCTATCCAAATTCTCTTATCCATTGCTGCACATTTCAATTATGAAATTTGGAAAATGGATGTCAAGATAGCATTTCTTAATGGGAATCTTGACGAGTGCATCTATATGGTGCAACCAGACGGGGTCATCACGAAGGGCCAAGAACATATGTTGTGCAAGCTTAAGAAGTCCATTTATGGACATAAGCAGGCATCTACGTCTTAGAATATCCGCTTTGATCAAGTAATCAAATCTTTTGGTTTTGATCAATGTACGAATGAATTTTGTGTATACAAGAAACGTTATGGAAGCATGGTGATGTTAGTACTATATATGGATGATATCTTGCTAATCAGAAATGATGTGGGGGTGTTATCTTCTATTAGGGTATGGTTGTCCATTCAATTTGATATGAAGGGCTTGGGAAAAGTTGATCACATCCTACGGATCAAGCTTATGCGAGATCACTAGAATAGGATATTAGGCTTGTCACAAGGCACTAATATTGATAATATTCTTGCAAGGTTTAGCATACAAGATTCCAAGAAGGGATTCCTTCCCTTCAGACATGGAATTACTCTATCTAAGGATCAGTATCTAAAACACCTGATGAGATAGAGAAGATGAAGGCAGTTCCTTATGCCTCGACAATAGGAATCCTAATGTATGCTATGCTATGTACTAGACCTGACATCTGCTTTGCTATTGGCATGGTTAGCAGATATCAGTCTAATCTAGGGCAAGAACATTAGACTACCGTGCAAACTATTCTCAAGTACCTGAAAAGGACTCGAGACTATATGTTAGTTTACCAAGCAGACATTCTTATACCTATTAGGTATATAGATTCTGATTTCATGTTAGATAAGGATTTTAGAAAGTCTACCTCAGGATGTGTTTACCCTAGGAGGTGGAGTCATTAGTTAGAGGAGTATCAAGCAGTCATGCATTGCTGATTCCACTAATACATATATTATTTTATTATATTACTCCCTCCGTCCCATAATAAGTGTCCATATTTCCTTTCGGGGCGGGTGTGGTATAGAGTCCTTCTATACCAACTTCCACTCTGTTTAATGAGAAAATATTCACTGTAACGGTTAACCGGTACTCCTAACCCGCGCCTGCCGAAGTGGAAAAAAAAGAGCTTTGTAATCTGTAAGAAGAAGAAGTCAAAACATAATACATTACACATGATCGAAAATTCTATAGACAGGGCGCCCTCTCTTTAATAAAGAGAGGGCCTCTGTTTTGGCCATCAGATTGTGTTTAAAAATTGTGAAGTGAGAAAACTGCCCTTAATGAAAACACGATCCAACGGTCAAAACAGAGGCACTCTCTGGATAGACAAAATGAATTCTTGAGTGCCTACAAAAATAAGGGTGTAAACAGTTCAGTTTAGTGTGATTTTTATGATAACCGATCAATTTTGGTTCGTTTTGATTTAGTGGAGCTCTGAGCGTTGCGCAGCAAATTTAATTGTGTCGTTTCGTGTGGTTTAGTGGTTGTTAAAAGTGTATAATAAGATGTTAAAACCGTTAAATAGGAAATTATAAATGTAACTATTTAATCTAAAACTCTTCTTACGGAAGAAGTTGATAATTCTGACTATCTTATAAATCTGTAGTAAAGGTACCTAATAAAAGCCACTAAAAATGACACAAGTAGGGTATGTCCTCTAAAAAAAGGGCATGAATGCGTTTGTAGGCCTTCATTGATATTCGAATTCAATCTATAAATCATGAATTGGAGGGAAGAAGTTGACCAAAATGTAAATATTAGTGACCAATTCATAATAGCTAGTAAAATTGCCACTTTGTTTGACATTTTATATATACCAGAAATTAAATTTTAGAGAAGAAGTTGACCAAAATGTGAATTAGTGACCAATTCCTAAATAGCCACTAAAATAGCCACTTTTTAAAACTTTTTTAAAGTGAATAATTAATATCCAAAACCTGTTGATCTAAATGCAATTACACATATTACAATATATGAATCCGAAATTTGAGAGAAGAAGTTGAGCAAATTGTAAATATTAGTGACCAATTCCTAAATAACTACTAAAATAGTCACTTTTTTTTTTACTTTTTATGAAGTACATAATAAATATCCCAAAAATTATTGACCCAAATGTAATTAGGCACAAATTGTTGATTGAAATCTCATTTCAAAGAAGAAGTTGACCAAATTGTAAATATTAGTGACCAATTCGTAAATAGCCACCAACATAGCCACTTTTGTTGACTTTTTTTGAAGTCAATAATAAATATCCCAAAAATTGTTGACCCAAATGTAATTAAACACAAGATTGTTGATTAAAACCTCATTATTATATTAAATAAAATTTCAAAAGCTGACTTGAATGTAATTATTTGTCCAAAATTACAGATTTACCCTCACACAAATCTATATATCCTTATGATATATAGATAGATATATGAGTAATTATGTTGTAGTGAAGGACAAAATAGGAAGTTCATATTTTTTGACGTGCTTGTTTGTTCGTTTTTATAGTATAGTAGATATATAAATGTGTGTGCACAGAACCACCCCCCCCCCCCCCCCATATCACAAACCCTATAGATATATGAGTATATATAAATCTGTGAATGTGTGTAGTATTAATATATATATACATATAGATATATGTATCTATCTATCTATGTATGTATATATATATATAAATATGTATAAGGGTATATGGGTACCTAAGATTGGAAACTCAAGGGCAAGAGGGGGGTGTTTTTGGCCTTGATCCGCGTGTTTAGCGGCGACGGCAGCGGCTTGTGCTGACCGGTGGCGCAGCGGTGGCGGCGTCTCGTGGTGACGGTGGTGGTTAGTGGTGGTGGTGTTTTGTGGTGGTAAAGGGAGAAGGAGAGAGAGAGAACGAAGAGAGGAGAGAGAGATGTGAAAAGAAATTTAGGGCACAGCAGTGTATTTAAAGGAAAGGACTCCTTGCGCGAGCGGACCGCGCGAGTGAGCTTTGCTTGCCCCGGATACCTCCGCGAGGAGAAGCTGAGGCATTGCTTTGGGCTCATAAAAATTTCTCCAAGTGACAAATCCGCGCGAGCGGGCCGCTCCAACGAGGTCCTCGCGTGCGCAAATCAAGGCGCGAGTTGAAGCAGTGTCTTCATCTCAATAAAATGTGAAAAAATTTTCTAAGGCCCACAATCGTGCGAGTGGTCCACTCCCGTGAGGTTGTTGCGGGCGCAATTTTAAGCGCGAGATTAAGCAGAGAGTTGCTGGTGAAAGTTTGTCCAAAAATTTGTCTAAGGGGCATTCTCGCGCGAGTGATCTTTTACACGAGCGGGCCGCGCGCCCGAGATGGCAATTTCTGAATTTTCTCTTCTGTTTTCTTGTATAGGGTTTGCAATAATTGATTTTTTATCTTTTTGAGTGTTTAAAATTCAGACATTGGTAGAAAAATTCCTAAAATGTGAATAAAACTAAAGAAAATTCTAACACAAGCTTGGGTTGCCTCCCATGAAGCACTAAGTTTTACGTCGTTAGCTCGACCGATGCTCATGCTCAGTCAAAATAGATTGGATCTACCAAATCTATTGATTTTTATCTATCTTTCATCTGTCTCGTCAGACCGGTATGGCTTAAGTCGTTGTCCATTTACCTTAAAAGGTGTTCCGTCGTTTGTATCTTGGATTTCAATCGCTCCATGCGGGAACACTTGCATTATTATAAACGGACCGTCCCAAAGGGAACGTAACTTACCTGGAAATAACCTTAATTTTGAATTAAACAACCAGACGCATTGTTTAACCTCAATATTTTTTCTTACGATCATCTTGTCGTGAAACGCTTTAGAACGTTCTTTATAGATTTTCGAATTCTCATAAGCCTCTCGTCTTAGTTCCTCTAGTTCTTGTATTTGAAGTTTCCAATGACATCTTGTCACATTTATATCTTGATCAAACGATTTGACAGCCCAGTATGATTTATGTTCTAGTTGTACCAGTAGGTGGCACGCTTTTCCAAAGACTAATCGGTATGGAGACATTCTAATAGGAGTTTTATAGGCTGTTCGATATGCCCAAAGCGCATTGGTAAGTTGCAACAACCAATCTTTGCGATCTGGATGCACTGTTTTTTCCAGTATACTTTTTACCTCTCTATTTGAAACTTCAACTTGGCCTTGTATTTGCTGATGGTACGCGATTCCTACCTTATGTGTGACAGAATATTTTCGGACGAGTGCCTCAAAGTGACGATTACAGAAATGTTTCCCTCCGTCGCTTATAGTCGCTCGTGGTGTACCGAAACGACAAAATATGCTATTTTTTATAAATTGAACCATGACTTTCTGGTCGTTCATTTTTGTCGCAACTGCCTCCACCCTTTAGAAGCATAGTCGACCGCGACTAAAATGCACTCAAACCCAATGGACGACGAAAATGGACCCATAAAGTCGATGCCCCACACATCAAATATTTCAATAATAAGGATTGGGGTTAGGGGTATCGCATCACGATGTGACATGTTACCTGTTTGTTGACAATGGACGCAGTTTTGACAAAATTCATGTGCGTCTTTAAATAGGGTTGGCCAATATAATCCGCTTTGGAGGACCTTAGCGGCTGTACGACGACCTCCAAAGTGACCTCCACATTCTAGAGAGTGAGAGAAGTTTAAAATAGAATTGAACTCACTCTCTGGAACACAACGGTGTATAATTTGATCAGAATAATGCTTAAATAATAGTGGGTTATCCCAATAATAATGTTAATTTGAGAAAAGAACCGATCCTTGTCTAAATGAGACCACGTATTTAGGGTTTATCCCGTAGCTAAGAAATTGACGATGTCACTGAACCACGGACGATTTAGGGTAGATAACGCAAATAATTGCTCGTCCAAAAATGAATCCTTTAGAGGTATAATATCAGTTGATTCAACAAGAATTCGTGACAAGTGGTCAGCGACAACATTTTTAGAACCCTTTTTATCGCGTATTTCATAATTAAACTCCTGAAGGAGTAAAATCCATCGGATTAATCTCGGTTTTGTTTCTTTGTTATTCAATAAATGACGTAATGCGGCGTGATCGGTATACACAATAACCTTTGACCCTAATAAATATGATCAAAATTTGTCAAGGGCAAACACGACTGCTAATAATTCTTTTTCAGTTGTGTAATTTAACTACGCGTCATTTAGTGTTTTACTCGCATAATAGATGACGTGAGGGATTTTATTAACTTTTTGTCCCAAAATGGCTCCAACGGCATAGTCGAAAGCGTCGCACATCAATTCAAATGGTAGTGACCAATCGGGGGATTGGATTACTAGAGCCGTGGATAGAAAAGTTCATAACGTTTCAAAAGCCTTCAAACATTCGTTGTCAAAGACAAAAGGAACATCCTTGGCAAGCAGGTTGCACAAGGGTCGTGAAATTTTACTAAAATCTTTAATGAACCTTCGGTAGAACCTGGCATGACCTAGGAAAGAACGGATTTGATGAATGGACGATGGCGGTGGAAGTTTGTCAATTAACTTAATTTTTTTATTTATCAACCTCTATACCTCTCTTGGATACAATGTGACCCAAGACTATTCCCTCTTGAACCATAAAATGGCTCTTCTCCCAACTCAAAACCAAATTTGCTTCCTCGTAACGGGCAAGGACTTTTGTAAGGTTTTGAAGGCATTCATCAAATGTAGGTTCGAAAAATGAGAAATTATCCATAAATACCTCCAGGAATTTCTCAACCATGTCCGAGAAAATCACCATCATACACTGTTGAAAGGTGGCCGGTGCATTACACAAGCCAAACGGCATACGACGATAGGCAAAAGTACCAAAGGGATGTGTGAACGTTGTCTTTTCTTGGTCATCGGGATAGACAGGCACCTAATTATACCCAGAGTATCCATCTAAGAAACAATAGTAACTCTGACCGGACAAACGTTCTAAGATTTGATCAATGAATGGGAGAGGGAAATGATCCTTACGAGTCATCGTATTAAGTTTTCTATAGTCAATGCATACCCGCCAACCAGTGGTTTGACGAGTGGGTATAAGGACTCTTTTTCGTTTGGTACGACCGTAATACCTGATTTCTTTGGGACAACCTGAGTGGGGCTGACCCAATTATTATTGGAGATCGGATAGATATTACATGCGTCTAAGAGTTTTATAACTTCTTTCATAACCACCTTTTTCATATTCAGATTCAGACGTCATTGCATTTCTCTAGATGGTTTTGCGTTTTCTTCTAAATTTATTCTATGCATGCAAACTGACGGATTAATTCCTTTCAAATCAGTGATCGTCCATCCAATCGTTTTCTTATGATTGCCTAGGACCTATATTAGTTGTAATTCCTGAATTTTAGTTAAATTTGATGCAATTATAACTGGAAGTGTAGTATTAGGTCTGAGGAATGCATATTTTAGAGAATCCGGCAACGGTTTCAATTCAAGTGTCGGGGGACACTCGATGGACAGTAAGGCTGGTTTGTGTGCAAGAGGTGGCAGGGCCTCTATTTTAGGCGTCCATGGAAAAACACTAGTCGTGTTTACTGATTTCAATAAATTATTCACATCTTCAATATTTGTGTCAATGTTGAAATCATTAAAATTGAAATGAGATAGACATGCTTCCAAAGCTTCCTCAGTCAACATAAAAGGCGCTGCCTCCTCAACTAATTCTTCTATTAAGTCTACGGCATAATAGTCTGCTTCTTCATCGTCTTTATATGGTTGATTGGATGCATTAAAGATGTTAAGACGTATGGTCATATTACCAAAAGTTATATCCATTACTCCAGTCCTACAGTTAATAATACAATTAGCCGTGGCTAGGAAAGGACGTCCTAAAATGACTGGGACATGTTTACAAGCATCTAAGACTGGTTCGGTGTCTAGCACGATGAAATCGACCGGATAGTAGCATTTATCAACATTTACCAACACGTCTTCTACTACCCCTTGTGAAATTTTAATTGACCAATCAGCTAGCTGTAAAGTAGCCGTAGCCGATTTTAATTCCCCTAAGCCCAAATGTTCGTATATCCAATAAGGCAATAGATTTACACTCGCTCCTAAATCAAGTAGAGCCCGGTGGATATATTTGTCACCTGTGTGACAAGCGATGCTTGGAGTACCTGGGTCTTTGTATTTTAGAGTGTTATGATTAAACATGGAGCTAACCTTTTCCATTAGAAAGACTTTCTTAGATAAATGGTTTTTGGATTTCCTCTTTTGAGAACATAGGTCTTTTAAGAATTTAGCATATGGAGGTATTTGCTTAATAGCATCGAGTAATGGAATGTTAATCTTTACCTCTTTAAATGTCTCAAGAATATCTTTCAGGCGTGTTCCCTTCTTTGAGAAGTGAGATGGGACATCCACGCTTGGAGGGAACGACATTCTAGGTACATAATTTGATGGATTTGTCGCTTTAGCTGTGTTAGGTACCGAAGGAGCATGGCCCTTCGTAACTTTATCGTTATCTCCATCTTGTTCCTTACTTATTCATTTACCCTTATCTTTCTGAGGTATAAGAGGAGGTATAATCTCCTCCGGACGTTCAGTCGCTCTAGTCGACACCGCATTTACTTGGTCACTCACCGAACTTACTTCATATTGTCCTTTAGGGTTTTGGACCAGTTAACTTGGTAACTTTCCCTCATTACGATGGTTTAAGGTATTAGCAAGTTTTCCTATTTGGGATTCTAATTTAGCTATCGATTGCGTGTGAGAGTTAACAAGTTACGACTGTGATTGCGATTGGGCCTCTAGGTTTTTAACAACGCCAACACGCTCTATTCAAAAGTTTTATCCCTAGGAGGATTAGCACGGAAGGGAGGTTGTTGGTATTGATTTTGTTGAGGCCTGGGTGCATTTGGGAAATTCGTCGTCGCTAGTTTTGAATACGGACCTTCACTATTAGATTTTCATACAAGGTTCGGGTGATGTCCCCATGTTGAGTCCGGTTTATAACCCACGGGGTTATAATTAGGTCTTTGGAATTGTTGCACAACATTTATATGTTATTCTACAAATTCTGGAAACTGTGACGCGGACGGACATGCTAATGTCAAATGAGACGAATCTGAGCATAACTGCCATGCTTCCACAGGAGAAGGTAGGCCTTGCATGTGGCCTATCATCATGATTTGGTCCATTTTCCTATTTAATTCTTGAATTTCATATGAATGGTTAGACTCAACTTTAGCCTCTCTTTTTGGTTATGGTGGGAGGTGTCCCTCGGGGCGTACAGATACAGCTTGGTGCATAGATTTTTCGCTTAACGTTTCGAATATCTTCCAAGCTTCATCGGCACTCTTGTGGAGGAACGTCCCCGCACAAATAGTATCGACGGTGTTACGAACGGCGGGAATTAGTCCCTCGTAGAAGACTTGCACAAATTGCCATTTGGGTATTTGATGATGAGGGCAAGAACGTAAGAGTTCTTTAAACTGTTCCCACGTATCATAAAGGGTTTCGCCATCTTGCATTGTGAAATTAGTTATAGATTTTCTAATCTGATTTGTTCTATTGATGGGGAAAAATTTCTATAGGAAAGCAGTATGCAATTCATCCCATGTTCTTATTCATCGCCATCTTGAACATGGTCTATGTCATTTCCCTTATGGCTCTTTCTCCCAAAGTAGCCTCTTATGCTTCCTACCAGTCTGCAGTGGCATACGTCAATTGATAGACAGCTAAACGGTGCTTTTCGGCTTCACTGCAATCCATGGCTTTGAAAATGAGATCCATTTCACGTAGCCATTGCCCAACCCTCCACGGTTCCATCATCCCATCAAAATTTTCTGATCTTAGTGCGCAAAAACGTTCAAGTAGCTTATCCCCTATCTGCTTTGGGGGTGGTGTTGGGCGGTTGTTGTTGTTGTTTCCTACATTGTTCGAAGCTCTCTTAATCCTTCTAACCAAAGCTGTGAGCAGTCCTGTAGGGTCTATCTCATTAGGTATCTCTGATTTTTCTTCATTATAACCATTGCAATTCCCCTACATCCTCCTGCCATCTGAAATCAATGCCCAAGTTTTATTGCTAATATCCTTTGATTCCATACCAAGTCTCTATAGGTGGTCTTGATGTGTACCAAAGTTAAAATATGACAAGCATGCATCTAATACTAAATATCAATGAAATAAAGTGATGGACACACTTTATATAAATAACTGAGATAATTCATTAAACCAAAAAGATTTACATCCAAGTACTGCGTCCATGGCTAGTACATACTATACACGTAAGGGTTTAAGCAACTACTAGGTGTGCTTACACAAATACATATACAACGTATCTTACACTAGAAAGATCTATAATACGAGTTACACCAAACAAAACTAGTATGTACATTATATATAGATCATATCAACGTGTCGGGGCATAAAAGTCTGCCTCATCATCAGTAACAGTAGATGGTATCTCATCTCCTGGAACGGTAACTACATGTGCTGGCATAAAGTCCAGCCATGGGTCAAAGTCATCTGGTCCCCCATCTGGTAACATCCATCCTGGTGCTACCCCATCTTCGCCAACTCCATCCAAGTCGATGTTGTCCTCGTCGTTTAGATCTACGACCTCAGGTGGTGCATCGTCCAACTCGATAGCTAACTTGTCAGGCTCAGCAACATCATCTGGATCCACATCGCCATGTAGGTCAGGCTGTGCATCGAGTTCGTCCTGAATTTGCTCCATAACTAGATCATATGTGGGGTCTGTTAAGAACTCCTGCTTCGGGTCCTCCCCAACATCAGCTGGGTTTGCTCCGTAGTCCTGCTCGAGTATCGGTACCATCACGTCCTCATTAACTGGCAGTATTGGATGATCATGTACATCATCCCCTAGTCCCTGAACATCATCTATTGGGTCAACCTCCTCGATCGGCTCGTCATCGCTACTCGCCAGATCGTCATCAATCATCAGGTCATCGTCGTCATCTATGTCATCACCATCAGATGGGTAGTCCGCTGAGTGGTCACTGTCTGCAGAATCCTCTCTACTCGCTATGTCGTCGTCGCTATCCATGTCTATGGGATCTAAATCCGCATCTGGCTCTGGTATGGGCTTGGGAGAGAATGGTGGTGCCGGTGCTACCATGATAATCAGGAAAAGTATGTCGTCGTATAACACCTCATCCTGAGCCATGCTGATAAACTCCTGGTGAATAAGTATGGTAGTCTCTGAAGCATGGATCGACTCGAGCTGAACCCAATCCGGATACTGCAATTCATCAGTAAGCACAGCTCTCCGCATGTCCTCCTCCAATATATGCCTCATCCTCTGGCGGATCCGCTATCGATACAGTACGGGGTTAGCAGGCTGGATACGATCATCAAGAATATAGTGCCCTCCGAAATTGTCGTGAACGAAGATCGGCTCCATAGTCTTGCAAGAGGAGCTAATTTAGTGTCAGTACTGATACTGCCTAGAATTGGTAAGAAGGGTTTAGAGAGAGAAAAAGACAAGAACAATTTGTGTATGGTTCTGTCCCGTTAATGAGGTAACCTATGTCCATGGTTGCATTTGAGCGCTCTCACTAGCAGATCACCAGCGGGCCTGGTGAGCCAACAAAGATGGGCGGCACTACCAGTAAAATCGGCCAGGTATATACGTGTTGATGGTGAGTATTCTGTTGTATGCTTGTAAGCTTAGAGAATTATTTTCGGATCCCCATTGACAGGGTAGGTGGGCTCTTTTATAGATGCAAGAGTCCACCCTTACATGGTAAGTTAATAAGATTAGGAAGCCTAATCTAATCACAATTGATTCACATGATTTGGGGAGAGTTTCCTAAGTGGTTTAGGAAACTGCCACCTTCCATCGTGCAGATTTGTAGCTGATTTAGAAAACTGCTTGATAGATCATGTCCACGGGATGCCGCGGTCCTCCGATCCCGGCCTGTTGGTAGGAACCGTGCGGTTCATACGAAGTCCTCGGGATTGCTCGGCTATTGGCGCCTTTAGAGAAATAACCGGCACCTCTGGGTGACGTGGCAGACCAGCTTCGTGGCTGGATAATTTTGGACATATCAAGTACTAATACAAGGTAAATCTTATGCTCATAAATTAAGGTATAAGACAATCAGTGAGCGCGTCTAAACCTAAAGCTCTGATACCAAATATCCCTGTCACGCCCTGAAGTACCAAAAATAGGGAAAAATAAATTTCCTTTATGGGTTCATAGACACGTGACTGGTTGTAAGTGTCACCTTATTGTCCAAACATGCATATAACATTAATGTAATACAGGAAGATGACTATGTTCAACGGTAGCATAAATTTAAAACTACAAGTATTACATGATTAGTGATAATGCTAGAATTTGGTAAGAGTAAAGTAGAGCAATTTTAGGATAGAGAGAGAGAGAGAGACTGGTTTTTTGTATGTGGTTCATCCCTGTCAATAAAGGTACCTATGTCCATGTGTGTGTCTGAGCACGTTCACTAGCAGATCACCGGCGGGCCTGGTGATCCAACAAAGAGGGTCGGCACTCCCAGTAATACTGGCCGGGTGTATGCGTACAATGGTAAATTTTATTGAGGTGCTGTGTAGACTAAAAAGTTGGCCCCTTCAATAGGGGTGAGAGGTCTCTTTTATAGATGCAAGAGACCTACTCTTACATGGATAAGAAAATATAATCCAATTGATATAGATTGGCAATAATTGTGGGGATTTCCTAATTAGATTAGAAAATAGTTTGCACTTTCCATTAGTCTTCTCACTTGAGTAGGAAACTGCCCGTAATGCTCGGGATCACGACCGTGATGCTCGGGATCATGCTTGTGGGCCCGGATGGGCTATTCCAGCGGTGGGATGTGCCTGTACGATTTTCCCGACCTGTTGACCGGGCCATGGATGAACCGCTCGGGATGATGCTTGTCCGAGGAGTTATGCATGATTTGACCGGGGCATGGACTGGCTGCTGATTAGAACCGCTCGGTCATAGAATGGAGCCAAGTTTGGGTGTATCAGCTGCCCCCCATTTCCAAGGTTGGCCAGATGCTATATCGGGGCAAGTTTGGAAATCAGTTTGATGCTACTTGCCACTATCTGAGTGCTTGGAGAAGCTGCGTCAAGGCTTCTGAGCCTGGTGAGTCCTCAGGAACTGGCTGAGAGTTGAGACCCAGCCTAGCTCAGGACCTTTAGGTGCTCGGTAACTGACCGGGAGTTGAGACCCGACCTAATTCGGAGTCTTTGAATGCTCAGGAAGTGACCGGGAGTTGAGACTCGGCCTACTTCAGAATCTTTTTTCTTGAGTTAGCTCCCAGGATGGTTATCTTCTGCCCGTAAACCTTCGTCAAGGTTGCGGGTAGAAGAATTTGACCATGTTGGAAAAGCCTACCTAAAGCGTATTGCTTTAGGGTCCTTTTATGTTAACTCCCCAGGATGGTTATCTTCTGCCCAGTCAGCCTTCGTCAAGGCCGTTAGGAGAAGAGTTTGACCATATTGGCGGAGCCGACCTAAATCATGTTGCTTTAGAGTCTTTTTACTCCTCTATCGTCGGCCAACCTAAGAGATTTTAGTCACCTCTATCATTGGTTTGGACCTAAGTGGAGTTAATGCCTCTGAGTACTGTAGGTGCTCGGGTTGTCCAAGATTTTAACTTGGTTATCCGCGAGGCCTGTAGATACCCGGTGTGATTGCCTGTTTAGTTCACTGCACCGTCTTGCCCCCCAAGCTTTCACTAAGACGAGGGTCTTACAGAGGCTATGAACTGTAGGTAACCGACCTGGAACATGGTGGTTGCAGGGTCCTTTGAAGCTTGCCATCGTCGGCCACCTAGGGGTTTGGCCCCGTCGTCGGCTGGACCTACGCGAAGCTTTAAGTAATTTACTGTTTAGGTCTAGTATCCCCATGCCCCCGAGCGTCCTGTGAAGGCAGGGGCGTGTTGAGGGGCTTGAAACATGGGTGGTTGTAGGGTCCTTTGGTGACTTGGTTCGGAGCCCGAGGTCTTTTTTAGTGCCTGGGTTCGGAGCCCGAAGTCTTTTTTGTGCCTGGGTTCGGAGCCCGAGGTTTTTTTTAGTGCCTGAGTTCGGAGCTCGAGGTCTTTTTATGCCTCAGGGTTAGGGTCGAGGTCTTTAGATGCCTCGGGGTTAAGCCCGAGGTCTTTGGAAGGGTTCTCTGACAATCGGTGGAGCCTCATGTGGAGAGCAAGCAAGTACCACTATAGTTGGGCTCATGTAGACTGATGGAGACAGGGGGTCGAATCATGATCGTCGGGCTCTTGACTTCTCTGTGCTGGAGGCAAAGTTGAAACTGCTTGATCCTGGCCGATGTGAACTGGAGGTCGGGTTAGGGCTGCCAGACTTAAACCACTGTGAACTGGAGGTCGGGTCGGGGCTGCCTGACCCGGTCCGCTGTGAACTGGAAGAACTGTCAGAACTCCCGGGCAGATCTCGCTTTCGGTTACTTCTGGAAGACTCATTGCTTTCTTGCCCGGTGTCTTTGGTCTTTAGAAATTCTTTAGTATCAATGTATTTTCCAACCCTATCTGCGAGTTCAACCAAGGTTACCGGTCGGTTTCTGTGAAGCGACGTGGCGCACTTGGTGTGTTGAACTCCTGAGCAGAAGGCTATAATCACGGCGGTTTCATCAAGATCATAGATGCCGAGCTTCTCTTGATTAAACCGGTCGGTAAACTCCTTGAGGGTCTCATTATCCCTTTGCATGACTGTTAGTAGATGTATGTCAGGCTTTGGCCATTCGTGCATACCAATGAACTGGTTGATGAACTGCTTGCTGAGTTATTTGAAACGGCAAACTGATCGGGGCTCCAAGGAATAGAACCACTGCACGGCCGGGCCTTTCAAAGTGCTGCGGAAGGCTAGGTAGTGTAGTTCATCGGAATTGGTGGCTAGGGCCATCTGAGCCTTGTAGGTCCGGACGTGGTCGACCGGGCTTCCTGAGCAGTTATAGGGATCCAGGCGAGGCTGCTTAAATTTGCGCAGGACGGCAAACCTCATGATCTGGCTGGAGAATGGTGACTCTGTCTCGGTATTGGCTTGATTCTGAGCATGGTTTTGACCAAGCTTTTTGGCCACTCAATCGATCTGCTTCTGCAAGTCCTTGATTCGGGCTTCCACTCCTTCCCGACCGGTACCCGAGGGGTTGGTCGGGTCGGTGGAAGAGGCTTCTTCTCCATGGCGGGGTGCTGTCCTCTGGGATCGGGCTCGGCTATGACTCCGGGTAACCGTGCGCCCAGGGACGACTCGGCTCTTGACCGGGTGACCCTGGACTGATTCCCGGACCATATGCTCCAGCCTTTCCTCTCGGGCAGCACGCCCACTGTTGATGTCTCTGGCATCTTTAACACAGGACGGGTTGGCTTGGGCACGTTGTCTGGTCAAGATTGGTTCCCGACCGTACGCAACGTTTCCGGGTCGTTTCCCGGCCCCTGGAGGACTGCTTTGTTGGGCTAGCAGGGCTTCGATCTGTTCCTGGATTTGACGCTGGCCCTCGAGGAGTTGTGTGAGGGTCGCGGTGATCTGTTCAGATATCATGACTGCCTCAGCCGGTGCCGGGGTCGAAGGAACATCCCGCTCGGACTGCTGATCAGCCTTCTTACCCTTCTTCGGTGGCATGATGATCAGTCAAGAGATTTGTTGATGAGAAGACTTGTCGGTTCCCACAGACGGCGCCAAACTGATGATGCCAGAATTTGGTAAGAGTAAATTAGAGCAATTTTAGGAGAGAGAGAGAGAGAGAGAGAGAGAGAGAGAGAGAAAGACTGGTTTTTTGTATGTGGTTTGGCCCTATCAATAAAGGTACCTACGTCCACGTGTGTGTCTGAGCACGTTTACTAGCAGATCACCGGCGGGCCTGGTGAGCCAACAAAGAGGGGCGGCACTCCCAGTAATACCGGCCGGGTGTATGCGTTCAATGGTGAATTTTATAGAGGTATTGTGTAGACTAAAAAGTTGGCCCCTTCAATAGGGGGTGAGAGGTCTCTTTTATAGATACAAGAGACCTACTCTTACATGGATAAGGAAATATAATCTAATTGATATAGATTGGCATTAATTGTGGGGGTTTCCTAATTGAATTAGGGAATAGTTTGCACTTTCCATTAGTCTTCTAGCTTGAGTAGGAAACTGCCCGTAATGCTCGAGATCACGACCGTGATGCTCGGGATCATGCCTGTGGGCCCGGATGGGCTGTTCCAGCGATGGGATGTGCCTGTGCGATTTTCCCGACCTGTTGGCCGGGTCGTGGATGAACCGCTCGGGATGATGCTTGTCCGAGAAGTTATGCATGATTTGACCGGGGCATGGACTGGCTGCTGATTAGAACCGCTCGGTCATAGGATGGAGCCAAGTTTGGGTGTATCAATTAGTATATTACAGACCAAAAGATATCCAAAAGATAGATATTACAAGCTCAACTAAGCTATTACATCATTAAACATATAAATAATAGAACTATGATCAAAGAAAAACTCCAAGATCTTCAGCTGGCGAAACCGTAGCCTTCCTCATAGTAATCTTCACCAGCATAGTCTTTAGTAGTAAAATCTATATCTTGATCATAGACGGCTCCATCTGGACCTGTAAAGGCTGGACGTGGAAGGTCCAGTAGGCATGAAAAGCCGTTAGCGGTTAAGCCAAGTGAGGGTCCCCTTAAGTTTACCACCACCAAGGTAAGTTAGTCTTCATTTCTTATTATTCTCAAACTATGTCTCGTTAATCTTTTTTTATTCTCAAAACTATGCCTTGTTTAAACCCAATCATTCCCTTTGAAACTTAACCCAGGACTGAACTGACCGACGATATTGACTGAAAGAAGACTTAACTCCAAACGCATTTACCGGTCAAGAAAGAACAACACTCGACAATGAATCGTTTGATTAAACACATCCTGATGATCCTTAAAACAAGTGTGTAGGATATTAACAATCACTTGGTCGAACACGTCATGCCAATCCTCAAGTCACCCGCACGTAACCGAACACTTCATGTCGATTCTCAGACCAAGGGTACAGGATATTAATAATCACTTGGACGAACACGTCATGCCGATCCTTAGGTCACCCGTACTTAACCGAACATGTCATGCCGATCCTCAGTCCAAGGGTGTAGAAAAATAATCAACCACGTGATTGAACACGTCATGACGATCCTCAGGTCATCCGCACTTGACAGAACACGTCATGCCGATCCTTAGATGAAGAACACAAAATATAACTCTCCAATCAACTCCATGGAATTACCGAAAGACCAACTTTGTAAGAAATATCCGAACACGACACGAAAGTTTACTAATCAACATTAACTGGTAGTCACATGACGAAAAACGATGCCCAATGTCCCTTATTCGCATAAAATCTGTTATTGAAGGTTTTATCGTTATCTTACGGGTTCATACGTTTTGTAGTTTAGTTCATTAATAACATCCATTTATACTTTCGAAGTTACGTTTATACATCCGTCATTCTGTTTTATATCATAATATACTTACAATGAGAACTTACCCAATCATTATCAATGCAATAATCGTACTGTGCAACATACTTAAAGCTTGGGTATGAACTTTCAATGGTCATTAAACTATATTCATAACAATGGAAAACATAGCACGTAGCTCATGGATTTTTAACATGGATTTTAATATCAATAAACATATAGATGAAACTCTTAACATACTCATCTAACCGATAGCACTATCATAGCACAAGATTTTCATAACAACACATGCACTGGAAAACTAGCATCAACAATCAACACCATGCATGAATAAAACGTCATACAAAAAGCTACACAATCTGCCAGGATACATTTTCACTATGTCGACTGAAACAACATGATTTATTTGGGCATGATAAATTGCTTTGTATATCAAACTCAAAACTAGAACATTATAGGTATTTGGATCATCTTCATGTACAAAAATAAATCTAGCTTAAATTACATTTTTGAGCTGCTCAAAATATTTATTTTACTTAGACATTTCTATATTTTCGGACTGCTCTGTCCCAGATTTATAGTATTGCATTATACGTGACTTTCACCTATGAAGGAGACATTTTTAGACCAGGCTATAGAAAAGTTAGTTGTAGATAAATGAGTTTGCTTTCTCCACAAAAAAAACCCTAGCTTCTTTATGATTTTTGAGCTGCTCCAAATGTTCATTTACTAATCTATGTTCTGATGAAAGTTTCAGTTTTCCAGATTTATAACACTGTGTTGTACATGCATTTCACCTATGAAGGGTTGATTTCTAGACTGAGCAATAGAAGCGTTATTTGTAGATAAATGAGTTACCTTTCTCCACAAAAAAACCTAGCTTAATTCAGATTTTTGAGCTACTCCAAACATTCATTTTACTAAACTATATTCTGCTTAAAGTTTCAATTTCTCAGATTTAAAGATTTGTCTTGCATGACATGGAATCCTCAAAATAGCAACATCAAGCTCTTACTAAACATCACTACAAACTACATACGTTCTAAATTGAGTTAGATTACTCACAATTACTCACCAAAGGTTGAAATTGAACTTAGATGTTGTTTTTGAGCTTAATGGAGCTTAAACTTCAAACTACAAGGATGAACTTCTTCTTCTTCTTAACTTTTCTTCTCTCTTTTTCTCATGAACTACACAAGTCTCCTAATTTTCTCTCCAAAAATTCAGATTATAATCCAACTAAGAGAGTGAAGTGTGTTTAAGTGCTTGTTTATATAGAATTTCCATGTGCTAGGTGTCCTTTGCATGCTGCATGCTTAGGATATGTGTCCTACAAGTGGACATGTGTCAAAGGGGTGTGACATGCGGCTGCCATATGGCCGGCCATGTGGGGCCCACTGCGGGTTGTGTGCTACTTCCTCGATTTGCATGCATAAGTTTCTCAATATACGTGTCAGTCTCGATTTACGTGCAAACAGGTACTGCTTCTAATGTTCGGATCCGAGTACGGGACTAAGTTAAATCTTATTATGGTCGAGTCGATATGGTTACTACAATCTATATGATAATACTACAACACGTTCATACCATTTCGTAATTAAAATAATAGTATAATAATATAGTCGGTCCAATATTGAAATTCAAAAAACTGATATTATTAATGAAAAGAAAATTACAGGTATTACATCACCTCCTTAACGGGGCCGAACCACATCCAATTCTCCTCACTTCATCTCTCCCTCATATAATTACTCTTACCAAATTTTTGGCATCATCAGTTTGGCGCCGTTTGTGGGAAACCAACTGATTTATCCAAAAGCAAATCTTTGACTGATCAACATGACTCCAAAAAAAGGTAAGAACACCACAGCTCCAACGGGACCGGCGAACTCATAAGCGGGACGACCGGCTGCCTCTATGACCTCCGAGCAGGTCATCGCGGCTCTCGCACAACTCCTAGAGGGCCAGCAGCACCCAGCAGCAAATTGAAGCATTGCTGGCTCGGCAAGATGAGCTCTTCCAAATTGAGGAGCAGCCTGGGAAAGGCGCACCCAACCAAAAGCCTCCACGGGTCAGACAACATACCCACACTGCACCTGCATCCCTGCCGGGTTGGAGAGGGCGTGGGGATGACGAACATAGCCAGGCCCCCAGGCGAACCCGACAACATACCTGGGCTAACTAGCTCCGGGTGGGAGACGCCAGAGACATCATCAATAGTAAGCATGCTGCCAGAAAGGAGGGGCCAGGATATACGGCCCAGGAATCGGCCGAGGACCCCCCAGTCAGGAGCCGGGGAGATCTTAGGCACACGATCACCCAGAACCAGAGCCGGGTCCTATCCCCAAGGACAGCACACTTTGAAGAAGAGGCCTCGTCTGATCCGACCTACCTCTAGGACGTAGAAAGGAATACCAAGCAGAAAGGCGTAAAGGCTCAAATCTAGGACCTGCAGAAACAGATCGAGCAACTGAGCCGCAAGCAGTGTCATGATCATACCGACACAGAGACCGAGTCACCCTACACCATTCGGGTCACCGGATTCCCCATCCCGCAAAAGTTTAAGCCACCGTATCTCAACTCTTATGACGGGATTGAGAGCCGAGTGGATCACGTTCATACCTACAAGGCCTAGATGGCGTTAGTCACTACCGTCGACGAGTTACTGTGCCTGGCCTTTCCCAGCACTCTCAAGGGGCCAGCCATGTAGTGGTTCCACGCTCTTAAACCCCAAATGGTTGATGACTTCAAGCCACTGAGCAAGCTTTTCATTAGCCAATTCGTAGGGATGCTTAACCGGTCGCAGTCGGACACCCAACTACTGACCGTCAAGCAACATAAGGGGGAATCCCTAAAGGACTACAGTATACACCCCGATTTTGATCGACCGTCGAATTTAGGAGAGCATCACCTCCACGTCCGATGATGATAAGGACCGAAAGATTCGAAGTATTCCAAGCTCTTCAGAAAGTTCTCCAAACGCAATAAAATTTCACAGGAAGAAGGAAATACCAGGTACTTAGGAGAATTCAGGTATAAAACATCACTTTTGGAAAAGATCTTCGAAAAAAAGTTTTTTTTAAGAAAATGGAGAGAAGAAAAGACCTGAAAGGGGAAGTTTAACAGAAGCCGGCACATGGCACTTTTGGCGGCACTCAATGAGTGTCGTACGGCAGTCACAGAATGCCGGACCGGCACTTACTGAGTGCCGCTGACAATATTTCTGACTGCTGTTTGCTTTAACAGTCTGTATTTTGTGGTACAATATGTATATGTATGCAGATAAGACAAAAAATTGATAAAGTAAGGCTGACATAAACGCGATAATTAATAATTTGGTGCGGCTCTCAATAAGTGTCGCGCGGCACTCATGGAATGCCGCCGCGGACCCAAAATAATTTTTTCTAAGTAGATTAATGTGTTAGGAAGTCACCCTAAAAAGAACAAAGCATTTATGATCTTTTTACTATTTTTAGAAAATCGTGCAAGAACTCTAGACAGAAGGTTGTAGAATGCTGAGTGATGTCTGGTTTTTGTCCAATTCCCGGGGATCCAACCATTGAAACTTTGATTTCTTTTTCAGGTAAAAAACTAGACACACTGAAGCATCTTGTGTCCAAAATTCATCAAGATCAAACCATGGGAACCATGGGAGAAAAGCTTGGAAGATCTTCAAAGGAGAGAAGCTTTGAGGATAGTTTGGAGGTGATCCTCTAACCACAAGTTGTTTTTCTTCATTCTTTTGAACTTCAAATCTTAAAACTACTTAGTCTTTTGATTAACTTTTTTAGAAGTTTTATTAGGGAACTTGCAAACTTTAAATTCCTTTTCTTTTAGTTCTTTCTTTTCTTCTTCTTTGTTTATACTTCTCTCTTGAGATTCTTGGAAGTCTTCCATACTTCAATTGAATCTCATGAGTTGGATCCCTTGATTCCATATGAGCTTGTGCTCCCCCATGAGAGTCAAGGTTGATCATCCTTTATATAAGAGCAAGTAAATGAATCTAAACCCCCACCATGGTTTGGGATTCTTTAACTTAAGGTTTCATGGAATCCCCTTTCATATTCCTCGAAAACCTATGGGTATTAGCTATGTTTGTTTGTACTTCTCTCTTGAGATTCTTGAAGGCTCATGAGTATTAGTTATATCTTCATCTCCAATGACCATCAAGTGGTAGGAGAAAGTAGTTTGAGTCTAAGCCCATCTCCATGGTTTAGATTCATTATCTTGAGATTTCATGGAGTCTATTCATACTTCATTTGATATCTACAAATATAAAGGTCTTTAGCCTCCAATGACCATCAAATGGTAGGAGCAAATGGTTTAGTTTAAGTCTAACTTCATGGTTTAATAGTTGGGGTTAACAAATAAAAGTTGAACTTGACAAGGAAACAGTGGGTTCATAAACCAGTTTTGATCAAAAAAGTTTAGTTCGAAATCAGACCGTTGACAGAAGGTTATAGAATGTTGAGTGATGTCTAGTTTTTGTCCAATTCTCGGAGATCCAACCGTTGAAACTTTGATTTCTTTTTTCGGTTAAAAATTAGACACACAGAGGCATCTTGTGTCTAAAATTCATCAAGATCAAACCATGGGAACCATGCTTTTTATTTCTTTAAAGTTATGATCTGCCCTCAGCAATTTCTAGAATTCTGTAATAGTTTTCATCAATCTTATGAATAATGGCTTAGATGAAATTTTCATGAGTCAAGGTGCAAACCATGTTTCAATAATGATTAGTTAAGCTGGAATTCAGAGTTTAAGTGATCTAAATCATTGAGTATTTCATAATTTATTCTTGTTCATGAACATGTTCATCCATATGGCTTGACACTTATAATTAGGACTTAGTTGCTTTAGATTTAATTACATTTGATAGATTTAAGCTAGAAATTCAGGATTGTTATTTCTAACTTCATATCTTGTATAGCATATGGACTAACCCTTTGTTTTGCAGCGCAGTTAAGGTATGATTTCTTGAACTCCTCTTAGTTTATTTTAATTTCTTGATTTTATCGACTTTTTTTTACCTTCATGCGCGACACATTAGAATTAAGATTTTGCCTTACATGTATATATGTGGATTAGAGACTCTTTTCCTAGGTTTGATCATTGGAGGCTAAAGACCTTTATATTTGTAGATTTCAAATGAAGTATGAATAGACTCCATGAAATCTCAAGATAATGAATCTAAACCATGGAGATGGGCTTAGACTCAAACTACTTTCTCCTACCACTTGATGGTCATTAGAGATGAAGATATGACTAATACTCATGAGCCTTCAAGAATCTCAAGAGAGAAGTACAAACAAACATAGCTAATACCCATAGGTTTTCGAGGAATATGAAGGGGATTCCATGAAACCTTAAGTTAAAGAATCCCAAATCATGGTAGGGGTTTAGATTCATTTACTTGCTCCTATATAAAGGATGATCAACCTTGACTCTCATGGGGGAGCACAAGCTCACATGGAATCAAGGGATCCAACTCATGAGATTCAAGTAAAGTATGGAAGACTTCCAAGAATCTCAAGAGAGAAGTATAAACAAAGAAAAAGAAAAGAAAGAACTAAAAGAAAAGGCAATTAAAGTTTGCAAGTTCCCTAATAAAACTTCTAAAAAAGTTAATCAAAAGACCGAGTAGTTTTAAGATTAGAAGTTAAATTCGACTTGTTTATCCACTGGTCCAATGACAAGGTTAAGAGAGATGATACCCATGACTGCTCTTTAAGTGTTGTCATATGCCCTGACCTTTTGTTGGGACGGCACGAAGGACGATTCATCTAAACCCATCCGTTTGGCTGTTCGGAAGGGGCATACATTCAGAGCAGACCCGTTGTCAACGAGACAAGCGGGCACGGTGTTCCCCAAACATTCAACAGTGAAATACAACGGCTTGTTGAGCATGGGTCCTCCGGGGGGCACGTCATTTGAAGAAAAGGTAATAGCCAAGGTCGGAATTCTGCCAATCATTCCCACAATATCTTCCAGTGTTGTGTTGATGGGAACATCAGATTGGTTCAGGGCGTCCAGCACTGCCTGCTTGTGGCGTTTTGATGCTATCAGCAACCCCCAAATGGTGATATTGGCCTGGGTTTTCTTCATCTACTTTAAAACCCTATCTTCTTCCTCTTCTTCGTTCATCTTCCCTTTTCCCTTGTCCAACTTTGTCCCTGGATGATCTTCCTCTAGCTCATGCGGTTTAAAGTGTCTGCCTGACCGAGTTAAATGACTGACTTCTTCCCTTGCCCACAGATTGTCAACTTCTGAATCAACTTTCAAAGTACCCTCTGCCATCTCTGTTTCTTTGTCGCTCTCGTACCAAAGATCATCTTCCACCTGGCTCACGTCTCGACCGTCACTCCCTTGAATCCACCAGTCTAACTGTCCTATTTCACTCTTCTCCGGCTGATCCTCCAAAGCACAGATTGTCGAATCCTTAGGTAGCTAGTATGACTTTCTTGGTGTCCCGGCCTTAGTGATTAGCCTAGACGGATCAGAGGTTGCTTCTTCTATCCCCAAGAGATAAAGGCCCTGCGGTGGTGGCACAACTCGATGATTCGGAAGTGGATTTCTAGTAACATTCGAAGCTCTGGTAGGGGGTTCTGAAATTACCTTGTTATCAATGAGGTTCTGAATTTCGTGCCTTAATCTCATACACCTATCCATTGAGTGACCCTTCTGCTGATGAAATTTGCAAAAGAGGTCCCCTTGGAAATTTGGCCGTAGTGGACTCGGTAGAGGTCGAGGTTCCAACTGACGGAGATGCCCCTTTGCTAGCAGTCTATCGAGGGCAGTTGATAGTGACACTCCCAGATCTGAGAACTTCCTCGGTGCTTTGTCCACCCCTCTCCTCGGTGTTATGTCAAATTTCCTTTCTGGCCCATTCAGTGTATTGACATCGGTGGGACCAGAGTGACCCCCCATTTGTCCTCCGTTGGACCCATAGTTTGGCCTCCTGTACCGGTTTGGTTGCTCCTCTTTCTTGATTACCCCCTCTTGGATTGCATCCTCTATCCTTGCCCCGACATCGAAAACCTCAGCAAAGGTGTTGATCAACTGGAATGTCATCTTTTCTTGGTACACTGGCTGTAGATTCTTCATCAATATTCGGATCTGGTCCTTCTCAGATGGCCTTTGTACCATTTTAGCTGCCTTTTCCCTCCATCTGCTCAGGTATTCGGCGAATGATTCTTTGTTCCCTTGCCTAGTGGTCTCCAAATCTTGGACAGTGACATCTAAATCTTGATTGTACTCGTACTGTGCCACAAATGCTTTGATCACTTCCTCCCACACCCTGGTTTTGCTTAGTTCGAGAGTAAGATACCAGGATAAAGTAGCCCCTGTCAAAGTCTGTTGGAATAGGACTGCCATCATGGTTGTGCTCAGCCCACTTGGTTGGAAAGCCCCGATACACATTCTTATATGGCTGCGAAGATTGTCGGTCCCATCAAATTTGTCAAAAATTAGCATCTTAAACCCGACAGGCAGTGTCTCACGCACTCCATCATATAATCCTTCCAGTTCCATCAGATAGGTGTGGACCCCTTGAGCCTTGCGCATCACCCTTTCCAACTTCTCTAGTGGTGCATCGACGGCCTTCTTCTTTTCCTTCTGCCCTTTCTTGGATGGTTGGTACCCCAGACCATGAGTGTGAGTCTGAGTAGGAATTTTTGGAAACTCCGGCTGACCTTGGTGGTTCTTTCCCAACCCCAATCCTGGAAAGAAACCCATTCTCTTCATGATTCCTGCGACCAACAGGCTTGCGTATTGGTCAAAGTAAAGAGGCAGGAATTCTTTTTACTTTTCTTCTTCAATCATGCCGACAAACTCGAACCCTCCCATGTTTGCTTCTTCTTCTTGTAGTTGTAATTCTAGAACTGGTGCACTTGATGATGCTTCGGACGAACGATCCTAACTGTCCCCGAGAATGTCGCAGACCTGGCCCTTCCAAACACATTTGACCTTTGGATGAATGGTGGATGGTATGGCACCTAAGCTATACAACCATGGCCTCCCTAGTAATAAATTAAAAGAGGCGGGGATATAAATGATTTGAAATTTGGCTTGTTTATCCACTGGTGCAATGACGAGGTTAAGAGAGATGATACCCATGACTGCTCTTTGAGTGTTGTCATATGCCCTGACCTTTTGTTGGGATGGCACGAAGGACGATTCATCTAAATCCATCCATTTTGCTGTTCGGAAGGGGCATACATTCAGAGCAGACCCGTTGTCAATGAGACAAGCAGGCACGGTGTTCCCCAAACATTCAACAGTGACATACAACGGCTTGTTGAGCATGGGTCCTCCGGGGGGCACGTCATTTGAAGAAAAGGTAATAGCCAAGGTCGGAATTCTGCCAATCATTCCCACAATATCTTCCGGTGTTGTGTTGATGGGAACATCAGATTGGTTCAGGGCGTCCAGCACTGCCTGCATGTGGCGTTTTGATGCTATTAGCAACCCCCAAATGGTGATATTGGTTCGGTGGTGGTCGGCGATTCAGCTCTTCTATCATCCCCATCATGCGGTTCATGTTTTCGGCCTGTCGCCTCATTTGCTCCGCTTGTTGTTCTACTAGTGTCCTTAACCCAACTGTTTCTTCATTGTTTCTTTCTTCGGCCATGTCAGTGTATTCTCTTCTTACCAGCCTCGCCATGGGATCCTTAAAACACGCTTGATTTGACGTTGATGCTATTTTTGCTCCTACAACAAATTTTGAAATTTTCTTTTAAGAACTTTTTGTCCGTTTTCTTTTGTCGTACAAAGACATTTTTTATTTGGTAAAAACTTTCATTTATATATCACACGGATGCAATGCATGTGTGCGTGTGTGCCTATTCTATATGCCAAACAAAAGAAAAACCCTAGTCCTACCACATAAACATATAAGCACATAAAAATCCTCAGCCATATCAAGTGCGCTAATTTCTCCTCTCATTGTGATCTCACTACCCTCTCAAATGTTGGATATTCAAAGAAAATTTCAATAATTATTTGAAAAACATTTTTTAAATGATGAAATATTTCAAAAACAATTCTCAAGGATTTTGAATCTTTTATTTAAAAAAATGAGGATGAAAACATTTACCAAAAAACAAAAAAAAAATAAAAGATGATTGGATTGAAATTTTGCTTTAAAATTCATTTGAAGAGCATTTCTTTCAAAAACAATTCCCAAGATTTTGGATTTTTCTTTAGAAAATGATCATATGAAAATGTACCTTAACAAAGTGATTAATTTGAAGTTTTAATCAAAAAGGTTAACTCGAAAGATTTTTCGAAAGGGTGATTGAAAAACCTTGGGGAAAAGATAGTAAAATCTGTTTGCTTTCAAAGATGGTCTTAAAACTCTTTGGGTAGAAGGATCACATGATCAGATTATCACCGTACTTTCCATGAATTCGGATACATACAAGGTCAATGATGCTTAGATAAACATGATATCAGAAGTATAATCTTATAATCAAAGTTTGGCATGTTCTCCAAATATCGTGGATCATGAGGAGAAATGGCTAAAAGGTGATTAAAAAATTATACATCTTTCATCAAGCAAGTATCGTCATCATCTCAAGTATCGTCATCATCTCAAGTAATCCCTTTCGGGCATACAAAACTTCCTAGCATATAATCCTAATCAAGAACTGATTTCCTAAGATTGAAAGGTTTTATAGAAACTACTATACAAAAGCTGGGTTTTGGTCAAATAAGGGACCCTTGACACACATCCGATAGGATGCTTAATATACCAAATCACGGTACGAGATCAAGGGTGATCACACAGTCCCATGATGACTTGACCGACCGGGTTTAATCATTATTTATGTAAGAGCAAGTAAATAAATCTAAACCCCCACCATGGTTTGGGATTCTTTAACTTAAGGTTTCATGGAATCCCCTTTCATATTCCTCGAAAACCTATGGGTATTAGCTAGGTTTGTTTGTACTTCTCTCTTGAGATTCTTGAAGGCTCATGAGTATTAGTCATATCTTCATCTCCAATGACCATCATGTGGTAGGAGAAAGTAGTTTGAGTCTAAGCCCATCTCCATGGTTTAGATTCATTATCTTGAGATTTTATGGAGTCTATTCATACTTCATTTGAAATCTACAAATATAAAGGTCTTTAGCCTCCAATGACCATCAAATGGTAGGAGCAAATGGTTTAGTTTAAGTCCAACTTCATGGTTTAATAGTTGGGGTTAACAAATAAAAGTTGAACTTGACAAGGAAACAGTGGGTTCATAAACCGATTGTGATCAATGATTTTTAGTTCGAAATCAGACCGCTGAAACTGAATGAAACCAACGGGAAAGTGTCAATAACACAATGTTTTACCACTGTAATTTTTGTTTTAAGGAGATTTCATGTTTAAAGTGGTTTGGTCATGAGTTTTGTGAAGTCACTACAATCTGTCCAGAATTTCATAACAGTAACACTCTTTTGAAATAAGTAAATCAGAACCTTAATAAGGTATTTGTAACCCAAAATGATTTTTTCTAAGTAGATTAATGTGTTAGGAAGTCACTCGTTAATCAAAAGACCAAGTAGTTTTAAGATTAGAAGTTTAAAAGAATGAAGAAAAACAACTTGTGGTTAGAGGATCACCTCCAAACTATCCTCAAAGCTTCTCTCCTTTGAAGATCTTCCAAGCTCTTCTCCCTCAAATATATGTTAGTGTAGTGTAGTGCAGTGGTAGTTATTTCTTGTGTGTCCTCCCAAGGAAGATTCTCCCTCTTTCATAGACAAAATTACCAAGTATTTTCAGTGAATTCGGAGTAAAAGATAGGTGTAAATATCTCATTTGGTGGTACAATACATACTTCCTGAAAATAGACAGACTGCTGTAGAAGGCGGCAATCAAAAATCCTTTGCGACAGTCAGTGGATGCTGCTGCAGCACTCCGTGAAAGCCGCGGCGGCATTCCATGACTGCCGCGCGATTTTTAATCAGAAAGGTGAACTCCAAAGAATTTTCGAAAGGGTGATCGAAAAACCTTGGGGAAAAGATAGTAAAATATGTTTGCTTTCAAAGATGGTCTTAAAACTCTTTGGGTAGGAGGATCACATGATCAGATTATCACCGTACTTTCCATGAATTCGGATACATACAAGGTCAATGATACTTAGATAAACATGAAATAAGAAGTATAATCTTATAATCAAAGTTCGGCATGTTCTCCAAATATCGTGGATCATGAGGAGAAATTGCTAAAAGGTGATTAAAAGATTATACATCTTTCATCAAGCAAGTATCGTCATCATCTCAAGTAATCCCTTCCGGGCATACAAAACTTCCTAGCATATAATCCTAATCAAGAACTGATTACCTAAGATTGAAAGGTTCTATAGAAACTACTATGCAAAAGCTGGGTTTTGGTCAAATAGGGGACCCTTGACACACATCCGATAGGATGCTTAATATACAAAATAACGGTACGAGATCAAGGGTGATCACACAGTCCCATGATGACTTAACCAATCGGGTTTAATCATCCTTTATATAAGAGCAAGTAAATGAATCTAAACCCCCACCATGGTTTGGGATTCTTTAACTTAAGGTTTCATGGAATCCCCTTTTATATTCCTCGAAAACCTATGGGTATTAGCTATGTTTGTTTGTACTTCTCTCTTGAGATTCTTGAAGGCTCATGAGTATTAGTCATATCTTCATCTCCAATGACCATCAAGTGGTAGGAGAAAGTAGTTTGAGTCTAAGCCCATCTCCATGGTTTAGATTCATTATCTTGACATTTCATGGAGTCTATTCATACTTCATTTGAAATCTACAAATACAAAGGTCTTTAGCCTCCAATGACCACCAAATGGTAGGAGAAAATGGTTTAGTTTAAGTCCAACTTCGTGGTTTAATCGTTGGGGATAACAAATAAAAGTTGAACTTAACAAGGAAACAGTGGGTTCATAAACCGGTTTTGATCAAAGATTTTTAGTTCGAAATCAGACCGTTGAAACTGAATGAAACAAACGGGAAAGTGTCAACAACAAAATGTTTTACCACTGTAATTTTTGTTTTAAGGAGATTTCATGTTTAAAGTGGTTTGGTCATGAGTTTTGTGAAGTCACTATAATCTGTCCAGAGTTTCAGAACAGTAACACTCTTTTGAAATAAGTAAATCAGAATCTTAATAAGGTATTTGTAACCCAAAATGATTTTTTCTAAGTAGATTAATGTGTTAGGAAGTCACCCATTAATCAAAAGACCAAGTAGTTTTAAGATTAGAAGTTCAAAAGAATGAAGAAAAACAACTTGTGGTTAGAGGATCACCTCCAAACTATCCTCAAAGCTTCTCTCCTTTGAAGATCTTCCAAGCTCTTCTCCCTCAAATATATGTTAGTGTAGTGTAGTGGTAGTTATTTCTTGTGTGTCCTCCCAAGGAAGATCCTCCCTCTTTTATAGACAAAATTACCAAGTATTTTCAGTGAATTCAGAGTAAAAGACAAGTGTAAATATCTCATTTGGTGGTACAATACATACTTCCTGAAAATAGACAGACTGCTGTAGAAGGCGGCAGTCAAAAATCCTTTGCGGCAGTCAGTGGATGCTGCTGCGGCACTCCGTGAAAGCCGCGGCGGCATTCCATGACTGCCGCGCGAGTTTTATTCAGAAAGGTGAACTCCAAAGATTTTTCGAAAGGGTGATCGAAAAACCTTAGGGAAAAGATAGTAAAATATGTTTGCTTTCAAAGATGGTTTAAAACTCTTTGGGTAGGAGGATCACATGATCAGATTATCACCGTACTTTCCATGAATTCAGATACATACAAAGTCAATGATGCTTAGATAAACATGATATAAGAAATATAATCTTATAATCAAAGTTCGGCATGTTCTCAAAATATCGTGGATCATGAGAAAAATTTGCTAAAAGGTGATTAAAAGATTATACATCTTTCATCAAGCAAGTATCGTCAGCATCTCAAGAAATCCCTTCCGGGCATACAAAACTTCCTAGCATATAATCCTAATCAAGAACTGATTACCTAAGATTGAAAGGTTATATAGAAACTACTATGCAAAAGCTGGGTTTTGGTCAAATAGGGGACCCTTGACACACATCTGATAGGATGCTTAATATACCAAGTCACGGTACGAGATCAAGGGTGATCACACAGTCCCATGATGACTTGACTGACCGGGTTTAATAATCCTTTATATAAGAGCAAGTAAATGAATCTAAACCCCCACCATGGTTTGGGATTCTTTAACTTAAGGTTTCATGGAATCCCCTTTCATATTCCTCGAAAACCTATGGGTATTAGCTATGTTTGTTTGTACTTCTCTCTTGAGATTCTTGAAGGCACATGAGTATTAGTCATATCTTCATCTCCAATGACCATCAAGTGGTAGGAGAAAGTAGTTTGAGTCTAAGCCCATCTCCATGGTTTAGATTCGTTATCTTGACGTTTCATGCAGTCTATTCATACTTCATTTGAAATCTACAAATACAAAGGTCTTTAGTTCGTGGTTTAATCGTTGGGGATAACAAATAAAAGTTGAACTTAACAAGGAAACAGTGGGTTCATAAACCGGTTTTGATCAAAGATTTTTAGTTCGAAATCAGACCGTTGAAACTGAATGAAACAAACGGGAAAGTGTCAACAACAAAATGTTTTGCCACAGTAATTTTTGTTTTAAGGAGATTTCATGTTTAAAGTGGTTTGGTCATGAGTTTTGTGAAGTCACTACAATCTATCCAGAGTTTGAGAACAGTAACACTCTTTTGAAATAAGTAAATCAGAACCTTAATAAGGTATTTGTAACCCAAAATGATTTTTTCTAAGTAGATTAATGTGTTAGGAAGTCACCCATTAATCAAAAGACCAAGTAGTTTTAAGATTAGAAGTTCAAAAGAATGAAGAAAAACAACTTGTGGTTAGAGGATCACCTCCAAACTATCCTCAAAGCTTCTCTCCTTTGAAAATCTTCCAAGCTCTTCTCCCTCAAATATATGTTAGTATAGTGTAGTGGTAGTTATTTCTTGTGTGTCCTCCCAAGGAAGATCCTCCCTCTTTTATAGACAAAATTACCAAGTATTTTCAGTGAATTCAGAGTAAAAGACAAGTGTAAATATCTCATTTGGTGGTACAATACATACTTCCTGAAAATAGACAGACTGCTGTAGAAGGCGGCAGTCAAAAATCCTTTGCGGCAGTCAGTGGATGCTGCTGCGGCACTCCGTGAAAGCCGCGGCGGCATTCCATGACTGCCGCGCGAGTTTTATTCAGAAAGGTGAACTCCAAAGATTTTTCGAAAGGGTGATCGAAAAACCTTAGGGAAAAGATAGTAAAATATGTTTGCTTTCAAAGATGGTTTAAAACTCTTTGGGTAGGAGGATCACATGATCAGATTATCACCGTACTTTCCATGAATTCGAATACATACAAGGTCAATGATGCTTAGATAAACATGATATAAGAAGTATAATCTTATAATCAAAGTTTGGCATGTTCTCCAAATATCGTGGATCATGAGGAGAAATTGCTAAAAGGTGATTAAAAGATTATACATCTTTCATCAAGCAAGTATCGTCATCATCTCAAGTAATCCCTTCCGGGCATACAAAACTTCCTAGCATATAATCCTAATCAAGAACTGATTACCTAAGATTGAAAGGTTCTATAGAAACTACTATGCAAAAGCTGGGTTTTGGTCAAATAAGGGACCCTTGACACACATCCGATAGGATGCTTAATATACCAAATAACGGTACAAGATCAAGGGTTATCACACAGTCCCATGATGACTTGACCGACCGGGTTTAATCATCCTTTATATAAGAGCAAGTAAATGAATCTAAACCCCTACCATGGTTTGGGATTCTTTAACTTAAGGTTTCATGGAATCCCCTTTCATATTCCTCGAAAACCTATGGGTATTAGCTATGTTTGTTTGTACTTCTCTCTTGAGATTCTTGAAGGCTCATGAGTATTAGTCATATCTTCATCTCCAATGACCATCAAGTGGTAGGAGAAAGTAGTTTGAGTTTAAGCCCATCTCCATGGTTTAGATTCATTATCTTGACATTTCATGGAGTCTATTCATACTTCATTTGAAATCTACAAATACAAAGGTCTTTAGCCTCCAATGACCACCAAATGGTAGGAGCAAATGGTTTAGTTTAAGTCCAACTTCGTGGTTTAATCGTTGGGGATAACAAATAAAAGTTGAACTTAACAAGGAAACAGTGGGTTCATAAACCGGTTTTGATCAAAGATTTTTAGTTCGAAATTAGACCGTTGAAACTGAATGAAACAAACGGGAAAGTGTCAACAACAAAATGTTTTACCACTGTAATTTTTGTTTTAAGGAGATTTCATGTTTAAAGTGGTTTGGTCATGAGTTTTGTGAAGTCACTATAATCTGTCCAGAGTTTCAGAACAGTAACACTCTTTTGAAATAAGTAAATCAGAACCTTAATAAGGTATTTATAACCCAAAATGATTTTTTCTAAGTAGATTAATGTGTTAGGAAGTCACCCATTAATCAAAAGACCAAGTAGTTTTAAGATTAGAAGTTCAAAAGAATGAAGAAAAACAACTTGTGGTTAGAGGATCACCTCCAAACTATCCTCAAAGCTTCTCTCCTTTGAAGATCTTCCAAGCTCTTCTCCCTCAAATATATGTTAGTATAGTGAAGTGGTAGTTATTTCTTGTGTGTCCTCCCAAGGAAGATCCTCCCTCTTTTATAGACAAAATTACCAAGTATTTTCAGTGAAATCGGAGTAAAAGACAGGTGTAAATATCTCATTTGGTGGTACAATACATACTTCCTGAAAATAGACAGACTGCTGTAGAAGGCGACAGTCAAAAATCCTTTGCGGCAGTCAGTGGATGCTGCTGCGGCACTCCGTGAAAGCCGCGGCGGCATTCCATGACTGCCACGCGAGTTTTAATCAGAAAGGTGAACTCCAAAGATTTTTCGAAAGGGTGATCGAAAAACCTTGGGGAAAAGATAGTAAAATCTGTTTGCTTTCAAAGATGGTCTTAAAACACTTTGGGTAGGAGGATCACATGATCAGATTATCACTGTACTTTCCATGAATTCGGATACATACAAGATCAATGATGCTTAGATAAACATGATATAAGAAATATAATCTTATAATCAAAGTTCGGCATGTTCTCCAAATATCGTGGATCATGAGGAGAAATTGCTAAAAGATGATTAAAAGATTATACATCTTTCATCAAGCAAGTATCGTCATCATCTCAAGAAATCCCTTCCGGGCATACAAAACTTCCTAGCATATAATCCTAATCAAGAACTGATTACCTAAGATTGAAAGGTTCTATAAAAACTACTATGCAAAAGCTGGGTTTTGGTCAAATAAGGGACCCTTGACACACATCCGATAGGATGCTTAATATACCAAATCACAGTACGAGATCAAGGGTGATCACACAGTCCCATGATGATTTGACCGACCGGGTTTAATCATCCTTTATATAAGAGCAAGTAAATGAATCTCAACCCCCACCATGGTTTGGGATTCTTTAACTTAAGGTTTCATGGAATCCCCTTTCATATTCCTCGAAAACCTATGGGTATTAGCTATGTTTGTTTGTACTTCTCTCTTGAGATTCTTGAAAGCTCATGAGTATTAGTCATATCTTCATCTCCAATGACCATCAAGTGGTAGGAGAAATTAGTTTAAGTCTAAGCCCATCTCCATGGTTTGGATTCATTGTCTTGACATTTCTTGGAGTCTATTCATACTTCATTTAAAATCTACAAATACAAAGGTCTTTAGCCTCCAATGACCATCAAATGGTAGGTGCAAATGGTTTAGTTTAAGTCCAACTTCATGGTTTAATCGTTGGGGATAACAAATAAAAGTTGAACTTAACAAGGAAACAGTGGGTTCATAAACCGGTTTTGATCAAAGATTTTTAGTTCGAAATCAGACCATTGAAACTGAATGAAACAAACGGGAAAGTGTGAATAACAAAATGTTTTACCACTGTAATTTTTGTTTTAAGGAGATTTCATGTTTAAAGTGGTTTGGTCATGAGTTTTGTGAAGTCACTACAATTTGTCCAGAGTTTCATATCAGTAACACTCTTTTGAAATAAGTAAATCAGAACCTTAATAAGGTATTTGTAATCCAAAATGATTTTTTCTAAGTAGATTAATGTGTTAGGAAGTCACCCATTAATCAAAAGACCAAGTAGTTTTAAGATTAGAAGTTCAAAAGAATGAAGAAAAACAACTTGTGGTTAGAGGATCACCTCCAAACTATCCTCAAAGCTTCTCTCCTTTGAAGATCTTCCAAGCTCTTCTCCCTCAAATATATGTTAGTGTAGTGTAGTGGTAGTTATTTCTTGTGTGTCCTCCCAAGGAAGATCCTCCCTCTTTTATAGACAAAATTACCAAGTATTTTCAGTGAATTCGGAGTAAAAGACAGGTGTAAATATCTCATTTGGTGGTACAATACATACTTCCTGAAAATAGACAGACTGCTGTAGAAGGCGGCAGTCAAAAATCCTTTGCGGCAGTCTGTGGATGCTGCTGCGGCACTCCGTGAAAGCCGCGGCAGCATTCCATGACTGCCGCGCGAGTTTTAATCTGAAAGGTGAACTCCAAAGATTTTTCGAAAGGGTGATCGAAAAACCTTGGGGAAAATATTAAAATATGTTTGCTTTCAAAGATGGTCTTAAAACTCTTTAGGTAGGAGGATCATATGATCAGATTATCACCGTACTTTCCATGAATTCGGATACATACAAGGTCAATGATGCTTAGATAAACATGATATAAGAAGTATAATCTTATAATCAAAGTTCGGCATGTTCTCCAAATATCGTGGATCATGAGGAGAAATTGCTAAAAGGTGATTAAAAGATTATACATCTTTCATCTACCAAGTATCGTCATCATCTCAAGTAATCCCTTCCGGGCATACAAAACTTCCTAGCATATAATCCTAATCAAGAACTGATTTCCTAAGATTGAAAGGTTCTATTGAAACTACTATGCAAAAGCTGGGTTTTTGTCAAATAAGGGACCCTTGACACACATCCGATAGGATGCTTAATATACCAAATCACGGTACGAGATCAAGGGTGATTACACAGTCCCATGATGACTTGACCGACCGGGTTGCCCCGAGCCTCCAAGGTCATAGTTCCGTGCAATCGACTGGCTGGACATGCAAGTAAAATGCAACAGGCACACAAAAATTAATTAATTTGATTAAAAGGATATTTTTCAAGTTTAATCCTCGAGTGAACCCAAAATCAGAATTCTGGTCTGCAAAACCAGAGATTCTGGGTTCGATCCCAGTAGAGTCGCCAGATTGTGGATATCGCAATTTTCTTACCCACAATTTTTCTTTTAAAATTCCTTTAAAATTTCAAATTCAAAACAAATGAGTCGCCACTTAATTTTTAAAAGGAAAATTAAGAAACCATTTTAAAAGGAAACTGATCTTTTACGAAACCAAAGATTAACTAGGTCCGGGGATTATGGAATGAGAAGGGAAGGAGCCCATCGGACTAAAACACCCCTTCTCATCCTATCTCGTGATAGGCCTCTACTTAACATCCTTTTAATTGAATTACTAATCTAAGCATGCCCTCAACTAATACATAGATATACGTATATATTACACAAACATGTCGAAATGGTGTAAAATTACCAATTTACAAAATATCATTCAAAAGCCACGTAATTCAAGTAGCAAGCAATATGATATGCAATAAAAAACAAGAGAACTTACGACCGTTGAAACTGAATGAAACCAACGGGAAAGTGTCAATAACACAATGTTTTACCACTGTAATTTTTGTTTTAAGGAGATTTCATGTTTAAATTGGTTTGGTCATGAGTTTTGTAAAGTCACTACACAATCTGTCCAGAGTTTCAGAACAGTAACACTCTTTTAAAATAAGTAAATCAGAACCTTAATAAGGTATTTGTGACCCAAAATAATTTTTTCTAAGTAGCTTAATGTGTTAGGAAGTGTCACGCCCCGAATCCACACATGTGAACCCAAGACACGTGGCACGCCACCAAGGCCTTCAAACAACAATTTACAAATGAAAAAGAGGGAAAACAAGCATGTTTACACCATTATGTTAGACAAATTAAGCCCAAGGGCAAAATGGTAATTAATAAGGTATATCAAATTTTATACCAAAAGATAGGTTTTTGAGTCCCGGTTCCAACGCAACGAACGGTGCGCGAATCCGAGTTTTCTAGAGAGAGTTATGTCCGTTTCTGTAAAGGTCAATAGTGCAGCAAAATGACCTGCGGATCGATCCGCCCCAAAACCGGATCGATCCGGTTTTAGCAGAACCTCATTTTTGGCCCTCCAGAAGTGCCGGATCGATCCGCTCAAGACCCGGATCGATCCGGATTCTGCAGCACACATTTGATAGCAAAAACTCCTGTTCTGCAGCATCCTAACACCTCTAAATCCCATCCAAACTTCATGAAACTTTGCAAAACCATTTCAAAACCAATCTCAAATCATTTCAAACCATTTCCAAGATATGTTAACATGGTTTTCAAACATTAATCAAGATCCACCAATGCTACAATACTCAAACACTTCCAATTCTCTCAAAAATAACCAAAACATATGAGTTTTGATCCACACTCACAACTAACACATCCAAATCATAAAAACAAGAGTTTGAAAGTTACCAATATGATTTAAAACCATGAACAAGATGTGCAATGCAATCTCTCCCAAATCTCTCCCAAATACTCTCCCAAAACTCTCCCAAATCTCTCTCAAATATCCCCAATTCCCTCAAGATCAACCAAAACAAGTTTTCTTAAAACAAACTTCCATTCAAACAATTTTCAAACTACATTAACAAAGCAAGAAAGATACCAACAACATTTTAAGCTCTGGTTACAAAATTCACATGAGTCTTGGAGCGATTAAGCTAAAACTAACATAATCTACTAAGTTTTAGTACAAACCCAAGTTAGCTAATACAAACTACTATTTTAACTCAAAAACAACTATAGATATAAGCTACTACATTTACAAGCTTCCTCGCCCCAACGAACCCCAAGTTCATCTTCCCGGATTCTCGCCGCCGTGCTCACCTACAATGGTTATTCAATAACCACTACAATATATAAGCTATATGCTTAGTGAGAAATATCAATCAAGCACGCGGATGACATATCAATGTTTATATTCAACTCAACAAATATAATGATCTCCGGATAAGCAAGTATTTCATCCACCACTACCCGCAAGTCCGCGACTCCCCCGATAGTCCACGGCACAAGCCAATGACCCACGCCACACACATGCGGTCTAATGCCGTTGTCGGCAACAAGTGGTCGTCACCACGGAACAATCTCATGGTGGATTCATACAAGCTTTCCTTTGACCCACATAAACAACTAAACATGCTCACATAAACATATCATCATGCTTTTCACAAAATCATAGCTAAACATGAGAGATTAAGCTACATAGACATGAAATCAACATCATATGAACGTAACCATGAATCTCATCCATAGGCAAGATTGAAACCATTCACCTCTTTGCAATTCGCTCCTAGTTAAGAAATTAAAGCCCAAATCTACTCCGGGTTCAAATCCTACATGAATTCGACAAACTACGGATTACCGCTCCGAATTGGTCGTGAGAAATACGACGATTAAGCTCAATAAAATCAGTACCAAAACGTAGAACTCACCTCTACGAGTTCAAATCCGGTCTCGGAATGAAAATTGGTAGTCGAATGCGCCGTCAATCGTTGCCGAGAAGCTCCGACGAAACCCTCGTCTATTTTCTCTCTAACCGACCCAATTTGGAGAAGAAGATGATATGTATATCACCTTGTATCCACAGCTCATATATGAGCTTACCATTTCTATTATGAAACCCACCCAACTTTTGGTTATTTGAAATTTTACCCCCAACTAGTTTTGTAACAAACTATTTAGTCCTCTTAACTTAAGTGGGTATTTGTCTACGTCTCGCGTGGGTCCCATAAGTGGTCCCACATAATTTTATGAAGTTTCTAATTAGCCTACTAATTATATAACGTGTTCATTTCGTCCTCACCCAAGTATTCTAAATGACCACATAATTGGTCCCTAACAATAAACAATATATGCTAAACAACATATAATAATTTCACATATGCCTTAATAACCATTTAAGCACATAAGAGTAATTCCACAACTTTGTCCCATCACAATGGAACTTTCTCAAATCATGTCCCAATTTGGGACTGCCACATTGGCCAACATTGGGTTCCCAATCTGGACACCCATAATCAACTAGTGAGTTAAAACTCACTTAAACATGTGTTAATAAATACCAATTAATTATGCTAATGCATATCAAATCATAATTAACAATTAATCGCGGGAGTGGGTGTTACATCTCTCCCCTCCTTAAAAGAAGTTTGTCCCCAAACTTAAAGTACCTCAAGATTCGAATAAGAATGGATATTTCCCGCGCATCTCATCTTCCCGTTCCCACGTAGCCTCTTCAATGGAGTGATTACGCCACAAAACCATAACCAATGGAATAGACTTGGTTCTCAGAACTTGAACTTTTGCATCAAGAATTCTCACTGGATGTTCTATGTAAGTCAAGTCTTCTCTAATTTCCAATGGTTCTGGCGTAATGATATGACGTGCATCTGACACACAACGTCGCAACATTGATACGTGAAACACATTTTGAACGTTCTCCATTTCTTGTGGTAGCTCTAACCGGTATGCTACTGGTCCAACTCTACCAATGATTTCAAACGGTCCAACATACCTCGGATTCAGTTTTCCACGTTTTCCAAACCTCACAATCCCTTTGGTCGGTGACACCTTTAGGAACACAAAATCACCAACTTCAAACTCTATTAGTCTCCTTTTCAAATCCGCGTAGCTCTTGTAACGACTTTGAGCTGTTTGCAATCGTTGCTGTATCATCTTAACTTTCTCTGTGGTCTGCTGAACTATCTCAGGTCCCAATAGTTTCCGTTCTCCTACCTCAGCCCAACAAATCGGCGAACGACATCTACGCCCATATAAAGCCTCAAAAGGTGCCATCCCTATACTGGATTGAAAACTATTATTATAAGTAAATTCAGCCAATGACAAGTGTTGTTCCCAATCACCTTTGAAATCAAGAACACATAATCTAAGCATATCTTCCAATATCTGAATTACCCGTTATGATTGTCCGTCAGTCTGCGGATGGAAAGCTGTGCTAAAATTCAACTTTGTGCCCATAGCCTCTTGTAAACCCCTCCAAAATCTTAATGTAAATCTACTATCTCTATCAGAGATAATAGACACTGGAACTCCATGAAGCCTTACAATTTCCTGAACATATAACTCTGCCAACTTCATCGGATCATTCATCTTAATCGCGAGGAAATGCGCAGACTTGGTTAATCGGTCAACAATTACCTAAATACTATCATTTGATCTTCTAGATTTCAGTAAACCTGCTACAAAATCCATCGTGATGTTCTCCTACTTCCATTCTGGTAATGGCAATGGTTGCAATAATTCCGCTGATCACTATGTTCCTAACAACTAGTACGCTGCCAAAAGAAAAGGAAAGCCCGTCGAGTCAAGTATCGAGCGGCCAGATATCACCTTGTTGATGGTATCCTCTACAAAAAGGGGTTCTTTATCCCCTATCTCCGCTATGACCACCTTACCTAGGTACAGCCAATACTACGTGAAATCCACAAAAGTGTGTGCAGAAGTCATGTGGGAGGCCGGGCACTCTCACGTAAGGCCCTGCTGCAAGGTTATTACTGGACGAAAATGGCCCAAGATTCCCAAGAGTATGTTAAAAAATGTGACAAATGCTAAAGACATTCCCCATGATCAACCGACCAGGAGAGCTTCAGATACCAATCCTCAGCCCCTGACCGTTTGCTCAGTGGGGAATCGATATTGTCAGTCCCCTCCTGATGGGAAAAGGATAAGTTAAGTTCGTTATTATCACCGTGGACTACTTCACCAAATGGGTGGAGACCGAGCCCTTGGCGATAATCACCGAGAAGAAGATGGAGAGTTTTATTGAGAAAAACATCCTCAGCAGATTTGGCATTCCCCGGGTTTTGGTTAGCAACAACGGCAGGCAGTTCTGCTCGGGCTACGGAATATCCAATCATTACTCTTCTCCCGAGCATCCTCAAGCCAATGGTCAAGCCGAGGTGACAAACCAGACAATCGTGCAGTCAATCAAAACCAGGCTTGAAAAATCCAAGGGCCTTTGGGCAGAAGAGTTACCAACCCTCTTGTGGGCCTACCGCACCACCCCCCGAGCGGCAATGGGAGAGACACCATTCTCGCTCACCTACGACTTCGAGGTGGTAGTCCCCACAGAGCTCGGGTTACCCACACCTGTTGGAAAATTTCAACAAGCAGAACAACGAAGATGCCCTCAGAGCAGAACTTGACTTGGTAGAAGAAAAAAGAGACCGGGCATATCTGAAAGTGGCAGCTTACAAACAGAGGGTCTCCTGATACTTTAATAGCAAAGTCAAGCACCAGAGTTTCCAGGTCGGGGATCTCGATCTAAAGGCTCTAAACCAGTCTACCAAAGTCCCGAGCCATGGGAAGTTGGGGCCAAATTGGAAGGGACCATACCGAGTTACACGGGTCAACTGTCCGGGCACCTATTGGTTACAAACTCTAGATGGGCATGATCTTTCTCACCCTTGGAATGTTCAACACCTTCGAAAGTATTTTCAGTAATGCTCAGACGCGAGCGGGTGGTTAGCACTGGTTAGGAAGTTTTGTAGCTCTACTTGAGCTGTTATTATAAATTTTTGAAGGAAATAAAGATTTTCTGTTCTTACTACAAGCAATGATCCCTACCAGTGTTCCACAAAAAGACCTCGGGATCACACCGAGGCACAAAAGACCTTGGGTTCACACCCGAGGCATAAACAAACCTCGGGATCACACCCGAGGCACAAAAGACCTCAGGTTAAACCCCGTGGCACCGGCTTCGCTTAGGCCCAACCTACGATGGGGGAAAATCCCCCTAGGTGGCTGATGATAGCAAGCCTCAAAAGACCCTGCAACCACCCACGTTCCAGGTCGATTTCCTATGGTTACCCTTTTTGCAAACACATGCCTTAGCAAATGCTTGGGGGGTAAGGGCAGGGGGAGTACCAGACCAAAATAGGAAATCACACCGAGCACTAATAGGGGATGGAATCCTAGGACATTCCTAAGTATCTATAGTGCCCAGAGAAACTGCCGGATAATAAACTCCTATATAATATCGGGCGGGACCTTTAAGATAGGTCCCTAGAAGACCAAGCATTCTCTACCAGTTATAGTCCTAAACCTTTTCCTAAGGCAGGGATTTGGATCAACTAAAAGCCGGTCGGGTACTGACAATCGCAAATAGACACACAAGTACAAAAAAGTAAACCATTGATGCAAAAGGGGGCCTCGATGGACCTTTTCATTAATTAAAAACTATGTACATTGCCTAGGGGCAGTTGTAGTAGCCCCCCCCCCAAAAAAAAAAAAAAAAAAAAAAAAAACCACACACAAGCAGCTGCTACTGGTTGTCCACAACGACCACCTTTTCACCGGTGACTACAGTCCCGACTGGTCCAGCTTCAGCGGCGGCCTCCTCACCAGCTTGATCCTCCTTCAAATAGTCGAACTTCGCCCACGAATAGATCAAGAGATCCCAGTCCGGGTGGTCCGAGGCAGCACGGGCGGTCAGATCGGCGTTGCCTTTGAGGAAGCCCGCCTCAAACTCCTCGTCTATATCCTTGGCTTCGGCCTCCCGAGCAGCGGTGACCTCGGAGAGAGTCGCTGACAAGACCTCTGCCTCCTTCTCAGCAGCCACTCTCTCGGCCTCTACAGCCACTGCCTTAGTCTCTGCGGACTTTTGAGCGGCCCGCTTGATTGAAACACTGTCGCGAGCCTCCTCCAACTCCAAGGCCAAAGCCCTGGACTTCTTCTCTGCCCCGGAGAGGGCAAAGCCTACGGACCCCCGGGCGGACTTTTTTACAGACAGAGCCGCCTTAGCAACAACGAGCTTCTTAGCCACCTCGAGTAGGGTAGCCTCAGGCCCTGTCGCTAAGCAGCCAGCCTACAAAAAAGACAGAAGTTGTTAGTATTTCGGACGGAGCAGAAAAATAAAAGATGTGCAAACAAAATGCATAGACGGCTTACCATATGACTGACATTGTACAGCCAGCCGACTAAGGCCTCAGGCCCCAGTAGAGAACACTTGTCCACCCGACTCTATAGAAGCCCGGGAAAGACTCTCTCCCGGACCTCATCCGCCGTCTCCGCCACTGGCATCAAGGGAGGTCTCCCGTGCGATGCCAAGGGAGTGGGCTCATCCAGATACAGGAACGATACCCCCGTCGGTACAGCTGCAGGCGGTAGCTTGGGCGCCATGGCCATGGTGACCCTAGGAGTCGAGGTCCTCACTGCCTCCTTTCCCGTTTGGATCCCTCGAGAGATCTGCTTCTGTTGCTGGCCCTCAATGGGGTCCGGCTTCTTTCTCTTCTAGCCCGCTTGGGCCATCAATGCTGCCTCCTTCTCCTTTAAGGCCGCCGCGTCCTTAGGAGCCATCTCTGCATAGTCAGAAAGGATACACATTAATGACAGTTAAGTTAAAATTGAAAATGAGACAACCAAGAAATAGGTAGAGAATTCACCGAGAATGATTACAGGAAAGACGGGAGCTACGAAATGGTGCTTGGGCTTGTAGGAAGTTTTCTGGTCTCCCGTTCGGGTCAGCAGCTTATTGACGTCGGTTGGGTCCTCGACCAAGGACATTATCCTTGCCTGGCACTCGTCGGATAGACCGGCCAGGTTGAGTGATCCCTCTGCAAAGCAAAAAAAAAAAGCAGTTAGTTCAGCAATAATCACAAAGTAAACGCAAAGTAGAAAAGTAAATGGTGGCTTACTCCTCAGCTTTCTCGCCTAAGAGGTCCTCAACTGTGCCCCCGGCGCCTTTTCACAAAACCCGAGGGTGGACACTTAGAAGAATTTCTTCTTCTACCCCCTATTGTTGCTCGGGCAGTTCACTATTATCTCTCTTCCCTGCCTAGCCCCGAGCGAGAAGAAGTCGGCTTTCCCGTGCACTGGGAACGGCCGGTGTGTCTAAAAGAACTCCTACAGGGTGAGCTCGTACCCTAGAACCTGGGGCCAGAGGGAAATTGCTCCCATCAGGAACCTCCAGCCGTTCGGGGCAAGCTGCCCGGGGGAGATCTCAAGATATATCAGCACATCTCGAGCGGTAGGGTGAAGAGGGAGACGAAGGCCCACTAGAAGGGCATCCTCATACAAAGTAACAAAACCTAACTCGTTTATATGAGCCCCATCGTCGTGCACCGCTAGGGAAAAGTGATCGGGGATATCGTATCTCTTCCTGATTCAGCCTAAGTCAATGGTACAGAGAGTGCTAATAATCTGCTCGCAAGCAAACACTACATCGGGACTATTTGGCCTCGACTCCTCACTACTCGACCTTCCAAACACCGAGACAACTAGGACACCCTAAACCACCTCATCATCGGGCACTTGGACGGAGATCCTTCCCTCGCTATGTTGGTCAGAGGGGGTTGTAGAAGGTGGATCTAGGCTCTATCCAGCGTCCCTGATTGTGACTACTCATTCTCGGATCGGGAAGACGAGTCAAAACTGGAGTGACGCATCTCTAAGTTCTCTGTGACTGGGTAAAGGAGTAGTTGGCGGCCTATGTATGGGTCTGGAACCCTAAGTCTAATTTATAAAGGAGGCAAAGCTACGCACCTAAAAGGTAAAGCATATAAGGCCCTCATAGTCAAATAACACTAGTGCAAGGCTAACACAGGACAACCCGATTGGTTCAACCGCTCAGCTACACCTTCCATCCTAATGAAGAATATGAACCTAAGGAAAAAGAAATTCCACTCCCGGCCAGATCCTAGGGGGTTTGTTCTCTCCAGCCTCACTCAGAAAGAAATAAAAAGAAAGGGGAGAAGAAGGAATGCAATAAATGGAAACTTGGAAAGGAAGGACTTACAAGAATCAACGCAAAAAAGGACTCGGGAAACTCGACCGGGAAACTCTTGCTCTCAAAACTGCTCGGTTGTCTTTATCACTTGTCCAGAGGAATGAAATGAGAAAGTGTTCCTTATATAAGAAGCACGGACGACCCAAATCAGATCAGATCAGATCCAATGGCTATGGAGCTTTCCCGCTAAAACCGTCCGACAGCTATCATCTCGGGCACGTGAAGCATTGCCTCAAAAGGCGCGTATATAAAATACGCGATGAGACAGTCCAGTTACCCTGTGATTGGTTGGACCTCCACACTAACTTCGTTTAATCCTAACCAGGCCAGTCACTCCTTGATATGTGGCAATCATCGGCTCTGGGCCCACATGATCACCGCCCGATCTATACCCCAGTTGACCATCGTGATCGGTCTTACCCGAACAAGGGTCCCGACCTCCTTCTTGGACATTTTTCCAGAGCAGTACTAATTTTCAAAACCTCATCTAATAGAGCATCACATCAGTTTCGAAATGGGGGGCAGTTGATATGTACAAAAATATCAGGTCAAAGTCAAGCCTCGCCACCTCAACAAAGAGTAGCCAAGTCACCTTGAATCTGGGCTGACTACTCAACCATCTCGAGCCATTACACAAAACTGACTGATTTGGTCCAAAGCCCGGGCATTCGCGCCAGATTGACCCCACATGGGCGCACCTCCAGAAGGCATGGTTGCTCGCCCAGCAAGCCTCCAGACAGTTTTCTATCCCAGCTAGAAGTCTAAATGGAAGGAGCAAGTGGTTTCCTAAACCACTTAGGAAACTCTCCTAAATTCATGTAAATCGGTTGTAATCAGATTAAGCTTTCTAATCTGCAGACTTACCTTGTACGAGTGGTTTCTTACACCTACAAAAGAGGCCACTCACCCCCCCCCCCCTTGAGGGGGGTCGCATTCTAAACCTAAAGAATAGCATATTATATTCACTTATACGCATATACCTGGTCGATTAGGCTGGTAGTGCCGCCTACTCTATTGGCTCACCAATCCCGCCAGTGATTTGTTAGTGAAGCGCATCGATGCACAACGTGGATGTAGGTTACCTCATTAACGGGGTCGAACCACATCCAATTCTCCTCTCTTCATCTCTCCCTCATATAATTACTCTTACCCAATTTTTGGCATCATCACCAGAAGTTGCAGAAACTATATTAGGGTTCCCAAACCTTCTTTACCTCTCTATTAGGGTTCCTACCAACCCTAGTCTTTTCGACAATCATCCATAGGAGTCATAGGTGAAGACAACGTAGTAGAGGCTGCTGTACCATCAAATAGAAGAAAATTAGAATTAGGTTCAAGACTTGAGATGTAAACCTTTCTCTCTCTTATGTGTATGCATCTATAGAGTTAATAAGTATTAGATCCGGGTATACCAATACAAGTTTCAAACCTTTTTTTTTGCTGCGCGTTTAAACAAATTTTAAACCAATTTTTCCATCACCGAGCGCTCGAGCTGTTATGTAGGTAAAATGACTATTTTGTCCCTAGACCACCTAAATCTATAAATACTCGTCCATTTCTTAGTAATTGTACGATTTAAAAATAGAGAAACCAAAGAGAGCTTCTTAGAGAGAGTATTGAGAAATCTTCATAGACACTATGCATATACACACTTGCATGCCCACAAATTCCATCATCCACACTCTCATTTGCACAAGGACATATGTATACACCTACATTTGAAGTTTTAGAGCTGAGGATTTGAAGAATCAAGAAGGAAGAAGAGGATCCTAGCTTGGGAGTTTGCTTGAAGTTTCTTAGAAGTTCAAGATCATCATAACATTCATCACATTCTCTTCATCTAAGCACAATTCTCATCATCCAAACATCATCTAAGCTTAAATAAGTATAGATTTTTACTTAGATACCCGTAAGATAAATTCTTTCATATTTTTATGAACTTATATTGCCTCAAAACTCATTTACGTTCATGCATGTAAAGAAAACCAAGAATTTGGCCACTATCAAAGCCGAGTGCTCGAGCTTGGCCAAAGCCTTGCATTCTTGAGCGCTTGAGTACCCTGAGTGCTCGAGTGTAGAAGTTTTGCTATGATTCTTATGCTATATGCTGGAATTATATTATATGCACACTTGCTTATGCAATCTTGTTTCTATAACTCACAATATGGACTTGCATGTTGGTTTATCACACATGCACACAAAGTCACTAGTTAAATTGATAATAAAAGCTTATATGTGCATCTTATATGGTTATCTATATGCATTAGGACTTATCCTTAGCTTTCTCGTAGGATTCTAGAAATTGCAAACCTGAGCACTCGTGCTTTCTTGAGTGCTCGAGCCTTAAGCGCTCGCTCTAGTGGAGCACTTGAGTAGTGTTGAGTGATCGAGTATACTATAATTAGATCTTATACTTATGAACTCTTATAACTTGATGACGACTTTCGTATTACGCCAGCTCTAATAATGAGAATAATATATGCATAATAAGATCGAAACTTGCTTAATAATCATACGCTCTACCGAATTGCACTACTCACATAAACACTTATACTCTAGTCTATTTCTCTTGAATTCAGATATTTGAGATTCCTTGTAGTATCATTTAAGTCTTGTTGGTTCGATTCGTTGTTGAACCATTTTCAAGAGTCAAAAATGGGAGTGATGAATGATTATGGAGTAATGGATGTTTATTTAGATATTAGTGATTTAGTCGACTATTAAGGTATGATACCATCTTGATGCACTGCGTGTGATCAAGCAACTGTTAAGGTATGTATGGTATAATAATCACTCGACTGTTAAACTATGCTAGGACAGGTCATTGACCTTAAATATCTTGATGCACTGCATGTGATCAATCAGTTGTTAGGGTATGCATATTATAAAATAACGACTTATACCGAGATCGTGAAGAAGAAGAGTTGTTGAGTTTGAGTTTGTGAATCGAGATTTCATGTTGTGCAATTCTTTCCTTTCAATTGTAAGTCGTGAGAATTGATCAAATTTAGTTTCCTTTTCACAACTTCAGTTGGTCAGAACTTCTTAATAACTTATAAAGAAGTATAAGCCGAATAAAGAATAATGAACCTAGCTATTTTCCTAACTGTTACTAACGATGCTTTGTGAGGACTGATACTCACTCAACTTGTATTCAAGATGACGATGTTTTATACTGCTGGACCTTCCACATCCAGCTATGCCATATTTAGCAGGTGGTGTGTAGCCCGAGGACAATTATGCTGATGTCAGGTACCCCGTTGAGAAGTTTGTTGATGAAGGCTTCTATGACGAGGGATACTCTGGGGAGGACTTTTACGGAGACCACTATGGCTTGCCAATTGAAGACGGATCTCTCTAGTCTTCTGTTTCTCTTTCCTTTTTGACGTAATAACTTAGATGTTTCTGCATATTAGTGACAAGTGTTGTCACAAGACTACTCTCTATTTACATTTCTTTGGAATATTGGTGTGTCTGTAATATAATGTCAACTTAAGACTATTAATGTTTAATTATTTATGATGCGTTTGAACTAGATACATGTCCATTATTATTATGCTTTTCATGTTATTATATTGTTGAGGACAATCAGGTGATCTCCAACTAGCCACATGTCCACGGATCCAAAAAGGAAATTTTAAAATTTCCCTAATTTTGGTCTACTGTGGGGCATGACAAATTATTTGGATGCTAATTGAGGCCCATTGAAACACGGGGCGAGTAGAGAGTGCTTTAGCCTTCCCAAAATCTCTTTCCTCTCTTGTACCAAAACCATTGAATCGAGTTCTTTGGTGATGAAGGGTTGGTGCCCTTTATCCATTTGGTTGAGTCAAATTGGGTTTCTTGGTTCCCAAAACACCAAGTGACGACTCTGTATTTGTTTTCATAGACCGATTGAAAATAAGAAAGTTTCAAAAGAATTCAAAACAAAAAAGAAAAGGGACTTTCGAAAAGCAGCCCCCTGGTGGAACTGTGTGTCCATTGTCCACGCCATCTTGGTGCACCAAAGGGTGGTCATGTAATATCTATATTTTTCACTTTATTTTGTTAATGAACTTCTAATTTACCGGATTGTAATTATACCTATAAATTCTATTTTAAGACGCTACCTGACATTTATACGCCTTTTATAATTTTAAATATCGTTGATTTTATTAATGTTAGTAATATTTATATTTATATTAAGTTGTATTTCTATCACACGTTAATTATACTCGAACTGTATTTAGAACCCGGACTGGGTTAGCACGTAAACCCGTAACAATACCAGTGTTTCATATAATTCCATGCACGCACGCTTAACGAGACGTGTCGCGTCAATCACATCGATCACATCCCATGACTTGAGGGAGTTGCCCAACCACCCCCCTCACTCCCATGCTTGTACTCTACCCACTCCCTTACATAACCTCACTTCCCTAACCACTAAAATCCTCTAACACTCCACCTCTCACATCACTATACCACCACCATACCTTCTCAACCAACCCCTTACACACTAGTATGTACATGTGATATATGTGTGAGTGTAGTGTACTAAGAGAGAGTGCAACAATGAGTGAGTGTGTGCTGTGTTTGTGTGTGGCATGTGTGAATGACAGTGAGGTGTGTGATGTTGAGTAATGCATGCTTGTACGGTGTATGCATAATGTGTAATATAAATATATCATATATGTGTGAGTGTATTGTGAGTGTGTGTGGCGTGGCAGTGGAGTGGTGATGTGATGATGGTTGAGTGTTTTGAGTGTATATATGTATATCATGTGTTTGTATGTGAGTGTGTGTAATATATGCATATTATATTAAGCCACCCCCCCCCCCCCCCCTATAAATACACTACCCCTCCTCCTCATTTGGGGGTTACCCAAAAACAAAGAAGAAAGAAAATAGAAGGGAGAGTTAGCCAAGAGTGAGAAGAAAGGAGAAGAAAGAAAGCTTAGCCCCCGAGCCACACTGCGACCCCGACCCTACGGTGAGTTCCTAACTCACTTGGTATACTAGTTTTAATGCCCGTTTTATTTTCCGTTATTATTAGTATATATGGAGAATCCTGTTACATGTGGTGTCCCTAGCCTAGGTCCGTATTATGAATTCATTTATTATTATTATTATTATTATTATTCTTATTATTATTATTATTATTATTATTATTATGGTTTTCGTTATCAATTTCTATTATTATTATTACTTAGCCGTTAATCTCGTGTTTAACATGTGTACCCCGAAAATGTTAATGTCCATATAATTATTCTGTTACTATTATTATTATGATTATTATTATTATTAATTATTCTAGTTAAACTTCATGTTAATATGTGTACCATAAACAAATTAATATCCATGTTATTATTCCGTGAATGATATTATTATATTTTTGCTTATTATTATTATAGTCCAATAAATCTCATGTTTAACATATATACCCCGAAGATTTATGTCCATATTATTATTCCGTGAATAATACTAATATTATTATTATCTTTAGTATTATTATTAATATTTTATTATTATCAAATGAACATTGCTTTAATATGTTGTACCCCGAATACTTTTATTTCCGTTATCATTATTATTATTATTATTATTATTATTATTATTATTATTATTATTATTATTATTATTATTATTGTTTAATATTATCAGTTTGATTTACCTCATGCTTTAACGTGTTGTACTACGAGCTTAGGGCTCGTACTGTATTTCAAGAATAGCACATGTTTAATTAACTTGTACCTCGTGCATGCCATATGAAACACCTCACGTAGAAGTCAGTGTCGTAACGTCACGTCGACGTGTACGGGTATAGAGTCGGACGGCCGCGGAGACCAAGTCCGTATGCATTTAGAGTTATGTGTAGTCGACCGCGGAGGTCCGAAAGTTGATATGTAGTGAGTCGGTACTATCAAATGGAATTACAGGATCGCATGTCGGCGATGATTGCTACTATGGCCACAGAGAGGCAAACACGATAGCAAAGTAACCATGTTGATAAGAACAAATCGAGAAATGAATAAACGCGGTTAGCCTGTAAGGCGAGATTACTGCTGCGGTCGTGACGACCAACAATAGTAAAGTAACAATTTCGAAAATCGGCGACGATATTCAGAAGGCAAGGTCCCGGGGATCTAGAGTATTTGGTTAGCTTGTAAAGCGAGATTACTACTGTGGCCATGGAGAGGCAAATAATGATTGTAAAGTAACCATAGCTCGACCCACTAGGCGAGTCACTCTAAGCCAACGGTGTTACACTGGTAATGTAACAAGGTCAAGTGAGTCGGATGTTAAGTCGAGTGAAGTCGAATATATCGATGATGCATAGTTCACGCATGGTCTCATTATAATTCATTCAACAATCATAACTATTCGCTATGTACTTTCGGATACGTATTTTATATTAGGAGTGTTCGGTTAGGTCACTCACTTAGCTTTTATTAAAGCTAACGGCATACTACACCCTGGACATTCCCACGTCTAGACTTCACAGGATATGACTACTCGGAGGAGCACTACCTAGAAGAAGCCTATGAAGAGGAAGCATTCAAAGGGAAAGCCTACAATGATGAAGGTTATGGCTACGCCAATTAGAGGCACGATTTCAAGAGAGAAGACTTAGTTGTTCTTTATAGATTTTTGTCCATTTATACTAAGATGTAAATGGCGTCTAATGCCTTAATCTCTTTTGTCTTTTATCTACAAATCTTGATGTAATAGCTAGTAATCTTTTGATGTATAAATTTAGTTTGTACTTCCGCTTACGCTACTCTATTGTGATCTAGTGTGTTGTAGACAATCAGTTAATGTAACTAGTCATAGCTTATGGACCAGAAAGGAAAATTTTATTTCCTCCTAATTTCTGCTATTCCGGGGCGTGACAGGTTAAGTGGCTATTAAGGCACATATGGTATGCTATTCACTCGACTGTTAAAGCACGTTATATTCATCTGGACAGGTCATGGACTTTGAATATCTTGGTTGAGTCAACAGATAAGGCACAATACTATATTGCTGCACCAATGGTGATCAAGCGACTAATAAAGCATGTATCGTATACTCATCAAGGGGCTGTTAAGGCACGTATATTCTAAACCAACGGCTTATTCCGGGATTATAAGAAAGAGACGCTAATTTGGGTTTGAGTCGTTTGCCATTCAGTTCCTTCAATTGTGAGTTGTGGAGTCACTCTTTTACTTGAGTTTGATTTTTTTGCCGTTGCTTAGTTCGATCATAACTTATTAATGAATTGTGAAGATGTTTAATAAGACGATTAAGAATAATGAATTATGGTTGATTTTCATATATATTACTAATGGTGCTATTTGAGGTTTTATGCTCATTCGGCTTTTCAAAGCTGACGATGTTTTTATACTGCTGGACCATCCTTGTTCAGCTTTTCTAGATTATCCTTATGCTACAGACAGTGTTTCACCCAAGGGAGGCTATGGTGAGGGAAGCTACCCAACAAGGGGTCTCATCGATGAGGGATACTATGAAGAAGAGTACTCTGGAGAGGGCTACTATGAAGAAAGCTACAGCTTTGCTAGTTGAAGACTGAGTCCACCCATTTCCGTTATCTTTTTCTTTTAAGTGATGTAATAATTTAGACTACGTTCAGATTTAGTGATACATGTTGTCATGAGACTGCTTTTATTTACATATGTTTCATTTGGATTATCTTTGGGCTATAATATACTAAATCGTAAGACTGATGCTGCTTCTATGTGTATATTACTGTTGAATTATCCAGATGACCTTTACTACTATATTTTTTTGTTATTGTACTTGAGGACAGTCAGGTGAATTCAACCAGCTAAGTGTCCACGGACTGAAAAAGGAAATTTTAAAATTTTCCTATTTTTGGTCTACTACGAGGCGTGACAATCCCACATATGGAGATGTTCCCTTTTTGAAATTGAAAGCCACATACATGGAGGTCTTTCACCCAAAAACCATTTTCATGCTCTTACATGCTATGTATATGTCCACACTTATAACCAATTTCATGTATGCTCCAATGTCATTAACAAGGCCATGTTTAGCAACAATATACAATAGCTCACAATTCAAAGGCTAACTATGACATGTAAACATTTCTAACCTTCAAGATTTCAAGTTCTATATCAAAGCTTGTACACATGCTTTCAACTTAAAATTTAAACAGATAAGAGCAACTAAAAACTCATATAAGATCATATAGGAGCAAGTATGCTTATAGACTTTTTTACTAGTAACTCAGGGTTACCAATTTAAGCTAACAAATCAAGCATTTAGTGTGTAGTCTTCTAGGATTACACTAGATAACATGTATTACATAGTAATTAAGGGTTAACTATGAACTACCTCAACTTTTGTAAAAGCTAGTCGAAAGAGAACGAAATTGGTACTGTAGACACCCCATTTTGTCGGCTAACAGATTTAGGAAGCCACAAGCATGTCAAACCTCGATGATTAGAATGATCGGATTTTCAGAAATTGCCTCTAACTCATAAGAAGTCAAAGAATTTGCAGAAATGACCAAAATGCCCCCTAAAAGCCCAAAACTCTCCAAATTGGCCCAGAATCTCAAAAATCATTCGATGTTGTTCAAAACAAAAAAGAGTATTTTAAAAGATGAATATTTGAAATCGTAAGCTCCCAGAGACCCCCGGAAGTTCCCAGAAAGTCTCCGTTGACCGGTTTGACCCAAGTTTGACCAAGTTTGACCAAGGTTTGACCAAAATCATCCGAATTCGCCCAAAAGTTTCGAGATCATCCTAGATCATGTGAAAAGTCTTAAAATATGTTTTAAAAGAAAATCGGACAGAAACATCAGTCTTTGGAGGCTCCCAGAACTTCCCGAAATTTCCTGGAAGTGCATTGTTTGACTGCAAGTTTGACCAAAAATCAAAGTCTCCTTTTCGATATTGAAATATTTTTATCAAATACTAGAGGTTAATAGCTTTCCAACGGTATATCGCACATAATTTCTGGATCTAAAACGAATTTGTTATGAATTTTTGAAGGTGAAAACTGCTATCAATTCGGCTTTTATCGCGAATACCGCAAAACTTTCCAAAGTGACCCAACTCCAAACTATTTTTTTATGGAAAGTAGACCTCAATACCTTTCCAACAATATATCACAATATCAATTTGGATTTTGTATGAATTTTCTATGAATTTCGGACGAAATAGGGCCGTTTTGCGAATTTTGGGAGTTTCGGGGGCCAAAATGCAATTTTTGGTCAACGGGGGAGTTGACTGCCGCGGCGGCACTGGCCCACTGCCGCGGCGACAGTGGCCAAGTGCCGCGGCGGCACTTTGAGTGATTTTTCATTTTTTTTTTTTTTTTTTGTAATTTTTGGTTAATTTTTGGATTTTAATTCAAATCTGCAACAAATAAAACGACATGGTTTTGATAATTCTGGGATTTTGGACCAATTAAAGACTTTTTAAAATCCAAAATACCTCCCCAAGTTGGCCTATAAAGGAGACCCATTAACTTCCATTTAGAGAAGAGCTTGGAAGCCATTAGAGAGAGATGTAGAGAGTTAGGGAGAAAGAGAGAGAGAAGTATAGATTTTCTTCTTCCAAATCCAATCTAAAATGTGAGTTTCAATTAGTTTTCTAAAAATTAAACTTTTATTTTCAAGCTTTCAATCCATCTTCTTCTTCTTTGAGTTTCCTATGTGTTAGAGAGTGATGTACTCACCCATATACACACACATGATAGGTTAAATGCTTGTGGTTCTACCATTGAATATCATCTATTGATTTGTTCATTTGCTTGCTTATATACAATGTTCATCTCTTCTTACCTCATTTCTTTTTGATTTTCTTTATTTACTTACTATTTCATCATCATCTAGATGATGACATGAAGTTTGAGGTGAGTGACTCCTTATGGATAGTAGCTCTTGACCTCAAAAACATGTTTGATAGATGATGATTATAACTTCAATACCTCCAAGGTATCCTTGAAGTTATGTTCAAATAAAAATGAATCTTTCCAACAATCTTGGAGGTTCTTGATGATGAGTTTGATGTTGAGATTTTAAGTGGTTATAATCTCTATTTGATGTTGAAAATATACTTTCAAAACCTCTATTTCAAAACCCCTCATAAAACCCCTCATTTTGATCTCAAGAAAGAAAACTCTAGTTTTTCCCAAAATCTTCAAAACAGTGAGTCAAAGATTTCTCTAGAACTCAATACTCAATATATGGATGCAAGACCACTTGTAAAGTCTTCCTAACTCATTAGAGAACACCCATGATTTTTGGTTTGACTTGAAAATACTTGAAAATGGTCCATTTGGACCCAAACATTCTCTCTAGATATTCTGTTTTTGCTGTCATAACTGCTTGGTCTACTTTCAACTTATTTTACAGAAAACCTTTCCAAAACATGTGGTCCCAAATTATTTTTCCCTTGAACGTCAATGTCTTAGGGAACTTTCTATATAATATGGGCCTCTAGATCATTTGTTTTCATTTTCTAAGATTTTCTAACATTTCAGTCGACAATATGGACTCTGTTTTGAGTGACCTCTATTGTTTATATGATTTCTGTCAATCTGTGATAGTTATTAAAGATTGGATTTTTGGGTTGTGTTCTAGACACAATAAGAAAGATCTCCATAAAACATCATGCATTCAAAACATTCCTAACCCCTCTTTTCCATTTTCACAAGATCATGTTACTGTTTTGTCCACTATTCACAGCAAGCATACTTTTACTTCCATCCTTTGATTTTATGCTTACATGCACTCCAAATTAGCTCATGTCTTAGGAAGTAGTTCATACTACATTTGTACATATACCATGATGATTTTCTTCATTCATTCATACACATTCTAGACTTCTAAGTCATTATAGGAATCCATGAACACAAAGCACACTACAACCTTGGCACATTCTAGATACATACATTGTATCCATGCAAAGATTCGGGGCTTTTTGTGACTCCTAATCTAAGAAGATTATAAGGAATGAACTTGATCATACGTTCATATTTCCCCTCGATCTAATCGTCCTTTCTCATCCATCCCGGGGATTGAGAGGTCTTCTTTTCTCAAAGATTAATATGCATCATTCTAGCTTGCTAAGCATCCTTGGTTTATTTGATTTACTTGTTTCGAGAACAATTCATGTCCCCTTAGACTAGGAAAACTTGATTACTTGATATATGATTAGATGATTTTTCCTAGGTTTGTTTGTGTGATCTTTTACTTTGCATTGTGTGATATTTGGCTTAGATCTTATGAATGATATCTTATCTTTAGATCTTTCATTTCAAATTTTCTTATGTGATGTAATATACTATCATAGTACTAATTGTCGAACCATACATAGTATAAGATGATTATTTGGATGCTAATTGAGGCCCGTCGAAGGACGGGACGAGTTGAGGGTGTTTTAGCCGCGACAAAGGCTCCCGTACCAAAACCCCAAGCCAAGTTCTTTGGTTATGAAGGGCTGATGCCCTTTATCCGTTTGGGTGAGTCAAAATTAGGTTTCTTGGTTCTTTAAAGACCGAGTGGCGACTCTGTATCTGTTTTCAACATACCATTCTCTTTCTTTGATCAAAATCAAATTTCAAACAAAAACAAACAAGTGGTGGAATCCCATGTGTCCACAGGTACCCACGTGTTTCGTGCTCGGAGTTTTGACCGGAGATTGATGGATCTAGACGATTTCAAGACTTTTAGCTCTAAGTCTCTAGGATTTTCAAGGGTTTTAGAGCATTTCGAGAGAGAAAAATGAGAGAGATATATATATATATATATATGGAGAGAAGGAGCTAAATAACTAATTAAAATATCTCTAACATGTTGTATTTATAATAAGTGGCAATGCACCACTTCTAAAGAATGTGGTACCACACACATAAACTGCTATATCTCACTAAACACACCTGTTATGACAAAAGTTATAACACGAAAAATAAATCATATGAGTATATGCTCCTATAAGTCCAAAAATCTTATTTTGAAATTTCAGTCAAGTCTGACAACACAGGTAAGCATGACCAAAATACCCCTATAACTAATTTTCAAAAAAAGTTTCAAATTAACCTAAAAATTACACTAGGCATGTAAAACTTATTATTAACGACAAATAAGACCGGGACATTACAGAGACTATGTCTGAGGGGCTATGGTTCGATTATATATGAGAGATGAGGGCTAGGGTTTTAGAGAGGCAGAGAGATGAGGGGCGTGGTGCGTATGTGAGTGAGGCAAAGAGTTAGGAGGTAAATGATGGTGATGGTGAAAGATGAGTGGTGAACAGTGGTGATGAGGGGCAGAGACATGAGTGGCATATGAGTTGGGCTTAAATGCGGGAGATACCGAACCTTTTGAGAGGTTGCCTACGTATCTCTTAGCAGGAATCAGGTCAAACGTAGTTCAATCATGGCATGAGACATTTGGTCACTGGCATAATGACCTTTTAAGTTTGATTGAAATTGATGACTACCTTCTTTTCATGCTCAATCACATTCACATTCAAGAAAGATTTGAAAGTATAAGATTCGAGCTGACTCGATTCAGTAAGGTCAAAACTGGTGCTCAGAACATTTCACAATTATATCCGTCTTAGTAAGCATAGGTTTGATTATGGTATAATGCCTTCACCTTATTTTTTTCTTTCTTCACTCTAACTTTTGTCTAGGCACCTTTTTGGTTTTCATCTTAGCGAGCATTTATTATTATTATTTTTTCTAACTTTGCCTAGGCACCCTTTCGGGTTTTTAACCTAGCGAGCTTTATTCTTTTTTTGTTCATCCATGCGTGGTGATTGTGACCGACGGTGAGGAGCCGAGAGATGAGAGACATCATACGAGGCATAAGGACTAAGGCTGACTAGGGTTTCGTGGAATGAGAGGTGTGTGTATGAGCGGTAATGACATAATGAGAGATTTTTATACTTAGGGTTTTGGCTTTTTAATTATAATTTTTGTAATATTAATATACTACTATTTATTATATTTTAGATTTTAGATATGCATATATATAGTTTATAGTTGCATAGGTTGGCATAGCTCCAGTGACAAAGAGCTTGACATTCATAAGTCCCCTTCAATGCATAGGTTGGAGATTTGAACCTCATCCCCTCCTCCATATCAATATATATATATGGTTTATAGTTCGTTTTGGTTCGATTGGTTTCGGCGTAGAAAATTAGAAAACCGCCACCGAAATTGAAAATCGAGATTTACACTATCAGGAATCGAAACTGACTAGCACTAAGGGTGTAAACGGTTCGGTTCGGTATAGTTTTTAGCGAAACCGATCGGTTTCAGTTCGATTCGATTCAGAGTGTGTAAAATTTTGGTTCGATTTCGATTTTACACTGCACAAACTATATAAAAACTGACCAAACCGATTGATTGGATTCAGTTTGTCGGTATAATGTTTCACCCCTATCTTGCACCATCTACACAACCGACCAAAGCTGATCGATTGAGTCGGTTCGGTTTTGACGGTTTTTATTAAACCCCTTCTGTAGGTGTAATGAAATTGCAGGCTCTCAATTCAAATTAGGAGCGGTCAGGTGTGAATGTGTGATCCAATACTAGCTACAAATTTGCCACATTTTCAGATTCCAGATTGGATCTTGTGACGAGTAAGTTCTTTGCATACAAAATTTGGCTAATAATAATTAATTCCGAAAGTCAGAATAAATGTGCACACTATCTATTTGTATTTTCTTTCCAGTTGCCTTTAAGAAGAATTTCCTTTCCTTCCCTTTATTATATTATATTATATGTAGAGTGTATATATATATATACACAAATATTTATATCCAGGTACCCACACTTACACATATATAATACTTATATTCTTCTTCTTCTAGAGAGAGACTAGAATGTGGGTATGTTTCCTTTGTTTTCTGTATATAATTTTAAAAGTAGTTGTTAGATTCAGTTCTGGTTTGTGCAGCATGGTTTCTGGGTTTTGTTGTCTTATGGAGAATGTTGTTGGGCCTATCTTGTTGCATGCAAGCTGATTCACATGATGATCTTCACTCTCTTGTTTTCTTTGGTGATTTTGGTATGTCTGCTGCTACATTTCTATCTATATATACACATCTCTCATTTGTATACGTGCTCTTTAATTTGATCTGGATTCATTCAGAGTTTCACAACCTCTCTCTCTCTCTCTCTCAATATATATATATATGTGTGTGTGTGTGTGTGTGTGTGTGTGTTTCTGTACTGATTGATGGATGTTCTGGGATAAATGGGTTGCAGTTATCGAACAATACTTATTAGTAGGGTTTTTATGGACTGAATGTGCTTGATATATAATATGTGGGATTTTCAGGCCTGTGTGTGAGATTGGAGATTAGGGAAATTAGAGTTGTTAGGTGGGACTGAAAATCCAAAAAGGGCTGATTTCTGGAACAATTTTGATCGATATAGGAGTGGGTATTATATTAGGGTCGGGGGTGGGGGGGTTAGTGATAGTGAATGGGGTCTCAGACAATGGGATCTCAAGGTACTAGCGACCAAGGAGGAAGACAAGAGCCAAAAACGCAACATGCATTGGCTCGACAAGGCTCATTGTACAGCCTCACGCTTGATGAGGTTCAGAACCAATTAGGGGATTTGGGGAAACCACTCAACAGCATGAATCTTGATGAGCTTCTCAAGACTGTGTGGTCTGCTGAAGCTAATCAGGTAATGGGTTCCTCTGATTATCAAACAACAACTACCACAACCCACACTCAACTTGCTTCAGCCTCATCTCTGCATCGGGATCTGAGCAAGAAGACCGTTGATGAGGTGTGGCAGGACATCCAACAGGGGCAAAAGAGGAATATCAATCTTGACAGGAATGCTCAGGAAAGACAACCTACTCTTGGTGAGATGACACTCGAGGACTTCTTGGTAAAAGCAGGGGTAGTTGCCGAATCATCTCCGGGGAAAAATTCGGGTCCTGTTTTAGGTGTTGATCCGGCAAATGCATTACGACAACAATCTCAGTGGATGCACTACCAGCACCCTTCGAGTCATCAACATCAACAGCAACAGCAACAGCAACAGAATATGCTGACCATTTACATGCCGGGCCACCCAGCTCAGCAGCCTCTTCCTATTGGTGCGAACCCCATTATGGACGTAGTCGCTTATCCTGAAACCCAAATTACCATGTCACCCACGGCATTGATGGGAACACTATCGGACACCCAGACACCTGGAAGTCAGAGGGTTGCCCTGGGAGATGTGGTTGAGAAGACTGTTGAAAGGAGGCAAAAGAGAATGATCAAGAATAGGGAATCTGCAGCCCGATCACGAGCGAGAAAACAGGTCCGATAGGTTGAGTGTTTGTTTGCTTGTGCTCCATACAAAGGTATTTTTTTTTTAATGGCTATAGAGATTTCTATGTTTTGATGGACAGGCTTACACCCATGAGCTGGAGAACAAGGTTTCACGTCTAGAAGAGGAGAATGAAAAGCTTAAGAGACAGAAGGTAGCTCTATCTTCTTTTCTCCCAAGCCATTCTCGTGTTATTTGTGTGCTATTTGTAGTCCGTTAGGTAGTTGTATTGTTTTTGAATTGTCTGCTCTTCATTGCTAGTGTTTTTCTGAACTGGATTAGCTTAATTTGTCATGATTTTGATTGGCATGCTAAGTATTCAAAGTGTTTTGAGTGTCAGATACAATTAGCAACAATTGCAAAGATTCTAGGTGGGTGGTGTCTATCTACTTCACATCATGGAATAATCTGTTCTTAAGTGCTGGCAAATTAGATATTGCAAGTTTGCAACTGGTTGTATTACTGTATTACAATATGGGTATAGATGCATTTATTTGCTCGGGATTTGGAGGATAGAATGTATTAGATTTTTTATTGTTTTTTTCCCTTCTGCTTCTGTGGTTCTTACGAAAAATAACCTTTTTTATTTTTTTTAAAAGCTAAGAAAGAGATATTTGAGCCTGTTTGAGCACCAAACCTATTGTTCTGGACAAATGCCCTTCTGTCGCACATTCATCAAGCAATGGTGTACTATTCCCACCATGCTATCCACATATTGACATACTCTGAAGTACTTTCAACTATATCAAAGATTGCAACTACTACTGCAATTTTGCTTCTTTTTTTCCCCCCCCTGCTATTTGTAAATGGTCTGAGTAATTATACTACAAGATCTCATGTTTGTTGGGTTATCTTGCTTTCCAGGGCAAATATAATTTTAGATTATAACTTTTTAAATATTCAGAGAATTGTAATTGAATATTGCTGAAACCTGAACTTCTGTCTATGATCCATGCCACCTCAGTCTGGAATTAGCTGTAAGAAGTTACTATTTTATTTAATTTTTCTTCTTATTTTCTCTTGTTATGGACTAAGGGTAAAGTACTTTCCTTTTTCCTTTCTTGTTGACATGTAATAAAAGTAAGGGGACACGACAGTTTGTGCTCCTAATTATTGCGCTAATATTTTTCCGCATGGTATCAGAGCCACCCTAAGAGGGTGATTCACCACTAACCACCACACACCACCACCGGACCACCAAAACCCAACCACCGCCTCTGCGCCAACCTACCCAGGGCGTCGAAGCCCAACCAAATAGACCTGTCACCCCCCCCCCCCCCCCCCCGCTCCTCTTGTGCCTAGCCGAACCCCTCCTACCCCATTGCTATGCTTTGCTAGACCTAACCACTATCCACCCTATCTTTTTTTTGCACTTCTGTTTCTCTTCCCTCTCTGTTCCATCTAGGTTTTGATTCAAGTTCAAATTCCTTCAACCTTTTTTGGTCCTTCAATGGACCATTGATCAGTATTGACTGATCCTAGACCACTCTGTATGGTGCTTTGATCTAATTGTGTGCTTCGCCTCCATTGTTCTATCCCTATGTTTCCTCCTTTACTGATTGTTGCGGGTATTTATTGCGTGCTTATCCACAATGTCAGACGATCCTACTAAATCCACTGTGAATTTGCAGCCTCTAAGAAGTGAGAGTAGTGTTGTATGCTCCACTTGACTACCCGAACCTAAAAATCACCACTTCCCCTTTCAATGGTCACAACTATCTTGCTTGGTCTTAGTCGGTGACATAGTTTCCGAAGGGCAGAGGAAAAATGGGTTACGTAAACGGTCGAATCAAAGCACCAAGCACTGAGGATGTTGGGTATGACAAGTGGGAGATGGAAAATTCCATTGTCATGATCTGGCTTGTTCATTCTATGGTCCTTGAGACCGTGATAGGGATCAAAAGTACATTTTCATAATAATTGTATTTGATCCGGGAGGATATTGTATTTTATGTGTTTATTTATGTTTAGAAAGTTTTTATTTAAAGAATAAATATCAAGTAGGAATAAATATATTTAAGGATATTATCAATTAGGTAGTTTTAAATTATGGAATAATTATCTTTTGGAAATTTTTATCATTAGGAAGTTGCCTAGTTTAGGAGTCTTTATTTCTCTATAAATACGGGGCCATGGTTATTGTATGTAATAGCTTATGATTATGAATAAAAAATATTGAGTTTTTTCTTTGAGAGCTATCAAGGTATTGGTGGACTTCAATAGATCTTGGTAGATTCCAAGAGTTCTTCTCTTTTTCTTGGTGGACTCCAAGAATTTATCTTTTTCTTCTTGTTCTTTAATTATTCATCAATTTTCTATCCATATTCATATTTTATTCGAGTGTCCTGCGTCAAATTTGGTATGAGAGCACAAGAGCGATTCACCAATCAATACATTCACAATCCTACCCAAACAGTCCCTAACATCTGAGATTTGCACTCTTAATGCTAGAAACTCCAGTCGCACTTGATTCCCAAACAACCCGTTACCTAACCAAATCGTGAAACCTCAACTTCATATTTAGAACCCTAACCTCACCATAACCATATGTCGAACTTGAAACTCTCTCAAAATCAAGCCAAGCCATAGCCCTCACGTAACAAAGCCGCACCAAATCAAACCCCATCATCCTTTTCCAGTAACTATTCGCACCCTCGACACATCAACTCCTCATTGATTCGCGACCATAGCTTATCGACCTTGTTAGTTCGTGCTGCAACTAAACCACCAACCACCCTCACTGATTCGAAACCCTTTGTGTAGCCAAACTCCATCGCTGAACACACATTTTCAACTTCTAGAGTTTTTCCTGCGTATGGATAATTGGGATTCTCACCATAAGGCCTACTATCATAATCCCAATTTGTGGAAGACTCCAGTGATTGTCTTTAAATCAGTCAATTACCCATCCCAATACCCGAACCAGCCTCTGTTTCAAATTTTCAATGTTAAGAGGAACAACCCAAGCCCACTCTTATCTTTTGTTAAGCCCAGCCCATTTCTTGCTTGTTAAAGTAGCCCAGACCCAGCCACCCCAATAGCCCAAACTCCAATTGCCCACTTTTGACGCAATAGCCCAAATAGACCACATCCATATATCTTCTAACAACCTAAGCCAAGCTGTTACAATCAGCCACTCCCAACAAAACAACCAACCCACAACCTAGTTTTAGAGTGATTATTCCCAAAAAAAAAAAAAAGAGGAGGAAAGAGTGGGGAAAAAAAAAAAAGTAAGAAAAGAGATCCAAAAAAAAAAAAAATTGTGAAAATTTCTTTGTTTTTTTACAACTACATTGGAAATTGAAGATTTCACAATCAAGCTACCGCGGATTACACCGCTAAACATCGGCTCAGTGATTCGTCAGATTCTTCACTTTTGAGGTACATGTATTCATTTGAAATTTTGATTAGTACCGATATTTTGACGAGTCATTTAATATTGCAAATAAGGTCTTCTTGCGCCCCCCCCCCCCCCCCCCCCCCCCCCCCCAAAACAAAAAAAAAAGAAAAAAAGCAAAAAAAAAGAGGTCATCTTGAATCGTCATAAGCATGTCTAGCTATTATTGTACCTATCCCATTTTTTGTCCCACTCGAGGCACTAGTACCTTTCTTACAGCCGTCCAATGTCCGGATATTGGTTGTAAACTTGTTATTGATGAGACATTTCCCATGAATGTTATTTCTCAATCCGCCATTAAAAGACTCAATCTTTCAATTTCTCCACACCCACAACCATATAAGGTAGTTTTGGATGATAACTCATACATTTTTTGTCACAAAAAGTTGTTTAGTGCCCATCCGAATGGCTAACTTTTATTTCGAGAAAATATGGTGTGACATCTTACCAATAGATGTGGGTCATATTCTTCTTGGTCGTGAATGGATTAATGAGTATAACGCAAAAAGGGGAGAAAAAAAAAATTAAATATACCATTCAGTATCGTGGTCGGTCCATTCACATATGTCCTTTAAAGCTGAAGGCCCTTTCTGCAGTTACTAGTAAACCATGTTCCTCCACTTCCATAAATGACCTAGGTAATCAAGGTCCATCTTAGGTTTCTAGAAAACCAGACCTCGCCGCTTCCGTAGATGACCTTGCTAAACTTGTTCGTGATTTATCTGTCCGAGTTGAACAAAGTTAGCAAACATCCAAAGTATTGCTCAATTAGAATCCATCGAAGCGTCTCTTCAACAACTCATGAGTGCACGACATATCAAACAAGACCCATCATTTAAAGTCAACTGAGTCTATTGATTGTCTCAAGGATATAACCAAAGAGAAACAGGATGATATGCCACCTATTAGCGATGTTTCATTTGATCTTCCTATCATCCCAATTCCCCTTCCTGTCCCTTTGCCTCCACAGCCCCCCCCCCCCCCCCCCCCCCCCCGTCAAATTCTGAAAGCAAAATGGAGACTGTGATCCTTGTTTCCGCACCTCTCCGCCGCCTAACCATGTTTGTAGTGACCCTCTGAAAGACCTAAAGGGAAATTTATTTGACTTGTCACAAAATATGGTTACTAATTTGAATCTTCACGTGGAGTTCGTGTTGCCTCTCCTTGATTCATCTGCAGGTGTTCCGAATGGAGTGATGCTTTCTACAGTCTTGAACCTAATGTTTGCTCATTTTCAGAAAGTTTGTTATCTTGCGGGTGCTCTTCATTCTTCCCAGTTTAACCTTCTTATTAACTCTCCGGAGTCGAGTTTTTCGAAGACAGGGAGAATTGATAGGGATCAAAAGGACATTTTCATAATAATGGTATTTGATCTGGGAGGATATTGTATTTTATGTGTTTATTTATGTTTAGAAAGTTTTTATTTAAAGAATAAATATCAACTAGGAATAAATATATTTAAGGATGTTATCAATTAGGTAGTTTTAGATTATGGAATAATTATCTTTTAGAGATTTTTATCATTGGGAAGTTGCCTAGTTTAGGAGTCTTTATTTCTCTATAAATACAGGGCCATGGTTATTGTATGAAATAGCTTATGATTATGAATAAAAAATATTGAGTGTTTTCTTTGAGAGCTTTCAAGGTATTGGACTCCAATAGATCTTGGTGGGTTCCAAGAGTTCTTCTCTTTTTCTTGGTGGACTTCAAGACTCTATCTTTTTCTTCTGGTTCTTTAATTATTCATCTATTTTCCATCCATATTCATATTTTATTCGAGTGTCATGTGCCAGATTGGAGAGGGATTCTTGGATATGGCGACTGCCCAGGACATTTGGGTGACCATAGCCAACACTTATTTGCTAAAGGAAATTCGGTACAGATATATTTGAGTTAAGGTGGTCGATTGGTCGTTCTGAACAGGGGGAAATGAACGTTCTCCAGTACTTCACATCTCTCTCCACTAGTTGGAAAAGACTTGATCATCTCTAGGACTACAAGCCGGTTTGTCCAACTGATTTGGTTGCCTATAATAAGCTTGCTGCTGAGGAGAGAATCTTTAAGTTCTTGGAGGGCCTTAATTCTGAGTATGACCCAGTTTGCAGCCTTATGCTTGGCATAGACCTGTTGCCTTCTCTTCAAAAGGCCTTTGTGTATGTCCATAACGAGGAGAGTCTTCGTTCTGCTCTTCCCGCCTACTTCTACCGAGAGATCTGTTCCCTAGACAGACAGGAACAAACAATCTCGTGGTCACAATTCTACTAGTGAGTTTGGGTCATTAGTAAGGCCAAACAATTACGTGATTATCATACCAGGGAGACATTTTGGAGCCTACATGGTCGCCTGGAGGACGTGGGGGTCGTTCTGGACAGTCTGGGGGGGGGGGGGGGGATCGACAGTTTGGGGGCGTGGTGGTCATCCATATGGAGGCAATTCTCGTGCTCATCATACTTCAGCCTTATACACTCCAGCTCCAACTTCTGTTGATCAGGGTCTCTCCAATTCTGATCCCACATTGTTTACTACTTCTAAGGTGGAGGAGGCTCTCTTTACCTTGATGGCTCGCCGTGCGTCCAGTTCCTCTACATCTACAACTCTTCATTTGCTCAATCAGGTAACTTTGTCTACTCAACAAGACCACACTTATCTCACTCTTCTTCACCCCGGATTATTGATTATGGTGCTTCAGATCACATGTCTAAAAGTTTTGATATTTTTTCTATTTACAAGCCTTGCTTAAGTAAAGACAAGGTTCGTGTCTTTGATGGTACTTTTTCCTCTCTCCGGGAAGGGTACTATTCATGCTACTCTATCCTTGTTTTAGTTATCAGTGTTATATGTCCCAAATTTTTTTTCATAATCTATTATCTATTAGTCGTATTACTTAAGACCTAAACTGTAGTGTAACTTTTTTTTTTCCTTCGCACTGTGTTTTTCAGGACCTTACCATGAGGAGGACGATTGACAGTGGTAGAGAGGAGACTGGACTTTATTTCTTGGATGCTGGAGGACCATTAGGATACCATTCAGTTGTCTCTGAGAATAAAGTTGGAGATATACGCCTTTGGCATAGATGCTTAGGACACCCTTCATTTATTTACTAAAGCATTTGTTTCCCTCAGTAGTCTTGAATAAAAATGTTTATGATTTCCTTTGTGAAACTTGTGAACTGAGTAAGCATCACTGTGCTTCTTGTGCTCCTAGTTTTAATAAAAGTTCAGTTTCATTTGGTTTAGTACATTCTGATGTTTGGGGTCCTCGCTTTACTTCCTTGAAAGGTCATAGATGGTTTGTTACGTTTATTGATAATTATTCTTGTACCACTTTGCTTTATATGATGAAAGAAAAGAGGGAGGTGTTAAAGGGTAGTCTTGTAATAGTGTGTATTATTGTATATGTGTTGTCCCACATCGCTTAGCTAGAATATTAGTCTAGGAGTTGTAAACCTATATATAGGCCCTTGTATTCCTCTTTTCAATTCATTCAATATATTGTGCCTTCACATATTTACATGGTATCAGAGCCACCTGATCTTAGGGTGACTCCTCTTCTTGCCGATCAAAGTTGATCGAGAGTGTGTCGTGTGTCTTATAAATAGTCGGATCTTTCTCAAAGATCCGAGAGTTAAAAAAAAAATTAATAAAGAGAGATCGAACCTCCTGTTCATCGCAGCACTATTCATCGCGCATTGTTCATCACAACACTATTCGTCACAACACTGTTTAGCGAGTTACTGTTCATAGAAGTTACTATTCACACAACACTATTCATCGAACTCATTGTTCATCGATTTTTTTATATTATTTTTAATTTTTTTATTTATCGTGATTACTGTTCATCCCGACCACTGTTCATCAAATTTTTTTTTTGATCCAAAGTTATCTTCAACAAGGATCTATGGAATCCAAAGTCCTTCCCCAACTAACTACTCGAAAGTTGTACGACTTTAATTTCCTTCAATGGTCTCGGGCTATCAATATTGCCCTCACTGGCATGGGTTTTGATGATCACCTTACCGAGTCTGTTCCTACCATCTATGAGAAGGCCATCAAGACATGGAAACATATGGATGCCCAAATCGTTTTCCTCCTTTGGGAACTCTATGGAACTACACGTGGATATGTGTGGTCACTTGGGCACCTATAAGGATATTGGGATTATGCTCATCTCTCGTTCTTCAATGATCTCACTTGGATGTATGATCTTTCATCTCAGTGTTTTCAGTTACAGCAAAGTGATCTCTTAGTTACTGAATATTTTGCTCCTTCAAACAGTTAGTTGAAGAATTGAATGATGTTCTTCCTATTACTACTATTGCAAAGAAACAGCAGGAACAATGGGAGCAAATGGCAGTAATGCAATTTCTTACTGGCTTAAAAATCTAATTTTGAGCCTAATCGGTCCCAGATTCTAGGGGGTGCCTCTGTGCCCTCTCTTGCTGAGACATACCAGCCTGTTCTCTGGAGTATGTCTTGTGATCAGGGTTCTAATTCTTTTGTTACTGATCATTCGCTTTAGGTACTCGGGCTCCACCACCCACTGCTGGTTGGGGTGATGGTAATCCCCGTCATGGCCTTGGTGGTTACTTGGTGGTTATCGTGGTGGATATGGTGGTCGTGGTTGTGTGGCCATCCTCATTGCACCAATTGTGATAAAGACGGTCATTATAAGGAGACGTGTTGTGATCTCATTGGTCGCCTTGCTTGATTTGCACATATTGTTACTAGTGATGCTTCATCATCTTCTCATGGTCTTGCTGCGTGTGATCTGATTTCCATCTCCGGTGAAGAATATTCTCAATTTCTTCCGTTCCAGGCCTCACAGCATACTTCTGCTCCTAGTACCTCTCTTGCTCAGAAAGGTACCTCCACTGCTGTCTTACTTCCCTTCCCGTACTCATCCTTTGATAATTGACTCTACATCCACCGATCATCTCACAGGTATATCCACCATATTTTCGTCTCTTGAACCGTCCTCTTCCTTACCTCCCGTTACTTTGGCGGATGACTCTTCTCTGCCCGTTGAAGGCATAGGGACTGTCCAATTATCCCCGTCTTTGTCCTTATCATCTGTTCTTTTTATATCTCGTTCACCTTTCAATTTGATATCTCTTAGGAAGTTGACTAAAAATCTTAATGCTTGTGTTTCTTTTTTTCCAGATTCTGTTCTTATTCAGGATTTGATGACTCGGAGGATGATTGGCGTAGGGCATGACTCTGATGGTCTTTACTACTTTGATGATTTGCCGACTTCTTCAACTCCAACAGCGTGTCATGCCACTATGTCTCCTCACCAGATCCATTGCCATCTTGGTCATCCATCCTCGGCCAATCTAAGCCACTTGTACCTAGTTTAAGTCATTTATTTACTTTAGAGTGTGAGTCCTACCAATTGGGAAGCATCACCGTGTCCAATTTGCTCCCCGAGTTAGTAAATGTGTGTCTAGTCCATTTCAGTTAGTGCATTTAGATGTTTGGGGTCTGTTGAAGCTTTATGATATACATTGTTGGGTCCATTCTTTAACAACTTAATTATTGGAGTAGTTGGTAACAAAAGGATTTGGGAAAACTTAATTTGTTATTTACATCTCAATGAATATATACACCAAGTTGTGAAAGTATTAAAGGAAAATCAATTAAACCCAAAAAAAGTTGGTCAACATGACCCATAAATAGAATATTCAATATAGAAAGACTACGATAATATCTCCTAATTCCAACACTCCCCCTCAAGTTGGAGCGAAGACATTAACGAGACCCAGCTTGCCAATATAAGACTGAAGAAGTGTTGGACCAACAGACTTTGTAAATATATCGGCGGTTTGATTGGATGAGGAAACAAAGCTTGGAAAAATAACACCAGACCGAACTTTCTCTCAAATGAAGTGGATGTCAACCTCCTCATGCTTAGTTCTCTCATGAAGGACAGAGTCTGAAGATAACAGGATGGTAGATTTATTGTCACAGAAAAAGATAGACGATTCTGCTACTGGAAAACCCAACTCACTCAGTAAAGACCGAAGCCATAGAATCTCACACGTGCCCTGAGCCATAGCACGGTACTCAGCTTCAGCAGATGAGCGTGAAACAACAGCTTGCTTCTTATTCTTCTAGGAGATAAGGTGATTACCACGAAAAGTTCAGAAGCCAGAGGTAGAACACCGGTCACTCCTAGAGCCTGCATAATCCGCATCTGTGAAGCAGGAGAGACCAGACTGTGCTCCTGCTGTAAAGAACAGCCCAAGACTAGGACAGGTCTTGAGGTATCGAAGGATTTGGTAGACAACATCTAAATGAGAGGTGCGCGGTGAATGCGTAAATTGGCTCACAATACTAACCGCAAAAGTAATGTCCGGTCTTGTGTTCGTCATATAGATGAGACGACCCATAAGACGTTGGTACACTGAAGGATCTGGTAACAAGTCTCCCATTTCTGCAGTCAGTTTAAGGTTTGGGTCCATCGGAGAAGAGGCAGACCTACACCCAAGCATACCCGTGTCCTGAAGCAGATCAAGAGAATACTTTCTCTGAGATATCGAGATACCTTGTCGAGACCTAGCAACCTCAATACCAAGAAAATAACGGAGGCGGCCCAAATTCTTAACATCAAATGACACACCCAGATCATGCTTTACTTGAGCGATACCAGGAACATCATTGCCAGTAATAATGATATCGTCAACAGAAACTGAGATAATAGTACATTTCCCTTGAGGCTGATGACAAATAAAACACGTGTGATTAGACTGACATCGAGTAAATCCCATACCAAGGACCACATCACTAAAACAACTAAACCATGCACGGGGAAATTGCTTAAGCCAGTAAAGAGATTTGCGGAGGCGACAGACTTTCCCAGAACACTCCCCTTGAGGCCGAAAACTTGGTGGAGGATCCATATAAATCGTCTCAGACAGATCACCATTAAGAAAAGCGTTCTTAAAATCCAGCTGGTGGAGAGGCCATGAATAAGAGGCAGCTAACGAGATCAGTAGACGGACAGTAGTTAACTTTGCCACTGGAGCAAAAGTGGCACCAAAATCCTAACCAGGCACCTGTGTAAACCCCTTAGCACCAAATCGAGCCTTATACCGATCAAGGGATCCATTTGCCAAATACTTTAGACTAAAGACCCATTTACAACCAACAGTGCACTCACCGGCGGGAAGATCAACAAGCTCCCATGTCTTATTACCCTGAATGGCACTCATTTCTGCTTCAATAGCAACGACCCACATAGGATTCTGGAGGGCTTCATGAATGGAGCGAGGAGTGGAGACCGAACCAACCAGACTGAGAAAAGAGTGGTAGGAAGCAGACAAGCCCTGATAAGAAATATACTTTGAAATGAGATGATTATTACTGTTAGATAGAAGAAAACGAGCGGGGGCGATGAACACGAGTAGGATAACGGGGAGGATCAGCAGGAGTAGGAACAACAGGAGATAAAGGAGAAGGAGAGTTACCTGAATCCGGAGAAGACGATGGCAAGAGCCAACATAACCCTAACCCTAAGAAAGTAATATAATAGACCGATGAGAGAGTAAGGGCAGAGGGGCGTGGACGGCGAGAGTAAACCTGCGAAGGATCACTTGTGATAACAGGAGATAAGGAATCATCGGTGGAGTCAAGAATAGGAACAGGGCGAGGCAGAATAGAGTTATCTACCACAACAGGCTCCACCGGTGCATTGTCTGAAGGAAGAACAGTTTCTAGAAATGTAACATCCAAAGAATGATATAAATGACGAGTAACCGGATCAAAGCACCAATATCCCTTAGACATAGATGAGTACCCCAAAACACACAGTGAGCTGATTTATTATCAAGTTTTGTTCGGGTAGGACTCCTATTTTGAATAAAGCAAGTGCACCCAAAAACACGAGGTAAAATAGAGAAAAGAGTGTTGGAAGGCTTGAGGACATGGAGGGGAGCCTTCCCCGCCACAACACGGCTGGGAGTGTGATTAATAAGATATGTGGAAGTAAGGACAACCATGTGCCAAAAATATTTAGGGACATTCATACCACACAAGAGACAACGAACAACTGCCATGATGTGGCGATTCTTACGCTCCGCCACACCATTCTGTTCAGGGGTATGGGGTATAGGGACAGGTAAGTTGTTGAAGTATCCCATCTTTGTTAAGGGTAGCCCTAAAATCATCAGTGATGTACTCGCGACCATTATCAGCTCGTATATTACGTACAACAATATTATGTTGAGTTTTAACCATTTGAAGAAAAAATTTAAAGTGAGAAAAAACCTCAGATTTTTTCTTCATAAGATAAACCAAGTGCAACGAGTGTGATCATCAATGAAAGTGACATAATATGGATGCTGAGATAAGGCCGTAACAGGTGAAGGGCCCCATATATAAGAATGAATAAGATCAAATGCACTAGGTGCTCTATGCATGCGAGGAATATACGAGGTACGAGTATGTTTAGACAATTCACAAACCGCACATTTAAAATTAAAATCCTCACAAGCTTTATTCAAATTAGGAAACAACCAACACAAATACTGGAAATTTGCATGTCCGAGGCGAGCATGCCACAAATCTAAAGTTTTAAGACTAAACACATATTTATGAGAATCCGGTAAAACAGACTTATTAGAACTAGGTAAAACGGTAGCTTGCAGACTGGCAGACACAGGAGCGCCGAAGTAGCAGAGGCCATCACGCTCATACCCCCTGCCAAAAATCTTCTTTGAAGTCGGGTCCTATAAGTAGCAACAACTGGGTAAGAACACAACACAATTATGGTCTTTGGCAAGACGATTAACAGACAAAAGATTGTAGGCGAAGTTAGGGATATAATAGACCGATGAGAGAGTAATATCCGAGGACAAATAAACATTATCCTGACTATGAACAGAAACAAAGGAACCATCGGCAATACGGACCGACTCATCAATAGATGTAAAAGGAGAGACAAACATAGAAGACTCACCAGTTATGTGATTATTATCACTAGAATCCAGAATCTATGTGGGATTAGCTGACTTACTATGGAGAGCAGTAGGAGAACCTGTAGGAGGGCCTGTAGCAATAACAGCTGTAGATCCGGAACCGGAGGAGAAGGTACCAAGGCCCAAATGTGACTGAAGCTGGGCGATTTGAGACTGAAGCTTTGCATATTCTGATGGAGGTGGAGTCATTTCAACGATGGCACCGGTACGAGGGGCATCCCTCCCTCGCCCAGAAGCCCGAGCCTTATTATATTGCTGCTTCAATTCAGGATGGAGATCAAAACACCGATCAATAGTGTGATCGGGCACACGACAGTGCTGGCAATAGGGACTGTTGCCGGTAGGATGAGGACCCGAGGAAGCATCAATAGTGTGACGGGAGCCTGAAGGAGGGTGCTTGCCTGAGTGGACACAGCACAAGCCATTTGATCGGAAGCTGAAGGGACAGTCACAGATGACGGTGACAAAAGACGACGACGACGCTTATCTCCCTCAACAGTAGCAAAAGCCTCAAATAAAGAGGGCATAGGAACAATATTTAGAATCTGGGTACGTAGGGCCTCAAACTCTGGTTTTAGGCCCATAAAAAATTGATAGGTATGTCGACGATCGAGACGTTTGACTTCAACGTCACCATCATTAGGAAAATCACCGATGGGCTCATATTGAGCTAATTCCTCCCACCGGGTCTGCAGATAGCTAAAGAACTCGAATACAGAATGTCCCAGAGAAGCCTGAGAGGCTTGAGAGATGTCCTGGTAAAGTTCAAAGATTCGTGAATCGGAGTGAGCATGAGCATACATCTTCGTCAATGCCGTCCAAAGCCCATGAACAGTGGTGTGATACATAAACATGTGATGTATCGACTCCTCCATCGAATTAAACATCCACCCCAAAATAATACAATTATCGGAGAACCATTCATCATGCTTGGCATCAGTTTCCTTCGGTTGAGGAACCTTGCCAATGAAACCAACTAATCTTTCGTTTGCCGCCAAGGTACAGACGAAGGGAATTGGACCATCCATGAAAATTTTTTCCGTTCAAGAGGACACTAGCAACTCGTTGAGCGGGAGTTGGATGAAAGAGATCCAGACGAGCAGTAGGAGGAACAGTGGTTGTAGCACTGGACTTAACAGGATCACCCATGGCAGCGTTGGGAGGATAACTTCAAAAAACAAGGTGAGATGGGAGGGGTGGGCAGCCGGTTGACAGTGGTAGACTTAGACGGGGGTAACCGGAGACGTGGTTACCTGACAAGACGACGAATGAGCACGAAAGGCTCTTAAATCATCACAAGGATGCCCGTGAAGGGGAGGAGCAGCCGGAGAAGCTACAAGCCGGGTTGATTGAGACCGAGGTCTCAAGTATTGCCGCATCAAGCGGCTGTGGTGGCTTAATGGAGGATGCCCCGCACGTCCTGGGACAATGGGTTCATTCGGAATGCACCGATGTAGGGGCGCTTCGATCGATTTGAACTTCATCCAGCTTTCTCCAGACTGCAATAAGATCAGCAGAAGTGGGAGAAGGGGGAATTCTTTTTCGCCCCAAGCCGACAAGCTTGGGGTGTTGAGAGTGGTCGGCGACTGGGCTGGGGGCTGTGCCAGGTTGCGCCAAGGGTGTAGGTGGGTGGTGCGGCAGTGGTGGTGGGCTATGTTACATGGACTCTTCTAAATAAGAGAAGTGCCCGTGTCGACACAACTCTTTGCGGACATGGGTATGACACTTGGGTAGGATCCTTCTAGCGTAGTTTAGTGTAATTTTCAGCCAAGAAATGCAAAGTACCCGTGTCGGATATGGCAACCATATCCGTGTCCTCCGAATACTTTGAAGAGTCCATGTAACATAGGTGGTGGGTGATGTTAGGGTTAGGGTTATTTTGTCTTTGATACCAAAAATGAATTGGGAAAACTTAATTTGTTATTTACATCTCAATGAATATATACACCAAGTTGTGAATGTATAAAAGGAAAAGCAATTAAATCAAAAATAAAGTTGGTCAACATGACCCATTAATAGAATATTCAATATGGAATGACTACGATATTATCTTCTAATTCCAACAGTAACTTAATATGGTATCATAGCCTTGTTTGTGATAATCAAGTGGTTATGTACACTGCGAGTAATCCAGTGTTCATGAGAGGACCAAACATATTGAAGTTGATTGCCATTTTATCAGAGATATGGTTATGAGAAAGCAAATTGTTACTTCTTTCGTTAAGTCTAGTGATCAACTAGGAGACATTCTTACCAAGGCGCTAAGTAGAGGACCATTCTATAATCTTTGTAACAAGCTGGGCATGATAGATATCTATGCTCCAGCTTGAGGGGGAGTGTTAGAATATAAGTATTAGTATTAGTATTACTTAAGGGTATTTTTGTAATTGTTCTTTGCTTTATATATATGTACATGTTGGATAACCTAATTTGGTTAAGCCTTCTCTTTCTCCTAATCACCTCTCTTAACATGGTATCAGAGGTATTTTTGTAATTGTTCTTTGATTTATATATATGTACTTGTTGGATAACCTAATTTGGTGTTAAGCCTTCTCTTTCTCCTAATCACCTCTCTTAACATGGTATCGGAGCCTTGTTTGTGGGAGGTCCTGAGTTCGACTCTCCATCCCCGCTTTGTTGTGCATTGTACTTTGTTATTTGTCTCCACTATGATGGAGTTTGGTTTGTTTGCTCTCCACATGCAAGTCGGGGTTGCACGTGAGGGAGGGTGTTGAAGCTTGATATACATTGTTGGGCCCATTCTGGTGCGGACACCAGAGCCACATTCCCAAAGTTTTACAGCCGTCGTCGCAAGAAGGCGGCCCACCCAGTTGCTTTGTGGCTAGATGACTTTTATGTTGGGCCGGGCTAAGGCCCTAAGACCCAAGTTCATGGATTTTATGTTCTCCTTATTTTATAACTTTATTTCCTTTTTTTTTTTCCTTTTTTTTTTAAAAAAATTATCTTTTTAGGGTTTTGTTTATCTTCTTCTATAAATAAGGTGGCAAACTATGGTTTTGGGACACTTTTGATGATGAAATAAAAATTATTGTTGCTTGTACTAGTTTTGGTCTTGGTGGACTCCAAGAGATTTTGGTGGATTCCAAGAGTTCGTTATATTTTTGTTTTAATGTTCGTGTTCGCCATCAAATTTGGTATCTGAGCAAAGAGCGTTCCATCAATCCCTCAATTTGTTTCACAGCAACTACAATCAGTGTGACATCAGCTAACTAAATCTCCACACAGTTGCCGCAAACAAAATTGAGTGAAACACAGATCATCACCGTATGGAACACCATCGTGAGACCCATCTGGCCATCTCCATCCAATCGCGACTTGAATATGGTAGATTCAGACCCCTGTTGCCCCATGCAACTCCTAAATCAAACCCCAACACCATGAGCAGCAACCCATACGCGCACCAACCAAGTCCCTCGTGAACCAGTCAGAACCTCTCGCGAAGCCCACCAGATTTCTTCTCAAGTCTGCCCTAGCTTCCCCAGCGGCCACTCTTCTGGTATGCTCATCGAATCCTTCCCTAATCCCTATACACAGGGACCCTTTTTTCTTTTTCTTATCCTTTTCTCTTCTTAATTCTCATCCAAAGCCCATTTGTTTTTCATTTTAAATAAACCTAAACCCCAGCCCTTCTTTTTTCAAAGAAAGGCCCAAAGTCTCAGTCCCCCCCCCCCCCCCCCCCCCCTTTTTATTATTATTATTATTTTTTTTTTAAACTTAAGCCCATTGTTTTTGTCTTTCAATTTGTTTGCTTGTTAAAATATATATAAAAAAAAAATAACAGAGCAGCAAAAAAAAGGAAAAAAAAGGAGCTGCATTTCCAAAATAAAAAAAAAACCTTTGTTGTTTTCCTTTTCTTATTTCTTTACAGCATTAGTTTGAGGCTCCGTCACCCGCTCATTCGCATAGCTACAGCTGAGACAGTTCTAGATCCAGATTTGCGGTTCCAGTTCATTTTTCCATTTAGATTCAACCAGTTGGGATTGTCTTGATCAACTGCACTCTTTTCAACCAGCCTGTATTTCTGATGTGGAGGAGTACTGGAAATTTCTAGAGAGGCAACGGGTCTTTAAGTTTCTTCAGGGGCTTCATTCCGATTATGATGCTCTACCTCCCATTCAGGAGGCCTTTGCTTATGTTTAGAACGAGGAGTATCATCGTTCAGTCATGCTTTCACCTGCATCCACCGAGTGTTCTGCTTTAGTTTCTGTTCCGCCCAGAGAGGGGATCCAGCAGTCTACACCTTCAAACCAGCCTGTCGTGATTTGTGATTATTGTCATCAGCCCCATCATACCCAGGCCAATTGTTGGAGCCTTCATGGTCGTCCCCCCGGTACTCAAGGAGGTCGTGGAGGTAGTCGTTGAGGCGGTCGTGGAGGTCATTCGGGTGGCTGAGGAGGTGGTACTTGTGCTCATCATACTACTGCTGATACTGAGACTCCACTGAGTGGTGATACTGTTCCTTCTACTAATCGGTGCCCGTTATCTCTTGCTGAGCTTGACACTCTCAAGAATTTGATGATCTGGTGTACTTCATCGGCAGCTGCTAGTACCTCATCCTCTTTTGCACAATCAGGTAATAGTAACATTGTCACACCCGTTGGATTATTGATTTAGTTGATTTTGACCATATGTCTCGTTCTTGTGACCTTTTTTGTGATTATAAGCCCTGTTCAGGTCAGGACAGAGTTAGAATTGCCGATGGTACCTTTTCCTCCGTCTCGGGGAAAGATCTTATTCATGTCACTCCTTTATCTCCGACTTCTATTTTACCTGTCCCTACTTTCTCTCATAATCTTTTATCCTTGAGTTGTATCACTCGGGATTTGAATTGTTCTATAACCTTTTTTCCCTATCGTTATGTCTAACAGGATCTTTATCATGAAGAGGGTGATTGGTAGTGGTAGAGAGACACAGGGGCTCCATATTCTGGAAGAGGGAGAGACAAATCTGGATGAGGGAGAAAACCTTGCTACTAATGCCGTTGTTTTGAAAAATAAAGTGGAAGATTTAGTGCTTTAGCATAGGAGATTAGGCCACCCCTCTTTGTCGTTACTTAAAAATATGTTCCCTTCTTTGTTGATAATACTGGTAACTCAAACTCTAATACTTTTTGTGATGCTTGTGAACTTGGAAAACATTTTTGAGCTTGTTATGCTCTTAGTAACATTAAAAGTTCTATTCCTTTTGCATTAATTCATTCTGATGTTTGGGGTCTTCCCGAACTGTCCTTGAAATGTCATAGATGGTTTGTGTCTTTTATCGATGATTTTCGCGTACTATATGGTTGTATATGATGAAAGAAAAATGGGAAGTTTTCTCTATTTTTCAAAATTTTCACAAAATGGTAAGTACCTAGTTCGGGGCGGTGGTAAAAGTCTTGAGGTCTGATAATGGGGTGTGAGTACATTGATTCGGGTCTAAGTAAGTATTTCGGTTCCCATGGGATTATCCATCAAACTTCTTGCACTAACACTCCACAACAAAATGGAGTGGCTGAGCGTAAGAATTGTCTCATTCTAGATGTTGCTCAGTTTTTACTCTTCCAAGTTCAAGCTCCTTGCTCTTATTGGGGTGAGCGGTGTTAACCGCAGCTTACCTTGTCAACTGTCTCCCTACTCATGTGTTAGATAAGAGAACACCTCTGCAGGTTCTATCTCACTCTTCTCTATCCTCATCCATTCCTTCTCGTGTCTTTGGTTGTATTTGCTTTGTTCATAACCACGGCCCTACCCGTGACAAATTAGATCCTCGTGCCATTAACGGTGTGTTTGTGGGTTACTTCCCCACTCAGAAGGGCTATAAGTGCTACCATCCCCCTTCTAGGAAATCATTCGTCTCTATAGATGTCACATTTCATGAGTCCCAGTCTTGAGGTGTGAAGAGATACCGGTTTTGCCTACGATGATTGAGATAGAGAGAGTTGAGACAAAAGAGACTGAAGTTGAGAGAGTTGAACCAGGGAGAGAAAGTGAGGAAAGTGAGAGGGAGCCTGAAGAAGAAGAGGAAATTGAGAGGCAAGGAGAGAATGAGTTGAGAGTTTAGTCTAGGGGAACATAGAATAAAAGAAAAATCATAGAGACTCCAGAAATTAGTACTACTCCTGCTCCTCAACTGCCACTGCCTGTCTCTCCAAGTGATAAAGATTCAGGTAATCCCTCTGATACACCATCTCTTGACTTAGATGAGTTCCTATTGCTGCACGAAAGGGTGGTCGATTCTGTATTCAACATCCTATATCTAACTTTGTGTCTTATTCTCATCTTTCTCCTTCCTATAAAGCCCTTTTATCAAAAATTTCTTCTGTTAGTGTTCCTAACCATGTACACGAAGCTCTTGCTGATCCCAAGTGGAAACATGCCATGATCAAGCAGATGAAAGCTCTCCGAAAGACTGGTACTTGGGAGTTGATCATGTTACCTAAAGGAAAGAGGACTGTGGGGTACAATTGGGTGTACACTGTGAAGCATCGGTCTGATGGCTCTATTGAGAGGTATAAAGCTTGGTTAGTGGCAAAAGGGTTCACTCAGACCTACGGGGTTGATTATGAGGAGACCTCTGCCCCTGTCGCAAAGATGAACTCAATTAGAATTCTTCTTTCTTTAGCAGCTAACCAGGATTGGCCACTTCACCAGTTTGATGTAAAGAATGCCTTCTTGATGTGAAGAATGCCTTCTTGGTGTCAATCACATCCTAATTGGATTATATTTCCTTATCCATGTACGAGTAGGTCTCTTGCATCTATAAAAGTGACCACTCACCCCCATAGAAAGGGTCCGACTTTTCAGTCTCTACAGCACTTCTATAGCAGTCACTAACACGCCCGGTCGACCTACGGTAGCTCCAAACTATTGTTGGTTCACCTCAGGTCCCCGGCTTTTTACAGTATAGTGAACGTGCTCAGACACATACGTGGACGTAGGTAACTATAAAATTCATTTCTATATTCACACACCGAAAGGTTCCTGGTTAAGAGATTGATAATGTTGAATTAACACTCCTTCATAGTTTAGAGGGTGGAATTGGTTCTTAATCATTCTTTGCATTCTTTGGAAAGTCTGAACGTGCTTGTTTTCAGATTGGGTTCTTGTTTCTGTTTTTAAAGGTGCACCTAAGGGCTTAGGTTTAGGCTTTGTGCTTCCCCTTGCCTAAGGCGAAGCCCCTTCAAACAGGTCCTGCGGCCCCTCCTAGGTGCAGTTTACTTGTGCTTTTTAATTAAAGTCCAAGGAGCAAAGCCTACCTCTTAATAAAATTATGCTTCAATAACTAGATTAGGCATGAAACTAAGGCCCATCAAACAATATTAGGTTTAGACTAAAATCTTGACCCACCTCTTATTAGCTTATACCCATATTAAGACGCATTAGGCCATTACAAAGGGTCATATTCTTTAAAATAGAAGAATATTCTTTTTGAGTGTGTTTGGCCCAGGTTCTTCATTTTGATTCAGTCGCAAAAAAATTGCTTTGACCAAAAGCTATTGCCCATCACCTTCTTTGTGAGCAACACTGACTCTCTCGTTGGACCCAAACTTAGAGAAGGAAAAGGAAAAGAGAAAGGGAAAAGATAATCTACATGAGTTAAGTTTGAATTTTTGTGATAGTTTCACACTTTATTAGTTCTTTTCTATGTTAAACTAAGGTAAACTATTTTGTGAAGCATCGTAGAGACAACTTACTAATTGGCCAGTGCAGCCAGGGGCGGAGCCAGAAATTTTGGTCAGGGGGGGCCTAAGCCACACGGGGGTTCGGGGGCAGCCACCCCGAGGCGATTTTTTTGGAGTCTATTTATGCATAATTGGCGATTTTTTTAGGGGCTACTTGTATATAATTACGATTTTTATGGGATATGCTTATAATATGAGTCTATTTGGAGACATGTAAATATTGTATAGTGTGTTTCAAAATTCTAGGGGGGACTATTTCTAAAACGTATAAAATTCTCACACTAAAAGTGTAATTTTCAAAATTCTAGGCGCATTTCCTTTAAGTTGTATGTACATGTAAATCAATATACATGTAGTTGATGGCATTAAATTAGGCATTTAACCCCTTTGAGAGGCCTAAACATAAGTTGAGGGGGGGCCTAAACGTAAATTAAGAGGGGTTTAAATGTAAAACCTATAATAAATGTAGGGTAAAATTTTACTTCCCAAAAAGTGAGTGGGGGCACGTGCCCCCACTGGCCCTGGAATACCTCCGCCCCTGAGTGCAGCTATTGGGTCCATATGCACAGTACTTAGATGTTTTAGCAAGTTATATGTATATGTTAATTGTTGAGTGCTTTATATTTCCTTTTGTGTATGTTTAATTAAGAAATTTTCTTTAAGTGTGCCTTACTTCACTTTATGCTTTTTTTCTCTGCGCCTGGGCACGAGGAGGCATTTACACCTATGTGTGCGCTGTGCCTTTGATAACTATGGTTCTTGTCATTCGAGTTTGCTGCCACCAAAATGGATATCCCTTTAGTTTGATAGCCACTAACTTTACCTTCGTATTTTCTGGAATACAAGATATTCGAAGATCCTTATAATTTGTTTAACCAGTCCAAAACTTCCTCAGGTTGTTCTTCCCCAGGAAAATCTGGTATTTCCACCTTTATGCTTGGATTATAATCATTCTCACCATTTCGACTAAACCTCGGTTGACCTTGCTCTGCATCTTCTTTGACTAAGGACTCCAAAGGTTGAACTGCTGCTAAAATCTCTCCACTACTGGAGGTCTTCTCAAATTTGCACCTTGACACGTGTGTACTGACCTCTTTGTCTTCCAATGGTTTATAGCACATAGTTTAGCAATCTGTTGTTGCTATCCACATCCTGATAGGGATCAAAAGGAGATTTTCGTAATAATTGTATTCGATCCGGGAGGATTTTATATTTTATTTGTTTATTTAGGTTTAGAAAGTTTTCATTTAAAGAATAAATATCAATTAGGAATAGATATCTTTTAAGGATCTTATCTTACGAAGTTTTGATTTAGGCAATAATTATCCTTAGGAAATTTTATCTTTTTGGAAGCTTTTGGTATCTTATTATAAATAGGGTGCCAAGTTATTGTATGAAATAGCTGAAGATTATGAATAAAAATTGAGTTTTGGCTTTGAGAGCTTAAGGTCTTGGTGGATTCGAAGTGATCTTGGTGGATTCCAAGAGTCCTTGTATTGGTGGACTCCAAGATTTTTTATCTTCTTTGTTCTTCCAATTTTTCATCAATATTCCTATTTCTTGACGTGTCCTATGCCAAATTTGGTATTTGAGCCAAGAGCAATCCATCAAAATCCCTACCAATCAAGCCCTATTATGCTGTTTCTTTCACCTACGAACAGCCATAGCCATCGTAATCGCCACCCCTTCGCGAAAACCCCAAGCAGCCACTCGATCTCCGCCGCTATTTGCAACCTCATCAACAGCCACCAAACAGGACCAAAAAAAAAAAAAAAAAACCACAAGTTCCAGCTCAGGCCCTTTCTGCAGTTTTTAGTAAACCAAGTTCCTCCACTTCCATAAATGACCTAGGTAATCAAGTTCCAGCTCAGGTTTCTAGAAAACAAGACCTCGCCACTTTCGTAGATGACCTTGCTAAACTTGTTCGTGATTTATCTGTCCGAGTTGAGCAAACATCCAAAGTAATGCTCGATTAGAATCCATCGAAGCATCTCTTCAACGACTCATGAGTGCACGACATATCAAACAAGACCCATCATTTAAAGTCACTGATGTGTCTATTGATTGTCTCAAGGACAGAACCAAAGAGAAACAGGATGATATGGCACCTATTAGCGATATTTCATTTGATCTTCCTATCATCCTAATTCCTCCAGCCCTTTGCCTCCACAGCCTCCCCTTCCGTCAAATTTTGAAAGCAAAATGGAGACTGTGATCTGTGTTTCCCCACCAACTCCACCGCCTAACCATGTTTGTAGTGACCCTCCAAAAGACCGAAAAGCAAATTTATTTGACTTGTCACAAAATATGGTTACTAATTTGAATTTTCATGTGGAGTTCGTGTTGCTTCTCCTTGATTCATCTGCAGGTGTTCCGCATGGAGTGATGCTTTCTACAGAATTTGCTCATTGACAAAAAGTGTGCCATCATGCGGGTGTTCTTCATTCTTCCTAGCTTAACTGCCATTTTAACTCGCCGGAGTCGAGTTCCTCTCAGACGAGGGGAGTTGATAGGGATCCAAGGATCAAAATTTCCTTCTGTTTCCATCGAAACGGCCGAAACGTTTCCGTTTCCTAGGTCATGGAAACGAAACAGCCATGGAATCTCGAAATTCCGTGGATTCCATCAAAACGACTTTGTTTCTTTTGTTTCCATCGAAACAAACCTATGATTCCGCATCGTTTCATTTGCTTCCAACGAAACATACTTGTTTCCATCGAGATAATCATGTGGTTGTGTACTTGTCATATGAACAACCATTTTATTTTAGAGATGGCTGATTAGCTTACTATGTACTTATATGTATCTTTTGCATTCTATGAAGTGTTTTGAGATTCTATGAAGTGTTTGACAGTAGATTGGCGACTTAATCCTCATGTATTTTCAATTTGAACTACACATTTTTAATGCATCTCTACATATATAGACCTCTCAAATGTTCAATTAATCAATTATTAGCTTTATACACGCATATAGTTGAGTTTGAAGTTATGTTTCCCCATGTTTCTCAATGTTTCCAATTTTTTCCGCTGTTTCCACATGTTTCCGAAATGTTTCCGAAATGTTTCTGTTTCTAGGCAGACCGAAACAATAGACCGAAACGAAATTTTGATCCTTGTAGGGATCAAAAGGAGATTTTCGTAATAATTGTATTCGATCCGGGACTATTTTGTATTTTATTTGTTTATTTAGGTTTAGAAAGTTTTCATTTAAAGAATAAATATAAATTAGGAATAGATATCTTTTAAGGATCTTATCTTAGGAAGTTTTGATTTAGGCAATAATTATCCTTTAGGAAGTTTTATCTTTTTGGAAGCTTTTGGTATCTTATTCACTATAAATAGGGTGCCAAGTTATTGTATGAAATAGTTGATGATTGTGAATAAAAAATGAGTTTTGGCTTTGAGAGCTTAAGGTCTTGGTGGATTCCAAGAGATCTTGGTGGATTCCAAGAGTCCTTGTATTGGTGGACTCCAAGACTTTTATCTTTCTCTTCTTTGTTCTTCCAAATTTTCATTAATATTCCTATTTCTTAACGTGTCCTGCGTCAGATCCTCTTTTGTTTCCATGTTTCCAGTGGCAACTTCATGTGGTGTCTCAGGATTTGCCTAATTTTGCAATGAGTTGCCCCTAGCCATAGATTTACAAAGTTACAGATCTAATAAGCAGGCTCTGATTCCAAATGGAGAATAAAATTCAGCAGAAAACAGAATGCCACGTAGGGCTGAAACAAGGAATTACTTAAAAAAATTGTCCTTATTTCGATCATATTATGTGCATAGAGCTTTACAAGTTGGATATTCATAGCTCTTACATTTTCAAGACATTAAACATCTAATGTTCCCTTGCAAAGTCTAGAGAAGACGAATGGACCACAATTACTTCAGCACTTGTTCTCAATACATCTATATCCCCAATAGCCTTATATATGATTTAAGCTCTCAGTTACTACAATAACAAAAATATACTGCCCTTGAAAATATCCAGCTTCAATCTTTTAACTAAATCAAAATACCTGAGGGTGTCCTAGTTAGAGTAAGTATTTATGATGTGAATTGCTCTGATTGAAATCTCTGCATGACTACAATGTGGACATACTACGGTGGTTTGATGAGCAGAAGTCATAGCCGTAGCACTAATAAAACGCCCATAATCGATGTGAAATTGTAGTTTGGCGCTCACTTGATGAGGAGTGTGGACTCTGGACGGGTGTTCTTTGTTTTGGTCCGTGTCAAGATGACGAGGTCCCTTTTGGATTAAGTTTTTCTTTGTTTGTATCTGGTTGTAAGGGATTGGGGAAACGAGAGGCTCTTTTTATTTTTTTATCTACGCCTATGTCAGCCCTTGGGCATTTCCTTGGTGTTTTTTGGCTATAGTTTGGGCTCTTTCTTTTTTCTTTTCTTTCTTTCTTTTTTTTTTTTTTTGGGTTGTAATTTGGGTATTTTCCAGTTTTCTTCCATAGGAGAGCAATGTTTTAGTGTTGCATGTTCCGTCAATACTTTCCATGGGCGGCACATCCTTTAGATACTGTATGAATACAAATGGTACTCTTTACTTACATAAAAGAAAAAGAAAAAGAAAAAGAAAATTGTATTTATGACACCGCATGTAAATGGGGGAGCGGGAGCTTCATTGCATTCTTATGGTTGGTAAAGCCCTATTTCTGTTCCACCTGTGCAGTTACACCTATCTCACAACATATTAACTTATCCCAAATGAACCTTTCCTATCATAGCATGTTTTAAATTGTGTATCATGCCATGTTTCTGTTCCCCTTCTGCATTCTGTATTGGCCTTAGTTTCTTGTGACCTTATTTCCAACCAAAATCTGAAAATTTGCAATAACCCAACCAACTTGGTAATGAACGAAAGCACACATGAAAATTTTCCTCGGTAGAAAAAAACATTTGTGAAATAGAGAAGAAGTTTGGGTCTTTGGTGCCGCTGCTGCCTCAGCATCACTCGCACGATATGCTTGTAATTTTTTGTCTTTTATTTATTTTTATTTTATATTTTATATTTACCAATAAAATATTTACATAACTTGTGGTATAACCTTGCGATTTCTTTATCTTCTGGACCTCTAAAATTGTCACAAGTTTGTGTTGAGTGGCTACTAAGAGGAACTATCCCATGTGACCACACCCGTGTGACGTCCACTATGATTTGAGTATTTTGTGGCCCCACATGGATCTCACAGTGATTGAGGTAGTCACATGGATAATATCTCCTACTTGTGGTGTGTTGACACTGTAATTCTTTTTGCATTTATGCAACCCCTGGAAGGCTGGAACTGGATACAATAATTGGACAATTAGTGGAATCTTCGGATGACTGGTGTGTGTGTGTGTCTATAGTAGTGGTTTATTAAAAGGATATGTCAAAAGGCTTAAGACAATTCTTGCTAGGATAGCTGTGCTCAATGAGTTTCACATTTGTTGCTAGCATGGCCTTCTCAAAGGTTTTCTTTGAACAGGAGAATGTTATTTGGATCAGTTTTGAATTATTACTGGAGTGTCATATTCCAACAACTTGAAATTTGTGGGATTTATTTCTATCTAATTGGTAAAAACAATTTCTGAAACTTGGTTATTAGCATTTTGCATTAATACTGTTATTTTTCCTGTAAACATGATGTCGTGTGATTCAGATCTTTTGTATTTTGAAGTGAACTATTTTGAAATGCATCTTGTTCAGCAGGAGGGTTTATGTTTTCCCTAGTTGATTTATGAGTGCTTTAGTCCCTTAATTTGTTAACTCTTAAACATTCAAATGGTTATGTTTGGGTGTGATTTCATGTCATCTGGGATTCTGGTTCTCAAATGAGAATATAGTATTGCTCTATGGTATACTTCCTGTGTTTGTAATGTGTTTTCTGTTTTTAAGAGTTGTCATTGGATTAGATTTTCTTCTATCTTCTTTTCCCCTTTCGTGTGGGTGTAATACTCTATTGGGTTTGCTTTGTTCAAGCCAAATAAATAAATCCGGGTGCCCAATATATTTGATGGCAACTTTAAAGATTCTCTTGCATTTTGAACAATAATTTCTTCAATTAAGATTAAAAGTTAAAACACTTAAAATTCCATTCTGATTATAAAACTAAGAAAGGGCTGTCAGTGGTACATCTTTTTGGTCCCATTTGAATGCAGTTGCTACTATTAAAGGTGTTGAGTTATTAGATGATCCAAACTGCTAATTTCTTTTCGGGTTCTATATTAGGATAATACTACTCCAGTAAAGGTTTTTTAAGGACATTTCACCGTGTCCCGATTTGTGATTGTGGTCCATTTGTGTAATGTGTTTGTGTGGACGGTCAGACCACACATAAGACTGGGACATGGCAACAATGTCCCTAAAGAATATATATATATATATATATATGTATATATTCTTTTCCCTATATGTGTTAAATATTTGCTAGTTGGTCTTATTATTTTATATATATTTTTTTTCGATGCAGGATGTGGAGAAGATATTGCCATGGGTGCCGCCTCCAGAGCCAAAGTATCAGCTGCGCAGAACAAGTTCAGCCTCATTCTAGCATCATCTGGTTTTCATTTATTTGGTTTTAATCGTGTTAGATGCATTGCATGCATTGTGTTTTTTTTGTGCTAACCGCTTACTCCTTTCTCTCACTAATATCCTCGTGCTTTTTGGGTCTTAGTCGCTGCCTTTTGCTGCCCCTGCCCATTTATTAGTCTTTTCCTTTTTTTTAGTTTCAACTTGGAATTACTAATTCAGTTTCCCATAATTTTGCTTTTCATTTAATTTTATAGCCTGTTGGCCATCTAAATTTTATTTCATTTTATTTTATTTATTATTATTTTTTTCTTTTCAAAATTTACTGTCTTAGTGGATCAAATCTTACACACACACACACACACACACACACACACACACATATATATATATATATATATACATATTTTCTTTCATGATCAACATGATAAAAAATTCATCTGCAAGTGGATTTTTTAGATCCATTAATAATGCTGAACTGGTGGAGTTCTCACACTCGGAAATCTACTTCTTCCCATTTGATAAGCCTAGGAACAGCCACATTAGTGGTTAGACAATTACTGTCTATGACAATTGTTTTTCTTGGTTTACTACAGATAATAGAATTAGGATATAAAGTATTCATGACCTTATAATATATTCTGTAGGAAACACTCAAACTGTCAGATCCAAGTATATAATTATAACATTTTGTCTGAATTTTTAAAGTAGCAGTTTCAAACAAATTTTTATCTTTAAGTGATAGGGTTAAATTTGGATAAACGTCAAAATAGACTGGCTCATGATATAGACTAGTCTGTATAATACCCATAAGAGAGTATAAAATCTAGACATCTGGCATCCCTAAGATGTGCCAAAATACTAGCATTAAGACTTGCAAGGGTTAGCGGTTTAAATGCATTTTGAATGCATCCAATATGCAGATATTGATACTTAAGCACATATCTTTCAAAATCCTTTAAGTCTTAGAAGCTTTAAGGTTTGCTCTTCATTGTCTAAAGCAATAGACTACTCTACAGTTTTAACACTTGCTTGACTAATGAAGTCAAACATTCCTTTTTTATATATTCTTTTTGAAGAAATGGATGGAATGGTCCATTCATTCAATTGTTTGGAGTGTGAGAACTCCACCAGTTCAGTATTATTAATGGGATCTAAAAGATCCAGTTGCAGATGAATTTTTTATCATGTTGATTATGAAAGAAAATAGGTAATTATAGATAAACAATTCTTGAAAAAGAAGAACTATAAGTATTTTCTTACGGAAAGATTAAAGAGGATTATAAATAGTAGATTTAGTATACCAGTAGATTGCACGTCTGTCAATGACTTACAGGACAACTACGACCCAACTTTTGGCCAACAGTCCAACTGCGCGACTTGGTGACATCCCACAACCCCCATGGTAACTAATTCTATTGTTTATCTTCCTCTTTAAACAAACAGTAACTCAATACTTATACTAGATCTTTGCCATTAATTGTAAATCTATGATTTACTTAACTATTTAGCCACTCATGGCTCTGATACCAACAACATAAGGATCAAAATGATAATGGAAATACAAATGATGATAATAGGAATAGTATAAGCACTACTTACAAAATCAAAGTGGAAGCACTTGGATAAAAGCACTCACTATAGTGGAGGCAATTTATTTATCGTAACTTATGATTACAGAAGGAGAGAATAAGAGAAAGAGAGAGAAAGGGAAAGAAAATGATATCCTGAACAAAACTCAGGAGAGCCTTATAAAGAAAATCCTAAAGCTATTATTCGGAACTCAAAATTAAATTTTGGAATCCAAATAGTAATATAGATAATGGGAAATACGTGTTTTCCAAAACCATGGGAAAAAACTGTGGGTTGCTGCGGTTTTATCAAAATCATTCGCTGGTTTTGAAATAATTCTTTTATCTGCTTTTCTAGATTTTGTTTTTGTCCTACTGGCAGACATGATGATTAGGTATCTTTTGCTTTATCAATTTTCTCTTTGCCTTTCCACTTGGTCGATTGAACCTGAATGATGGCATCAAAGAAATGCTCCATTATTAGTTCTGTGCGGAAGTTGACAATTTGTCTTCCTCTTCATATGGATCTTGAGATTCACCAGCAATATAGATAGTATCTGTTAATTGGGAAGGACTGATTTGCTAGGCCAAAAATTGCTCCTTAAGTGATTCCATCACTTTAATATGTTGATCAGCAATGGACAAATGTGGATATTTATCTTTAATAGAATCAAGTAAAATGTTGAGCAAATCATTTGATGCTATTAAAGAGCCTGCAGGTTTTCGGCTTTCCTCTTTGTGAGACGTTTCATAAGCCTTAACAGTAGAGCTAATCAATTCTACTGTCTTTGTAATATTTATTTTATCCCACCATCTGAACCAAAAAGTTCTCTGTAGGACTGGAATCGTTAGTTGATCATAACCAAATTGAATATCCCATTTCCAGATCTAGGTAAGTTTGAATTGAGTGAAGGACCATAAAGTATTTCTTCCAATGGGAGGGTTAACTGCAGTTTTTCCCTAAAGGTGCGGATGGAGTTCATACCAGATTAAAAAATAATCTAGAATGGCTTTTGGAACAATACTCATTTCTAGATCCATGTTCTCCCGCCATAACAGAAACCAGTTAGGAAAAGTTGGTTTGATAACTCCTTGACGAGTTAAAATATTTGGGTTCAGACAGAAATCCAAGAATTTTTTCTGACTGGGTTCTGATAGTAAAAGGCATAATGCCAAGCTTGGATATTATCACGCCCCGGAATGGCAAAAATAGAGAAAAATAAATTTTCTTTTTGGGTCCAAAGGCAGCTACTGATGAAGTCACACCATTGTTCACACCACGCAGTACTAAGCAACAATAAGTAAATGAGATGACAAGAATGAAATCTAAGTTCTGGTTAACTGTAACACTCGTACCCAGAGAACGGGTTAATTATTTGTGTTAATATGCATTAATTAGTAAAATTAGTGTATAAACGGATTAAGGGGAGGCTTGGACTCGCCCATGTAAAAAGTGTTCAGAGAGGGACACTAGTTGGAAAAATCCCCAGTGAGGTGGGACAGGTATTGAAATGGAACCCAGCGAAGGGTAAAATGGTAATTTGCATTTTAAATGATTAAATGCATTTTATGTGTTTACATAAATATGTGTTTACATGCTTTCATATTACATGTTGATATATGTGTAGTGTTGGTGTTATAAGGGTATAAATGAAAAAGATTTAAAATTAGTAGGTGCGATAGCAATTTCACAAAATATGTGGGACCCACGTTGGGACCCATGTGGAACTTAGACAAATACTCATTTGATAATTGGGTAGTTAATGGAATATTTGGGGGATTTCATAATAAGAACTTAAGAAATTTTGGGGGTGTAAATGAAAAAGGGGAAAATTGAGGTTGAGACACCTCACATACATGCATATGGAGGTGTCAAGATTGAGAGAGTCTCTCAATTACAGCAGAATTAAAAAGAAAACAAAAGAGAGCCCGAGAGAGAAGACGGAGAAATCGTCGCCGACGTCGAATTCTCGCCGTTCCGTCGCCGCCGTTCGTTGGATTCACGAACCGAAGCCGTTATCGGACTCGTGGAGGTGAGACGAACGTTCCTATACCCTTAATTTATGTTTTAATTTTCGGATTTTGGTAGTTCATATTTGACGGTGAGACGTCGTCTACCGAATTCTTGTAGGATTCTTGTTGGAATAGAAATTGAGGTTCAATTTGGTGAAATTCAGCACTTCTCTAACTTAATCTTGGGTAAAATCTGTGAATAAGGTGAGTTTTCTACACCTAAATCTGATTGTGTTTAATGGGTTCAAGCTATATGTGATGTTAGAGATGTTAATTCATGATTAGGAATTATAAAGATGATAATCATGTGAATTCCATGTCAATTCTATGAAAAGTATATGTTGAAACATGAATATGTGTTTATGTGCTTATATGTCTATGTGGTAGTCAATGAGCACCGGGAAAAATGGTTCATTGTTGGGAGTAATAAGGGTGGTGAAGAGGAAGAATCCGATAAATACGGAAGTCCAAGGAATAGAAGTGGCCACGGGACCAAGGGAGGTCTTCGGGTCTGAATGAACCATATAACCGGTGACTCGGCGACTACGGTTGTGTTTTTATGTGTTAATTATAGCATTGCACGTGTTAAACATTCAGTCATCAAATTGTGAATATGATTTTATGATCCATGCTTAATTTGAGTTTAAACATGTTTAGAAATGTGTTGGAATTGATTTTCCAAAGTTTCATAATGTTTCCATGTGATTTGGTTGTGTTTTGGTAAGTTAAAACTTGTTTTGACAGCAAACAGAATTTAGCAGCAGAATTGTGAAGGGGATCGATCCGCGATTTGTGAAGGGATCGATCCGCCCTTCCAAGGGGACATTCTGCGGGAGACTAATATAAATGGATCGATCCGCCCTTTATGAGGGGATCGATCCGCTTTGTATTTTTTCCCTGGACGTCCATTTTTACGGAAACATGCATAACTTTTTCTATAAAACTCGGATTCACGCGCCGTTTGTTGCGTTGGAACCGGGACTCAAAAATCTAACTTTTGGTATAAAAATTTTACATACTTTCTTAATGACTATTTTGCCCTTGGGGGCTGTTTTATCACAATAGAGTTCTTTAAAGTGGGTTATTCACCTTTTCTCTTTAATTAATGTGTGTTTTGGGTGCGGTTACTCTTGTTACACGTGTCCTAATCCACCGGGGGTGGGTTGGGGTGTGACATTAACACATAACTTAATAATAAAAAGGAGGTTACTAACTATTACACATCAGAGTTTCGAATCAAAATAAAACATAGCGGCAGTACAAATGTCAAGGCAACATATGCCTGATTACAAAAGGTCTGGAAAGCAGTAAGGATAATTAAACTATAGTCTCATCTAATCTTCAGCTGGCGTAAAGGTAGTCTGCGGCGTAGTAGTCCTTTTCTGCCTGACCTCCTCCGGGGAAGTCCTCCGCAGGGATATCGTTACTGGTATGGTAGTCCTCGCCTGCAGGTCCTTCACTTGTATAGTCATAACCAGGGTGTGCTCGAACACGGAAATGTCCAGCGGCATAAACGCCGTCAGGTTAATGAAAGCTGAGTGAGTTAGATACTAACAAGGTATCAACTATTGCAGTTAGTACTAGGTATAAACGATAATCATTAAGATTCAGTGAGGGTAACTCCTTTAATCAAATTGATGACCCGATTACTAACGTCTTACTCCTTTTAAGATCGACAGTACATTATGATAGAAGAACAGACTCGATAGTAGTTCACTCTTAAGGATACACCATTGCTTTGTCCATATGGAATAAAGGGTGAATATCACTAATTTGTCCATAGAGAAAAATAAAATTCCTTTTTGGGTCCATAGGGAATAACGGGTGAATATCACTAATTTGTCCACACCACACAGTACTAGTCAACTAGAAGCAACAAGAACAGTAGTAAAACTAAACTGAATATATTACAAAAGTTTTGGCTATTACAATATCATCAGAGTGCGCTACAGGAAATATAATAGATTTATAAGCAACAGATGCCTAAGTACCAATTATAATAGAGTTAACAGAAATATAAACTAAAACTCTATCTTCTTCTTCAGCTCGCATATACGTAATCGTCCGTATAATAGTCTTCCCCGACCTCTCCAACTTTAGTCGATTCACCCTTGGTATAGCTCTCCTCTGGGTAGTAGTCACCGTCATCCAGTTCGTTACCTGTAATGGCATAGACAGGATAGGCTGGACGAGGAATGTCCAGGCAATGGAAGCCGTTAGCTTATTGAAAGCTGAGTGAGCAATAACTAACGCAGTCTCATAGATATAAAGTAGTTACCAGTTATGAACGATATATAGTAGTGATACTAATAATATCTTTCCTCTTTTATTCCAAACACATTGCATGATTCTTAACGTCTTCAACCCTAAGACCGGCGGTACTGGCCTCGACTGACTCCCTTGAACTAATTATATCATCACGACATACTAGTGCTCTTGTTCACCACTTTTAAGAACTCTTGCTGTTCACCACTTTTAAGAACTCTTGCAAGCACCACATCTCGTTCTAATATAACGACCTGTCATGGACGTACTATTTACTCTTATTTACCGCTTTTAAGAATACTTACTATTTACTGATTTTACGAACGCTTGCGAGTACTATACACCCATAGGTCTCATAATCCTAGTTAAATCCTTGTCACCCACTTATTGGATTTGACATGAGCGAATTTTCAGCTCGACTCAATCTTTACTAATGTTCTGAACCCAAATATGTCACTCACCATATACTCTCATTATCGTACCCCATTATCCTAAATCCGTAATATCGCATAATGGAAGTATAGAGCAACAATTAAATGACTAAGCATTATGAATTACAACTCAATGGGAAACTACCATATTTTGTTAAACTCAATCGATTGAAACCCTTTCAATTGATTGGGAAAAGTGAGGTTCGATCGATAGAAGTATTTTTGATCGATTAAAGTGAAGGTGGTCTCGATCGATTGAAGTCCTTTTGATCAATTGAGACTTTGTGTGCTCGATCGATTGAACCCATTTAGATCGATCGAAAGTCATCTTCTTCAAATTCTGGCATTCAAAGACCAAAATCTGTTAGAGCGTGTTTGGGCCATTGTTAAACGTCCAAAACGTGTAAAATAATATATCTAAGCTACTGAGTGAGTTTGAGAAACGTCGTTAGGAACGTTTGGTAACTTCAAGCTTTAGCTCCTTCCAATGGCCTCTTCTTCTTCTCTCTCTGTCTCTACCTCTGTCTCTCTCTGTTTGTCTCTCTAATCCTCTTTTTCTTGTCTCTTTCTTCTGTCTCTCTCTGACTGAGTATATATATTAGATAGAGTGTGTGTATATATATGCGTATGGATGTGTGTATATATATAGTATCACTCTCTCTCTCTCTCTAATCTCTTTGGTTTTTCCAAAACCTACACACACACACACACACACACACACACACACATGAAGTACATCTATATGCAGGGAAAGGGAAAGGGAAAGGGTAGGTGGCATGTCCAGTGCACAAAATTGGTATAAGATTTGCAGACACGCTCGATCGATTGAAATGACTTTGATCACTTAAGCTTTAGGTTGGCCAGGTTCGATCAATTGAAATTAGTTTAATCGATTGGGAAAGGGAACCATGTCATAAATGTATGTCACAAGGTTTTGGATCGCTTGAAGAGGGTTCGATCGCTTGAATAAAGAACTTCTCGATCGCTTGAAAAAACTTCGATCGCTTGAAAGTGAAACTTCAAGTATGCACAAGGTATTCTTACAGAATCTCATTGTATTATTATATACTGAAAATATCGGGCATTACATCATCCACCACTTATAAAAAGATTTCGTCCTCAAAATTGGCAGTAATAGAGTTAAAACAAAAATAGAAACTTCTCTCGCTTCTTTGACTCCAGTTCCCACGAAGCTTCTTCTTTGTCATGGTGCTTTTGCCGAATCTTCACGAGTAGAATCTCCTTGTTTCTAAGCTTCTTGTTCCCATGGTCTAGGATGCGCATTGGTCTTTCGTTCAATGTAACATTGTCGTTGACTTCAATATCTTTGAAGTTGATCTCGTGCATCAGATTGTGAGTACATTTCCTCAACATGCTGATGTGGAAAATGTTGTGCACTCCTGACATCTTCGGCGGCATGTCGAGTCGATAAGCAACTTTTCCAACACGCTCCAGCATCTCGAATGGTCTGATGAAACGATGCCTTAAACAGGTGAAATTTTGAGCAGCACATGATCTCCAATGAGAAACTTTAAGTCTTTGTGTCGCTTGTCGGCATAGCTCTTGTGTCGGGTCTGAGCTGTCCTCATCTTCTTAAGTATGATTTGAATCTTCTTTCTTATTTCTCGTACCATTTCTGGCCCAAGAAGTTGAGTATCTCCGACTTCAGCCCAACATAGCGGCGATCAGCAAGGTCTTCCGTACAACGCTTCAAATGGTGCCATTCTTATGCTCGTATGATAACTATTGTTGTAAACGAACTTGATCAGCGGCAAGTACGTCTTCCAAGAACTTTCAAAATCAATGACGCAGGTGCGTAGCATATCCTCCATCACTTGATTGACTTGTTTAATCTGCCCGTTGGTTTGCGGATGAAAAGATGAACTCAAGTTCTGGGTTATTCCCATTGCTATTTGAAGACTCTTCCAGAATTCTGCAGTAAAATGCGAATCTCGATCTGACACGATTGAGCCAGGCACGCCGTGTAGTCGTACGACTTTTTATAGGTACATCCGGCTCAATCGTGTGGATGCGTGCAGTCTTCGTAAGTTGATCCATAATTACCAAATAGCATCGTGGTTTTGCTGGAATTTTGGCAAACCTACCACGAAATCTATGGTTATGTGCTCCCACTTCCATTGGGGAATTGGTAGCGGCTGTAGAAGTCTAGGTGATTTCTGATGTTCAGCCTTTTCTTGCTTGCAAGTAAGACACTGAGCTACATAATCAGCTACTTTTCTCTTCATTCCTTCCCACCAGAAGTTCATCTTCAAATCTTTGTACATCTTTGTACCTCTAGGATGAACAGTCATTCATGACTTGTGTGGATCATCCAATATTTCTTTCCAGAGATTTTCTTCGTCAGGTACATAGAGTATACCTTTACATGGTAAGGCTTCGTCTGTACCAATATGACACGACTAAAAAGTTGTGCGCTTTTGTGCAACACCCAAGTGTAGGTGATCGTGCAAGTAATACTGGATAAGTCCAGGTCGATCCCACAGGGAAGGAATAGGGAAAATATCTACTAAGTTACGACCTAAAGAAAAAGAAAAGTTTAATTGTAGTAGTGACTAAATCCTAATTAATTAAATTAAACTAAATAATAAACTAAACATAAAGAAACATAATAATTAAACAACTAAATTAAAGGTGTTGGAAACACGTGAATCCACATTGATCCTAACCATCTACCATGCATACTCATTAATGTTCTATGGAGTTCATTCCTCTTCAGCATTCCGTATTTTTCTAAAGATAAAGAATCAGTAGCCCTTTCATGACCGGGACTACATCATCACAAGTGATTCAAAACACTTGGAAGACGGTTTAAAACAATGGTAATTACTTGCACTCTAAATAGTGTTAGCATTCAAAGTGGTTTCAAAAGTCATTGAAGAAAATAGCCTTAAGGCTTTAAGTTCAAAAAATGTTGTGACAAACTGAGCTTATTGGGACAATTTGATAACATATTTCAAAAACAAAAAGTCATGGAATACTTGAAAGAATCATCTCAAGATTCTGTAAGTTCGATCGATCGAAGCGCTCTCGATCGATCGGACAACATCATCCTTCAATCGATTGAAATGTCTTCGATCGCTTGACTATGGCTCTGGTTCGATCGATCGAAATATCTTCGATCGATCGAACCCAAGTTTTCTAAAGATTGCATGGCAGAGGTTGGGAATCGATGTTTCATCACATATTCCCAACGTCTAAACTACGGAAACATGATTAAACTAATACAGAAAGAGTAAAACCAAACAATTATAACACTAGAGTCATAAACAATCAAATAAAGAAAAGAGAAAGTAAAACCTGGAATAAATCTGAAAATAACTTGTAATAATCTTGAACTAAACTTTAATCTTCAATAATCTTCAATAAATCAATGGAAAAAAAGGAAGAAAAACAATAATCTAACCTAATCTACTCCTAATCTAACCCTAAACTACCCTAAAACTGCTGTTTTCTGCGTTCTGGAGCGTCCTCTCTTCGTCTGGCGTCAAAACGACTTATATATAGGGTTGCCGCAGAGTTTACGCAACTTTTGGGTGAATATAAAGTTCGATCGATCGAGCTTAGTTCGATCGATCGAAGGTTCGATCGATTGAACTCTGCTCAATCGATTGAACTCTCTGATTTTGGCAGCTCTGCGCACCGATGGGAGAATGACCATAACCTTTTACTCGGACCTCGGATTGACCTCCCGTTTGCGGCCACGCGACCGTAACTCAAAGATCTACATTTTATATCTCTGGGAAAATATTCCAAATCTGAAGTCTTCATTGTCAAAATTGGCGTTTTCTCAGCTGCTTCTATTGTTCTATCTACCAGAATCACTTTTCTTTAGCTCCACTTCATTGATTTGCATTCTAATACCTATAAAACAACGCATAAACATATGTTTTAGCATTAACACAATAAAAAGGCCATTGTTATTAGAATGCACCTAAATGTAGGGACTTTGGGGATAAAAGTATGCATAAAGAACCATTAATACGCTATGAATATGCACTTTTCACCTCGAATCACACCCCCCAACTAGCTCGTTGCTAGTCCCTAGCAATGAAGCGAACTATAGCAATGTTTATTTAAACTCTAAAAATTGAAAACAAAAGAAAATAAAAATCCTAACTCACTTTCGCAGGAATCACGATTGCATTTAGCGTATGCAACTAGCCTTTAAACCCCTAGGTTCCCCCTAGTGGACGAGTGTTGTCTCGTGAGGGTTTGCAGTGAATCTACCCACAAAATTCATGTTTATGGTAATGGTTCTAGTTTAAATGTGTTCAAGAAATTTTTTAACTCTCATTTAGAAATATTGTTAAGCTCAACAATCCCATGAAACTCTCTAGTATGCCATAGCCATGCAACACACACATTACAGTTAATCTACTATCAAAGTCATTAGAATGTTCCATACCTATCAATCTTCAAGTGTGTGTGTGCATGGACAACCAAAATACAAAACATCAATTTCAAAACTTGCATAACCTAAGATAGTATCAAGACGTTCATTTTGACTCAACTCTCACCGGAATTACACTCTCAAGATAAAATCACTCCGAATTAGGTGTAATATGGAAGCTACAAAGAGTAATTGTAAATAGAATCTAATGCTTCTCATATCTAAATAGAAAAACGGAAATTTTATAGTGCACAAAGTCTCATGAAAGGATACTTATCACTAGAAGAGCGAGATACCATGGAGAACTCTCTCATTACCTTAACTTTAGATCCAATTTACTTAAAATCATTAGGACTTTGAAAAAGAGGTGTTAAGTGAAAGAAGAAAGAGGTTCGTGATATTCAATTGGGTCAAAGGATGTAATTGAATATCTACTACAACTTTTCAAACTTCCCCACATCTCCAATCTCTCTTTCTCTCTCTCCTTTTTTTTTCACTCTTTTTTTTACTATTATTTTTTTCTTTTGTAACAACCATTGGCACTTTTTTTTTCTTTTTATGCTTTTTTTCTTCTTCTTCTTCTTTTTTCATTTTTTTTTCTTTATTTTTTTGCCAACTTTCCCTTATTCACACTAACAAATTTCTTGTCAATGTAACACATCTCAATCACACCTAAATAAAGAACTGAGGCTTGAACTCCTAATTTGGAGTTAGGTATAGACTTAAGGATTGTGAAGACAAGGCGATTATGGTAAGGCTCAAAGGGTGAAATAAAAGAATATCATGGAGGTAGGCCAAAGCTGTATTATGCATGTATGGTCAAAAGATGTCCTAAATCATCTTCTAAGTTCATTAGGATTATTCATTTCAGTAATTTCAAGAGCTCTAAATTTTGGTAAATCCTAAACATTCTCTTCTAGTAATCAGTCAAAATGAAGAAGAAAAATGAGACTTACAACGAATGAATACGCTTTTCAAAAAGTAAGAGTAATTTTCTAAAACCCTCAAAAACAAAGAATGGCACAAAAGCTCACTTGGGTTATTAGTCTCCACTACAGTCTCTCAAGACACCTAAGCTATGCTTACTAATCCATTTTAGCTATGTACAAGGTTGTCACAACGTGCTCAAAGTTGCTTGAAGATTAAAAAGTATAAAATATACTATAACTAAGATAGTAAACAAACTACCATTATGTATCACATACTAATAACATACAGAAAATAACACTAATGCATCATAGCTAACTACATTAACTAAGAGAGAAATGCAAGAACCATTTTATTATATTTAAAAAAAAAAATTAAAAATTTTAAAATTTTTTGACAATTTTAATTTACTGAGTTTAAATTGCATGTTGCTAAGCAGGTGTATTGACACGAAAGCATAAAATGAAATAAACGAGGCATGCAATGACTCACTCCCCCCAACTAAAACTAAACATTGTCCTCAATGTTCTAAACTAAGCATATGAACATGTAAAGTAAAGTGAGAGAAGGAAGGATGTTACCTCGAGGCAGTAATATCCAAAAAAAATTTAAGTTACCTGCAAAATCATTAGTAGCAACAAGGAAAAATAGAATATAATAGAACTACTCAGTAAATAAATTCGATTAATCAAGATATTTATCATAAATTAATAACCGAAATTTTCGAGGATCCTCCCAATGAAATAATTTAACAGTGAGAAGAATGTAGGAATCCTCGTAAAATTGCAACTCCCCCCAACTAATATCAGGCTCAAGGTCAGAGGAGATGATGCAAACCTTATGGCCTCTAAATTTGTTGGAGACAATTATAAGAGGTATACCACACTTTTTAGGAATTATACACAAGAAACAATATTTGGTGTTGGCATTTTCTATAACAGCCTCTATTTTAATACAAGGAGGTGGCCATGGTTCGATAAAAGGAGCAGGGTCTAGGTGATGTTCTAATAAAGTTTCATTACCCTCCTTTTGTCCTAGAACAGAATCTATAGAAATATGATCATAGAAATTTAATTTCTGTTCTATGCACATTGATTTGGACTGAACTTGGACAAACCTATTTATTTGGGCCTCAATATCATTATTACTCAAGAAGGTCAAGCAGTCTAGCAGATTACTAGCTTCTTGTTGAAGTTTAAGATCATCTAATGTGGGCCCAATATTTTCCAAGTCTTCTCTCAAAGAATTTTGAAAGTTAAAATTTTGTGAAAAATATGTGCTAGAATCCTTACCATCCTCTTCCACAACACATTCATTTTGTTCAATATTGGGGTACACATAACTTTCAAGCTCGGGATGAGAGCTTTGATTAATAGAGAGGATAGGTGATGGGCAACTTGGTGACACCACCTCTTCGGCCGAAAGAGGTGAGGGTTCATGAATATCACATAAATCTAAATCGGATTTAGATTTTTCAATTATGTCCTCCCTAGGGTCAATATCAAAGGTAGGGGTAGAGTCAACAGGGGACTCATCCTTTCCTAATTACGTGCAATCACCTAAACTCTCATCATCTTTTAAAACCTTATTCTCATCCTCGTAACTCTCCTCACTATATGTGTCATCTATTGAAGTACTCTGGACCAAGAGACTGTGCAAATTTATCCAAGCAGTGAAGGAGTTGATATCTGGGATGTGTATTGAGGAGAAGCTGATTCTACAACTTCATGCTCAATGGTTTGGTTTTGGAGTTCTTGTTGGGTTATGACTTTCTCGAGTGAGTTGTTAACCTCATTCGGTATAAACCCGTCATAGTCCTCTATTTCCATTCCATTCTTAGTGTCTTGAAATTCGGGTTGTAATGTTGAAGGACTAGTATAGTCTTCTAAAGGTTGGCTAGCATATGCTTGTTGATATCTAGTTTCTAATTTATCTAGTGCACTATCTAGCATTTTCATTTCACTAAATAGTAATTGTAACATACCATTATCCTCAACTTGGTTATTATCCTCATTATAACTATGTGAAGTTTCGCCCCATTGTGGTTGATAGTAATTCTCATCCCATTGTGTTAGTGGACAAGACTCGCCAAAGGGAAAGTCTTGGTACATTTGGTAATTGTGGGAGCTACTACTATATCCTACATTATCATTTTGGTTATATCCCCATTGCGATTGATAGAACTCTTCATGTGGAGGTTCTTGATACGTTTGATAATATGGGGGACTACTACTATTGTTTTCCCATTGTGGTGGTTGGTAGCACTCAAGTTGATAATATGGGTCATATGTGGATGCTTGCCAATTCGGGAGATAACTATTTTGATTTTCAAGTGTGTACCTATTGGTAGCGTTTGTATTTGTGCTGTATGGAGGGTAATATGGATAAGACATGTTTACCCAAAATTTTTAAACAATAGAATTTTTATTTTTTATTTTGATTTTTATCTTGTGAGAGAAAAAGTCAAGTCCAAAGTTTTTTTTTTTTAATGTAAGAAAAAATCAGGAATAACTTAGTAAAATCCTAACCTAGTTGCCTTCCCCGGCAACGGCGCCAAAAACTTGACACGACTAAAAAGTTGTGCGCTCTTGTGCAACACCCAAGTGTAGGTGATCGTGCAAGTAATACTGGATAAGTCCAGGTCGATCCCATAGGGAAGGAATAGGGAGAATATCTACTAAGTTACAACCTAAAGAAAAAGAAAAGTTTAATTGTAGTGGTGACTAAATCCTAATTAATTAAATTAAACTAAATAATAAACTAAACATAAAGAAACATAATAATTAAACAACTAAATTAAAGGTGTTGGAAACACGTGAATCCACATTAATCCTAACCATCTACCATGCATACTCATTAATGTTCTATGGAGTTCATTCCTCTTCAGCATTCCTTATTTTTCTAAAGATAAAGAATCAGTAGCCCTTTCATGACCGGGACTACATCATCACAAGTGATTCAAAACACTTGGACGACGGTTTAAAACAATGGTAATTACTTGCACTCTAAATGGTGTTAGCATTCAAAGTGGTTTTCAAAAGTCATTGAAGAAAATAGCCTTAAGGCTTTAAGTTCTAAAAACTGTTGTGACAAACTGAGCTTATTGGGACAATTTGATAACATATTTCAAAAACAAAAAGTTATGGAATACTTAAAAGAATCATCTCAAGATTCTGCAAGTTCGATCGATCGAATCGCTCTCGATCGATCGGACAGCATCATCCTTCAATCGATTGAAATGTCTTCGATCGCTTGACTATGGCTCTGGTTCGATCGATCGAAATACCTTCGATAGATTGAGCCCAGGTTTTCTAAAGATTGCATGGCAGAGGTTGGGAATCAATGTTTCATCACATATTCCCAACGTCTAAACTACGGAAACATGATTAAACTAATACAGAAAGAGTAAAACCAAACAATTATAACACTAGAGTCATAAACAATCAAATAAAGAAAAGAGAAAGTAAAACCTGGAATAAATCTGAAAATAACTTGTAATAATCTTGAACTAAACTTTAATCTTCAATAATCTTCAATAAATCAATGGAAAAAAAGGAAGAAAAACAAGAATCTAACCTAATCTACTCCTAATCTAACCCTAAACTACCCTAAAACTGCTGTTTTCTGCGTTCTGGAGCGTCCTCTCTTCGTCTGGCGTCAAAACGACTTATATATAGGGTTCCCGCAGAGTTTACGCAACTTTTGGATGAATATAAAGTTCGATCGATTGAGCTTAGTTCGATCGATCGAAGGTTCGATCGATTGAACTCTGCTCAATCGATTGAACTCTCTGATTTTGGCAGCTCTGCGCACTGATGGGAGAATGGCCATAACTTTTTACTCAGACCTCGGATTGACCTCCCGTTTGTGGCCACACGACTGTAACTCAAAGATCTACATTTTATATTTCTGGGAAAATATTCCAAATCTGAAGTCTTCATTGTCAAAATTGGAATTTTCTCAGCTGATTCTATTGTTCTATCTACCAGAATTACTTTTCTTTAGCTCCACTTCATTGATATGCATTCTAATACCTATAAAACAACGCATAAACATATGTTTTAGTATTAACACAATAAAAAGACCATTGTTATTATAATGCACCTAAATGTAGGGACTTTGGGGATAAAAGTATGCATAAAGAACCATTAATACGCTATGAATATGCACTTTTCACCTCGAATCACAATACTCTAAACCTCTGGTTCCTTTGCTGACATCTTGGTGAACCTCAACTTTAGGTCCTCTGTCATCTATTGAGCTTCTATGATACGGCTAATCAAAGTTGGCTGTACCATAAGACATCCAAAATGTTGTCCTTCGGTTGACTCCACTGGTTGAAGATCAAATTCGGCTAAAACTTCCAATGCTTGCCATTCTCAAATTAGTAATACTGCGATTACTGGTCGAGATCGACGACTCAAAGCATTTGCTACGACATTTGCTACGACATTTGCTTTTCCCATATGGTATTGTAACAAAAAGTCATAATCCTTGAGCAACTCCATCCATCTTCATTGTCGCATGTTCAAATCCTTTTGAGAGAACATATACTTCAAATCTTATGATCGAAATATAAATCAAACTTCTCTCCATAGAGATAGTGTCTCCAAATCTTCAATGCGAACACTATCGTTGCCAATTCCTGATCATTCGTAAGATAGTTCTTTTGTGGCTTCAATTGTCTAAATCCATATGCAATGACATTCCCGTCTTGCATAAGTATGCAACCAAGTCCTTGATGTGATGCATCACTGTAGATTATGTACCGTTCTCCACTCTTGGGTATTGCCAACACGGGTGCGGAAGTTAATATTTCCTTTAACTCGTAGAATACCACTTCATGCTTATTCGTCTATTCGTACTTTATCTCCTTCCTTGTCATATTCATTAAGGGACCTGCAATCTTGGAGAATCCTTTTACGAATCTTTGATAATATCCTGCTAGTCAGCGAAAACTTCTGACTTCTGTTGTTTTAGTTGGTCTGCTCTAACTTAAGACTGCATCGATCGTAGATGAATCCACAGAGATATCGTCCTAATATATAACATGTCCCAAAAATTTTACCCCCTATAGACAAAATTCGCACTTATTGAACTTTTTATACAACTTACTATCTCGAAGTGTCTGTAAAGCAGTTTGTAAGTGCTCCTTATGATCCTCTTCCTTGTTTGAGTAGAACAAGATTTCGTCGATGAACACTATAATGAATTGATTTAGATATGGTCTGAATACTCTATTCATCAAGTCCATGAATACTACTGGTGCATTAGTCAATCCGAAAGGCATAACCAGAAACTCATAATGCCTGTATCTCGTCCTAAATGCAATCTTCGACACATCCTCCAGTCAAAACCAATAGTTGATGATATTTAGACCGTAGATCGATCTTTAAAAAAATCCTTGATCCTTATAGCTGATCGAATAGATCGTGTATCCGAGGCAGTGGGTATCGATTCTTGATTATAACCTTGTTCAACTCTCTGTAGTCTATACAGAGTCGAAGTGTTCCATCCTTCTTCTTCACAAATAGAACTGGTGTTCCCCAAGGTGACGTACTCGGGTGAACAAAACCTAAATCTTCAACTTCCTGAACTTGCTTCTTCAACTCCAACATCTCAGTTGGCACCATCTGATATGGAGTCTAACGTTCCAAGTAATAGTTCCACACAAAAGTCTATTTCCTATGTAAGTGGAAGTCCTTTAATATCCTGAAATACATCTTCAAAATCTTGTATGGTAGGAATCTGATCCATCGTAGGTTCCGTACTTGTACCTCCAATCAGCTAAACAACTTGTCAAGAACATGTCGCTTTTTGGCTAACACTGAAATCTGACTGTCGGTCGTCCTGGTATTGGAAACACTATAGTACTAGTAGGGAAATTCAAGTTGGTTCCGTACTTGGTAAGCCAATCCTTCCCTAGGATAATGTCAAACTCTGACATTGACAGAACTACCAAGTCTGCTTGAAGATTTCTATCTCCCAAGGTCAATGGGCAATCTTGATAGACTTTACCCAACTTAATAGCTACTCCCAATGGTGACACAACATTAAGTGCTGGCTCAACCCAATTATCGCATATCTTAACAGCAATAAACAAATGTGTAGCACCAGTATCGAATAAAGCTTTAACTTGACTATGAAAGAGTATAAGTGTATCTTCCAAATTATGTTGCTCCTCGGCATTAAAGCATGTCCCTTCTGGAATGATAGCATTTATTTGAGTTTGATCTGGGAGTCCTTGTATTCCTTGAACGGGTGCTCTATATTATCATCCGCGGAGTATGCGACAATCCTTGCTTATATGGCCTGGCTTGTTACAATTCTGGAAGATGATATACAATCAGTGGCTTGCTCTAGGGGTTGTGCAGAACTTCATATTATGCCCTGGCTTTCCACAATTAAAACATCCTCCGTTACTTGATTGTGGTGCAGTAAGTAGCGCCTAAGTTTGTGGTCCCTGCTGGCGATATTGTTAGGGTCGAGGGTTCTATTGAGACTTCTTGGCTCCGTCCCAAGTGCGCTTGTTCCTTTGAAAGTTACCCTGAAATCTCCACCTTTGGGTACTCCTTGACGATAGATTCTAAAAATTCCACTACTGAAAAATTCTTGACGGTTGGGGTCTACCCATCTACTGTCGCTGTGCTGGATATCCGTCTTTTTCTAGACTCACAACATGTCTAACTAACCCTTTAAATGATTAGTTAAGGTGCCCAATCATCATGTCACGAAGATAAGGGTTCAATCCTTGGTGAAACCTTTTTTACTTCTTCTATGGGGTGTCGTTCATGTGTGGAGCGAATTGAGACAATCACTCAAACTGTGTTGTATATTCCCGTACAGTCCAACTTCCTTGGACCAAGATAAGAAAGTTCTTTGCCTGTTGATCCATCTCATCCTTCGGGAAGTATTTCTCCAGAAATCTCCCTTTGAACGTCCCCCAAGGCATCCTCCTTGCACCTTCAACTCATATAGTGGCTCGTTCGGCTTCCCACCAATCTGCGGCATCAAGTAAGTTGAAATGTAGCAAGACGGTGCATATCTTGCTCATTACACTTCAAGGTTTCGAATATCAGATCCATCTCCCTTATCCACTGCTCATCTCTCCATGGCTCGGTTAAGCCATCGAATTTCTCAGGGCACAGTTTGCGAAAACATTCTAGCAATTTATCCTCGGTCTGTCTTGGCAAAAATGGTGCAATAGGGGGTTGGACAGGTCATTGATTTAGTAGCATGGGTAGGTGTCACCTACATGCTCCATCCTCTGCATAAATGCCTCAATGACACTTGTTTGATTCCTTCTAGGTCCAACCATAATGCTATAGTTATGTTTACCTACAAGAGACCTATCGATTAGCTGAAAGTCTTCTTGGAGAACCGAAATCAAGATAGAGTGATAAGTAGTAAGAACTATTAATCAAGGATGTACCGCAGAGTACAAGATAGTCAAACGGTGTATCGCGTGGGACATAACCAATACAATATTAAAGTCAGCAATACAACACTACTACTAGTGGTAAACATCTATACAAAGCTATGGTCAAATAGCTATCTCTCAAGTTCCCAAAAATTATGTGGACAACATGTCCTGATAAAACTAGAAAATCTAATCCATGTAAATCCTGACTTAAAAGTCATCAGTATCTGACCTTGCTGGAGTTGCCTCATCCTCTGATGCAATGTCCATCTCTACAGGTGGATCATCCTCTACTGGTGCAACAAGACCTCCAACTACTACTCCTATATCCTCATCTTCGACTATTATCTCATCAACGTACATATCCTTAATACCAAATGTTGGCTCGGTGACATCAGGGACTACCTCGGCAAATCCTCCAACTACGGCCATAGCCTCTACTAGCTCGGCCTCTCCTATGATGAATCCATCCGGTTGTGCTACCATCTATGCCACCCACTCTGCTGCCATATTGGCAATGGTTTCCATCTGTAATATAGGCCCCGCTGGTAACTTGGGCACAACTAGTAACTCAAGTTCGACTACATCCTTTTGGCTCCTCGTCCCCTACAACCTTGTCTCCCTCAGCTATCGCAAAATCCTTGCCTCCTACGACATCCATATCTATGGGCTCCAGATCCTCTGGCTCCTCCTCTGGGTCCGCTGAAAAATGGTATAATGGTCACAACCTGACTTGTCTGTTCGGCAGTAATGCCAGGAGAATGATGGAAGAAATGTATGAAGGGGTGTGCGGTCCCTACATAAATGGTCACATGCTGGCTAAGAAGATCATAAGACAAGGGTATTACAAGACAACGTTGGAGAAAAATTGCTGCGAATATGTAAGAAGATGCCATAAGTGCCAGATCCATGCGAACATAATGCATGTATCGATATATCTACTCTACAGTATGACGTCTCCATGGCCACTCTCAACTTGGGGAATTAATATCATTAGCGAGATTGTTGCAAAAGCGTAAAATGGGAATAAATATATCCTAGTAGCCATTGACTACTTCACAAAATGGGTTGAAGCTGCGTCCTATACTAAGCTAGGAGCCAAGGGAATGGCCAAATTCATTAAGAAAACCTCATCTTTGCTATGGAGTCACCCGTGGGATTATTTCGGACAACAGAAGTCATTTCAAAGAGAAAGTCAGGGATCTATTTGAGGAATACAAAATCACTTATCATAGGTCATCACCGTACAAGCCATAAACCAATGAGGCAGTCAAAGCCGCAAATAACAATGTCAAGACCATATTGTAGAAATCAGCCGATACTTACAAAGTTTGGCACGAGAAGCTACTGTTCACACTTTAGGGGTACAGAATATCGATAAGGACGTCTACATGAGTGTAGACACCCCAATTTTGACCGACCGTCGAATTTAGGAGAGCGTCACCTCCACGTCCAATGATGATAAGGACCGAAAAGATTCAAAGTATTCCAAGCTCTTCATAAAGTTTTCCAAACGCGATAAAATTTCACAAAAAGGAAAAAATACCAGGTATTTAGGAGAATTCAGGTATAAGACACCATTTTTGGAAAAGATCTTCGAAAATAAAGTTTCTTTAAGAAAAAGAAAAAAGGAAAAGACCTAGAAAGAGAAGCTTAATAAAAAAACGGCATACGACAAACATCGCGGCACTCAGTGAGTGCCGAACGGCATTCAGGGAGTGCCGGATGGAATTCCGTGAGTGCCGAACGGCATTCACAGAGTGCCGCCGACATTTTCTGACTGTTGTTTGCTTTTAAAGTCCGTATTTTGTGGTACAATACGTATGTGTAGGCGGATAAAAACAAAAAACTAATAAAGTAAGGCTGACTAAAACGCGGCAGTTAATAATTTTCTGCGACTCTTAGCAAATGCCGCACGGCAGTCATGGAGTGACGCGTCGGCATCCACGGACTGCCGCAGATGATTTTGACTGCCGCCCTGGGCAGCAGTCTGTCTAATTTCAGGAAGTACGTATTGTACCACCAAATGGGACATTAACATCTGGTTTTTACTCCGAATTTACTGAAAATACTTGGTAAGTTTTGCCTATAAAAGAGAGAGGATCTTTCTTGAACAAGAGAGAGGTGGATATACAAAAATCACTACCATTACACTAACATTTTTTTGAGAGAAAAGAGAGTTTAGAAAACTAGGAAGAAGAGCTTGGAATATCTTCAAAGGAGAGAAACTTTGAGGATAATTTGGAGGTGAACCTCTAACCATAGTTGTCTATTTGCATTCTTTCTTTTGAATCCTCAAAGCTATTTTGTTTTCTTTGCTTCATTTCTTTTATTGTTCATACTTCCTTCTTGAGACTCTTAGAGATCCTCAATATCTCTCTTGAAATCTCTTGAATATGATCTTTTGAACCCCATGTAAGCTCATGCTTCACATAGGAGTCAAAGTTTGATCATCACTTTATTTTATAAGCAAATAAGTGAATCTAAGTCCATACTCATGACTTGGGTCCTCTAAACTTGATGTTTCATGGAATCTGATCTCGTCAGAATCAAGATATAAAAAGTATTCTTTACTTTTCAAAAGATTTGTAGTGTGAAAGTAAAGGTCGAACCCACAGAGATTGATTTACTACAGCGACTTAATTTTAAAACCTAAATTTAGTTAATTAAGAAAACGGATTTGATTTTAATTTGAATTAAACTAAGAACATAAAAATAAATCTAAACTATGGAAGCAATTTAAATAGTTGTTTTTAAATAATGTTTAAGGGAACCTAGGATTGCCAATCCACCACTAGCTTCATAATAGGAATATTTATGAATTACTTTAGCTTATTACGTTTGATGATAATGGGGAATTGTAGCTACAAGCCCAATTCCTCCGACAAGAAGATAATCATGGTTCAAGCACCAACATAATCCATCTGCAGTTAGCACGAATTATCCCACACTAAACTAGGGTTGTGATCTAATCTGTCTAACCTAGGCATGGACTATTCGGATACTTGATAGCACAAATCAATAAAGCACCATCACATGTAAACAATCTAAACAAGCACAGCAAGCATAGATCGTTGAGCACATCACAATCAAAATAGATCTAAGACAAGAATAAATTCTGAAAGTAATGATTTAATCAATAGAAGTATGATTTATTTATAAAAATCCTCGGAACATGTGACTGTCATCCATACATAATAAAACTGAAATAAAAACATAAATAAAACCCTATTACTTGGCTAGGGTTTCATTGAAACCCTAGATCAATGATCTAGCCGTCCATGGAAGTGATGGATAGCAAGTAGTTGATGGAAGAGGCCATGGAAACCCTTGGTCTTCTTCTTCTTCTCCTTACTTCCCTCCCTTCAATGGCTGGAAGTATGTATATAGAATGTGTGTATATTAATTGCTAATAATGTCTAACTCTTTAATTGAAGTAAAATAAGGTATATATAGAATTACAACAAGTTTTTGGAAGCTTTTCTAACTCGAGACGAACTGAAACTGATATATTTTACAATCTGGACGCAGTTAGGACATCTCGTTTGCACAGGAGTCTTCAGTATACTGAAATACGCAACTTTGCTTTTTACACATATCGCGCGAGCGGGTCGCGCGAGTGCGACATTTGGCCCTTCGCGCGCGCGAATCGCGCGAGCGATTTCTGGGTTTTCGCGCGCGCGGCTCGCTCGCGCGACTTGGCTTTTTCAGCTTCTTTCTTTCTGTTTTTCACCCTGTTTAGCTTGATATACTTGATTTCTTCCAAAACCTGTCAGAAACTAGAAAACGAAGTAAAAGTATACAAAAACAGGATAAAAAGGTACTAACAAATGCTCGTTAAGGCGTATAAATAGGATTTGTTCTCTCCCGATCACACCCCCAAACCTACATTTTGCTAGTCCTCGAGCAAAACTAAAATAAAAACTAACTACTAATAAAATACTACTCCATTTTCGTATGGATCACGATTGCATTTAGCATATGCAACAAGCCTTTTAAACTCTAGGTGTCCCTAGTAGGACGAGTGAAGTCTCGTGAGGGTTCTCATCAACAAGTTACCCACAACCATCTTTATTAACTTATAAATTTAAAAAGTTTTATTAAAACGAAAAACTAATAAACAATACTCCTTATCATAAAACAATGATTCGAAATAGAATAACGAATCAAGAAGAAACAGAATCAAACGTCTACCTACATCATGAGAAACAATCAAGTGCATGCATCGTATAAATCCATAGAGTTTCTCATAAAATTGCATGTGTGATATGGTAGTCAAATGAACACGCGTATGTCATGAACATGGAATATACTTCGGATAACCGTCTAACTATGTCTCGACTACGAATCTCACAATGTTAATTACACTCTCAAATGAAACACTCAGAAACATGTGTAATTTTTCTAAAATATGTGAGTCAAGAAATATGTTTTTAAAACGAGAAATGCTCACATATGACTCGAAAAGGACGCATGACACGAAAGAATAGTAGTCTCATGGATAAGATGCCAATAATCAAGAAAAATTAATCATTACCATGTTTTAATCCTCCTCCCATCGTTTTCATATCCAAACCATGTTTTCTAGGATCAAATAGGACTTTTCAAAGGTTGTAATGTGGCTCAGGTAATGAAAAAGGATAGAACGGACTAATTAGGTAGTTTTAGAATGGCATTATAAGGCATGTTCGATTTCTTTCATTCTCTCTTCTCTACCAACTTTCTCTTTTCATTCTCTTCTTTTCATATATTTTCTTTCTTTTCATTTCTTTTTTTTTATCAACCTTCTTCTTCTTTATTTTTTTTCAATCCTTATCTTTTTTCTTTCCTTCTCGTTGCTTTCGAAATGAATATTCAATAAATACCAAGGCAACCACCCCAAACATCATCTTATTTACTTCTTATTCTCAATCACACATCGCCTTAACACCACTAAAAGTTGACAAATCTCTCAATGGTGAACTCCAAGTTTGTCAAGTCGGAGCAAAAACAAGGATAATGGTAATCAAAGAAAGAAATGGCATTTTAACGGCTCAAAGGGTGAACTAAGGAATTTTATCGTTTATCGGCCGGCAGTAAACAAAGAGGGCCTATAATCATGTCCTATGGTCATATGGTTCTTCAATGTTTACAATGGAAGGTTATTTAGCATGGTAACAAATATTTTAACTTGATTATAAACCAAAACAAGAATAATGAGACTAAACAACAAGTAGATGCGCTATTTCAATGAAATTCGACAAACACAATGTATTTATAACCCTCTAAAAAATAAAAGATAGGCTCAAAAGCTCACCGGGCTTAGTCTCCACCATGTGTTATCTAGAAATCCGAATCATATTATAGTTCTCATCAAACATATATTCAAGCGACTACGTGCAGTGCATAGGTTTGTGTGCAAATCTATGATATAAAACTACGATTCAAAACAATACATGACCTAAAACGTTACATCATGACTTTAGCAAATATTTAATCACATCTTCTCTTGTTTATCATTCTATAACAATCATAGTTACATAACAAAAAGTATCAAATTGAGATTGCAAAAAACGTCGGTAACATCGTTTATTTAAACACACTTATTGAAAATTTTAAAATTTTGCATAAAATAATGTGTATGTGCATACCCCCAAACCTAAACCTGTCATTGTCCCCAATGAAACAATAAAACGAAATAACAGAGAATATGTAAGAAAGGAACGATAGTACCTTGGTTTTGACAAGCATAGAACAGGTGAAGGTATAAGAATATAGCGATAAAGTTCAAATGTACCTGTTAATACTAGGGAAAAGAAACTAAAAAAAGAAAAGATGAAAAACAACTAAAAGAAATATAAATAAATTAACCTAATTTATACGATATAACAGAACAAAGCAAACAAAACAAACATAACCTCGAAAAGAAAATAAAGCATATGATAAAAGAAAATAAAACATAACCAGAATTATGACAATAATCAAAAACCTGATGGAAAAGGTCCTACGAAACAAAAAACAGAAATGGAAAAACTACCTGAGCAGTCATAGGGGAAGGATACAGAAAAGAAAAACAAATATCAAGAAAAGGGGAAATCGCGCGAGCGGTCCGCGCGAGCGGCCGTCACGCGCGCGAATTTCCAAATTATTTTTTTTTTTTTCAATATCGCGCCAGCGGGACCCCTCGCGCCCACGAGCTAACTCGCGCCCGCGCGATCAGGCGCGAGAAGAAGCAGAGAGGTCGAATTAGAAAAAGCAAAGAAAAATCACTAAGGCACATTCTCGCGCCAGCGGGCCGCGCGAGCGGTCCGCGCGCGCGAGAATGGTGTTTTCACTTGGTTCACTTATTTTATGCATATAAATTAAAACAAATTTTACTCCAACCCCCAAACCTATCCAGAACCTCAAAAACAGACTAAAATCACCCAAAAACAAAGAAAAATGAATGAAATAAAGCTTGGGTTGCCTCCCAAGAAGCGCTAACTTTTACGTCTCCAGCTAGACCGTTCTAGCTCAAGACTCACGGAGGTTGAAAATCAGACTTTGTAATGATGTTGTCAATATGTCCAAATCGATTTCTTACCTTCCGAGTAGATTCAGCATTAGGGTCCGAAGTATTAGGATTCATCCACTCATCATCCTCTATATTATTCCCCGCACTTATATTTATTACGTTAGTAAGTTCAATATTCCGTTTAACCTCACTACCCTCCACACCTAGATAATCATCGTCTTTGGGAGGTTGATCAACAGCATTAAAAACATTTAATTTTAAATTCCCGAACGACACTTTCATCACCCCTGTTCTACAATTGACACGTGCGTTGGCCGTGGTTAAGAATGGACGACCAAGAATAACATGAGTGTATTTTCTAGCATCTAGCACCGGTTCGGTGTCAAGGACCATAAAATCTACAGGATAGAAACATGACGATTCCTCTAGGTATTTTGACAGAACGATCCGCTAATTGAATGGTAGCGGCCGTAGGTTTAAGTTCACCTAGACCTAGTTGTTTATAGACATGATAGGGTAAGAGGTTAACACTAGCTCCTAAGTCAAGGAGAGCCCGATGAATAATAGTGTCACCTATGACACATGAAATCGTAGGCGTACCGGGATCCTTGTACTTCGGAGGAGCGTGTTGAAAAATTGAACTAACTTTTTCCGTGAGGAAGACCTTTTTAGGAGTATGACTGCGTATTTTACGCTTTTGTGTACAAAGGTCTTTTAAACATTTAGCATACGCGGGAATTTGTTTTATAGCATCGAGGAAAGGAATATTAATTTTAACTTGTTTAAATACATCGAGTATATCTTCGACTTTTGACTTTTTCTTTGTAAAATGTGACGGTCCCTCAATATTAGGTGGATATGGCATTCTCGGAATATGATTAGTTGGGACCGGTTCATTTTCTTTTCTATTTTGATTCACGTCCTTACCTCTCTCTTTATTAGAGTTGATGTTCATATCTATCACATTCTCATTCTTATTAGGGGTTTCTATCACCTCCTCTCGTGTAGTCATCCTAGTTGAGACGGCGTTTACTTGTTCACTCGACCCCTTAACCTCATATTGTCCCTTAGGGTTTTGAATTGTTTGACTAGGCAACGTCCCCTCGTTTCTACGACTCACCACAGTAGCTAGTTGTCCCACTTGGGATTCAAGCTTCGCAATGGATTGTGTGTGTGAGTGCACTATTTGTGCTTGTGCCTGTACTTGTGTTTCAATTTTATTAAGGGACGCCAACACCTTTTCCTCAAAAACGTTATCCCTTGGAGGGTTCAGATTAGGAGGCGGTTGTTGGTATTGATTAGGTTGAAACTGAGGTCGATACGCATTTGGAAAATTAGTCGCCTCATTAGGATTATTATTGTTATTTTTCCACGAGAAGTTAGGATGGTTTCTCCATGGCGCATCCAGATTATTATTAGTTGAATTATAGTTATTTCGTGGGTATTGTTGAATAGAATTAATGTGTTGCTCCACGAATTCCGGAAATTGACTCGTCGATGGACATGAGAGTATAGAGTGTGAAGGATCAGAACATAATGCACAAATTTCATGAGAGGGTGGATTAGACGTTTTGTTTATTTGCATCAGTTGGTCAAGTTTCCTATTTAATTCTTGTATTTGCATTGACTGACTTGACTCAACTGTCACCTCTCGCTTAGGTTGTGAATGATATCCCTCATTACGGACAGACACCGCTTGGTGCATCGAATTCTCGCTCAAAGTTTCGAAAATCTTCCAGGCCTCGTCGGCGCTTTTGTGTAGGAAAGTTCCCGCACAAACGGCATCGACGATATTCCTAACCGAGGGAATAAGCCCCTCGTAGAAGACTTGAACCAATTGCCACTTGGGAACCTGATGATGTGGACACGATCGTAACAATTCTTTAAATTTCTCCCACGTGTCATAAAGAGTCTCCCCATCTTGCATCACAAAATTAGTTATATCTTTTCTTATCTTATTTGTACGCATAATAGGGAAAAATTTTTGTAAAAAGGCGGTGTGTAAGGCTTCCCATGTTTTTATTGTGTTTGGCTCAAGTGATTGAAGCCAATACTTCGCTTTGTCTCTTAAGGAGAATGGGAAGAGCCGCAATTTTAATTCATCATTATTCAGGTTTTGTATTTTCAACGTAGAGCATATACCCTGAAAATCCCCTAAGTGTTGGTAAGGGTCTTCATTTAGACGGCCATGGAAAGACGGAAGTAGCGAGATCGTAGACGACTTTATCTCAAAGTGAGATGCTGTCGCCTCTGGTAATTCGATACCAGCCTGTGGCGTGTACGTCGTAGGAATAAAATAGTTTATAAGTGGAGGAGGTGGCGGTATATTAAGATTATTCATATTAGCTCCGTTGTTATTTTGGTTGTTTTCGTCATTATTTCCAATGTCTGCCATTTTAATCGGTTCTATGTTATTAAAGCGTGGTTTCTTTAGTCTTGCAAGAGTACTACGTATTTCGAATTCAAATAAAGACGTTGGTTTTGGTGTCAAATCGTCGTCTATTAAAAACCTAGCTCTAGAAGTTAAGTTTGAAGACTTGTTAAGTCTTAGGGTACGTTCAAGTTCAGAGTCGAAAGATTGTAATTCCGGTTTATTTGAACGTGTACCTAACATAAACTAAAACAAAGGAAAAGAAACTAAAACGACTAACTAAATAAAAGAAACAAATAGCAATCACGCAACTAAGATAACAAGCACTCAACTACTGTGATGCATGAATATTATCCTGTAATGCAATGACCGCGTCAAGCCCAGCGCCCCGGGTTTCCTAGCTAATGCAGTGCAATTAACCCTAAACTAATGCAAATAGTGCGTCACAGCGCCCTGACTTACAGTGGTTTAAAGTGAGTTTCACAAGAAGCAATTTATTTTATTTTATTTTTATTTTTATTTGCGTAAGCTACTTTGATGTAATTAGCTGCTCCACTCGGAAACGTTGGAATTTGATGTCCTAAGAAATTACAGAAATAAAAGAAAAGTTAGTAACTTAAAATAAAACAAAAAATAAGAAAAAGAAAACTAATCTAATATTTACGAATTAACTAAACTAAGATTATAAAACTAAAGGTAGTAATGCAATCCCCGGCAACGGCGCCAAAAATTTGATCTCGTCAGAATCAAGATATAAAAAGTATTCTTTACTTTTCAAAAGATTTGTAATGTGAAAGTAAAGGTCGAACCCACAGAGATTGATTTACTACAGCGACTTAATTTTAAAACCTAAATTTAGTTAATTAAGAAAACGGATTTGATTTTAATTTGAATTAAACTAAGAACATAAAAATAAATCTAAACTATGGAAGCAATTTAAATAGTTGTTTTTAAATAATATTTAAGGGAACCTAGGATTGCAAATCCACCACTAGCTTCATAATAGGAATATTTATGAATTACTTTAGCTTATTACGTTTGATGATAATGGGGAATTGTAGCTACAAGCCCAATTCCTCCGACAAGAAGATAATCATGGTTCAAGCACCAACATAATCCATCTGCAGTTAGCACGAATTATCCCACACTAAACTAGAGTTGTGATCTAATCTGTCTAACCTAGGCATGGACTATTTGGATACTTGATAGCACAAATCAATAAAGCACCATCACATGTAAACAATCTAAACAAGCACAGCAAGCATAGATCGTTGAGCACATCACAATCAAAATAGATCTAAGACAAGAATAAATTCTGAAAGTAATGATTTAATCAATAGAAGTATGATTTATTTATAAAAATCCTCGGAACATGTGACTGTCATCCATACATAATAAAACTGAAAAAAAAAACATAAATAAAACCATATTACTTGGCTAGGGTTTCATTGAAACCCTAGATCAATGATCTAGCCGTCCATGGAAGTGATGGATAGCAAGTAGTTGATGGAGGAGGCCATGGAAACCTTTGGTCTTCTTCTTCTTCTCCTTGCTTCCCTCCCTTCAATGGCTGGAAGTATGTATATAGAATGTGTGTATATTAATTGCTAATAATGTCTAACTCTTTAATTGAAGTAAAATAGGGTATATATAGAATTACAACAAGTTTTTGGAAGCTTTTCTAACTCGAGACGAACTGAAACTGATATATTTTACAATCTGGACGCAGTTAGGACATCTCGTTTGCACAGGAGTCTTCAGTAAACTGAAATACGTAACTTTGCTTTTTACACATATCGCGCGAGCGCGACATTTGGCCCTTCGCGCGCGCGGATCGCGCGAGCGATTTCTGGGTTTTCGCGCGCGCGGCTCGCTCGCGCGACTTGGCTTTTTCAGCTTCTTTCTTTCTGCTTTTTCACCCTGTTTAGCTTGATGTACTTGATTTCTTCCAAAACCTGTCAGAAACTAGAAAACGAAGTAAAAGTATACAAAAACAGGATAAAAAGGTACTAATAAATGCTCGTTAAGGCGTATAAATAGGATTTGTTCTCTCCCGATCAGAATCCTCTCTATATTCCTTTGAGACTCTTGAGTATTAGTCATGTCTTCACCTCCAATGACCACCAAATGGTAGGAGAAAATGGTTAGTTTAAGTCCAACTTCATGGTTTAATAGTTGGGGTTAACGAATGAAAATGAGCTTGACAAATGAAAATAGTGAGTTCACAAACAGTTTTTGATCAAAGATTTTTAGTTCGAAATCTAACCGTTGAAATCAAGTAAAACCAACGGGAAAGTGTCAATAACACAACATTCTACCACTGTAATTTTTGTTTTAAGGTGGTTTCATGTCTAAAGTGGTTTGGTCATGAGTTTTCCAAGGTCACTACAATCTGCCCAGAGTTTCAGCACAGTGACATCCTTTTGAAATAATTAAACCATAGTTCTAATAAAGTGTTTGCGACCCAAAATAATTTTTTCTAAGTAGATTAATGTATTAGGAAGTCAGCCTAAAAAGAACAAAGCATTTCTGATCATTTTGCTATTTTTAGAAAATCGTGCAAGAACTCTGGACAGAAGGTTGTAGAATGCTGAGTGGTGTCTGGTTTTTGCCCAATTCCCAGAGATCCGACCGTTGGAACATTGATTTCTTTTTTGGGTTAAAAACTAGACACACAGAGGCATCTGGTGTCCGTTAAATAGACTCCATCTGGTGTCCGCAAAACTTTTCAAAGCGACTCAATCCCAAACTATTTTTTAAGGAAAGTAGACTCCATTAAATATCCAACGGTATATCACAAGCTCAGTTTGGGGTCCGTGTGCATTTTTTTGTGAATTTTGGATAAAATAGTGCATTTTCGCGAATACCGTAACCTTTGGTGGCCTTAGCACAAACTTTGGATCATTTGAGGAGCTGTGCCGCTATGGCACAAGTCCAATGCTGCCGTAGTACTCTCCCCTAGAATAATCCATTTTTGTAATTTGTTTTGGGGGGGGTCCAAATCGAATAATTGAAAGCCAAAACGATGTAGTTTCTTGTTCACAGATGTTTGTGACCAATGGGAGCACTTTTTAAATCCCAAACTCCCCCAAAATTGGCCTCTATATAAACCCCCCTTGACTCTACCTTTTGAGGATGGCAAATACAAAGTTTAGGAGAAGTTGTAGAGAGAGATAGATAGAGATAAGATTAAAAGAGGGAAAGTGATCTTCCTCTATTGATTTTCTATAGAAAGTGAGTTCTAAACTTGTTTTCTTTCATACTCTTCCTCATATTTGATACACCCAACCACCATTCTTGAGCATTTATGAGTTAGGAAGCTACTTCCATGTCCAAATGTCATCCTATATGAGTGAAACACGAAGCTATAAGTCCAATATCTCATTGATTATCATGCTTTGATTACAATTGCATGCTTGTTTACTTTGATGTTTATCTCTCTTAACCTCATTTCTTTTTGACTTTTCTTTGATTATTTAATTTTCATCATCATCTTGATGATGGCATGTTGTTTGAGGAGGGTGAAACCTTATGGATAGTAGCTCTTGACCTCAAAAGCATGTTTGATACATGATGATTCTATCATGCTTATGTATATTAAGGTTATGTTCAAAATGAAACAATGTTCTTGCAAGTAACTTTGGAAAGTTTTAATGTTAGCTTGAAGTTGATTTTCCAAGAGCTTATAATCTACATTTAGTGCTGCAAATATACTCTCAAAACCTCCTTTTCAAAACCCCTATAAACCCCCACACTTTGATTTCCAGAAATAAAATATTTAGTTTCTCAAAATCTTCAAAACAGTGAGTTGTTCAACATAAAAATGTCACTCTGAGTCCAATACGCAATGGATGATTGAAGTACCACTTGGAAAGTCTTCTTAACTCATTGAACAACACCCATGATTTTTGGTTTGATTTCAAAACACTTGGAAAGGTTCCATTTTGACCCAAACATTCCTTCCAAACATTCAATTTTTTTTTTCTGTCACAACAGCTTAGTTGACTTGAAACTTGTTTTTCAGAAAACTTTTCCAAAACGAGTGGTCCCAACTCATTTTTCCTAGAACTTCAATGTCGTAGGGAACTTGCTGTATAATATGGGCCTCCAAATGTTATGTTTTGATTTTCAAAGAGTTTTCTACATTTCAGTCGATAGTACGGATTCTATTTCTCAGTGTTTATATGATTTCTCTCAATCGATAACTTCAACCTTCATTTGTCTTTTTGATATGTGTTCTAGACACAGTAGGGATGATCTCCATAAATTTTCATGAATTAAAAATATTCCTAAACTCACTTTTCCATTTTTACAAAATTAGTTCACTGTTCTGTCCACAATCCACAACAAGCATATTTTAACTTTAATTCTTTGATTGGATGTTCACATTCATTCTAAATTAGCTCATACCTTATAAGGTTATTCATACTATTTATGTACATATCCTATAATAACATTCTTCACCCATTCATGCATTTTTTAGACCCTTGAGTCACTCTAGATAAAAATCCATGAACACAAGCACACTACAACTTTGCACATTCTAGGGTCATATATGGCATCCATGCAAGATTATGAGGAATGAAATCGATCACATGCTCATGCTTTCCCTAGATCCAATCTTCCTTTCTCATTCGTCCCGGGGATTGAGAAGTCTTCTTTCTCAAGAATTAACATGCAACATACTAGTTTGCTAAACACATCTTATTTTCCTTGATTATTTGTTTTCAAGAACAATTCATGTCCCTTTAGATTAGGAAAACTTGATTACTTGAGATGTGATTAGGCAATTTTTCCTAAGTTTGTTTTGTGTGATCTTTCCCTTTATATTGTGTGATACTTGGCTTAGATCTTATGAATGATATCTTATCTTTTGATCTTCCCTTTCAAGATTCTTGTGCAATGTAATATGCTTATCATAATATTAATTGTCGAACCAAACATAGTATAAGATGATTATTTGGATGCTAATTGATGATGCGAATCCTCAATAGACCTGCTATGAGACCCAACAACAAAGATTGAATATCTTCCCAAGAAAGCTAAAAATCAGATTGTTATAAAAGTGAACCTGTAACCCAACGCTTATAAGGAAACACAAACCGCAGGTATTCCAATTAGTGAACTTGAGACCCAATGTCAATAAAGAGATGCACACCACAGGTATTCTTAGTTTTGAATGCCACAAGGTGAAAATGTTGACAAGTTCTAGAAGTTCAACGAAGAACCATAAAGGAGTATAAACTCACTTTTTTTATCAAAAAACAAATCTGTCCATACAATAGATAAACAAGGATATATATAGGCTTAGAACTAACACCCTCGAACCATAGGAAATAATGCATTCATGTTTTTTTTTTTATCAAAGACTAAGTCAAAAAAGTAGTTTGACTTATTAAATGCACTTAAAAACATGAACCAACTCTCAACTACAATCTATAAAACATAATAGACATATCTTGGAAGCTATATTCAATCCACATCTTCACATGCATGAATTAAATTGACTAAGGCTTCATTTCCCGTTGGGCCACTTTTAGGAATCTGAAAATTAGCCAAAATCTCTTAAATTATCCCATTCAAAGCTTCTTTGACCTTTTTGGACCTTGCTCTTGTAATTGGCCCACTTGGAACATGCAATGGATCTTGTAATGGCCCATGTTGATTCTCATCACTCCCCCTCTGTTCAAAAGGATTTGACCTCAAATCTTCACCTACATCAAAAAGAGAAGATCAGACACATTAAATGTAGCACTAATGTTATACTCACCTGGAAGATCCAATTTATATGCATTATCATTGATTCTTTCATAGACTTGAAATGGTACATCCCCTCTAGGATGTAGCTTGGTCTGCCTAGTGGCTGGAAATCTTTCCTTTCATATATACACCCAAACCTAATCTCCTGGTTAAAAAATAACTTATCTACGGATCTACGGTCTTTATTGGCTTTGGTTGCATATTGTTCATTTTTCTTCTCGATGTGTTGTTGTACACTTTCATATAATTTCTTTACCACTTCAACCTTTTTGCATCCATCTAAACTCACCCTTTAATTCATGGGTCAAG